>JAQPPZ010017129.1:1250000-2500000 GCA_028583015.1 Wollemia nobilis
ACCGCTAAATGGATAATGCTCCTTACTAAATTTGACCTTGAATTCATTAGCCAAAAATCCATTAAAGGTTAGGTAATAGTCGATCAACTTGTGGAAGCTCCACTACCTAGTGATCATCCTTTGATTATTGAGCTCCTAGATGATTCGGTATTTGCTATCATCGAACAAGAAGAAGATGTCATTCCAGAGGAAGACGTCGATATCACACTATTCTTTGATGGCTCTAAGTGCATGAAAGGTCAAGGTGCTGGAGTCATGTTTCATACACCCTAGGGGGTACCTATCCCCTTATCATTCAAACTTGACTTCCAATGCACAAACAACACTGCAGAGTATGAAGCCTTAATCTTAGGTCTTCAATCAGCTATAGCTATGAGCATTAAGTGTATCAAGATATTTGGTGATTCTCAACTTGTCGTTAAGCAAATCAATGGAGAATACCAATGCAAAGAACCTACCATTAAGCTTTATCATGAAGTAGCAATGAAATTGCTCTCTAAGTTTGATTGGTATGAAATCAATAGTTTGCCATGTTCGACTAATAGATTTGTAGATGTGATGGCCTCCCTTGGATCATTGATTCCAAAAGACTCCTTTGGAGAGGTACAACCCCTTATAATTTCAATGGTCTCTAAATCTGCAATTGTTCATGCTGAATCTAAAGATGAAAAGGATATTTGCTTTATCCAGTCAGATCCATATGAGCCTTGGTCAAGCCAAATAGTAGCCTTTCTCAAGTTTGGAACACTCCCATATGACATGTCTCAAACTACCAAATGCACATTCAAGCAAAAGGTAGCTCATTTCATTCTCTTGGGGGATGTGTTGTATAAACATGGTTATGATGGAGTCCTCCTTCATTATCTCGAGTCTAGTGAGGCACAAAGAGCCATAGTTGAAGCCCATGATGGTACTTGTGGTGGTCATTTTAGTGGAATGGCCATTGCAAAGCGTATCTTATGCATGGGTTATTATTGGCCCACAATGGAACGTGATTGTTGCACTTATGTTAAACATTGCAAGAAATATCAAGAACATGCTAATTTAACTCATGTACCATCACAAGCTTTACAACCTATTCAAAGCCTTTGGCCCTTTTCACAATGGGGTCTAGATCTAATTGGTAAAATTTTACCTCCTTCCTTGAGACAACATACATTCATCATCACAACCACTGAATACTTCACAAAGTGGGTTGAGGTAATTCCTCTAACCAGTACGACAGGACCTAGAATTGTGGAGTTTATACTTCATCACATCATTTGTCATTTTGGTATCCCCTCGAAAATCATCTTTGACAATGGTAAGTCTTTCAAGAACAAGGATGTTCAAGCACTTTGCGAGAAATATAACATTCAACATAGTTTCTCGACTCCTTATTACCCACAAGCAAATGGACAAGCTGAAGCTTCCAACAAGACCTTAATTGCTATTCTCAAGAAACTTGTTAAAGAAAATCATAGAGATTGGCATACACAAATTCCCTTGGCATTATGGGCTTATCGAACAAGCATCCACATGCCTACAGGGGCAACACCATTTTCACTAGTCTATGGAGCCGAAGCAATCATGCCTCTTGAGCTTGAGATCCCCTCCTTGCAAATTTCTTTGTAGGAATTCATAGATGATGACACTGCTAGACAAGCACATCTTGACCAACTCACACTTCTGGATGAGAGGTGAGTCAATGCTTTAGAGCATTTACGAGTTTATCAAGACCGCCTAAAGCATGCTTACAATGCCAAAGTTCATCTACATGAATTCCAAGTAGGAGATCTTGTCCTTAAAGAGAATCAACAAAACACCAATGCATTACCGCATCTTCATGATAAATTCATGGCTAATTGGTTGGGTCCATACATTGTTACTCAAAAAGTGGGTAACGGTACTTATAGGCTTGCCAGTCTAGAGGGAGAGGAAGAACCCAAACCACTTAATGTTATACACTTGAGAGCATTCTATGCATGATATATATATATATATATATACATGGCTAATACACAAAAAATTGCACTTCATTTGCATACATTTCATTCCAAAACATTGCATTTCATTTGCATACACATTGCATTCAAAAATATTGCATTGGCACAAATTTCATTTTACCACTTTGCACCCCCACCACATTGCACATTTCATATTAGGGATCATTGCTTAAGTTCAAGATTTTAATTGGTCCAATAAAGTCATGTTGCCTTAATCAGGGGCACCTTCACATCATCATCCATTTTTCCACCAAGCCAAATTATCATTTGCAAAACACATATCCATAATACCTAGGTGTTTTTGGTCACTCAACCACTCCTAGTGTTTTAAGCAACCTCCAAAATACATGTCGAGTTCCTTTTAGGACCATCACACATATACACTAAGAAAATCTTGAGTTTTGGGAATTGACTCCAAAACATTCTTGAACCAAACACAATTTCACATCTTTAAAAACATCTTGTGTCAAAGAGGGATAACACCATACTTGGTATGAACCTCGAAGTGAAAAGGGTCATCCTTGCTAGTCCCATCATGCAACATAGTCCATAAGAATAGTGGTTTTCACCACTATCATAGTTGCTTCCAAATCCAAAATATAGAGTAGTAAGGATAGGGTACAATTCTCATCACACTTAGGTTGAGAATCTGATTCCCAAAAGCTCTAAATATTTTACATCACACACCATTGATCATTGGGTTGTAAGGATCATACTACATTTCCAGTCAGATGGTTAGGTAGTCATCCCCAAAACTTAAGAGATCAAAACACAAATCGTGGACTATGGAGTTAGCCTCCACCGGAGCTATAGATGCTTGACTGGAAGTGGAGTATGCTCATGCATGGTGACACATCTCTTTTAAAGAGACCTCTGACCACTCATAAGGACAAGCTAGCTTCTTGGTCTCATCCATAATAGGTTTACCCAATTTACTCAAGATGAGTTAATGAACTCACTTGCACACACATTGGTTCTTGATTGCCTCGAGTCATTACCATGCTCATGATTCGATAAATGAATTCACTGCACACACATTTGGTCCTAGAGGGATTAGGCAGTTTTAGTGAGTTTGTTTGATACCACTAGTATGTCCGAGTCTCTGAAAAATAGTAAATTTTCCATATCAACATCCATATCTTCTTCCATATCAACATCCATATCTTCTTCCATGTCAACATCCATGTCACTTCATGAGCCATTCATCCCATATGCCACCAAGTTTGGTGCCCCTGATTAAACAACAATGCTAGAAACATGGCCAAGCAAGATCTAAACTATGAATGATCATTAGAACATTTGCATTCCATACCTTGCATTAATCATCCATACATTCCCACTTGCATTAATCATCCATAACATATCATATGCATTAATCATCCATATAAACATGCATTCCACAAAAAGCATTCACACAAACACATATAACACAAAAGGTAAAAGCCATGTATATATATATAAAATAAAAAATATATATATATATATAAATATCGCATGTACAATGAGTGCCAAAAGGCTACATACAATGGAGCACCAAGGCTCATATACAAAAAGTGCATCTAAGCACTAGCTACGCCCTCCAAGAGGACCCTTGGGACCTAGAAGGAGCCCTAGACCTAGAGCTATGCCTAGACTCACTATGCCTAGTAGCCTCGGATATAGATGAGGTTGGAGGATCAGGAAGTGGAATATGATGCTCCATCAACCTATCTTCAATGCCTCGATATACCTATATCGAGACCGAAGGTGTGCTATGTCGACATTATGTTGATGCTCCCTCTCTATCAGCTCTACTTGGAGCCTCATGATCCTCTCATTCCGAGTCATTACCTTTACATCCCACTTTTCTACCTACTACATCCTCACCCAATCCTCCTTGCTCTGATCTGGATTCCCATTTGGAGTCTCCACCACATCATCTCCATCTCCACCATCTCCCCCACTCTTAAGAATCTGCCTCACCGCACCCTTAGTCCTCCTCCTTCGACTATCTAATCGAAGGAACCATTGTTTATTGGGGGTCTCATGGGTCCCCTCATCCTCAACCTCACCCCCATCTCCACTAACTCCTACTAGAGTTGATGCCCATGGTGTTTATGTAGCGAACCATGCATCATACTCCATAGTAGTCCTTGCATCATCCATATTCGAGAGATCTATCTCCTCATCATCCTCGTACACCTCCCTCCATGGCTTCACACATGGTAGCCCTATCTCCTCCTGATGCCTCCTATAGTGCACTGGCTCGTCCATGACCCCTACCTCCAACTAAACTATCGAAGTACTCATAAGAACTAAAAATACTCAGCCTCACTATGATATCTCCCAACCACCCACCTAGCCTATCGTACCCATCATAGATGCTCTCCATCTCGAGTCCATCTGCTACCCAACCATGGCCTCCATATCACTTGGGTGGATGTTAGTCCAACCCATAAATCTTGGTACCACTGGATCATCCGAACTAGTTAACTCGGTTGTACCTCCTCAACCACTACCCATCTCCTCGCGTAGAGTTGCTCCCTACCCAAGCCTGCCACTAGTAAGCCCTTTGGTCGAGCCACAATAAAGTGCTTCCATCACCAACACAACAGTAGAAAACTGCATTCTAATCCCTTCCTCCCCTATCTCATCACCTTATAGATCTTCTGATATGCTTGTGCTAATAAGGCAATAGCCCATGCCTACACCTACCGCATAGTGAGCATATCGCTCATTAACCCTTTCAGGTTCCAAGGGAACCTACACCCAAGATTGTTCGAGGCCATGATGTTGGCCAATATGAACATCACCAATGTATGGAAGGCATCCAAATCCTTTTCCACATACATAGACAAGTAGGGAATACCTCCACTCTCCATCCTCACACCCTGCCAACCATTGCCAAACATATTCATCTCCATACCCCGATCACTTCCAAACTTGATGCGAATCCCATCCCCTAGTACCTTGAGGATGTGGTATACATCCTCAAGTTTAATAGTCACCTTCCTAATGGGAAGCTAAAAAATCCCCCTATCCCGATCCCATGTCTCTGCCAAGGCAGAGGTACTTTTGAGTGGTAATTTTACCCAATTGCAAAACCACACTCACCTTAGAATTTTGATCATAAAACCCTCTCTTGCAAAGAAGTTAGAAATCAAAACAACTTCTCTAGGGTTTCACTATATAAGCATTGCACATGTGTATTAGTAATCTCAATGAAGATATATCAAATGAAAGCTAGGATAACCTTAGTGATTGCAAGTATCTGTTAACAATGGGTATGTGTTGGTTTATTTTACCATGTTATATTAATGATTGTTCATAAAAATTAAGAAAAATAAATGTGAATTGACCCTCATATGACCACGATGTAGCCCTAATTCTTTTTATCTTGAATGTTTTTAGGTAGATTTTATCTTCCTTTATTAAGTAGATTTTAAACAAGTTTGATCTTGTATTAAATCATACTTTAAGCACGAAGTAGAAGATTAAATTTATCTATGAATATAAATTTGAAATGATGAAAGATCCATTAAATGTAGCTTCTATCATGAAGATAAATATAGCCTTTGATATAATTAACAAATTGTCCCTCTTTGATGAAATTAATTTTCATAAAGAGACACCAATTTATTGCCTTCAAACAATGGCCTCAAAATGTCATCATAAATTATCCCTCTTTAATGAAAATAATTTTCATAAAGAGGAAATAATTTAATGCTTTAAAACAATAACCTTTAATGTAATGTATAAATTACCTCTCTTTAATGAAATCATAATTTTCATAAAGAAAGGCAAATTTATTTCTCCGAAAATGATGGCTTATGGAATGCCATTAAAAATCACCCCCCTTTAATGAAATTAAAATTTTCATTAAGGGAAGTTCATTTATGCTTGCAAATGAAAACATAAAGCAGAAAAAATTTGATTTACCTTCAAAATGTGAAATTATAAAAATCTCATAAAACAACAATTTTCAATAATTTTTATAAAATTGAAACAACATCTAAATGAGCTTGAATTTGTTTTGAATGAAATATTTATGTTCATTCTTCACACCCACGTATTTATTTTTATAATTTTATTTATTTTCGATTTTTATTTTAATCCTCAAAGTTAAAAAAAAAAAAATTGCAAAAAGAAAGTTAGCAAAATAAAAAATGAAAAATCTGAAAGTAAACTTGAATGCTGAAAACGTAAACATGCAAAGCCTTATCAGTTTGATGGTATCCCGTCCTACAAAACCTAAGATATGAGAAAATCATACATGCAACCTAATCTATTCCAACCTACATTTGCACAATGGAAATAAACTAAGTGCTAGCTCCAAAGGACATAGAAAATAAATTTCAGGGTTTAAACATTCAATGATGTAACCATTTAAAATGCATTGAACATCATTTATAAATCCAAAACCTGAAAAAGGAAAGATAGAAAATTAAATCCATGCATGCAGAAAATTTTCTCCTATTTCACAAACAAAATCCAAATTTCTAAAAAAACCCTTGCATTAAAATGATGTTTCTCTACCCAGGTGTTGTAGGTGAGTTCGAGAGGAGAGGGCAATCCTCCAAGGGAGGTCCCAGGTTCAAATCTCCACCCTACCAAAAAGCTGAATTGGGTATCCAAAATCCAATTGATAATATTGGTGCGAGCAGGATCGGGTGCGACTCCCGGGTGACTTTGACGGTGTAGAACCCCTAGTTCGTGGTCTCTCAGACCAATGCGGCCCCGCAAGGGGTTTTTCGCTTTTAAAAAAAAAAAAAATTATGTTTCTCTTTTACATGATTTTTTTGTAGCATGTCTGATCTTTTCAACAAAAAAAAAAAAAAAAAAAAAAAAAACCAACCCTCGTGCACGCGTTTTCCGAGGTATTTAAAATCTCCCACAACTTTTCGTTTCCTTTCATCTCCATTTGGCTCATTGTTTAATGTTCCAACATTTGGTTTACATAACGCTTTCATTTATTCTTTCATAGGTTTCAAAACCTAAAATAACGCTTTCTTTTATTGTATATGCTGATATGGGGAACCGTGTGTCACAAACAAAATGGCCCATAAAATTAACCCCCTTTCTTTCCTTTTTTAGCCGCGTCTTCGCATGGTTTCACTTCCATGAACGTCATGTAAGTTTCATGAGACATTTCAATTTATTAGAGCTAGGATAACACGACTAGCGAAGAGGGGTTTGAATTTAAATCAAACTTTTAATACCATTTTCAAATGTGGACTCTTTGTGTCAGTATTCTTATCTAAGGATACACGGCGAAGATATCCAAATCATCCTATACCTTGAACAAAATTGTGTTGCGCCCGACGTCGCCACGACCCACGTAGATGGGTGAACCATATGCCCATTCAATCGTATTGTAGCCTATTGGGAATTTGCATCCGTTTTATGCCTCGATACCTACCATAATTTCTTCTATGTTATTGATTGTTTACCGACTATGTACGTCCTAGCATGGCTACCACGGTATCCACTTGCGGTGAAACCTGCGCGATTTTGATGTTGCAGCCAATGCCTTCACTAAGCCCATGCTCTCTACTGCCCATCGATGTTGAATGCTGCACCTTCTATCCCGGTATAGGTTCATAGACGTGTACGTCCAACTGTGCCACCCATGCCATATACAACAAACATGCCACATTTTCCTTATGGTACTTGCGTAAACATACAGATTACCAATGTCCACATGGAGTCCAAAATTCTAACCCACGATTTTTTGGTATTTTTGCTTTACCCACAACATTATTCTAAACATGACCCCATCATAGTTCATCTCATGATATACCAACGAATACTATCTATTGCTCCATGCTATGCCAAATGGCCGTTGCTACAATATGATAACTTAATATCAATTAAGTGATTCTCCTTAGTATATAATTAATGGCTTATGAAACATTGAAGTATCTCGTGTGCTCTGATATGACACATGATGCACCTACAAGGTATTTACTATGGTCTATGCTATTACCATATTCTCGTCAGTGATTTTTAATGCCTAGCCCACCGAAGTATATTGCTATCCCTCTACCATTTTATCTTGTCATCGTTTATTCTACCATAGACTTCCACTTCTACGTTATACTTGAAGCGTATATGAATTGTCCCTTTTGTTCACCGTCTAACCCACTTTCCGATCGTCTATCGATGTTTTACCAAGATTTACCATGTCATTTGGAATAAATCCCTATGGTTTGGGAGTGCTTGTCATTCCTATGTCACAGCTACACCCTGTCGTATGCTGCCTTTAAGACCTATTTTTGTAACAACCTCCTGGTGAATTTCATTGACTCGTACTGTTACTCTTTGGTATGATGCTCACCAAAACCTTCCTATTCCTTCTTGACGTATCCACGTTTCATTCGACTGTGCATGTTTCAAGATGTCTTTGGGTTGTCGCATGGGCCCTCGTAGTCACAATCTGCCCGACACGCTCTCCATAGCTTATATGGTGATCGATAACATCAAACAAAACTCTGGCAATCGCCAATTCCACTCCTCATCGAACCTCCCAGTGTCTCGACACGTCTGTCACATATCCCATTCGATGCACTATTGTTTATCCTCGATCTTGATGCTAGCCAGGTCACTCCCAAAGCCAAGTCAGATCGTCGCTCATCTTGGTAATCCTCGGAATATGCACTGTCCACATATAGTTTTTTTTGTTATCTACCGTGGAGTCCTTCTACCACATGATCTACTTTCTCCGTCGTTGCATTGCTCACCATCGACAGGGCCTTGGTATACTACGTTGTTGAGACCATTTCTCTCTCCAGCTCTCACCCGCTATTCATAGTTGTTCTAAGTTCTTGTCATACCAAATTTATGTGAACACCAATGTTGCCTTGACGAGGTCTCTTCATCGACTTCCACTATCGCTAAACCCGTCTGCACCATCTGTCACGGGACTCACCGCAATGCCATCCATATTTCCATTCCATCGAGTATGTCTAATTCATCCGCTTCAACAATGGTGGGTCAGAATTCCTTTCATACGCGCCTACGTGTCTACGCTCACCACTACCAAACTGCCACGCTGCCACTTCCATCTGAGAACTTCATTGTGTTTGGAATCGATGATTTGAGGTTTGACATCGTCATGAGTTACCTTTGACTATGATTAGCCTTGTATGGTGTCCATATCTTCGTTTACCTGAAACAAAAGATCATAAACTGCATTAGACCTTTGAGAACATAAAGAACAAACATATATGCCCTAACTTAGCCCTTGTGGCTTTAATTAACAATATATATATATATATATGAATGTATATGTACTTTTATTACTTTATCTTTTTGTATTTTAATATTAATATATATAATAATATATATTAATATTTTTAATTTATTTATTATTTTTTTTATTCAAATATATATATATCATATATGTAAATATAAATATATACCCTTTATTGATTTTTAATTTATTATTATTTAAAACATACACATGAAAAAAGCCCAAAATTTAATAACAAAAATGCTAACAATGAAACTGACGATAAATATCGTTAGTAACAAATTGACGATAAAAATCATCGATAACAAATTGACGATAAAAATCGTCGACAACAAATTGACGATAAAAAATCATCGATAAAAAATCATCGATAAGAAATTGACGATAAAATCATCGACAACAAATTGACGATAAAATTATCGTCAACAACAAACTGATGAAAACTACAAATCCAAAATAAAGCAAAGCATTAGACACTTAAAACAAAATGCAAACACCCAAATACCAAAACAAAAGGTGGATCCCCAATTTTGGGGCGAGTTGTGCAATAGTCACAACAAATGATGACTCTGCTGGGAAACGCTCCTTAGCATTTTAGGTAAAGAACCCAACCTGAAACGAGAACACACAAGATCAAAGAAACACAAATTATTTAGCAATATCTCAAGAAGGTGGGGGCAAATAGATTCGAATAAAAATAATTAATCAGTCTGCCTTTCCTCAATGTGTGAAAAGTGATTCATTATTGCATCTCTGAAAACCCTCCAAATTCCATCATCCCTTTTTGCATTAGGCTTTGAAGTACAACTCATAAAATGAAAACTTTTATAGACAAAGCTCCATTGCTAGTCAAGCATCTATAGCCCCGATGGGGTTTATCTAACTCACCCTTGTGTTCACTTAATACTTTGCAAAGCCTTTCCTTTTACCCAAGTTGTGTCTAGATAGAGTCCTACTACCGATCATGCATCCATAGCCCTGGTAGAGTTTATCTAGATTGTGTGATTTATTTGATCAAGATTTTCAATGCTCATTTTCTTATTTTTTTTTAAAAGAAAAACTTTGCAAAGCTTCAAGCATCACTGGGGTTAGGAAGCTTACAAGTGGAGCGTGTTGGATTTTTTGCCTAGGGTTGCAAATCAAGATAACTTCATCCTTCATAATTTCCAAAAATACCCTTTAATGTATGTGAGTTACATGTGGAGCTCTAGTGAAATCTTTCATTGTTCCACTCTCCACCATCTTAGTCCCAAAATCTGAGCATGATCACCAAATAACTCATCTCCATTTTCTCGGATTCACCTATTTTCAAAATAGGTATTCCAACCTACTTAACAAAGGACCACAAAAATTATCCAGAGATCGTAAGTTAACGACCACAAAACATCACCTCAAAACAAGGGAACAACCCAACATAAAACTAAAAATACAAACCAAAACCAGCTACAAAACACAAAATAACAAACCAACAACAAAAGAAGAACACCAAAAATATATACAAATGTATAATATAGTACAAGATGGTGCAAATATTGAACTCTCACTTCCCTGGATCCCAAACATGATTAGCACATTTCAAAAGACAAATAACATGATATGCAAACCAATTTTTATAAAAATCTAGGAAAATTTGAATTAGGCCAAACAATACAACAATATTCTTCTTGCCTCTCTCACCCCACCAATTTGATTTAGTTCCATTAATTATCCCATGAGCGAGATTCAAATCATTAAATTGATTAGACAATAACTAATTTCCAATTCCTTCGTGTCTATTCATTAAAGTGTAGCTTTCACAATTTGATTCATGATTTAGAATTAGGCTATCCTTTTCAATAATGAAGTTTTGCAAACAAGAGCCTATTTCTAAAAAATTCAAAGCCAAATCATTTTTTATGTTTATAGGCCAATCAAACTTATGCAAAAATTTACAATCATCTAGGATATCTACTAAATGAGAATCATTATAAGTTTTTATCCTAGATTCTATTATCAGTTATTGATGAATTAAATTTAACAATTCAAGTGCATCAACTTCTTTCTCATTCAACAAAGCATTCTTTTTATAAGTATGAGTAGAAATCAAATCACGTTCTTTATTTACCTCCAATGACATTTCATCATAAATAACATTTAAATCCAATGAGTGATTATACAAATCTTCACTTAAATCTTGGATGCTTGCACACAAAAGGTTAGATTCTACCTCATATAGATTTTCATTTACCAAGGCTTGGTAAGGATTTGAAATTTCCTCTTTTACCTCATGGCCTTTACCTTCTTCAACAAATACCTCTTCCTCAATCAAAACCAATGAGTCATAAGAAATATTTGCCATTTCTTCCCTTTTAATTTCAACAAAATCTTCAATAAAATCATATTCAACATGATCGAATTTTGTAACCTTCTCTATTCTTTCCAATGTAATATCTTCATGTGAAGTTCAAGTTTCAACATCCTGCATATCAAGAGGAATAAGTTTTCATCAATAGGAGTGTGAGAAAACAAGACATCTTCATATCTTCCCCAACCATTGTAAAAATTGTCATTCAAATTCGTGGGATGAAACTCCATTGTATCTTTTGTATGATCTTTTGATTCTTCTATCAACCCTTTTTCTTCTTTATGCATGGTAGTAGGATCATCATCATTTTCCAACACTTGATGAGATTCCAATCCTTCTTCCAAAACCTTCTATGATTGTACAGGACTTGTAGTATCTTCTTGCGAGAAAGCAATTGTGTTATCTAAAAGCACGAGGATACAGAATCCCGATAGGCAGATCAGGTGTGGCACAAAACAAAATAGAAGCATGCAAAACGCTAAGTCCAAAGTGCATGAAAAAGGGAAAACAAACGAACTAAAACGAGATATAAAGCAAGTGTAAAGTGCAGCCCTTATTTTTATTAATTTGCTTTGAGACCAGGTTACAATATGTCTCCTTCCTTTTTAGGAGCTAGGAGCGTTAGATATAGCTTTGTTACACCATGGATGGTACGCTTTCCTTCAGGATCTTTTACGTGCCCACATTTGAAATGGGCAGGCCAAACATTGTCACCGCTTGCGTGAATGCATCTGTAGTTCCTTGTTGCCCCTCCGGTGTCGAGATCCTACATTCAGAGAAACATCAAATGATTAGTAGCACCTACGGATGGAGGGAAATATGCAATCCCCAAGGCCTCCGGTCAATGCATGCATGAAACAATAAAAATAGTAATCAAAACATATCATAATAATATGAAACTTGAACAGAAGCATGTAAATATCATCATAGACACACTGCAATAGGAACAGTCGAGAAATCTGTTGTAGATTTCTAATCGCTCCAGGGTGGGACGATTAGGACTGTCATAGATTTTTAGAAAGCGACCTCCTAAATGTCCCATCCAGAGGCCTCCAAAACACCTACAAAGTTGGGGTTAGGCAAAATAGGGCATTTTGGGACGACCCAGAAGGTCGGATTTGGCTGATTCTGCCTCGGTCACCCTGTATATGAAATATCTCCCTATATGTTAGTGAAAGCGAAAAGCAATGAAAACACAGTTAAAACTCATCAGAATGGCAGCATATGTGAAATACATAAAATGAAATGCAAAAGAAATAGTAGGGAAATATACTACATATTTCTAATCGCTCCGAGGTGGGGCGATTAGGACTGCGACGATGCGGGGGGCACCTAGGGGCAGGATGCCCACCGTTTGGGGCTTGGTTTCGGCACCAATCCACTTGGGATGGGTCCAAAACCTCCTAGGGGGTTGTGTCAGCAAATTGGGTGGGATATTGTGGCCAAATGTTTGGGTTTTGGGTTGGAATTGCACTTCCAATGTTCACCCGATAACCTCCCTTTCGAAAGAGAGATCAAGGATGTAAGAAGCACAATGAAGGTGAGGGTATAATTCGGCAACACTTCATTGCTCCAAATGCTCCTACTCTATTCTAATTTTGGGGTGAGAAGACTCACCATTTTATAGACCTAGGGTCTCTCTCTTTGAATGCGCATGCGAGGGCGCCACTTGGCTTGCTTGCCCTATTTTGGGAGAAAATATTCTTCCTTGATTTAGAGTCTCCTTGCATGAGGCCTCCATGATCAAGGCATGCTTGACTAAAGTCCCTCTCTCTAATTTGAAGTCGTTCCTCGCAATTGCATGCCCTGAAGGTGCAGTTAAGTGGTGGACCTATCGAGGTTTGACTTTTTGCCAGTCAAACCTGCTAATCATCCCAGGGTGGAATGAGTAGGGAGCAAAGTGCTAAAAAGGTGCCAAATTGACCTCTGACCTTCCAAAACTACTGTGGGAGTGGTTAGGACCACTGTTTAACCTCTGGATGCTGCCCTAGGGGCTATGTATGTCAATTCGATCAGTGCTTGTCATCACATAATCGGATTGGTGTTGTTTTGGTGTCTACAGATGCCCCTTTTTGGGATGCACTGTGCATGGCACAGTGCCAAGCAAAAATAGATAACCAAAGCACTAATGATTAGGGTTTCTCAGTAACCTAACCAAATTTTGATGCCCCAAGTATGGAAAGGGCACGCATTCTTGAATCCTTGCTTCTGACAAGCTAAGGAGCTTAATTCAAGTGTTAACATTTTTCGGTGAGGTGTTACTTGATCTTGGACATTGTTCAGTCATGAATAGGCAAAGGGCGCAACCTTTTGTCTGTGGGAACCTTGAGTTCATGATTCTAGAATGCCAAGTGTTTGATCAGCTTGTGATTATTGCTTTTTTGCTACCCCAAGAAGGGGCATGATTGTCTTTGTCAATGATCCTTTGAATGCATGCCATTTCCTTGATTGGGTGTGTATTTGTTGATTGGTGACTAAGTGTGACTACCCCCTCAAGTGACGAATTGATGAGGGAATGACCAACATGAGAAAAGCGATGAGTCACTTTATCCAAGATGACTTGTGTAAGGGTGCCTTTAGTTGTTTTTCGTTGAATGCTTATGTAGTTTTTGAACATTCTGACCTATTTTTTTTTGGGTTGAACCCTTTTTGTGATGCATTTTGGAGCTAAAATTGTCAAAAATCCATCCTCCCGTGGAGTGGTTCGGCTATGGTAGCCTTCTTAGGGAGTAGGATAGTGAAAATTTGTGACCCCAATGTATTTTTTGGATGCCAAGAATGTCAGGCGCCAAAGCGCCTTCGTTCGACAATGTTATTGCTATTTTTGGGTGGGTTTGGACCCTTTTTACGATGTCGTTTGGGGATGAAATTCTTGAGAATCCGTCCTCCCATGGAGCATTCCGGCTATGGTAGCCTTATTAGGGAGTAGGATAGTGAGGATTTGTGACCCCAATGTCGGTTTTTCATGCCAAGAATCGTAGGCGCAAAGGCCCCTTTGTTCGGCAAGTTTATTGCTATTTTTTGTGCATTTTGGTGCAGTTTTTGTTGGTTTTTGATTTTCTTGCTTTGTAATCGTTCCTGGGTGGGACGAATACCAGTTTAGTAATTTTCCCAGGATGGGACGAGTGTTAAATAGAGCGATATTCCTAGGGTGGAACGATTACAGGCCTAAAAATCCTATTTAAGGGCCAAAACTAGGTTTTGGGGCTCATTTGCATTTGTTTTTTTTGGCATTTTGGAGTTGTGAGGAGGAGGTCGAGTTCGCGTAGCAAAGCACTGTCGAATTTTCTTGGACACCATGAGTTCACAGACCGGATCATCAAGTGGTGGAATCAAAGCGAGACCGATGAGTGCTCCTTCTCGTTATTTTGTTTGTTTTATTTTATAGTTTAAAACCGCAATTTTGTTTCTTTGTATTTCATTTTTTAATTAAACTAAAATAAAAACCCTAGTTTAAATTTTTATGTTGTTGTTTGAATTTATGTTTTGGGTTGCTTTGAAGAAACTAAGATCGAAACCCTAGTTGAAACCGTTGTATTTTGCTTAAAAACCCTAGATGTAAAAAATTTATGTTTTTGGTAAGGTTAATAAAAACCCTAGTTTTTAAATGCGTTGTGTAGTTGTGTTTGTTTTAGACTTTAGAAAAAACCTAGTATTTTTTAAAAAACCTAGTTTAAAAACTGCATTTATTCTGTTGTTATTTTTTGTTATTGTTTTTGTTTTGTCAGTTCAAAGTAAGGTTAAAAACCCTAGGTAACTAACAAATTTTTATTTTGAATTTGTTTTTTTTTTTTATTTATTTTTATTTATCAGTTTGAACTAAAGTGAAAAACCCTAGGTAACTGACAAATTTTTATTTTGAATTTGTTTTTTATTTATTTATCAGTTTGAACTAAAGTGAAAAACCCTAGGTAACCAACAAATTTTTATTTTGAATTTTTTTCTTTTGTTTTTTTATTTGATTTATCAGTTTTAACTAAAGTGAAAAACCCTAAGTAACTGACAAATTTGTATTTTGAATTTGTTTTTATTTATTTATTTATCAGTTTGAACTAAAGTGAAAAACCCTAGGTAACTAATAAATTGTTATTTTGAATTTGTTTTTTTTGTTTTTTTATTTATCAATTTGAAGTAAAGTGAAAATCCCTAGGTAACTGACAAATTTTGATTTTGAATTTGTTTTTATTTTATTTATCAGTTTGAACTAAAGTGAAAAACCCTAGGTAACTGACAAATTTTTATTTTGAATTTGTTGTTTTTGTTTTTTATTTATCAGTTTGAACTAAAGTGAAAAACCCTAGGTAACTGACAAATTTTGATTTTGAATTTGTTTATTTATTTATTTATTAGTTTGAACTAAAAGGAAAAACCCTAGGTAACTGACAAATTGTTATTTTGATAGTTCCTGTGGTGGCTAGAGAAGGGCGTGTTGGGGGTGAGGCATGCATTATTGATGACCCTCATCTCCAACATGTTGCTTCCCAACTCCTCAAGCGTGAGGTTCCCGTGGAACCTGTTGGAGGTAGTGTTCAGACTGGTTGAGTGTCCGACGGAGGCACCCTTGATTATGAGGTGGGGTCAGACGCTACTAGCATAACTTTATGATGAGTTGTACGAGGTCCGCTGCAAGAGGTGAAAGGGGATTGGGTGTAGCTACTTGTTGCAGTGTTGGGGGTGGCAGCACATAGTTGTGGAGTGACCATAGGGTTTGTCGTGGACCACTCGAGCAGAGATGGTGGATAGGGAGATAGGGTATGCGGCTCTGTGGCGGAGGTCAGAGGAGCAGAGGCGTAGTCGACGGGAAGGGGTGTCGTAGGGCACTATGTCGATGCCTTCGCATGGCTTGCTCCAGGGGAGGTGTTCTGGCATCCATACTAGGACTATCCAGCCTGGCCTAAGGCTGGAGAGTGGCTCCAGTGGGTGCACAAGGGGAGATGGCTGATCGGGCGGCACGAGATCGAGCAGGAGTACTTCCCGTACGTCTGGGTGACACGATAGTTTGGGGTGCACCAGGGGTTGCCTGGTGAGCCCTTGATCTATCGACGTCGGGGCGACGAGAGGACTCTGGCCTGGCCGATCATCGAGCCGCTGGGTGAGGAGGCGAATACAGTGATTGATATCCCTGACGTGGACAACGTCGGGGTGACTATCGAGTACGACCAGTGGTGGACGATGTGGCGATGGCAAGGTGAGGGGCCTCTAGGAGGTCCGGACGTAGCAACAGTAGGTGGGGAGGATGCAGAGGCATCAGGGGAGGGTTGGGGGGCTCCACTAGAGGATGAGGACATGGTGGAGGTTGACGATTTTATGGGGGATGATTTTGGAGTTTCGGAGCAGCCAGACACGTAGGACATCCTGGAGTAGTGGGTGCCGGAGCAGCCCATCATCCCGGAGATGCCCATGCCTCAGGCAGTCCTGAGGGATATGGAGGCTAGGTATCACGCTGAGATAGCATGATTGGAGGATCTACTTCGGAGATGAGATGAGGAGCTCGGGGATGCTCTATAGGAGAGGGATCTCCTACGGACTCAGTTGGCGGAGTGGGAGAACGCATTGGCTACGTACCGTCGGTGGGATGGGGACACCGATGCATCATGGGAGAGGGATCTCCTATGGACGTAGTTGGCATAACATGATGATGCATTGGCTATGTACCATCGATGGGAGATGGATTTGGTTCGACATCGGATGGAGTTGGAGGTAGAGATTATCCGCATCGATGGGCGGTTACCTGAGCTCCCTAGAGGTGGATCTTCATGCCGAACGAGAGACAGTGAGACTGAGCAGTTTGCTTCCTCTCATCATAGGTGGCTGGATGAGGGAGGTGCTAGTGGGCATGATGCGAGGGCTAGAAGCAAAGCCCTGAGAGGTCCCATAGGACCCACACCACTAGGGGTAGTTCCCGTCGCACCGATCCTGCATGATCATGGTGGCCGACGCCCTAGGCTTGGGGGTTTTTGAGTTTTTGCTTTGTTTGCGAGGTCAGAGGACCGACTTATTGTAGCCTGCAAGCATTTTGATGATATATATACATGACGTTCTTTTTGGTTATACACTTGTCATGATTTTTTGTTTATTTTTATGCACATTTATTTACGTTGATGTATGCATGTGTTATTATGAATGCGATGTTTCTAATTATATGATGTATGCATATGGAATGGATGAAATGATTTGTTGATAACTTGTCGATGGCACCATAGACTGTACAAGATTTATTGGCTTTTTGTACTTATGTGATTGCTTTGTGGAATGACTTTGCATGTGATAATTTTGTTTTGGTATTTTTCGTATTTTTTGATGGTGATGTAAGTAATGAAATGTACCAGTTGTTTTAAAATGTAGTTAAGGTTTTTTTGAGATTCAGATATTTTAACTAACTAGCCAAGACTATACATTTATCTCACAAGACTTTTGAACAAGGTATGAATCAGACTTGAGTTTGACCAAGTTATTTCACATCCCTGTGTGTGCGATTGAATTTGTTTATGTGGTATTTATCAGGATACCGCCAGTGCCAGATAGGTTGTCAACCAAACCTGTACTGAGGATCACCTAATTAGCTCCACTAACTCCGTTGTTGTATTTAGTAAGATTAATCCACGGGACAATCTAAGGTACCATAAGCTAGCTCATCCACATGCAAACATTGGTCTGCTCACACACAAAGCTAATGTGATAGACATATCGTCATGCGTTTAGGATACCGCCATTGTCAAGTAGGCTGTCCACCAAACCCGTAATGAGGATCACCTAGATGGGTTTTCGAATGCTGAGAATTCCAAGGATTCAAGTTCAGGCATCTTTCGGTTGCTCAACTTGTTGGGATACTTGCTCGCATACATAGTGATGAAAATCACTGTTTATTTTTCTTTTTGAGCAAGGAGTTTGAATAGTGGTGATAACCACTGTTATTTGATTTTGCATTTTAGGTTTCAAAGTTGAGCTCGTAGGTTTTTGGCTTGTGAATGGCATTGATCCTTTTGGCCTTGGGGATGACTACCCATCCTATTCAGGGACGTGTAGTACGAATCCTTACGACTTTGGGGACCAAAGGTGATTGGGGATATTATTATGTAATGGCATTGATCTTTTAGGCCTTGGGGATGACTACCCATCCTTGTCAAGGGTGTGTAGTACGAATCCTTATGACTTTGGGGACCAAAGGTGATTGGGATTTTTGCTAGTGGTGAAGACCACTATTTATTAGGGGGAATTGGATGGGGAAAAGCTTGTCCTTTTGTCAATTCTCAGCATTCTCGAACCATTCGCACAGGGGGATGAACAAAGCTAACCTTTCACCTATGGTACCCTAGACTGCTTTGTAGGTTTCTCTTGCGTTCACACAACTTGGGAATTTTTTTATGTGTTTTAACTTGTGTAGGGATGTTACGTAACGAGGTGTGATCCAAGTAAAACTCTCCCTTTGTAAAATCTGTCTGACTTTGTATAGTTTTTGGCTAGAAATCTAAAGACAACTGAATGACGAAAACCCTAAATACATTAGGAGACAACTGACTATGATAAAAAATGTGGATGGTGTTATTCTGGATGGATGTGTTTATAAAATGGATTAAATGTGGAAAATGATGGAATTGCCTAGCAATTACAGTCTATGGTGCTTATGACATGTATGACCAGCAAATATGCCATGTATGGATGCGATGCCTAATGCAGTTTATTATATTTTTGTATTTTGATTTTTACGAGTATGCATGGAAGTGAGATGCAATTTTTTTGTTATTTTTGATTATTTTATTGTTTTGTTTGTTTTTGAATATTTGTTTTTGACCAAGCGATTGTGGGAACCCTTGGAGCTTTTGGTTTGACCAAAGGGTTTATGGATACCTTTGGGGCATTTTAGGTTGACCAAGCGATTGTGGGAATCCTTGGAGCTTTTGGTTTGACCAAAGGGATTATTGATACCTTTGGGGCATTTTTAGGGTTGACCAAGCGATTGTGAGAATCCTTGGAGCTTTTGGTTTGACCAAAGTGATTTATACCTTGGATTGTATACCTTTATTTAACCTTGGTTTGGTTTGACTCAATTTCAAATTCTACACTTTTGTTTGACAAGATTTCTGGTATTTTTGACCAAGCGATTGTGAGAATCCTTGGAGCTTTTGGTTTGACCAAAGGGATTATTGATACCTTTGGGGCATTTTAGGTTGACCAAGTGATTGTGGGAATCCTTGGAGCTTTTTAGGTTTGACCAAAGGGATTATTGATACCTTTGGGGCGTTTTAGGTTGACCAAGCGATTGTGGGAATCCTTGGAGATTTTGGGGTGGGCTATGGCTCTCTAAATGTGGAATGGCCTCAAATGACTGATGTTCAAGGGTTCTAGTTCCTTGATTCCTTCAAGAGAGGCGAGTCGGTATGTTCCAGGTCCTATTTTACTATCAATTACATAGGGACCTAACCAATTTGTCGTGAACTTGTCCCTTAGATGGGGTGGCAAGTTAGAGTTTTGTTGGTTCTCTTTTAAGACCAAGTCACCAACCTGAAAGTCCCTCAGGTGAACTTTCATGTTGTATGCTTTCTTAAGTCGCTCTTGATAGATACGTAAATGCTCGAGAGCATTGACGCATCATTCATCGAGCAACGTAAGTTGGTCTAACCGGGCCTATCGTGCAGTGTCATCATCGATGAACTCTTGCATTGATATGCGCAGGGAAGGTATTTCCAACTCGAGAGGCATGACTGCCTCGGAGCCATACACCAAAAAAATGGAGTTGCCCTAGTGGGCGTCCGAATGCTAGTGCGATAAGCCCATAGGGCAAGTGGGATTTGAATGTGCCAATCCTTATGACTATCTATGACCATATTTTTAAGGATGGCAACTAGCATTTTGTTTGATGCCTCTGCTTGCCCATTTGCCTACGGATAATAGGGTGTTGAAAAACTGTGCTGAATTTTGTACTTTGTTGTCAAAGCACGCACATCTTTGTTCTTGAATGACGTCCCATTATCCGAGATGATCTTGGATGGAATACCAAAATGACATATGATGTTATGTAAAATAAACTCCGCAATGCGGGGTCCAATCGTAGAGGTAAGTGGAATTGCTTCCACCCACTTGGTGAAGTACTCTGTGGTCGTTATGATAAACGTGTGATGACCTGACGATGCAGGGGAGATCTTTTCGATTAGATCTAAGCCCCACTACAAAAATGGCCAAGCCGATTGGATCGGTTGCAAGGCCTGAGAAGGTACGTGTGTCAAATTAGCATGGTGTTGACACTTCACGCACTTCTTTACATACGCGCAACAATCTCGCTCTAAATATGGCCAATAATAGCCCATGCAGAGAATGCGCTTTGCGATGGCCATACCGCTGAAGTGGCCACCGCATGTACCATCGTGCGCTTGGGTGATCGCCCAAGCGGACTCCTACTGGTCCAAGCAATGGAGGAGGATCCCTTCATAGCTCTGACGGTACAAAATGTCTCCTAGCAAGACATGTTTTGTCGCTTTCTATTTAAATGATATTTTCATGGCATGCGTCAATCCAAGTGGGAGGTTACCTAACTTGAGGTAGTCTCTTATGGGTGTGTACCAATCCTGCTGATCAGAAACCTCGATGGTATGAACGACCAATCCCTCTTGAAGTTCATCCCTAGCAAAAGTTGAGCGGGAAAGAACTTGTAAGAATAGCATTGTGTTGCTATTAAGAGGGGTTGGGGAGAACAAGGACCCCTAGTTGGCATGATTCAGACTATCATGGATTCGAGAGAACTTATCCTGAGATGGTTCAATCTGGATCAGGTGGATTCCTGGCGTTAGGTCAGAGCTTGCATGCTCCATCATGGATTGCGATAATGTTTTGACTTGAATGGTTGTCATCTCACCGGAAGGGTCTTGCGGGATTAGTGACCCCAAGGAGGCCATAGTGTCCACAAAATGATTCGATGATCGAGGGAGTGCCTCGATGTCATACCATTCAAGCTTTGCCAAGAATTTATCCACAAGGGCTTTGTAGGCCTACAGAACTAGGCATTTACATTGGAATACCCCTTTCACTTGGTTGAAAATTAACAACGAATCACCAAAGATGTTCAAGCGTTTGATGTTCATGGTGATGGTTGTCTAAAGACCTATGAGCAAGGCTTCATATTCGGCATTGTTATTGGTGCATGGGAAATTAAGTTTAAATGATAGAGGCATTGGAGCCCCTTGTGGTGTGAAGAATACAATTCCCATGCCACCCCCTTGCTCACATTTAGAACCATCGAAGAATAAGGTCATGTCGGCTTGTGACTCAAGCTCATCAGAATCTAGCGATTCTGAGACATGGAAGACCCCATCATCGGGTAGCTCTATGGTCAGAGGCTGATCATCTTCGAGAGGAGCCTCTGCTAGTTGATCGATGATGACTTGACCTTTGATGGACTTCTGTCCAATGAATTCGATGTCAAACTCCATCAACAACATGATCCATTTTACCGTGCGGCTACTATGATAAGTACGACTCATCATGTACCGCAATGGATTCTCCTTAGACACAACATACGTCATATTGCTCAACATGTAGTGGCATAGCTTTTTGGTAGCAAATACCACTGCCAAGCATAGCTTCTCGACGTATGCATAGTTAAGTTCATAACTGACTAGGGTGCGGCTAAGATAGTAAGTAGCCTGTTCTTTGTGTAGTTCATTTTTTTGGGCTAGCATGGCGCCCAGTGCCACCTCAGTAGCTGAGATGTATAAATAGAATAACACTCCTAGTCTGGGTGGTGCCAATACTAATAGCGAAGCCAAGTATTGTTTGATGTCGTCGAAGGTTGACTGGCACTCGTCATCCCAATGAAATGCTACCCCCTTGTGTAATAATTTATTCATGGGTCGGCACTTGTCAGATAGCTGCGCTATGAAGCGCTTGATTGACGCGACCTTTCCCTACAGGCTTCTGAGCTGCTTGATGGTGGTTGGGGGAAGCATTTCAAGGATTGCCTTGAATTTGTTTGGATCTACCTCGATTCCTCATTTTGAGACTATGAAACCCAAGAGTTTTCTAGATGTGATGCCAAATACGCACTTCTTGGGGTTTAGTCTGACTTTATGTTCAATGAGGCGATCGAGGATCTTGCTTAGGTCATCGAGATGATCTCGACGCAAAAGAGATTTGGCCAACAAATCATCCATATAATCTTCCAAAGTTTTATGCATGTGATCATGGAAGATGTATGTCATAGCGCGTTGGTAGGTGGCGCCAAGCATTTTTAAGGCCAAAGGGCATGACCTTATAACAAAATGTCCCCCAAGGCATTGTGAACGCCGTTTTGAGTTGATCATCGGGATTGATACGAATCTGGTTGTATCCCGAGAAACCATCCATGAGGGAAAGCATTTCATGGCCTCATTGTAGCATCTACCAATGCATCGATGCTAGGCAAGGGGAAATCATCCTTGGGACTCGCTTTGTTTAGATCTCAAAAATTGGTGCATATGTGAATCCTCCCATCGAGGCTTCTTGATGGGTACCATGTTGGACAACCATGGTGGGTAATCCACGCAGATGACAAACTATGCATCCAACAACTTTTGTAGCTCATATTTGACCATTAAGGCTACTGTTGGGTGCATCTTACGTAGTTTTTTCTTGACTGGCTTGACTGTCGGATCAAGCGTTAGATTATGCATGACTAGCTACGGGTCTAGCCTCGACATGTCTTTGTAGGACCATGCAAAAACCTCCTTCTTCTCTTTGAGAAGGGCAATGTAATCGGCTTGCTCTTCGGGGGATAGACTTACCCCTAGCTTGATGATTTGTGAATTCATTGGATCAGAGCCGATGTCTACGTCAGTCGTCTCTTCAACTAACATGTGGGACCCATCCTCCAACTGGTGTGGAGTTGGGATCAGGTGGATATCATTTGCTGAATTTAGATCTACATTGGGAACGTCGGGTTCCTCTTCAGCATGGAAGACATCCTGAGTCTATCCTGGGGTGAAATGGAACATCCCACCGCAAGGCCAGTACTCTGATGGGGATGGTGGTGTGTCAGCGTGATCCTAGTCTATAGCATCTAAGTCTAGATACAATGGTCATGTTGGGTCGGTTGGGTTATGGATGGGGGTGGTTAAGTCAATGGAGATCATGTTGATGAAATGATTTTGGTCTCCATTACCATGGGTGTGGTGACTCGGACATCCTTGGTGATCTTTGTGCTCCGGATCTGGCTCTGGGGGTACTGGCACAAATGGATCGGCCCTATGTGTGGATAAAAGGATAGGGTCTACCCTTGGCACTGATGGCTCTATAGGGTCTCTGGGTGGAAGGCGCTCTCTGTATGCCTGAAGTGGTGGGTGCAGTAGTTGGTCCAACTATGCTTGGTTTAGGTGCCACCTATGCCTTGGCCCCATGTTTAGCTGTTCAAACATGTCATCAATGTCCATGGGGTATTGTTGCTATCGCATATGATTGAGATATGCCATCTCAGTCTCATCTTCATAATCGCTATCAGAGATCCATAGGCCTTCATTGGCTCTGACAGCTATTTGTGACATGTGAGGCTCGTCTTGCTCGAGCAAATTGATCTGGTCCCATCGAGGTTGTTTCGCTCTCTATGGGAGGACCTGATTCTCTTGAGGTGGCATTTGCTCGATTGGAGCATTCAAGGGGAACATTGTCATGAAGCTCTCCTGATAATCATCTATGGGCGTCACTTGCGAGTGATTGCTATCAGACTCGAAAGGGTCCCAAGGTGCTACCTCATACTCTGACTCATCTTCTGAAGACCCTTCTTGGCCTTGTCTATATCCCTCTTGTAGGTGAGTCCTCAAACTTTCTCCTTTCTCGATCAAAGGGAAAGGGTTGTTAAGGTCAACAAGGTTGGTTGTTAGCAATGGGAGATAATCCCCCAATGTGTATGTTGTGTTAGGATTGGCATATGGATCTTGTGCCAACCCATCCTTGTTGCCTAGCCCTAGGCCTTGCATGTTCTCTACCAAGATGTCAAGGGGCAGAGGGTGGTTGAACCCTACTCCTGACTTGTCGTATGGCATCTGATATCTTGGTTGACAAAGAACGTGCACCCCTTGTTCATATCTGCCCAACCCATATCCATGCCAATTACATTGGCCAAGATATCTCAAAGTGAAGTCTGGGTTGGACAAATAGTTGACATTCTCAACAAAGGGCTCTTCATCTTCTTCCTCTTGCAGGTAAGGTTCAATGCCATTATCGAGGCCCCCATATACAAAGTTTGTCTGATTTGGTGGGTAGCCCAAAGGGACAATAGTGTCGATGGGGAGGCGAGGTCTCCCCATGTCCTGCATGGACTCAAGTGTGGGTGTTGCTACAATGTTCCACACTAGGTACTCCCCAGGCCCGTATTGGCCATCTCAACGGTGATCGTTGGTGGTGGAGGGGGAGGGAATGGGAGTTCTTCCTGGGTCCACTCCATGTAGGGTGAACTAGGCATCTCGACTTCCATTCGGCTAGGCATCTCTTCGGTAGAGATGGTTGAGACTAATGGTGGTGCCTCTTCTAGGGGTTTCTTCCCATTGTCCTTCGGTGTGGCCACCGTAGGTGGCATCGTTGGTGAAGGACCAGATGATGAAGATGGACCCGGCTGGGGATTTGAGGGACTTAACAACGGGGATGTATGCGGAATCGGACCCTATTTGGATGGATTCAACTAAAAGTCCAAATGTGTCGATGGAAGGGTCGATTGTGGCATCAGTTGCACCGTATTGCAATACTTGAAGGGCTCTAAGTCTATCGGGACTACATGCACCTGCCCTTCGAATGTGTACTTTAGGCACTGATGAGCTATCGAAGGGACACACTTCATGTCCCTGATCCAAGGCCGACCCAACAAGATATTATAGGCCATCTCACCTTCCAAGATGTGGCACAACGTAGGAATAGTCTTTTGTCCCACTTGGATGGGTAGGACAATTGTGCCAACCATCGAGCATATCGCATCATTGAATGCTCGAAGAGTATAGGTGGAGGCCACGATGTGAGATGCTGGCAACTTGAGGTGTTTCAAAGCCGTTGTTGTGATTATATTGTTGGACGAGCCAGTGTCCACCAACACCCTTTTAAATGGAATCCCGTTGACCCATGCAATGACGTGTAGGGGTGGATCCGCCATATCACCAGTCACCGATTTTAGTTCATCTTCTCTAAAGGTGATGACTGGTTCTATACATCATTTTACATGTCCCACAAAGTTGTTGAAAGAGTTTGCTTCATGGGGCTGCAGCTCGATGGCTTTTAATATCTCCATTAGAGCCTCCCGATGGGGCGATGATTGTTGAATGAGCTCGTAGATGGAGAGCCTAGCCGACGTGGTCCTTAAACTTTGGGTAAGTCTAGTCCGAATCGTGGCCACTGGTCTAGGTGGGGGAGGTTGCGTAGGGTGTTGTTGAGGTTGTGACATTGATGGAACCTCTCCTGTAGCCGCCACGGGGGCAGCTATGCTTGGGTACCTCTTGTTTCGAGTCACTATGCTTATCATCCCTACATACCCCTGCATGGGGCAGTTCTGTGTCACCTCATTGACTTGAAGGGTTTTTGCCTACGTATCATGGGCAGGCAGGGGGTCTTTGAAGACCCCCATCTATTGGTTGTTTGGCACCACGGGGTTATCCACCGCCAACGTCTTGTTGTCTATTAGGTCTTGCACGAAGCTCTTGAACTTCCAACATGCGTAAAGGTCATGTCCTTTCTGTCGATGAAATCTACAATACAAGTCTTCCCTATAGCCCTTAGGTTTTGGCATGTTGGGGTCTATGGGTCGAATTTATGGTAGGTTTATCAAGTTTACCATGGACAAACGGTCAAACAAGGAGTCTTTGGACTCTGTGAAGGGTGTGAATTGTCGCCTAGGGTGACGCTACTGATTTTGCTCTTGCCTATGATTTTCCTTCTCATAGCTGTCAAGAGGAACTGCCTGATAGTTAGCCTATGAGGGCTGTGTCGTCTGTGTAGGCTTTTGTATGTTTATGGCAACCTGATTGACCGCAGCGGGTTTCGGTTGCGTTGACCCAGTTTTGGCATTTTTGGGCCACTCTTTCTTGCGTGGCTTGGCAATCTCGCCATCCTGTATCTTGATCTCCTCAATGATTCTGGCTTGTGCCAGGGCTTCCTCGAGAGTGGCATATTGCTGCAGCTGCAATAGCACGGAGATCGATCTCAAACAACTTTTCGAGAACATTTGGGTCAGGTCGGCCATAGGAGGGAGGTAAGGAAGCTTTGAAAGCAACGTCCTCCACCGATTTTCGTAAGCTGCCATGGTCTCTTCCTCATACTGCCTGAGGCTAGCTAGGTCACTTAATGATGCCTTCTTCTTGGTATTAAAGGTGAAACATTCGAGGAACGTGTCCACTAGCTGGTCCAGGTTGCTGATGCTATGCTTTGGTAACTGGGTAAACCAATCCGAGGTAGGGCCTACGAACGTGGTTATAAATGTTCTTAGAAGCAAAGCATCATTGTCCTGAATGCCAAAGCATTGGCTCAGGAATCTCGTCACGTGCTCTTGGGCATCCTCCTCCCCTCTAAATATTGCCAATTGAGGCATTTTAAAGTGTTCAGGGTATGGGGGTGCAGGCACTGAAGGATGCACAGGGTGACTGCGGAGCTGGCATAAAGTGGGCTTTTGGGGCCCAGAAGTCTTGGTCTCCATAGACTCTAAGCGCTCTAGCAGCGCTTTGTATGCATCGAAAGATTTGATTTCTTCCTCCTTGGTTTGTTCCCGTTGTGGGTTGCGGGGAACTTGAGGCCTATGGAGGGGTAGCCGGACAGCATCCCCCTGCCTTGGTAGGGCATTTCAGCCCGCTCTTCTTCTTGCTCGAATTCCTCATAGGCTTCTTGAGGAGTTCCTGGGCGTGACCTATAAACATGGGTGGGTGCCCGTGGAGGGTGCCCATCATTGGCTCTAGGGGTGGTCTCCCGCTCAGGTCTAGGAGGTCTTGGAGGCAACATTTGATAAGGTCGCGGAGACCTATCTCGCACCAAGGGGTTGTGCCTCTCATACAACTCTATCTTATGCATGCGAGGGGTTGGGACCCTCTCAGGCATAGTGTTCTAGAGCAATTCGTCTGTCTGACATCGAATGCGCTCTTTGCTAAGGTGATACAGGTGCTCTAACTATTGTTGGTCTTGCCTGAGCTGCGTGATTTGTGCTTGGTGGGCGGCATGTTTGGCAAATGCCAAGTCAATTTGTTCCATCGTCTTGTGTTTAGGAAGCCTAGATGCCTCTCCTACATGTCTATCTCGGTCGTGGTGATCCGAGATCTCTATGAGTCACTTTCCTCTATCGAGGTTAGCGGCATTCACCCGAGGCTCTGGCCTTAGTGGGTGATCCTGATAAATAGCAGGTGCGGAGGCGCATTGCTCCCATGTTGTGTATTGCTCTTGAGGAATGTAGTGGTCTTCCTCGTGCTCCCTTTCGTATATGTGAAAGGGGCGGGCAGAGTTGGCTCACCCTGTCTGAAGAGCCTTGTGCTCTGGATTTGGCCTATTGTTTTTGATAGTAATAAGGGGTAGAGGAGGGATGACGTAATCATGTGGCCCCTCCTTATGGACCCTATGTTGTTCTAGCGCTTCATCGCGCGGTGGCCACTCATAACGAGTGTCTAAGGGAGCCCTCCCATCTATGTTGAGTGCCACGTGTATGGACTCCTCCTGAAAGGGTCTATGTTGAGTGGGAGTGCCCCTCAAAGGGGTGCCTCTATAGTCCCATTCTGTAATGGCATGATGTGGACTATCTTGTGGGTCAGGCCACCAAGGTGGTATGACCAAGTCCTCGGGGCTATATCGGAGGTGACTTGTGCCCCTTTGTACACTTTTCGTAGCTTCTGCCCGTGATTGGGCTCGGCTACGGGTGTACACCATGGTGGTGTTTCTCTAAAGATGTGTACATTTTTATCTTCTTTACGATTTTTTATGCTACACTAAACAAAAGGGGACCACACAATCAAAGCAATGATTATCTTGTTTATGGATTAAAAGTGTGCCCTAAATCTGGTTCAGTGTGTTTTGATTTTTGTTTTGAAAACCTTGTAAAGAAATTTTTGTTGTATATGCAATATGAGGGCTCTTATATCTCCCAAAATGGTCGCCCCTTCAATATACCACTACCAGGCCATTATACCGAACCTCTCTATATACCCGCCCTTACGTGAGGGAGACTATTGGTACGTGAGAGCAGAACAATACGTGGAACATAGGCGGTACGAAAGGGGAATCACTCTATTTTGACACCTACCATAGAAGACTTATCCTCATGCACTGGGAATCACCCTAGCTACACTTGGTCAGCTTTCATCAGGATTTACGTCTAGCAACAGTAGCGATCGGGGTTATGTATGCAAGA
Organism: Wollemia nobilis; assembly: GCA_028583015.1. Taxonomy (NCBI): domain Eukaryota; kingdom Viridiplantae; phylum Streptophyta; class Pinopsida; order Araucariales; family Araucariaceae; genus Wollemia; species Wollemia nobilis. The sequence continues at coordinate 1,278,890 of JAQPPZ010017129.1, forward strand.
TTCAAGCCAAGGTGGTGATGAAATCCACCGTTGGTCTTGATCAAGTGTTGGGGTTTTACGACCAATGCCTTGATGTTTAGATTATCTCATGGTGTGTGGGGTTATTTTTACTTGCAAAAAGAAAGAAATCATGCAGTAAAATTTCCTATGCAAGCAAAGAAATAAAAAAATCATAGAAACAGAGACAGAAAATTACAGAGAGTGTTCAGACAACCTACCTCTTCTCTGCCCACACCAGATGCCCCTGAGTTTCTGCTCGAAAACTGCATAGAGAGCTAATCATCCTGGGGTGGAATGAATAGCAGATCTGTATTCATCATAGGGTGGGATGAATGCCTATTCATCCCTGGGTGGCACGAATTCCAGTCTGTATTCGTCATAGGGTGGTACGAGCAGCAGTCCAGCGCTTGAAGGATTAACACCTGAAAGCAAAAACACACAATTTTGATCAAAAATTTGATCCCAAAATCAAGGGACAGGGTCCCACCATGATCGCCACTGAAAGCACGAGGATACGGAAAGCCCGATAGGCGTACCGGGTGCGGTGCAAAACAAAACAAAAGCATGCGAAACGCTAAGTCCAAAGTGCATGAAAAAGGGAAAACAAACGAACTGAAATGAGATATAAAGCAAGTGTAAAGTGCAGCCCTTATTTTTATTAATTTTCTTTGAGACCAGGTTACAATACGTCTCCTTCCTTTTTAGGAGCTAGGAGCGTTAGATATAGCTTTGTTACACCACGGATGGTACGCTTCCCTTCGGGATCTTCCGCGTGCCCACATTTGAAATGGGCGGGCCAAACATCACCGCCGCTTGCATGAATGCATCTGTAGTTCCTTGCTACCCCTTCAGTGTCGAGATCCTACATTCAGAGAAACAACAAATGATTAGTAGCACCTACGGATGGAGGGAAATATGCAATCCCCAAGGCCTCCGGTTAATGCATGCATGAAACAATTAAAATGGTAATCAAAACATATCAGAATAAGATGAAACTTGAACAGAAGCATGTAAATATCATCATGGACACACTGCAAAAGGAACAGTCGAGAAATCTATTGTAGATTTCTAATCGCTCCGGGGTGGGACGATTAGGACTGTCATAGACTGTTAGAAAGCGACCTACCAAATGTCCCATCCAGAGGCCTCCAAAACACCTACAAAGTTGGGGTTAGGCAAAATAGGGCATTTTGGGATGACCCAGAAGGTCGGATTTGGCTGATTCTGCCTTGGTCACCCTGTATACGAAAGCGCTCCCTGTATGTTAGTGAAAGCGAAAAGCAATGAAAACACAGTCAAAACTCATCAGAATGGCATGAAATTTGAATGGCAGCATATGTGAGTGACCTAAAATGAAATGCAAAAGAAATAGTAGGGAAATATACTACATATTTCTAATCGCTCCGGGGTGGGGCGATTAGGACTACGACAGTGCGAGGGGCACCCGAGGGCAGGACGCCCATCGTTTGGGGCTTGGTTTCGGCACCAATCCACTTGGGATGGGTCCAAAACCTCCTAGGGGGTTGTGTCAGAAAATTGGGTGGGGTATTGTGGCCAAATGTTTGGGTTTTGGGTCCGAATTGCGCTTCCAATGTTCACCCGATAACCTCCCTTCCGAAAGAGAGATCAAGGATGTAAGAAGCACAATGAGGGTGAGGGTATAATTCGGCAGCACTCCATTGCTCCAAATGCTCCTGCTCTATTCTATTTTTGGGGTGAGAAGACTCACCATTTTATAGACCTAGGGTCTCTCTCTTTGAATGCGCATGCGAGGGCGCCACTTGGCTTGCTTGCCCTATTTTGGGAGAAAATATTCTTCCCTGATTTAGAGTCTCCTTGCATGAGGCCTCCATGATCAAGGCATGCTTGACTGAAGTCCCTCTCTCTGATTTGAAGTCGTTCCTCGCAATTGCATGCCCTGAAGGCGCAGTTAAGTGGCGGACCTATCGAGGTTTGACTTTTTGCCAGTCAAACCTGCTAATCGTCCCACCCTGGGATGATTGCTAATCGTCCCAGGGTGGGACGAATACCAGTTTGTAATCATCCCAGGGTGGGACGAGTAGGGAGAAAAGTGCTAAAAAGGTGCCAAATTGACCTCTGACCTTCCAAAACTATTGTGGGAGTGGTTAGGACCACTGTTTAACCTCTGGGGGCTGCCCTAGGGGCTATGTATGTCAATTCGATCAGTGCTTGTCGTCACATAATCGGATTGGTGTTGTTTTGGTGTCTACATTATCCTACATATTAATTGACACAAAGGGTTCATTAGAAGGTTTAGAGTGAGCATATTCATCCAATTTCTTACAAGAATCAATGTAATAATCTTCCAAGATCAAGTTGTTATGCTCAACTACTTCTTCACCATCTTCCAATTCATCAACGTGTTTCTTATCAAATTCATATTCACCTTCCTTAGATGGTTCAATTATTTCTAAAAGTGGGTCATTTCTTGTATTTAAATTTGTAAGACTATCATAATCCACATTTGTAACCCATGATTCAATTTTATCACAATTTAGAAGGTGTGGGTCTTCTTGACCCTTAGTTTCAACAATCTCGTCCAAAGTGTCTTCCGAGAACCAGAGGTAAAATTCTATTATGTCTTCAAATTCATTTATTTATTTTATTTCAATTTCACTTTCAACCACTTTATTCGATTCCATGGAAGGTTCTATCCTATCACATATATCAAAACTAATTAGATTTAGGACCCCTCCATTATCTGAATACTCATGCATTTCTAGAAATGAACCCATCTCTACACAATCCTCATTGGTGGATTTTGGGTTGGCAACTTGCACCTCCTCTTGGGCGATATCTAAGGTGGTTATAATATTTAGACATTCAAATTCATCCTATTGATCATTCACCTTAGGCATTATTAGAGTGGAGGGTGCTATATTAGATGGTTGGTGTAGGTTGGAATCAATAAATCTAGAAGAATAATCTTTCATGGGAACATGTTGTGCCTCCACTTGCCCTTGTTCTACCATCATTGTGACATCATAGATTCTATGCAAATATGGATCATAAATATTTTTCCTTAACAATGTAGTAAGTACGGGGGTATTACTCCCATGTATACTTGAATAGCTTCCTCTTTTGTTGTGTCAAAAATTTTCCACATTTGAATTGACCCATGAATTCATTAGGCTCTTTACAAATAGAGATAAACTGATTTTGCAACATATCTAAGTAAACCTGATTACCAAAATGATAAATATATGCTCCTTCTAGTCATACCCAAGAAGTCCTAACCTCCATGGGTAATTGGCCATACCAAAATAATGATCTGTCATCCAAAATGTATGATAATAACCTACAAGCAACATCCTCATGGAACATTTGCCATTGAAATAATATGATCTTGTATATATGTAATTTATGTATGTATCCTAATGTTTCATATTGACTAAACTTTTGTTAAGATCCTGCTATAAAATAAACTCAAATAACACACTCTCACACGATTGCTTGGAAATAAACTCACATAAACATCATATTAATATAACAAAAATTTGCATAAAGGAACAATCTCACAATAAGACAGAATTGCAGGCCTCTTCGAGGGGGCAACCTCCTTAAATACTTCATTAATTTGCAAAAAGATGGTTACATTGGTGCCTTTTTGGGTATTTAAGGAGTTTCCTTCCAAGGTTGGCTTACATGCAAAATGCCACCTGGATTACATGCATAATGCCACCCGAATTACATGCATAGTGCCACTTTGAATTACATGCACAATGCCACTCGAATTACATGCATAATGCCACATGAATTACATGCATAATGCCACCTTACCTAACCTATCTACCATGTGTTACATAAAAAGGGTGCCATTTGTCATAGGCACTACCTAAGCTAAAACTTAGAACATTACAAAATATTAATCATGGGTACTACCCACATTCACTAGGAATTATTACATTAGGGAAGTTATTACATTAAGGGTTAGGATGAGATCCTAACATGCCCTTCTCCTTGAAGAAGCTTTGTCCTCAAAGCTAAAAATGAGGAAACTGTTGCTGGAGTTGATGGAGAGACTCCCATGTAGCATCCTTAGGTTGAAGTCCATGCCACTAAACCAGGACCTCTGTAATGGTATGGTTGCGTAGAGTGCGAGTTCGACGATCCAGCAGCTGCTCTGGTGCAAGTAATATGGAGCCTTCTTCATCCAATTTGGGGAGTGTTGATTGAACCTGTACCTTTATGCCCACAACTTTATTGAGAAGGGAAACATGAAAAATAGGGTGGATCTTGGAAGTGGGGGGAAGAGCGAATTTGTAAGCTGTTGGACCAATCCGTTGTAGAACCTGATAAGGACCATAGAATTTTGGAGCGAGCTTCTGACACCTACGGAGTTGTAGGGATGATTGTTTGTATGGATGTAAGCGAAATAAGACCATATCACCCACATCAAAACTGTGCTCAGAATGATGCTGATCAGTTTGTTGGCGCATCCGATTCTAGGCCATGTTCAAATTTTGCTTGAGTTGGCGGAGGACCTCGGTGTGTTGACTCAAAGTATTGTCGACGACCTGGACCTTGGAGCTGCCCGAAATGTAGGAGGAAGGCGTGAGTGGAGGGCGCTCTTAAACTACCTCAAACAGTGTGAGTTTGGTGGCGGTATGATAGGAAGTGTTGTACCACCATTCGGCCAAAGAAAGCCATTTTGCCCAATGAGTAGGATGATCGGAGGCAAAGCAACGAAGGTAGGTTTCCAAGCATTTATTAAAAACCTCTGTTTGACCATCCATTTGCGGATGGTAGGCTGAACTCATTTTGAGCTGAGTCCCCTTCAACTTAAACAACTCTTGCCAAAAATTGCTAGTAAAGGTGGGATCACGATCAGATACAATGGAGGTTGGCATGCCATGAAGGCGAAATATGGAGTCAAGAAAAATTTGGGCAATGGAGGATGCTATGTAAGGATGGGTTAGGGCACAAAAGTGAGCATACTTTGAAAGGTGGTCCACTACCACGAAAATAACAGACTTGCCTCTAGATTTAGGTAGCCCTTCTATGAAGTCCATGGAGATGTCATTCCACACCTGATATGGTATTGACAATGGTTGAAGAGTGCCCGAAGAGCGCACTGTTTCTCCTTTCATCCTTTGACATGTGTCGCAGTCCGCTACAAAACAACGAATGTCATGTTTCATATCTTTCCAAAAGAAGGTGTGCTTGAGTCACTCATAAGTTTTGAGGAACCCTAAATGGCCAACAAATGGAGTAGCATGTGATTCCTTCATGAGGAGCTCTCGAAGTGGGGACTTAGGAGGAAGAACCAGGCGTTGATGGTAACACAGATCCTGGCCATCCCAACTATATCCTTGTATAGACTCTGGATCATCCCTAAGTGAAGCAACCAAGTATTTCAAATCTGCATCCTGAAGTATTTCCTATCGTAAGGGCTCAATCCATTGGGGCAATGGTGCAGAGATGGCACACAACATACTAAGGGTCTCAAATTGGCGAGAGAGAGCATCTGCCACAAGATTTTCCTTCCCTTTTTTGTACGTGATATCATAATCATAGCCCATGAGTTTTGATACCCATTTTTGTTGCTCTGGGGTGGCAACCTGTTGTTCTAGAAAGTATTTTAGACTCTGGTGGTCAGTTTTGATGGAGAAATGGCACCCAATGAGGTAAGGTCACCAATGCAGGACTGCATGCAATATTGCCAACATTTCCTTGGCATATGTGGATTTCCCCAAATTGTGATCAGATAGGGCTTTGCTGGTAAAATCCAAAGGGCATCCTTATTGCATCAATATCGCCCCAATACCACGACTAGAAGTGTCACTTTCAATGACAATTTTTTTAGAGAAGTCTGGCATGGCTAAAATTGGAGTGGTGGTCATGGCATGCTTGAGGTCCAGGAATGCTTGCTCAGTCGGCCCTGTCCAAGTAAAAGAATCCTTCTTCAACATAGAGGTGAGGGGGGTGACTATCTTTCCATAATTGCAGACAAATTTACTATAATATCCTGTAAGCCCTAAAAATCCTTGAAGCCCCTTGATTGTGTGAGGTTTCGGCCATTCTTGGACTGCTTGGATCTTCTTAGGGTCAACCTTGACACCATCCTTTGAGACAATGTGTCCCAGATACTCTACTTCAGTCAAACCAAAGGAGCACTTGGACCTTTTTGCAAATAGTTTATGGTCGGCCAGTAGTTGCAGGGTTTGATCTACATGCTTGAGATGCTCTTCCCATGTGTGACTATAAATCAAGATGTCATCGAAGAACACAAGGATGAAATTTTGCAAAAAAGGGTGAAATATGTTGTTCATCAGGCTTTGGAATGTGGAAGGAGCATTTGTGAGACCAAATGGCATTACCAAGAATTCATAATGACCTTCATGAGTGTGAAAAGTAGTTTTAAGAATATCTTCATCCCTGAGCCGGATCTGATGGTACCTAGAGTGGAGGTCTAGCTTGGTGAAGTACATGGTACCATGTAATTCATCTAGTAATTCATCAACCACAGGGATAGGAAATTTATCCTTGACAGTTATCTTGTTGAGTTCTCGGTAGTCAATACATAATTGCCAAGAGCCATCCTTCTTGAGGACCAGGAAGACTGGTGCAGAGTAGGGACTAGTACTAGGCCGAATGACACCCGCCTTGAGTAATTCCTGTATCATCTTCTCAATATCTAACTTCATGGCATGGGGGTACCTGTATGGTATGATATTGGGAGGTGTACTATCCAACAATAATGGAATGGCATGGTCGTGAGAGCGATGCGATGGTAGTGTGGTTGGTTTTGAAAAGATGGCCTCATGTTTGTGGAGAATCTGTTGCATGTCTGGTGGGATTTCACCCATTGGAGATGTGGATGGTTGGATGGAGAATAGTTGTGCAATGACCCCATGTGATGATTTATTTAGCAATTTCTCCATGCCATTTGAACTGATAATTTGAGGTGTTCCTACCGGGGAGCCCTTGATGATGTGTGTTTGTCCATTCTGGGAGAACTGCATCCAAAGTTTAGCAAAGTTCCAACTGATAGTGCCCAATGTACTCAACCATTGAGATCCCAAAACAATATCACATCCACCCAACTGGAGGACAAACATGTCCTGCTTGAGTTCATAGTCCCTTATCTTGATTTTAACATTGCGACACTTTCCTTTACAAGGTAAGGTTCCCCCATTGGCTACCATGACCTCAAAGGAATTACAAATGTGGATATAGCAATTTTCCCATTGAGCAACTCTAGGGTCAATGAAGTTGTGCGTGCTTCCCAAATCCAGAAGGATGGAAAGATGTTGGCCCTTGAAAAATCCTCGTAACCTTCATGGTTTGAGGAGTAGTAATGCCTGCAAGGGCATGGACCGTAATTGCTCGTCTCAGGGTTCCTGTTTCACTTCTTCTTGTGGAGGAGGTGATTTTGGAGGGTCCTGATCCTCATCACTCTCGTCAGAGGTATCAGGTTCTTCAACATCTATCAAGAACAATTTTTTGTGTGCACACTTATGCCCTTTGAAAATTTTTTCATCATAATTGTAGCATAATCCTTAGGCACAACATGCATCCATCTCTTCGATGGTGAGGCACTTGGGTGCAGCAGGTTTATTATTAGCTGGGTGTTGGGCTCTAGGAGGAAATGAAGGTCTATTTTGAGGAAACTTTGATGGGCATCTTTGGGTAGAGAGTTTAGATTCGAACAAATGGGCCAAACTGATAGCTTCCATCATAGTTCATGGTTTCAACATTTTTACTTCCGCTTGGAGTTCCACCTTCAACCCACTGATATAAAAACCCTGGAAGAACCCTTCACTCAATCCTCTTGTCTTATTGGCCAATTTTTCAAATTGAGCTTGGTACTCTCGGACTGACCCTGTTTGTTGTAGTTTGGTCAAGGCTCCTGCAAAGTCCTCATACTCACTAGGACCAAATTGAGGGAGTAGTTGGGATTCAAAATCCTCCCAAGAGAGATTTGGGTAGGCAACACGTAACCATTGAAACCAGTGTAGAGCCTCAGACTCCAAGTTAAAGGAAGCCATCTAGACTCGATGAAATATAGGTACATTATGAAGTCAAAAGAATTGGTCAACCCAACATAGCCACCCATCAACATCCTTCCCACTAAATTTGGGAAAGTCCAATTTGGGCATTCTAAAGGGTGGATCATGGTCATGATTCCTTGCAGAACTCTCAGCTTGGTATTTTTATTTGGGTGGTCCTCTTTTCAGTTTGCTGTCTACTTCTGTTAGTGCTTCTTCTAAGTAGTTGCTAGTGGCCTCATGCTCTGGGCGAAGACCTTGGACTTCTTCCCTTATGGAGTGAAAAGCCGAGTTCAAGTTCTCAATGGCTTTTGTTAGGGATTCCAAGTGTTCTAGTTCTTTTTGGTGTCCACGGGTACCCTGGGCCATTTTTTAAACCTTTTGTGACCAGTTACTAAAAATAGAATTGAGTTTTTAGGACTTACTATTTTTAGTAAGTGCCCAAAAAAGTGCTTGGGTGCTATATATCAAAATGATCAGCTCAAGGAGGTGGTCACAATGAGCTATATCTCTCAACACTACTTTTTGGCACCCTAGACTTTTTTTATCTCCTATTTTTTTGAGTCTAACGGTGTTTACAGTTTCTGATTCTGAGCTACAAAGAAAAATTTGGGTACTGGAGCACTATCTATAACTGGCCTCATTTCAAACTCAAGATTCTTTGTATTTTGTAGGTGACTATTATGACAGTTTGCTTCGACCTCGAAGACCGTGAATTCTGCCTCGAATGTGTCGACCTCTCTCGACTCGATCGACTCGATCGTGGACTCGCCACTATAAATTTGATTATTATTCTCCATACTGTCAACTTAAGTGTCACCCTCATGGCTTATCCCGAATGCATGTCCTTTCTGTTATTTTTTTAGTAGAGGACTCCTTTCTCATATGCTCACTTTTGAAATGTAGGTTTATGAACAGGGATGTTTGGATTTTTATTTTTTATTTTTTTACACTTTTTATAGGTTGAAGTTTTAACAGAACCAGGGAATGCTAAGTATAGGAGTATGTACCACCCATAGGCCCTCTAATATATCGATAGTGATGAACAATAGTGCTCGAACCAATATTTTAGGCCACTACTCAAGGAGGATTCCACACATACCCTTGAGCACACTACCTGCCTCTCTGAAAATATGGGAGGGTAATCGTCCAGGATGTTGTGTCCCATAGACTATGAGTAATACAAGGCCGAAGAGCTTTCTAATGGCTAAAAGTTTGTTTAATCCTAGATGGTCTCCCGATATACCCGAAGATACATGGGAGCTCAAGTTCGTGCGCGAGTTCTGTCTGAGGCCTGGGTATTGGAGCCTGATCGCTCCTCACTTCACTAGACACTTTATGGGATATCTAGCTTAGCCAATAACGATAGATCCTTTGCGATATTTTAAAACCCCCGATACAGGGTTTCTACCTACTCAACTAAAAAGATTTTTTTTTTTTTTTATCTGGAAAAAAAATGCACTGTATTTTTTTGGATTTTTTTTTTAATAAGAAAAAACATAAATGGTAAAAACACACAGATTTATACCTAACAGGCGGATTGGATGGCAAGAATCGTTGCAGTTGCAACAAAAATTGGCCTTGGAAAGTGCTTTGATACCACTTGTTAAGATCCTGCTATAAAATAAACTCAAATAACACACTCTCACATGATTGCTTGGAAATAAACTCACATAAACATCATATTAATATAACAAAAATTTGCATAAAGGAACAATCTCACAATAAGATAGAATTGCAGGCTTCTTCGATAGGGCAACCTCCTTCAATACTTTATTAATTTGCAAAAAGATGGTTACATTGGTGCCTTTTTGGGTATTTAAGGAGTTTCCTTCCAAGGTTGGCTTACATGCAAAATGCCATCTGGATTACAGGCATAATGCCACCCGAATTACATGCATAGTGCCACTTTGAATTACATGCACAATGCCACTCGAATTACATGCATAATGCCACATGAATTACATGCACAACGCCACCTTACCTAACCTATCTACCATGTGTTACATAAAAAGGGTGCCATTTGTCATAGGCTAAAACTTAGAACATTACAAAATATTAATCATGGATACTACCCACGTTCAATAGGAATTATTACATTAGGGAAGTTATTACATTAAGGGTTAGGATGAGATCCTAACAACTGTCGTAGAAACTCTAGTACAATTTCAAGAATTTTATGGGGTATTCCAGGTATTTCTAATAAACTATAATAGTACCCTAACATAGATATCATTCTTGCTCTTAGAGATACCATTTTTGCTCTTGGTTCATCAAATATCGCCATTAGTGAAACTCAAAGAATAGCTTCAAAATCAACTTTGTTAGTCAAATAAATATATCTTGCAAAGAAGCATAAAATGACTAACAATTTTCAAATGAGTAAACCATAAATATCATCATGTTAGTATTGGTTACAAGATATGCTTCAATTAAACCATGACATGAAACAACATTCTCAAATTTGCCAAAAGGTTAGTATTAACACATCATCAAATAGAGAATGTTAGAATTAATGAAAGTGATCAAAAAAATCTCATTAATCAAGACCAATGTCTTTGAATAAATATTTCAAGTAACATGAACAATTTAGCATCTAAATAGCAATAAAATAAATTAATTCAGACCTTCCTAGCTCCTAAAGTGTTGAGTGCTAAAAGATGCCAAATATGCTAATCGAATGGACTTGAAATATTTAGCAATTTAGAACTCTCAAGATTACACCAAAATTGTATTATTCATTGCATGAATAAGTCAAAGCATTTAAAACAACAATGAACAATTTATCATAAATAAAATAATGCCAATTCAGGCCCTCCTAGCACCAAAATATTGAGTGGTAATTTTACCTAATTGCAAAACCACACTCACCTTAGAATTTTGATCACAAAAACCTCTCTTGCAAAGAAGTTAGAAATCAAAACAACTTCTCCAAGGTTTCGCTATATAAGCATTGCACATGTGTATTAGTAATCTCAATGAAGATATATCAAATGAATGCTAGGAACACCTTAGTGATTGCAAGTATATGTTAACAAGGGGTATGTGTTTGTTTATTTTACCATGTTATATTAATGATTGTTCATAAAACTTAAGAAAATTAAATATGAATTAGCCCTCATATGACAACGATGCAGCCCTAATTCCTTTTATCTTGAATATTTTTAGGTAGATTTTATCTTCCTTTATTAAGTAGATTTTAAACAAGTTTTATCTTGTATTAAATAATACTTTAAGCATGAAGTAGAAGATTAAATCTATCTATAGCCTTTGATATAATTAACAAATTGTCCCTCTTTGATGAAATTAATTTTCATAAAGAGACACCAATTTATTACCTTCAAACAATGGCCTCAAAATATCATCATAAATTATCCCTCTTTAATGAAAATAATTTTCATAAAGAGGAAATAATTTAATTCTTTAAAACAATAACCTTTAATGTAATGTATAAATTATCTATCTTTAATGAAATCAGATTTTTTATAAAGAAAGACAAATTTATTTCTTTGAAAATGATGGCTTATGGAATGCCATTAAATATCAACCCCATTAAATGAAATTAATTTTTTTTATTAAGGGAATTTCATTTATGCTTGCAAATGAAAATATAAAGCAGAAAAAATCTGATTTACCTTCAAAATGTGAAAAAAATAAAATTCCAAAATTATAAAAACCTCATAAAACAATAGTTTTCAATAATTTTTATAAAATCAAAATGACATCGGAATGAGCTCGAATTTATTTTCAATGAAATATTGATGTTCATTCTTCACACCCATGTATTTATTTTTGTCATTTTAATTTTTTTAATTTTTTATTTTAATCCTCAAAGTAAAAAAAAAACTGCAAAAAGAAGGTTAGAAAAATAAAAAATAAAAATCTGAAATAAACTTGAATGTTGAAAATATAAACATGCCAAGCCTTATCAGTTTTATGGTATCCCATCCTGTAAAACCGAAGATATGAGTAACTCATACATGCAATCTAATCTATTCCAACTTGCATTTGCACAATCGAAATAAACTAAATGCCAGCTCCAAAGGATAGAAAATAAATTTCAGGTTTTAAACAGTCAATGATGTAACCATTTAAAATGCAATAAACATCATTTATAAGTCCAAAACCTAAAAAAGGAAAGATAGAAAATTAAATCCATGCATGCAGAAAATTTTCTCCCATTTCACAAGCAAAATCCAAATTTCTAGAAAAGCCCTTGCATTAAAATGATGTTTCTTTCTAAACAATTTTTAGCAACATTTCTGATCTTTTGCTAAAAAAAAAAAAAACCAGCCCTCGTACACACGTTTTTTGAGGTATTTAAAATCTCATACAACTTTTTGTTTCCTTTCCTCTCCATTTGGCTCATTGTTTAATGTTCCAACATATGGTTTACAAAACACCTTCATTTAGTCTTTCATAGGTTTCATAACCCAAAATAATGCTTTCTTTTATTGTATATTCTGATATGGGCGCCCGTGTATCACAAACAAAAGGGCCTATAAAATTAACCCCTTTCTTTCCTCTTTTAGCTGCGTCTTCACATGGTTTCACTTTTGGGAACGTAATGTAAGTTTCATGAGACATTTCATTTTATTAGAGCTAGGACAAAACGATTAGCGGAGAGGGGTTTGAATTTAAATCAAACTTTTAATACCATTTTCAAATGTGGAGTCTTTGTGCCGGTATTCTTATCTAAGGATACATGGCAAAGATATCCAGATCATCCTATACCTTGAACAAAATTGTATTGCACCAGACATCACCACGACCCACGCAAATGGGTGAACCATATGCCCATTCAATCATGTTGTATCCTGTTGGGAATTTGCATCCATTTTGAACCTCGATACTTACCATACTTTCTTCTCTGTTAATGACTATGTGTCAACTGTGCTCATCCTAGCATGGCTGCCATGGTATCAGCCAACAGTCAAACATGCATGATTTCGATGTTGTTGTTGACACCTTTGCTAAACCCCTACTATATACCACCTATCACCATTTAATTGTGCACCGTCTCTCTCGGTATATGTTCATCAACATGCACATACAACTATGCAACCCAAGCCACATTTTTCTTATGTTACTTGCATAAACATCCAGATTGCCAACATCCACACAGAGTCCACGCTTCTAACCCATGATTTTTTGGCATCTTTGATTTACCCATAACATTATTTTGAACATGACCCCATTGTAGTTCATCCCATGCTACATCAATGAATACTATCCATTGCTCCATGCTATACCGAATGGCCATTGCTACAATATGATAACTTAATATCAATTAAGTGATTCTCCTTAGTATATAATTAATGGCTTATGAAATGTTGAAGTATCCCGTACACTCTGACATGACACATGATGCACCTGCAAGGTATTTACTATGGTCTATGCTATTACCATCTTCTCAATAGTGATTTTGCATGCCTAACCCATCGAAGTGTCTTGTTGTACCTCTTCTATTTTATCTTATCACTATTTGTTCTGCCATAGACTCCCACTTCTATGTTATACCTAAAGCGTGTATGAATTACCGCTTTCATTCATCGTCTAACCTACTTTTTGATTGCCTACTGATGTTTTACCAAGATTTGCCATGTCATCTAGAATAAGGCTATCCCCACAATTTTGGAGCGCTTATCGTCCCTGCGTCACAACTGTACCCTATCGTATGCTGCCTTTAAGACCCATTTTTGTAATGACCTCCTCATGAATATTGTTGACTCGCACTATTACTCTTTGTTGTGATGCTCACCAAAACCTTCATATTCCTCGCTAACATATCTGTGTTTCATTCAAATGTGCATGTTTCAAGATGTCTTTGGTTGTCATGTGACCCTCGTACTCATAATCCACCTAGCACGCTCTTTGTAGCTTATTCGATAATTAGTGATGTCAAATGTAACTCCAACAGCCACCAATTCCATTCCCCATTGAATATCCTAATGTCTCAAAATGTCTGTTGTAGGTTCCATTCGATGCACTGCTATGTATCCTCAATCTTGATGCTAGCTAGGTCACTCCCAAAGCCTCGTTAGATCGTCACTCATCTCAAAAATCCTCGAATTGTGCATTATCCACATCCATTTTTTTGTTGTTGTCTACCATGGATTCCTTCTACCACATGACCTACTTTTTTTTCACTGCATTTCTCACCATCGACATGACCTCAATATATTGCATTGTTGAGACCATTTATCTCTCCTGCTCTCGTCCACTATTCATAATTGTTCCAAGTTCCCATTGTGCTAAATTTACGTGAACACCAATGGTGCCTCGATGAGATATCTTCATTGAATTCCATTATCGCTAAACCCGTCTGCACCATCCATCGTGGGACTTGCCACCATCTCGTCCATGTTTTTGTTCCATCAAGTGCATCTAACTCATCCACTTCAACAATGGTGGGTTCAATTTTCTTTCATACGTGCCTAGGTGTCTACGCTCGCCACTACCGAATTGCCATGCTGTCACTTTCGTCCAAGGGCTTCACTGTGTATGATATTAGTGAGTTGATGTTTGACATCATCATTAGTTACCTCCGAATATAGTTAGCCTTGTATGGTGTCCATATCTTCATTTACCTGAGACAAAAGATCATAAACTGCATTGACCTTTTAGAAAATAAAGATCAAACACGTATGCCCTAACTTAGCCCTTGTGGCTTTACTTATATATATATATATATATATATATATGCATGAATGTATATGTACTTTTATTACTTTATTTTTTTGTATTTTAATATTAATATAAGAATATATATTAATATATTTTTAATTTATTTATTCATTTTTTTTGTTTTTTTTTAATTTTTTATTCATATATATATATATATCATATACGTAAATATAAATATATATATATACCCTTTATCGATTTTTATTTTATTATTATTTAAAACATAAACATGAAAAAAGCCCAAAATTTAACACAAAAAAATGCTAACAACGAAACTAAAAATAAATATCTTCAACAACAAATTGATGATAAAAATCGTCGATAACAAATTAATGATAAAAATCATCGACAATAAATTGACGATAAAAAAATCAACAACAAGAAATTGATGATAAAATCGTCTACAAAAAATTGATGATAAAAATATCGTCAACAACAAACTGATGAAAATTGCAAACCCAAAACAAAGTAAAACATTAGATACTTAAAACAAAATGTAAACACCCAAATACCAAAACAAAAGGTGGGTCCCCAATTTTAGGGCGAGTTGTGCAATAGTCACAATAGGTACCCCTCATCCACCCTAATAACATCAACTCGAGCTACTTCTGCTAGCCCCACAACCTCCAACAACACCCACTCCTCCTCTGATACCACCTTTCTCATCCCAAAAATGTACAACAAAAATTGGTACCGAGCCTCCAAAATCATAAGTTGCAACAATACACCAAACACTTATCATTTACACATGTACCAAAAAAAATTACATAAACACAAATGATTTTATAGAATACATAGAAAAGGGAATTACCTCACACTCTAGCTCCAGCTCTGGCCCCTAAATCCACTCTCTCCACTGCCATAGATTTCGCACCCAATTTAATTTACCTCACTCCACTCCACTCTCCCAAACCTATCTTCTCAAACTCACAAATGCAGAAATGAGCTTCATTTTCATCTCGTAAGTTATTTATAGCTAATTTAGGTGCCATAATATGCCCATGGTCATTTCTTGGTGCACTAAAGTGCACCTGGGTGTTTGTAGAGTGCCCAAACATTGACAGACATCTCTACATTCCAAAGTGCCAATAAGCATTTGACATTTAATAAAAAGATAAATTTTACAAAATAGTGGCTTATCCCTACCAAATCACTTAATATTGCATCCAAACATCTGTTTCATCATATCAATAGGTTTTGTGAGGATTCTAATTGGTTTGGATGCATAAATTTCATTTGCGACCACAAATCATAAATTTGCTTAACAAGTTACAAAAGCACTCCAAAACAGTCCAAATATTCACAAAATGACCATAATCATCATTCTCATCACCAATACATAATTTTCACATCATCAACATCATCCCATGTCATCATTTGCATATTTTCCAAGATCAAACAACCTTAAAGTGAACCTTGTATCTAGTGGTTTATTCTATATACTTGGTGATTGCAGCGATTTGCATCCATGCAATTCAGTAATATGAAGAGCCTATCATAAGGATAAAAAATCATTTTCATCATTCCATATCCTCTTGTTTGAAACCATAATCACATTTAGTAGTTCACATTTTGAGTGAAACCTTGCTAAGAATAATTTGCCACAAAGCTGTCATTGATGGCCTAGTTCATGGGGCCTAACAAATGGAAAAAATCACATATCATTATTTCGCATCTCCTTGATAATCATCATGGTGATTGGCTTTAAATAGGGTGATTGATCCTGATCATATATGATAGTCACTAGTTGGCCCTCTGAAGTTGACTAATTTTATTTTTGCATCTTCATCTTTGCATATCAATGTCGAAAGGCACATTCTTCAACAACATCGAATTACCCCAAATTTGGGATAAACACATTTGGTTTTGTATTTATCACAATGGGATACATATTACATGATCATGACCTTTTTACTTGGCAAAAATCACTTCATCTGTTGGGATAAAAACAAACACATCTTTCATCACATTTTTTTTTCAAAAATTCCTTCATCTGTTGGGGCAAAAACAGACACAACATTTCACATTTTTCACCAATCTCTTTCCCACCTTTGGGGCAAAAACGGTATCACATTTACATCACTCATATCATCCATCATTCATTTGCACGGATTTTTCAATTGGCTCATGAGATTCATCCGCAAACTCATTCGTCAATTAATGGGGTAAGCTATGTAATAATCCAAATTATTTCACTCTTTTGTCTTCAAGCTCATGTTTCACATCTCAAGAGAAACTTGCTTCTGCACCTAGCCAAAACAGGCATCTCATGTTTTTGCACTACATTGTGTTTTCACGCAACGCAGTATAAAATGGGGTATTTGTAGACACCAAAATCTAGCCACTTATCATCCATCTAGGTTTTCCTACCATTTCCACCCTTTATTTACATATATTTATATATATTTATTATATATATATTTAAATATTAATATTTTATATATTATATTATATATATTTAGTAAATATATATTTATTTAAGTGAATTAATCACAACCAAACGATTTCACTTAATCCTATCCATCCATCTATGTCAATCCATGCCACACCCTAGATTTAATATCCACCCTCCGATATGCTTTTATCTTAGCCACACGATTACTGTTGTTGAAACCCTAGCATACCCTAACGTAGATTATTAATAGGAGTCATTTTGATAGATCAACCGATGAATTTGAAGAAGTTTTCTAAGCAATTCATGTCCTATGTCTTAAGTAATTCACCCCTAAGTTCCTTGGAGTATCCAAGCACTCTCATCCTTTGTCCTTATTTTCCATAGTCCTCGCATCCGTCGTCGCCCATCTCACTCAGTAAGATATACTTTTGCAGATTTCCCTTCAAATTTTGAACGCCTTCGGGTGCTCCCTATCATTCTTTAGCACCTCCAGGCACTTCTCTTCTACCACAAAGTACCTTTGGGCACCCTCCAACATTCCTGAGTGTCCATGAGCATTTCCTACAGCCGTCGAGCACCTATGGGTATTTTAGGCTAAAGCTCTGAAGCCCTACTAGCTCTCAGGTGGTGCTAGGGCATCACCGCACCAATCCACTACAACAGATTACATTAGATCAAAGAAAAATAGATAATAAAGGTAAATAAAAGTCATTATTGTTATATTGTATTGTGTTTTTAGTATTTTTTCATATTTTGTTATTGCATAACTAGTGTTTAGTCTTGATTTCAGAGGGTCTCACACTATGGATCCCTCATTGTTATTACTAACTCATTTTCTATTTTCTTGTGTGCAAATCTGGTAGCATTACACTAGCATTGGACAACTACTTAAGTTGGAGTGTCCTGACATCAGATAATCAAAATCCCACTCACTTATGTTGGGAGCAAGAATTTTTTTTGAAGACACCACCAACGTTGTTTGCTAGGGTTTCAGATAACCCTAGCTATTGTAAAATTTTTATCAAAGGATTCAAATATTCTTATTGTAACGATGGATTTTTGAGGCTCTCCCCCATTAATATAAAATCATTCATTGTGCATGTATTTTGAGTTCAATTTATTTATTTGGTGTTGTGTTTTTGTCTTCATTTACTTATGATATAATACTAATTTTATTATTGCTTCCTTATTGCTTGAAGACACATGAGAGTTTGAGCTTGGATGCTTAGATGCTTGAATATGCTTAAATACTTTGAATACTTGGTATGCACAAGACCTACGAGACAAAACAAAATTTACTTAAATGTTTAAAAAATTTGCTTAAAATTTTATTCAAATTATTGTATACTTTTTAAAAGAGAAATATGTTTAAGATTGCAAAATTTTCTTAAAAATACAAAGCATAGTGTAGAGGGGGGAAAACTACCCTACCATGTACAATTCTTGTTTGGATCCATTGGGAGCCAAGGTGACCATAGAGATATGTTGATCCTCTACACTCAAGGGCTAGGGGATCAAAATGTTTCACAAGGAATAGTTATAGGATTCATTCCAAGTGCAAGGATGGAATTTTTGATGTGTATATTGAGCAAGCACCTATGTTTTTTCTTTCTAAAATCTAAACTATAAATAAATAAAAAATAATACAAGACAAAAAATGATGCAAGCAAACACCAAGATATTTCTGAAATGATTCTTAGTTTTAATGAGGACTAACCCTAGTTTTAAGTAAAAGTAAATATTTATATTTTCAAGCAAGGGACCAAAAGAATGTATAAACAAATTTAAGCTAGATGTGAACTATATGTTTTTATCTTTATTAATGCATGGAAATAAAATAAATATTTTTCTCTTTCTTTATTGTACTTTATCATGATATGAATGTAAAATAGAAATAGACAACAAACAAACAAAAAATATCCTAAGTAGTCTACTTAGATCACTTAATTTATTTGATAGTTGATCGTACCTTTTAACTTGCATCCATATATATCCAACTTCAAAACTTAGAAAACAACTTCAAAAACCCTAGAAAAAGTAATCAAATGTTTGGGGGCCTACTTAGGCCGCTAATATGACTGAGCTTGGAGGCATAATATTAAAGCCCCCTTGGTCCCATGTAGTTGACCATTTGAAATCAAAAATTATTGTTGACCTTTGGAAGCAAACACAACAAGATATGACAACATGAAATATTAAACAACAATGCTAACATAATAAATGCAATGATAGATAAGTATGCAATTGTAAATATAGGGTTTTAGACCTATATTACAATATTTGGGTATTGAAGACTTTAGTATTCAATATGGATCTCTATATTGGTCCTAAAATTTGAGCTCTTTTCTCCTAATTACTTCATTATCTTCTTTGTTTGAATTTGAATAAGTATATTCATCCTTTTTCGGTTCTTATTTTTCTTCTACTTCTGTCTTCATGTTGTTTCTTCTTGTTATTCTCATTCTACTTCCTTTTGTTATTTTTGAGTATGAGTCTTTGATCTTGTAGTCTTCTTGGTATCTTTGATGAACTAGTGATCTCATAATTTGGCAAGTCACAAGTGGATCAGAGTTGCTTCCTTTTTTATTTTGTGGTTTCTGTATGACATGTTTCCTTGATCTTCAAAGAAGTCAAGCTTGAGCTCATTGTTAGTGGATGTTTCTAAAATAAGAACTTGGAAGAAGCAATCTAATTTGAATATTAGTTTCTCCTCAAATATTTTATAGTACTTGTCTTTGTTGTAACAACAGTAGGATGGATGATATTTTCTTCCACAATATTTACATGGATGGAAACTCCAACAGTTAACCTTCTCATGACCACATTTGCAATAGTAGGTGCATAGTAAAGATGTATCAATGTCTTTGTTACATGTTTTGGAAATATCATGTTTATCTATTTCCTTGATGAAATAGTCAAACCATGTGTGTACAATTGGAAACATTCTATCTTTACTTTGCTCATAAATTTGTGTGAGATATTTTTTATTAATGTTATTTTCCACTTTTGAATGTGATCTTTGATATCTTCATTAATATAGTTATCATTAATTCCCTTTATTTTCTCACTATTAGTTTGTGATTATTTAGAAATACCTTTGAATTATTTTTATTATTCTCTACCATTTGTATCTTCTTTATTATCCATTGAATTCTCTGAATCATCAACCATACTTTTAAGCCATATTGGTATTTTTCTTACTCCTTTTCTAATTGCATTATTTAGTGTGTTCCTTGGAGTAGACATTCTTATAGTTCCGTAGTTTTTTAGATAAAGTTCTTAGTAAGTAATAGTTCACCTTTTTCGTTGATTTTGTAATGTTTTGTAAATCGAAATAATCAACTCCTATTTCACCTTATCTCTCCTAATGAACTATGCACTTATTAATTTGAAGTTCTATATGGTTGGATTTATTTTGTACCTTAGTATGAGTATGAGATAAGTAAAATTAAATAATTCCAACTCCTTTAAGTAAATAATGAACTTCTTTTTATAGCCCTCAATATCCAATAGTTTAATATTTATAAATTCCAATAAGTTAAGATTTGATGTAGTATACCTTATAACTCCCTAATTTGGATTTTTAGAAAATAATAATAATAGTATTTGTAAATTAGTATTCCAATTTATCAAGGTTGACAACCTTATATCTTGTACTTGGTTATTTACAAATATCTCAATGTATGAATGTTAAGCAATTTTATAATATCTTCTACATTTGCTAAAATTTCTTCCTTGCTTCCTAATTTCAACCTTATAATTAATACCTTATAACTCCTAATTGAAGGAAAGTAATTAATTAGAAGCTATATGTATTTACCTCCATTCAACATATAACTGTAGACACCAAAACAGCACCAATCCGATTATGTGACTACAAACACTGATCGCATTGACATACACAGCTTTCAGGGCAGCCCTCAGAGGTCAAACAGTGGTCCTAGCCACTTACATAGCAGTTCAGAAGGTCGAAAAGTAAACAAAGCCTTTATCAAAACAAAGTCTTAATCAAAGTCAAAAGCAAGCCTTTATCAAAACAAAGCCTTTATCAAAACAAAGTCTTAAGCAAAACAAAGTCTTAAGCAAAAGAAAGTCTTAAGCAAAAGAAAGTCTTAAGCAAGACAAAGTCTTAATCAAAGAAGGCCTCGGCCGAAGTGTCGCGATATCGCGACACTTCGACGCCCAAAGCAAAGCTTTGCCTGAAGTGTCGCGATATCGCGACGTCGCGATATCGTGACACTTCGGCGCCCAAGGCATTGCCTTGGCCGAAGTGTCGCGATATCGCGACACTTCGGTGCCCAAGGCAAAGCCTTGGCCGAAGTGTCACGATATCGCGACACTTCGCCCAAGGCAATGCCTTGGCCGAAGTGTCGTGATATCGCGACACTTCGCGCCCAAGGCAAGCCTTTGGAGTTCACGATATCGACCGATATCGCGACACTTCGGCACCCAAGGAAAGGCCTCGGCAAGTCGTCGATATCGCGACGTCTGATATCGCGACACTCCCCAAGAAGCCTTGGCAAGTGTCACGATATCACCATATCGTGACACTTCCCCAAAGAAGGGCCTTGGCCGAAGGTGTCGATACGTCGATATCGTGACACTTCGGCATTTTCGACTGGGCAGATTTTTAGGCATTCAGAGGCAGACATTCAACCCATTAAAAGCAGACATTAAACAATTAAAAGTGCACGTTAACCAACAAAGGCAGACTTTAAACAAATACAGGCATTTTGACAAAGATACGAAAATGGGCATTAAACAACTGGTAGTGGAAGTCAGTCAGTTACGTGGGCCGTTGGAGGACTGTCACAGTGGCATTCATGAAAGCCCGAGTCGTGGAGGACTTTCCTCTCTCGTGGAGACATGACCGCCACATGGCACCTATGACCAACACGTGGCGCTTATGCACGCCTATTCAAAGAGACCCCCTGGGTCTATAAAATGGTGGATTTTTCCACCCAAAAAAGAGAGGTTGACAAGCATTTTCTAACGTAACGAAGTGCTGTCAGAAAAACACCCGATTGCGCTCCTTTTCGATTCATCCCTTCTACACCCGTAATCTCTTTCGCAGGAGAGGTTATTGGTGGTTGCTAGAAGGAGAATCCGAACCTTCGAATTCGACATTGGACCACAGTAATCCATCGATTCGCCGACATCACATTCTCTGAGATTTTGAGCCCATCCCTAGTGGATTGGCGTCAAAGTCAAGTTCTAACGGGGCGGCCCGCTTGGGCACCCCACCTTTTTGCTAGCTTCATTTTGATTATTCCATTCATCATTGCGTATTTACATCACGCTCATGCTGTTTAAATAGTTTACGTTTTACGTTCGAATATATCTTGCATTACATAGTGTTCGAATATATATTTTAGAAGACATTTTATCGAATATATATATTCTATGATTACGTTCTAACGTTCAGAGGCCCCTTGTCAAATAGTAGCGTGTTTTGCCAATTTTTGGTTCTCTATTAACCTACAGGTAACAATGACTATTTTATCTTTGAATTCGGAAGAACAACAAGGAGCAAGGATTCATCAAGCATGAGCGACGGCAACACTAGCCCGCCCATTTCAAATGTGGGCATGCGGAAAAGAAGATCACTATTCATTTATTGTAATGGAAACATTCTAACTCTCCTAGCCCTTAAAAAGGGAAGAGACATATTGTAACCGAGTTGGAACCACATCAATAAAAAGGGTTGTGTCTCTCACTTCTTGATGTGATTATATTCATGTTATTTCATGCATCCAGCTAGTTGTTTTCATTGTAATTAGTGTTTTATTTTCTGGAATCTCATGCTTTCAATGGCGATCACGGTGGGACCCTGTCCCCTATTTTTTTTTTAAGATTCAAAAACTGATTAAAGCTTGTGTTTTTGTGCTTGCAGGTACCGGGCCGAGAATCAAAAAAAGCCGATTTGGGCGAAAAAGACAGCCGATTTGGGCAGAAAAGAGGTAACGGTTTCTAACTGTCCCTATCATTTTCTGCTGTGATATTTCTATTTTTTGTCATGTTTGCCTTCTTAGGAAAAGTTTTAATCCATTAAAAATAAAATAAAAATCATTTTATTTATTCATTTTTAATTTCATGTTCTTTAATTGTTAAAGAAGGGTAGAGAAAGTTGTAGTCAATTTTCATGCTTTATTTATTTAATTATTAAAAAAAAAAATTTGTCCAATTTCTATTTACTGTTTTTCGGTTTGTAGTGTTTGCATGGCTTAGGGAAAGTTTCTTTTTTTGCTGCCTGTTTCATTTTTATTAAATAAAATGAACTCCACACACATCACGTGGTAAATTAAACCAAGGAGCTGGTCGTAAAACCCCAGCCCTTGAGCAAGACCAACGGTGGGTTCATCACCACCTTGGCTTAGCTTTGCATCCATTTCCCCCGATTGTCACTTGTTGTTAGGCGTAAATCCTGACGAAAGCTGACCGAGTGTTGTCGGGGTGATTCCCATGCGCGCGAGGATAAGTCTTCTATGGTAGGTGTCATTAACAGGACAATCCCCCTTTCGTACCGCCTATGTTCCACGTACCATCTGCTCTCACGTACCTATAGTTTCCCTCTCGTAAGGGCGGGTATATAGAGAGGTTGGTATATCGGTCCGGCAATGGTATATTGAAGGGGCGACCATTTATGGGAGTCATATGAGCCAACATTATGCATTTAAACGTTCTTCAAAACTTGCAAAAACAAAACAAAACATCAAAATGCACTAAACCAGTTTAGGACACACTATTTAATCCTTAAAAGAGATAATCACGGTTTGTGTATGTGTGTGTTCATTTCTGCTTAGTGTAAACAAAAAAGAAAAATCATCATAAACAAGATAAAAATCTGTTTAGATAGTAGAGAAGCACCACAATGGTGTACACCCGTAGCCAAGCCCAATCAAGGGCAGAAGCTCCGGAAGGTACACAAGAAGCAGGCACAAGTCGCCTTCGCTTTAGTCCTGAAGACTTGGTCATACCGCCTTGGCGGTCTGGGCCACAAGAGAATCCACATCATTCCATGTCTAAAAGGAATTATTGGGACCCTCCTCATTGGAGTATACCCATTCAACACAGCCCCTTTCGGGAAGAAGCTTTACATGTAGATCTCAATGTAAGTAGACAACCGCCTTTAGAGGCTAGAGATGAGTGGCTACAGCGCGATGAAGCGCTAGAGAGGCATAGTGTCCATGAGGAGAGACAACGTGAATACGGTACCTCTTCTTTGCCTCCCATTAGAACAGAAAGACAAAATCCAGAGCGCAGGGCTCTCCACACAGGACGAGCTAACTCTGCCCGCCCCTTTCACACCCATGAAAGGGAGAACGAGGAAGATCATCGCATTCCTCGAGAGCAACATACAGCGTGGGAGCCTTGCGCTTCCGCACCTGCTAGATATAATGATCACCCATTAAGGCCGGAGCCTCAAGTAAATGCCGCTAATCTCGACAGAGGGAAGCGCCACATAGAAGTCCCGGATCCTCAAAACCAAGATAGATACATCGAAAAGGCGGCTAGGCCTCCTAGAATTAAAACAACAGAGCAAATTGACCTATCATTTGCTAGACATGCCACCCGCCAAGCGCAGATCAAGCAGCTTGAGCAGGATCAGCAGCAGCTAGAACAATTATATCACCTTAATAAAGAGCGCATTCGGTGCCAAACAAATGAGCTGCTCCGCATCACTGTGCCTGAAAAGGTTCAGACCCCCCAAACGCAGAGGGCGGAAAGGTACGAGAGGCACAACCTCATAGTGCATGATAGGTCCCCAAGACCTCGCCAAGAGGTGCCTTTAAGACACCCGAGACATGAGCGGGAGGCCACTCCCAAGAATGACGATGGGCACCCTTCGCGAGCGCCCACTCCTGTTCATCGAGCTCGCCCAATAACTCCTCGGGAAGCTTATGAGGAGTATGAAGAAGAAGAATGGGCCGAAACGCCATATCAAGGCAGAGGAGGTGCTATCCAGCCACCCCTCCATAGGCCCCCAGTTGCCCAACGGGAACGAGTTACGAAAGAAGAGATTAAATCTTCCAATGCATATAAAGCGCTATTAGAGCGTTTGGAGTCTGTGGAGACAAAAGCTTCTGGGCATCAAAAGCCCACGTTACGTCAACTCCGCAGTCATCCAGTGCATCCCTCAGTGCCCACACCTCTTTACCCCGAACATTTCAAGTTGCCTCAATTGGCGGTCTTTAAAGGTGAAGAGGACGCACAAGAACATGTCACAAGATTCCTAAGCCAATGCTTCGGCATCCAAGATAATGACGCATTGTTGCTTAGGACATTCATAACCACATTCGTAGGCCCTGCCTCGGATTGGTTCACACAGTTACCAAAACACAGCATAAACAACCTAGATCAATTAGTAGATGCGTTTCTTGAACGCTTTGCTTTCAACACAAGGAAGAAGGCATCACTGAGTGATCTAGCCAACCTCGAGCAATATGAGGAAGAAACAATGGCAACATACGGGAATCGATGGAGGGCTTTGCTTTCTAAGCTACCCTACCGTCCCCCTATGTCCGATCTCACACAGATGTTTGCACGGAGTTGCTTAAAATCGATCTCTCGGGCTATTGCTGCTATAGCAATACGACAGTTTAGAAGAAGCTTTGGCGCAAGCCAGAGTTATAGAAGAGATCAAAATAGGAGAGGGCGCAATCGCCAAGCCTAAAAAGAAAGAGTGGAACAAAAACACTAAGACTGGGACTACGCAACCAAAACCCGCTGTAGTTAATCAAGTCACGATAAATGTCCCTAAGCCTGTGCAAGAAATACAGCCTCAAAAGGCTAATTACCAGGCAGTGCCTCCTAGTTATGAAAGAGATAATAAGAAACAGGAGCAAAATCAGCAGCGTCGCCCTAGGCGACAATTCACCCCTTATACGGAGTCCAGGGACTCCTTATTTGACCGCTTGTCAGCGGCAAATCTAATCACCCTTCCAGAGATCCAAACCATAGACCCTAACGCTCCCAAGCCTAAGGGATACAGAGAGGAATTATATTGTAGATTCCATAGGCGAAGGGGACATGACTTGAATGGATGTTGGAAATTCAAAGGACTGATACAAGATTTAATTGATAATCAAACATTGGCAGTGGACAACCCCATAGCACCAAATAATCAACAGATGGGGATATTCAAGGACCCTTTGCCTGCCCATGAGGCACAGGCAAAACCTCTTCAGGTTAATGAGGTGCGACAGAATCTCCCCATGCAAGGATATGTGGGAATGATCAGCATAGTAACGAGGAACAAAAAGTACCCAGCAGCTGCCCCGGAGGCAGCTACAAGAGAAGTTCCTTCAACATCGCAACCTCAACAACCCACTGTGCAATTGCCTCCGCCTAGACCCGAGGTCACGATACGGACCAAACTCACGCAGAGTTTGCGGACCACATCGGCTAGGCTTTCCATTTATGAGCTTATACAGCAGTCACCGCCCCATCGAGAAGCTCTCATGGAAATTTTGAAAGCCATCGAATTACAGCCTCACGAAGCAAATTCCTTCAATAACTTTGTAGGACATGTAAAATGATGTACGGAGCCAGTCATTACCTTCAGAGAGGATGAAGTTAAAGCAGTACCGAATGACATGGCAGATCCACCCCTGCACGTTATCGCGCGGGTCAACGGGATCCCGTACAAGAGAGTGTTGGTAGATACTGGCTCATCCAGTAACATCATTACCACTGCAGCATTAAAACATCTGAAGCTGCCAGCCTCTCATATCACGGCCTCAACATACACACTGCGAGCATTCAATGATGCAATATGCTCAACAGTCGGCACAATTGTTCTACCCGTCCAGGTAGGACAAAAGACGATACCTACATTGTGCCACATTCTGGAAGGCGAGATGGCATACAACATACTGCTAGGGCGACCATGGATCAGGGACATGAAGTGTGTCCCTTCGATAGCTCACCGATGTCTCGAAGTATGCATTTGAAGGAGAAATACATGTAGTCCCGATGGACTTAGAACCCTTCAAATATTGCAATGCAGTGCATTTGATGCCGCAATCGACCCTCCCATCGACGCACTTGGATTTCCAGTTAAATCCATCTAGACAGGGTCCGATACCGCAGACACCACGGATGACTAATCCATCGAAACCCCAGCCAGGTGCATCTACATCATCGGCTCCTTCATTACCAATGCCACCTGTCATGGCTAAACAGAAGGACAAAGGAAAAAAGATCTTGGAAGAGGCTCAACCCCTAGAAGAGGTGTTGCCAACGATATCAACTGTCTCAACAGAAGAAATACTTAGCACAATGGAAGCTGAGATTCCTAATCCACCCAACATGGAATGGACTCAGGAAGGCCTTCCATTTCCTCCCTCTCAATCGTCAACAATTATTGTTGAAATGGCCAGTACGGGCCTGGGAGAATATCTGGTGCAAAATGTTGTAGCAACGCCCGCGCTAGAAATAGTGCAGGACATGGGGAGACCTCGCCTTCCCATAGGGACAATTGTTCCTTTAGGTTACCCACCAAACCAGACAAATTTTGTGTATGGGGGCCTTGATCATGGTGTAGAACCATGCAAGCAAAAGGACGAGGACGAAGAGCCTTTTGCTGAAAATATCAATTATTTGTCGAACCCGGACTTCGCTCTGAGATATCTAGGCCAATGCAATTGGCACGGATACGGGTTAGGCAGGTATGAGCAAGGGGTGCGTGTCCTTTGCCAGCCAAGATATCAAATGCCTTATGATAAGTCGGGAGTAGGGTTCAACCACCCCCTGCCCTTAGACATCTTGGTAGAAAACATGCAAGGCCTAGAAATAGGCAGCAAGGGTGGATTGGCATTAGATCCTTATGCCAACCCAAATACAGAATATACATTGGGAGATTACCTCCCATGGTCAACAAACACCCTTGGCAACAGCAGTAATCCCCCTCCTTTGCTAGAGAGAGGTGAAAGTTCGGACACTAATCCCCAAAGAGAACATAAACGGTGTCCGGACATCTTTTTGAAGTTGTTCCCCTTAGAGGTTCCAGTTGAGTCAATACAGTGTCAAGAGAATCAGGTCCCTCCACCAAGAGTGGAACAACCGCAATGGGACCAGATTAATTTGCTGGAACAAGGAGAACCCTCAATGTCGCAAACAGTTGCTGAAGAGAATGAACATTTTTGGATCTCCGAAAGTGATTCAGAAGATGAGACTGAGATGATCTATCTCAGACATGCGCGATGGAATAATCGCCCTTTAACTCATGAAGATCTAATGGGACAGATGGGCATAAGGTTAGGGCATGAATGGTGGGTAGACCCAGCGGGGTGGGACCAAGTGTTGGATCCATGGCTCCAAATTCACGATGAGCACCGTCCACCCCGAGACCCTATCATGACATCAGTGCCGAGGGAAGACCCCGTCTTCCTATCAACACATAGGGCCGATCCGTTCATGCCCGTCCCTACAGAACCAGATCCAGAGCATAGGGAGCATCCAGAATGTTCGAGTTATCACACCCATGGTAATGGAGACCAAATTCATTTCATCCACATGATCTCCATTGATTTGACCGCACCCATCCGCAATCCGGCCGATCCAACATGGTCATTGCATCTAGACATAGATGCCATCGACTGGGATCGCGTCAATTCACCGCTCTCCCCATCAGAGTATTGGCCTTTCGATGAAATGCCTCATTTTACCCCAAGGACAACTCAGGATATTTTTCAAGCTGAAGAGGGACCCGAGGTTCCAAACGTAGATCTAAACTCAGCTAATGATATCCATTTGATCCCAACTCCACATCAGTTGGAGGACGGATCCCACATGTCAGTCGAGGAAACGACTGACGTAGACATCGGCTTAGACTCAATGAATCCACAGATTATCAAGCTGGGGGTAAGCTTATCCCTCGAAGAGCAAGCCGACTACATTGCCCTTCTCAAAGCGAAGAAGGAGGTTTTTGCATGGTCATACAGAGACATGCCGGGACTAGATCCGTAGCTAGTCACGCATAATCTAACGCTTGATCCGACAATCAAGCCAGTTAAGCAAAAACTATGAAAGATGCACCCAACAGTGGCCTTGATGGTCAAAGATGAATTGCAAAAGTTGTTGGATGCACAGTTTGTCATCTACGTGGACTATCCGCCATGGCTGTCCAACATGGTGCCCATCAAAAAGCCCGACGGGAGGATTCGCATATGCACTAATTTTTGAGATCTAAACAAAGCGAGTCCTAAGGATGATTTCCCCTTGCCAAGCATCGACGCGTTGGTAGATGCTACAGCAGGTCACGAAATGCTATCCCTCATGGATGGTTTCTCAGGATACAATCAGATTCGTATCAATCCTGAGGATCAACTCAAAACGGCGTTCACAACGCCTTGGGGGACATTTTGTTATAAGGTCATGCCTTTTGGCCTTAAAAATGCTGGCGCCACCTACCAACGTGCCATGACGTACATCTTCCATGATTACATGCATAAAACTTTGGAAGATTACATGGATGATTTGTTAGCCAAGTCTCTTTTGCGCTCAGATCATCTCGATGACTTAAGCAAGATTCTCGATCGCCTCATAGAGCATAAGGTCGACTCGAATCCCAAGAAGTGCGTATTCGGCGTCACATCTGGAAAACTCTTGGGTTTTATAGTCTCAAAGTGAGGCATCGAAGTGGACCCAAAGAAAGTCAAGGCAATCCTTGAAATGGCTCCCCCAACCACTATCAAGCAGCTCAAAAGTCTGCAAGGAAAGGTCGCATCGATTAAGCGCTTCATAGCGTAGTTATCTGACAAGTGTCGACCCATGAACAAATTATTGCACAAAGGGGTTACATTTCACTGGGATGACGAGTGCCAGTCAGCCTTTGATGAAATCAAATGATACTTGGCTTCGTCGCCAGTATTGGCACCACCTAGACCAGGAGTGCCATTCTACTTATACATCTCAGCTACTGAGGTGGCATTGGGTGCCATGCTGGCCCAAAAGAATGAACTTCACAAAGAACAGGCTACTTACTATCTTAGCCGCACCCTGGTCAGTTACGAACTTAACTATGCATACGTTGAAAAACTCTGCTTGGCAGTGGTGTTTGCTACCAAGAGGCTACGCCACTACATGCTGAGCAACACTACGTATGTTGTGTCTAAGGAGAATCCATTGCGATACATGATGAGTCGTACCTATCATAGTAGTCGCACGGTGAAATGGATCATGTTGTTGACGGAATTTGACATAGAATTTATTGGACAAAAATCTATCAAAGGACAAGTCATAGCCGATCAACTAGCAGAGGCTCCTCTTGAAGACGATCAGCCTCTAGTCATAGAACTACCCGATGATGGGGTCTTCCATGTCTCAGAATCGCCAGATTCTGATGAGCCTGAGTCACAGGCCGACATAACCTTATTTTTTGATGGTTCTAAATGTGAGCAAGGTGGTGGCACGGGAATTGTATTCTTCACACCGCAGGGCGCTCCAATGCCCCTGTCATTTAAATTAAACTTCCCGTGCACCAACAATAATGCAGAGTATGAAGCCTTGCTCCTAGGTCTTCAGACAACAATCGCCATGAACATCAAACGACTAAACATCTTTGGTGATTCGCTGTTAATCGTCAATCAAGTCAAAGGGGAATACAAATGCAAATGCCCAGTTTTGCAGGCTTATAAAGCCCTTGTGGACAAATTCTTGGCAAAACTTGAATGGTACGACATCGAGGCACTCCCTCGATCATCGAATCATTTTGCGGACACAATGGCCTCCTTGGGGTCACTAATCCCGCAAGACCTTTCTGGTGATATGACAACCATTCAAGTCAAAACCTTATCGCAATCCATGATGGAGCGTGCAAGTCTTGACTTGACGTCAGGAATCCACATGATCCAGATTGAACCATCCTCGGATAAGTTCTCTCAAATCCATGATCGTCTGAAACATGCCAACTGGGGGTCCTTATTCTCCCCTACTCCCATCAATAGCAACACAACGCTGTTCTTACAAGTTCTATCCCGCTCAGCATTTGTTAGGGAGGAACTTCAAAAGGGATTGGCTGTTCATACTATCGAGGTTTTCGATCAACAGGACTGGTATTTACCCATTAGAGACTACCTCAAGTTAGGTAATCTTCCCCTTGGATTGACGCACGCCGCAAAATGAACATTCAAGCAGAAAGCGGCTAAGTATGTCTTGATAGGAGACATTTTGTATCGTCGTAGCTATGAAGGAATCCTTCTTCGTTGCTTGGACCAGCAAGAGTCCACTTGGGCAGTCGCCCAAGCGCACGATGGTACATGTGGTGGCCACTTTAGTGGTATGGCCATTGCAAAGTGCATTCTTCGCATGGGATATTATTGGCCATATTTAGAGCGAGATTGTTGCGCATATGTCAAGAAGTGCGTGAAGTGTCAACATCATGCCAATTTGATGCACGTACCTTCCTAGGCCTTGCAGACAGTCCAGTCTGCTTGGCCATTTTCGTAGTGGGGCTTCGATCTAATTGGAAAGATCTCCCCTGCATCGTCAGGCCGTCACACGTTTATCATAACGGCCACAGAATATTTTACCAAATGGGTGGAAGCAATTCCGCTAACCTCTACGACAGGACCCCGCATTGTGGAGTTCATTTTGCATAACATCATATGTCGTTTTGGTATTCCATCCAAAATAATCTCGGATAATGGGCCATCATTCAAGAACAAAGACGTGCGTGCTTTGACCACAAAGTACAAAATCCAGCATAGTTTTTTGACACCCTATTATCCGTAGGCAAATGGGCAAGCAGAGGCGTCAAACAAAATGCTAGTTGCCATCCTTAAAAAGACGGTCGCAGACAGTCATAAGGATTGGCACATCCAAATCCCACTTGCCCTTTGGGCTTATCGCACTAGCATTCGGACGCCAACTGGGGCCACTCCGTTTTGCTCGTGTATGGCTCAGAGGCGTAATGCCTCTCGAGTTGGAAATTCCTTCCCTCCGCATATCAATGCAGGAGTTCATCGATGATGACACTGCACGGCAGGCCCGGTTAGACCAACTTACGTTGCTTGATGAACGACGCGTTAATGCTCTCGAGCACTTACGTATCTATCAAGAGCGGCTTAAGAAAGCTTACAACATGAAAGTTCACCTAAGGGACTTTCGGGTTGGTGATTTGGTTTTGAAGGAAAACCAACAGAACTCTAATTTGCCGTCCCACCTAAGGGACAAGTTCACGGCAAATTGGTTAGGTCCATATGTCATTGATAGCAAAATAGGACCCGGGACATACCGGCTAGCTTCTCTCGATGGTATCAAGGAAACAGAACCCTTGAATATCAGTCATTTGCGACCATTCTATATCTAAGAGAGCCATATCCCAAAAATGCTCCAAGGATTCTTGAAATCGCTTGGTCAATCCCAAAAATGCTCCAAGGATTATCGCAATCGCTTGGTCAAATCCCAAAAATGCTCCAAGGATTATCGCAATCGCTTGGTCAAATCCCAAAAAATGCTCCAAGGATTATCGCAATCGCTTGGTCAAATCCCAAAAATGCTCCAAGGATTATCACAATCGCTTGGTCAAATCCAAACAAAAGGCTCCAAGGATCCATAAAATCGCTTGGTCAATTCCAAAAAGGCCCCAAGGATTCTTAAAATCGCTTGGTCAAACCCAAAAATGCTCCAAGGATTATCGCAATCGCTTGGTCAAATCCCAAAAATGCTCCAAGGATTCTTGCAATCGCTTGGTCAATCCCAAAAATGCTCCAAGGATTTCCACAATCGCTTGGTCAAAAATCAAGAAAATTCAAAAACAACAAAAATCATCAAAAACAACAAAAAATTTTGCATTTCATTTCTAGGCATACTCAAATTCATCAATAGAGAGCTCTTCTCGCACCTCATCTTCATATTCACCAAAATCAATCCATCAAAAATACAAAAATACATAGCTGCATTAAAGCATTGCATCCATACATTGCATATTTATGGTCGTACGGGTCAAAGGCACCATAGGCTGTAATTGCTCTGCTAGTCCATCTTGTTCCACACTTGTTCCATTTTACAAAAACAACAAAACACCATGCATTGCTTTTTACCACACTAGAGTCAGTGGTCTTTTAATGTATCAAGGATTTCATGATTCAGTCATCATTTTGCTCTTTAGCCATGTAATGTATCAAGTCGGACAGATTTTACGAAGGTAGAGTTACACTTGAAATACACCTTGTTACGTAACATCCCAACACAAATTAAAACACATAAAAATTCCCAAGTTGTGTGAACGAAAGATGAAACCTGCACAGTAATCCAGGTCACCATAAGTGAAACGGTTATCTTGCTCATCCCCCCGTGCGAATGGTCCCAGAATGCTGAGAATTGACAAAAGGACAAGCTCTTTCCTATCCATTCACCTCCATATACAGTGGTTTTCACCACTACCAAATTCCAATCATAGTTGGTTCCCAAAGTTGTAAGGATTTGTACTACACGTCCTTGCCAAGGATGGGTAGTCATCCCCAAGACCTAAAGGGATCAACACCATTCACAAACAAAATTCCAACAAATCATCATCCTAAAACTTTCCATTCACCTTTGATCTCCAAGTTGTAAGGATTCGTACTATCCGCCCCTAATCAGGATGGGTAGTCATCCCCAAGGCCTAACAGATCAATGCCCTTGCTCCATAATCTCCATCACCCCCTTGGTTCCCAACGTCGTAAGGATTCGTACTACACGCCCCTAACCAGGATGGGTAGTCATCCCCAAGGCCACAAGGATCAAGGCCACTCACCAGCCCAAACTCACAATACTCAAAATACAAAATCAAATAACAATGGTTATCACCACTATTCAAAATCCTTGCTCAAAAAGAATTAATAGAAAATAAACAGTGATCTTCATCACTATATAGACGAGCAACTTTCTAAATCATTCAGCCAACAAATATCCTGAACTTGAATCCCTGGAATTCTCAGCATTCGAAAACCATCTAGGTGATCCTCATTACAGGTTTGGTTGATAGCCTATCTGGCAATGGTGGTATCCTACCCGCATGACGATATGTCTGTCACATTCGCTTTGCGTATGTGCAGACCAATGTTTGCATAAGGATGAGCTAGCTTATGGTATCCTGGATAACACCGTAGATTAATCTAACTAAATACAACAAAGGAGTTAGTGGAGCTAATTAGGTGATCCTCGATACAGGTTCGGTTGAAAGCCCATCTGGCACTCGGCGGTATCCCGACAAATACCACATAAATGAACTCAATTGCACACACAGGGATGTGAAATAGCTTGGTCAAAAACAAGTCCGATTCATACCTTGTTCAAAAGTCTTGTAAGATAAAGTACAATCATGGCTAGTAAGTTAAAACCGTCTGAGTCTCAGAAAACCTTAGCTACATTTCTAAACCAATTGCACTACTTTTCATCCTTACAATACCATCAGAAAATACAAAAAAGAAAAACCACATGTATACATACAAAGTCATCCACTATAGCAATCGCCTAAAAGACAAAATAACAAAGTCATAAACAGTCTATGGTGCCATAGCCAAACATCACAAATTCTATTCATCCATTTCATTTCCGCATATCACATATAAATCAAAAACATTTGCATTCATCACAACATATGCATCCATCAAAAATCAACATACAACAATCACATTTATCATATCATATGCATCCATCAATATAAAGTAGCATGCATCCATCAACATCAATCATTATGCATAACATAAAATCATGACATATACACAAAGCAAGAAAAAAAATCAAAACAACAAAAACATCACAAAAATGCAACACAAAAACATAGCAATAAGCATTGCCGGACACAAGTGCTCTTGCACTTAACCTCTTGGCATAGAAAATCGATGTCGGGGCTCAAATTGTCACTCTCCTACTTCCCCAAGAAGGCTACCATAGCCGGACCGCTCCACGGGAAGACGGGTTTTTGATGATTTCACCCCATTATGGCATCACCAAAAGGGTTAACACCCACCAAAAATAGGTCCAAATGTCGGGAAATTGCACATGCTTAAATGGTAAAACATCTAAAGGCACCCTTGCACAAGTCATCTTGGGTCAAGCGACTCGTCGCTTTTCTCATGAAGGTCATTCCCTCATCGATTCGTCGCTTGAGGGGGTAGTCACACTTAGTCACCAATCAACAAGCACACACCCAATCAAGGCAATGACATGCATTCAAAGAATCATTGACAAAGACAATCACGCTCCTGCTTGGGGCAGTAAACAAGCAATCATTAAATTGATCAAACACTTGGCATTCTCGAAGCATGAACACAAGGTTCCCCCTATGGACAAAAGGTTACGCCCTTTGCCTAATCATGACTGATCAATGTCCAAGCTCAAGTCACACCTCACCAAAATAGGTTAACACTTGAAATCAAATTCCTTAGCTCGTCAGAAGCAAGGATTCAAGAATGCATGCCCTTTCCATACTTGGGGCATCAAAAGTTGGTTAGGTTACCAAGAAACCCTAATCATTAGTGCTTTGGTTATCTATTTTTGCTCAGCACTGCATCACCCGCAACGCTTCCCAAAAAGGGGCATCTGTAGACACCAAAATAGCACCAATCCGATTATGTGACTACAAACACTGATCGCATTGACATACACAACTTTCAGGGCAGCCCTCAGAGGTCAAACAGTGGTCCTAGCCACTTACATAGCAGTTCAGAAGGTCGAAAAGTAAACAAAGCCTTTATCAAAACAAAGTCTTAATCAAAGCAAGCCTTTATCAAAACAAAGCCTTAAACAAAACAAAGTCTTAAGCAAAACAAAGTCTTAAACAAAAGAAAGTCTTAAGCAAAAGAAAGTCTTAAGCAAGACAAAGTCTTAATCAAAGAAGGCCTCGTCGAAGTGTCGCGATATCGCGACAACGTCTCCGATATCGCACCGGTCCAAGGTCACGATATCACGACGTCGCGATATCGTGACACTTCGGCGCCCAAGGCAAAGCCTTGGCCGAAGTGTCGCGATATCGCGACGTCGCGATATCGCGACACCCCCCGAGTCGCATATCACCATATCGCGACACGCCCAGGCAACTCGTGATATCACGACGTCGCGATATCGCGACACTTCGGCCCAAAGAAGGCCTTGGCCGAAGTGTCGCGATATCGCGACGTCACGATATCCTGATACTTTGGCATTTTCGACTGGGCAGATTTTTAGGCATTCAGAGGCAGACATTCAACCCGTTAAAAGTAGACATTAAATAATTAAAAGTGCACGTTAACCAACGAAGGTAGACTTTAAACAAATACAGGCATTTTGACAAAGATACGAAAATGGGCATTAAACAAACTGGTAGTAGAAGTCAGTCAGTTACGTGGGCCGTTGGAGGACTGTCACAGTGGCATTCATGAAAGCCCGAGTCGTGGAGGACTTTCCTCTCTCGTGGAGACATGACCGCCACATGGCACCTATGACCAACACGTGGCGCTTATGCACGCCTATTCAAAGAGACCCCATGGGTCTATAAAATGGTGGATTTTTCCACCCAAAAAAAGAGAGGTTGACAAGCATTTTTTAAAGCAACGAAGTGCTGTCAAACTAAACACCCGATTGCACTCCTTTCCGATTCATCCCTTCTACACCCGTAATCTCTTTCGCAGGAGAGGTTATTGGTGGCTGCTAGAAGGTGAATCCGAACCTTCAAACCCGACATTGGACCACAGTAATCCATCGATTCGACGACATCACATTCTCTGAGATT
Source organism: Wollemia nobilis (assembly GCA_028583015.1). Lineage (NCBI taxonomy): Eukaryota > Viridiplantae > Streptophyta > Pinopsida > Araucariales > Araucariaceae > Wollemia > Wollemia nobilis. The sequence goes on from JAQPPZ010017129.1 coordinate 1,315,683, forward strand.
TTGAGCCCATCCCTAGTGGATTGGCGTCAAAGTCAAGTTCTAACGGGGGCGGCCCGCTTGGGCACCCCACGCATTTTTGCTAGCTTCATTTTGATTATTCTGTTATCACGTATTTACATCACGCTCATGCTGTTTGAATAGTTTACGTTTTATGTTCGAATATATCTTGCAGTTAACAGCGTTCGAATATATATTTTAGAAGACATTTTATCGAATATATATATTCTGTGATTACGTTCTAACGTTCAGAGGCCCCTTGTCAAATAGTAGCGTGTTTTGCCGATTTTTGGTTCTCTATTAACCTACAGGTAACAACGACTATTTTACTGGCAACAACCTTTGAATGCAGGAAGAACAGCAAGGAGCAAGGATTCATCAGGCATGAGCGGCGGCAACACTGGCCCGCCCGTTTCAAACGTGGGCATGCGGAAAAGAAGATCACTATTCATTTGTTGTAATGGAAACATGCTAACTCTCCCAGCCCTTGAAAAGGGAGGAGACGTATTGTAACCGAGTTGGAACCACATGAATAAAAGGGGCTGTGCTCTCACTTTTGATGTGATTATATTCGTGTTATTTCATGCATCCAGCTAGTTGTTTTCATTGTAATTAGTGTTTTATTTTCTGGAATCTCATGCTTTCAATAACGACCAAGATAATTGGATGCTGGTGAGTGTTCTAGATTAGGTGTTTATTTACAATATGGATATGAGCATTCAATGCTCTCTCTAAACGGTGCTAGTATTCTCCTTTAAAACGGTGGTGGTATTCCCTTCTCAACCTAAGAATTCAATGCTTTATTTTACCATTGATCTTCACTACTCGAATGGTGTTGGTGTATGCTAGTATTGCTATACTTTGATTCTAACTGTGATGCTTTCACTTTGTTATGTGCTTTCACCTCGCTTCATGCTTTCTCCTCTATGGTCTCCTATAGGTTTGGGCACTAAAGTAGCTTCAATGATCTTTAGGATTGAACCCACGTGGCATTATGTTATTGATTGGTATTTTTTAAGTTTCTTTTAATGCTCCTACCTTCCTTGACTGATGAGCAATAATGAATATGCTCTTTAACCTCTGAATGGTGATTTTTAATGCTCAAGGAATGGGTGTTACTATGAGCATTTCCTTTCTATGTAGACATTAAATATAGGGCACTCTATCAATTGTGACAAGTGGTAACCTTCACGTTTGCATGTAGATATTTCTCCAACATCTATTAAACCTTATAATGTCTTCTTGCCAATGGATGCATGCCTATATCTTGTTCTCAATGCTTCTCTTAGGAAAAAGTTAGCTCCAGTTCAATGGTGATTATATGGGTACTTCGATGGAGGTTTTATGGCACTACTCTTTAGTTTGTAGCTTGTCCATGATATAGCTTAGTAATAACTCTATATTTTTCATTGTATCTTCCTCCTTTCATTGTAATAAGTTGTATCTTGAGTTGTCCTTCTTAGTGGATCTGCACTGGATAGTGAGATTCTAATATTTATTGTAGGTATAAATTATTGTGTATTCTTGAATTGATGGTATATGTAGTGTCTTTAGACACCTTAAGTCTTGTGTTATATGATCCCTTTGTTGACTCTCTACCTTGCTTGAATAGTGCTCTTCTTATGGTCTCTTTGTAATGCATATTTTTGGCTATTGAAGTGTCCCTAAGACACTCAAGTTTTGTCCTTCTTTTCCTACGTAGGAAAATAAGATTAGTGGTACAGGAAACTAATGTAAATAGTTTTACAATATTTAGAATATAATACTTGAATTTGCATCTATATCTGATATCTTCCAATCTTCTTTTGCAATATTCATTTCTACTGATTTTTATGGTGGCTTCTTTGTACTATTCCTTGTATGTAAGAGATGATTTGATGTTGTATTTCTTAATAGACAACACTAACCTCTAACTCTTTCCTTGAATAAATTTTAACACTAATGAATCCAAGCTCTTAATAATGCAACTAAGTTTAGAGGTTTAATTTTGTACTATTGTTCACTTTAACTAAAAATCCTTAGTGAAGTTTGAATAACTAATATAGTGCAATAATAGTTTCTCCTTATTAATCTTGTAAATGAATTCTTAAAGTAAACTATTTTTTATAGCAACTTAAAATACTTAGTTCATCTTACAATTTGTATAGTATAGTATTAATCTTACTTTATCACTTCTAATGAACCTTAAATCATGCACTAGTCATCTCTACAACTTAATGTAGTATTCTTTGTTTCAACTAAATAATAGGAAGATGATATTTTTCTTTCTATCAAAATATATCTAACTCCTATTTTAATGTGTAGGTAATAACCTTTAAAAGAACCTCCCTTATGCACTCTCTTGAAGACTTTAAAATGAATCCACTTCTTGCAACTTTTAAACTGATATGGTGCTTAACAAATATTAATAAACCAAAAAAACTAAAGTTCAACTAATGAAAATTTTGCATCCAAGTTGCTTAAATTTAGGTTCTCTAAATATGGTGGATATCTTGGTGATCCAATTCACCAAATTGTTAACCTTAACTATATGAACTTGCAACTATTCTTGGTTGTACTAAATAGCTCTTTAACTCACCTTTTTACAACTCAAAAAATCCTCTAACTTGCTACCCTTTAATTGTAGTAGGTGACTTCGATTAACCTTTACGATGGACTCTATAAATTCTAATGTTTTGCATCTTAGTAATGCTATCCTAATTTTTGCTCTCTCATAGTCAATTTTTACACTAAAGTGCTATTGTTGAAACTCCAAAATTTGGTAGGAAATTCCTCCAAATCATAATTGAGTTTTCTTTCAAGAACCCTTTAGTGTTGTGCTAAATATTTTAGCAAACCTTTATCTATAAATGAGCCTTATAGCATTCAAATGTAGTCTTCAAACCTTTTAGGTTTGGTAGTAATGTTTATCTCCTTTCTCATTCAACCTCCTTGTAGAATTTTGACTTCAATATCGGTCCTCTTCTCAAGAATATAAAAGTCTTGAGGTCTTAACCAATCTCCTTCAGAATTTGGCAAACTTCTTTCCAAATCCTTCTTCCTTGGGCTTGTTTTCAGATGGTGACAATTGTCCTAAGTTATTCATTTGGTGGTAAATTTCTCCAATGAGTTTTCCTATGAACGCCTTTAATGACCTTTTTTGAATTTTGAAATAAGGCTCTCCAAGCCTTCTCCTTGTTTCTCCTTGAGACCTCACCAAGGTATTCAATATCATAGCTCTTATGGTGTTCCAAATGAGACCTTTCCTTTAACCTTATACTATGGAAGTGTTGGTAATGAGATATTTCTCTTGAATCTCTGAAATCTATTGTTGCTAGAATCTAGAATAGGACCTTGCGAGTCCTTTACTTTTGCAATTTGTAGGCTTTAATGGATATAACCAACCTCCAATATTCTTTTAGACTCTTCTCTGGAGTCTCTTGAATCAGCAGTAAGACTACTATGGCCTTTTATTATTTTTTACTCTATAGGTCTATAATATTTAGTAATGGAACATTGTATTTAGGCCTCCAAATATTTATTTTTTTGCTTATTGCTTATGGTGATGGATTTATTCTAAAGAAGATAGTATTCCTAGATATTTTATAGGAAGCTTCCCAACTCACTTTGAATCTCCTTTTTCCTCCAATAAAGTATTAGGATTGTAATGTAAGAAACTCTAAATCTAGATATAATTAATCTTCACTAGTTTATTTTTTAATATAGTGGAATTTATGCTGAGTCCTAGTCTTCATGAGTTTTTTTGCAACCCTGTGGAAAGACTCTAGCCAAATGTAATCTTATAAATTCTAGAAATGATATTTCTAAACTCCTATCAGTCTCTCTTTGTGGCTCTCCCTATTTATTATTGATCTACCATTTGATCTAATACCACTATTAACTTTTGATGAGAGGTAGTGCAACCACAATATTTAAGATAACTAATATGAGATAAATATAAACTAATGGCGCAATAATATATAGGAAAATAATGAGATGAACATCTAAAAATAACTCAAAAATATGCCATTAATGAGAGTGATGAAAATAGTACAATACTATATAATGGAGGATATGAATACTCCATGAATATATATGAAAGTACTACATTGTACCATACTACTAAACTATACCACACATTCTCTATATTTACTACTACACTGAAATCACTCACTATAAGGCATTTATATAGGAAGATAGATTCCTTGGCCCTTACTCTATCTAAGACTCATGTACATGTGGACTACATGCACATTGACACTTATGTATTTATTAGAATACTTGAAGTAAATAATTAACTTTACTCTAAAGTAAACTCCAAATGATGTAATATAAAGTAACAAAAATAATTGATGTCCTTCTTCATTCCTGACCAAAATGTCATCTTCATAGTCTCCCTCATCTTGACCCCTCCAAGGTGAGTGTAGTAAGGAGATCTATGTACCTCATGCATGATCAATCTCTTTAAATTACCAGTTTATGGTATGACAACCCTATCCTTAAAGCATAAGAGTCCATACTTAATACTAGAATCTCTATTTTCTTTAGGATTCCTTACAATTTTTACTTAAATATCATTGTAAAATTGATCATGTACTTTCTTTTATTTGACCTAACTCATCAAGTATACATGACTATGGGTTATAGCAGTTATATGCCTTCGTCTGCTCAAAGGTATTCATGAATTTGTTTTCTTTACCTTTGATATATTCAAATACCAAATTCATATTCGAATAGGAACTTGATCCACCTTCTCTATATAGTATTAAGCATAGGTTATGTGAAGATATGCATTTCTCTTCAAATGGTGTATTGTTGCCCATGGTGGACTGGGTAAGGACTGGTAGGACCTGTGCTACCTCCTTGAATATGGGCTTCATCTCCATATTTTGGTGTGTGCGAGTATATATGTGAAATCCTTTTAACATTGAGTATATCATCAACAAAAGCAAAACATGAATAAGAGAGACACAAGAGCAACAAATCAAAACACACAAAACAGTTTAGGGATTCACATCTAAAACTTAAAGGATATAATCACATTATTTGATTGTGTATTTTATTTTATTGTTTGATTGTGTATTTCTAAAATTTAGAGATAATCATAATGGTAACTACATGCATCTAGGCTCAATAACAAGTCAAAAATAAAAAATGAATAAGGGGACCATGAGTGCCTTCGATTCAATACAAAGGACCTATTCATTCCACCATGGCATCCAGGTATTCATAAAAATACTAACACTACCTATAGGTAGTCCTACCTTTGGGATGTCCCAAGTCATGAGGTACCCTTCGACCCCCTAGATGATCAAGGAGATGAACCTTTTGGTCAAAGCTGATATTGGGTCACTACCAGATATAACTATCCCATAAAAGAGCATAGTAGGGGAATCCTAATTCCTTCTACATCAAGGTTTTCACTGCCCTAAACTCCTATCCAAAGCACACCACCTCAACTGATTGTAACAATCCAAAGTAGGCCTACGATTTTTTGTATTAATAGAAAGGTCAATCGGCCCAATCTTGTTGACAAAATATACCAAGTCCTTAGAAAGAATGTTGAGCAATGAGTTATTTTGAACCATATACGGTTGGATATACAATTCTTGGATAAGTAGTACCAATTGAGTCAGTAGAGACTACAATAAAATTGGGTGTACCACAAATGACTATACCAAGATAAAATACACAAATTCATGCAAGAGGTAGGTCCTACACCAAGGACCTATAGGGAGTAGATCTATCAAGAGTGCATGGTGCACAAATTAAAATTTTCCCTAGACCTAATTTAAACCATCCTCCTCATGCACCCCTTAGGACCCAACCATGTCCACCCAATAATGCTCAGTAGGAGCATCAGGCCTATGAGGACTTATAGTCAAATTATCAGGACCAAAAAACAAATACAATGCTTGTTAATAAACCAGAGCATCTAAAGTAGGTGAATCATGTGAATGTCAATATACCTCTCGAAAAGTTTGAGGGAATGATCACTATTATTATAGAAAACTAGTGCTCTCCAAATCAAGCCACCATAACCGAACACTCTAAGTGGGAATAAGGGTAGGAGCTAAACCAATAACAAGAGCATGCAGATATACTCACTAGAAGTTATCATCATGAACCATCCACTTATGCTCAGCTATTGAGGAATTTATATCCACATATACCTAATTGTCTCCATCCACACCCAATGTATCCAGACACATCACTTATCTCGATTCTCACAACTAATTCAATTTTGGGGGATTCTATCATGCACAATATACATATCTCCCCTCCCAACATCCAAAAAAAGCAACCTAACATCAATATAGCTTTGTGTGAGCAACCTAGAATTGACATGACTCCATGCCAGAACTCTAGCATAAATAAATCTCCAAAATCCTCTCAATCCATTATCGACATTCCTTCATACTTCTTCCAGGACTCCATGATCCACTTGGAGTCCCTTGACACTTCTAAATATCAACTCAAACATCAATTGGCCAATTTCTTATTCAATTTTGACAGCTCTAAAGATGTGTTATTTCCCATAATTTCCATCATTGGAAATCCTACCAAAGCACCTTATTGCCTTTTTATGTTCCTCATTTTGTGGTCCATTCTTCCCATCCTCCTTGAGGAGCACCCACAACCACCGTCATACGATTTGTTCATCCTCCACAAATTATGCACCCACCCTTACCATAAACACAATTCACCCATTCTTGTATATTATTTAACACTAGGGGTGCTTAAGGTATCACACCTTCCCCCTAAAATAAATAAATAAAAACAATCAAAATTACATAAACAAAAAAAATCATCCAAAAAAAAAAATAGAAATCAACAAAAAACAACAAAAAATAAATAAAAAATCAATAAAAAACAACCAAAAACATCGAAAATATTGCAAAACATAAAAACATCACATCATCAATTGCATTGCATCTCATCATGTATTTCTCATCATTGCATTGATCTATTAGCTGCATTAGGCATATTCATTACTTTTCCATTAGGATATGTCATTCTTGCTTTTCCATAAATAAGCACCATGCTTGTATGATTGTCCAAAGTCTTAATTAGCCTTATCCACCATCATTATTTGAAGTTTTCTTATGAGATATTTCATATTATGGGTTCTTCGTAATATAGGGTAGATATCGAATGAACATAAAAAACGATGTTTAGATGACCACTAACTATTTTATGAACATTTTTTAGTTCACAAGAGAGCATAGGAAAAACCCGCACATCACAAGCATCATATCATCCACATTCCCCTTTGTGATTAACTATGTTTTTCAACACAACCATTAAGTTGTTATGGGATGTTCACTAAGGTTTCAATCATTTAGACATTCCTAGTTTTCCTTTCAGATTGTATGGAAATCTATCTTGATTTTTGAAGGTAGGATCTTGCTTTGTTCATACCTTCCATATCTCAAAATACCAACACAAAATCACACATTAAAATCTAGTTTTGAACAATGAAGGATGAAACTACAATGTAGTCCTTGCCACCTTAAGCAAAAGGTTTCCCTTGCTCATGCTATTATGTGCATGGTCTAGTATACTAATAATTGACAAAAGGACAAGCTCCTCCCTACCAAAAGTAATCAAATCTCGTGCTCCACAATAATGAGCAAGTATCCCCCTCCCCCCAAAAAAAGAAAGCAAGAAAAATGTGTTTTCACCACTAAAACAAATAAATCCCCTTGATCCTCACCAAAAATGAGCAAGAATATCCAATCAAAGGAATTAAAAGAAAAGAAGGGGTAATAAGATTGAATCACTAGAATCCTTAGTATTCAAAAGCAATGGGGTGATCTCCATTACAACAATGGGTTGAATGAAACTCACTTGATAATGGAGTAGCCTTATGCGTGACAATATGTTTATCACATTAGTGACCTTATTTTGTACAAACCAATGTCAAATTGTGGATGAGCTAGCTTTTGGTGGCTTGAAATGCCTAGTAGTCAAGTCCAACTGCATCACAAATTAGGATAATAATGACCATAGGGTTATCCTCATTACAATAATGGGTTGAATGAAACCCGATTGAAAATGAGGTAGACTTATGCATCATTAATGAACATCACATGCACACAGAAGGATATTACATATATCTTGGTCTTCCTAGTAGAATTTTATCTTTCAAAGTCCTATATAGTCAAAATGCATATTTTGATTGGTTAACTAGGATGTTTGAGTCTCCTGAAAACCATGTTGTTCTCTTATAATATCTTGCTAGTCATCCCTCCATCATCCACATTTTCATCATCGTACATATGGTTGGATTTCAAATGTATGACTTTGTTGAAAATGTTAACATTTTAATTAATGAATTTTATACATTATATGGTGCTTACAGTTAGGTTATTTTGCATCGTACAAAGTATAGGCATACACGCATCCATCATTGATCATTGCATTCACATCTCAAATCAAAAAAGCTCCAAAGTTACTTAATCCCTTTGATCACCTCATCACAAAAAGACCCAAAAGTGCACAAATTCCTTTGGTCACTATCAAAAGGCTCCAAAGGTACCCATATTCCTTTGGTCAATTTCAAAAAATCTCCAAAGGCACTTAAGCCCTTTGGTCATCTCATCACAAAAAGTCCCAAAGATGCACAAATCCCTTTGGTCACAATCAAAAGGCTCCAAAGGTACCCAAATTCCTTTGGTAAATTTCAAAAATGCCCCAAAGGCACTTAAGCCCTTTGGTCACCTCATCACAAAAAGCCCCAAAGGTGCACAAATTCCTTTGGTCACAATCAAAAGGCTCCAAAGGTACCCAAATTCCTTTGGTCAATTTTAAAAAATACCCAAAGGCATTTAAGCCCTTTGGTCACATCATCACAAAAATCCCAAAAGGTACCCAAAATCCTTTGGTCAATTTCAAAAAACAAAAAAATCCCCAAAGGCACTTAAGTCCTTTGGTCACATCATCATAAAAATACCCAAGGGTATGCAAATTCCTTTGGTAATAATCAAAAATCTCCAAAGGTACCCAAACTCCTTTGGTCAATTTCAAAAATCCCCAAAGGCACTTAAGCCCTTTGGTCAATTTCAAAAATCCCCAAAGGCACTTAAGCCCTTTGGTCACATCATCACAAAAAGCCCCAAAGGTGCACAATTTCCTTTGGTCACAATTAAAAGGCTCCAAAGGTACCCAAATTCCTTTGGTCAATTTAAAAAAAACCAAAGGCACTTAAGACCTTTGGTCACATCATCATAAAAATCCCCAAAGGTACCCGACTCCTTTGGTCAATTTAAAAAGACCCCAAAGGCACCTAACCCCTTTGGTCACAAAAAAAAAAAAAATCAAATGAACCTCGTACCTATTAATTTACTCTATACACCTGGAGGTTACAATGAATAATTATCCATGCAATCTAGTCAGATGGTTAAGTTACCATAAGGCAACTTGGACCAAAAATAGCTCCAATTAGAATCAAAATATTATCATATCAACTCCCTAATAAAGCCTTGTGGTCGTACTGATCCAAGGGATAGAGGTATTCATTTCATTCTCTCATTTTTCCTCAACATATCATCAAATGCACTAATTCACCTTACATAAGAAACAAATTGTTATCATCTCAACTCCCTAAGAAGGCCATATTACCAGACTGCTCCAAGGGATAGAGGTATACAATTACCTATCATGGTTGAAATAACAATTGTTACAATATTTCCTCCCTTCCACAATAACTAATGCCCTACAACGTCCAAAATAAGTCATCTTGGTCAAGCGACTAGTCGTTTTCATAACTTTCCATATCCTCATTGACTTGTCACTTGAGGGGGTAGTCATACATCACAAAATTCTTAATAAAAATAAATAATCAAATATCTAATCATACAAGTTGCATTCATTCAAGAATCATTGCCAAAGACAATCATGCCCTTTTTGCTTGGGGTAGATAACAAGCAAAAACTTAAATTAAACACACTACAGGATAGATGAACCTCTACCTATTTGGTATACCTAAGGTCATTGCCTTGTGGACTAGACAAAGGTCCACCCTTGGCTGAAATGTTTACTAAAACCAAGTTCTTCGATTACTTGTCTGATATGCCTAAGGTCATTTCTTGTGGACTAGACGAAGGTGCACCCTTGGTTGAAAGGTTTATTAAAATCAAGTTCCTCAAATTTTCAAAAACAATAATTTGAAAATGCAATTTTCATTTTATGAATGGGACATATAACATTTATAATATCCATGAACATCATCAACCCTCAATTTGACTTAGGGTCATCTATTTTTGCTCTGCACTATGTTTTCACACAATGAAGAACACAACCTTATACTGAGAGGGGGGTGAACAATATAAGAGTACTTTTTACTTTTATTTCCAAATCAATATTATGTAGTGTATATATAGTAGTATCAATAGCATTAATCAAAGGAATGTATAAAATAGTACATACAATAGAGGCACCACAATTTACGTGGTTCACCCAATGTGGGCTACTCCACGGTGAAAATATTTCACTAAAATTTTCTCAATCAATATCTTGGGTATCCTTCCCAATTACAATATTTATGGACCTCTATCCAAAGGAGATGTTGATCCCCTAAATATGGTTTGTGGATATCCATAGGAGAACTCCTTCTCCTCTACTCTAGCTGGTGATCCTCTAGAAGACTATTGCCTCCAATGCTCTGGCTTGTGGATATCTCTCCACTAAAGACTCTTGTACCCACTTGTAAGACCTATTATCACTGCCCTAGGTTATGGATATCTATCCACTAGATACTACTGTCCTCTCTACTTTATCACATTCAAATATCTGTCTCAAATCTATATTAAACACAATCTAGTCAGTCTAGCACAAATATGATCAAATCTATATTAAACGTAGTCCAATCGGTTTAGCACTAAACACAAATCTGCATTAAACACAATATAGTTTGTCTAGAATAAATATACTCAACAAGTCCACTCAAATCTATACTAAACATAGTCCAATCGGTCTAGCACAAATCTGCTCAACAAGTCCACTCAGATCTTACTCAAATCTGCTCAACAGATCCACATAGAACATGCTTAAATTTTCTCAACAGGTCCACACATAACTTGCTCAAATATGCTCAACAGGCCCACAAAGAACCTACTCAATTCTACTCAACATGTTCACATAGAACATTCTCAAATATGCTCAATAGGTCCACACAAAACCTGCTAAAATATGCTCAAGAGGATCACATAGAACCTGCTCAAATATGCTCAATAGGTCCACACAGAACTTGCTCAAATTTGCTCAACAAGTCCATACAGAACCTACTCAAATCTACTCAACAAGTCCACACAGAACTTGTCCAAATATGCTCAATAGGTCCACTCAAAACCTAACCAAATTTGTATTGTAAGTTTTTACAAAAGCTCACAAAAAATCAGTCCACAAGTCTTCTCAAATACTTGCCTCAAATATTCTTAACAAGTCCACACATAGAACTTTTCCAATCTCATAGAAGCATAAAGAGAATTGTTAGAGACTCAATATGTTCTACTCTCAATGCACAATCACTTTCATAATTTTCTCAATATCATAGAAGCATAAAGAGAATTGTTAGAGACTCAATATGTTCTACTCTCAATGCACAATCACTTTCACAATTTTCTCAATATCATAGAAGCATAAAGACAATTGTTAGGGACTCAATATGTTATACTCTCATTTCACAATAACTTTCACAATTTTCTCAATATCATAGAAGCATAAAGAGAATTTTTAGAGACTCAATATGTTCTATACTCAATGCTCAATCAATTTCACAATTTTATCAAATCAGAATGTAGAATAGTTTGTTTTATGGAACTTAACAATCACTTTATACAACCACTTGACTAGGCTCAACCAACTCAACTCAAAAAAATACTTAATGAAACTCCCCTTTTTCATAAACCCTATTCCAAGCATATATCAATCAACTCAAAATATTTCCAACAATTGCTCAACAATAAATCTCACATAACAATGATACTCATGTTATTTTCAAACCCTAGTTCAAGTTCTTTGCAAAACAACTCACTTCAACAACAATGTTTATGACTCAATATTCACATAACAATGATACTCATGTTCTTTTCAAAACCCTAACTCAAGTTTTTCACACAATCCAATGGCTTCAACAAAAATGCTTATAAAACAAGGTTTTAATTATAACTCTTAATTCCAGAAAACCTTGAAGCATTAAGTCAAACACTTTTGAAAAGGAAACCCTAATCAAATACTTTTCACTCCAAACTCTATTTTCTATTAAGCAATCAATCAACTCAACCAAGAAATAATTTGTCTATACCTTTTTGCTTGATAAAGAGTTGATCTCACAAATCTGCCACACTCACAATTACTTCTTTGCCAATCTCAATAAGGTTTAGAAGATAATAATTTCCTCAAAAAAACACAATGCAAAATGATATCAATATTACACCTTATTCCTGGATATCAAATAACAACTTTGACAACTTTGTTCCTTGATGAAAAACCTTGATATTAATGTTGACTTCATTTCTTGACATCAATGACAATTTTAACTTTTAGAACTCAAAATGTTCAACACACAACACATCCCAAAAATAAGTATCTGTAGACACCTAATTCGTGTAATATTGAGAAGACTACATAAATTAGTCCCTTTTAGACCATATGATTCACTCTAGGTAATATTAGACCTAAAATAGTGGTTTTTACCACTTAAATAGGGTCATTTCCTTATGTAGCCCCCTTTGGCCACTCAAGCCCTTTCCTACACTAAGCCCTTGGTCACCATGTGACCACCCTTTTGACCTTAGGTGCATATGACCTAACCTAGGGACACCTCATCACCCCCATCACCTTGCCTCAAAGGCTATAAATACCCCCTCTCATTTGAGGAAAACAAAAATAATGAGAAGAAAAGGAGAGGAGAGGAGATTGAGAGGGCTAGAAGAAGGAAAGGCTATTGTTATGTTGCTCAAATCTTGGTTTATTATCTCAGGTATGAAGGTTTTAGATTCTAGGTTCAAGATCACATCAATTCAAATTTTCTAGATCCGAAGATCCAGATCCATTGCGGTGGTCATGATAAACCCACCTCCCACTTTGAGTGTAGCAGAAAGAAGATCACGACACCATACCGTTTATTGTAAAAATACCCTTTTCAAAGGGGTTTATTGTAATCGAGGATTTATTTTCAATATAATAAAATGGTTTTATTTTAGTGCATGGTGTCTCTTTTTTTGTATATAGTACCACTCAAATCTCATCCATATAAATAACTACACAAAAAAATAATATATATATATAATATAATAACATATTTCTATCTACCCACTAGACTATTGTGGTCCTCATTAAATTCTCAACCCCTTATAGACATCTTGATTATATGGAAAGCCCTTATAAACTTCAAGGGCACTTCAAATTTCCCTTGGATTTCTTCTTGTCCCTATAGCAAGGGCACTCATATTTGTTTCCATATGTTTCGAGGGCACACACTGGTATTCCTAGCAACATATCCCATAGTATTTTTGGCACCTGTCTCTCACAGCTACCTTGGCACACCTTTCCCCATAGGCACACCCATAATTTATAAATACAAGCAATAACCACAATATTATTTTGAAAAAGTAAAAAAATTATATTGATAGAGCAAGGATCAGATTATAGTTATAGGTCTGCCACTTTTGGCAATCACTAAAATTTAAATAAAAATTGGATTAACATTTAAAAAAACAAAAAAATTGAGTACTATCAATAGGGAAAAGACTCTTAACCTAATCCCATTTTCACTTTATGTTGATCCTAAATAACCTAGTAGGCTTGACAATCCTGCAAACACTACTAGTGTTGTCCCAAAAGGGCCCAAAGAGTGTTGCAAGAGATAAAAAAACCCAACCAATAACTATTCATCCTCCATTGATCCACAAGTCTTAATGGACTCTAAACATGTCCTAATCCTTGCATAAGTCTTTACTAGCCAAACTAAGAACCATTTGGTTCACCTCTAGCCATTCAAAAGTGTCCCTATTCTTATTAGAATTCAGCATGTATCTAACTGAACTTTCACTACCATGTTTAGCCAAAAATTCAAGAATTGCATTATTTTTCTGTCAACAAAGACCGAGATGACATCCTCAAATGACTACCATATGGACTTAATTTGGTTTATAATGTTTCTTATCGTCCAAGTCTTTGGTCTAAAATTTCTAAAAATATCCAAAAGCCCTACCATAATTTGTGAGTCAGACTCAACTATGATCTTTATAACCCCATGCTCCCAAGCATTCATAAAACCTTGCCTGATAGCCATCCCTTCAACTTCATTGTTAGTAGCCCTTCCAAGATCATAAAACTCCCATCCCTTAAAATATCTTCTAATAAAACTAATGCTTGCAACCCCTAGGTTATCCTTAGTTGCACCATCTAAATTAATATTTTGCCAACCCAGGGGAGGGGGCTTCCAGGGTACCAAATTTTTTGACTTGGGAGTCCCCTCATTCTACTGGGTTTTCTTTTCCCTAAGATGAGCTCTAATAGTTTGAAAAATCTTGGTAATAATATTATGAGAAACCAACTCCATTGGACTGAACTCCTCTCTAAAAATTATAGAATTTCTTTCCAACCAAATGTGCCACCAGATGAAACTCGGGCCTAGGGATTAGCCTAGATGAATGGAAGTATTCTTGAATTTTATTCATTTCCATACCTCCTAGATATTAGCAAGAGTCACCTCAAATTTTAGGTGAGACTTAAAGTGGTCTAACCACATTTTCCACAACTATGGAAAATTCACACTAGAATAATAGATGATAAGTGTCTCCTTGTAGGAATTACACTTGATGCAGTTGGAGGGGCCATAAAAACCTCTCTTCATAATTTTATCATAGGTGAGACAACTCCTATGCATCACTTACCAAGCAAAGAAATTTATTTAGGCCAACCCTTAGCCACTCAAACTCTATCCTATGGGGCATATTGTAAGATCAACGAAGGAGAGAGCAAAGCATTATAACCATCGTTAACAATGAAGACACTTAGACTGCTAAGGACCTAGTAACTCCTATTCTCTTCTACTGTCCTTGTAAGACACCTTTGCTTTAGGATCTTATCAAGAAGAAACTTTTGATGAAGAGGGATAGGAATAGGCCATTCTTCCAACCTCTTTCATTGAAAGAAAGAGAAATCTCCAATTTACCTGGAAGTAATGTATGTAGCCATCTTTATCCATCCTCTACCTTTGAGTCTTTGTTACAAGGGTTGCATCTTTGAAAAATCTAGATTAAGGGGGGATGCTAGTCCCAATAATAAATCCAAAATTTAGCTTTGTCTCTAGTACCAATTGTTCACTAATTTTTAAGATATTTCAAATAACGGATCTAGGGTCCCTTAGAGAAATGTAGCTAGATTCTTGATGAGGAATAGAACCCAAATACTTACTGGTGATGAATCTGCTAGAGAAATCCTCCTTGTTGGAAATCCATCTCCAATAAAGCTTTCTAGTAAGATCTTGATTGTTTAAAGTTGTTTTATAAAAATCAATACCCCCTTGAGGTTTAGGTTGGCATATTTTATCCCAACTAACAAGAGCTTACTTCGTACCCATTCTTAGGCCCACAATTTGTTTCTCATAAGCAAATCCAAATCTCTTAGGATTCTCTTAGGGGTAGCTAGGATGGAGAATTTATAAATAGGCATGGCTTGGATCATCGATTGGTTGAGAACCATTTTTCCTCCAAAGGTAAGCCACTGATGAGTCCAATGATTAAATTTACCAACAATTATATGCATTAAAACTTTCCAATTAATCATCTTTAGATTCTTGAAATGAAGGGGAATCCCTAGGTAATCAAGTGAAAGGGTGTCATCGAAAAAGCTCAAAATGGATAGAATATGATCTTGGATACTTTTATTTGTATTGAAGAAAATAACCTTGGATTTTGTTGCATTCACCTGCTGTCCAGTACCATCCATGTAGGATTTTAAGATGGATTTGAGTGTTATAGCTTTTCAAATTCTAGCTTTCCCAACGAGACCTATGTCATCCACAAATTGAAGGTGAGTTATTATCTCACTTAGTTGCACACCTATCAAAAGACCTTGTTTCTTATTTCTTTGGAGGAATTTGCCCAATCATTTTGCTATAATAATAAAAAGAAAAAAGGAAATAGGATATCCTTAGTGAATACCCCTAGAAACATGGAAAGGAGTCGAGGGGGAGCCGTTGATGAGAACAGAAAAGGAAACTATCAAGAAACAACTCATGATCCACTCTCCACTCCTGAGAGAATCTAAATTTCTCATACATGTGATCCAAAAATTGTCAGGGGACTCTATAATAAGACTTAGATATGTCTACTTTAATAAACAAGCCTCTTCAACCAAAATGATACATTGAGTGTATTGCCTCCTAGGATAGAATAACTCCATCCAAAATTTGACGCCCCTCCACAAATTCTCCTTGTTCCTAGGATATTATATTGTCCATGATCTTCTTAAGCTTTTTGACCGTCAACTTGGTAATTGTCTTGTTGGTCACATTATAGAGAGCAATCAGGAGAAAATCTCCAAGGCTGGAGACTTGTCCCACTTTAGAAATCAAAGCAAGAAAATTATGATTCAGAACCTAAAGCATAATTTTGTTTGAAAGAGATTCTTCAATAGCCTTAGTTAAATCCTCACCTATGACATTCTAGAAAGCCTTAAATAATTCAATTGGGGAACCATTGGTCCCTAAATATTTTCTTCATTTCATGCTAAAAATTATACTCTCATTGATCCTTATCCACCATACTGAAAAGGGATTGATTTTACTTGGCTGAAATAATATAAGAGATACATTTAAGTATCTCTTATTGTGTTGCAAGATTACAGAGAGGAAGTGCAGTAAATTTTTAAAATGTGGAGATGTTGAGGATCGAGAAGGGATTCCCCTTTATAAAATTTTGGAAAGGTGGCGTGCTGCATAAAAAGTGAAAGAGTCAGGTTTTGGGGTTCTCGAAAGCCCTTTTCGGGACACGGTAGTCCCAAAATATCTTTTCAAGACACGGGTGTCCTGAAAAATATTTTTGGGTCAAGGGAGTCCCAAAATGTGTTTTATGAAGAAATGTGTCCCAAAATATAATTTTGGGATAAACTTGCTCGAAATGTCCTTTTGGGACGAATAAAAATGTGAAATAAATTTGTGGAAGGACAAAGTCAAATGGACGATCAAATGAGTTTGCGCGCTACGAGGGTGCAAAAATGCCTTTGCGCACTAGGAGGATGCCAAAATTCCTTTTGAACAAGGTCAAACCCTATTTTAGAGAAACTAAATGCAAGTTGCATTTTAAGGAAAATGAATAGGCGAAAGGAGGGTTTTTGAAAGTTAAAATGGTCAAGGCCCTTTTTGAAGCTCTCTTGCTTGAAAATGCCTTTTCGGAGTGGACCTTCACGAAATAGCTAAGACTGCGTTTTGTGAAGGAGAAGACAAATCATATTTTCTCCTTGCTCTATTACATGATCATGAAACACACACAAAGCTCACATAAATACTTAAAATATATTTTCTATAGAACAAATAAAACTAACTGCTGCCATAATTTTACAATACTAAAATAGATTCTTACACATGCACTTATTTTTCCAGAAGCTTTACAAACACATCTGCAAGGGTGTTGCAGGATAAAATCAAACAAGAGGATTTTTTGAATGTTGCAGCTACACCTCCTATGCTCTACCCAAACCTGCACTGTTGTGCACTGCTTCATAATTTCTAAAAGGCCGCACTGCATTATATAGCCAGGTGGAAGAGAGGATAAGGCTTATCTTTTGACATGTGCTAGGGCTTATATTATGACATGCACCAAATAAAAACTAGGGTTTCCTTCCAATCGCAACTACTAGGATTAAATGCGCACACTAGAAACTTATGATGATTGGATGTCAGGGATCTATGATCGAATTTGGATGATAAGATCTATCAGATATCTTGTAGGCATGAAATCGAGTTTAATTTCTAACATCCTCCTTTAAATGATGTTTCACAAATACTTTGACGCCCAACAATTCCATTAACCTGTTGATGTCCTCCTCCTTCAAAGGTTTTGTGAAAATATCTATTTCCTACTCTTTTGACCTGCAAAACCGTAACACAATTTTGTTAGCCTTTAGAAGCTCTTTGATGAAGAGGTAGTGGATATCAATGTGCTTGGTTCTGCCTTGAAACACTTGATCCTTCGACAGTGCTATGTAAGAATTATTTTCACAAAAAATAGTTGTTGCCCCTTCCGATGGATGATTTAGCTTGCCCAAAATTATCCTTAGCCAAACCGCTTGTCATGCGACTGAAATGGCAACAATATACTCTACCTCACCAGTGGAAAACACAACTATTGGTTGCTTCTTTGATGACCATGAAACTGCTCCCTATCCAAGATGGAAAGCATAGCTTAAAGTGCTCTTCTGATCATCAGTACTACAACCCCAATTGCTATCTATGTAACCAACCAGTTCAAGCTGGTATTTTTTGGCATAAAAAATTCCATGGTTCCCAGTCCCATTAACATAATACAAAATCCTTTTGCCTATTTTCTAGTGAGTGTCCTTTGGAGTCTCCATAAACCTGCTAATTAAGCTCACTCTAAACATCAAATTTGGTCTAGTTGCAGTCAAATACATGAGACTCCCAACTAACCTTTTATACAAAGTTGGATCAACATTTCTCTTGCAATCCATTTTTCTCAACTTCAAGCTTGTGGCAATAGGTGTGATGGTAGATTTGTTGTCCTCCATATTAAAATTCTTCAGGACATATCTTGCATACTTGTCCTAAGAAATGAATATGCCATACATAGATTGGTCAATTTCAATGCCAAGAAAATATTTCATCAGCCCTAAATTCATCATTTCGAACTCCTTCATGGTTGTTCTTAACTATTCAAATAACACATTGCTATTGCAAGTGTTAATCAGATCATCTACATACAAGAAAACAATTATCATCTCTCCCTATGCATTTTGCTTTAGGTATAGGGTGTGTTCATATGGGAATTTGATGAACCCATTCTCCTGAAAGTAGACATCAATCCGATTGTACCAAGTCCTAGGTGCTTGCTTCAACCCATACAAGGCCTTATTCATCTTCATGACCTTACCTTCTTGTCCTTCCATCTCATAGCTTGGTGGTTGGTCTATGTAGAACTCTTCTTCCAACACTTTGTTCAAGAAGGCAGACTTGACATCTATCTGGTAAACACTCCAGCCTTTCTAGGCTGCCAATGCCAGAATCATTTTGACTATATCAAGTCTTACTACAAACATGTACACCTCATGATAGTCAATCCCTAACTTTTGCTTGTAGCCTTTCACCACCAATTTGACCTTATGTCTGTCAAATTCTCCTTGGGTATTAAACTTCATTTTATATACCCACTTGACTCCAATGGTCTTCTTCCCTACTGGGAGATCCGTCAACTACCATGTCTTATTCTTTTCTATGGCCTCTATTTCCTCATCCATAGCCTTCACCCATTTTTTATTTTGAATTACTTCTTCAAATGAAATTGGATCACACTAAAAAAATAAAGCAAAATTAGAATGTTCTTCATCTACTTGATTTCGGGTTACCTCATAAATGTCTTGCAAGCTTCTCATCTTTGCTGGTGCTCTCATATTGGAGATCCTACTTACAAGTTGAGGCGTTTGTGATGATGAGTCAATGCTATTGCTAGCTCTAGTATTGCTACTTAAATTTATAGGCTAATGCACTCTATCTTCTTCCACATCCTCAGACTCGATAATTGCTAGCTCAGGCTGACCAGTATTTTATTTTTAGTTCCAGGCTTCATCCTCTAAGAACTTCATGTCTCGACTGATAATCAACTTCTTCATCATAGGATTATATAGCCTATATGCCTTCAACTCTTCACTATACCCAATGAAGATGCATTTCTCTACCTTGTCATATAGATTCTCTTCTCATCTAGAACATGTGCATATGTTATGCACTCTAGAACTCTTAAATGAGTCACAATGGGCTTCTGATTGCTCCAGGATTCCTAAGTAATCATGTCCTTCACACTCTTCATGGAACACTGATTTAGAAGATAAATTGCACAACATACAACTTCTACCCAGAACTCATGTGGCAAATTCTTTATCTTCAACATGCTCCATGCTATCTCCATAATTATTTTGTTCTTCCTCTCTACAACACCATTCTACTGTGGTGTATATCTAGTAGTGAGTTTCCTCCAAATTCCATTTTTCTTGCAAAAATTATGGAATTCATTAGATATATACTCACCTCCTCCATTTTTCTTGAGAATCTTCATGAAGTAGCTGCTCTGTTTCTCAACCATAGCCTTGAACTCCTTGAATTTTCCGAATGCCTTTGACTCAGGGTTATTCATAGTGGCGAATATTCACAAATTGGGTGAATATTAGGATTTTCAAAATTGGAAATTGGTGAATATAAGGACCCTCGATGTCGGCCCATTCGCCTAGAATTTTCAGGACCATTTTTTTCTTAAGGTTAATTTGCCACTATATATCCAAAAATAGACATATTTGTACTCGTTAGAAAGCACTTTTCGATCCTAATCTAATGGTGGTGGTTTTATGAAGTTATAAGGTCATTTAATAGGTCAAAATTTGCACCAAATATGACTTTACATTTTAGGGCTTAAAATACCCCAAATTTTGGTGTGAAGATGATTGATTTGATTTTCTTAGGATTTGCCATGATTCACCTTGATTTCGATTAGGATTCACCATTTTTTACAAGTACATTTTGAGTCCAACCCCTTATGCATAACCCCGCTCTGACTTTTTTTTTCTAGGATATACCCATATCCTTCGACTAAAATCATCAATGAAAGTCAGGAAGTATTTGTTATCGGAAAATGTGTTGGTCTGCATTGGACCATAAATATCTGAGTGCACCAGCTCTAATGGCTATGAAGCTCTCCAAGACTATCCTATAGGGAATGCATCCCTATGTTGCTTTCCAACTAAGCAACCTTCACAAACTTGATTTTGTTGCTCAATAAGGGGTAAACCCTTCACCATATGCTTCTTGTGTAGCAAGTTTAGGCCACTAAAACTTAGGTGACCGAATCTGAGATGCCACAACCAGGTAGCATATTTCACAACTGCACTTAATGACATCAGCAATTCATTCTAAATCTATAGGGGAAACATCTTGTTCTTTGTCATGGACATTGTTGCAATTTTCCCATGCTCTTTGTCTCTGATGGTACAAGCTCCATATTTAAATTGAATAGTGTGCCCCTTCTACACAAGTTGTCCAACGCTCAACAAATTATGCTTCAACCTAGGCATATAATACATATATTGTATTTGTTTCATTTCACCTTGCCTGGTGTGGATGATGATTTTTTCTTTCCCCATAACAGATAGTTTTCTGTTGTTCCCCATATTCACTTCAGAATTTATTATTTCATCAAGTTGTGAGAACATCTCTATGTTCCCAGACATGTGGTTGTTGCACCCACTATCAAGATATCAGATATTCTTATGGATATCCTCCTCAATATTGCAAGTTAACAACACATTCCCACAAGCATCTCTATAGTTCGTATTTTTATTTTTGTTTATGTAATGGGTTTGATGTTTATTATCCTTAGCCATCTTCCATTCAAAAATATAATGACCAAATTTCTTATAGTAATAGCATTGGATCTTTGATTTGTCATACCTCTGATTTGATCCTCCTTGCTAATTTTTGCCATTGCCTCTTCCTCCTACTTGATGGAAGTTACAACTATTCTCTCCTTCACTGGAGTTTGATCTTCCTCCTCGCTTGTTACCTCTTCCATGCTTGCCTCTACCTCTTCCTCCTTGAGAACTAGAGGCTTCTTGGTGGTATTCTCCTCTACTACTATCTCAAAATGAGACCTATGTCTTGAAGGCTTGCTCCAACGAGGACTGGGATGACCAACTCAACCTCTACTCATGTGTTTGAAAAAAACCCGTGAGCTCATCTATAGATAGGGTTGTAAAATCCCTCAATTATTTAATCATGATCACTACTGAGTCAAACCAGGCTGGTAGGCTCTTTAGTATCTTTTCCATAATTCTCTGGTTCTCCACATTCTTGCCATTCAACCTCATTTTGTTGATGACATTCATTTTTCAGGTAAAGAAGTTATCAATGGACTCTGACTCACTCATCTAAAAGTTTTCAAACTCCCTCCATAGCATCCACAACCGCACTAGCTTCACCTTTTTGGTGTCCTGGAAGGAGCTGACTAAGATTTCCTAGGCCTCCTTCGATTTGGTTGTTACTGCTATTCGTGGGAAGATTATCTCTTCGACCATCTACATTATGTAGAATAATACCTTTTGCTCCTTTCGATTCTTCTTCAACAAATTTGACTCTTCTTGGGAGAGAGCGCTCATGACTGCTACATCTGTTGGCTCTGCATAGCCATTTTGGACTAGGTCCCATAGCTCTTGTGACCCGAACAAGATCCTCATATGAATGCTCTAGTAATCGTAGTTCTTGCCATTGA
Source organism: Wollemia nobilis (assembly GCA_028583015.1). NCBI lineage: Eukaryota > Viridiplantae > Streptophyta > Pinopsida > Araucariales > Araucariaceae > Wollemia > Wollemia nobilis. The sequence continues at coordinate 1,338,161 of JAQPPZ010017129.1, forward strand.
ACCGTGGGATCTACAACTACAAAGGGTTGCTGTCGAAAGCCATTGCTTCTTATCATCCACGGGAAGGCTTTGGCTCTTATACCAATTTGAAAGAGTCGGGTTTCAAGAGTCCCAAAAGCTCTTTTTGGGACACGGGTGTTCCAAAAGCTCTTTTTGGGATACGACAGTCCTGAAAGATCTTTTTAGGACACAACTTTCTCAAAAGCTCTTTTTGGGACAAGGGAGTCCCAAAAGGTATTTTGAGGAGAAATGCATCCCAAAATCTAATTTCGGGACAAACTTGCTTGAAATGTCCTTTCGGGACAAATAAAAATGTGAAATAACTTTGCACAAGGACAAAGTCAAATGGGTTTGCATACTAAGATGGTGCCGAAATGCCTTTGCACATTAGGAGGACGTTGAAATGCATTTTGACTAGGGTCAAACCTTGTTTTGGAGAAACTAAATGCAAATTGACTTTTTAGGAAAATGAATGGGCGAAAGGAGGGTTTTCAGATGTCAAAATGGTCAAGGCCCTTTTCGGAGCTCTCTTGCCCAAAAATGCCTTTTCAGAGAGGACCTTCATGAAACAGTGGAGACTCTGAGTTTTGCGAAGGAGAATACAAATCATGTTTTCTCCTTGCTCTATACATGAACACGAAACACACATAAAGCTCACATAAATACTTAAAATATATTTTCTATTGAACAAATAAAACTAACTGTTGTCGCAGTTTTACAATACTAAAACAAATTCTTACACATGCGCTTCTTTGTGCAGAAGCTTTACAAACACATGTGCAAGGGTGTTGTAGGATAAACTCAAACAAGAGGAGTCTGTGAATGCTCTAGCTACACCTCCTCTGCTCTGCCCAAACTTGCACTACTGCGCACTGCTTCATATTTTTTTAAAAGGCCGTACTACCTTATATAGTCAACGCCAAAAAAAAACTAGGGTTTCCTTCCAATCACAACTATCGGTATTAAATGTACACATTGAAAACTTACGACCATCGGATATCAAAGATCTGCGATCAAATTTGAGCAATAAGATCTCTCAAAAATCTTACAAGCGTGAAATCGAATTTAATTTCTAACAAAAAAAAAAAAAAAAAAGAGTAATACATGTTGAACTGGCATGCTGGTAAAACCCATCAACAAAAGGTCCCTCGAAGGGTCTTTACCACTGAATTAATTCATAGACAGTGATTTCTTTTTACCGATGTGCTCCACAACAGAAACATAAAGAGACATGTTCATTTCATGTTTGAATGATCTGACAATAATATCATTGCCTCCGCTTTCTAACCCGTGTGGACCTCTCTCCAGCTTAGCACAGATAGTAAAGTGGATCGAAATTCCGGATATCTCACTAGAGACATCCAGTAGAAAGAACCGTCAGACTTTTAAAGAGGGGCCCTCTCTCTCCACCATTTAAAAGGTCAAAAAATTGAATCGGGTCAGGTAAACTTTTCAGGAAAACACTATACTTTATCACTATCAACGGTTCAGATTCCACAAACACTCTACTTTATCGCTAGATGTTAATAGTATAGAAGAATCTAGACAAGTCCTTAAATCTCCGAGAGTTTGAAAAGAAACTGATAAAGAGATTGAGGAAGTGATTGGTAAAGAATCCACGTTTGTGTACCACCACAATCGTGATAGTCTTCTATGTTTGTTTCATCTCAAAGAAAGTTCCACAAGGCAAAAGACAGGATTGGTCATGGGTCCCCTTGTTTTCAAGAGGGGGACCCAAGGGACTTGGCTTTCTGGGTTTGGAAGGGACTAATCCGATCGTAATCCATTTTTAAGGTAGCATAAAAGTCATACTAGCATATCTAGAATGCAAACTGTGAGTCAATTCCATGTGCGAGTATCGGTGAATTGATTAGGAGGAAGCTAAAATTTGACTCTAGGAACCTCTGGTGTGATGACTATTACTTATTAATGGATTCATTCTGCCATATCTTTGGATTTGATTTTTCCAGACCACTGGAAGCTTCCATTGACCACATGAAAAGGGTCAAGAACTCCTCTCTTCCTTTTTCTTTCGGTTCCGCATTGAGTCGACAAATGGTAGAATTTGTATCCTCTTTCTCTGGTACAAGCAGCTTTTTTTCTTTTTTAAGGAGTTCATTTACCATCTTTCGTCGTAATTAAAAAAAGTTCATTAACACAATCGCTTACCATCTTTCGTCATAATTCGAATTTAGATTTTTAAGATAGTAAGTCAAAAACTAAATTCAAAATCTTAACTATTAGCTATATGAGATAGAATGGTACAAGACTTCTTTAGTTTCTATTTTTTAAAGTAGGTCAAAGGGTAGTCAAAACATTTTCATGGATATGTTGTCAGTTTAGTAAGTTATTTTAAAATGTTTATTATTAAAACAGGATTCAATTTTGATAAATGTAAAAATTGTAATTAACTGATATAATAATAATAATAATAAATTAAGTTGTTTTGCGGGCAATGCTTTCTATCAATGGTTTAGCTTACGTTTTTACAAGAAAGTTGTCAATATCTTCAATTAGGGTTCCAAGTGCCGTTTGAGAACTTCATGTGTAGCAACACGACTGCATTACAACTATCATTCGCATGAAATATGTCTAAATCTCGACGAAAGATAGTGATTTGCAGAGAGCAGCAAAGGTTTTCGAGGTTGAAGCTCGATAAAGGTGACAAGGCCTCCCTTTCTTCAGAAAATAAACCTTATGAGCGTTTTTCGAAGCCAGTATGTGGTGTAGATATATGTGGAGTCTAGCATGATTCCGTACAAATTTGTTTTGTTGCGGATGGGTAGAAAAGTCCGGTTTTTTAGAGGTACAAACTCTTTACTATTAAATTTTAAAATTGATTTAAATACGTATATAATATTTACAAACTTTTTAGATTTGGAATTTGATTGAAACACTAAGATAATAAAATGTGCTTTTTCCTGGTTAAGGTTGGAAAGGGTTTACAATTTCTAAATAATTTTCCTTTAATTAAATTTTTAATTTTTTAATAAATTTTAAAAAAATAAATAGTAAATTTTTTCTGCAGTTAAATATTAAAATTAAATAACATGTTTATTTTAATAAATAAGGTTTTAAATTTGTTTTTAAATAACTAAATTTAAACGTAAATATGAATAAGTTTTGTTATTTAAATAATAATAATAATTAATTTGATTAAAAATTTAGCATTTATCAATTTAAAGAGATAAAAAAATGTTAAGGTTCAGTGCTTTATTATTTAATACAAAGATCTTATGATCCTATGATTTTTTATGAATTAAATGACAAATAAAACCTATCACCTTCCTTAATTACAACTAAAGTTGAGAGAAGTGATTTAAAAGAAACTTGAGTACTATCACAACCGTGTGCATAAAGTCATAGGTTTATATATATATATATATATATATATATATATATATATATATATATATATATTTGGTTGAATAATAAGGGGTTGTATTTAGATTCTTTATTTTTAATATTTTTTAAGAGCATAAAGGTTCATAAATAGATTCAATTATCATCTCAATTTAGTTTTTATAGCTAAATACCTCATCATTTTCATAAAATGTTTAAAATTGTGTTTTTTATTTTCTAAAATTTCTTATTTTAATGTGAATACAAATATTTTTCTTCAATTTATTATGTGAATACAAATATTCCATAATTCAACATATTTCTTGACAGCTTCCTACAACACCCTTCACAATACCAAAATTTCACTTTTTATAATACCCTTCACATTGCATCTTAGTAGAGTAATATTTCTAAAATATTGCACTATCATAATCCACTTTACTAGATCCTCTAACAATGAAAAATAAAATTTAATTGCACAATCCTCAATTAAAATTGTTCTATAGGCTAATCTATCTACATATTGACTTCCTTCCCTCAAAGTATGAGTAAATTTGATTTCTTCAAACTCTATAACAAGATATATATAATTTGCTTATATATATATATATATATATATATATATATATATATATATATAAGTGTTAGTTTATTAAGCCACATCATTTACACATACATAATTACAAGTAGATTAAAATTAAAGGATTTTTCAAATTTATTTAAAAGGTAATTTTTAGTAACATCTTTCATTTAATTTTATATAAAAAATAAATATAAGATGTAAATATTTTTATTGTATTACTTTTAATTTTCTTTGAATTGTCATATATATTATTACAATAAATCGTACTATCATGTTATTTTAGCACAAGTGTGTTCATCATAAGATTTGAATTCTAAAAAGGTTAATACAATTGCAACTCATTATTTTTTAATTGGTTATATGAATTTGAAATAGGTACCATTCATATTACATCTTAACGACATCAACATAGGGTTTTTAACCAATCACATAACAATTACACAACATATTGTATTATTATGGAACACATGGTAATTGATCTATGGTGGTTTCATATCATTATATAATCTTTGTTTATCAAGCTATATGTAAATTATATTGGTTAAGAAAACATCAAAACACTAAGTATGTTATTTGGTTATCTAGACCATATTCACCTTGTCTTTCTACTATGAAAAAGGGAATGGGGAAGGTGTTACATTAGACCCCTTCATGATGACTCCTACTTTTCTCCTTCATCACCTTGAGGCTAGGGCAGTTTGTTAGATTACTAGAGTTTGATAGATTGATTAGAAAACACCTATGTTTCTCCTAAAAATTATTTTGACTATTCTTAACCTTAATTTAGTCCTAATGCAACATACAAAGATCTAAAACTAATATATATATATATATATATATATATATATATATATATATGAGAAGTAAATGGTGATTCCTATTTTAAAATAAAAGACTCCAGAGATGCAACAAACAAATCCTAAATGCAGTTATATGCGATTTTGATTTAATGATAGCAATATTAATATTTTGGTTGATCCTTTGAGTGATTAAAATGCTGAACTTTTTTCCCTTTTATTTATTTTGATAAATAAACAAAAAAATAAAAAGTAATTATTGCAAATAACAAATAGATCCTAAAATCCAAATGCTAAAATAAAAATAGTATGGATCAAGAAAATATATATCTTCCATAAAGGAAAAAACGCTACAGGTCTTACACAAGCATTGTGATGCTTTCGCATTCTAATGATGCTTTTTTCCTTCCCACAAATTAGACATAAAAAGAGAGGAATTCGTGGTAAAGGGGAATGCGTAAGTTGGAGGAGAGTATCAAAATTTCTTTGCCAAAATTAAACCCTAAAATGATCATGGATTAAATTATTAATAAAAAAAAAAAGCACCATTATATCAATGATAGGGTTATCAATCATTTAATGGCAAAAGCACCATTGTGACAAATAACACTTCTGCTCTCTGTGGTTGTGTAAACTTGAGAGGGATAACACCATTGAACCTATGGTCCGATAATGCTTTCACTTTAAAGAGCAACAAAATAATATATTATTACTTAATGGTTGTTACAATGAAGGTCTTTGAGCAAGGAGCACATAGATCCTACTAAATGATAAAAAAAATGATATTGCTTGTTTGAAATGTAAAGTAACAATGACAAAAGGTAAACTTGTCAAACTTTATGCAAGTGAAATATTCAAAGCAAATTAGCACACAGTATGATTAAAGATTATCTAAAAGGAAAGAGACAAACCTATTCACACTTTGTTAATCCAAGGTGTTATAATTTTTTCCCTCTTCTTATAAAACATTGATTGAAGCTTTCTTATTACTTGAAAACACTTGAAGATTTGAACTTGAATACTTGGAGGATAAGATCTTAGGTACTTAAAAGAAGAACTTCACAGTTGCCATGCCATGCATATAGATGAATTATTACAAAGTCTAAATAGAGTTTGGCATAATTTTGTTATGGTGTAAGATGATATCAATCTGAAGAGAAAAAAGAATGTTAAGGTTCTCTTTTTATTATTTATTATTTAATAAAAAGAGCCTATGATCTTATGAAAAGTAGTACGTGTTGAGCTGGCATGCTGGTAAAACCCATCAAGAGGAGGTCCCTCGAAGGGACTTTACCACTGAATTAATTCATAGCCACTTACTTCTTTTTACCGCGGTGCACAACAACAGAAAGAGACATGTTCATTTCATGTTTGAAAGATCTCGCAATAATATCATTGCCTCCGCTTTCTAAGCCGTGTGGACCTCTCTCCAGCTCAGCACAGATTGTAAAGTGGAACGAAATTCCGGATATGTCACTAGAGACATCCGGTAGAAAGAGCCCTAAATACCAAATAGGGAACCCTACCTTGCAAGAGTCAAATCAGACCAACTTAGTACCTTAGGAATATTGGGGGGACTTTTTCAGAAAGACATGAAGTGCTCCTTGTTTAAACGCCAGACTTTTAAAGAGGGGGCCTCTCTCCCCCACCATTTAAAAGGGTAAAAAATTGAATCGGGTCAGGGTAAGCTTTTCAGGAAATTAGAATCTGGTCAGCACAAACATTTTAAGAATATACTTTATCACTATGAACCGTTCTACTTAGATGTTAATATAAGAATCTAGACAAGTCCTTAAATCCACTAAGACTTTGAAAAGCAGATAAAGAAACGGATAAAGAGATTGACGAAGTGATTGATAAAGAAGCCATGTTTGTGTACCACCACAATAGTGATAGTCTTTCTGAACGAAGTTGAAATTAGCCAAACAATCTTGAAGACAGCCTTGTTACAGGCAAACATACACAGGCGGAGGCAAAAATAAACAGAGTGATTATATTAAAATAGGGGATGGGGAACAAAATAGGGGAAACGGCTCTGCTGAGCCTACAAGACCACGAAGGGTCATCCAAATGCTCTGCTGAGCAATACAACTACGGCATATGCCGCCTGCGGAATACACCGTCCAAATGCAGTAAACACTACCGAACGTGGATTGGACCGTCGAAGGGCCTACACTGCTAGTGTGCAGGAACCAGGAACCTGGGGCTGCTGCCCAGATTACAGAATACAGGGCCCGAAGCTTGCATTTATAGAATGCAGAGGAGCTCAGGCTGGCTTGGCGGGAATCTCGAGGCCAGCTGGAAACTCACGGAGCTCACCTACTGCATTAACTCGGCCCATGCTTCTACTGCCAGATGAAAAGTTGACAGGACGTTCCAACTATGGATACACATGCGAAATTTAGATTAAATATATTTTCCAACATCCCCCTTTAATCTAAATTCCATCTAACACAGTAAATTAAAAAAATAAGCTTCGGCATTCTCCAATGCAAGGTTTCTACTTTGGTGATTTCCTTTGGGAAGCAGCTACCTCGCTGCTCAAACTTTCGAAGCTGTTTTACTTCGGCAAAAAGAAACTCTTGCGAAGTTGCTCAAACTTTCGAAGCACTTTTACTTCGGCAAAAAAAAAAAAAACTGTTGTGAAGCTGCTCAAGCTTCCGAAGCAGTTTCATTTCGGCAAAAACTGTTGCAAAGCAGCCGCTTCGCTGACCAAATCTTGAAGAACGCATCTGTCCATTAAAACCTTGTGAAGCTTCCTTCTTTGCCACTTCACAATTCCTTTCAGCGAAGCTTCTACTTTGTTGGTTGTTGCAGGGAAGCTCCACGCAAACTGCCGAATCACGCTAAATCTTTCCCAAACTATGCGAAGCATTTTTGAATGACAGGAATTTTATTCCAACAAATTAGTATGCCTCACAGCTATGACCCATGGCTACATATGCACCACCAATATCAGGAATCTTACCGATAACCGGTATGCCATCCTTAGAACATGGCAAAAAACAAGCTTGATCTGCTTTCACTTCTGCATTTCCCAAATGACTCGAAACTGTACGAGCTACCCTCTGTAACATTGTTATAGATTCCTTCCGAGGATGAATTTGTTGAGGATCACCTGGGACTTCTACTTCCTCTGACATGCCGCATATGTATACATCACCTGTAGGACGCGGGTAGACTTTCGTTCCCATGGACTTGCCCTTGGCAGTCTTATAGCTGAGGAAAAGAGCCTGTGGTCCTATGGCCTCAGGGTTTTGCGGCCTCAAAATGATACTATGCGCCTTCAACCCCGAGATCCTGTAGAGCCCAGATATGACCGCGTTTCTACCAGACCAAGGACCAAGATAGTAACAATTCACCCCTATTACGGGCTTAAACATCCCCAGTGCAAAAATTTGGCAAAGAAAAGGAAACAAAAGTTTGGGTTGCTCCTTCCGAGATTTACAATGCGAGCACCGTGGTTACCCCTGGTGGGCTTGGTCTTGACGTCGTCGTCCCTGCGGCGCCAATGGGCCACCAAGATGAGGTCATTTGGATGACGACGAAGCCCTCCATGCTGTGTACGCACAGGGCAAATTCACAGGCAAGGTGTTGCCGCCCAATGTGCGCCAGGGCTCGCACCAACTTACAATCCCACAGCTGTTGCTCTTCTTCTCATCGTATCTTTGGCTCTGTCGATGCCCTCCTTAGCCCATGGCTCCGTCGGAAAAACTGTGCATCATCCTTGATGAGTACACCAAACCCTTGCAGCATCTCAAAGCATTTCATGGTTGCTCTCCACGCAGCTTTTCATGACCTTTGCTTGCTGTCTCCTAGCTCTGATACCATGACGGAAGTTGAAATTAGCCAAACAAATTTAGGATCTTGAAGACAACCTTGTTACAGGCAAACACACACGCAGGCAAAGGCAAAAATAAACAGAGTGATTATATTAAAATAGGGGATGGGGAACAAAATAGGGGAAACGGCTCTGCTGAGCCTACAAGACCACGAAGGGTCAACCAAATGCTTTGCTGAGCAATACAACTGCGGCATATGCCGCCTACGGAATACACCGCCCAAATGCAGTAAACACTACCGAATGCAGATTGGACCGCCGAAGGGCCTGCACTGCTGGTGTGCAGGGAACCTGGGGCTGCTGCCCAGATTACAGAATACAGGGCCCGAAGCTTGCATTTATAGAATGCAGAGGAGCTCAAGCTGGCTTGGCGGGAATCTCAAGGCCAGCTGAAAACTCACGGAGCTCACCTACTGCATTAACTCGGCCATGCTTCTACTGCTAGATGAACAGTTGATAAGACGTTCCAAGGACGGATACACATGCGGAATTTAGATTAAATATATTTTCCAACACTTTTTATGTTTGCTTCTTCGTCACGGGTTCCCTTGTTTTCGAGAGGGAACCCAAGGGACTTGACCTTTTGGGTTTGGAAAGGACGTCATTAGTGCTTACAAATTACATGCCATTAGCTTGCCGATGTTAAGTCAATGACATGACTCAAGGAACCTCTGGTGTGAGGACTATTACTTATTAATGGACTCACTCTTAAATAGTTTTCGTACCGACGTAAAATCATTCACTTTTTTTGGGTTTGATTTTTCAGAACACTGGAAGCTTCCATGGACCACATGAAAAGGGTCAAGAACTCATCTCTTCCTGTTTCTTTCAGTTCCGCGCGGAGTCGACTAATGGTAGAATTCGTATTCCTCTTTCTTTGGTACAAGCGGCTTTTTTCTATTTTTAAGAAGTTCATTTACACAGTCAATTATGAATTTAGATTTTTGAAGAGTAAAATAACTGTTTCACATAAATTAAAACTTTAACCTGTCGCATAAAGACTGGTAAGTCCAAAACACTAACTATTAGCTATCCAGAGAAGCCTAACTATTAGCTATCCAGAGACTGGTACGAGGCTTCTTTAGTTTTTATCTCTTTAATAATATAAGAGATTATGTTGTTTCCAGGGCAACGGTTTCTATCAATGGTTTAGCTTACGTTTTTACGTTTTCATCAATTAATGTACGCACAAAATTTAATAAACAGTTTATACATGAATAATTTAATGTTTTAAAATAAACTAAATATTATTAATAAAAAATATTAAAGTAAATTTTAATTATTATTTGATTTAAGTAGTTAACATTTTTTGTTAGTTTAAGTTAAATTTACTATTTTTTAATCATAAAAGAGAACTTAACTTCACCATTCTCAATTAAAACCACACTCTATAATTAATGTACATATTATTTTAGTTCCATTAACATATGAGGGAACCTGATTTCTTGGAACTTTATAGCAAGATATATATAATTTATTTATGATATAGTTATTAATTTTATTTAAAAGTTTTCTTCAAACTCTATAGCAAGATATATATAATTTATTTATGATATAGTTATCAATTTTATTTAAAATTTTCTATATTCTATAAAATGTGTTAGTTTAGTAAGCTACATAATTTTACTCATAAGTAATTGTAAGTAGATTAAAATTAATGTTTATTTTTTTGGCTTGGTAGTGTGTGAGGGGTGGGTGTGTGGTGGTTGTGTGTTAAATTTTCTATTGATAAGCATAGCTCTTGGCTTTAGAAGGGGTCATGGTTGGGGGAAGCCTATTGAGCCATGTGCGCTGGTTGTAGGGGTTTCTCAGACTAACCAAATAACAAAATAAATAAAATAAAGTTTTTTAAAATTCCTTTATTTAAAAGGTAATTTTTAGTAACATCTTTTATTTAATTTTGTATGACAAATAAATACAAGATTTGCACTTTTTATTGTATTAAATTTAAATTTCAATGAATCACAATAAACCATACTATCATGTTTATTTTAGTACAAGTGCGTTCATCAAAATATTTGAATTTTAAAAAGGTTAATACAATTGCAACTTATTATTTTTTAATTGTTTATATGAAATTGAAATAGGTACGATTCATATTACATCATAACCACATGGTAACCATGGGGTATTTAGCAAATCACATAACAATTACTAAACATATTGTATTATTATGGAACAAATGGTAATTGATCCATGGTGGGCTCATAATACTATATAATATTTTTTTATGAAGCTATATCTAAATTATATTGGTTTAGAAAAATATCAACATACTACATATGTTATTTGGTTAACTAGACCATATTTACCTTGTCTTTCTACTATGAGAAGGGGAATGGAGAAGGTGTTACAAAGGACCCCTTCATGGTGCTTCCTACTTTCTCCTTCAGTACCTTGAGGATAGGGATAATTTGTTAGCTTAGAGTCTAGAGTTTGATAGACTGATTTAAAAAAACCTATGTTTCTCCTAAGAATTTCTTTGATTAATCTTAACCTTAATCTAGCCCTAATGTAACATACAAATGCAACAATAAGACCTAAAACTAAAATACTTTTTTTTTGTTTGTATAGTGAAGTAAAATGTGGTTTCTCTTTGAAAAACAAAGGCTCAAGAGACGCAACAAACATGCCCTAGGTGGTTTAATGATAGCAATATTAACAATTTAGTTGGTCCCCTAAGTGATCAAAGTGCTAAACTATTCCTTCTTTTATTTTTTTATTTTCACAAAAAAAAAAAAAAAATAGAAACTAATTACGACAAATAACAAATAGATCCTATAATTAAAATTCTAAAATAAAAAGAGTACGGATCAATAAAATCTATTTCTACCATAGAGGTAGAAGTGCTATGAGTCTTGGAAAGACATTGTGATGCTTTTGCATCATAATGGTGCTTTTTCCTTCCTATAAAATAGACATAAAAAGAGAGGGATTAATGGTAAAGGGATTTTTCTATGTTGAAGGAGAGTATCAAGATACTTTTACCAACATTAGACCTCTACTTAGATTAGTATTAAAAATTTCTAAAATGATAATTGCATAAGATGTGGTCTTCAAGGCTATGACCAATTGATCCCAAGTGGTGATGGGATTTTGTGTAGTTTATCGCTTAATGATTAAAATTTTAGAAACTCTTGAAAGTTTCAACTTAGAAAAAGGGACCTTATCATCATTAGGGATTTGGTTGTAAGTAAACCAAGTTTCCATGTATAGAATCTAACTATTGAGAACTTTAGGATTCCTAGACCCATCATAGATTTTAACCTCACATTTGATATGAGAACGGGTGTTAGGAGTGTAAATTCGAGGTGATGGAGGTTGCATTTGCATGTTATTAACTTTATCAACAAAATTGCTAACTCTATTTGCTAATTGTGTCATCTGTTTTATTTTCCAATTTATCATAGCTCTTCTAGTATTTGCAAGGGAGGGTGATTTACCAAATTTTCAAGGAGATCACTATTTTTTATTTAGGAGTGTCAAGCATTATAAAAAATACACTCCTTTTTTATAAGAGGTACTTTAAGGTATAATTATGTATAACAAATAGTTAAAAAGTAAAAATATCATCACCAATGTGTCAAGCTAAAAAGATCTTTCCAATGAGTATATATAAGGCTATACTCGAGAAAACCAAGTGCCTAAAAGTAAAAATTATTATATCCCTTTAGGGAAAGTTAAGTGGACTATCATCTCAAATATATTCTCCCAAACATAAAGAATTTATTATTTTTTAACCTGCCCACACTAAAAAAGTATTAAAGATAAGCGAGTGAATTTATTAGAACTAGCTATACCAACTATAAAAAATAAATGAACAGGTGGAGAAAAATATGCACCACGAGATTGAAATAAGAGCTATACAAATGAATTGATCAAACTCAATCACAACAAATAAAATTTGATTGTTCAAATGTGGATAGGAAATGTGACATCGTACTGCTTAAATATTTTTTGGTTGGATTATTACTTGAAAAATTATAGAGCTAGAACCTTTATGAGCAAAAATATTTAAATAGTGCTATCATAAATGATGAATAACAAATATCTTATATTCATTATAATTGAAAAAAAGTAGAATCTAGATCTGGGGGAAGGATGGAGAGCTCAAGGTAAGAAGCAGTGCTAGGTTTGACAAGATCAACAGGTAAGAAAAATGGATAGAAAGAAGAAGATGCTGAGATCAATGATGGAGATTGTGATATGAGTAAGAAAATACCTTTTGACCCAGGTGCTCAATCCTGGATTAATATTTTGAAAGGTAAGTAAAAAACCTCAAATATGGGCTTCAACCTACAACCATTGAATGGAGAACTACAAATCCTAGATGATTTGGCAGACCTTGCAGTTGAACAAGCATATATGTCTCTCATTGGAAAATTAATTGGAATTTGACTAGGGTTGGAAGAGATTAGGAAATGGGCAGCACAAAAATGAAAACCATTAGGTCATATGGATATTGTGGCCTTACCACGAGGGTTATTTGGGTTAAATTAAACTGCTCAATGGACTATGATAGAATCCTCCAAGGAGGCCCATGGTTCTATGGGAGAAGAGGGCTTTTTATTTGAAAATGAATCCCTGATTTTGATGTCTCTCGTAAAGTATTGATATAGCTACGATATGGATTTGTCTCCCTGGGCTCCTAATTCACCTCTAGCATGAGAATATTTTAGCGGGTGTGGCAAGAGATATAGGACATTTAATTATAGTGGATCAAGCAACCTTAGCTAGGTCAAGAATAATTTTTACAAGGATTTTTGTAAATGCAAATTTGAATCAAGAAATACCCAAAGCTATAAAACTAATTTCCAAGTATGGATCTTGGAACCAAACCATTGAATATGAAAATTTGATATTAAAGTGTGGGTTTTGTAAAAAAGAAGGACATCTTAGTGTTGCATGCAATGCACACAAGAATAATTTTAATGGTAAGCGTAAATGGATTCAAAAGCAAGCTACTCCTCATCAAAAAGCTAAGATTTCAATGAAGAGTTTTTAGAAGGTAGATTCAGAAGGAAAGGTAAAGCAAGTGACAAGATCAAGATATCAAGAGACATCAAAGTAAGGATCAATGGAGGATCTTGATAAGGAGGTAAGTGATTTATACCCAAACCTTAATAAGTTGATCATTAATATTACCCTATCAAATTCATTCTTACATTTGAATGTTATTGAAGAGATACCAGGCTATTCTAATATAGAACTAAGAGAAACTCCAATAAGCAGGAAAAGAAAGAGAGGGAGAAAAATATTCCTTAGATAATGAAATCTAAATAGAAACAAAACAATTTGATGGAAAATTGGAGAAAATTATAAGAGAAAATTCAAGAGGTAAATACCAATATGTTTCAACTCAAAGTAGAGTAAGCCGAAGTCGTTCCAAAGGGTCAATGAACATGGGAGGTGAGCCAGGACCAGGTAGACCATCAATTGCTATTACTATTTAGAAATAATCTTCGAGGGATGTGGCCGATGACACTCAAACAACTTTAAATTTTGGAGGGGGGGAAGAATATTTCCACAAAAACAAAGAGATGAAAATTTTATCATGGAAAATTAGGGGCCTTAATGCCCCTTCAAAACATCACTTGGTGTATACTCTTAGAAGAGAAAATAATCCATATACTTTTTTGTTACAAGAAACAAAACTGGGCCATATTAAAATTGATAGGATTCATAAGGAAATTTAGAAAGAGGTAGGTTGGGAATATAGTGAAGCAACAGTAGATTTAGGAGGGCTCTTGTGTTTGTGGGCCAAGAAAAATATTAAGGGCAGGTTAATTGTAAGTACAAGATGGTCGATTATAATTTTTTTCCACAATCTAAAAAATAGGTAAAATTGGATTGTGACTAATATGTATGCCCCTAATACAATAGTTGGAATAAGACAATTATGGTTTGATCTAACTCATATGAGAGAAGTATTTAAGGGAATACCTTGTATTCTAGAAGAATATTTTAATACTCCTCTAAATCCTTCATACAAGAGAGAAGGATCCACCCTTTCAAAAGGAATGCAATATTTTAGAGACATTGTCAATGGTAATGAATTGATGGATGTAGAGCTCAAAAGAATACCTTATACTTGGAGTAATAGAAGGGTAGGAGATCAAATCATTTAGATTCTATTAGATAGGGTGTTAATTTCTTAGGATGGGTTGACCCAAGGTTATGCACAGTGGCGAATATTCACAAATTGGGTGAATATTAGGATTTTCAAAATTGAAAATTGGTGAATATGAGGACCCTCGACGTCGGCCCATTCACCTAAAATTTTTAGGATCAATTTTTTCTTAGGGTCAATTTGCCACAATATATATCCAAACATAGGTATATTTGTACTCGTTGGAAATCTCTTTTCGATCATGATCTAATGGTTATGTTTATATGAAATTATAAGGTCATTTAATATGTAAAAATGTGCCCCAAATATGATCTTACTTTTTAGGCTTAAAATATCCCAAATTTTGGTGTGAAGATGATTGATTTGATTTGCTTAATATTCACCTTGATTCACCTTTATTTTTATTAGGATTCACCATTTATTTACAAGTACATTTTGAGTCCAACCCCTTATGCATAACCTTGGGTTGACCATTTTTGGTGATTCCACACTTACTGCAATCCCAAATATTGGGTCAAATCATAAACCAATCATCTGGGAATTTTTAGAAGATGGTAGGAAGTACAACAGTCCATTTAGGTTTGAATTAATGTGGTTCAAACATAAGTATTTTGACTCTAAAATTGAGGAATGGTGGTAGAAATATTTTCCAGGATCTAAACTTAATCGAATAGCAAAAAAATTAAGATATATCAAGAAAAATCTTAAGGTGTAGAATATAGTGGTGTTTGAAAATATTTTAAAATAAAATTTGAAATAAAAGAGCAGTTATCAGAACTAGAGATCAAGTTGAATCAAGGGAATCTCATAGAGGAAATTAGACAACAAGAGAAGGAGCTTCTTGCAGAATATCATAATATATTAGCTAGTGAGAAAGTTCATTGGAAACAAATATCTAGGATTATATGGCTAAAGGAAGGGGATCGTAATACAAATTTTTTTCATGTTTCTACCCTCCATCATAGAAGTTGTAATAATATCAAGGAAGTTGTTAAACGATATGGATCAGTAGTCAATAAGCTTGATGATATTTGAGAGGAGGTAGTAAATTTCTTCAAGGATCTCTTAGGAACTCATGAAGAGGAAGATCCAGAGGCAATGGAAACTTTGCTAAATAATATTCCCCATCTCATATAGGATAATTTTAATGATTATATTTCTAGCCCTTTCACTAAAGAGGATATTATAAAGGTAGTTTTTTATTTAAGAGGTGATAAAGCTCTAGGGCTAGATGGTTTTCCATCATATTTCTTTCAACATTTTTAAAACCTAGTGGGCAAAAATGTGGTGGACACTATTCAAGAGGTGCAAGGAACCCATTTTATCCATACAGATGTCAATTCCACTTTTTTAGCTCTAATCCAAAAATCTACAGGGGCTAGAGATTTTACACAGTTTAGACCTATAAGCCTCTGCAACACCTTATACAAGATTCTATCAAAAATATTACCTAATAGGATTAAAATAATTTTACTCTTTATTATTGATGTTAACCAAGGGAGTTTTGTTAAAGGGAGGCAAATATTGGATGGAATAGTCACAATTCATGAGGTTATTCATTCTATGGATAGAAGTGGGGAGGCTAGAATGTTGTTAAAATTAGATATGAATAGGGTATATGATCGAGTCTCTTAGGATTTTTTGGAAAGGATCTTACAAAAGTTTGGTTTTAATGAGAGCTAGGTAAAGTTGACCATGAACTGTGTCTCCATAGCCAAGTTTTCAGTTTTGGTAAATGGAGAAACAATAGGATACTTCAACAACATTTGTGGATTACATCAGGGAGATCCATTATCCCCATATCTTTTTATTATTCTTGTAGAGGCCTTAGGTCGTTCCTTGGTAGCAATGGTCTTTGAAGGTAATCTTGGAGGTTTCAAGGTAGCTCCTTTGTTAGATCCAGTATCTCATCAATATTTATTGATGATACTATGATTGTGTCCAAATCTTCTATCCCTTAAGTTCAAAAAATTAAACTTATTATGGATAACTATGAATGAGCAGCAAGGCAAAAAGTTAATTTCAACAAGAGTTTGATCTACTTTCTAAATACTATAGAGCATAAACAAAGAAGCATTAAGAGAATTGTTGGCTGTGCGATTGGCACACTCCCCTCTTATTACTTGGGAATGTCACTCTTTAAAAGAAGAATGAAATATGATATGTGGAACCCAATCATAGAAAGGTTTTTGAAAAAGTTATCTGGTTGGAGAGGTAATTTATTGAGTTAGGTTGGGAAAGCACAGTTATATCAATCCACATTACAGAGCATTCCCCTCTACTTTATGTCTATTTTTAAGATTCCTACTTCTATTAGAGATAAATTAGAATAGATTCAAAGATCATTTTTATGGTCTAGTTCAAAGGATAAAACGGTTGTCCCTAGTAAATTGGGATCAAGTATGTTCTAAAAATGAATATGGAGGCTTAGGCTTTATATGCCTAAAATTACTGAGTGAGGCCTTAATTGGTTAATAATGATCAGTTGGGCTGGGTAAAATTTTTAAAGGTAAAATTCCTGAAAAATAATAAATATTTCCTATGTTCAGAAGATCAACCCAAGGGGTCTACATCTTGGAATAATCTAATGCATATCAAAGACATTTTGAAGAAAGGCTCAAGGTGAAGGATTTACAATGGGGAGAAAGTGGATTTTTGGAAGGATTGTTGGTTGACTAACCAACCCCTGGCGTTTGACACCGAGTTACAACCCATCAAACAGTTTTTATCAGAAATATTGGGTGAAAATGTGAAGGATTTTATTATTTTGAATTCTGAGAGAACTAGGTGGAAATATGTTAGGTTGGAAGGGTTGCCTAAAGAACAAAATAAAGCAACTCACAATATCTTTAATCTGCTGAAGGTTTTTTCTCTAAAGCCTAAGGGTAGTAATGACTCTCTGATTTGGAGTAAATAAAGTAAAGGGGACTATTATTTTAAATCAGGCTATTCTCTATTGGATAAGGAGGGAGTTGGTTGACTCCAAATTAAGAATATTTTGATCAAAAATTTAATTCCTAAGATTAACTTTTTATTTTGGTTGGTTGTTCAGAATAGTATTTCTACCATTGATAATCTCTATAAAAGGGACTCTCATTTTGTAAACAGGTGTGCTCTATGTGAAAATTCTTTGGAATCAATCCATCATCTCTTTTTGGATTGTGTATTTTCCTCTTCAGTATTTAATTTTTTACTCCAAAAGTTTTCACTCTCTTGGGTGAAGCCTAAAAATATAGTGGATCTTTGCTTACAATGGAACTCACCCTTTAATAGAAAGAGCTTGAGTGTTTTATGACACTTTTGTCTTCCTCGTTTTTTATGGGGGATATGGAGAGTGTAATAATCACATTTTCAAGGGTAAACAAAGAGATGTTTTTTCTATCAGTTTAAGTGTTGGGAGTGCCTTAGAGGAGAAATTTAAAGATTATGTTACGAAAGAAAACCTCAATATAGAATTCACTTTTCTTCTAGATTGGCAAGTTTCCAATTTTTCTCATTCTTTGTTGAAGCCTTCTCGAGCTAATGTGTTTTGGAAAATGCCTCCAAAATATTGGGTTAATCTTATTTTTTATGGAGCTTCAAAAGAGAATTCAGGTGATGTTGGAGCAGGTGGGATAGTAAGATATGAGATAGGTAATTTTTTCTTAGAATATGTTGAACCTCTTGGCAGTCAAACTAATCATTTTTTGGAAGCTAGATCTCTCCTATTGGGCACTTGTTTTGAAGGCAAGGGATGTCATAATTGAAGGGTATTCTTTAAATATAGTGAAATATCTCAAAGAAGAACAAGAAGTGAGCTGGAAAATAGCATATATGATTGATAAATGTAGAGTGAATTTATCACAATTAAATTCTATTAGAATTCAACATATCTATCGAGAAGGGAATGGAGTTTCAGATGTTATGACCAACATTGGAGTTTCATTGGAAGAAAGTAAGTCTTGGAATAATAATTTTCCCAAATCATCACAAGAGACAGGGGTAAAGGAGAAAATAAGGAATGTACCTTTGGAGTAGTAAGGAATGAATAGATTGGAAAATTTTCATAGATAATGGGAAGTAATCAGATTGAGGCAAGTTATTGCGGTATGGTCTTGATTGTTTCTTATCGAGATTATTGTTTAAGTTTTACTTGGTTGTGTTTTGCTCAAATTTTAGTTCAATTTATTGCCAGTATGTGTTTGTACAAAATAGTTGTGTATTGGTTAGCAAGTTATGTAGCTGAAAAGTAGTTCTTTGTTAATTTTTATGTTGAAATATATATATTTTTGGATTTTGTAAGGGTTTGGGGACCCTAAAGACTTCTTACCATAATAAAAAAATAACAAATATCTTACACATGGAATTTAGTTGCGTTCAATCTAGTGTTATCAAATATTTGAATATGTCGTACTATGAAAGATTTAACTCCTCCAATGAAACTTTCAAACTTGGGCATAGGCTAATGGTAAGTTCTCCATAATGCTCCTCCAATTGATTTGGCTTACATGACCAAATTTAAAGGTCCAAAATATTGGGATTACTTTCATCACAGCCAAATGTTCCTCTTTGGGTAGATGTGTTGAAGGCTCATGTGGAACATCCCAAACTTTATCAAATGATCGACATAATATTTCAAATGTAACATAATGAACCAATGAGCTTCGCCCATAAAATTTGATAACTTCTTTGATCAATATTAATATCTTGATTGATGGAAATGTGGCTAGGAATATCTTCAATCCACTACAACCTCTACAAGGGAATGATGTAATATGTAGGCATGTAGTTGTTTTACTTTCATTATTGGACAAGCATCACCTCTCGACCATGAAATAGATGTTGTATGACATAAAGTAGAAGACTACCATATGTTGCTCGAGAAAACTTCAGGTGAAGGAAAAATCCTATGTGGATATGTCATTGATGAAATAAGTTTTTGGCTTCGTGTATGGTGACATGGAGGCCAAAAAATTGAGACACCTTCTAGTCCTTGTTGAAGGGATGCTTAACAAGCCATAGGATGCTTCATAATGGAAATTTGAACATGAGAAAAACTAGTGATAGGATATGGGGCTGAGCACTCATTAGGGAGTGGTTATTGTTGTGTTATAAAGTTTTTGGTTGAGGTAATAAACAAGAAGTAAACATGAAGTTTAGGGATGTAAAATAAGTCTACAAATGTAAACAACGATGTCTAGATTTGAGCATCAATAATCTAAGATGGTATGGTATCACAAAACCTTACGTACTATATTTCCAATATGAATTCTAGAATTAGAACAGGTAGGTGCTTTACCAAATCATGGATTGTGATAATGAATGTATATGGAGAATAAATGTTAAACTTTCAAGAGTATGGTGGCTAATGTAGTAAAATTTCTATGCACAAATGATCACATGAATAGTGTTATGATGTGGCACAATATAAACAAGAGATAATGGATTTAGTAGGTTCCAAAGGTATATCAGACCAAGAGGAACATGTTAGGAAAAACTAAATGCTTGTTCCTCCTATAACCATGTGATGATACTCTATTGGACAATACTTTCAATAGTCTATAATGGAATGAAAATAATTAGACTTTATCTAGGCATGACTATATCTATGAATACAAAGATGCTTTTACATCGATACACCTCTCGAACATACTATAGAGAGTTGAGGGATGACGATGTTGGCATACACATTGTTGCTCAATAGAGGGTTGTAGGTATCTAGAATAGTAGATAAAACTCATGAGGAATAAGGCAGACATACCCCCATAAGTGAGATTGATGGGAAGCAAAGTGGTTTGCCTAGACTACATAGAAAATATTATGACAAGATGATACCTTCAATTTATGCTTCTCTTTTGCTCTTATGGCTATGCTAAGTTAACTATAATTGGTTGTGCAGAGATAACTACAACATGTCAAATTCTTAGTAGGAAGGGATTATGTGTGTTGGCAAGAGGATAAGTCAATAAAGATAAAATAGAAATAAAGGTATTGGAGGGACCATAGTTATCCTAGAAGGTGATAAAAAACACTGTTAGGAATACACGACTTGAAAATAAGTGTGGCTTCCAAAATAATAGAAAGTAAATCACCATAGAATCAAAATCAAATCTCAGAGACAAAGCTTATAAGATAAACCATAGAAATACAAAAAATGTAGAATATGATAAACAAATGATTTTTTCCCTCATAGGC
Organism: Wollemia nobilis; assembly: GCA_028583015.1. Taxonomy (NCBI): domain Eukaryota; kingdom Viridiplantae; phylum Streptophyta; class Pinopsida; order Araucariales; family Araucariaceae; genus Wollemia; species Wollemia nobilis. The sequence continues at coordinate 1,359,028 of JAQPPZ010017129.1, forward strand.
ATGAGCGGTTGCTCTAATACCCAATGATATGGGTCACCAAAGAACCACATAGGAGACAAGATAAACACCAAACTTACCTAATATTTCTATTGACCCATCATGAATTTATAGGCTAATAAGCCTTTATAAAACTACTAGCAAATAAAAACTAATGGTAGAAAACTATGTATGGACAAATAAAAAGGTTGCAAACTAACAACTACAGGGACATAAATTCTATGGAATATTTTTAAAGTTTGAATAATTAAAACTTGATTATCAATTAAACAAAATTTTAATTAAATATTAATTAATATTTATCATCAAGATATCATTAATGGAGGATGATTGTAAATAGTAATTCTTGGGCTTGAAATTTTTTTTGGGGTTGTGAATAAGATCCTACTGATCAAATCTATTTATAGTGGGCAAATTGAAAGGTAATAACAGTTAATTTTTTTTACAAATGATAATCAAAAGCAGTAGAGAGAAAAAGAACTAACATCATTTTTATGATGGCACTTATACTAAAATTATTGTTCGAGATCAAATTTTAGAAGGAAAGGTTAAAAATTCAAATTTTGTAAAAATGATGCCTATGAGGTAAAATCATTGGTGACACTTTTGCTCATGCCTTGATGCTTTCGCTTCTAAAGTAATAAATGATTCAAATTTACCAATGGAATGATTGTTCCTATTTGGTTTATTGATAAGGAGATTTACAAACTTAAAGATTAATGATAGTACTAGGATTTCCATAGTTATAGTCAAAATTGGAGAAATAGTCTCTAAGCCTTCTTCAAAAGAGTATATTGAAAAATCATAGGCTAGGGAAAGAGTTAGCTTAGGCTAAGGATGAAACTACTCTTAGAGAATAATGGATGAAGATACAATAATTTATAGTTACAATTGGCAATTATAAAAGGGGTTATTTCTATATGGAAGATAGAAGTAGAGTCCTACAATTGAGGGTATGTTTCTTTGGCCAAATATGAGAAGGACTTGAGGGCCACCAAGGAAACCTTTGAGAATCTATTGGCAATGCAAAAATACTACCTTATAACTATGAGGAAGAAAATGGAGATAGTCGTCAACAAGGAACAAAAATGAAGTTAAGAACATAACCAAATTTATTACATACTTGATAGTTGTAACTTATAGGGGTATATGTTAATGTATATAAAGTGGAATATGTATCAAGTTAGAAGTAAGCCACATATTAAGTTAAGAGAGTGTGTTTCATAGAATCATGTATATAATTTCTTTTTCATATAACTGTTTTATTGTCATATAATTATAAATGTAACCAATTGGTATCATGAATGTAACTATCTAAGTTAGGTAAGTTAGGAATACTATCATAGTAAGATGTCATAGAATATTATCATAAAATGTCAATAAATATTCTTGTAAATATTATAAAATGGGAAGGATATAACCCTCATGGGTTAGAGAAGAATTTGCATATTTTGTAAGGAGGTTTCCCCCTCAAAGTGATGCATGATAGTAATATTTGTTGTCCCAAATATTTGCAATTACTATTATTTATATTTTCATGTTTCAATCAATGAATGCTTCTTCCATTAGATATACGACATCAAATCTATTTTTATCAATACTTTGTGAAATTATAGTTAGAATTATCTTTACACTATATTTCTTATCTCATGTAATAGGCTTGCTAGAACAACTATCTATACTTGCTTATGCTTTTTGAGTATGGTATTGTTGATAGATTTGTGGATGCAGGAGTAGGTGTCCATCTCTAAGCAAGCAGATCAAGTATACCTGGTACCCTCCTTCAAGAAAAAATATAAGAGTTATCCGCCTTAGGTAAGGAGGGATATGATAGAGGTGTGAAAAAATACCATTGTCCTTGAGTTTATGGAAGCTCACCAAAATTTCATACATATAGTTGAATCAATATAATTGCATTAAATAGTGATTGCTTCACATTGTTTGTATACCTCATTGTTGATTTGTGTGGTTTTGAAAGTATAATATTAATAATTTAATCAATAATAATAATATAATAGAATATTTAATATTTAGTTCTAAATAAAATTAAATATACAATTAATTAAAAAACTTTTAATTTTACATGTTATGTTAGCTCAAAATCGGAGAGCCCGACTCCACTTGGCTGTAGCACAAGTATAGGGATTGCATAAGATGTCCACTTGTCTTAAAAAAAATTGCCTTTATGCTTTTATAAATTAGTAATTGTTGAATGCAACGATGTTTGGATGTGGACGATTTAAGAGAATTAGTTGAAAGCTTAGGATTCTATAATGTTTGAATCCAAGTTGGGTCTTTAATTCCTTCGATTGATTTGCTTGTTTAGATAAAGTTTTGAGTATGGAAGAGATTTCCCTAGTTGAATATTTGAAATTCCTTTTTAAAGCAATTGAAGAGCTTGTTTTATTTAAATTCAGTATGGTTGGGCTATTTTGTGAATAATGTATGTGTAGTGAAATAAATTTGGGTAATATATTGGTTATGTTTCGTCATTGATTCATCTTGATAGCACTGTGTGATCGTGTTAGTGTAAAATCTATTCTTTTGAACCGTATGTTGTGTTAATTAGTGCGGTGGATGTTAAATAGAAACAATTTGACTGTATGTGTGTGTTTGATAATGGTGCTTACTATCTTGTTGAGCTTTTCTGTGTCCAAATGAAAAGAAGCTATTGTGTTTTAAATGCTTATTATCTTCTGTAGTATCTCACTAAGAATTGTTTGGTTGTATGTATGTTGTATGCAATCAAGAAAAATAACTAGCCATGCATTTCATTCTCTAATGGATCGTGCTGATATAAATATCCATATCATATATTTCCACCATCAACACCAAGTAAGTCATTCAATGGGTGAGTGATGCTGATGAATGGGAATCTATGCCAAGTTGGTAGTTCGGTCTCAAATGCCATTGCCACTGCGTGAATTGCTTATGGATTGGGTTAGAAGACTCAATTCAAATTGTCTTGTCAAGTGCCACCATTGAAAATTCAGATATTATCTGGGATGGGAAAGTGAAGTTTATATTAAGTCATTATGTAGAAAAGCTGCCAATGTTGAGGCGGATGTTGTTGAACTTAGTATTTCGAAACATTCAATTGATAGATTTTCCTTTGTTATAGAGTCTATGTGTTCGACATGGTTCAATTATATATATAGATATTATTTATAATTTTCAAAGTTATTTTATGATTGGACTTGCTTATTGTGTATATTGCTCTTAGTAAATTTTGATCGCGTATGTTCATGCTTTGAATTGAATGTTTTTAGAACGACATCCACTCGTATTACAAATGTAGTTCATGATAACTTCTATAGATCAAGTGGCCTCCATCGCCTGTGCTTAGCTTAGCCTAGGCTAATTAAAAACTTGGTAATGAATTTTCAAAAACAAATATATTAGGAGCTGGTTTAATCTTGTGTGTATTATTTGTTAGGGATTTTCTTCTAAACTCATAAAGGTTTAAAGTAGAATTTTTATTTTATATAAAGTAGATAGTTTTACGTTCTTCTATCCTTGAACTTATAATAAAGAGTTTATTAATTGAAACTGCAATATGAGTATTCGATCTTTGATTAAAATATAAGTTTAGTGTAGTGGTATAATTGCACACTTGTTGGCCATCCCTTTTCAATATTAGAACCCATTAAATAGTCCTCGAAAGGCGTAGTAAAAATCCATAGTAGGTTGAATGGTGTAATTATTCCAGTATAGTCGTGTATGAGCTACAATTCACTTTGAGTGAAATAATGTATATAGAAGTTAAAAATATTTTCTTTCAGGAACTATTCGCTTGAGATTTAATGATGAATTTCGGTACTCGCTCTTACCAGAGATCACCTAGTTGTTTCATATATTCATACCAGCAACAGTCTGGAAAAACTGTTAGTTACACATGCTTGTAGTCGGCACATTCTTTTAAAAGCTATATAGTGTGAAACTGTTAGTTACACATGCTTGTAGTCGGCACATTCTTTTAAAAGCTATATAGTGTGAAACTATAGGAAGGTCTGAAGTTAAATACTATAAAGGCCATAAATGGTGAGTATTCAAATAAAGCCAATTAGCGAATAAACTATAGTGAGTATTTGTTATATTTCAGTAAGTGACGTACCTCATATTCTTAATTTATTTATTTACTTAGATTTCTGAATGGAAATATAATAGGTAGTTTTAAGTAGCACGAGAATCGTACACATCATGTTTATAGTAAAAATAAAATAAAATCGTTATACATAAGAATTAGGGCTAACTTCTTTATGCAAGTAGACGAATGTTATTTAACAAGTCATTTTTATATATACATATAAATAGTTTTATAAGTTGAATTATGGAAACAATAAAATATAAGCATATTAATTCATAATAATGAAAAGCCAATTTGTTGTCTTTTTAACATATTTGGATTATTGAAAAAAGAGGAATTTTGATAGCTTGATTTTCTTTACCCTTTTAGAAGTAAGCTAATTAATTTGATTATTCTAATGTAAATGATTTTTAATCCATTTATTAGTTTAAAGTAATATATTTAAAAAATATTTGACTTTACATTTTTAAAAGTTAAATGGGACTTTATAATCAAGTTGAGCATTGAATTAGTGTAAAGTTTCTTATAAGTGTGCTTATAAAATTTAAATAAAAAAGTAGATCTTGTCATTATTTTTAATATATCTTATTTTAGAGTTTTATTGGAGGAAAATTATGTAATAAAGTTATTCATTTTCAATATATTTATCATATCAATTAAGCATTTATGTTAAAGGTATCTTTTCTTCTAAGAACCTATAAGCATATCTTTATGAAACCTCTAATTCAAACCTTGGAGTTCATCAAGGAGGATAAACTATTCAAATAAATCTTTAATTATTGGAGAGGATGAAAAATCTACCATCAGGAAGGATGGTGAAACTCTAAATACCTAATATTGATGATTATGGAAAGGACAATCATTATGATTCAAGAGCAGTTACACTCCTAACGAGAAGTTTAAATGCCTTTGATGATTCAAGAGCAGGATGGGAAGGTGACAAGGGGTGGTATGGGACGTCACCTCTAGGCCTTTGATTGAGTAGTACGATGATGTATCTCTTGCTCATGGTATAATTCGAAGTTGTCTAGCAAAAACTAGACGCTAGCCCACTCAAAAACAAGTTGGTATGGGATAACTCATCATTAATCATATAATAACAAGTGATACTAAGTCCTAAACCAAGGTATTGGTGGGTCCTAGTTGAATCCATGGAAGTAATATTCTCAACTAGGCACAAGGAAAAATACGCTAGTTGCATTCAACTAGACACAAGGCATAATACACTAGTTCCTTGCATGCTTATAATATAGGATATAAATTAGGTAAAAAAGAACCTAACTCCTTCATTCTAAGGGATGGATAAAGTATACATCCACCCTCTACATGTTATGGGCCCTAGAGGATAACGTCAGCCGTGAAACTAGGTTCTTAGGATGAGAAGATAGGTTCATAAAAAGGCACCTTTCAATGGGATCTAGCTAATATTGACAACTTGGGAGATCGTCTACACTAGTGAACATTCCAAAAAATGGAATTTTACTATGCATTGTACTAATAAAATATTAGGTGATCATCAAATTTTATCCTTGTGTTTTATTTAAGACCTTCACCCTCATCAAAATTTTCATATTAAGAATCTAGTGGGAAGAACTGGGTCGAACAACTAGGTGGGTTAGAACTGGGTTGTTATAGTTGGTATCAGATCCCTAGGTTACAAAATCCTAGGCTGTAAAATCCTTAAGTGTAGGAATATTTATGTTAGTCCTAAAAGCTTTTAAGAACATAAACTGAACAATTAACATAGCTCTTTTACATCTAGGAAATGGCACTAGAAGTAAGAGGAAGCTCCTCAAAGAAAACCACAACAACCCAGTAGGAAGGGCTGGTCGTTAGCCTAAGAAAAGGACTTCAAAATGTTATAAGAACAAAAACTGCAAGAGAGGTTTGGGATAAAGATGTGACATAAAGACTCCACATAATAGTGAGAGGGGAAAAAAAATATAGGCTAGTGAACCTGCCTGGAAAGATGAAAAATTAGCTAAAAAGATTAAGCTACTACAAAGTTATATGGACCAATAGAAGGAGCTCATGGAACAACATAAAGCTTAGATGGGTCAGTAGTATGAGTTGATTGTCCAACAACAACAACTAATAAAGAACTTAACTAAAGGAAAAAAACATGTGGTTAGGCAAACTAAAGAACCTATAGAGACAAAAGGTACCAATAGAAAAAAGGTCAGGTTTGAATTGGATAAAGACCTAAGGAAGGTCATGATTTCTAAATTTGATGGTAAGGGGGATGGAGATGTGGCTGAGAATTGGTTGAATGAGGTCGAAACTTACTACTCCATGAAACCTCTCTCATATGAGTCTAAAACATCATCGGTGGTTATCCACCTAGTCGGACCAACCTTAGAGTGATGGACTACCTACAAGAAGAGTAAGCATATCAAAGATTTTGACATTCAATGGGATACCTTTTTGAAGGAATTAAAGAAATGGTTTTTGACTAGACAATTTTATGTAGAAAAATTTGATGTATTTTCCAACTTGCATCAAGAAAATATGTTTGTAAATGAGTATCACCAAAAGTTTATAAAACTATTAAAATACATGCCTGAGTATGACAGTAGAGAGGAGCTCAAGGTACAAAAGTTTATCTTAGGACTACATCCAAGGATTGGGTCCATAATCAGTTTGTTTAAACCTGAAGATCTTTCTAGAGCCTATGATTTGGATCGACAGGAGGAAATAAACCAAAAAGCCAAAAAAGCCTATTATAAAAAAATATCTAAAAAGGATGATTTCCAAAAATTATAGAATAAGGGATCTGCAAGGTGGAGAAAAGATCTAAATAAGAGAGCTAAGCATGGGGATAAGAGCAAGAATGATAAAAAAATAAAAATAGAGATAAGAACAAGTTCCAGGGTAATAGGGGTAAGCAGGATAAGAGGAACTTTATGGGAATAAATGAGTAGAGACCCCTAGTTTAGGACATGAGAAAAGAACCAACTGCTCAACATGGAAATTAATATAGAATAAGGAATAAATCTCCTTGTGATAGATGCTATGTATGTCATGGCCCACATTATGCTCACAAATGTCCTCATAAAGCTGATAAGAAGGTACCAAAAGAGCCCACCTACCGAATAAATGCTGCTACAAGTAATATCACACGTGATGAACATGAAACACCTTTTGTTTTGAATGGAAATATTTATGGTAAAAATATACATATTCTAATTGATAGTGGAGCTATTGATCGTTTTGTTTCTACTAACATCTTGAGGGACATACCAGAAAGGTCAATATTTTTAGCCAATGGATGGAAGGTTGAGTATGGGATAGGATAAACCTATACAATAAATATTTGTTTGACCCTCAAATTATCCTACCTTAGGGAAAAACTAGCTGGCACCTTTATGTAGCCCCTTTGCATGCTTTTGACATAATTTTGGGTGTAGATTGGCTCAAAGCACATAAAGCCCTACTAAAATTTGAGGAAATATGGCTAGAAGTTATCAATGAATCTAAGCAATATGTTCAAGTGCACTATGGTTGTGATTCATTTAAACCATGCCTTTTGTTAGTCATGTAAGTTAAGAAGGCTATGAGTAAGGGTGGTACAATCTATGCAGCTAAGTTAGAAAAAAAGAAGAAACTGAGTCTAATTTGATATGTTTTTAAAGATACCCTATGTTGAATGAGTTCAAAAATGTATTTCCAAAAGACTTGCTAGGTCTTCCACCCTAAAGGGAGTTTGATTTCTCCATAATTATTTTTCTTGATGTAGCACCCATTGCTCAATCACCATACAAGATGGCCCCTATCGAGTTACAGGAACTTAAAACTCAACTTCAAGATTTATTGAAAAAAGGACTTATTAATCCTAATGTCTCTCCATGGGGTTTTAGACACCAAAACAGCACTAATTCAATTATGTGACTGCAAACACTGATCGCATTGACACACATAGCCCCAAAGGCAGCCCCCAGAGGTCAAACAGTGGTCCTAACCACTCTCACAGTAGTTTTGGAAGGTCAGGGATCAATTTGGCACCTTCAGGCACTTTGCTCAGTATCCGTCCCACCCTGGGATGATTTCAAATTGGGATTTTCCCCACCCAGGGATGAATTCTGAATTCGCTCCAGGGTGGGGCGAATTGCAGGTTTGACGAGCAAAAAGTCAAATATTGACAAATGGCAGCTCTGATACCTCAGATGTGGACAGATTTTCAATAGGTGCAAAATAAACAAAATTAAATCAATTAATAATGCAGCAAAAAAACATAATTTAAATTGCACCTCTCGTCAACCTTCCATATTACAAATTAACATATATAAATATGTAGAGGAAAGGGAGTTGGAGGAAACCATCGATGAAGGAGAGATAAGGGGAAATAGGGGATAAGGAGGGATAAGGAAGTTGGAGGGATAAGGGGAAAGAAGGATTAACGGAGGGATAAGGAGGAGGGAATATAGGAGAAGGAGTTAGGGAAAATAGCTGACAGAAATTGCCGACAAATAATTGTCGACAAATGTAGGGAGATTTCACACTTAGGCTTAGAAAAGAGATTTTTCTAAGCCTCTTACAACTTAACCCTATTCATACTTGCAACATTCTCCCCCTTAAAGTTGAGAGGACTGACTACACAGTCTCTCAGCTTTACAAATTGAGCTTTAGTCATCGCCTTGGTGAAGATGTCAGCGACGTTCTCCAAAGTGTGACAGTATTGAAGCTCAACAATTTCATGTTCCACCATATCTCTGATGAAGTGGTACTTCATATCAAAATGCTTCGTTCTGCTATGGTGGACAGGATTATATGCCAACTGAATGGCACTGATGTTGTCGCAGTAGATTCTGGTCGGACCACTTTGCTGTTCTCCAATCTCTTCTAGTACTTTCCTTAGCCACAAGGCTTGAGTACTTGCATAAGTAACCGCTATATACTCTGCTTCTGTTGAAGATAGCGCTACTACTATCTGCTTTTTGAACTCCAAGTTATTAGTCCCGATCCAAGACTAAAACAGTTTCCTGATGTTGACTTCCTGTCATCAATATTGCTACCCCAATCACTATCACTGAAGCCTACAAGCTTGATAGTGTTACATTTATGGTACTGGATTCCAAAATCCAATGTACCCTTCACATATCTCAAAATTCTTTTAGCTGCTTGCAAATGCAGCTCTGAGGGGTTAGACATAAATCTAGAAACAAGAGATACAACATACTGAATATCCGGTCCGGTGTTGGCGAGAAACATCAAACTCCCAACCATGCTTCGAAAAGTGGTCACATCAACTTTTGGTGCTCCATCATTTTTGCTTAATTGGATCCCATGTCCAACTGGAGTTGCAACTGGTTTGCAATGCTCCATAGCAAACTTCTTGATCATATCCCGAGCATACTTATGTTGACAGATGAAGATCCCTGTATCTGATTGATGAACCTCCATTCCAAGGTAGTAGTGCATTAAGCCAAGATCCTTCATCTCAAATTGCGTCATCATGGAGTGTTTGAACTCCATATTCATTTTCTCATTACTACCCATAAAAATGAGATCATCCACATACAAACAAACTATGAGGATGTCTTTACCTTGCTTTAGGTAGTAGAGTGTGGGTTCATTTTTGCTCCTGGTGAACCCATATTCTTTGAAGTACCCATCAATGCGTGAGTACCAAGCTCTTGGTGCCTGTTTAAGGCCATAGAGTGCCTTCTTCAATCTGTAAACAAGGTGTTCCTTACCTTGCACTTCAAATCCCTGTGGTTGCTCAACGTACACTTCTTCTGTCAAGTAACCATTGAGAAATGCACTCTTCACATCCATGTGTTGGACTTTCCATCCTTTGTGTGCAGCTAAGGCAAGAACTGTTCTGATTGTCTCCTGTCTGGCTACAGGAGCAAAAGTCTCTTCATAATCTATTCCATATTTTTGAGTAAAACCCTTTGCCACTAATCTTGCCTTATGCTTCTCAATGCTTCCATCAACATTAAACTTGGTCTTGAAGATCCATTTACAACCAACACATTTCTTTCCTTTTGGAAGCTTCACGAGCTCCCAAGTGTCATTGTTTTTTATAGAGGTTATCTCCTCTTTCATGGCATCTTGCCAAATCTTCTGAGTACATGCCTTCTCATAACTAGAAGGTTCAAGTTGTGCACTAGTTAACAAAGCATAGTTAACTTGATCTCCCCTAGGTTCTTGCTGGGATTCATCATCACCATACAAGTGCATACTTTCTAATCTATGTAAAACAGATTCCATTTCACTAGCTTGACTCCTAGTATATCTTCTTGAAAAATTTTTATCCAACATCTGAGATGATGGATGATACTGTAAAGTTCTCTTACCTTTGGATGGAACATCAATGTCCATTGGTGAGGAACTTGCAGGTCTCTGTGGAGAAGGACTTGGTGAGGAAGATGAACTAGAAGAACTTGGGCTTGAAGGTGGAGATTTCTTGCCTTTCTGTGGTATCTGTTGCTGCACCTGCTGAGAACTTGAATCATGTGACTCAACATCACTGTATATTTGGGGCTTACCCCACTCTCCCCCTTCATCAAAAATCACATCCCTTGAAACCACTATCTTTCGAGTTGTAGGATTGTAGAGTCTATAACCCTTTGTGTTTTCACAGTATCCTACAAAAATGCATGCTTGACTCTTTGGATCCAGCTTCTTTCTCAGCTCATCAGGAATGTGAGCATATGCCAATGAACCAAATACTCTGAAATACTTCACATTTGGTTTCTTACCATACCGAGCTTGGTAAGGTGTCTTCCCTTTCAAACTTGAAGTAGGACTTCTGTTCAAGATGTGAACACTAGTCCTTGTTGCATCTCCCCAATATGCATTACTCAAATGCTTTGTCTGAAGCATTGATCTTGCCATCTCCACAATGGTGCGATTCTTCCTTTCTGCTACACCATTTTGTTGTGGAGTGTAGGCAGTTGTGAACTGCCTCTTGATGCCATGATGTTTACAAAAATTCAAAAACTGATTAGAGGAGTATTCTCCTCCTCTATCTGATCTAAGACATTTTATAGAATATCCACTCTCACTTTCAACTTTTGCTTTAAAATCAACAAAGCATGCAAATGCTTCATCCTTATGCTTCAAAAAATATATCCAACACATTCTTGTGCAATCATCAATGAAAAGTAGGAAGTAAGAGTGATTACCTAGACTCTTGGTCTGCATCGGACCACAGATGTCTGAATGTACTAACTGAAGAGGATAGCTGGCCCTCCATGCTTGTCCATGAGGAAATTTTGATCTGGCATGCTTGCCCAAGGCACACCCTTCACAGACTTCCTTACTATCTTGAACTTTGGGAAGTCCAGTCACCATTGCTTGTGAAGTTAGCATCTTCAAACTTGCTGAATTCAAGTGACCATATCTCAAGTGCCATAGGACACTTGGATTGGTAATTGCAACATTTGCTAACTTATTTCCTCCTGGCTGGCCAAACTTCAAAGGGAATAATCTATTCTTCGACATTGGCACTTGTGTAATGATTCTATTACTATTGTTCTTGTCAAAAATGGTGCATTTACCCTCATCAAAAATCAACTTATAATTCTTTTCTAGCATTTGACCAACACTTAAAAGATTGTGTTGAAGATGAGGAGTGTAATAGATATCACTTACTTGCTTGATGCCTTCTTTTGTTGGAACCTCCATGGCTCCAATGCCTTCAACTGCCAATGACTTGTCATCTCCCAATCGGATGCTGGATTTGTATGAGGAGTCTAACTTAGCAAAGAGTTCTTCTTTGCCACTCATGTGATTTGAACACCCAGTGTCCAAAATCCATGTATCATTCATATTTTGCTCTGTCTGGCCATAAGAAAGAAAGAGATTTGAGGACTCTTCCTCTTCTCCAAAATTCCCAAACTGACTGCTCTGGTTGCTTCTGCTTCCTTGCGAAGTCTTTGACCAACAATCTCGAGCATAATGGCCAGGTTTGCCACAATTGTAGCAAACTTGTTTTGATTTGTCTCCTCCTTTTCCTTTGCCGGATTGTTTCCCTCTATATTGCTTCTGTCCTCCTCTATTCTGATTTCCACCTCTGTTGGATGATCCTCCTCTGTTAGGAGTTCCCCCTCTTTGATTATTCCTGCCTCTGCCTCTTTGTTGACCTCTGCCATGGCCTCTACCTCTTCCTTCATGTGTGGCAAAAGCTTTGTCATCTCCTCCATAACTAGTGGTAGGAGTTTCCTGCAACCTCTCTTCATGTGAGAGAAGTGAACCAGTTAATGCATCAAAAGACAATGTGGTTAAGTCTTTGGATTCTTCAATAATTATTGCAACAGAATTCCATTTAGGAAGAAGTGTTCTCAACACTTTCTTCACCATCATCTCTGGCTTAATATCCTCCCCTAGTGTGACCATCTTGTCGACTACGGCTTTCACTCGCACGCAGTAATCTCCGACTCTTTCATTCTCTTGCATCTTGAGATTCTCAAAATCTCGTTTCAAAGTTTGCAGTTTTACCTGCTTCACTTGGTCACTACCTCTATAGCTTTCTTTTAGGGCATTCCATGCATCTTGTGCAATTACATAAGATGCAACCCTAGGGAAGATACTTTTATCTAAGGCAGCATGAATATGATAAAGGGCAAATGAGTTATTTTTCTGGGCTTCCTTTTTAGCCCTTCTATCAGCAGTTGAAAAAGCTGCCCATTCAGCAGCAGTTGGTTCTTCATAGCCTTCTTCTACAACATCCCAAAGGCCTTTTCCTATCAACAAGGTCTTCATTTTTATAGACCAGTAATCATAGTCGCTACCATTGAATTCAGGAATTGGCAAACTAGTATTTGCAGCCATTTCTGCTACTTAAAAGCAAACTTTGATTTCACTGAAATAAGCAATTACAAAGCAAAGTAATTCTCTTACTGATTGCTTGTTGTGAGACTCCCAATACTGGCTCTAGCTCTAGCTCTGGCTCTGCTCTGGCTCCACTGGCTCTGGCTCCGCTGGCTCTGGCTCTACTAGCTCTGGATTTACTGGCTTTGGCTCTGTTGGCTCTAGCTCCACTTCAATATTGAACCCTTAAACGGGGTTCCAAGGGGCAAGCGGGCGCTCCGGAAGACTTCCCGTCACTTTTCCAGGTTCACAATATGCAAATTTTCAAGCCCCCTTGGGCGAGTTTTAATTGGCCACAAAAAACTCTTCAAGGTTTGCAAATTTTTATAAAGGTTTTTTTTTAAATAAATTTAATAACTTTTTATTATTTTTAAATTACCCTTTTTAAAAAAAAATTATTTAAAAAAGATAATTTTAAAACAATAATATAAAAATTATTAAATAAATTTAAAACCTTTAAAAAACACAATTAAATTTTTTTTTACCTTTTCTGTCGCGATTCGATCACGCGACCTCCTTTGGGCTATGCGGACACCTTAGCCGCTCGACCACGCGGTGCGACTGGCAACTAAAGGGACCGCCTCGCTTTTATTTCCTCTGGCGGCTCATTTTCGCAAAAAAAACTTTCCTCCTTCTAACTCCCGTCGGGATTCGATCCCAGCACCTCGCCCACACAAGCGAACAACTTGTCCGCTACGCCAAGCGCCTCGGACGAGGACAGATGGGGATGCGGGTCACGTTATTTCAAACGCGCTGCGATTTAAAAAAAAAAATTATGCAAGTTTTATCCCACATACGCTGCGCAAACGCGCAGATGGGGTTTTTAACCCTGAAGACGCACAAAGCCTTCTGATTGCCTTCGGGCAATCACAATTGATTGATTTTGCCACCAATTTCTCCAATCGCCAGATGCCACGTTGCTTGCCGTCAGCCAACACGAAATCGCCACGTGGCAAAATTTTAGCCAACCACCTGCTGCCACGTGTCCACGCCAGTACCTCCGCCAGCTCAACCGCCTTGATCCACGTGTTTCCAACTAAGCTGCCTGCCGCCAATCGCCCCTCGCCATGTGTCGAGCACTGCTGTCACCACGTGTCCTTTGTCTTGGGAATCGTGTCGCTACCAAGTGTCACTTCGTCTGTGCACGATCTGCCTTGAGATCCGTGCCCGAACTACCTCGGGGACTGCGTCCGAATTTGCTCACGATCCACCTCAGGATCCGAGCCGAGCCGATCCTCTTCGATGACTGCGCCTGCCTCAAGAACTGTGCCCGTCAGTCAGCATCTCGACTGTCGCATGCCTCGGGAATCGTGCCCAAACTGGCACAGTCTTGCTCTGATACCAGATGTGGACAGAGTTTCAATAGGTGCCAAATAAACAAAATTAAATCAATTAATAATGCAGCAGAAAAACATAATTTAAATTGCACCTCTCGTCAACCTTCCATATTACAAATTAACATATATAAATATGTAGAGGAAAGGGAGTTGGAGGAAACCGTCGATGAAGGAGAGATAAGGGGAAATAGGGGATAAGGAGGGATAAGGAAGTTGGAGGGATAAGGGAAAAGAAGGATTAACGGAGGGATAAGGAGGAGGGAATATAGGAAAGGAGTTAGAGAAAATAGCTGACATAAATTGCCGACAAAGAACTGCCGACAAATGTAGGGAGATTTCACACTGAGGCTTAGAAAAGAGATATTTCTAAGCCTATTACAGCTTAAACCTATTCATACTTGCAACAACCCTGGGATGAATTCAAACTGGGATTCGCCCCACCCAGGGACGAATTCTGAATTCGCTCCGGGGTGGGGCGAATTGCAGGTTTGACGGGCAAAAAGTCAAATCTTGACAAATGGCAGCTCAGATCCACCACCCAACGCTTCCTTCATCGCATGGGAGTATGGGTGAGCATTTTCAAGCGTTAGAGGCATCTGCAAGGTCAGTCATGAAGTCCCAATTCAGGGAGGAATCTCCTTCCCCCGGGAAGGCATGATTGCCATGTGGCGCCTCTGCATGCCCATTTCAAGAGACCTCCAGGTCTATAAATTGGTGAGTTTCCTCACCCCAAAGGGAGAGAGGAGAAGTAGCATTTTAGAGCAATGAAGTGCTATCATTTTATTTACACACCTCACACCTTTTGGATTTGCGCCTTTCACATCCTTGATCTCCTTTAGAAGGGAGGTCATTGGGTGACTATTGGGAGGACGAATCTCGATCCCAAAACCCGACATTTGGTCATGATATCCCACCAAATTTTTCGAAAATACCACACAAGAGGTTTTGGACCCATCCCAAGTGGATTGGTGCCGAAATCAAGCCTCAAACGGTGGGCGGCCTGCCCCATGGGCGCCCCCTCCCCACATTGCCACAATCCTAATCGCCCCCTTTCGGAGCGATGGGAATTCCATGGTAGATTTGCTTTCTTTCATTTTTGCATTCAATTCTATGATGTTTAGATAGGTTGTCATTTGAATTTCGTCTCGTTTTGAACAATTTTGATCATATTTCTATCTTTGCTCGCTTTTACTAACCTATAGGTAGCATCATCAAATTCCCATTGATGGAGGCTAAATTGGGAAAATATGACCATCTGGGTCTTCCCAAAATGCCCCCAATTAGCTAACCCCAAGTTTTCAGGTCTTTTGGAGCTTCCTAGGTAGGACATTGGGACAGTACCTATTCGGCATTTTGTTGTAGGTGAATTCGTCCCACCCCGGAACGAATTCAAATCGGTGAGGAATTTCCTGACTGTTATTTTTGTAGAGCCTTCCTGGTGGTGTCTTGATGCCCCTATCAAATTTTCATAGCATTTGGACTTGTTTTAGTCATAGTTTAATTCATTTTTCTCATTCACTTATCGTAGGCTTGGGGATTGCATGCTTTGTTTCATCCGCAGGTGCTACTGATCATTTCTTGTTCTTTTGAACGTAGGGTTTGGACATCGGAGGAGCAGCGAGGAGTCAAGACTCATCAACGCAAGTGGCGGTGATGTTTGGTCCGCCCATTTTACATGTGGGCACGCGAAAGAAGGAAAGGCGCCCATGGATGTAACTAGAACGAATGCTTAAACGCTCCTAGCCCTTGGAAGGGGAGGATGCGCATTGTAACCGAGTTTGGAACATATCAATAAAAAGGGCTGTCTTATTTAATTCACATTTGTTCCATTTTGATTCGATCATGCTTTTCCCTCTTTTCATGCACTTTCAAGTTTCTAGGATTTAGCGCTAAGTTCGGTTTCTTTGTTTGCATATCGCATGTTAGCTTTCCATTTTTGCTTCCGTATCCTCGTGCTTTCAGTGGTGATCACGGTGGGACCTTGTCCTCTATTTTTAAGATCAGATATCTGATCCAAACTTGGTTTTTTTGCTTGCAGGTACCGCGTTTTCATACGCTGACTGTTGTTCGTTCCATCAAAGGGCGAATACAGAGCTGTAATTCGTCTCACCCAGGGACGAATGGGAATTCACCCCACCCTATGATGAATACAGTCCTGTAATTCATTCCACCCCAGGATGAATTCCAGCCTATGAAGTTTTCGGGCAGAAACTCAGAACCGATAGATTCGGGTAGAGAAGAGGTAAGAATTCTGCACTTTTCCTGTCATTTTCTGTCTTCAGTTTTTCTATTTTTCCTGGTTTCTTTTTGCGTGCATAGAAAAATTTGCTGCATGTTTATTTTGTTTAATGCAAAATAAAAAGAACCCCACACACCACGTGGAAAATCAAACACCAAGGAGCTGGTCATAAAACCCCAGCCCTTGATCAAGACCAACGGTGGATTTCATCACCACCTTGGCTTGAATTTTGCATTCATAAACCCCGATCGCTACTATTGCTAGACGTAAATCCTGACGAAAGCTGACCGAGTGTAGCTGGGGTGATTCCCAGTGCACGAGGATAAGTCTTCTATGGTAGGTGTCATAAATAGAGTGATTCCCCTTTCGTACCGCCTATGTTCCACGTACCATCTGCTCTCACGTACCTATAGTTTCCCTCACGTAAGGGCGGGTATATAGAGAGGTTGGTATATCGGCCTGGCAATGGTATATCGAAGGGGCGACCAATTTTGGGAGTCATAAGAGCCCTCATTTTGCATTTAAACGTTCTTTACAAAAACCTTCAAAAACAAAAAAAAACAAAAACAAAACACACTAAACCAGGTTTAGGACACACTCTCAATCTTTAAACGAGATAATCACTGTTTGCGTATGTGTGTGCTCTTTTCTGTTTAGTGTAGCATAAAAAATCATAAAAGAGATAAAAATCCATTTAGCTTGTAGCACAACAACACCATGGTGTACACCCGTAGCCAAGCCCAATCAAGGGCAGAAGCTACGAAAAGTGTACAAGGGGGCACAAGTCGCCTCCGCTTTAGCCCTAAGGACTTGGTCATACCGCCTTGGTGGCCTGACCCACAAGAGAGTCCGCGTCATTCCATGTCAAGGTGGAATTATAGGGACACCCCTCTGGGGGACACGCCCGTTCATCACAGCCCCTTTCAAGAAGAATCCTTACACATGGCACTCAACATAGACAGGAAAGCTCCCTTAGAAGCTAGATATGAGTGGCCACCATGCGATGAAGCGCTAGAGCGGCATAGTGTCCATGAGGAGAGGCCACATGACTATGGCATCCCTCCTTTGCCCCCCATCACTGTTAGAACCAATAGACAAACCCCAGAGCGTAGGGCTCTCCAAACAGGGCGAGCTAACTCCGCCCACCCCTTTCACACATACGAAAGGGAGTACGAGGAAGACCATCACATTCCTCGAGAGCAATGTATAGCGTGGGAGCCATGCGCTTCCACACCCGCTATGTACCATGGTCACCCATTGAGGCCAGAGCCTCGGGTAAATGCCGCCAACCTCGACAGAGGGAAGCGACCCATTGAGATCTCGGATCATTGCGATCGAGGTAAATGCATAGGAGAGGCATCCAAGCCTCCTAGGCTCAATATGGTGGAACAAATTGACCTGGCAGTCGCCAGACATGCCACCCGCCAAGCCCAGATCACACGGCTTGAGCAAGATCAGCAGCAGCTAGAGCGTCTATACCGCCTTAGCAAGGAGCGCATTCAGCGCCAAACAGATGAGCTGCTTCATAACCCACCTGAGAGGGTTCCAACCCCTCGCACCCAAAGAGCAGAACCATATGAGAGGCATAATCCCTTGGTGCGAGATAGGTCTCCATGACCTCATCAAGTTTTGCCTCCGAGACCCCCTAGACCTGAGAGGGAGGCCACTCCCCGAAACAACGATGGGTACCCTCCGTGGGGACCCACCCAGGGTCATAGGTCTCACCTAGAGACTCCTCAAGAAGTTTACGAGGAGTATGAACAAGAAGCAGAGTGGGCCGAAATGCCCTACCAAGGCGGAGGGGTTGCTATCCGGCCACCCCCCCATAGGCCTCAAGTCTCCCACAACCCACAATGGGAGCAAACTAAAGAGGAAGAGATTAAATCTTTTGATGCATACAAAGTGTTGTTAGAGCATTTGGAGTCTATGGAAACCAAAGCTTCTGGGCCCCAAAAGCCCACGTTATGCCAACTCCGTAGTCATCCTGTGCATCCGTCAGTGCCTACACCCCCTTACCCCGAACACTTTAAGTTGCCTCAGTTGGCAATCTTTAAGGGTGAAGAGGATGCCCAAGAGCATGTGACAAGATTCTTGAGCCAATGTTTTGGCATTCAGGACAATGATGCGTTGTTGCTAAGGACATTTATAACCACATTCGTGGGCCCTACCTCGGATTGGTTCACTCAGTTGTCGAAGCACAACATCAATAACTTGGATCAGTTAGTGGATGCGTTCCTTGAATGCTTCACCTTCAACACCAAGAAGAAGGCATCACTAAGTGACTTGGCCAGCCTCAGGCAATATGAGGAAGAGACCATGGTGGCCTACGGGAATCGATGGAGGACTTTGCTTTCCAAGCTACCCTACCTCCCTCCTATGTCCGACCTTACACAAATGTTCTCACGAAGTTGTTTGAGATCGATCTCTCGTGCTATTGCAGCTGCAGCAATATGCCACCTTAGAGGAAGCTCTGGCGCAAGCCAGAATTATCGAAGAGATCAAGATACAGGATGGCGAGATTGCCAAACCTAAGAAGAAAGAATGGAACAAGAACACAAAAATAGGGACTACGCAACAAAAACCCACTACGGTTAATCAAGTTGCTATAAATGTTCCTAAGCCTGCACAAGAAATACAACCTCAAAAGGCTAACTATCAGGCAGTGCCTCCTAACAATTATGAAAGAGAAAACCAGAAGCAGGAGCAAAATCAGCAGCGTCACCCTAGGCGATAGTACACCCCTTATACGGAGTCTAGGGACTCCCTATTTGACCGCTTGTCAGCGGCAAACTTGATCAACCTCCCAGAGATTCAAACCATAGATCCTAATGCTCCCAAGCCTAAGGGATACCGAGAGGACTTGTATTGTAGGTTCCACAGGCGGAGGGGACATGACCTGAACGCATGTTGGAAGTTCAAAGGATTGATACAAGACTTGATTGACAATAAGACATTGGCAGTGGACAACCCCGTAGCGCCAAACAACCAACAGATGGGAGTTTTCAAAGACCCCTTGCCTGCCCATGAGGCTCAAGCGAAACCCCTTCAAGTCAATGAGGTGCAACAAAATTGCCCCATGCAAGGGTATGTAGGAATGATAAGCATAGTGACTAGGAACAAGAGATACCCAGGAGTTGCCCCCGAGGCAGCCACAAGAGAGGTTCCATCGACGTCACAACCTCAACAACACCCTATGCAGCTACCTCCGCCTAGACCCACGGCCACGATTCGGACCAAACTCACGCAGAGTTTGAGGACCACGTCGGCTAGGCTCTCCATATACGAGCTTATACAACAATCAACGCCCCATCGGGAGGCTCTCATGGAGATTTTGAAAGCCATCGAGTTGCAGCCCCACGAAGCGAATTCCTTCAACAACTTCGTGGGACATGTCAAACGATGCACGGAGCCAGTCATCACCTTTCGAGAAGATGAAGTTAAATCAGTATCTGATGACATGGCAGATCCACCCCTGCACGTTATCATGTGGGTCAACGGGATCCCGTATAAGAGGGTGTTGATAGACACTGGCTCGTCCAGTAACATCATTACCACAACAGCACTGAAACATCTGAAGTTGCTAGCCTCTCACATCATGGCTTCCACCTACACACTGCGAGCATTCAATGATGCGATATGCTCGATAGTTGGCACAATTGTTCTACCCATTCAAGTAGGACAAAAGATGATACCTACATTGTGCCATATTTTGGAAGGTGAGATGGCTTATAACATCTTGCTAGGGCGGCCATGGATCAGGGACATGAAGTGTGTCCCGTCAATAGCTCATCAGTGTTTGAAGTATACATTTGAAGGGGAAGTACATGTAGTCCCGATGGACTTAGAACCCTTCAAATATTGCAATGCGGTGTAGCTGATGCCGCAATCGACCCTCCCATCGATGCACTTGGATTTTTAGTTAAATCCATCTAGACAGGGTCCGATGCCGCAAGCACCACTGGTGATAAATCCATCAAAACCCCAACCAGGTGCATCTTCATCATCAGCTCCTTCACCACCAATGCCACCTATCATGGCTAAATAGAAGGACAAAGGGAAGCAAACCCTGGAAGAGGCTCAACCCCTAGAAGAGGTGCTGCCAACAGTATCAACCATCTCTACCGAAGAGATGCCTAGCACAATGGAAGTTGAGGCTCCTAGTCCACCCAACATGGAGTGGACTCAGGAAGAGCTTCCGTTCCCTCCCTCTCAATCGCCAACAATTATTGTTGAAATGGCCAGTACGGGCCTGGGGGAGTATCTAGTGCGGAATGTTGTAGCAACGACCATGCTAGAGTCCGTGCAAGACATGGGGAGACCTCGCCTCCCCATCGGTACAATTGTTCCCTTAGGCTACCCGCCAAACCAGACAAATTTTGTGTATGGGGGCCTTGATCATGGTACTGAGCCATGCATGCAAGAGGATGAAGATGAAGAGCCTTTTGCAGAAGATGTCAACTATCTGTCTAACCCGGACTTTGCTCTGAGATATCTGGGCCAATGCAATTGGCATGGATACGGGCTAGGCAGGTATGAGCAAGGAGTGCGTGTCCTTTGCCAGCCAAGATACCAAATGCCTTATGACAAATCGGGAGTAGGGTTCAACCACCCCCTGCCCTTAGACATCTTGGTGGAAAACATGCAAGGCCTAGGGATAGGCAACAAGGGTGGGTTGGCATCAGATCCTTATGCCAACCCAAACACAACATATACATTGGGAGATTACCTCCCATGGTCAACAACCACCCTTGTTAACCTCAATAACCCTTCTCCTTTGCTAGAGAGAGGTGAAAGTTCAGGGACTCACTTTCAAGGAAGGTATAAATAGTGTCAAGAGGGATCTTCGGAGGATGAATCAGAATATGAACCAACATCATATGATCCCTTCGAATCCGATAGTGATCACTCACAAGTGCTCCCCATGAATGACCTTCAAGAGAGCCTCTTGACTATGTTCCCTCTAGAGGCTCCAAGCGAGCCAGTGCCGCGTCAAGAGAATCAGGTCCCCCCACGGAGCGTGGAACAACCACAATGGGGCCAGATTAATTTTCTTGAGCAGGATGAGCCTGTAATGCCTCAAACAGTTGTCGGAGCCAACGAGGGCTTTTGGATCTCCGATAGTGATTACGAAGATGAAACAGAAATGACATATCTTAATCACATGCGATAGAGGCCGCAACCATACCCCTTGGAGATTAATGACATATTTGAACAGATGGGCATAGTGCCAGGGCACGAGTGGTACGTAGACCCAGCAGGGTGGGATCAAGTGTTGGATCCACTGCTCTAGGTATACGAAGAGCACCTTCCACTCCGAGACCCTAGGGTGATATCAGTGTCGAGGGCAGACCCTGTCCTCCTATTAGCACATAGGGCCGATCCATTCATGCCAATACCTCTAGAGCCAGATCCAGAGCACAGAGAACATCCAGAGTGTTCAAGTCATCACACCCACGATAATGGAGACCAAAATCATTTCATCAACATGATCTCCATTGACTTAACCGCACCCATCCGCAATCCGGCCGATCCAACACGGTCCTTGCATCTAGACATAGATGCCATTGACTGGGATCACGTCAATTCACCTCCATCCCCATCATAGTATTGGCCTTTTGGTAAAATGCTTCATTTTACCCCAGGGACAACTCAGGATATCTTTCATGTCGAAGAGGAACCCGAGGTTCCCAACGTAGATTTAAACTCGGCAAATGATATCCATTTGATCCCAACTCCACATCAGTTGGAGGACGGATCCCACATGTCGGTCGAGGAGATGACTGACGTAGACATCGACTTGGATCCAATGAATCCATAGATTATCAAGTTGGGGGTAAGCTTATCCCCTGAAGAGCAAGCCGACTACATTGCCCTTCTCAAAGAGAAGAAGGAGGTTTTTGCATGGTCATACAGAGACATGCCGGGGCTAGATCCATAGCTAGTCACGCATAATCTAACGCTTGATCCGACAATCAAGCCAGTTAAGCAAAAACTACGTAAGATGCACCCAACAGTGGCCTTGATGGTCAAAGATGAATTGCAAAAGTTGTTGGATGCATAGTTTGTCATCTGCATGGATTATCCGCCATGGCTGTCCAACATGGTGCCCGTCAAAAATCTTGACGGGAGGATTCGCATATGCACTGATTTTTGAGATCTAAACAAAGTGAGTCCTAAGGATGATTTCCCCTTGCCAAGCATCGACGCATTGGTAGATGCTATAGCAGGTCACGAAATGCTATCCCTCATGGATGGTTTCTCGGGATACAATCAAATTCGTATCAATCCCGAGGACCAACTAAAAATGGCGTTCACAATGCCTTGGGGGACATTTTGTTATAAGGTCATGCCTTTTGGCCTTAAAAATGCTGGCGCCACCTACCAACGTGCCATGACGTACATCTTCCATGATTACATGCATAAAACTTTGGAAGATTACATGGATGATTTGTTGGCCAAATCTCTTTTGCGCCCAGATCATCTCGATGACTTAAGCAAGATCCTCGATCACCTCATGGAGCATAAAGTCAGACTGAATCCCAAGAAGTGCGTATTTGGCATCACATCTGGAAAACTCTTGGGTTTCATAGTCTCAAAGTGAGGCATCGAAGTGGACCCAAACAAAGTCAAGGCAATCCTTGAAATGGTTCCCCCAACTACCATTAAGCAGCTCAGAAGTCTGCAAGGAAAGGTCGCATCAATTAAGCGCTTCATAGCATAGCTATCTGACAAGTGTCGACCCATGAACAAATTATTGCACAAGGGGGTAGCATTTCACTGGGATGACGAGTGCCAGTCAACCTTTGATGACATCAAATGATACTTGGCTTCGTCGCTAGTATTGGCACCACCTAGACCAGGAGTGTCATTCTACTTATACATCTCAGCTACTGAGGTGGCACTGGGCGCCATGCTAGCCCAGAAGAATGAACTTCACAAAGAACAGGCTACTTATTATCTTAGCCGCACCCTGGTCAGTTATGAACTTAACTATGCATACGTCGAGAAACTCTGCTTGGCAGTGGTGTTTGCTACCAAAAATCTATGCCACTACATGCTGAGCAACACTACGTATGTTGTGTCTAAGGAGAATCCATTGCGATACATGATGAGTCGTACTTATCATAGTAGTCACACGGTGAAATGGATCATGTTGTTGACAGAATTTGACATAGAGTTTATTGGACAGAAATCCATCAAAGGACAGGTCATAGCCGATCAACTAGCAGAGGCTCCTCTCGAAGACGATCAGCCTCTGGTCATAGAACTACCCGATGATGGGGTCTTCCATGTCTCAGAATCGCCAGATTCTGATGAGCCTGAGTCACAGGCCGACATAACCCTATTTTTTGATGGTTCTAAATGTGAGCAAGGTGGTGGCATGGGAATAGTATTCTTCACACCGCAGGGCGCTCCAATGCCTCTGTCATTTAAATTAGACTTCCCATGCACCAACAATAATGCAGAGTATGAAGCCTTGCTCATAGGTCTTCAGACAACAATCACCATGAACATCAAACGACTGAACATCTTTGGTGATTCGTTGTTAATTGTCAACCAAGTCAAAGGGGTATTCCAATGCAAATGCCCAGTTCTGCAGGCTTATAAAGCCCTTGTGGACAAATTCCTAGTGAAGCTTGAGTGGTACGACATCGAGGCACTCCCTCGATCATCGAATCATTTTGCGGACACTATGGCCTCCTTGGGGTCACTAATCCCGCAAGACCTTTCCGGTGATATGACAACCATTCAAGTCAAAACACTATCGCAATCCATGATGGAGCATGCAAGCTCTGACTTGACGCCAGGAATCCACATGATCCAGATTGAACCATCCTCGGATAAGTTCTCTCGAATCCACGATCATCTGAAACATGCCAACTGGGGGTCCTTGTTCTCCCCTACTCCCATTAATAGCAACACAACGCTATTCTTACAAGTTCTCTCCCGCTCAACGTTTGCTAGGGATGAACTTCAAGAGGGATTGGTTGTTCATACCATCGAGGCTTCCGATCAGCAGGATTGGTATTTACCCATTAGGGACTACCTCAAGTTAGGTAATCTCCCGCTTGGATTGACGCATGCCGCAAAATGAGCATTCAAGTAGAAAGCGGCTAAGTATGTCTTGATAGGAGACATTTTGTACCATCGTAGCTATGAAGGAATCCTCCTTCGATGCTTGGACCAGCAAGAGTCCACTTGGGCGATCGCCCAAGCGCACGATGGTACATGTGGTGGCCACTTCAGTGGTATGGCCATTGCAAAGCGCATTCTTTGCATGGGCTATTATTGGCCATCTTTAGAGTGAGATTGTTGTGCATATGTGAGGAAGTGCGTGAAGTGTCAACATCATGCTAATTTGACACATGTACCTTCCTAAGCCTTGCAGACAGTCCAATCAGCTTGGCCATTTTTACAGTGGGGCTTAGATCTAATCGGAAAGATCTCCCCTACATCGTCAGGTCATCACATGTTTATCATAATGGCCACAGAGTATTTCACCAAGTGGGTGGAAGCAGTTCCGCTTACCTCTACGACAGGACCCCGCATTGTGGAGTTCATTTTGCATAACATCATATGTCATTTTGGTATTCCATCCAAAATAATCTCGGATAATGGGACGTCATTCAAGAACAAAGACGTGCGTGCTTTGACCACAAAGTACAAAATTCAGCATAGTTTTTTGACACCCTATTATCCGTAGGCAAATGGGCAAGCAGAGGCGTCAAACAAAATGCTAGTTGCCATCCTTAAAAATACGATCGTAGACAGTCATAAGGATTGGCACATCCAAATCCCACTTGCCCTATGGGCTTATCGCACTAGCATTCGGATGCCCACTGGGGCAACTCCATTTTCGCTCGTGTATGGCTCCGAGGCAGTCATGCCTCTCGAGTTGGAAATTCCTTCCCTGTGCATATCAATGCAAGAGTTCATCGATGATGACACCGCACGGTAGGCCCGGTTAGACCAGCTTACGTTGCTTGATGAACGATGCGTTAATGCTCTCGAGCATTTACGTATCTATCAAGAGCGACTCAAGAAAGCATACAACATGAAAGTTCACCTGAGGGACTTTCGGGTTGGTGATTTGGTCTTGAAGGAAAACCAACAGAACTCTAGTTTGTCGTCCCATCTAAGGGACAAGTTCACGGCAAATTGGTTAGGTCCATATGTAATTGATAGCAAGATAGGACCCGGGACGTACCGGCTAGCCTCCCTTGATGGAGTCAAGGAACTCGAACCCTTGAACATCAGTCATTTGTGACCATTCCATATCTAAGAGAGCCATATCCCAAAATGCTCCAAGGATTCCTACAATCGCTTGGTCAATCCCAAAATGCTCCAAGGATTCCTACAATCACTTGGTCAATCCCAAAATGCTCCAAGGATTCCTACAATCACTTGGTCAATCCCAAAATGCTCCAAGGATTCCTACAATCGCTTGGTCAATCCCAAAATGCTCCAAGGATTCCTACAATCACTTGGTCAATCCCAAAATGCTCCAAAGATTCCTACAATCGCTTGGTCAAAAATAAGAAAATTCAAAAATAGTAAAATCATCAAAAATAACAAAAAAATTTGCATCTCATTTCTAGGCATGCTCAAACTCATCAATAGAGAGCTCTTCTCGCATCTCATCTTCATATTCACAAAAATCAATCCATCAAAAACACAAAAATATGTAGCTGCATTAAGCATCACATCCATACATTGCATATTTGTGATCATACAGGTCAAAGGCACCATAGACTGTAATTACTCCGCCAATCCATCTTGTTCCACATTTCTCCATTCTATAAGCAGTCCATCAAAAATAAACACCATTCACTTCTTTTTACCATACCAGAGTCAATGGTCTTCTAATGTATCAAGAGTTTTCATCTTTCAGTCATCATGTAGCTTTCTAGCCACGTACTGTACCAAGTCAGACAGATTTTACGAAGGTAGAGTTCTACTTGGATCACACCTTGTTACGTAGCATCCCAACACAAATTAAAACACATAAAAATTCCCAAGTTGTGTGAATGAAAGATGAAACCTGCACAGCAATCCAGGTCACCATAAGCGAAATGGTTATCTTGCTCATCCCCCTGTGCGAATGACCCCACGAATGCTGAGAGTTGGCAAAAGGACAAGCATCTTCCCTACCCAATTCCCCAAGAATCCCAAGTTCTCAAAAAGTTGCAAACATCAAAATCTTGCAAAAAGTCAAAACTCCAACAAATTTGACATCACCCCCAGAGTGCATACATCAAGAAGCACATAAAATAGTGATTCTCATCACTCAAAATTCAAATCCCTTGCTCAAGAGAAAAATATATAAAAAATAAATAGTGATTTTTATCACTACAAAAGAGCAAGTATCCCAATACAATTGAAGAAAAGAAGGGAGTCGAACTTGAATCCCTGGAACTCTCAGCATTTCGATAGGTCATGAGGCAAACCCTAGTACCGGTTTGGTGGATAGCCTATCGGTCACTGGTGGTAAACCTCTCGCATGACGATATATCTATCACATTAACTCGTGTACAGATCAATGTTTGCATGTGGATGAGCTAGCTTATGGTATCCTAGATAGCACCGCAGATTAATCTGACTAAATACAACAAAGGAGTTAGTGGAGCTAATTAGGTGATCCTCAGTACAGGTTTGGTTGATAGCC
Source organism: Wollemia nobilis (assembly GCA_028583015.1). Classification (NCBI taxonomy): domain Eukaryota; kingdom Viridiplantae; phylum Streptophyta; class Pinopsida; order Araucariales; family Araucariaceae; genus Wollemia; species Wollemia nobilis. The sequence continues at coordinate 1,386,171 of JAQPPZ010017129.1, forward strand.
TATCTGGCACTAGCGGTATCCTGACAAATACCACATAAACGAACTCAATTGCACACACAAGGATGTGAAATAACTTGGTCAAAGACAAGTCCGATTCATACCTTGTCCAAAAGTCTTGTAAGATAAAGTACAGTCATGGCTAGTGAGTTAAAACCATCCGAGTCTCAGAAAACCTTAGCTACATTTCTAAACCAACTCGCTATCTTTCATCCTCGCATTGCCATCAACAATCACCAAAAAAAATCCACAAAGTTCTAAACAGTCTATGGTGTCCTCACCAAACAACACAAATTCAATTCATCCATTCCATTTTTGCATATCACATATAAATCAAAAATATTTGCATTCATCATAACATATGCATCCATCAAAATAAATTAACATGCATACATCCATACTCATCACTCATCATGCATAAAATCAAATCATCACTCGCATAAACAAAATAAAGTCATCTATATATATCATCAAAAATGCCCGTAGGCTACAATAAACTAGTCCTGTGACCCCGCAACAAAATCCAAAAGCTCAAAACCCCCAAGCCTAAGGCGTCGGCCACCATGATCACGTAGGATCGGTGCGACGAGAACTACCCCCCATGGTGTGGGTCCTATGGGACCCCTCAAGGTGGCTACTGCTAGCCCCCGCATCACGCCTACTCCCCCCTCTCCAGCCACCATCGGACCAAAATCTCGCCAATCTGGCAGTCACCCTCTGCCCTCTCCACTGGGCTCTCCATGCCTAGCTCCTCCCCATGCCCGAAGCATCGTATCAGTACAGCTGTCCACTGGTCACGCGGCGACGTTCTGATCGGTAGTCCATCTATCGAAATCCGTAGAAGCCGATAGACATCCTCCAAGGTCACTATCATCTCCCCTATTGGGAGATGGAAGGTGTTGGTCCGGGGATCCCACAAGTTGATCAGGGCCATCAGATAGGCCCGATCCTCGACCACAGGCTCCAGTCGAGCCACCTGCTTGAGCCCAAGGGCATCAAGCCAATCCCAATCAACCACAGTTAGCGCCTCCTGTGCTTCAGCAAAATAAATGGATACACGGTACCGGCTCTTAACAACCTACAAAAGAAAACAACACAAAAACATTAAAAAAAAATTATACAACAATAACATGAATATACAACATTGCCTACCAATGTATAGCCAAAAACAAAACAAAAATTCAAACAAATTAATTTGTCAGTCCTAGGGTTTCTAATCCTATAAATTTTTTTTTTACAAAAATTAATTTGTCAGTCCTAGGGTTTCTAATCCTAACTGATAAATTTAAAAACAAAACAAACAATTCACAAAAATTAATTTGTCATTCCTAGGGTTTCTAATCCTAATTGATAAATTTAAAAACAAAACAAAAAATTCAAAAAAATTAATTTGTTAGTCCTAAGGTTTATACAGTTGTCCGTCTCAGGATTTCTATATTTTAAATTTAAAAAGTCTATACAAACAAAACAAAATTAAAATAATAGTTTTTAACCTAGGGTTTTCACCTACGTTTTAAAACTGACAAGCTCAGCCTAAAAAACTAGGGTTTTTCATTCCGTTTATCCTAGGGTTTTAGTTAAAAGCAAAAATAAAGATTTTTCACCTAGGTTTTAGCTACGTTTTTCGTTCAATTTTTAGCTAAAGTCTTGGTTTGTGTTCAGCTCGTTTTTAGGGTTTCCATTTTAATTTTGAGAAAACAACATCACAAAAGAAAAATAAACAAATAACTTGCAATTTCGAAAACACATAACAAAAGCAATAACACTAAGGAGCACTTACTGGTCTCGCTTCGGCTCCGTCGCTCGATCCGGTTTGTGCACTCATGATGTCGGGAGAAATTTGGCAGTGCTTCGCTTCGCAGAATTAACCTCCTCCTCCCCAGAGCTCCAAATCGCAAGAAAATTCAGATGCAAATGAGCCCAAACCCTAGTTTTGGCCTTTAAATAAGCCTTTTTAGCTTATATTCATTCCCCCTGGGATGAGCGCTCTGGTTAGCGCTCGTCCCACCCTGGGACGAATACTAAGCTAGAATTCGTCCCACCCCGGAATGAATTCAGGGCAAAAATTTCAAAAAACAACAAAAATTGAACAAAAATGCACCAAAATAGCTAATAAACTTGCCCGATGAGAGTGCTTTGGCACTTGACATCCCGGGCATGCAAAATAGATGTCGGGGTCACAAATCCTCGCTATCCTATTCCCTAAGAAGGCTACCATAGCCGGACCGCTCCACGGGAAGACGGATTTTCGAGAATTTCATCCCCAAACGGCGTCAGCAAAAGGGTCAACAAACCCACCCAAAAATAAGTAATAACATTGCCGAACGAAGGCGCCTTCATGCCTGACATTCTTGGCATCCAAAATAGACGTTGGGGTTACAAATTGTCACTATCCTACTCCCTAAGAAGGCTACCATAGCCGGACCGCTCCACGGGAGGATGGATTTCTGCCAATTTTAGCTCCAAAAAGCGTCACCAAAAAGGGTTAACACCCACCAAAAATAGGTCTAAATGTCGAAAAACTGCACACACGTTCAAGGATAAGAATCTAAAGGCACCTTTGCACAAGTCATCTTGGGTCAAGCGACTCGTCGCTTTTCTCATGAAGGTCATTCCCTCATCGATTCGTCGCTTGAGGGGGTAGTCACACTTAGTCACCAATCAACAAATACACACCCAATTAAGGAAAATGGCATGCATTCAAAGAATCATTGACAAAGACAATTACGCTCCTGCTTGGGGCAGTAAACAAGCAATAATCACAATCTGATCAAATCACTTGGCATTTCGTGAATCATGAACTCAAGGTTCTCATAGACAAAAGGTTGCGCCCTTTGCCTATTCATGACCGATCAATGTCCAAGATCAAGTAACACCTCACCGAAAAAGGTTAACACTTGAATTGAGTTCCTTCGCTCGTCAGAAGCAAGGATTCAAGAATGCATGCCCTTTCCATACTTGGGGCATCAAAATTTGGTTAGGTTATTGAGAAACCCTAATCATTAGTGCTTTGGTTATCTATTTTTGCTCGACGTTGCGCCATGCACAGCGCATCCCAAAAAGGGGCATCTATAGACACCAAAACAACACCAATCCGATTATGTGACTGCAAACACTGATCGCTTTGACACACACAGCCCCAAGGGCAGCCCCCAGAGGTCAAACAGTGGTCCTAACCACTCTCACAGTAGTTTTGGAAGGTCAAGGATCAATTTGGCACCTTCAGGCACTTTGCTCAGTATCCATCCCACCCTGGGACGAATTCAAACTGGGATTCGCCCCACCCAGGGACGAATTCTGAATTCGCTCCGGGGTGGGGCGAATTGCAGGTTTGATGGGAAAAAAGTCAAATCTTGACAAATGGCAGCTCGGATCCGCCACCCAATGCTTCCTTCATCGCATGGGAGTATGGGTGAGCGTTTTCAAGCATTAGAGGCATCTGCAAGGTCAGTCATGAAGTCCCAATTCAGGGAGGAATCTCCTTCCCCTTGGGAAGGCATGATTGCCATGTGGCGCCTCTGCATGCCCATTTCAAGAGACCTCCAGGTCTATAAATTGGTGAGTTTCCTCACCCCAAAAAAGGAGAAGAGAAGTAGCATTTTAGAGCAACGAAGTGCTATCGTTTTATTTACACACCTCACACCTTTTGGATTTGCGCCTTTCACATCCTTGATCTCCTTTAGAAGGGAGGTCATTGGGTGACTATTGGGAGGATGAATCTTGATCCCAAAACCCGACATTTGGTCACGATATCCCACCAAATTTTTTGACAATACCACACAAGAGGTTTTGGACCCATCCCAAGTGGATTGGTGCCGAAATCAAGCCTCAAACGGCGGGCGGCCTGCCCCATGGGCGCCCCCTCCCCACACTGCCACAGTCCTAATCGCCCCCTTTCGGAGCGATGGGAATTCCATGGCAGATTTGCTTTCTTTCATTTTTGCATTCAATTCTATGATGCTTAGATAGGTTGTCATTTGAATTTCGTCTCGTTTTGAACAATTTTGATCATATTTCTATCTTTGCTCGCTTTTACTAACCTACAGGTAGCATCATCAAATTCCTATTGATGGAGGCCAAATTGGGAAAATCTGACCATCTGGGTCTTCCCAAAATGCCCCCAATTAGCTAACCCCAAGTTTTCAGGTCTTTTGGAGCTTTCGAGGCAGGACATTGGGACAGTACCTATTCGGCATTTTGTTGTAGGTGAATTCGTCCCGCCCCGGAATGAATTCAAATCGGTGAGGAATTTTTTGACTGTTCTTTTTGCAGAGCCTTCCTGGTGATGTCTTGATGCCCCTATCAAATTTTCATAGCATTTGGACTTGTTTTAGTCATAGTTTAATTCATTTTTCTCATTCACTTATCGTAGGCTTGGGGATTGCATGCTTTGTTCCATCCGCAGGTGCTACTGATCATTTCTTGTTCTTTTGAACGTAGGGTTTGGACATCGGAGGAGCAGCGAGGAGTCCAGACTCATCAACACAAGTGGCGGTGATGTTTGGTCCACCCATTTTACATGTGGGCACGCGAAAGAAGGAAAGGCGCCCATGGATGTAACTAGAACGAATGCTTAAACGCTCCTAGCCCTTGGAAGGGGAGGATGCGCATTGTAACCGAGTTTGGAACATATCAATAAAAAGGGCTGTCTTTCTTTAATTCACATTTGTTTCAGTTTGATTCGATCATGCTTTTCCCTCTTTTCATGCACTTTCAAGTTTTTAGGATTTAGCGCTAAGTTCGGTTTCTTTGTTTGCATATCGCATGTTAGCTTTCCCTTTTTGCTTTCGTATCCTCGTGCTTTCAGGGATGTTTCCATTATTTTGTTAAGAAGAAATATGGATCAATGAGGTTATCATTGATTATCGAATGCTCAACAATATGACTATTAATATTAAGTATTCCTTACCTAGGACTGATGACCTCTTTAATCAATTGAAAGGGACCATAATTTTCTCCAATATTAACCTCAAATTCGGATACAATCAGTTAAGAATTTAGGAAGAAGATAACCATAAAACAACCTTCAAGACTAGATACAACTATTATGAATTCACAATATTACATTTTGGTTCAACAAATGCCCCAACAACCTTCATGAATCTGATGAAGAGCGTGTTTCTAGAATAGTTAGATCAATTTGTACTTGTATTTCTTTATGATATACTGATCTATTCCCAAAAAAGGAAGAACATGATCAACATATGAAAATTATTCTTAAGATTCTTAAGAAAAATTAGTTGTATGGCAAGTGGTTTTAGTGTGAGTTTTATACTCCATAGGTCCAATATATAGGGCACATAATTTCTACGAAAGGGCTTGTTGTGGATCCTAAGAAAATAGAAGCCATTATAGATTGCCTTGCACCCAAAACTATTATTGAGATGTTAAGTTTTATGGGAATGGCAGACTATTATAGATATTTTGTAAAAATGGTTTTAGAAAATTGCTCACCCCATAAAAAATATTTAGAGGAAGGGAAGGGTATTTAAATGGATAGGCCAGTTTGAAGAGGTCTTTAGAAATCTTAAGGAGAAATTAACATCTACACCCATTCTTAAAATACCAGACCCTTCTAAGTAATTTACCATCTATACTGATGCTTCCATGGAAGGGCTAGGAGGAGTCCTTATTTGAGAAGAAGCAGATATAGCCTATGATTCTTTAAACTTAAAGAATCATGAAATAAATTATGTCATTCGTGACCTAGAATTGACAACAGTCATACATGCCATCAATATTTGGAGGTATTCTTTACTTGGAAAATCCTTTGAACTAAGAATAGATCACCAAAGTCTCAAATATATTTTTACCTAGCCATTGTTAAATGCCAGACAACGATTCTGGATGGAGTTCTTGGTAAAATATGACTTTGGTATTAAATATATAAAATGAAAGAAAAATAAACTAGTAGATGCCTTTAGGAGGAAAATACACATAGTCACCATGTCTCAGTGCTAATATGGTTTAGTTGAAAAAATAAGGAAATTACAAAAGAAATATGAGTTCTATTTAAAGTGTCGATATTAGGTCGAACAAGGACCTGACAAGAACAAGAATTTTATGGTTAAGAATGACATATTATATTTTAGATATATATTGGTTATTCTAGATGACAAAGAATTGAGAAATATAATTTTATAGGAGGCACATTGTGCTCCTTATTCCGTGCATTTGAGAGGGTAAAAGTGTGCGAGAATTTGAGGAAGGACTATACTAGCCAAGAATGAAAAGGTTATAATAAATTTTGTGGTAATATGTCTAGAATATCAAAAGTTAAGGCAGGGCATTTACACCCAACATATCATTTATACCCTTATGAGATGCCTACTCAGAAGTGGTAGGTCATTTCTATGGATTTCATAGTCATAATATCTAAGACCCAATTTTTCCATGATGCTATCCTTGTTGTGGTTGATAAATTAACCAAGGTGGCACATTTTATACTTGGGAATGTGCAGGATGACGCACCTGCCATAGTACACAAATTTTCTAGGGAAGTGGTACGTTTACATGGTTTCCCAAAAGTAATCATATCAGATAGAGACTCTCGATTTACATCAAAATTTTGGCAAGCATTACACTAATCTTGGGGAACAAAATTTAACATTAGATCTGCATACCACTTTGATATGGACAAGCAAACATAACGAGTCAACTAGATCCTCAAAGATATGCTACAAATGTATTATATGGACCATCAATCTAAATGGGAAGATTACCTCTACTTAGTAGAGTTTGCATATAACAATAATTATCATGCCACATTGGGCAATACTCCTTTTGAAGCCTTGTAGAGGACTATGTAAAGCACTCCATTATCATGGTATAATTTAGAAGATCGGGTAGTGATCAGACTAGATACTGCCAAAAAAATGGAAGAGCAATTGAAAGTGATACACCAAAGGCTTAAGGAATTCTAAGATCATTAAAATAGCTATGTTGATCTTAAGAGAACATCAAGGTAATTATTTGTAGATGATAGAGTATTCTTAAAGGTGAAGCCCTCAATAATCTTAATTAAATATTTCAAGCTCGGACCTAGATTTGTGGGACCCTTTGAGATTGTTTATAAAATCAACCCTATTGCTTATAAATTGCTCTTGCCACCCAATTTGTACTAAACTTATGATACCTTCTATGTGTCCCTCCTTAGAAGATATGTTGCTAATCCTTTCCATGTTTGGAATATTTAATATCTCTCAATTGCAGATGGTCGATCCCCACCACATTGAAGTTTATCCCATTAATATTATTGGATATAGAACCATAAAACTAAGAAATTGATAAATAGGTCAATGTAAGGTCTAGTGGGGAAAATACTTCAAAAATAATACCACATAGGAGAATGCGGTTGATACGCAAAAATAATTTTCTTATCTATTTTAACGAACATTAATATATTTTGATATATCTGAGTTTTTGAATATGAATTTGTTTGATATGACATAATATTGTATACATATTTATTTATAGTTTGAAAAAACATTCAAAGACATGTAATATGTTTATTTATAGCTGATGATAATGTAACAACCCTTCTAGAACAACTATTTATACTTGCTTATGCTTTTTGAATATGGTACTACTGATAGATTTGTGGATGTGGGATCAGGTGTCCATCTCTAAGCAAGCAAATCAAGTATAACTAGTATCCTCTTTTTAGATAGAAAGATAAGGGTTATCTGCATTAGGTAAGGAGGGATATGATGGAGATGTGAAAAAATACCACGACCCGTGAGTACATGGAAGCTCACTAAAATTGCATACATATAGCTGCATCCATATAATTGCATTAATTAGTGATTGCTTCACATTGTTTGTATGCCTCATTGTTGATTTGCGTGGTTTTAAAAATATTTTAGTTATAAATTATTAACAATAATAATAATGTAATAAAATATTTAACATTTAGTTCCAAAGAAAATTGAATATACAATAAATTAAAAATATTTTAATTTTACATGTTATGTTAGCTCAAAATCGGAGATCCCGACTCCACCTGGATGTAGCACAAGTATGGGGATAACATGAGATGTCCACTTGTCTTAAAAAAATTACCTTCATGATTCTATAAATTAGTAATTGTTGAATGCAAGGATTTTCGGATGTAGAATTTTGTGTGGACGATTTAAGAGAATTAGTTGAAAGCTTAGGAGCTTTCTAAGTTTAAATCCAAATAAAGTCTTTAATTCCTTCGGTTGGTTTGCTTGTTCAGTTAAAGTTTTGAGTATGGAAGAGATTTCCTTAGTTGAATATTTGAAATTCCTTACTAAAGTAATTAAAGAGCATTTTGTTTAAATTCACTATGGTTGGGCTATTTTGTGTTTAATTTTTATGTAGTGAAATAAATTTTGGGTAATATATTGGATATATTTGGTAATTGATTCATCTCGATAGCATTGTGTGAGTCTATTAGTGTAAAATCTATTCTTTTGAACCGTATGTTGTAAATTAGTGCGGCGGATGTTATATAGAAGTAGCTTGAATCTGTGTGTGAATTTGAGAATGGTGCTTACTATCTTGTTGAGCCTCTATGTATGTCCAAATAAAAAGATGTTTCAAATGCTTATTATCTCCTGTAGTAGCTGGTTAAGAATTGTTTGGTTGTATGTATGCTGTATGCATTGAAGAAAAAGAACTAGGCACACATTTAATTCTATAATGGACTATACTGACCCAAAATACCCATCCCATATCTTTTTGCCATTAATACCAAGCAAGTTGTTTGGTGGGTGAGTGATGTTGACGAATGGGAATCTATGCCAAGTTGGTAGTTTAGTCTCGGGTGCCAGGTCCAATGGGTGAATTTCCCATGGATTAGGTTAGTGAACTCAATTCAAATTGTCTTGTCAAGTGCCACCATTGAAAATGCAAATATTATCTGGTATGGGAAAGTGAAGTTTATATTACGTCATTGTGTAGAAAGGCTGCCAATGTTGAGGTGGGTGTTGTTGAACTTAGTCTTTTGAAACATTCAATTGATAGATTTCCCTCTATTGTAGATTCTTTGTGTTCAACATGCTTCACTTTTAAATAAAATAAAATTATATATATAAATATATAGATATATATATTAGTTATAATTTTTAGATTTATTTTGTGATTGGGGTTGCTTATTGTGTATATTGCTCTTAATAAAGTCTGATAATGTATGTTCACGCTTTGAATTGAATTATTTTAGATCAACATCCACTCCTATTACAAATCTAGTTCGTGATAGCTTCTATAGCTCAAGTGGCCTCCACCGCTGGTGCACAACTTAGCCTAGGCTAATTAATAACTTGGTAATGAATTTTCTAAAAAAAATACATCAAGAGTTGGTTTAATATTTTGTGTATTATTTGATAGGGATTTTCCCTCTAAACTCGTAAAGATTTAAAGTGTTATCAAGCAAAACCTTTAAAGTGGAATCCTGATTTTATATAAAGTAGACAATTTTATGTTCTTTTATCCTTGAACTTATAATAAGGAGTATATTAATAGAAAATGCAATATGAGTATTCAATATTTGATTAAAAATATAAGTTTAGTGTAGTCGTGGTGTAATTGCACACTTTTTGACCGTCCCTTTTCAATATTATAACCCATTAACAAGTTACCGAAAGGCGCAGTAAAAACCCATAGTAGGTTGAATGGCGTAATTATTCTAGTATAATCGTGTATGAGCTACAAATTCACTCTGAGTGAAATAATGTATATAGAAGTTAAAAATATTTTGTTTTGGGGACTATTCACTTGAGATTTAATGAAGAATTTTAATACCCATTCTTATCAGAGATCTCCCAGCTGTTTCATGATTTCCATACCAACAACAGTCTAGCAAACTGTTAGTTACACATGCTTATATGGAATGGAATTGGTACATTATTTAAAACTATATAGTGTGAAAGAAGTTAAATATTATAAAGGCCATAAATGGTGAGTATTCAAATAAATCCAATTAGCGAATAAACTATAGTGAGAATTTTTTATATTCTAGTTAGTGTCGTACCTCATATTCTTAATTGATTTATTTACTTAAGAAAATATGATAGTTAGTTTTAAGTAGTACAAGAGAATCGTACACATCACATTCATGGTAAAAAAGAATAAAATTGTTATACATAAGAATTAGGGCTAACTTCTTTATGCAACTAGATGAATGTACTTTAACAAGTCATTTTTATATATACATATAAATAGTTTTAGAAGTTGAATTATGCAAACAATAAAATATAAGTATATTATTTACTAATAATGAAAAGCCAATTTGTTGTCTATTTGGATTATTGAGAAGGAGGAATTTTCATAGCCTGAATTTCTTTACCCTTTTAGAAGTAATCTAATTAATTTGCTTAGTCTAATGTAAACGAGTTTTAATTTGTTTATTAGTTGAAAGTAATATATTTAAAGAATCTTTGATTTTTTGTTTTTAAAAGTTAAATGACACTTTATAATCAAGTTGATGATTGAATTAGTATGAATTTTCTTATAACCTTGCTTATAAAATTTAAAGAAAAAAAAGTAGATCTTGTCAATATTTTTAATATGTCTCGTTTTAGAGTTTTATTGAAGGAAGATTATATATATAAAGTTTTTTTTTTTTCAATATATTACTCATATGAATTAAGAATTTGTGTTAGATGTTTATTTTATTTTAAGAACTTATAAGCATATCTTCATGAAAACTCTAATCCAAACCCTAGAGTTCATCAAGGAGGATGAACTATTCAAATTAATATTTTGTTATTGGGGATGATGAAAATATACCATCGAGATGGATGGTCAAAACACCTAATATTGATGATTTTGGGAAGGATAATCACTAAAATTTGGGAGTAGATATACTCCTAATAGGAAGTGTTAGGATAGGAAGGTAATAAGGGGTGGTATAGGATGCCACCTCTAGACCACTGAATGAGTAGTACGGTGATGGGTCTCTTTCTCATGGTATGATTAGGAGTTTTCTAGAATGAACCAGATGCTATCCCACTCAATGAATAGTTGGTATGGGATAAATCGTCATTAATAATACAATTAAAAGTGATACTAGGTATTGAGATAGGGTATTTTTGGGCCCTAGTTGACTCTAGGGAAGTAGGATTCTCAACTAGGCACAAGGCATAATATGCTAGTCCCTTGCATACTTATAATCTAGGACAAAAATTAGGTCAAGAAGAACCTAAGTCCTTCATGCTAAGGGATGAGAAAAATATGCATCCACTCTCTAGGTGTTATGGCCCTAGAGGATAACCCCAATTGTGAACCTAAGTTCATGGGATGAGAGGATAGGTTCACAAAAAGACAACCTTTCCATAGGATTTTTCCAATCTCGACCACTTGGGAGACCATCTGCAATAGTCAGCATTCCTAAAAGTGGGATTTTACTATAACTCGTATTAATAAAATGTTGTATGATCGTCAAATTTTCTCCTTGTGTTTTATTTAAGACCTTAGAACTGATCGAAATTTTAATATTGATAATCCAGTGGGCAGAACTGATTTGAAAAACTAGGTGGATTATATCTAGGTTGTTACATCTCAGTACATATTCATAGTAAGAATTTTGAGGTGAAATATTCACATGAGAATAAGAGGTTTATTGCACTATTACTTTCCATCATAGTCACACTTGCAAAGGAAATGGTTGATTGTAAACCTCCTCCTAGAGTCTACAAATTATATCTAAATGAGAATCAACTTCATATCTAGATCGAACATATAGAAAAAGGACAATTCCTAGATAATTTTGGTCCATCATCACTTAACTAGGTCTACTTATCTCTTCGTCCTAAAAAATAAATTTTATTTTTTTAATTTTATTTACATAATTTTTTTTCGAGTGTATCTATGGGAGATGTGGTAATCTGTACCTTCTACGCCATCATTCAAAATGAAATAGTAAGGTAGGATGAGTCCAACCTATACTAGAAAAATAACTCTCTAAACTCCTCATGGTTTAGTCAAAGCATAAGTATGTTCACTAGGTTATGATGAATATACAAAATATTGTAAAACATAGAGAGTATGGGCCCTACCTAAGGAGGTATTAGCAAGCTATATAGAAATTTAAAGAATTTTTAGAAAAATACGAGGAGAAAAATAGAGGGATGACATCCTATGTACGATTAATTGCCTGAGAAAAACAAAAATAGGAGCCCCACTCTTCTTGAATGCATTGTCTAGGATATTGACCTATATAGATATTGTTGGTACTTTGGGGTATTGGTGCATATGACTCAATTTTAAACCCTTAATATAATAGATCCCATTTATTGACTACACCAAGAAGATGCCCTTATTTCTCACATATAATTTATAGTGTTGGCATGATATTTATGAGGGTAGAGGTTATCAATTATAAAATTCCATACCTTACTCTTATGACTTATGGGACCAATGAATGCTTAGATTGTCCCATTATGAAGAGTATTATAAGGCGTAGCTTTTTTGGTCTAGACATTGAACACATAATGCATTGCATAGGCTTGTGCAACCATTTAAGCTAGGGGGATATGACGAGTCACTCAAATGACTCATCAATGTAAATATTAATACCTTAAAACCCAACCATTTTATAATTAATGATAAGTGAATCTATTGTTTTAATCAAAATAATAATTACTTTTGTAGTTTGTACAAGATAATATAATTTAATGATTTTTATGAAATTTTGAATGTTTCGTACCTTAGTTTTCATGCAAATTAATGCATGTTGATACTAACCACCTCACATCAATTTATCCAATATTTGTTTGTCATAGACATATAAAATCAAAATAAAAAAGCAAATAAGATGGTGTAAGTTGGAATTGAAGTCGTCATGTTGAACTATGGGAACATGCAATTGTCTAACTATTGGAAACATAGTTGGAAAGAGCATTGATATTATTTGATGACTTCTAGTTGTATGGACCCATGTGCATCAATTTCGTGGAGAATACAAAGCATTATAATCATCACATACAAATCAGTGAATGGGACACTTAACATTATAATTATCTAAACCAAATGGTTTTTTCTATATATTATACAATTGCTTTAAATATAGGAACTAAAGGATAATAGTAGCTAGAATATATTATAGCAAATATTTTTTTCCTCCATAAAATTGTATTGGCCACTCAAAATTGGGATGTTGATTCTCCAAATGTAGGAAATCTAAAAATGTAATTCTTTTATATATATATATTTGTATTTGAGTATGACTATGACAGTTCTAACTGCATCCCTTGAGATTTGATAGATAGTTCAGGGAAGTCTCATGGTTCCATTTAAATTTTATTTGTAGTTTAGAACAAAAGTTAGTTAGAACTCCAATTAGTTACTAGTTTTGTAGTTAGAATTTGTAGTAGAATAATAAATGGATATTTTTTATTTTATGTATTTCATTCAAGTTTAATTATAGTAGTTATGCCATTTAATCAACTTTGAGCATGTAATTTTTCATTTCTCTCCATAGGCAAACTGCACCTATCCTTGATGTTTGGGCCCACTACAACTGTACGACTTGTAAGAACCTCAATGAGCATCTTTTATGTTTCCAAATGTAATATATAGATACTCATTTTGAACAAATCCTTTTCAATTATGATTTTTTCACTTTTTTTTTGTAGTTAATTGTTGAATATACTTAATTTCTATTGAGTTTACTTTTCAACACTCTTCATATAGTTTATTATTTCTTCATTATGTTCACACAATTTTTAGATTTTTAAATTTTAAATTATTGTATATATAAGTAATCTCCTTCTTGCATGTTATCTAGAATGAATAAAAAATGATGATTGAATTGTGGTATAAATTGGAGTTAACCCATAGGAACACATAGATTAGATCCTATAACAAGTTCTATAAATGCATATAGTCCCAATTTTTGACAAGTGCACCTACTTGGAATTACATACATAGTGCTCATCAGGCACCACCTCATCCCCAAGAAGAAGGGGAAATCACAAGTGTCATAGTTAATAAATAATTTTAATAAACATATTATAGAGCTTAGTTAATGATACATTTATTAAATCCTTTTACATATTATTCTCATCATGGAGAAGTAAATAAGATGATAAAACCATAGTTACTATAGCCTATCTTCAACATGAATACTAACCTTCACATGGTTGCTATAGTCTATCTTCAATAGGAATACTAACCATTGTACACACGTAAAAATCACACATTTTCCCTCTTTCCATCATAACAATTAATCAATTTGTAAAACCCATAAAATTTGCAAAAATTATCCTAAAGATACTATTCACTTATTAAAAACACTATCATACACTATTCATAAGCCCCCTTTTGGCCACTTAAGCCCTTTCTTATGCTTAACCCTTGGTCCTCATGTGATCACCATCCTAGCCTAACCTTGATTAAATCTTAATCTCGGTCAACATGCAAACCCATGGTCAACCTAACCATACTCAACCTATACTAGGGATACATCACCTAGTCTACCCTTTTGACTAGTCAATATGCCATGCCACCTAGTCTACCCTTTGACTAGCCTAGTCTCCACGTCACCCACTTGAACTCAACTAAAATCATGGTCATTATAACCATGGTCAACTTTAACCCTTGCTCCACTTCAAATCCCCATGTGCATTAAATATCATAAATGAAATTTGGAGGCTTTTTGGTTGCAAAGTATGGGAGGCATGGAGAGTCATATTCCATCTCATTTAAGTCAGCACTAAACCCATGGTTAATCCAACTATGGTTGGACTTAACCCTTGCTCCATTTCACATTCTCCTGGGCATTAAATTCCATAAATGACAAATGAAGACTTTTTATATTAAGGCATTCAAAAAATTGAAAGCCTTTGATGAGTCACCTCCCACTATGCATGTATGAGATATGGCTTAACCATACTCATTTATGGTATATATACTGGTGAGGGCTTCTCTCACCCAAATTAATTCATAATACATGACACCTCACAAGATACCTCATCCCCTGATTAACCTTGGCAAATTTTATAAAAAGGTTTCCATTTCCACCATATTTATAGAATAATACACTCACATATCTAGACTCTACCAAAATCAACCTAGACCATGAAGTGCACTAAGTCATCACTCGCTATCACTCACCATCAACCCCCATGAAATTGTCAACATCCCCTTTTGTCTTATAGGTTGTTGTCAAATTGCAGGTTCAAGAGGTAACTCAACAAGGATCATAAGCTCCAACAACATCAACAAACCCTACACACCACCCAATATTATTTTTGGATATCATAGTAATATTCATACAAATAGGTACAAAACAAAGCATTTGTACCATAGGGTATGAATCTACAAAAGGGTAAATTTTCAGCATAAAACCTTGTGGTAAGTTACAAAAGCAGGTAAGCATCTTTGTTTCATCAATTTGCAGTCATTTTACAACACGAATCATGTTTTAGACTAAATTTAGAGTCTTTTGTCTGTTATTATAAGGGATCTCATTGAGAAAGACCCCCAAATATGTTTAACAAAATTTTGTAGGGTTATGCAGGTTTAGAATGCCTGTGTACCTAATAGTGGCCCACGAGCACTAAGCCCAATCATCTCAAGGAATACAAGACATTTGTAGTTGTTTGATCGATTTAATAGAAATATGGCTTCCCTTTTGGAAGACCCATATTGTAGCCTTCAAAAGGTAAATTTTGTAAAAGGACAATACATGTAACTCTTTTACCATCAATTACAAAGCAACAATTTTTCATGTACTTCAACCATCAACTTCCCAATTAAAATTCTTGCCATAGTTATCCTCCTTAATAATATCTTTCCCTCCTTTATAATAAATAAATTCCATCATTGTATTTTCCATTGGCCAACCAAAATATAAAGGACTCTTTCTTGTGCTTCAATACAAAAAACAATGGGGTTGTTTGTAGACTTTCATACTAATTAAATACCTTGAAGGCCATATTATTGCTATCCTCCTTGCATTGTAGTGGTTTGTATCCAAGAAGCTTGTATATCTAATGGCATATACCATTGAGCTAACCTAATTTATTTTTTAAGTTGTATCATCTAATTGACATGTGCATTATTAAATAGAGAAGATAATTACTTCATACATTAGATATTAATACATATTAAAATGTATTTTAAACTTATCATTATACACATACCCTCTACCATCCTTCCAAGAAAGCATCTAGCACACATGCTCATAATAATAGTATGTGCATTATGTCCTCTCATATTAGAATAATTCATGTAATAATCAAGACATGGTTGTTTGAATCATTGGATCTTAATGGAGAGTACAATGTACCTTAAACTTATCATTACACATATCCTCCACCATCCTTCCACACAAGCTTCAAACATACATGCTCATAATAGTAGCATGTTACGTCTTTTATCTCCTCAACTACTTGATGGATCAATCCATATATTTTTTAATTAGTTATAAGTAGTTGAAATAATGCCTACCCATATAACATTTATTTCAGTAAGCAATATTATGATGATATTAGAAAAAAACATATTATCATGGGTTAACCTATCATGAAAGTGTTTATCACAATCGAAGGATTTGAACTTAGGTCATACTTGTATGATTGCATCCCATTTATAGCCACTATAAGTATTTGAACTTAGGTCATGGCTATATGATTACATATCATTTAATCCTACTCCACAATATCTTGAACAATGTTAAGGTCCATTCATGGGATTCAAACCTTGCAATGTGAAATCAATACTTGTTTCCTATTTCTTTTCTAAATTCATTGTATTTAATATTAAAGTTTACCCATAATATTATAACTATGATTTAGAGTGTAAAACTTATCACCATGAATTCTTGGGCCTAAACCCATTAAATAATATATATTAATAGAAATGCAATAATATTTGTTTGGTAATAATTAGACCAACATATCTCTCATACAATATTTTATTTTACATTACCAAACTTATGGTAAATATGAGTTTTAATCTCTATGAACCCAAGGGCATAAGGTATAAATTATAGAAGTGATATTACAAGCATAATATCTATAATGCTAAAATGTATATATAAGAAAATATGCTAAGTAGTGTAGGTTTTAAAGGTTCATTGGTATTATCACAAGGTAAAAGAAGGTGAAATCTTGTAGAGGAAGATAAGATTAATGCCCTTCCCAAATTTTTTAGCCTTGGTATTAATGAAGATCATCACTTGGAATATTAGAGGACTCAAAGGGAGTCTTTCAAAACAAAATGAAATTAGAAGAATGATTCAGATAAATGATCAACATATTGTTTTCCTTCAAGAAACGAAGATGTCAATGGAGGATATGGACTCAATTACCAATAAAATTTGGGCAACTAGAAAAGTGGTTTCCCTTAGTTCCCAGGGGACTTATGGTGGCATTGCTTGTATTTGGGACCCAAAAGAGGTAGTTATTCACCATATGGTTGGTATTTGGGGTCTATTAGCTATAGCTACTCAAATTAGAAATTCCAACGAAATTATGCTATGTATTACTGTTTATGCTCCGACTGCTTTGGAGGAAAAAAGAAGATAGTGGAAGAATATAACTCATATTATCTCTCATTTTCCTGAATCTTGGATCTTGATCGGAGAAGATTTCAATACCATCCTCTCTCTGGATGAGAAAATGAGGGAAAATATAAATTTTGACAAAAGCACTAACCTCATGAGCGAATATATTGTAAACCTCCATCTTGTGGACATCCAACCAGATAATGGCCTTATGACTTGGTCTAACAGAAGGCAAGGCTTAGCTTGTATTATGGAGAGATTGGATAGGTTTTTTCTCTCTAAAAATTTCTTAATCCATGGTCACATTCCTAAAGTGAAGACTCTTAAAAATGTTGGTTCGGATTACTGGCCAATCATGGTGGAAATGTGGAAAACCAATATGAGTTTCTCTCTTTTTGTTTTCAATTAATATGGCTCAAATATAGTTCCTTTAGACCTCGTATGCAACAATGGTGGAAGGAAGGTAAGCCTAGGTATGGGACTAAGATGTTCTATTTTTCCAAAAGATTGCAATACATTAAATCCAAAATCAAGACTTGGAACTAGAAGGATTTTGGGGATGTTCATAAAAAAACATGAAGTTATTGCTCAACTTGAAAATCTGAATTAGAAAATTCATTTAGATGGCCTCACAGTAGGGTTATGCATAAGAGATAAGCCCCAAAATGTATTTATAAAAAAATGGTGAATTAGTTTCGATATCCAGATGAATAGTATCTAAATGCATGTAGAAGGTTCACTATTATTAGGGGTAATGTTGGAAATTTAAACTTAAAATGATCAAATTATTATAAAATTAGGGCGAATCGACCCCAAAAAAATTTGCATCCAAAAATTTTCTTGGTAATGGGTCCTAGTAAAGGGTCCCAAATATTAGCCAATTGAAATTTTCAAAAATCCTAATTTTAGCCAATTGGGTATAAATAGTTGCTATGCATAACCCTGCCTCATAGAGAATAGAAGTGCAAATGAAATTGAACTCACAACTCAGTTAGAGGAATGGGAAAAAAAAGAACTCCTATGGAAGCAAAAATCTAGAATTCAATGGCTCAAAGAAGGAGATCGAAACACTAATTTCTTCCACAAATATCTTCTAGCTTGAAGGTCTCACAACGTTATTTCTTCCCTGAAATTAGATTTTGGAGATGTTGTCTATACTTGGGATGTCATGAACTCTATTATTGTTGATTACTTTTCCAATCTTTTTTCTGTTATTCCTCTTGATTCAGCTTCTCAAAAAAATGTTCTTCAAGCAATCCCTTCTCTTATCACTTCTGAGGAGAACTCTATTTTGACTACTCTTGTTACTATAAATGAGCTTCAACAAGTAATTTTTAAAATGCAAAAATGGAAAACCCCAGGTCCTAATGGTTTTGCCATTGAGTTCTACCAAGAGTTTTGGGATATCCTTCATGCTGATTTATTAGAGGTGGTGGAAGAAGCCAAGAAAGCCAAATAAATTTTGAAGTTTATCAATAAAAATTAAACTACTCTTGTTCCAAAAGATGAAGAGGTTGATCATATCTTAGCTTTTATACATATTCCTTTATTTAATGTTCTTCTCAAAATCATTACTAAGATCATGGCAGAAAGGTTGAAGCTTCTTTTGAATAATATTATTTACCCTGAGAAAGGGGTTATGTGGAAGGGCATCAAATAGTAGATGAGATAGTTCTTGCTCAGGAAGCCATCCATTCCTTCGATATGCAAAAATATCCTTCTATATTCATTTGGTTAGACTTATACAAATCTTATGATAGAGTGGATTGGCACTTCCTTATCAATGTTTTGAGCCAATTTGGTTTCTCTAATAATTGGATGGATTGGATTATGGGATGTATCTCTTTAGTTTCCTACTTAGTTATTATCAATGGTATGCCTTCTTAGTCGTTCCCAACTTCTAGATATATTAGGCAAGGTGACTCGCTATCCCCTTATTTATTCATCATTCTTGCTAAATGCTTGGGTAGTACTATAACCAAAAAGAGGGAAGACAAAATTCTTGATGGAGTTACCATTTCTCATGGAGCTAGACCTATCTCTCATCTTCAATTTATGGATGAATCTACTCTTTTAGGTAAAGCTATAGTTAAGGAAGCTTCTAATATTAAGCAAATCATTAGCTATTTTTCTAAGGCTATTGGGCAGTTGATAAATGAAGATAAATCTAAAGTTATTTTCTTTCACTGCTCTACCAGATAGGAATCCATGGTCTTGGATTAATTAATATATAAGAAGATCTCCCTTTTGATAACTTATTTAGGTATTCCCATCAATATTCAAAGGCAAAAAAATAAATATTGGAATTGGTTGTTGGACAAAGTCAAGAAGAAAATTGGAAAGTGTACCAATAGGTGGCTTTCTTTTGGGATTAGAATCACCTTGGTAAAATTAGTCCTTTAAGCTATTCCTATTTATGTATCTTTTGTGTTGAATATCCCAAAGGTTGTTCTTCGAGATTTGGATCAAATCAATCATCTATTCCTTTAGAGTGGTACTAAGGAGAAAATAAAATGGACCTTGGTGAAATGGAACACTTTATGTCTTCATAAGAATGAAGGGGGGTTAGGATTCTAGTCTTCTATTAATAACAACAAATATTTATCTACTAAATTATATTGGAGGATGTTCTTTGGGATAATAATATTCATGCTAAATATGATGATAACAAAAACCTTGTTTGTTATCAACTTCCTACCAAAGGATCTCTAATTTTAAAATTTCTTAAGACTAGTGAGGATTTGATAAAGAAAACTTTATTTTGGATCATTCATAATGGTAAATAGGTAAATTTTTGGATAGATTCTTAGGATGGTCACAAGCCTTTGATAACTCAATTTCTTGATTGGAGGCCTTGGATGGAGGAGCTTCACCGAGCTAACTGGATAAAGGTGGCTAATTACTATCGGTACCACACTGGTTATTCAAAGGTTGGTAGATATTGGATCCCTATTGAATACTGGCCTATTAAAATCCCAAAAATGCAAAAGACAAGATATCCAAGGCATCCTTCATATGAGATCTCTCTCTTGGTCCCATGAAAAAAATTATTTTGGATGGAAAAACACTACTAAGGGTGAGTATTCAGTTGCTCAAGGTTATTTGATCTTATGCCATAATAATCCCAACCAATATTCTGACATATTTTCTCAGTTATGGGCTCAAAAGCTCTAGCCTAAGGTGAGGTTCTTTACTTGGATTTTATTACATCGTAGGGTGCTTACTGGTGAGCAACTTATGAAGCATGGTTTTCATGGCCCTTTTAGATGTGAAATGTGTGAAGAGAATGTAGAAACTCTCAACCATATTTTTATTGAGTGTACTTTAGCCTCTGAGCTTTGGAGAAGAATGACCACTTTACTTGGCTTACAGTGGTCCAATTTTTTAACTTTTGAACAAATTTGGAGGGATTGGCCTAAACAAGAGGGTGTTGATCATTTTATTAGGTAGTTAGTTTGGATGGGTTATACAATTCTTCTTTGGAATATCTGGAATGAAAGGAACAACCGAATTTTTAATCAAGATAGGAAGGATATTCACTATATTTTCTAAAAGACCATAGCCAACTTAGTTGAATCAGTCCATCAACTTCTTAATCACCCCCAAAACTCCCACAAAATATGGGATCAAGTGATACAAAGATTGAAGATTAAATATTCTAAGGGAAACCAACTTTAAGGGAACATGAGTATTTGTAATATGGATAGGACAAGAAATTGACAACCTCCTCCTAAATATTTTGGAAAAGTCAATACTGATGGATCCTCTAGATGGAACCTTGGAAAAGCCAGTGCGAGAGGAATTTGTAGGCTTTTAGATGGCTCCCTAGTTTTTACTTTTGCTGAGAGTTTGGGTATTATTTCCAATAAACTTGTTGAGGAGTATGGTATCCTCAGAGGCCTTCAAGAGGATACTAAGTTTGGATGGAAAAAGGTGTTAGTTGATTCTGACTCTCAACTCATGATTAATATTTTGAAGACTCATTCTAAGAATCATAAGGTTGATTGGAGAATTAAAATAATTATTGAGAAGATCCAATTAATACAGATGGGATTTTTGAAATTTGATCAGAATCATGTGGTCAGAGATCAAACAAAGAGTGTTGATGCTTTAGCTAATTGGGCTTTGGACAAAGGTGATCTTACTTGTTATGGCCACCCTCCTAGATGGTGGGCTTCCGAAATAAGATAAGCTCTTCTTTCTATCATTTCTTTGGATGGATCTAATTATGAAGGTACCTAGTTTCTTCTTATTTTTTTTTTGCTTCTCTTTGGTTCGATCGGGTTATTTTAGTTCCCTAGCTCATTCTTTTATTTATTTTGTTTTCTCTATTTTTTCTTGCCTTAAATATCTTCTGCTTTAGAAAGGTCATTGTTATGTTCAATTTTTTTTTGTTTTTTTGTTTATTTTGTTTAGTTTTTTAAGGTGTGTGTTCTTTTGTTTTGTTTTTTTTTTGTGTTGTTTTTTGTTGTTTTGTACTTTTGTTTATGTTTTTTTTGTTTATTTTGTTTAGTTTTTAAGGTGTGTGTTCTTTTGTTTTGTTTTGTTTTTGTGTTGTTTTTTGTTGTTTTGTACTTTTGTTTATGTTTTTTGTTATTGTTCTTGTATTTTTGTCATTCTTGTTCTTGTGTTTTTGTTTGTTTGTGTTAATTTGTGTTTTTATGTGTGAGTGTTTTCTATGTTTTTTGTTTTTATTTATTGTATGTTGTTGGTTGTTTTTTATTTTTATTTTTTTTATTTTTTTAGGTTTTGTTTGTGTTTATTTTTCATGTTTTTTTGTTATGTCTTTGTAGTGTTTTGTTGTTTTTGTCATGTTTGTATTTTGTTATTTCGTTCTTGTGTTTTTTCTATGTTGTTCGTGTCGTGGTTTTTTTAATCTTATTGTGTGTGTTTGGTTGTGCTTTTAAAAAATGTATATATAATAAAATATGCTAAGTAATGTAGGTTTTTAAGGTTTATTGGTATTGAGCATATCAAATCATCTTATATCTTCTTTGTATAATATACATGGAATGAGGTATTCATACTATGCTATCAACCTATAGGGTATACATACCATACCTTTTTCAAATTTAAACCTTGAATCTCCTCTTTCAAGCACCCAAACCCTCAACATTAAACCCACTCAAATAACATCTTAATTAAATAATAGATATCAAAGTTAAACATTATTACAATTTTATAATAAAATATTTAAGAAAGTTCAAGCTATCAAACTCAAAAAAAAACTTTTAATTTTTTTGCCTTATATAATATGTAATGTCTTATTCAATAGTGAAGCTTAAAAATACAAAAATTATTAATATTTTATTCAAAATATCATAAACTTATTAGAATATTAATATGTTTAAGTTTTTAAAATTTTGTAAAAGATACACAACATAGAAAGGTAAAGCAGGTTATACAAAATTTACTTAAATATTTATTGGAAATATCATACACTTCTTAAAAGAGAAACATGTTTAAGATTATAGAATTTTATAAACGAGATAATATGTATAGAAAGGTAAATTTGGGACACTAAAAAATTTATTTAACTGTTTATTTGAAATATCATACATTTAGAAGAGAAATGTAGATATATTTTTTTTTAATTTACATGGTGGAATTGGAAGCTGCCACGAGAGCAGGCTGTCCGAATTTCGTAGCCTATTCTATTGTTGTCTGCCCCGGATACCGCCACATAATTTTTCGCATAGTTCATCTCTATAACCACCGTGCCATAATAATTTTAAATATTTTATATCATTGAAAGCACCAAGAAATATTTGAACCTCCTATGCCTCCCTAGAAGAGAAATATAGTTAAGATTGCAAAAAATTGTAAAAAAATAAAAAGCATAAAAAGGTAAAAAGTAAAATATTTTTTTATGTCTATGAAATCATAGGTCATAGATTATGTTATAGGAAACAATACAAAATTAACTTAAATGTTTATTGGAAATATTATACACTTCTTGAAAGGGAAATATGTTAAGATTGTATAATTTTGTAAAAAATATAAATCTTATAAAAGTAAAATGTAAAGTAGCTTTTAATATCCATAAGAACATAGGTTATATAAGACAATACAAGTTTTACTTTAATATTTATTCAAAATATCATGCATGTTTAATAATGAATAATTTTGTAAAAGATAAAGTAGTTTTTCATGTGTGCATGACCTATGAGATAAAACAAAATTTACTTATAATTTTTTTGAATTATTGTACAAATAAAAATATGTTTAAGATTTCTGATTTTTCTTAAAAATACAAAATATAGAAAGATAGAAGGTAAAGTAGTTTTTAAAATAAAAAAATGTTTAAGATTGCAATTTTTTTTTTTTTTTAATACAAAAGATAAAAAATAAAAGGTAAAATGTTTTTCATGTACACTAGCTCATAACCCATATGATACAATACAAAATTTACTTAAATATTTATTGTGTACTTCTTAAAAGAAAAAATATATTTAATACTACAAAATTTTGTAAAAGAAAAATATAAATCACATAAAAATAAAAGGTTAAATAAGACTAAACGATTAATCATATTAGACAATACTAAATTTATTCAAAATATTATATACTTTCTTTCTTCAAAGACTCAAGTTCCAATTGTTAAGACCCTGATTGAATTTGATTCTTATAATAAGAAATTGGCCATAACAACATGTAAGTATGAATATATATATATATACACTAAATTTTTAAAATTTCACCATTAAAAATTTTGCCAAGTGAAATTGAGAACGTTCATTATAAACAAATTATTTTATTCCTCTGGAAAAAAAATGCTCATTAGACCAAAGTACACAACATAATTTATCCAAGATATTCACAATGCATTATACATTGAATCAACATAGTAATAATGTATTCTGATAGAATACTCTCACACCCACAAACAATTTATTCAATAAATGTATTACAACAAAGCAATGTATGTATTCTCTATAGAATACCATACTCTCACTGTTGCTACATCCATACTCTCAATATTCTATCTATGCTCTCATAGAGCTCTCTAATGGAGTGCTACACACACTCTACATCCAACTCACAGTTTAAGCTGGATACTACAACCTACTTCATGCTTTTCTGCTACTTTCCAATACAATGAATAATATCTTATATAGATCTTCTATGTCACTAGTAAACAACAAACATTATTCCCATGATCATCCACAAAGCTAACAACCTAACAACTCAAACCATATTTGAAACAATCTTCAACAAACTCCAAAGATAGCTCAAAATAGGAAACTGGTGGACAATAGAAACACGTCTGTGTTTTGAACGTGGCTGCATTTAGGGCAAACGAGTCCAGTTTCTAAAATTTTCTCCATTTATTCTGAAGGAACTCTTCTAGGAGTTTAGAAGCATCACAAACTTGGAAGAAACTGATCCTTTTTTGTTTCCTCCAATATTTCAACAAAAAATCAAAAAATGCAAGAAATTGTCTTGGGCACTCCTTCCACTCTTGGTGTGGGATCTCCTCCATATTTGTTTCTTCTCCTTCTTGTTGCAAATGACTGAGTGCCTCCTTTTGATGATCAGCTCCCCCTTCATCAAAACATTCTTCTCTTGACATTCCAATAATGCCAAATGTATTGGTTTTCAAGAACCAATCTCGCAAGTGACCATCATTTACATTTTTTACATCACAAAACCATACTCCACATGAGTATGTGCTGATATTAATCATATCACATTGATTATTGTACCAAACAACTATCTCAACTATCTCTACACACATAATTACTTAAAACATAGTCATGAAATGACCTATTACATATGCTACTTGGGAATACAACTCACATATTTTTTCACTCATTAAAATGGTTGTACATGCTTTATTCTCCAAATAAGAAACATCACACAAATATCCTAAGTGTTGATCCATCATTATCTTCACAAAAGGAAGACTTTCCTCTAATGGTGTCTCCATAGGGAAAGTTTCAAAGCTTGCATTGCTTGCCAAAGATGTTTTGATAAGACACTCTCCAACACACATTAGAACAAAAGCCTCAACATAATCCATCAAACTTCTACTCAAGAAATTATCAACAAATAAAGAATCAAGCAAAATAGCATCACCTCTTTGCTTGTAGATTTGAGTAGGATCCCATGTGCCTTCCTTTGTTCTTGCCAAGATGCCATGTTGTTGTACATTTGCTTTTGTTGCTTTTGAAGCAACCATTAACTCTTCAACAAGAGTTCTCCTCCTTAATTCTTCTTCACACAATGTTGCCTCTACAAGACAACTCTCATTCTTCATTTTTATCACTCCAAGTGAGTGATCCCCATCATTTTTCACAATTGTATTTTTTATCTCTTCAATGAGATAGTCTTTGCTATTCTCCTCTTCAAACAAAATAGTCATCACTCTTGATGAGTGATCCTCCAACAACAAGCTAATAGCTTTCATCTCCTCTTCATTCACAACCTCTCTTGGATCAAAATCCCATAAAATTTGTGCCTTGTTAAGACAATCAACATTCACTCCGGATGAGTGAGTTTCCAAATATCCATCCATTCCATGTGAATGGTCTTGGAGCAAGCAACACTCCAATGTGAGTGTTTCTTCTTCATCTTCATTTAAATTTGCTTTTTCAAAAAAGCAATCATCCATCCCTACTGAATGATCTTCAACATATGCAAGCCAACATTCTTCCATGAAAAATGTTGCTCCATCATTTACAATTTCTGGGTTTGTTTTTGTAAAACAAACATCATCATGCTCTTTGTCTTCAACATTCTCCTCCATGAGAATAGTTTCCTCTTCAACAAATTTCTGATTTGATGCCTCCTCCATGAGACATATTCCAACAACAAAATTTGGAGATTGTATCTCCTCTTCAACAATTGTCCCCTCAAAGAGACATTCTTCACAGGAACAAGGCTCCTCCTTTCTCATACAATCTTCTAGATTATCACCCACAATCTCTTCTAGATTATCACCCAATATCATTCAATATTTTCCATGTTATTGCAACTATTCTACAACTAGCAATAAGTGGAATAACATTTTTCTTCATACCTTTTCAGATATCCATGAGAGCCAAGCAATTTTGATGTTGTTGCTCCTTCTTCAATCTTCTTTGTTTTCCTTGCAGCTTGCTCCAATCTTCTGGTTCTTCATACCCATCAACAACAAGTTCCCAAAGCTCTTTTGCCATCAACAAAGTCTTCATTTTGATGCTCCAGTATTCATAGTCTGCTCCATCAAACTCTGGAATTGGAAGAGAGTTTGTGTTGCTGGCCATTATAGCTCAAACAACAAGAAACCAGTCTCAAATAACAATTTGATAAATTGCTACAAAGAAGACCACAAACTTACTCAAACCCTTCAACCGAACACAACTCTGATACCACAATGAGAAAAATGCTCATTACACCAAAGTACACAGTGGAATTTACCCAGGATATTCACAATGCATTACACATTGAATCAACACAGTAACAATGTATTCTGATAGAATACTCTCACACCCACAAACGATTTATCCAATTAATGTATTACAACAAAGCAATGTATGTATTCTCTGTAGAATACCATACTCTCACTGTTGCTACATCCATACTCTCAATATTCTATCTATGCTCTCATAGAGCTCTCTAATGGAGTGCTCTCCATTCTATCTATATTCTCATAGAGCTCTCTAATGGTAAGCCATTTTTAAGCGGTGTGGTTGAAGGTAACATGCATATCTAGAATTCAAACTGTGCAGGAGTCCGTGAGTCAATTCCGTGTGCGAGTTTAGATGAACTGATTAGGTGGAAGCTAAAGTTTGACTCCATGGTGTGAGGACTATTACTTATTAATGGACTCACTCTTAAATAGTTATCGTACCATCTGGGCGTAAAAATTTTCACTTTTCTATATTTGGGTTTGATTTTTCCAGACCACTAGAAGCTTCCATGGACCACATGAAAAGGGTCAAGAGTCTTTGGTACAAGCAACTTTTAAGAAGTTCATTTACACAGTCACATTTTTGGAGAGTCAAAAACCTGTTTCACATAAATTAAAACTTTTAACATGTCGCATAAAGACTAGTAAGTCCAAAAATCTAACTATTAGCTATCCAGAGACTGGTACAAGGCTTCTTTGTTTCGCATAAAGACTAGTAAGTCCAAAACCCTAACTATTAGCTATACAGAGAGACTGGTACAAAGCTTCTTTGTTTCCAGGGTAACGCTTTCCATCAATGGTTTAGCTTACGTTTTTACAAGACAGTTGTCAATATCATCAATCAGGGTTCGAAGTGCCGTCTGAGAACTTCATGCGTAACAACACGACTAAATTCCAACCATCATTTGCATGAAATATGTCTAAATCTCGACCAAAGATGTGATACTGAGCACCAAAATTTTTCGAGGTGGAAGTTCGATAAAGTTGGCAAAGCCTACTTTTCTTCAGAAAAAGAAAGCTTATGAGCTTTCTTCGAAGCCAGTATGTGGTGTAGATATTTGTTTTGTTGGGGATGGTAGAAAAGTCCCGGGAATTTTTAGACGTACAAACTCTTTACAATTAAATTTTAAAATAAACACGTATATAATCTTCACAAACTCTTTACCATTGAGATTGATTGAAACACTAGTGTGCTTTTGCTCGTTAAGGTTGGAAAGAGTTTCAACGAATTTGTAAATAACGTGGTCTTAATATAAAAATTTTCAAATTAAAAATAAACAAATAAATTTATATTAAGTTCATTTTATATTTTATATTTTATAATTATTTAAATATTAAAGTTAAATAATATATTTATTTTAATAGTTAGAGTTTTAGATTTTATTTCTAGTAATTTATTTTTTTTTATACAGGGATGGGCTGAGAACTCTCCTTTCGATCATGACCATTTTTTTTTATTTGGTTAGTGTGAGAAACCTTTACAACCAACGCACAGGGCTCAACAGTCTCCTCCCAACCATGACCCCTCGAGCAGTCTCCTCCCAACCATGACCCCTCGTAAAACCGAGAGATATTCTTATCAATAGGGAATTTACCACATAGCCACCACACACCCATCCCCTCACACACTCATCCACGTCGTGGTCTAACCTTGGACTTCCCAAAGAAGAGCCAAAGCCAAAACCATTGGGTTGTGCTTCAAGTAACCCAAATTTAAACAAACAAAGTGCTTATATATATATATATATATATATATATATATATATATATATATATATATATATATATACCTTTGTTATTAAAAAATAAAATAAAATAACATAGTTAATTTATTTTTATGGAACAAACAATTATATTCAATAAAAAAAAAAGATGTTACAACAAAAAGGGAGCTAGAAAAATCACAGCTCGGGGCACAAGGCCACCCAAACAATCAACACCATAGAGACCTGAGGCCAAAAACAAAACCAACCCCTAAAAGGGTGAATAAATAGAATAACTAAATAAAGGGAGTCACTCCAAGAGGAGACCAAGCCCTATTGTGGGCACTGACATAACAACCTGATGCTAGAAAATGTCACCCCCTCAACCTGCTACGTCGAGGCCTCAAAGAAACAAAGGGACCTTAAGGCGAAAGGAGGTTAGGTGAAGCCATGTTGATAGTGCACGGAGCCTTGCACCAAAACCTGATAAGATTTATCAAATGCACCAACTCATGAGTCAACTTGGAAGCCTATGAATGGAGTTGAATAGTAATAGTAGAAAATACGATAATATTTTCATACAAAGAAAATTGACTAGAAATTGAATCTTCAGAATAGATAGCAGCATTCCTAGCTTTCCAAAGTTGAAACAAAATAATAGCACGGAAGAAATTCCACATAACGACAATATAGGCAGGCCAACAACTATTATCTCCAAAAAATATCATTTGCCATATGAAAAATTCAGGATGAAAGGGCTTGAACAATAAGTGAATCCGGGACCAAGCAGACTGAGCATGAGGGCAAAACAAAAATAGATGTTTGAAATTCTCAAAACGACCACAAACTGGACACTTAGGATTAGGAAAATTTTTGTAAAGAAAAATCAAGTGGTATTAGCTCAATTGATTAGATTCCTCAACATTTAAGGAGGAGACCAAGGTTCAAATCTTGTCAAGTGATACATGGATAATATTCAAGCTTTGTTGTAATACTACTATATGGTGATGATGTAATAAGGTTGGGCCTCCTTCAATCCTATATAACCAATTGAAAAAATTGTAATATTTAATGCAAAGAGCCTATGATCTTATGATCCTACAATGATGATTTTTTATGAAATCGAGGACAATTAAATCCTATCACCCTTCTTGACGACAACTAAAGTTGAGAGAAGCGATCTAAAAGAAACTTGAGTACTATTACAATCGCATGCATATAGTTATAGGTTTATGTATAAGAGAAATACAATTAATATTTAAATTTATATATATGATTTTTTTGGTAATTTAAACAGTATTTACAAGATGGGTTTTGAAAGGAACCCAAACCTTATTACATTCAGGGTTAAAATGTCGTACACCAGAACAAAATTTTCAAAAAGGTACTACCACCCACCTCAAAACCCCTCAAAAACCTAGAGGGAATACCACTAAAATAGTAACCAAAAAACCCACCAAACAGAAGATCAACTACTAACACAGTAAACAAAAAAATAAAGGATTAACTAAAAAAAATAGTAAACAAAAAATTGCCAACGAGACCCAAGTTTCCTTCAGACCACAATAAACCCTAGAAACTAGTTGAAGTAAAATTGAAGTTACCACTCAAACACTAACGCAAACTAGCTTTACTTGCAAATAAAAACCACTCTTCATGGCATCCCTCCAGGGGAAGGGTCCCACGCTTGTTAATTTTTGCCATCATCCTTTTTCCTTGCAGCATAACGAGACAACATCTTGGAAGCCTCCTCCAGGTATTTGATAGAAGTATCGATAGTGGAAGCCACTAAATCCAACAACATATGGGAGAACGGATCCTCCCTATCACTTGCAGAATCAAATATAATGTGGGTAGAGGAAGATGATGACTCTGCTTTCAATTTTTTAAGCCTGGTCGAGGATCTAGTCATCGGGGGTATTTGACACCATGTCGCGTTACTTCTACTCGCTGTGTGTAGTGCTCCTGAGAGGGGAGCCCTTGGAATGACCCCTAACTGGACTAGCCCCAATAGGAGACTCACCAAGGTGATCGAGAGATAGGGGAACCTTGTCAGGGGGACTAGCAAAAATATGTTTGACGTTATGGACATGGGGACTATTAGCTAAGGCATTTTTTAATATAATTGCTAAGATACCCTGGTGTAATGGCTTCTAATTTATCTTTTGGAAATTTTCAATGGTCAAGGAAAGGGAATACAACAGGTAGTCAAGGAAACAAATTGCCTTACCATCCTAGAGGTGGTTGATGAAGGCTAGGTGAAATCTATGCAAAGGTTTCTCTAGATCATGGCACATTATGTACTGCATTATGGGAACAATGGCTATGTTCCAAGGAGCAGAGAGGGAAGAAACATGCAAGGTGGACTTATCCCAACCCAAACTGTTCCCTTTGTCAGGGAACTGATCTATCTCCTCTTCCCAGTTGTGCTTATCATGCCTGATAAGGCACCCTGACAACAGGAAGCCAGTGATTTTAGTGAGCAATTAAATTGTTACCTTGAAGTGGACTCCTTGGAAAGTGACCTCCTCTTGAGGATACAAAGTCTTTAGTGATTTATTCTTTAGCTCTAGAAAATTTTATCAAGAAGGGGGTGAACCCCTTGGCATCCATAAAGATTTTAGTAGCAGGATCAAGATTCAATTGGGTGGGCTCGACAAAGGCCATGCTTTCAGACAGGGTACAAGGGTGGAAACAAGGATACGAGAGGTGAATGAAGCCAAAGGGGAGGACCAGAAGAGCTAAGGTAGTGGAAACAAAGGGTGAATCATAGGTAGAAATCCTAAGGCCAAAGCTGGTTAAAAGGGAGTAGGTCAAGTGGAGGAAGTCGGGAGCTATGAAAGCAGATTAGATGACATTGCAATGGAGGTAGGCACGGGATGACCCTTGGAGGAGATTGGTTGGAAATGGACAATCATTCCCAACCATGGCAAGATCCACCTCGATCGACTTAAGATTCGAAAGATCAAAACTCATGCGTAGGATCGAGGAAGCTTCTAGAAAAAACTCTGCAAGGGACAATGAAGGTTGAAGGGAAAAACAATGGACAACTTGGGAAGGCAGCAAGGGTTGGGGAAAATTTCCATAATTAGTGGGGTAAGGATGGAAACACCTTCCCAACTTATTGTTCTTTTCCACATCACAAGAAAAATGTCTGACACTGATAATTTAGAGCATAACATCTTGGTAGCTCCACATATCATTGGTCTTAAGGTCTGGGTAGTGCCATAAAACAACCAAGTGGTAAGTGTACCATTTTTTCCATGTTTTTCCACCCACGAGCTTGATCTTGATGACATACCTAGTCCACTCATGGAACTTTCCTGTATACTGGGACAAAAGTCTAGAAAACCCACCAATAGTGAATAAAGGCATTGCAATTAGCTTAGATTCAAAATTCAAATCATTGGGACTTACCATTTTGAAATTTATTCCTTTTGTGACATGCTGCATCAATTATTTATTGTAAAAATCTCTCTCTCCAAATTTTGATACTGGTTGACGATGCTACCAGCTTGGCCATGAGGTCAGCTAATTGATTAGCCTCCCTAAAATTATGGTGGATGATCATCTACTAGCAGCTTCGAAGGATCTTCCTGGATTCTTGTATGGTATTGAAGACATTCTAGGAAGTATTCTTGTCATTCATCATATAGTTGATAATATATATGGAATCACCCTTGATGATGGCCTTTCTAGAGTCCTCCTGAAGAAATACAAGTCCCCTTCACAAAGCCATGGCCTCTACATAATTGTTGGTCTGAGGCCTAAGGAATTCCACAAATGCTAGGATCCAGTTGCCTTCATGGTCTCAAATGATGCCTCCTACCCCTGCAAGACCAAGATTTTCCTTGGAGGCCCCATCAAAGTTGAGTTTGACCCATTCATTTGGGGGCGACATCCACTTTAGATTGACCCTAGGATTGGGCCTTGTCTGAACTCCAGGATCATATTTAGGAATACCAATGGATTTGAAAATTGCACATTTGAGAGCCTAGGAAGGGGCCATGAAATAGGAGATGAGTTGGATGTTTTCAATAACATAAGCAATGGATTTGGAGGCCACATCCAGGGGGTCCCTAGGGGAAAATGAGAAGGCTTTGTTATTATGCTCTAGCTAGATTTTCTAGATCAAGTGACGGAGGTAGAAGGACCAAAGGGAGTGCAGCTTGGGATTGTTAAATGGGTTTGATCATTAGGAGAACAAGTCAATGATGGAGTTGGGATGGACCCACTATATGTGGAAGTAATTGAACAAGTGATCGAGGGTTGCGAAAGAGAAAGCATAGTTGGTGAAGATGTGATTCATGGATTCCCAAATTGAAAGGTACAGGTAGCAACAGTTGGGGATCATGAAACCTCTTTTGGTTAGATTTTCAAGTGTGAGCATCTTGTTTTGAATGGCTATCAAAGAAAAGAAATTGATTTTTGGGATGAGTTTCTTCCTCCAAACAAGGTTGAAATGGATGGTTGCAACCTGTGCTGGCTCTTGAAAGGCGTAAGATGGCTTTATAGAAAATGACCCATCATCAGTTCCTCTCCATATGGGCATGTCTTCTACCTCTCCTATTGGAATAGTAATTGGATTGAGTAAGCTAGAGAGGGAAACAAATTGAAGGGGAAATTTACCCTCATCGATGGATCTCCACTAGGGCATTCCATTGTGACTGGTGATGAAATATGCAACCTTACTCCCCATGTTTATGTTAGTGGATGTTTTAAGGACCACCAGCTCCCTGTACTCACTCAGAGGTTCCTCTTGAAGCCACCTGTCATGCCAAAATTCAATGATATTTCCATTACCTAAAATCTATTTGCAACCTTTTTGAATGAGACTTCTGGTCTGGGTGATGGATTTACATAATGCTGACCCATTTTGAGGCCCCTGATCATTTAGAAAATGGTGGTTTTACAAGTATTTATTTTTTACTATCTCGACCCACTCGCCATCACTGTTGGTGTAAATATTCCACACATGCTTGGCTAGGAGAGTGAGATTCATTTGGGATACTTTCTTGAGAATAATACCTCCTTTGATTTTGCTGCAAAAGACCAAGTCCCATGCTACCATGGGGATTCTCTTCTTATCCTCACTCCCGAACTAGAGAAACCTCTTTTAAATTTGTTCTATTTAGAACTTATAGAGGCTAGAATTCTGAAGATAGGTATGAAGTAAACCGGGATGCTCTAGAGATAGGCCAAAATGAGGGTGGCCTTGGTTTCTTGGGAGAGGAGGTGACCTTTCTAGGAGGCCATCTATTTTTTGATCCTTTCAATGATATTATTCCACATGGTTTTAGTGGGATTACCTAAAAAAATGGGAAGAACAAGGTAGAAAGTGGGGAGAGCCTATGGGGAGCACCCAAGGATCTGTGCAATCTTAATTTACTTGGAATGAGGAGTGTTGATGAAATAAATTTTGCTTTTGATGAGCTTGATATTTTGGCATATAACATTCTCATAAAGCCATATGATGTTTTTAATGGTCTTATCCGAGGAAACAGAAGTTGAGGTGGCCAAGATAGTGTCATTAAATTTATTTGGATGATAATTTTGAGGTGGGTGGAACCAATTTTAGGATCTTCAAAGAGCCCTCAGGAAAGAGTCACCATCCTTAGTTTCCTCTACAGGTTTAGTTTTGAGAAGAGGACACTGGTTTTTTAGGTGGCCTTGCATGTGGCACTGGATACAGAAGGTTGGTTTGTTTTCATATTCAATATGTTGGCGCTATCTGAAGTATCCCAAAATTAGGTTAATGAAAGATGGAAGCTTGGCCTCAAGATTTGCATTCATGTATATGCAGGCATGGACCATTCTGGAGCCTACTTTAGTTACATAATCAATATCCACCAGCTCACAGACTATTCTCACAATAGCTTTCAGGACCTCCTCTTGCCATAGATGGAAATGTAAATTTAGGATACAGACCCATATGGGAGAAAAGTTGATACTATAGGTATTTGGATTGAAATCCATTACCCATCATTTGAGAAACAAGTTCTGCTTGCCTAGGAACCAAGATCCTCCTATTAGTATATGGCTTGCATCATCATGATTGCATAGTTTTATGACAAAAAATCCCTTGAAGAGGGCTACGATCTCCATTTTTATTGAGTTTTTCTATTTGGATACGACCCATCACCTTATCATCTCCATATCTGGCCATCCCCCAACAAAATTTCCAATCAGGGTGTAAGAGGCCTTTGAGACATAGTTGGAGAAAACCTCTTATGGGATGATGATATCCGATATGACCTGAGTTAGATGGGCATCTTAGGTTTTTGGAGATATTGCCTCACTAGAAGTTACATGCACATAAGACAACCCATCAGGGATCCTAGGAGCAGGTATAGAGCCCTCAGTAGGTCTTTTATCGGGAGGCTCCTTATTTTGAGGACCCACATGGGGCATCCCTTGGGATCCCGCCTCACCATAAAAGAGATCATTCTTACCTGGACTAGGTCCTCCATCCGTCAACCCAGAAACTCAAATATCGCCATCACCATCATTGTCCATCATCTCTACCATCGATCCTTCCATGTAAACTGATAAATGCTCTATGATGTTGTTTATATATATTATTTTTAAAATAAGAGTTGTATTTGGGATTTTTAATTTTTTTATTGAAAGAATAAGGTATTTTTAAAGGGTCCTTGAACCTTTTACAATAAGGGTTTTGAAAGACTTCCCAAACATTAGATATATCCATTAATCAACTAAAATATCAAACTCCTCTAACTTAAAATATTTAGAGAGCATTGGGGTCCAACCTAAAGCAAAGTTGCTTTGATTTAAATATCCAATGAGCATCGAAGGTAAACCTAAAACAAAACAATATTTAAATAAAAATTAATCCCCATGAGTGTGGTCTATCGACGAGGACACCACTTGCATTATCGGTAATTTGACCCGGGTTCAATCCCCATGGTGGATGTGTATAAGAAGTATTACTCAAAAAAATAAAAATAAAAAATATTTAAATAAAAATTCAAATATGTAACTAGGCATTCTCCTACCTAAAACACTGAAAGCACGAGGATACGGAAGCAAAAAGGAAAGCGAATATGCGAAATGCAAGCGAAGAAACCAAACTTAGCGCTAAATCCTAAAAACTTGAAAATGCATGAAAAGAGGGAAAAGCATGATCGAATCGAAATGAAACAAATGAGAATAAAGAAGACAGCCCTTTTTATTAATGTGTTTCAAACTCGGTTACAATATGCATCCTCCCCTTCCAAGGGCTAGGAGCGTTTAAGCATGAGCTCTTGTTACATCCATGGGCGCCTTTCCTTCTTCTGCGTGCCCACATGTAAAATGGGCGGACCAAAACGTCACCGCCACTTGGAATGATGAGTCTTGACTCCTCGCTTCTCCTCCGATGTCTGAACCCTGCATTCAAAGGAACAAGAAACGGTCAGTAGCACCTGCGGATGAAACAAAGCATGCAATCCCCAAGCCTACAATAAGTGAATGAGAAAAATGAATTAAACTGATATCAAAATAGATCCAAATGCTATGAAAATTTGATAGGGGCATCAGGATATCACCAGGAAGGTTCTGCAAAAAGAATAGTCAAAAAATTCCTCACCAATTTGAATTCGCTCCGGGGCGGGACGAATTCACCTACAACAAAATGCCGAAAAGATACTGTCCCAATGTCCTACCTCTGGAGCTCCAAAAGACCTGCAAACTTGGGATTAGCTAATTGGGGGAATTTTGGGAAGACCCAGATGGTCAGATTTTCCCAATTTGGCCTCCATCAATAGGAATTTGATAATGCTACCTGTAGGTTAGTAAAAGCAAGCAAAGCTAGAAATATGATCAAAATTGCTCAAAAGGAGACGAAATTCAAATGACAACCTATTTAAACATCATAGAATTGAATGCAAAAAATGAAAGAAAGCAAATCTGCCATGGAATTCCCATCGCTCCGAAAGGGTGCGATTAGGATTGTGGCAATGTGGGAGGGGGCGCCCATGGGGCAGGCCGCCCACCATTTGAAGCTTGATTTCGACACCAATCCACTTGGGATGGGTTCAAAACCTCTTGTGTGGTATTGTCAGAAAATTTGGTGGGATATTGTGGCCAAATGTCAGGTTTTGGAATCAAGATTTGTCCTCCCAATAGTCACCCAATGACCTCCCTTCTAAAGGAGATCAAGGATGTGAAAGGCGCAAATCCAAAAGGTGTGAGATGTGTAAATAAAATGATAGCACTTTGTTGCTCTAAAATGCTACTTCTCTCCATATTTTGGGGTGAGGAAACTCACCAATTTATAGACCTGGAGGTCTCTTGAAATGGGCATGCAGAGGCACCACTTGGCAATCATGCCTTCCCAGGGGGAAGGAGATTCCTCCCTGAATTGGGACTCCATGACTGACCTTACAGATGCCTCTAACGCTTGAAAACGCTCACCCATACTCCCATGCGATGAAGGAAGCATTGGGTGGTGGACCTGAGCTGCCATTTGTCAAGATTTGACTTTTTTCCCGTCAAACCTGCAATTCGCCCCACCCCGGAGCGAATTCAGAATTCGTCCCAGGGTGGGGCGAATCCCATTTTGAATTCGTCCCAGGGTGGGACGGATACTGAGCAAAGTGCTTGAATGTGCCAAATTGATCTCTGACCTTTCAAAACTATTGTGAGAGTGGTTAGGACCACTGTTTGACCTCTGGGGGCTGCCCTTGGGGCTGTGTGTGTCAAAGCGATCAGTGTTTGTAGTCACATAATCGGATTGGTGTTATTTTGGTGTCTATAGATGCCCCTTTTTGGGATGCGTTGTGCATGGCGCAAC
The DNA here is from genome assembly GCA_028583015.1 of Wollemia nobilis. NCBI lineage: Eukaryota > Viridiplantae > Streptophyta > Pinopsida > Araucariales > Araucariaceae > Wollemia > Wollemia nobilis. The sequence goes on from JAQPPZ010017129.1 coordinate 1,423,532, forward strand.
GTCAAGCAAAAATAGATAACCAAAGCACTAATGATTAGGGTTTCTCAATAACCTAACCAAATTTTGATGCCCCAAGTATGGAAAGGGCATGCATTCTTGAATCCTTGCTTCTGACGAGCGAAGGAACTCAATTCAAGTGTTAACCTTTTTCGATGAGGTGTTACTTGACCTTGGACATTGATCGGTCATGAATAGGCAAAGGGCGCAACCTTTTGTCTGTGAGAACCTTGAGTTCATGATTCACGAAATGCCAAGTGATTTGATCAGATTGTGATTATTGCTTGTTTACTGCCCCAAGCAGGAGCGTAATTGTCTTTATCAATGATTCTTTGAATGCATGTCGTTTTCCTTAATTGGGTGTGTGCTTGTTGATTGGTGACTAAGTGTGACTACCCCCTCAAGCGACGAATCGATGAGGGAATGACCTTCATGAGAAAAGCGACGAGTCGCTTGACCCAAGATGACTTGTGCAAGGGTGCCTTTAGATGTTTTAGCGTTAAGCGTGTGCAGTTTTCTGACATTTAGACCTATTTTTGGTGGGTGGTAACCCTTTTTGCGACGCTTTTTGGAGCTAAAATTGGCAAAAATCCGTCCTCCCGTGGAGTGGTCCGGCTATGGTAGCCTTCTTAGGGAGTAGGATAGTGACAATTTGTGACCCCAACGTCTATTTTGCATGCTCGGGATGTCAAGTGCAACAACACTCTCATCGGGCAAGTTTATTAGCTGTTTTAGTGCATTTTTGTTCAATTTTTGTTGTTTTTTGAAATTTTTGCCCTAAATTCGTCCCAGGGTGGGACGAATACCAGCTTAGTATTCATCCTAGGGTGGGACGAGCGCTAACCAGAGTGCTCGTCCTAGGGGGGAACGAATATAAGCTCAAAAGGCCTATTTAAAGGTCAAAACTAGGGTTTGGGCTCATTTGCATCTGAATTTTCTTGCGATTTGGAGCTCTGGGGAGGAGGAGGTTAATTCTGTGAAGCGAAGCACTACCGAATTTCTCCTGACATCATGAGTGCACAAACCGGATCGAGCGGCAGAGCCGAAGCGAGACCAGTAAGTGCTCCCTAGTGTTATTGCTTTTGTTATTTGTTTTAAAACTGCCAGTGTTTTGTTTAATTTTCTTTGTGATGATGTTTTCCAAAATTTAAAATTGAAACCCTGAAACTGAGCTGAACACAACCAAGACTTAGTTTACAACTGAATGACAAACATAGTTAAAACCTAGGTAAAGAATTGTTATTTTGCTTTTAACTAAAACCCTAGGATAAACGGAACGTAAAACCCTAGTTCTTAGGTTGAGCTGGTCAGTTTTAAAACGTAGGTTACAACCCTAGGTTTAAACTGTTATTTTAATTTTATTTTGTTTGTGCAGACTTTTTAGACTTAGAATACCGAAATCCTATGACTGACAATAGGACTGACAAAATATTTGTGTTTTTGTTAATTAATCAGTTTAGAGTTTAAAAACCCTAGGGCTGACAAATTAATTTTTTCTGAAATTTTGTTTTGTTTTTGAATTTATCAGTTAGGATTAGAAACCCTAGGACTGACAAATGGATTTGTGTGAATTTTTTTGTTTTGTTTTGTTTTTAAATTTATCAGTTAGGATTAGAAACCCTAGGACTGACAAATAAATTTGTTTGAATTTTTTGTTTTGTTTTTAAATTTATCAGTTAGGATTAGAAACCCTAGGACTGACAAATTAATTTTGTTTGAATTTTTTTTGTTTTTGTTGTACATTGGTAGGCAATGTTGTATATTCATGTTATTGTTGTACAATTTTTTTTTCTATGATTTTAATGTTTTTGTGTTGTTTTCTTTTGCAGGTTGTTAAGAGCCGGTACCGTGTACCTACTGCTTTTGTTGAAGCACGAGGGGCGCTAACTGTGGCCGACTGGGAGTGGCTTGATGCCCTTGGGCTCAAGCAGGTGGCTCGACTGGAGCCTATGGTCGGGGATCGGGCTTATCTGACGGCCCTGATCAATCTATGGGATCCCCGGACCAACACCTTCCATCTCCCAACAGGGGAGATGACAATGACCTTGGAGGATGTCTATCGGCTTTTATGGATTCCGATAGATGGACTACCGATCAGGACATCGTCGCGTGATCAGCGGACAACTGTACTGATGCGATGCTTCGGGCATGGGGAGGAGCTGGGTGTGGAGGATCCAGTGGAGAGGGCAGAGGGCGACTGCCAGATTGGCAGGATTTTGGTCCGATGGTGGCTGGAGAGGGGGGTGTTGGGAGTGAGGCACGCATTCCTTATGGGCCTCATTTCCAACATGCTGCTACCTGACTCGTCAAGTGCGAGGTTCCCATGGAACCTACTGGATTTGGTTTGGCGGTTGGTAGAGTGCCCGACGGAGGCACCGCTAATCATGAGGTGGGGACAGACGCTACTGGCATAGCTCTATGGGGAGCTGTACGAGGTCCACTGCCAGAAGTGAAAGGGGATTAGCTACAACTATCTATTGCAGAGCTGGGCTTGGCAACACATAGCGATGGAGAGGCCAACCGGGTTACCGTGGATGACTCGGGTGGAGATGGAGGATAGGGAGATAGGCTATGCGGTTCTGTGGTGGCATTCTAGGGAGCAAGGACAGAGTCGACGGTGGGCAGGTGTCGTAGGGCACTATGCCGATGCCCTCGCTCGGCTTACTCTAGGGGAGGTGCTCTGGTGCCCCTATCGAGACTGTCCAGCCTGGCCAAAGGCTGGAGAGTGGCTCCGATGGGTACGTAGAGAGCGATGGCTGATTGGGCGGCACGGGACCGAGCATGAGTTCTTCCCCTACATCCGGGTGACACAATAGTTTGGGGTGCACCAGGGGTTTCCTGGTGAGCCCATGGTCTATCGACACCAGGGGGATGAGAGAACTCTGGACCGATCGGTCATCGCACCACTAGGCGAGGATTCAGATGCGATGATCGACATCCCGGACGTGGATGACGTCGGGACTACCACAGAGTACGACCAGTGGTGGGTACTACGACGATGGCGGGGAGAGGGGCCACTGGGAGGCATGGAGGTGATAGCAGCGGGCGGGGAGGGTGTCGAGGCACCAGGAGATGATTGGGGAGCTCCTCGGGAGGATGCAGACATGGTGGAGGTGGAGGATGAGGATGTGGATTTGGGGGTTTCGGATCAGTCGGAGATGCAGGACATCACAGAGTAGTGGGAGCCAAAGCAGGCTACTGTTCCAGAGATGCCCATGCCTCAGGCGGATGCAAAGGACATGGAGTCTAGGTTACGCACTGAGAATGCATGATTGGAGGGGCTATTACGGAGGCACGATGAGGAGTTGGGGGATGCACTGCAGGAGAGGGATCTCCTACGCATGTAGTTGGCAGAGCGAGAGAATGCATTGGCTGCTTACCACCGATAGGATGGGGATACTGATGTGGCACGGGAGAGGGATCTCCTATGGACGTAGCTGGCGGAGAGGGATAGGGTTTTGGCATAGCGCGATGATGCAATAGCTTATTACCATCGACGAGAGACAGAGTGGTTGCAGCAGGAGATAGATTGGTCTTGGCATCAGATGGATATGGAGGGAGAGATTATCCACCTCGATTACCTGAGCCCTCGAGAGGTGGATCGTCACGTCGGATGAGGGGCAGTGATACTGAGCAGTTAACATCATCTCGTCGTAGGCGACTGGATGAGGGAGGGGGTAGCAAGCGTGATGCGGGGGCTAGTAGTAGCCACCCTGAGGGGTCCCATAGGACCCACACCACGAGGGGTAGTTCCCGTCGCATCGATCCTGCGTGATCATGGTGGCCGACGCCCTAGGCTTGGGGGTTTTTGAGCTTTTGGATTGTGCGGGGTCAGATGACCGGTTATTGTAGCTTGCGGGCATTTTTGATGATATATACAGATGACTTTATTTTGTTTATGCGAGTGATGATTTGATTTTATGTATGATGAGTGATGAGTATGGATGTATGCATGTTAATTTATTTTGATGGATGCATATGTTATGATGAATGCAAATGTTTTTGATTTATATGTGATATGCAAAATGGAATGGATGAATTGAATTTGTGTTGTTTGGCGAGGGCACCATAGATTGTTTAGAATTTTGTGGCTTTTTTTCTAGGCGATTGCTGATGGCAATGCGAGGATGAAAGATAGCGCAGTTGGTTTAGAAATGTAGCTAAGGTTTTCTGAGACTCAGATGGTTTTAACTCACTAGCCATGACTGTACTTTATCTTACAAGACTTTTGAACAAGGTATGAATCGGACTTGTCTTTGACCAAGCTATTTCACATCCCTGTGTGTGCAATTGAGTTCATTTATGTGGTATTTGTCAGGATACCACTAGTGCCAGATAGGCTGTCAACCAAACCCATACTGAGGATCACCTAATTAGCTCCACTAACTCCTTTGTTGTATTTAGTCGGATTAATCTACGGTGCTATCTAGGATACCATAAGCTAGCTCATCCACATGCAAACATTGATCTCGTACACGAGTTAATGTGACAGATATATCATCATGCGAGAGGTTTACCGCCAGTGACCGATAGGCTATCCACCAAACCGGTACTAAGGTTTGCCTCATGACCTGTCGAAATGTTGAGAGTTCCAGGGATTCAAGTTCGACTCCCTTCTTTTCTTCAATTGTATTGGGATACTTGCTCGTTTGTAGTGATAAAAATCACTGTTTATTTTTATATATTTTTCTTTTGAGCAAGGGATTTGGATTTTGAGTGATAAGAATCACTATTGTATGTGCCTTTTGATGTATGCACTCCGGTGGTGATGTCAAATTTTTTGGAGTTTTGACTTTTTGCAAAATTTTGATGTTTGCAACTTTTTTTGAGAACTGGGGATTCTTGGGGAATTGGGTAGGGAAGATGCTTGTCCTTTTGCCAACTCTCAGCATTCTTGGGGTCATTCGCACAGGGGGATGAGCAAGATAACCATTTCGCTTATGGTGACCTGGATTGCTGTGCAGGTTTCATCTTTCATTCACACAACTTGGGAATTTTTATGTGTTTTAATTTGTGTTGGGATGCTACGTAACAAGGTGTGATCCAAGTAGAACTCTACCTTCATAAAATCTATCTGACTTGGTACAGTATGTGGCTAGAAAGCTACATGACGACTGAAAGACGAAAACTCTTGATACATTAGAAGACCAATGACTCGGTGTGGTAAAAAGAGATGGGGTTTTTTATTATTTTATTATTATTATTTTTTTTATGGACTCGCTTATAAAATGGAGAAATGTGGAACAAGATGGACTAGCGGAGTAATTACAGTCTATGGTGCCTTTGACCTGTAAGACCACAAATATGCAATGTATGGATGCGATGCTTAATGCAGCTACATATTTTTGTATTTTTGATGGATTGATTTTTGTGAATATGAAGATGAGATGCGAGAAGAGCTCTCTAGTGATGAATTTGAGCATGCCTGGAAATGAGATGCAAATTTTTGTTGTTTTTGATGATTTTACTATTTTTGAATTTTCTTATTTTTGACCAAGCGATTGTGGGAATCCTTGGAGCTTTTTGGGATTGACCAAGCGATTGTAGGAATCCTTGGAGCATTTTGGGATTGACCAAGCGATTGTAGGAATCCTTGGAGCATTTTGGGATTGACCAAGCGATTGTAGGAATCCTTGGAGCATTTTGGGATTGACCAAGCGATTGTAGGAATCCTTGGAGCATTTTGGGATTGACCAAGCGATTGTAGGAATCCTTGGAGCATTTTGGGATTGACCAAGCGATTGTGGGAATCCTTGGAGCATTTTGGGATTGACCAAGCGATTGTAGGAATCCTTGGAGCATTTTGGGATTGACCAAGCGATTGTGGGAATCCTTGGAGCATTTGGGGATTGACCAAGTGATTTAGGAATCCTTGGAGCATTTTGGGGATTGACCAAGTGATTGCGATAATCCTTGGAGCATTTTGGGATTGACCAAGGTTGGAATGGGAATCCTTGGAGCATTTTGGGATTGACCAAGCGATTGTAGGAATCCTTGGAGCTTTTTGGGTTGAACTATGGCTCTTCAAGGGATAGAGGTACCCCCAGCTTGATGATCTTTGTGCTTCGGATCTGGCTCTCGAGGTATTGGCATGAATGGATCGGCCCTATGCACGGAGAGGAGGACAGGGTCCACCTTCGGCACTGATATTGCTATGGGATCTCTGGGCGGAAGTTGATCTCTGTATGCCCAAAGTGGTGGATGTAACGCTTGGTCCCACTGCGTTGGGTTAATGCGCCACTCATGCCCTAGCCTTATGTTTAACTGTTGAAGTGCATCATCAGTATCCATGGGGTGTGGATGTTGTTGCATGTGATTGATGTCAGCCATCTCTGTTTCATCCTCATCTTCGGCCAATGAGTCAAGCTCATCAGAATCTGGCGATTCTGAGACATGGAAGACTCCGTCATTGGGTAGCGCTATGATCAGAGGCTGATCCCATTCGAAAGGAGCCTCATGTAAGTTGGGCTTTTGGGGCCCCAAAATCTTGGTCTCTATCGACTCTAAGTGCTCTAGCAGTGCATTGCATGTATCGAGGGATTTGAGCTCCTCCTCGTTGGTTTGTCCTTGTTGTGGTTTGTAGGGAACTTGAGGCCCATGGAGGGGTAGCCGGATGGCACCCCCATGCCTTGGTAGGGCATTTCATCCCGCTCTTCTTCTCACTCTGATTCCTTAGAGGCTTCTTGAGGAATTTCTAAGGGTGGCCCATAAACTTGGGTGGGTTCCTAAAGAAGGTGCCCGTCATTGGTTATAGGAGTGGCCTCCCGCTCATGTCTAGGAGGCATCGGGGGCGGTGCTTGATAAGGTCGCGGAGACTTGTCTCGCACCCAGGGGTTGTGCCTCTCATAATGTTTTGTATTATGCATGTGAGGGGTTGGAGTCCTCTCCTGCATAGTGTGTTGGAACAACTCATCCTTCAGGCGCTATAGGCGCTCTTTGTTAATATGGTACAGTTCCTCTAACTGTAGTCGCTCTAGCTCAAGTTGCGTGAGTTGCGCCCGACGGGTGACATGTTTGGAAAATTCTAAGATAGTTTGTCCCGTCATCTCATGTCTAGAAGGGCTAGATGCCTCTCTGGCATATCTATCTCGGTCGTGATGATCCGAGATCTCTATAGGCCACCTCCCTTCGTTGAGGGGAGCAGCATTTCCTCGAGGCTTTGGCCTCAGTACGTGATCCTGATAGCTAGCAGGTGCGGAAGCGCATTGCTCCCATGCTGTATATTGCTCTCGAGGAAGGTAGGGGTCTTCCTCGTGCTCTCTTTCATAAGTGAAAAAGGTACGAACGGAGTTGGATCGCCCTGCCTGAAGAGTCGTGTGCTCTGGATTTGATCGGTTGTTGCTAACAGTGATGCGGGGTGTAGGAGGGATGGCATAATCATGTGGCCCCCCCTTATGGACCCCCTACCATTCTAGCGCTTCATCACACGGTGGCCACTTATATCTAGCCTCTAAGGGAGCTTTTCTATCTATGTTGAGTGCCACATGTAAGGATTCTTCCTGAAAGGGGCTGTGATGAACGGGCGTGTCCCCCAAAGGGGTGTCCCTATAATTCCACCTTGTCATGGAATGATGTGGACTCTCTTGTGGGTCAGGCCACCAAGGCGGTATGGCCAAGTCCTTAGGGCTAAAGCGGAGGTGACTTGTGCCCCCTTGTACACTTTTTGTAGCTTCTGCCCTTGATTGGGCTTGGCTACGGGTGTACACCATGGTGTTGCTCTTCTACAAGCTAAGCAGATTTTTATCTCTTTTATGATTTTTTATGCTACACTAAACAAAAAAGAACACACACATACACAAACGATGATTATCTCATTTAAAGGTTGAAAGTGTGTCCTAAAACTGGTTTAGTGTGTTTTGTTGTTGTTTTTGAAGGTTTTTGTAAAGAACGTTTAAATGCAAAATGAAGGCTCTTATGGCTCCCAAAATTGGTCGCCCCTTCGATATACCATTGCCAGACCGATATACCAACCTCTCTATATACCCGCCCTTACGTGAGGGAAACTATAGGTACATGAGAGCAGATGGTACGTGGAACATAGGCGGTACGGAAGGGGAATCACTCTGTTTATGACACCTACCATAGAAGACTTATCCTCGCGTGCTGGGAATCACCCCAGCTACACTCGATCAGCTTTCATCAGGATTTACGTCTAGCAACAGTAGCGATCGGGGTGTATGAATGCAAAATTCAAGCCAAGGTGGTGATGAAATCCACCGTTGGTCTTGATCAAGGGTTGGGGTTTTATGACCAGCGCCTTGGTTTTTAAGTTGCCACGTGGTGTGTGGGGTTCTTTTTATTTTGCAAAAGGAAACAAGCAAACAACAAAAGGAAAACTTTCCCTAAGAAAACAAGTAATTCAAAATAGAAACACTAAACAGAAAATGACAGAGAAAAATGCAGAATCCTTACCTCTTCTCTGCCCGCATCTGTCGGTTCTGAGTTTTCGCCCGAAAACCTCATAGGCTAGAATTCATCCCGGGGTGGAACGAATTACAGTATTGTATTCATCATAGGGTGGGGTGAATTCCCATTCATCCCTGGGTGAGACGAATTACAGCTCTGCATTCGCCCTTTGCTGGAACGAACAGCAGTCAACGTATGAAAATGCGGTACCTACAAGCAAAAAACCAAGTTTGGATCAGATATCTGATCTTAAAAATAGAGGACAAGGTCCCACCATGATCGCCACTGAAAGCACGAGGATACGAAAGCAAAAAGGAAAGCGAATATGCGAAATGCAAACGAAGAAACCGAACTTAGCGCTAAATCCTAAAAACTTGAAAATGCATGAAAAGAGGGAAAAGCATGATCGAATCGAAATGAAACAAATGGGAATAAAGAAGACAACCCTTTTTATTAATGTGTTTCAAACTCGGTTACAATATGCATCCTCCCCTTCCAAGGGCTAGGAGCATTTAAGCATGAGCTCTTGTTACATCCATGGGCGCCTTTCCTTCTTTCACGTGCCCACATGTAAAATGGGTGGACCAAAACATCGCCACCACTTGGAATGATGAGTCTTGACTCCTCACTGCTCCTCCGATGTCCGAACCCTATGTTCAAAGGAACAAGAAACGGTCAGTAGCACCTACGGATGAAACAAAGCATGCAATCCCCAAGCCTACGATAAGTGAATGAGAAAAATGAATTAAACTGATATCAAAATAGATCCAAATGCTATGAAAATTTGATAGGGGCATCAAGATATCACCAGGAAGGTTCTGCAAAAAGAACAGTCAGAAAATTCCTCACCAATTTGAATTCGCTCTGGGGCGGGACGAATTCACCTGCAACAAAATGCCGAAAAGATACTATCCCAATGTCCTACCTCTGGAGCTCCAAAAGACCTAAAAACTTGGTATTAGCTAATTGGGGGCATTTTGGGAAGACCCAGATGGTCAGATTTTCCCAATTTGGCCTCCATCAATGGGAATTTGATAATGCTACCTGTAGGTTAGTAAAAGCAAGCAAAGCTAGAAATATGATCAAAATTGCTCAAAAGGAGACGAAATTCAAATGAAAACCTATTTAAACATCATAGAATTGAATGCAAAAAATGAAATAAAGCAAATCTACCATGGAATTCCCATCGCTCCGAAAGGGTGCGATTAGGATTGTGGCAATGTGGGAGGGGGCGCCCATGGGGCAGGCCGCCCACCGTTTGAAGCTTGATTTCGACACCAATCCACTTGGGATGGGTTCAAAACCTCTTGTGTGGTATTTTCAGCAAATTTGGTGGGATATTGTGGCCAAATGTCAGGTTTTGGAATCAAGATTTGTCCTCCCAATAGTCACCCAATGACCTCCCTTCTAAAGGAGATCAAGGATGTGAAAGGCACAAATCCAAAAGGTATGAGATGTGTAAATAAAATGACAGCACTTCGTTGCTCTAAAATGCTACTTCTCTCCATATTTTGGGGTGAGGAAACTCACCAATTTATAGACCTGGAGGTCTCTTGAAATGGGCATGCAGAGGCGCCACTTGGCAATCATGCCTTCCCAAGGGGAAGGAGATTCCTCCCTGAATTGGGACTCCATGACTGACCTTACAGATGCCTCTAACGCTTGAAAACGCTCACCCATACTCCCATGCGATGAAGGAAGCGTTGGGTGGCGGACCTGAGCTACCATTTGTCAAGATTTGACTTTTTGCCCGTCAAACCTACAATTCGCCCCACCCCGGAGCGAATTCAAAATTCGTCCCTGGGTGGGGTGAATCCCATTTTGAATTCATCCCAGGGTGGGATGGATACTGAGCAAAGTTCCTGAATGTGCCAAATTGATCTCTGACCTTTCAAAACTACTGTGAGAGTGGTTAGGACCACTGTTTGACCTCTGGGGGCTGCCCTTGGGGCTGTGTGTGTCAAAGCGATCAGTGTTTGCAGTCACATAATCGGATTGGTGTTGTTTTGGTGTCTACAAACACCAAATTTTGAACTAGACACAAAGAATTTAAATTTTGAATTTTTGGCCTAAATGAGACTTTCTCAACCAGTAGGAAGAACACAACACCCAATATGGAAGAAAAGATGACCCCCTAGAGGAAAATAGGTTTTTGAAAGGACCTAGAACCTTTACACAGGGTTTTACTATGAACCTAGAACCTTGATAAGATTAGGCTTCAAAGAGGACCACAGGGTTTTGAAGGGACCCAAAACCATAACACAAGGTTTTACAGGGAACCCAAAACCTAAGCTAAAACAATCTTGTCCAACGAGAAAAAATGAACCACTAAAACAAAATTTTGGATCAAACTATCCACATACAAAGAGAATGGGATTCCCAACCAAAATATTTTACCAAGATCAATGCATATGTTAGGAAAATCAAACAAAAACCATCCCTCCTAAAATGGGAGATCAAGGTCACACAAATCCTACCCAGTAGGGGAATCAAACCCAAAGCCAAAAACATCACGTAACAACCACTAGAAAATACCACCAGTCACACAATGGTTGGGTAGAAAAACCTCCCACTGAGAAGCAAGAATGAATAACACCATCATAAAATATACCAGTCATGATGAAGAAATCGCTAGAAACCACTGAAATAAACACCCAAACTTGTAATATGAAGGGTCGACTGCAATACACCATACACGAGGATTGATGACACACTTCATATTCCACTTTAATTATGTATGTGGTCCCCTCCAATAGTTTGAATTGGGTGGGACAAGACAAAAAATTACGAGAAGAGGAAATAGGCTAGCCAACACATGCCTCTAGTATATACCCCAACAACTTCATCGAACCAACCAGACCCACCAAACGTAATGGTTTCTTGTACAAGAAAAATATTACGAACATTGAAGGTACAAGGTCTCCCCTTGATATTTGAGTCATGGAATTGGAAAGACCAAAAAAATGAAGAGATAGATCCATATGATAGCAACCACATCCAAAATTGAAAGATCCAACAAATTCATATTGGGTATCTATCAGCTAGAAGATTTTCCACCAATCAATTTTGTACAGGACGACATCTCTATAGGGGAAACTCTCTCTATAGGGAAGAGGAGAGAGGGAAACCCTCTCCTTTAGGGTTTTTATTTTTTATAAGTCATTATTCTTTTATTTAGAACATGGGAGTTTACACAATTCTCATCTCAATTCAATTGTTATACTTAGATACCTACATATTTTTCATAAATGTTTGAATTCTTGATTTTCATTTTTTAAATATTCTTAATTTTTTTATGGGAATAAAAATATTCTAAAATTTATAATCCTTCTTAAAATTTTCCTACAATAGCATTCACAATACCATAACTTCACCTTTACTATCTATGCAGTGCATTTTAGTAGAGTAATATGTCCAAAACATTGCACTATCATAGTCAGCTTTACTAGATATGGATTAGTTTTCTTCCTAAAGCATAAGTACAACCACAAAAATTATAATAAATAGTTTATATGAGAACACATTAAAGTTATAAAATAAAATAAATATCATCAATATAAAACATTATAATAAATTTTTATCATTATTTAATTCAGGTAGTCAACAACGTTTGTTAGGTTCAACTAAACTTACTACTTCCTCTAACTATGGAAAAGAGAATTTAACTTCACAATCCTCAATTAAAATCTTTCTATTGGTTAACCTATGTGCATATTTGTTTCCTTCCTTTAATGTATAACCTATTTTTGGATGGATAAAAAGAGGATAAGTAAATTTGATTTCTTCAAACTCGATAACAAGATATATATATATATATATATATATATATATATATATATATATATATATATATAATTTACATATATATATATATATAATTTACACATGACATATTTATTAATTTTGTTTAAAAGTTTTTAAAAAGGGGCTAGTTTATTAAGTGACATAATTTTACTCATAAGTAATAGTAAGTAGATTAATTTTTTTTTTATTATTAATTTAAAAAGTAATTTTCAGTAACATCTTTCATCTAATTTTATATGACAAATAAATATAAGATGTATATATTTTATTGTATTAAATTTAATTTTCAATGAATAGTCGTATATAGTATTAAAATAAACCATACTATCATGTTATTTTAGTGCAAGTGTTAAATTTAATTTTTAATGAGTAGTCATATATAGTATTACAATAAACCATACTATCATGTTATTTTAGTTCAAGTGTATTCATCATAATATTTGAATTCTAAAAAGGTTAATACAATTGCATCTCAGTATCTTTTAATTGTTTATATGAAATTGAAATAGGTACCATTCATATTACATCATAACCACATTACCATAGGGTTTCTAAAAAAACACAAAGGATTACAGAACATATTGTATTATTATGGAATAAATGGTAATTGATCCATGGTGGGCTCATTCTATTATATAATCTTTATTTATTAAGCTATATCTAAATTCTATTGGTTAAGAAAAAACATGAAAACACTACATATGTTATTTGGTTAACTAGACCATATTGACCTTGTCTTTCTACTATGAGAAGGGTAATAAGGAAGGTGTTACAAAGGACTCCTTCATGATGCTTCCTACTTTTATCCTTCATCACATTGCAGATAGGGTAATTTGTTATCTTAGAGTCTAGAGTTTAATAGATTGATTAGAAAATACCTATGTTTCTCCTATGAATTTTTTTGACTAATCTTAACCCTAATGCAGCATACAAATGCAATAATAAGGCCTAAAAGTAATTTATATTTTTATTTTATATAATGAAGTAAAATGTGATTCCTCTTTTATAATCAAAGGCTTAAGAGATATGCAACAAAAAAGGCCTAGATGTAGATATATGTAATTTTGACTTAATGATAGCAATATTAACAATTTAGTTGATCCCTAAGTGATTAAAATGTTAAATTATTTCTTCTTTTTTTCTTTTCTATACTTTGACAATTAAACAAAAAATAGAAAATGATTATGGAAAATAACAAATAGATCCTAGAATCAAAATTCTAAAATAAAAAGAGTATGGATTAAGAAAAACTATTTTTGCCATAGAGGTAGAAGTGCTACAGGTTTTGCAAAAGCATTGTCGATGCTTTTGCATCCTAATGGTATTTTTTCCTTCCTATAAAATAAACATAAAAATATAGGGATTAGTGGTAAAGAGTTCTACCTAAATTGGAGGAGACTATAAAGATCCCTTATCCAAAATTAGACCCCTATTTATATAAGTATTAAAAATTGCCAAAATGATAATTGCATGGATTAAATTATTAATGGAAAAATACCATTATGTCAATGATAGCATTTTTAGTGATTTTTCTTGACAAACAACACTTTTACTCTCTATGATTGTGTAAAAGTAGAGAGCAATAAAACCATTGAACCTATATTATAATATTCCTTTTGCTTTAAAGAGCAAAAAAATAAGATATTTTTACTTAATGGTTGTTATAATTAAGGTCTCTTACCAAGGAGTACGTAGACCCTGCTAAGTGATAGAAAAGTGTTATTGCTTTCTTGAAATATAAAGTAACAATGACAAAAGGTAAACTTGTCAAACTATATGCAAATAAGATATTCAAAGCAAATTAGCATGCAATATGATTATAGATTAAAAATACAAAACAATGAAAGTGCCAAAGTAAGTAAGGGGAAATAGCACAACCCTATGCACACTTGTTGCTCGAAGATGTTATAATTGTTTTCCCCTTATTATGGAAGCTTGATTGAAGCTTACTTATTGCTTGAAGAAACTTGAGATCTTGATATTGGATGCTTGAATTATTGAATAAGCTTGAACACTTTGAATGTTTGGATTCTTGGTGGAAAAGAGTTTGGGTACTTAAAAGAGACCTTCACAAGATTTTGGCATAATCTTGTCATGCATGGAGATGAATTACTACGAGTCTAAATAGAGTTTGCCATAATTTTTTTACAATGTAAGATTATATTAATTGGTCACCCCAAGTTATTTTCTTTATATGAAGTCATACCACCTTGGGGGAAGGATTGCATTAAATATGATAGGATAAGAGAGTACAAATTTAAAATAGGATCAAGTGACACAGATCACCAAAGGATCACATGGGAGATAAGATAAACACCAAACTTGTCAAGATTTCCATTGATTCATCATGAATTTAAAGACTCAGAAGCCTTTACAAAACTAATGGTAAATCAAAATCAATGGTAGAAAACTATGTATGGTTTTACAAAGGCTACCAAAAATTCTATAGTTTGACAAATAAAAAAGGCTACAAACTAACAACTATAGGAACATAAATCCTATGAAATATTTTTAAACTTTGAATAATTAAAACTTGATTAATTAAGATCAATTAAATAAAATTTTAATTAAATATTAATTAATCCTTATCATTCCTCCAACCATAAAATCATTGGAATCTAATGCATACAAAATGGGATGATGATGTTGTACACAAAAGATAAAATAACCCAAGTGGGCCTAGTGAATCTCCACAAAAATGGAGGTCTATTTAGAACCAAGAGTTATCTCTAAGTTGAAAAAGAGGCTGAAGTATGGATGAGGACTACTAAAGAATGAGAGGGTAGATTACATAAAGTTAAAAACCCTACAAGATGGAAGAGGTAGGATGCTAAACGGTGGGACAAAATTTATAATTAAAGTTGAATTAAGAGGAGGAGGAGCAACAGGATCAGTATTAGGAACACAATCAAGTGCAATAGGAATAGGAGCAAGTGCAATAGGAATAAGAGCAGGTGCTCAATGAATGTAGTGCTCAAGTGGTGCAACATGTTGAGAGGTCAAAATTACATTTTTTGATGCGTCCTTGTGTTGTGGGGTGCTAAAAACCAAGGCAATCTTGCATATCTGATGCAAATTATTATGTGCCCAATGTGTTCTAAAAAACAAGGCAATCTTGTATGCTTGATAGTGCTTTTGTGCATTAGTGGCACTTTTGCACCTTGATAAAAAAAATTGTTGCATATTAGTGCTTCTACCACATGGAAAACGTTTTCATTTCCTAGTGGAAATTTTACCTCTTGATGAAACTTATGCATTAGAGTAGAGATTTTGCTTATTATGTACTTTTGATTGATTTTTACTTTTATTTTATAAGCCAAGGCTAATGGGGTTATTGAATTAGTTTTGTTGTGGGATAGGTTGTATATGCTAGACTATAAATAGCATCATTCACATGCACTTGATATCATATAGGATATCTTGGGCTATACAAACCACACACTTGTAGTAAGCTTGGGGTTGTAACAAATAGCCTTAATACCCAAGGTTGAGTTTGATATGAATATGATGATGACACTAATGAAGAGATGGAATTTAGGGATGAATACCTTTTAGACCTTGATAGGTGAGATGATCACGAACCTTGAAAATATCAAGGGGATATTGACAATATCAATTCGAGGGGTAGATATGCATGTGAGATATAAAAAAAGCTTTTAGGATAGATTGAATCCATTCAAATTAGATATAGTACTAATATTTCCATACTTATAGTCAAAGTTTGAGGAATAGCCTTTGAGAATTATTCAAAAGAGTCTAAATAATATTTTTATAGGCTAGGGGAAGAGATTTACAGAGGCTAAGGATAAAGCTACTCTTATAGAAGCATGTATGAAGATATAGTAGTTTATAGTTAAAATTGACAATTATAAAAGGGGAAATTTCTAGATGGAAGATATAAGTAGAGTCCTACAACTGAGGGTGTGTTTCTTGGATCAACTATGAGAAGTACTTGAGCGCCACCAAGGAAATATTTGATAATCTATTAGCAATGCAAAAAAACTACCTTATAACTATGAGGAATAAAAATGAGATAACCATCAACAAGGAACAAAAACAAATAAAGTTATGAATATAGACCAGTTTATTACATACTTGACACTTGCAACTTATAAGGGTATATGTTATTGCATATAAAGTGGACCATATATCAAGTTAGAAGTAGGCCACATGTAAATTTAGGGGAGTGTGTGTCATAGAATCATGTATATAATTGCTTTGTCATAGAATCTCTTTTTTGTCATAGAATTATAAATGTAGCCACTTAGTATCATGAATGTAACTCTCATAAATTAGGTAATTTAGAAATACTGTCATAGTAGGATGCTATAGAATTGTCATAAAATTTCATAAAATGGGAAGGATGTAACCCTCACAATTTAGAGAAGAATTTGCATATTTTGTAAGAAGGTTTCCCACTCAAAGTGGTCTATGATAGTAATATTTTTTGTCCCAAATTCCTACAATTATTGTTGTTTATATTTTCATGTTTTCAATTAATAAATGCTTCTACCATTGGATATATGATATTAGTGTTAATTTTATCAATACTTTGTGTAATAATTGTTAGAATTATATTTAGCACTAAATTTAGTATCTCAGTATAGCTTCACACTAAGAATTTTAAGGTTAAATATTCACATGAGAAGAAGAGGTTTATTGCACAATTGCTTTCCATCATAGTCACACTCACAAAGGAGATGGTTGATTGTAAATCTCTTCCTAGAGTTTACTTCTTATACCTAGAATTAGTTTCTTATATAGATTAAACATATAGACAAAAGACAATCCCTAGATAATTTGGATCCATCATCACTTAGCTAGGTCTACTTCCCTCTACCTCCTAAACAACCAAATTTATTTTATTAATTTTATTTATACAATTTTATTATGTTAGACTGCACTTACGGGAGATGTGATAATATGTACCTTCTATTCCATCATTCAAAATGAAATATAATTGTAGGATGAGCCCAAACTATACTAGAAAAATAACTCTCTAAACTCTTCATGGTTAGGTCAAAGCATGAGGATGTTTACCAGGTTATGATGAATATAAAAATATTGCAAAACATAGAGAGTATGGGCCCTAAATGAGGAGGTATTCGATAAATATTTAGACATTTAAAGAAATTTTAGAAAAAATATAAGAAGCAAAAATTGAGGGATGACATTCTCTATGGGATTAATGCTTGTCTACAAGGATTAATTGGTTGATGAATCCTTGAATGCATTATCTAGGATGGGGACCAACATAGAGATTGTTGATACTTTGAGGTATTGGTGGATAAAGCTCAAGTTTTAAACCTTAATGTTATGGATATCATTTGTTGACTACACCAAGAGGATACCCCTATTCCCATAGATGAGTTATAGTGTTGGCATGATATTTATCAAGGTAGAGGTTAGCAATGGTAAAATACCATACACTAATCTCATGACTTATAGGACCAATGAAAGCTCAGGATGTGCCATTATGAAGAGGATTATAAGGTGTAACATTGTCAATGTAGATATTGAACACATAATGCATTGCATAGGGTTGTGCAATAGTTTAAGCTAGGTAAATATGATGAGGCACTCAAATTACTCATCGATGTAAATATTATTGCCTTAAAATCCCATCCTTTTTATACTTAATGATAAGTGAACCTCTTGTTTCAATAAAAATGACAATTATTTTTGTATTTTGTACAAGATAATATAATTTAATGATTTTATATAATTGTGAATGTTTCTTACCTTAGTTTTCTCACAAATTAATTCATGCTGATACTAACCACCTCATCTCAATTGAGCCAATATTTATTTTTCATAGACATATAAAATCACTATAAAAAGAAAATAAGATAGTTTAAGTGGGATTTGAAGTTTTTGTGTTGAACTACGATAACGGGTAATTATTTTACTATGGGAAATATATTTGGAAGGAGTATTGAAAAATATTTGATAACTGCTAGTTGTATAGACCCATGTGCATCTGATTTCTTGGAGAAGATGGAGCATCCTAATCATCACATACAAATTAGTGAATGGTACACTTAGCATTGTAATTTTTTGAACCAAATGGTTGTTTCCTCTAGATCATATAATTTATTTAAATATAGGAATTGAAGGATGACACTAGCTAGAATCCATTTTAGGAAATCTTTTTACTCCTCCATAAAATTGTATTAGCTACTCAAAATTGGGATGTTGATTCTCAAAATTTAGGGAATCTAAAAATGTAATATTTTTTATGATTTTTATTTTGTAGTTGAGTATGACTATGGAAGTTCTAACTATACCCCTTAAGATTTGATAGATAGTTCACGGAATTTGCATGTTCCCCTTTAACTTTTATCTATATTTTAAAATAAAATTTCATAGTTAGAAATCCTATTAGTTAGTAGAGGCTAGTTTTATAGTTAGAATTTGTAGTAGAACAAAAAATGGATGGTTTTATTCTATGTATTTTATTCAAGTTTAATAATAATAGCTATGTCATTTAATCAAATTTCAGCAAGTATTTCTCTCTCCATAGGGAAACTACACCTATCCTTGCATTTTTGGCCCACTACAAGTGTGTGACTTGTAAGAACCTTAGTGAGCATATTTTATGTTTCCATATGCAATAGATAGATAGTCCTTTTGAACAAATATTTTTCAATTATACCTTTTCCATTTTTGTAGTTAACTGATTAGTATAATTTATTTCTTTTGAGTTTACTTTTTAGCATTCTTCATATAGTTTACTATTTCTTCATTATGTTCACACAATATTTAGTTTTTTACTTTTTAATTATTGTATATACAAGTTATCTCCTTCTTACACATTATCTAGGATGAACAATAAACGATGATAAACTTGTGGTATAAATTGGAGTTAACTCATAGGAACACATAGATTAGGTCCTCTAACAATTCATATAATTACATATAATTCCAATGCCTTACAAGTGTATGTTCCTAGATTGACATACTTAGTGCTCGTCAAGAACCACCTCATCCCCAAGAAGAAGAGAAAATCATAAGTATCATAGTTAATAAATAATTGTAATAAACATATTATAGAGCTTAATAAATTTTACCTTTAGTAAATGCTTCTACATCTTATTATCATCGTGAAGGAGTAAATAAGATGATCAAACCTGCTAAAACAATAGGGAAAATTGCAAAAGATAAAAAAATATTGTGTTTTGATTTTTTTGAGTGTTGTGTGTGATTACAAACCCTCACATGGTTACTATAGCCTATCTTCAATATGAATACTAACCATCAAACTCCCAATTAAAATTATTGCCATAGTTCATTCTTCTTAAGAATCCCTTTGCCTCCTTTCTTATAAATAAATTCCACCATTGGCCAACCAAACTATAAAGGAGTCTTGCTCGTTCTTCACTACAAAAAATAATGGGGTTGTTTTTAGACTTTCATACTAATTAAATACCTTTAATACCACATTATTCCTAAAATCCTTGCGTTGTAGTGATTTGTATGCAAGAATATTGTATATCTAATGGCGTATACCATTGAGCTAACCTAACTTATTTTTTTGAGTTCTATCATCCAATTGAAATGTGTATTATTGAAAAAAATGATAATTTTTTCATACATTGGATATTAATACATCTTAAAAGGTGTGTAAACTTGTCATCCTATCCTAGTAATAGCATCTAACACACATTCTCATAGTAATAGCAGGTGTCTTATCTCCTCTCTTATTAGAACAATTCGTTTAAGAATCAATACATAGTTGTTTGATGCACACGATGTTAATGGGGAGTATAATGTACCTCAAAATTATCTTTACACATATCTTCCACCATCCTTCCACAAAATAATCTAACATATATGCTCATAATAGTAGCATATTATGCCATTTCTCTTCTCAACCACTCAATGGATTGAGCCATATATTTTTTAGTTAGTTATAAGTAGTTGAAATAGTTTCTACCCATATCACATTTATTTCAATAACAAGATTACCAAGGTATTAGAAAAAATCATCTTATCATTGGTTAACTTATCATGAACATTTTTATCATAATCAAAGGATTTGAACTTAGGTCATACTTGTATGATTGCATCCCATTTATAGCCAATATAGGAGAAACTCTCTCTGTAGGGAAGAGGGGAGAGGGAAACCCTCTCCTTTAGGGTTTTTATTTTTTATAAGTCATTATTCTTTTATTTAGAACATGGGATTTTACACAATTCTCATCTCAATTCAATTGTTATAGTTAGATACCTACATATTTTTCATAAATGTTTGAATTCTTGATTTTCATTTTTTAAATATTCTTAAATTTTTTATGGGAATAAAAATATTCTAAAATTTAGAATCCTTCTTAACATTTTCCTACAATAGCATTCACAATACCATAACTTCACCTTTACTATCTATGCAGTGCATTTTAGTAGAGTAATATATCCAAAACATTGCACTATCATAGTTAGATGTACTAGATCTAGATTGGTTTCCTTCCTAAAGCATAAGTACAACCACAAAAATTGTAATAAATAGTTTATATGAGAACACATTAAATTTATAAAATAAAATAAATATTATCAATATAAAACATTATAATAATTTTTTATCATTATTTAATTCAGGTAGTCAACAACATTTTTTAGGTTCAACTAAACTTAGTACTTCCTATAACTATGGAAAAGAGAATTTAACTTCACAATCCTCAATTAAAATCATTCTATTGGTTAACCTATGTGCATATTTGTTTCCTTCCCTTAATGTATAACCTATTTTTGGATGGATAAAAAGAGGATGAGTAAATTTGATTTCTTCAAACTCTACAACAAGATATATATATATATATATATATATATATATATATATATATATATATATATATATATATATATATATATATATATATAATTTACCTATGATATATTTATTAATTTTGTTTAAAACTTTTTAAAAAAGGGTTAGTTTATTAAGTGACATAATTTTACTCATAAGTAATTGTAAGTAGATTAATGTTTTTTTTTTTATTAATTTAAAAGGTAATTTTTAGTAACATCTTTCATCTAATTTTATATGACAAATAAATATAAGATGTACAAATTTTATTGTATTAAATTTAATTTTCAATGAATAGTCGTATATAGTATTAAAATAAACCATACTATCATGTTATTTTAGTGCAAGTGTTAAATTTCATTTTTAATGAATAGTCATATATAGTATTACAATAAACCATACTATCATGTTATTTTAGTGCAAGTGTATTCATCATAATATTTGAATTCTAAAAAGGTTAATACAATTGCAACTCAGTATCTTTCAATTGTATATATAAAATTGAAATAGGTACCATTCATATTACATCATAACCACATTACCATAGGGTTTTTAAAAAATCACAAAGGATTACACAACATATTGTATTATTATGGAATAAATGGTAATTGATCCATGGTGGGCTCATTCTATTATATAATCTTTGTTTATTAAGCTATATCTAAATTCTATTGGTTAAGAAAAACATGAAAACACTACATATGTTATTTGGTTAACTAGACCATATTGACCTTGTCTTTCTACTATGAGAAGGGTAATAAGGAAGGTGTTACAAAGGACTCCTTCATGATGCTTCCTACTTTTATCCTTCATCACATTGTGGATAGGGGAATTTTTTAGCTTAGATTCTAGAGTTTAATAGATTGATTAGAAAATACCTATGTTTCTCCTAAGAAATTTTTTGACTAATATTAACCCTAATGCAACAAACAAATGCAATAATAAGGCCTAAAAGTAATTTATGTTTTTATTTTATATAATGAAGGAAAAGGTGATTCCTCTTTTATAATAAAAGGCTCAAGAGATATGCAAAAAACAAGTCCTAGATGTAGCTATATGTATTTTTGACTTAATGATAGCAATATTAACAATTTATTTGATCGCTAAGTGATTAAAATGTTAAATTATTTCTTCTTTTTTTCTTTTCTATACTTTGACAATTAAACAAAAAATAGAAAATGATTATGGAAAATAACAAATAGATCCTAGAATCAAAATTCTAAAATAAAAAGAGTATGGATTAAGAACAAATATTTTTGCCATAGAGGTAGAAGCGCTACAGGTTTTGCAAAAGCATTGTCGATGCTTTTGCATCCTAATGGTACTTTTTCCTTCCTATAAAATAAACATAAAAAGATAGGGATTAGTGGTAAAGAGGCCTACCTAAGTTGGAGGAGAGTATAAATATCCCTTATACAAAATTAGACCCCTATTTATATAAGTATTAAAAATTGCTAAAATGATAATTGCATGGATTAAATTATTAGTGCAAAAAATACCATTATGTCAATGATAGCATTTTCAGTGAATTTGCTTGAAAAACAAAACATTTACTCTCTATGATTGTGTAAAAGTAGAGAGCGATAACACCATTGAACCTATATTATAATATTCCTTTTGCTTTAAAGAGCAAAAAAATAAGATATTTTTACTTAATGGTTGTTATAATTAAGGTCTCTTACCAAGGAGTACGTAGACCCTGCTAAGTGATAGAAAAGTGTTATTGCTTTCTTGAAATATAAAGTAACAATGACAAAAGGTAAACTTGTCAAAATATATGCAAATAAGATATTCAAAGCAAATTAGCATGCAATATGATTATAGATTAAAAATACAAAACAATGAAAGTGCCAAAGTAAGTAAGGGGAAATAGCACAACCCTATGCACACTTGTTGCTCGAAGATGTTATAATTGTTTTCCCCTTATTATGGAAGCTTGATTGAAGCTTACTTATTGCTTGAAGAAACTTGAGATCTTGATATTGGATGCTTGAATTATTGAATAAGCTTGAACACTTTGAATGTTTGGATGCTTGGTGGAAAAGAGTTTGGGTACTTAAAAGAGACCTTCACAAGATTTTGGCATAATCTTGTCATGCATGGAGATGAATTACTACGAGTCTAAATAGAGTTTGCCATAATTTTTTTACAATGTAAGATTATATTAATTGGTCACCCCAAGTTATTTTCTTTATATGAAGTCATACCACCTTGGGGGAAGGATTGCATTAAATATGATAGGATAAGAGAGTACAAATTTAAAATAGGATCAAGTGACACAGATCACCAAAGGATCACATGGGAGATAAGATAAACACCAAACTTGTCAAGATTTCCATTGATCCATCATGAATTTAAAGACCGAGAAGCCTTTACAAAACTAATGGTAAATCAAAATCAATGGTAGAAAACTATGTATGGTTTTACAAAGGCTACCAAAAAGTCTATAGTTTGACAAATAAAAAAGGCTACAAACTAACAACTATAGGAAAATAAATCCTATGAAATATTTTTAAAGTTTGAATAATTAAAACTTGATTAATTAAGATCAATTAATAAAATTTTAATTAAATATTATTTAACCCTTATCATTCCTCCAACCATAAAATTATTGGAATCTAATGCATACAAAAGGGGATGATGATGTTGAACACATAATATAAAAGAACCCAAGTCGGCCTAGTGAATCCCCATAAAAATGGAGGTCTATTTAGAACCAAGAGTTATCTCTAAGTTGAACAAGAGGTTGAAGTATGGATGAGGACTACTAAAGAACGGGGTAGATTACATAAAGTTTAAAACCCTACAAGATGAAAGAGGTAGGATGCTAAACGGTGGGAACAAATTTATAATTAAAGTTGAAGTAAGAGGAGGAGGATCAATAGGATCAGTATTAGGAACAAAATCAGGTGCAATAGGAATAGGAGAAAGTGCAATAGGAATAAGAGCAGGTGCTCAATGAATGTAGTCCTGAGTGGTCAAAAGTACATTTGTTGATGCGCCCTTGTGTTGTGGGGTGCTAAAAACCAAGGCAATATTGCATACCTGATGCAAATTAGTATGTGCCTAATGTGTTCTAAAAACCAAAGCAATCTTGTGTGCTTGATAGTGCTTTTGTGCATTAGTGGCACTTTTGCACCTTGATAAAAAAATTATTGCATATTAGTGCTTCTACCACATGGGAAATGTTTTCATTGCCTAGTGGAAATTTTACCTCTTGACGACACTTATGCATTAGAGTAGATATTTTGCTTATTATGTACTTTTGATTGATTTTTACTTTTAGTTTATAAGCCAAGGCTAATGGGGTTATTGAATTAGTTTTGTTGTGGGATAGGTTGTATATGCTAGACTATAAATAGCATCATTCACATGCACTTGATATCATATAGGATCTCTTAGGCTATACAAACCACACACTTGTAGTAAGCTTGGGGTTGTAACAAATAGCCTTAATACCCAAGGTTGATTTTGATATGGATATGATGATTTCACTAATGAAGAGATGGAATTTGGGGATGAATATCTTTTAGACCTTGATAGGTGAGATGATCACAACCCTTGAAAATATCGAGGGGATATTGACAATATCAATTCAAGTGTAGATATGCATGTGAGATATGAAAAAAATCTTTTAGGATATATTTAATCCATTCAAATTAGATATAGTACTAAGAATTCCATAGTTATAGTCAAAGTTGGAGGAAGAGCCTTTGAACATTCTTCAAAAGAGTAAAGAATATTTTCATAGGCTAGGGAAAGAGCTTTACATAGGCTAAGGATAAAGCTACTCTTATAGAAGCATGTATGAAGATATAGTAGTTTATAGTTAAAATTGACAATTATAAAATGGGAAATTTCTAGATGGAAGATATAAGTAGAGTCCTACAACTGAGGGTATGTTTCTTGGATCAAATATGAGAAGTACTTGAGCGCCACCAAGGAAATATTTGAGAATCTATTAGCAATGCAAAAAAACTACCTTATAACTATGAGGAATAAAATGGAGATAACCATCAACAAGGAACAAAAACAAATAAAGTTATGAATATAGACCAATTTATTACATACTTGACACTTGCAACTTATAAGGGTATATGTTATTGCATATAAAGTGGACCATATATAAAGTTAGAATTAGGCCACATGTAAAGTTAGGGGAGTGTGTGTCATAGAATCATGTATATAATTGCTTTGTCATAGAATCTCTTTTTTTTCATAGAAGTATAAATGTAGCCACTTAGTATCATGAATGTAACTCTCATAAATTAGGTAATTTAGAAATACTGTCATAGTAGGATGCTATAGAATTGTCATAAAATTTCATAAAATATTCTTGTAAATATTATAAAATTGGAAGGATGTAACCATCACAGGTTAGAGAAGAATTTGCATATTTTGTAAGAAGGTTTCCCCCTCAAAGTGGTCTATGATAGTAATATTTTTGTCCCAAATTCCTACAATTATTGTTGTTTATATTTTCTTTCGCCAGAATGAATTCTTGTCCCTTTCCTGGTGCTTTCAATGGTGTAAAAGGTTTAAAATGATTGTGGCATGGTGGTTATAGGGGCAGACTGCACGAAGATCTATGTGGTGGCTTCTAGGGCGGACAACGTAGAATACTGTGGTGGCCATAAAAGTCGGACAGCCTACTCGGATTCATTGCGGCTATCGATTCCACCATGTAAATTAAATATATATATATATATTCATGTTTTCAATTAATAAATGCTTCTACCATTGGATATATGATATTAGTGTTACTTTTATCAATACTTTGTGTAATAATTGTTAGAATTATATTTAGCACTAAATTTAGTATCTCAATATAGCTCCACACTAAGAATTTTAAGGTTAAATATTCACATGAGAAGAAGAGGTTTATTGCACAATTGCTTTCCATCATAGTCACACTCACAAAGGAGATGGTTGATTGTAAATCTCTTCCTAGAGTTTACTTCTTATACCTAGAATTAGTTTCTTATATAGATTAAACATATAGACAAAGGACAATCCCTAGATAATTTGGATCCATCATCACTTAGCTAGGTCTACTTCCCTCTAACTCCTAAACAACCAAATTTATTTTATTAATTTTATTTACACAATTTTATTATGTTAGACTGTATTTATGGGAGATGTGATAATATGTACCTTCTACTCCATCATTCAAAAAGAAATATAATTGTAGGATGAGCCCAACCTATACTAGAAAAATAACTCTCTGAACTCTTCATGGTTAGGTCAAAGCATGAAGATGTTTACTAGGTTATGATGAATATAAAAATATTGCAAAACATGGAGAGTATGGGCCCTAAATGAGGAGGTATTAGATAAATATTTAGACATTTAAAGAAGTTTTAGAAAAAATATAAGAAGCAAAAATTGAGGGATGGCATTCTCTATGGGATTAATGCTTGTCTACAAGGATTAATTGGTTGATGAATCCTTGAATGCATTATCTAGGATGGGTACCAATGTAGAGATTGTTGATACTTTGAGGTATTGGTGGATAAAGCTCAAGTTTTAAACCTTAATGTTATGGATATCATTTGTTGACTACACCAAGAGGATACCCCTATTTCCCGTAGATGAGTTATAGTGTTGGCATGATATTTAGCAAGGTAGAGGTTAGCAATGGTAAAATACCATACACTAATCTCATGACTTATAGGACCAATGAAAGCTCAGTATTTCCCATTATGAAGAGGATTATAAGGTGCAACATTGTCAATCTAGATATTGAACACATAATGCATTGCATAGGGTTGTGCAATAGTTTAAGCTAGGTAAAGATGATGAGTCACTCAAATGACTCGTCGATGTAAATATTATTGCCTTAAAATCCCATCCTTTTTATACTTAATGATAAGTGAATCGCTTGTTTCAATAAAAATGACAATTATTTTTGTATTTTGTACAAGATAATATAATTTAATGATTTTATATAATTGTGAATGTTTCTTACCTTAGTTTTCTCACAAATTAATTCATGTTGATACTAACCACATCATCTCAATTGAGCCAATATTTATTTTTCATAGACATATAAAATCACTATAAAAAGAAAATAAGATAGTGTAAGTGGGATTTGAAGTTTTTGTGTTGAACTACGAGAACGGGTAATTATTTTACTATGGGAAATATAATTTGGAAGGAGTATTGAAAAATATTTGATAACTTCTAGTTGTATAGACCCATGTGCATCAGATTTCTTGGAGAAGATGGAGCATCCTAATCATCACATACAAATTAGTGAATGGTACACTTAGCATTGTAATTGTTTGAACCAAATGGTTGTTTCCTCTAGATCATACAATTTCTTTAAATATAGGAACTGAAAGATGACACTAGCTAGAATCCATTTTAGGAAATATTTTTACTCCTCCATAAAATTGTATTAGCTACTCAAAATTGGGATGTTGATTCTCAAAATTTAGGGAATCTAAAAATGTAATATTTTTTATGATTTTTATTTTGTAGTTGAGTATGACTATGGAAGTTCTAAATGTACCCCTTAAGAGTTGATAAATAGTTCACGGAAGTTGCATGGTCCCCTTTAAATTTTATCTATAGTTTAAAATAAAATTTCATAGTTAGAAATCCAATTAGTTAGTAGAGGCTAGTTTTATAGTTAGAATTTGTAGTAGAACAAAAAATGGATGGTTTTATTCTATGTATTTTATTCAAGTTTAATAATAATAGCTATGTCATTTAATCAAATTTTAGCAAGTATTTTTTCATCTCTCCCCATAGGGAAACTACACCTATCCTTGAATTTTGGGCCCACTACAAGTGTGTGACTTTTAAGAACCTTAGTGCGCATCTTTTATGTTTCCATATTCAATAGATAGATACTCCTTTTGAGCAAATATTTTTCAATTATACCTTTTCCATTTTTTGTAGTTAATTTTTCAGTATACTTTATTTCTTTTGAGTTTACTTTTCAGCATTCTTCATATAGTTGACTATTTCTTCATTATGTTCACACAATGTTTAGTTTTTTTACTTTTTAATTATTGTATATACAAGTTATCTCCTTCTTACACATTATCTAGGATGAACAATAAATGATGATCAACTTGTGGTATAAATTGGAGTTAACCCATAGGAACACATATATTAGGTCCTCTAACAATTCCTATAATTACACATAATTTCAATGCCTGACAAGTGTATGTTCCTAGATTGACACACTTAGTGCTTGTCAGGAACCACCTCATCCCCAAGAAGAAGAGAAAATCATAAGTATCATAGTGAATAAATAATTGTAATAAACATATTATAGAGCTTAATAAATGTTACCTTTAGTAAATGCTTCTACATCTTATTCTCATCATGAAGGAGTAAATAGCATGATAAAACCTGCTAAAAGAATAGGGAAAATTTCCAAAGATAAAAAAATATATTTTGTTTTGATTTTTTTGAGTGTTGTGTGTGATTACAAACCCTCACATGGTTACTATGGCCTATCTTCAATAGGAATACTAATCATAAACCTACCAATTAAAATTCTTGCCATAGTTCATTCTTCTTAAGAATCTCTTTGCCTCCTTTCTCATAAATAAATTCCACCATTGGCCAACCAAACTATAAATGAATCTTGCTTGTTCTTCACTATAAAAAATAATGGGGTTGTTTGTAGACTTTCATACTAATTAAATACCTTTAAGACCACATTATTCCTAAACTCCTTGCATTGTAGTGGTTTGTATGCAAGAATATTGTATATCTAATGGCGTATACCATTGAGCTAACCTAACTTATTTTTTTGAGTTCTATCATCCAATTGAAATGTGCATTATTAAAAAAAATTCATACATTGGATATTAATACATCTTAAAAGGTGTGTAAACTTGTCATCCTCTCCTAGTAATAGTATCTAACACACATGATCATAGTAATAGCATGTGTCTTATCTCCTCTCTTATTAGAAAAATTATTGTAATAATAAAGACATAGTTTTTTGATGCACTCTATGTTAATGGGGAGTATAATGTACCTCAAAATTATCTTTACACATATCCTCCACCATCCTTCCACAAAATCATCTAACATATATGCTCATAATAGTAGCATATTATGCCCTTTCTCTTCTCAACCACTCAATGGATTGAGCCATATATTTTTTAGTTAGTTATAAGTAGTTGCAATAGTGTCTACCCATATCACATTTATTTCAATAAACAAGATTACCATGGTATTATAAAAAATCATCTTATCATTGGTTAACTTGTCATGAAATTTTTTATCATAATAAAAGGATTTGAACTTAGGTCATACGTGTATGATTGCATCCCATTTATAGCCAATATAATGATTTGAACTTAGGTCATGCCCATATGATTAAATTTCATTTATTCCTACTTCATAATATCTTGAACAATGTTAAGGTTCATTCATGGGATTCAAACCTTGCAATGTGAAACTAGTACTTGTTTCTCATTTCTTTTCAAACTTCATTGTATTAAATATTAAATTTTACCCATAAGATTGGAACTATGATTTAGAGTATAAAACTTCTCACTATGAATCCTTGCCCTAAACCCATTAAACAATATATATTAATTAAAAAGGCAATAGTATTTATTAGGTATTAAACCAACACATCTAGAGCTATGATGTCTATAATACCATATTTTTTCATTTTAACATTGCATTATGTAAAAAATTAAATGGCTTTTTAAAAAAGTATATATAAGAAAATATGATATGTAGCATAGGTTTTTAATGTTTATTGGTATTGAGAACATCAAACCATCTAATATTTTATTGGTTTAATATATGTGGAAGGAGGTATTCGTACTATGCTATCAACCTATAAAATTCAAACCTTGAACCTCCTCTTTGAAGCACCCAAACCCTCAAAATTAAACCCACTCAATTAAAATATTAATTAAATAATAGTTATCAAAGTTAAACGTTATTACAATTTTATAAAAAAAAATTAAGAAAGTTCAAACTATCATAGTAAGCTTTTAAAAATACAAAATTTACTTAGTAGTTTATTCAAAATATCATAAGCTTCTTAGAAGAGAAATATGTTTAAGTTTTCAAAATTTTGTAAAAGATACAAAGCATAGAAAGGAAAAGGGTAAAGTAGGTTATAAATTCAATAAAAAATTTACTTAAATGTTTATTGGAAATATCATACACTTCTTAAAAGAGAAATATGTTTAAGATTGTATAATTTTGTAAAAGATAAAATGTATAGAAAGGTAAATTTGAGACATTACAAAAATTATTTAAATGTTTATTTCAAATATCATACACTTAGAAGATAAATATATTTAAGATTGCAAAAATTTGTAAAATAAAAAATAAAATAAAAAGGTGAAAGGAAAAATAATTTTTCATATCTACGAAATCATCTATCATACTTTATATGAGACAATACAAAATTAACTTAAATGTTTATTGGAAACATCACACACTTCTTAAAAGGGAAATCTGTTAAGATTGCATAACTTTTTAAAAGATATATAGCATACAAAAATAAAAGGTAAAGCATAATTTAATGTTCATAACACCATAGGTCATATAAGTACACTTCCTAAGAGAGAAATAAGTTTAAAATTGCATAATTTTATAAAAGATAAAATAGTTTTTATGTACTCACGACCTATAAAACAAAACAAAATTTACTTAAATGTTTACACAGTTTACTTAAAATTTAATCCAATTATTATACACTTTTTAAATGAGAAATATGTTTAAAATTGTAAAATTTTCATTAAAATACAAGTAGTTGTTCATGCCAACTAACTCATAGCCCATATAATACAATACCAAATTTACTTAAATATTTATTATACACTTCTAAAAAAAATACCCATATCATACAATATAAAAATACAATACCAAATTTACTTAAATATTTATTATTCAATTCTAAAAAAAATAGCCCATATCATACAATATAAAATTTACTAAGAGAAATATATTTAAGACTACAAAAATGTGTAATATTTATTATACACTTCTAAAAAAAATACCCCATATCATACAATATAAAAATACAATACCAAATTTACTTAAATATTTATTATTCAATTCTAAAAAAAATAGCCCATATCATACAATATAAAATTTACTAAGAGAAATATATTTAAGACTACAAAAATGTGTAAAACAAAGATATAAAGCACAAAATGATAAAATAAGACTAAACCATTAATCACATGAGACAATACCAAATTTACTTAAAACTTTTAAATATTATACAGTAGACCCAAGTTTCAATCACATTTCAATCATCGTGAGTGTGAGTTTGGATGTATATTAAAAAACAAAAAAATATTATACACTTTTAAAATATATATATATTTAAGAACTTTGAAAGTTTCATAGTCTTGAAACGGAGAACGTTCATTGTAAAAAAATATTTTATTCCTCATGATTTCAGGTTGGGTGTGCTAAAAAGAACAACGCGGATTTCATTTCTGCCTCTTTTGCGTATCACCATCTCATTTCCTATCTCGGCGCCGCATCCGCTTCCTTTTGCTTGTGGAAGCTGCACCGGGCACGCCACCTAAATTTCTTGAACAAACCTCATTTTTCCTGAACAGACATGGCGAGCTTTACACGTCTTTGCTTCAATATGCCTCTTTTGGGTTTGGAAGGGACGTCATTAGTGCTTGGCTTGCCGATGGTACGCCATTTTTAAGTGGTGTGGTTTAAGGTAGCATGCATATCTAGAATTCAAACTGTCAAGGAGTCTGTCAGTCAATTCCGTTTGCGAGTTTCGGTGAATTGATTAGGTGGAAGCTAAAGTTTGACTCCAGGAACCTCTGGTGTGATGCCTATTACTTATTAATGGACTCACTCTTAAATAGTTGTCGTGCATTCACTTTTCTATCTTTGGGATTGATTTTTCCAGACCACAAAAGGTTCAAGAACTCATCTCTTCCCGTTTCTTTCGGTTCCGTGTTGAGTCGACTAAAAGTAGAATTCGTATTCCCCGTTCTTTAGTACAAGCGGCTTTTTCTATTTTTAAGTTCATTTAGACAGTGACTTACGTCATAATTATTTGAATTTAGATTTTTGAAGAGTCAAAAACCTGTTGCACATAAATTAAAACTTTAACTGGTAAGTCCAAAACCCTATCCAGAGACTGGTACCAGGCTTCTTTGGTTTCTATTTCTTTAATAATATGTTTAATATGTGAATAATTAAAACTTGATTCATTAAGATCGATTAAACAAAATTTTACATAAATATTAACTAATTTTTATTATTACTTTCAACTACAAAAGTATTGGAATCTAATGCATATAAAAGGGAGTGAAGATGTTGAACTCAAAAGCTAAAAAGAACCCAAGTGAACCTACTGAATCTCTAAAACAATGGAGACCTATGTAGAACCAATAGCTACCTCTAAGTTGAACAAGAGGTTGAAGCATGGATGACTACTGCTGAAGAATGAGAGGATAGACTAACTAAAATTGAAAACCCTGCAAGGTGGAAGAGGTAAGATGCTAAACAGTGGGAACAAATTTATAGCTAAAGTTGGAGCAAGAGGAGGAGGAGCAATAGGATCAATAATAGGAACAAAAGTGGGTGCAATAGGAATAGGAGTAGATGCTCAATAAATGTGGTGCTCAAGTGGTCCAACATGTTGAGTGGTCAAAAGTACATTTGTTGGTGTGTCCTTGTGTTGTGGGGTGCTGAAAACCAAGGCAATCTCACATGCTTGATGCAAATTAGTATATGCATGATGTGTGTTGAAAACCAAGGCAATCTTGTATGCCTGATAGTTCTTTTGTGCATTAGTGTTACTTTTACACCTTGATAAAAAAAAATTGTTGCATATTGGTGCTTCTACCACATGGGCAATGCTCTCATTGTCTGGTGGAACTTTTGCTTCTTGATGAAACTTGATGACACTTTTGCATTGGAGTGGAGATTTTGCTTATTGTGTACTTTTGATTGAATTTTTCTTTTAGTTTATGAGCCAAGCCTAATGGGGTTCTTGGCTTAGTTTTGTTGTGGGAGAGGTTGTAAATGCTAGACTATAAAGAACATCATCCACATTCACTTTGAGATCATTTAGGATATCTTGGGCTATACAGATCACATACTTTCAGTAAGCTTGGGGTTGTAACAAATATCTCTAATACCCAAGGTTGAGTTTGATATGGATATGATGATGGCACTAATGAAGAGATGGGATTCGGGGATGAATACCTTTCAGATCCTAATAGCGGATATGATCCTGAACCTTGAAAACATCAAGGGATATTGACGATATCAATTAGAAGGGTAAAAATGCATGTGAGATATGACAAAGAGCTTGTAGGATAGATTGAATCCATTCAAATTAAAGATAGTACTAATATTTCCATACTTTTAGTCTAAGTTGGAGGAATAGCCTTTAAGAATTCTTCAAAATAGTCTAAAGAAGATAGGCTAGGGGAAGAGGTAGATAGGCTAACGATGAAGCTACTCTTAGAGAAGTATGTATGAAGATATAGTAGTTTATAGTTACAATTGGAAATTATAAAAGGGGAAATTTCTAGATGGAAGATAGAAGTAGAGTCCTAGAACTGAGGGTATGTAATTTGGCCAAATATGAGAAGGACTTGAGGACCACCACAGAAATGTTTGAGATTCTATTAACAACACAAAAATACTACCTTATATCTATGAGGAAGAAAACAGAGATAGTCATCAACAAGGAACAAAAACAAACAAATTTAACAAGATAAACCAATTTTTTACATACTTAACACTTGCAAATTATAAGGGTATATGCTATTGTATATAAAGTGGACCATATATCAAGTTAGAAGTGGGCCACATGTTAAGTTAGGAGAGTGTGTGTCATAGAATCATGTATATAATTGCTTTGTCATAGAATCTCTTTGTTGTCATAGAATTATAAATGTAACCACTTGGTATCATGAATGTAACTGTCATAAATTAGGTAAGTTAGGAATATTGTCATAGTAAGATGTCATAAAATATTATCATAAAATTTCAGGAAATATTCTTGTAAATATTATAAAATGGGAAGGATGTAACCCTCACAGGTTAGAGAAGAATTTGCATATTTTTAAGAAGGTTTACATCTCAAAGTGGTCTGTGATAGTAATATTTGTATCCCAAATTCCTACAATTATTGTTGTTTATATTTCCATGTTTTCAATTAATGAATGCTTCTACCATTGGATATATGATATTAGTGTTACTTTTATCAATATTTTGTGCAATCATAGTTAGAATTATCTTTGGCACTAAATTTATTATCTCAGTATAGCTCCACACTAAGAATTTTTTGGTGAAATATTCACATGAGAAGAAGTGGTTTATTGCACAATTGCTTTCCATCATAGTCACACTCACAAAGGATATGGTTAATCATAAACCTCTTCCTAAAGTCTACTGATTATACCTAGAATTGGTTTCATATATAGATTAAACATATAGACAAAGGACAATCCCTAGATAATTTGGTTCCATCATCACTTAGCTAGGTCTACTTCTCTTTACCTCCTAAACAACAAAATTTATTTTATTAATTTTATTTACACAATTTTATTATGTTAGAGTGCATTAATGGGATATTTGATAATATGTACCTTCTACTCCATAATCCAAAATGAAATAGCAATGTAGGACGAGTCCAACCTATAATAGGAAAATAACTCTCTGAACTCTTCATGGTTTTGTCAAAGCATGAGGATGTTCACCAGGATATGATGTATATAAAAAATATTGCAAAACATAGAGAGTATGGGCCTTGAATAAGGATGTATTAGAAAAATATTTATACTTTTAAAGAAGTTTTAGAAAAAATATGAGAATCAACAATTGAGGGATGACATTATTTGTGGGATTAATGCTTGTATACAAGGATTAATTGGTTGATGAATATTTGAATGCATTATCTAGGGTGGGGATCTACATAGATATTGTTGATACTTTGAGGGATTGGTGGATAAGGCTCAATTTTAAATCCTTAATGTTATGGATCCCATTTGTTGACTACACCAAGAGGATACTCATATTTCCCATAGACGAGTTATGGCATTGGCATGATATTTAGCAAGGTAGAGATTAGAACTGGTAAAATTTCATATCATAAACCATGACTTATGGGACCAATGAAATATCTAGATGTCCCAATGTGAAGAGGATTATAAACTGCAACATTGTCAATCTAGACATTGAACACTTAATGCATTGCATAGGCTTGTGCAATAGTTTAAGTTGAGGAAAGATGATGAGTCACTCAAATGACTCATCAATGTAAATATTATTGCCTTAAAATCTCACCTTTTTTATACTCATGAAGTATGCTCATTTTTGTTCCCTCTTTCATCCTTATACGAACTTAGTAGTCACCTAATTTTTTATAGATTCTTTTGTTTTGCTTTCATGGCATACCCACATCCATTGTGTTCGATCATGATCCTGAATTCACTAGTAATTTTTAGCAAGTTTTTTTAAGTTGAAGGGGACTTAGCTCAAAATGAGTTCATTCTATCATCCATAAATGGATGGTCAAACAGAGATTGTCAATAAATTTTTGAATATCTACCTTCATTGCTTTGCCTATGATCATCTTACATAGTGGGTGAATTGGCTTTCCTTGACTGAGTGGTGGTATAAAACCTTGTATCACACTATGATCAAGGTTACCCCTTTTAAAGCAGTTTATTGCCATCCTCCATCAACACCCTCCTCATACATTCCAAGCAATTCAAAGGTCCATTTTGTTGAAACTACTCTCTACCAACATGCCTATTGATCAAAAATTTGACACCGCATGGAGGGTGGGGGTGGATCAACACCAACATTGAATAGCCACCACTCAGCAAGGATTGGGTGGTCGATCTCTAGAAAAGGCTAGTTCCTCTATGGTGATTCCAACTATCTATGTTGCAAAAGGGAAAAGTAAAAAAGAGGGGTAAAGAGATGGGAAAATGGTTGTAGCCAAATTTCACAAGGATGGGTATAGCTGAATCAAGATACATGCAGGTATCACAATGCGGGTAGAAACACAAACCTAACGCCTAATAGATTAGCCAATTGTACCTTCACTAAACACTTTAGAGCGAAGGGTGGAGAGCAAATTCTAGAACCGGTGAGTGAGTGCATGAAATATAGAAAGTATAATTATAGCTCTCCCATCCAACCAACTTTAATAGAAATAAACCCTTACCTAGAGCCACCTAGTGAATTTCATGAAATCTAGATTGTAGAATTATATGAAACCACCCAACTTACCAAAGCATAAATAAATACTCATGCATTCAATGTAAATAAA
Source organism: Wollemia nobilis (assembly GCA_028583015.1). Taxonomy (NCBI): domain Eukaryota; kingdom Viridiplantae; phylum Streptophyta; class Pinopsida; order Araucariales; family Araucariaceae; genus Wollemia; species Wollemia nobilis. Next base: position 1,459,813 of record JAQPPZ010017129.1, read on the forward strand.
TAAAGGTAGAATCAAATACCAAATAGTGCTAAGCTTATATTTATACAGTGGTGAAAACCTTACACATGAATTGTTATTACTAAAGAGTCACCCTTGGGAATGACCAACATTCCACTATTTATAGGTATTTTACATTAAATTCAAAATTCAAAAATTAATGGTGATAGGTAGGAAGACAACACTTGAAGTTGATAGGTGCTTTGCAAGTACACTACTCCTAATTGGGTGCATTAAATTCAAAAAGCAGAATTAGAGTGCTCTTATCGAATCGGCTTTAACAAAAATAAACCTTAACCAATGTTATGAATGCAAATTTCAGAACCACCCAGTGAATTTCATGAAATCCAGATTATAGAATTATATGAAACCACCCAAATGACCAAAGCAAAAATTAATATTTATACATTCAATGCAAATAAATGAAGGCAGAATTAGATACCAAACAGTGCTAAGCTTATATTTACATAGTGGTGAAAACCTTACATATGAATTGTAATGGCTAAAGAGTTGCCCTTGGGAATGACCAACATTCCACTATTTATAGGTATTTTACATTAAATTCAAAATTCAAACATTAATGGCGATAGGTAGGAAGACAACACTTGAAGTTGATAGATGCTTCATAAGTACACTACTCCTCAAGATGGCAATGATCTTCTAGAAGGATGTAGATGCATTCGGTTTAATCTGGGCCCTTGGAACCACTGATATTTTTGTTCAATTCATTTATTTTCATCTACCTCATCCTTTTACTCAGTTGGTGATCCTATGGTTACGTGATTAATGACTAAAATTAACCACCTTGGGAGTAGCGCACCTCAAATTAGTCACTTCTACGCTTGATCACCTAGTACTTGGAATACTACAACAATGAATACTATTTGTATTTGAATTTTAGGTGATGACATGAGCTTTGCATGGTGGGTGAGTGATTCCTTTATCTTTCTTTCTACTCATGGAGCCATCAGGAAGAAGGGTGATTACTTGTTTAGGGTTCTGCCCAATTTGTAGATGAATGTCCCACCCGAGAATGGGTGGGAGTCTTCATCCTTCTTGTGGATGGGTTTCTCCCTTTATCCACCCTTGTTGGTTGCTATAAAATTTCATTCAACAAGTGGGAATATCTTTTGGATAGTTTCACCCAAGGCAAAGGGTGAAACATCTGCCTTCTCCATTATCCGCCCGATGCTTGTATCTGCCCATTACTACTACTGCAACTTTCTATCTTCTACTCTCTCATTAATGTTTTCAAAATTTGGTTAATTCTTAGAGAAGCATAATCCTACAAAAAATAAGTGGGTGAAACAATGCACAATTACACCTACAATGCCAAAGTCCTTCGTCGATCGAAGCTAAATTTTGAATTGGCCTATAATTGGATGCACCAAAAAGTTGATTAACACCATTTTGAGTGTAAATTTGAAGCTGAAAATATGGTTTTCCTTTGCTTATAGCCATATAAATAGTCATCACTCTAACTTTGCAGGTGCTAAAAACTCACTACCAAATACTATGGCCCCTATTAGGTCTTACAGTAGATCGGTGCAACGACCTACAAATGGACCCCACCATCCATCTACATCCAAGATCCTTTGTCTTTCATGTATCCTCTCTTAAGAAGGTTATGGAAAATTATGTATAGGTTCAATCTACTTTACTAGAATTGGATGAAGAGGGTTCTATCTTACTCGATCCCGAATAACTGTTGGACCACATGTCACACACTCTTTGCAATCAGGTAATAACTAAGGTTCTTGAGCAATGGTATGGCCTACAACCAAAATATGCTACATGGGAGTCTCTCCAGTAGCTACGATACCGGTTTCCTCATCTAAAAATTTGAAGATAAGCTTTTTGAAAGGGAAGGGCATGTTTAGACCCCATCCTAACATAATTTTTGTAATACTCATATAATTATGTAATAATCCCCTTCCAATGTGGGGATCCTTTTATAATTTTATTTTTGTAATAGTTTGTAACGATATGTGACAAGAAATATGCCTAGACAAGTTGGGCCATTTCATGTAACTATTATCAAGAATGTAACTGATGTTTGGTAGAAGATTCTACTTTGAGTGACACTTTGCATGTAATCCAACCCTTGAGGATTAGATCAGGGTTACATTAAGTGTATCTTTAAAAGACATGGGTCTATGAATGAATGTATATTTTTACAAAATACTAAAAGTATTGAAGTATTTACCCCTCGAAGAGGCCTATGATTCTATATTATTTGTGAGATTGTTTCATTTTTGCACTTAATTTTTGTATTGCAATAGTTTGTGTTTCAAGTAGTTACGTTTATTTGCAATATTTTTGTGAATAAGTTTGTTTTAAATAGTAGGTTCCTAACAAATTTGTTCTTTTTTTCTTGTGGAAGCAGCATCTGACACACCACTTAAATTTCTTGAACAAACCTCATTTTTTGGGAATAAACTCAGACATGGCAACCTTTACATGTCTTTGGTTCAATACACGAAATGATTCATAAGGATGAAGGATTTTAGTATAAGAAATTGTTCCCTTAAATGTATTTGTCTCAATACACAGTATGAATCAATTATCATCTCAATTGTAATATATGCTTGTTAAATTCATATTAGTTTAATCATATTTGGCTTAATTATTTTATAGTTTCCATTTCCATGCATACTCATATCTATATTTGCACAGTCTACATGGGATATTTCTTTTTTCCTAGTTGAATGCAAAATTTTAGTTTATAGATATTTAACGACAATATTTTAAAAAGAGATCAAATAGATTCTTTAGTTAGTTAAACCACAACAAATATGTACAACTCAAATCTCATCCGTCTAAATATCCACCCAAACAAATAATACATAGAAAATATACTAACATATTTCTATCTACCCACCAGACTAATGTGACCCCCATTAAATTCTTAACCCCTTATCCACATCTTGATTAAATGGAAATCCCTTATGAACTTCAAAGGCAGTTCAAATTTCCCTTGGAGTTCTTCTTGTCTCTATAGAAGGGACACTCATCCTTGTTCCCATATGTTCCAAGGGCATGCACTGGCATTCTTGGCAACATATCCCACAATATTTTAGGCACTTGTATCTCACACCTGTCTTGGCACACCTTTCCCCACAAGCACTCCCATAGCCTATAAATACAAGCAATAACAACAATATTTTTTTGAAAAGGTAAAAAAATTATATTTATAGCACAAAAAATAAATTGTAGTCATAGGTCTACCACTTTTGGCAAGCCCTAAAATATGAATACAACTTGGATTAACTTTTCCAAAAATAACAAAAAACTAAGTACCATAAATAGAGCAAAGACTCTTACACTGATCCCATTTTTGCTTTATGTTCATCCTAAGTAACCTAGTAAGCTTGATAGTCCTACAAACACTACTAGTGTTGTCCCAAAAGAACCTAAAGAGTGATGTATCAGGAAAAAAAACCCAACCAATAATTATTCATCCTCCATTGATCCACAAGGCTTAGTGGACTCTAAACATGTCCTCATCCTTACATAAGTCTTTACTAGCCAAACTAAGAACCATTCGGTTCACCTCAAGCCATTCAAAAGTGTCGCTATCCTTATTAAAATTCAGCATGTATCCAACTCGACTTTCACTACTATTTGTATTTGAATTTTAGGTGATGACATGAGCTTTGCATGGTGGGTGAGTGATTCCTTTATCTTTCTTTCTACTCATGAAGCCATCAGGAAGAAGGGTGATTACTTGTTTAGGGTTCTGCCCAATTTGTAGATGAATGTCCCACCCAAGATTGGGTGGGAGTCTTCATCCTTCTTGTGGGTGGGGTTCTCCCTTTATCCACACTTGCTGGTTGCTATAAAATTTCATTCAACAAGTGGGAAGATCTTTTGGATAGTTTCACCCAAGGCAAAGGGTGAAACATCTTCCTGCTCCATTATCCGCCCGACGCTTGTATCTGCCCATTACTACTACTGCAACTTTCTATCTTCTACTCTCTCATTAATGTTCTCAAATTTTGGTTAATTCTTAGAGAAGCATAATCCTACAAAAAATAAGTGGATGAAACAATGCACAATTACACCTACAATGCCAAAGTCCTTCGTCGATCGAAGCTAAATTTAGAATTGGCCTATAATTAGATGCACCAACAAGTTGATTAACACCATTTTGAGTGTAAATTTGAAGCTGACCATATGGTTTTCCTAATAGTCATCACTCTAACTTTGCAGGTTCTAAAAACTCACTACCAAATACTATGGCCCCTACTAGGTCTTACAGTAGATCGGTGCAACGACCTACAAATGGAACCCACCATCCATCTACATCCAAGATCCTTTGTCTTTCATGTATCCTCTCTTAAGAAGGTTATGGAAAATTATGTATAGGTTCAATCTACTTTACTAGAATTGGATGAAGAGGGTTCTATCTTACTTGATCCCGAATAACTGTTGGACCACATGTCACACACTCTTTGCAATTAGGTAATAACTAAGGTTCTTGAGCAATGGTATGGCCTACAACCAAAAGATGCTACATGGGAGTCTCTCCAGTAGCTACGATACCGGTTTCCTCATCTAAAAATTTGAAGATAAGCTTTTTGAAATGGAAGGGCATGTTTAGACCCCATCCTAACATAATTTTTGTAATACTCATATAATTATGTAATGATCCCCTTCCAATGTGGGGATCCTTTTATAATTTTATTTTTGTAATAGTTTGTAACGATATGTGACAAGCAATATGCCTAGACAAGTTGGGCCATTTCATGTAACTATTATCAAGAATGTAACCGATGTTTGGTAGAAGATTCTACTTTGAGTGACACTTTGCATGTAATCCAACCCTTGAGGATTAGATCAGGGTTACATTAAGTGTATCTTTAAAAGACATGGGTCTATGAATGAATGTATATTTTTACAAAATACTAAAAGTATTGAAGTATTTACCCCTCGAAGAGGCCTATGATTCTATATTATTTGTGAGATTGTTTCATTTTTGCACTTAATTTTTGTATTGCAATAGTTTGTGTTTCAAGTAGTTACGTTTATTTGCAATATTTTTGTGAATAAGTTGAATTTAAATAGTAGGTTCCTAACAAATTTGTTCTTTTTTTCTTGTGGAAGTAGCATCTGACACACCACTTAAATTTCTTGAACAAACCTCATTTTTTGGGAATAAACTCAGACATGGCAACCTTTACATGTCTTTGGTTCAATACACGAAATGATTCATAAGGATGAAGGATTTTAGTATAAGAAATTGTTCCCTTAAAATGTATTTGTCTCAATACACAGTATGAATCAATTATCATCTCAATTGTAATATATGCTTGTTAAATTCATATTAGTTTAATCATATTTGGCTTAATAATTTTATAGTTTCCATTTCCATGCATACTCATATCTATATTTGCACAGTCTACATGGGATATTTCTTTTTTCCTAGTTGAATGCAAAATTTTATTTTATAGATATTTAACGACAATATTTTAAAAAGAGATCAAATAGATTCTTTAGTTAGTTAAACCACAACAAATATGTACCACTCAAATCTCATCCGTCTAAATATCCACCCAAATAAATAATACATAGAAAATATACTAACATATTTCTATCTACCCACCAGACTAATGTGACCCCCATTAAATTCTTAACCCCTTATCCACATCTTGATTAAATGGAAATCCCTTATGAACTTCAAAGGCAGTTCAAATTTCCCTTGGAGTTCTTCTTGTCTCTATAGAAGGGACACTCATCCTTGTTCCCATATGTTCCAAGGGCATGCACTGGCATTCTTGGCAACATATCCCACAATATTTTAGGCACTTGTATCTCACACCTGTCTTGGCACACCTTTCCCCACAAGCACTCCCATAGCCAATAAATACAAGCAATAACAACAATATTTTTTTGAAAAGGTAAAAAAATTATATTTATAGCACAAAAAATAAATTGTAGTCATAGGTCTACCACTTTTGGCAAGCCCTAAAATATGAATACAACTTGGATTAACTTTTCCAAAAATAACAAAAAACTGAGTACCATAAATAGAGCAAAGACTCTTACACTGATCCCATTTTTGCTTTATGTTCATCCTAAGTAACCTAGTAAGCTTGATAGTCCTACAAACACTACTAGTGTTGTCCCAAAAGAACCTAAAGAGTGATGCATCAGGAAAAAAAACCCAACCAATAATTATTCATCCTCCATTGATCCACAAGGCTTAGTGGACTCTAAACATGTCCTCATCCTTACATAAGTCTTTACTAGCCAAACTAAGAACCATTTGGTTCACCTCAAGCCATTCAAAAGTGTCGCTATCCTTATTAAAATTCAGCATGTATCCAACTGGACTTTCACTACTATTTGTATTTGAATTTTAGGTGATGACATGAGCTTTGCATGGTGGGTGAGTGATTCCTTTATCTTTCTTTCTACTCATGGAGCCATCAGGAAGAAGGGTGATTACTTGTTTAGGGTTCTGCCCAATTTGTAGATGAATGTCCCACTCGAGAATGGGTGGGAGTCTTCATCCTTCATGTGGGTGGGGTTCTCCCTTTATCCACCCTTGCTGGTTGCTATAAAATTTCATTCAACAAGTGGGAAGATCTTTTGGATAGTTTCACCCAAGGCAAAGGGTGAAACATCTGCCTGCTCCATTATCCGCCCGACGCTTGTATCTGCCCATTACTACTACTGCAACTTTCTATCTTCTACTCTCTCATTAATGTTCTCAAAATTTGGTTAATTCTTAGAGAAGCATAATCCTACAAAAAATAAGTGGGTGAAACAATGCACAATTACACCTACAATGCCAAAGTCCTTCGTCGATCGAAGCTAAATTTTGAATTGGCCTATAATTGGATGCACCAACAAGTTGATTAACACCATTTTGAGTGTAAATTTGAAGCTGACAATATGGTTTTCCTTTGCTTATAGCCATATAAATAGTCATCACTCTAACTTTGCAGGTGCTAAAAACTCACTACCAAATACTATGGCCCCTATTAGGTCTTACAGTAGATCGGTGCAACGACCTACAAATGGACCCCACCATCCATCTACATCCAAGATCCTTTGTCTTTCATGTATCCTCTCTTAAGAAGGTTATGGAAAATTATGTATAGGTTCAATCTACTTTACTAGAATTGGATGAAGAGGGTTCTATCTTACTCGATCCCGAATAACTTTTGGACCACATGTCACAAACTCTTTGCAATCAGGTAATAACTAAGGTTCTTGAGCAATGGTATGTCCTACAACCAAAAGATGCTACATGGGAGTCTCTCTAGTAGCTACGATACCGGTTTCATCATCTAAAAATTTGAAGATAAGCTTTTTGAAAGGGAAGGGCATGTTTAGACCCCATCCTAACATAATTTTTGTAATACTCATATAATTATGTAATGATCCCCTTCCAATGTGGGGATCCTTTTATAATTTTATTTTTGTAATAGTTTGTAACGATATGTGACAAGCAATATGCCTAGACAAGTTGGGCCATTTCATGTAACTATTATCAAGAATGTAACTAATATTTGGTAGAAGATTCTACTTTGAGTGACACTTTGAATGTAATCCAACCCTTGAGGATTAGATCAGGGTTACATTAAGTGTATCTTTAAAAGACATGGGTCTATGAATGAATGTATATTTTTACAAAATACTAAAAGTATTGAAGTATTTACCCCTCGAAGAGGCCTATGATTCTATATTATTTGTGAGATTGTTTCATTTTTGCACTTAATTTTTGTATTGCAATAGTTTGTGTTTCAAGTAGTTACGTTTATTTGCAATATTTTTGTGAATAATTTGAATTTAAATAGTAGGTTCCTAACAAATTTGTTCTTTTTTTCTTGTGGAAGCAGCATCTGACACACCACTTAAATTTCTTGAACAAACCTCATTTTTTGGGAATAAACTCAGACATGGCAACCTTTACATGTCTTTGGTTCAATACACGAAATGATTCATAAGGATGAAGGATTTTAGTATAAGAAATTGTTCCCTTAAAATGTATTTGTCTCAATACACAGTATGAATCAATTATCATCTCAATTGTAATATATGCTTGTTAAATTCATATTAGTTTAATCATATTTGGCTTAATTATTTTATAGTTTCCATTTCCATGCATACTCATATCTATATTTGCACAGTCTACATGGGATATTTCTTTTTTCCTAGTTGAATGCAAAATTTTAGTTTATAGATATTTAACGACAATATTTTAAAAAGAGATCAAATAGATTCTTTAGTTAGTTAAACCACAACAAATATGTACCACTCAAATCTCATCCGTCTAAATATCCACCCAAACAAATAATACATAGAAAATATACTAACATATTTCTATCTACCCACCAGACTAATGTGACCCCCATTAAATTCTTAACCCCTTATCCACATCTTGATTAAATGGAAATCCCTTATGAACTTCAAAGGCAGTTCAAATTTCCCTTGGAGTTCTTCTTGTCTCTATAGAAGGGACACTCATCCTTGTTCCCATATGTTCCAAGGGCATGCACTGGCATTCATGGCAACATATCCCACAATATTTTAGGCACTTGTATCTCACACCTGTCTTGGCACACCTTTCCCCACAAGCACTCCCATAGCCTATAAATACAAGCAATAACAACAATATTTTTTTGAAAAGGTAAAAAAATTATATTTATAGCACAAAAAATAAATTGTAGTCATAGGTCTACCACTTTTGGCAAGCCCTAAAATATGAATACAACTTGGATTAACTTTTCCAAAAATAACAAAAAACTGAGTACCATAAATAGAGCAAAGACTCTTACACTGATCCCATTTTTGCTTTATGTTCATCCTAAGTAACCTAGTAAGCTTGATAGTCCTACAAACACTACTAGTGTTGTCCCAAAAGAACCTAAAGAGTGATGCATCAGGAAAAAAAACCCAACCAATAATTATTCATCCTCCATTGATCCACAAGGCTTAGTGGACTCTAAACATGTCCTCATCCTTACATAAGTATTTACTAGCCAAACTAAGAACCATTCGGTTCACCTCAAGCCATTCAAAAGTGTCACTATCCTTATTAAAATTCAGCATGTATCCAACTGGACTTTCACTACCATGTTTAACCAAAAATCCAAGAGTTGCATTATTTTTTTTATCAACATAGATCGATATGACATCCTCAAACTATTGCCATATGGAATCATTTTGGTTCACATTGTTTCTTATCCTCCAAGCCTTTGGTCTAAAATTTATAAAAATGTCCAAAAGCCCCACCATAATTTGTGTGTCAAACTTGACTATGATCTTTCTAATATCATGCTCCTAAGCATTGAGAGAACCTTGCCTGATAGCCATCTCTTTAGCTTAATTGTTAGTAGACCTTCCAAGACCCTCCATCTCCCAATGAATGGATCTTCCCATTGAAATATCTTTTGAGAAAACCAATGCCTACAGCCCCTGGGTAATCCTTAGTTGCACCATCTAAATTAATATTTTCCTAACCTAAGTGAGGCATATGCCATGGTCCCAAATTTTGTGACTTGGGAATCCCCTCACTCTCCTAGGTTTTCTTGTCCCTAAGGTGAGATTTGATAGTTTCAAAAATCCTGGTAATAATTTTATGTCAAACCAGCTCCATTGGATTGAACTCCTCCCTAAAATTTCTAGAAATTTTTTTCTAGCCAAATGTTCCACCAAATGAAACTTGAGCCTAGAGACTAGCTTAGTTGAATGGAGGTATTCTTGATTTTTCTTCATTTCTATATCTCTTAGATATTAGCAAGAGTCACCCCAAAATTTAGATGATCCTTAAAGAGGTCTAACCACCTTTTGCATAACTTTGGTAAATTCACACTATAACAACAGATGATCAAGCATCTCCTCCTAGGAATTACACACGATGTAGTTGGAGGGGCCATAGAAACCTATCATAGGTGATAAAAATACTATACATCACTTCCTAAGAAAAAAATATTTTAGGCTAGCCCTTAGCCACCCAAACTCTATCCCATGGGGCACCTTGTAGTATCAACGAAGGAGGGAGCAAAGCATTATAACCATTGTGAACAGTGAAGATACCTAGACTGCCAAGGCCCTAGGTGATCCTATTTTCTTTTGATGTCCCCGTAAGACACCTCTACCTGAGGATATTATCAAGAAGAATCTTTTGATGAAGAGGGATAGTAACAAGCCTTATTTCCAATCGTTCTCATTGAAAGAAAGATAAATATTCAATCTACTTGGAAGTAATGTATGAAGTCATCTTTATCCATCGTATACCTTCAATTCTTTGTTGTAAGGACTACATCTCTGGAAACTCATAGATTAAGGTGGGATGCTAGTACCAAGAATTAGTCTAAAATTTAGTTTTGTCTCCAATACCTACTTTCTAGAAAATTCTAGATTTAAATAGATGTTCACTAGTTTTCAAGACCTTCCAAATAATGAAGCCAGAGTCCCTTAGAGGAATGCAACTAGCTTCTTTATGAGGAATGAAACCCAAATACTTATTGGTGATGACTTTTCTAAAGAAAGTGTTCTTGTTGGAGATCCATCTCCAATAAAACTTCTGAGCAAGAGCTTGATTGTTTAAATTTGCTTTACGAAAACCAAGACCCCCACAAGATTTACGTTGGCATATTTTATCCCAACTAATAAGATCCCACTTCTTAATCATCCTTGGGCTATCCCACAAATGTTTTGCATTCACCTTTTGTCCAGTAGCATCCATGTAGATTTTTAATATGGATTTGAGTGTTCTAGCCTCCTGAATGCTAGCTTCCCCAAAGAGACTTGTATCATCCACAAATTGAAAGTGAGTTAACATCTCCTCACCAAGTTTTATACCTGGAAAAACACTTTCTCTGGAGGAATTTTCCCAATATTTCTACTAGAATAATAAAAAGAAACGGGGAAACATGGTATCCTTAGTGAATACCCCTAGAAGCATGGAAAGGATTTAGGGGGAGTCATTTATGAGAACAGACAAGGAAACTTTTAAGATACAATTAATGATCCACTCTCCACTCTTGAGAGAAGTTGAATTTCTCAGGCATTTGATCTAGAAACTGGCAAGGGACCCTATTATAAGCCTTAGACATGTCTAGTTTAATAAACATGTTTCTTCGACTAGAATGTTGCATTGAATGTATAACCTCATAGGCTAGAATAACACCATCTAGAATTTGACAACCCTTTACAAATCCTCCTTGTTCCTACGAGATTATATTGTCCATAATCTTCTTAAGCCTTTCAACCATCAACTTGGTAATTATATTGTAGGTCACATTGTAGAGAGCAATTGTGCAAAAAACTCCAAGGTTGGAGGCTTGTTTCACTTTAAGAATCAAAGTGAGGAAAAGTATGATTAAGATCTTGAAACATAGTTCTGTTTGAATGAGATTCTTCAATGCCTTGGTTAAATCCTCACCAATGACATTCGAAAAAACCTTAAAAATTATAATTAAGAAACCATTCGGCTTTAGAGATTTCCTTGATTTCATGCTGAAAACTATACTCTCACCTCATCCTTATCCAACGGATTGAAAAAAGACTTGATTTTGCTCGGCTGAAATAATTTATGAGATATATTTAAATATCTCTTGTTGTGCTACAAGATTAAGGAGAGCAGGGGCAGAAAAAAGATTTTAATGCACCACGATATTAATCAAAGTTTCAAAGTACGTTTTAAACGTATACGATCTTAATGCACCACGTATTACCATATTGCAAGGAGATGTCTGTTCTTAACCAACGCCTGCCGCTGCCCCATAGAGAACCCCACCAGCCCGTCCTCTGTCGCATTAACCACCTTCAAAATATCAACACCAACACCAGGTCGTCAACTATTTATGTAAACAGAAGGTAAAACAAGGGGAATTACAAAACAATAAACAAACGCCAGACCTTAGTCGACAACACCAATAGAATCACCAAAATAATGCACGCCCAGAGTTCCCTTCTCACATCCATGCCAAGACGCCTCAGAAAACCGCCGCTTTCTAACCCGTGTGTACCACTCTCCAGCTTAGCACAAATAGTAAAGTGGATCGAAATTTCGGATATGTCAATAGAGACATCCAGTAGAATGAACCGTCAGACTTTTAAAGAGGGGCCCTCTCTCCCCAACGATTTAAAAGGGCAAAAAATTGAATCGGGTCAGGGTAAACTTTTCAGGAAATTAGAATCTGGTCAGGGCAAGCTTTTTAAGAATCAGATTCGACAAACACTCTACTTTATCACTATCAACTGTTCTACTGAAGATTAGATCTTAAACTTAAGATTAGATGTTAATAGTATAGAAGAATCTAGACAAGTCCTAAAATCTTCGAAGAGTTTGAAAAGCAGATAAAGAAACTGATAAAGAGATTGAGGAAGTGATTGGTAAAGAAGCCATGTTTGTTTGTGTACCACCACAATCGTCATAGTCTTTCTATGTTTGCTTCTTCGTAAAGAAGATTCCAGAAAGCAAAAGACAGGATTGGTCACGGGTCCCCTTGTTTTCAAGAGGGGGACCCAAGGGACATAGTTTTCTGGGTTTGGAATGGACGTCATTAGTGCTCGCCAATTACATGCCATTGGCTTTCCGATGGTAAGCCATTTTTAAGGTAGCATGCATATCTAGAATTCAAACTGTGAGTCAATTCCGTGTGCGAGTATCGGTGAATTGATTAGGTGGAAGCTTATGTTTGACTCTAGGAACCTCTGGTGTGATGACTATTACTTATTAATGGACTCACTCTGCCATCTGTACGTAAAAGTATTCACTTTTATAATTAGATATTTAAATAAACAAATAATAAAAACTAATTATGGCAAATAACAAATAGATTCTAGAATCCAAATGTTAAAATAAAAAGAGTATGGATCAATAAAATCTATTTCTTCCATAGAGGAAGAAGTGCAAAGGGTCTTGCATCCTATTGGTGCTTTTTCATTCCTAAAAAATAGACATAAAAAGAGAGGGATTAGTGGTAAAGAGGAATGCTCAAGTTGGAGGAGAGTATCAAGATTTCTTTACCATTTTTTTTTTTTTTTTTTTTTTTTGGAATTTACATGGTGAAATTGGTAGCGGCCATGAATCCGAGTAGATTGTTCGATTTTTATGGTCGTTATCTGCTTCGAAAACTGCCACACAGTTCTTCGTGTAGTCTACCTCTATAACCACCATACCACAATCATTTTAAACCGTCTACGCCATTGAAAGCACCAGGAAAGGGACAAGCATTAAGTAAAATGAATACTATTTTTTTTAATTTTTTATTTTGGAATTTACATGGTGAAATTGGTAGCCGCCATGAATCTGGGTAGGTTGTTTGATTTTATGGTCATCATAGTATTTTACATTACCTACCTTGAAAACTGCCACATAGTTCCATGTAGTCTACCTCTATAACCACCAATCATTTAAAACCTTCTACGCTATGGAAAGCACCAGGAAAAGGACAAGCGTTAAGTAAAATGAAATCCGATGTAGAAAGAGGGCCCACTCCCCACCATTTAAAAGGTCGAAAAAAATTGAATCGGGTCAGGGTAAACTTTTTAGGAAATTAGAATCTGGTCAGGGCAAACTTTTTAAGAATCAGATTCGACGGACACTTTACTTTATCACTATCAACCGTTCTACTTAAGATTAGATGTTAATAGTATAGAAGAATCTAGGCAAGTCCTTAAATCTACTAAGAGTTTGAAAAGCAGATAAAGAAACTGATACAGAGATTGAGGAAGTCATTGGTAAAGAAGCCATGTTTGTGTACCACCACTATCGTGATAGTCTTTCTATGTTTGCTTCTTCGTAAAGAAGGTTCCAGAAGGATCGAGAAGGATTTTTTTCGAGAGGGAAACCCAAGGGACTTGACCTTTTGGGTTTGGAGCCGATGTTAAGCCATTTTTAAGCGGTGTGGTTTAAGGTAGCAAACGGTGCAGGTGTCGGTGCGTCAAATGCGTGTGCGAGTATGGGTGAATTGATTAGGTGGAAACTAAAGTTTGACTCTAGGAACCTCTGGTGTAATGAGTATTACTTATTAATGGACTCACTCTGCCATCTGTACGTAAAAGCATTCACTTTTATATCTTTGGGTTTGATTTTCCCAGACCACTGGAAGCTTCCATGGACCACATGAAAAGGGTCAAGAACTCATCTCTTCTGTTTCTTTCAGTTCGGCGCTGAGTCGACTAATGGTAGAATTCGTGTTCCTCTTTCCTTGGTACAAGCGACTTTTTATTTTATTAAGAAGTTCATTTACATAGTCACTTAACTAATAAAACCCTAACTATTAGCTATCCAGAGAGACTGGTACCAGGCTTCTTTAGTTTCTATCTCTTTAATAATATATAAGATTAAGTTAGTTCCAGGGCAACGCTTTCTATCAATGGTTTAGCTTACGTTTTTAGAGTTGCCAATATCATCAATTAATGCAAGCACAAAAAAATTAATAAATAGTTTATATAGAATATATTAATGTTATAAAATAAATTAAATATTATTAATAAAAAATTAATGTAAATCTTAATCATTGATTTAAGTGATTAACATTTTTTCGGGTTAGTTAAAGTTAAATTTATTACTTTTTAACTATGAAAAAAATAATTTAACTTCATGATCTTCAATTAAAACCATTCTATTAGGAATTTAACTTCACGATCTTCAATTAAAACCATTCTATTAGTTAACCTATCTGTATATTTGTTTGGTTCCCTTAACATATGAATAAACTTGATTTCTTCAAACTCTACATCAAGATATATATAATTTATTTATGATATAGTTATTAATTTTATTTAAAAGTTAAAAAAAAATGTTAGTTTATTAAGGAATTGTAAGTAGATTAAAATTAAAGTTTTTTTTTATTGCTCCCTAGGGCTAGGTGGATTGGTAGGTGCTTCTCTCTATCCATGCATCTAAAACACCCAGGTTCAAACCTCGGTGCAACTTGTTTGCAGAGGTAGTAGTTTGATCTGAATCCTCTAAGTGTGCACCAGACCAATGATGTCGGTATGAAGACCAACGATGACGGTATGAATTCCGAGCGATTGGTGGTCCCTTCACGCTGAGTCAACAATAATGAAGTGGAATAGGTTTGGTTTGTCGGTATGAAGACCAACGATGATGGTATGAATTTCGAGCGATTGGTGGTCCCTTCACGCTGAGTCAACAATAATGAAGTGGAATAGGTTTGGTGGAAGTAGCCCCTATTTTTTGAGCCCTACACTTGTGTGTTACTTGTGACCAACTCTCCTATATAACTTAATTTATTTAAAAGGTAATTTTTAGTAACATCTTTCATTTAATTTTATTGCCTTAAAACCCGACCCTTTTATAATTAATGATGATTGAATCTCTTGTTTGAATCAAAAAGACAATTACTTTTGTAGTTTGTACAAGATAATATAATTTAATGATTTTTACGAAATTGTGAATTTTTCTTACTTTAGTTTTCATGCAAATTAATGCATGTTGATACTAAGCACCTCATCTCAATTAATCCAATAATTTTTTATCATAGACATATAAAATCACTATAAAAAAGTAAATAACATGGTGTAAGAGGGATTTGAAGTCATCATGTTGAACTATGGGAACATGCAATTGTCTAACTATGGGAAGCATAGTTCGAAAGAGCATTGACAAATTTTTTTTATTTCTTCTAGTTGTATAGACCCATGTGCATCAATTGCTTGGAGAAGACAAAGCATTATAAACATCACATATAAATTATTGAATGGGACACTTAACATTGTAATTGTATGGACCAAATTGTTGTTTCCTATATATCATACAATCACTTTAAATATAGGAATTGATTGGGATGTTGATTCTCTAAATGTAGGAAATCTAAAAATGTAATTCATATTATATATATATATATATATATATATATATATATATATATATATATATATATATATATATATATATATATATATATATATATATATATATATATATAATTTTCTTGTTTTGGTGCGATGGTAAATGCCCCGGGTGCTTGGTAGAGGCCGACCCAGGTTCCATTCCCCTTGTCTCCATCTTGCGGATATATGGTATAGTTAGGAATGTCCTATGTGCTAGTAGAGGCCGACAAGGCTCCATTCCTCCTATGCCCAACCTGTTGAAAGTGGCACCTCGAAAGGGGTGTTTTCCACTATAAATTGGTTTTATCTGCTTGTTGTGGTGCAGTGGTAAATACCCTGGGTGCTGGTAGAGACCGAACCAGGTTTCATTCCCCTTGTCTCCTGCCTACAGATATATGGTATAGTTGGGAATGTCCTATGTGCTAGTAGAGGCCGATAAGGCTTTATTCCTCCTATGCCCAACCTGTTGAAAGTGGCACCTCGAAAGGGGTGTTTTCCACTATAAATTAGTTTTTACCCAGTTGTTGTAGGTGAGTTGGAGAGGAGAGGGCAATCCTCCAAGGGAGGTCCCAGGTTCGAATCTCCACCCTACCAAAAAGCTGAATTGGGTACCCAAAATCCAATTGATAATGTTGGTACGGGCAAAGGTCGGGTGAGACCCCGGGTGACTTTGACGGTGTAGAACCCCCTGTTCGTGGTCTCTTAGACCAATGCGGCCCCGCAAGGGGTTTTTCGCTTATATATATATATATATATATATATATATATATATATATATATATATATATATATATATATATATATATATATGTAGTTGAGTATGACTATGGTTGTTTCCTATATATCATACACTCGTTTTAAATATAGGAATTGATTGGGATGCTAATTCTCCAAATGTAGGAAATCTAAAAATGTAATATATATATTTATTTATTTGTAGTTGAGTATGACTATGACATTTCTAACATCATCTCTTAAGAGTTGATAGATAGTTCAAGGAAGTCTTATGGTTTCCTTTAAATTTTATTTGTAGTTTAGAACCAAGTTAGTTAGAAATTCAATTAGTTAGTATATATTAGTTTTGTAGTAGAACAACAAATGAATGTTTTTTATTTTATGTATTTCATTCAAGTTTAATAATATTAGTTATGTCATTCAATAAACTTTGAGCATGTAATTTTTTCATTCTCTCCATAGGAAAACTACACCTATCCTCGAAGTTTGGGCCCACTACAACTGTATGACTTGTAAGAACCTCAATGAGTATCTTTTATGTTTCCAAATGCAATAGATAGATACTCATTTTGAACAAATCATTTTCACTTATGATTTTCTATTTTTTTGTAGTTAATTGTTGAATATACTTAATTTTTATTGAGTTTACTTTTCAACACTCTTCATATATTTTACTCTTTCTTCATTATGTTCACACAATTTTTAGTTTTTTTACTTTTCAATTATTGTATATACAAGCTATCTCCTTCTTGTGCATTATCTAGAATGAATAATAATAACTTGGAGTTAACCCATAAGAACACATAGATTAGGTGCTCTAACAAGTTCTATAAATGCATATAGTGTCAATTTTTGACAAGTGCACCTACTTGGATTTACATACTTAGTGCTCGTCAAGCACCAACTCATCCCCAAGAAGAAGGCGAAATCACAAGAAGAAGGCGAAATCACAAGTGTCATAGTTAATAAATAATTATAATAAATATATTATAGAGCTTAGTTAATGATACCTTTAGTAAATCCTTCTACATATTATTCTCATCATGGAGGAGTAAATAAGATGATCAAACCACCTAAAATAATAGAAAATTACCAAAGGAAAAAAAATTGTTTTTTCTTTGTTTGAGTGTTGTATATGTAACCTTCACACAAATGCTATATCCTATCTTCAACAAGAATACTAACCATTGTAGACACATAAAATTTATACATTGTCTCTCTCTCCATCATAACGATTGATCAATTTGCAAAACTCATAAAATTTGCATAAATTATCCTAAAGACACTATTCAATTATTAAAAACAATATTCATACACTATTCATAAGCCCTCTTTGGCCACTTAAACCCTTGATTATGCTTAACCCTTGGTCCTCATGCGACCACCATCCTAGCCTAACCTTGGTTAACTCAAAATCTTGATCAACATGAAAACCCATGGTCAGCCTAACCATAGTCAACCTATACTAGGAACAAATCACCTAGTCTACCCTTTTGACTAGTCAACATGCCACCTCACCTAGTCTACCCTTTTGACTAGTCAACATGCCACCTCACCTAGTCTACCCTTTGACTAGCCTAGCCTCCACCTCACCCACTTGATCTCAACTAAACTCATGGTCAATCTAACCATGGTCAACTTTAACCCTTACTCCACTTCAAATCTCCATGTGCATTAAACACCATAAATGATATTTGGAGGCTCTTTGGTTTCAAAGTATGGGAGGCATGGTGAGTCATCTTCCACCTCATTTAAGTCAACACTAAACCCATGGTTAACCCAACTATGGTTGTACTTAATCCTTTTCTCCATTTCACATTCTCATGGGCATTAAATTCTATAAATGACAAATGAAAACTCTTTACATTAAAGCATCCAAAATATTGAAAGCCTTTGATGAGTCACCTCCCACTATGCATTTATGAGATATGGTTTCCCCATAATCATTTATGGAATATATATTGGTGAGGTATTCTATCACCCAAATTCATTCATAAGGTATGACACCTCATAAGACACCTCATACCCCGACTAACCTTGGTAAATTTTATAAATAGGTTTCCATTTCCACCATATTTATAGAATCATACACTCACATATCTAGACTCTACCAAAATCAACCTAGACCACTAAGTGCACTAAGTCATCACTCACTATCACTCATCATCAACCCCCATGAAATTATCAGCATCACCTTTTGTCTTGTAGGTGGTTGTCAAATTGCAGGTTCAAGAGGCAACTCAACAAGGATCAAAAGCTCCAACAACATCAACAAACCCTCCACACCACCTAGTATTATTTTTGGATATCACAGTTAGATTCGTATAGATAGATACAAAACAAAGCATTTGTACCCTAGGGTATGAATCTACAAAAGAGTAATTTTTCAGCATAAAACCTTATCGCAAGTTATAAAACTGGGTAAGCATCTTTGTTTCATCAATTTGAAGCCATTTTACAACACGAATCATGTTTTAGACTAAATTTAAAGTCTTTTATTTGTTATTATAAGGGGTCTGATTGAGATAGGCCTCCAAATATTTTTAACAAAATTTGTAGGGTTGTGCAGGTTTTGAGGGCCCATGTAGCTAATAGTGGCCCACAAGAAATAAGCCCACTCATCTCGAGGAATACAAGACACTTGCATTTTTTTGATCGATTTAATAGAAAGAGGGATTCCCTTGTGGAAGACCCTTATAGTAGACTTCAAAAGGTAAATTTTATAAAAGGATAACATGTGTAACTCTTTTACCATCAATTGTAAAGCAACAATTTTTCATGTCCTTCAACCATCAACTTCCCAATTAAAAGTCTTGACATAGCTCATTCTCCTTAAGAATCCCTTTGCCTCCTTTCTAATAAATAAATTCCATTATTGTATTTTCATTGGCCAACCAAAATATAAAGGACTCTTGCTCGTGCTTCACTACAAAAAATAATGGGTTTTTTTGTAGACTTTCATACTAATTAAATACCTTGAAGGTCATATTATTCCTAACCTCCTTGCATTGTAGTGGTTTATATGCAAGAAGCATGTATATATAATGGCATATTCCATTGAGCTAACCTAATTTATTTTTTTGAGTTGTATCATCCAATTGATATGTGTATTATTAAAGAAAAGAAGATAATTGTTTCATACATTAGATATTAATACATCTTAAAATATATTTTAAACTTTTCACTACACACATACCCTCCACCATCATTCCAAGCAAGCATCTAGCACACATGCTCATAATAATAGTATGTACATTATATCCTCTCCTATTATAATAATTCATGTAAGAAACAAGACATAGTTGTTTGACACATTGAATCTTAATGGAGAGTACAATGTACCTTGAACTTATCATTACACATATCCTCCACCATTCTTCCACACAAGCATAAAAAATACATGCTCATAATAGTAGCATGTTACATCCTTTATCTCCTCAACTACTTTATGGATTAAGCCATATATTTTTAATTAGTTATAAGTAGTTGAAATAATGCCTACCCATATCACATTTATTTTAGTAAGCAATATTATGATGATATTAGAAAAAAAACATCTTATCATGGGTTAACTTATCAAGAAAGTGTTTACCACAATCGAGGGATTTAGACTTAGGTAATGGCTATATTATTACATCTTATTTACTCCTAGTCCACAAGATCATGGAAAATGTTAAGGTTCATTCATGGGATTCAAACCTTACAATGTGAAAGTAGTACTTATTTTTCTAACTTCATTGTATTGAATATTAAAGTTTACCCATAATATTATAACTATGATTTAGAGTATAAAAATTATCAACATGAATCCTTGGGCCTAAACCCATTAAATAATATATATTAATAAAAAGGCAATAATATTTGTTTGGTAATAATTAGACCAACACATCTCTCATAAAATATTTTATTTTACATTACCAAAATTATGGTAAATATGAGTTTTAATATATATGAACCCAAGGGCATAAGGTATAAATTATAGAAGTGACATTATAGGTATAATGTCTATAATGCCTTCCTTTTATCATTTTAACCTTGCATTATGCAGTTAAAAATTAAATGGCTTTTAAAAATGTATATATAAGAAATATACTAAGTAGTGTTGGTTTTTAAGATTTATTGGTATTGAGCATATCAAATCATCTTATATCTTCTTGGTATAATATACATGGAAGGAGGTATTCATACTATGCTATTAACCTATAGGGTATACATACCATACCTTTTTCAAATTCAAACCTTGAATCTCCTCTTTCAAGCACCCAAACCCTCAACATTAAACCCACTCAAATGACATCTTAATTAAATAATAGATATCAAATTTAAACATTATTACAAATTTATAAAAAAATATTCAAGAAATTTCAAGCTATCAATCCCCAAAAACAAATTTTTATTTATTTTTGCATTAAATAGTATGTAATATTTTATTCAATGGTAAGCCTTTAAAAATACAAAATTTACTTAATAGTTTATTTTAAATATCATAAGCTTCATAGAATATTAATATGTTTAAGTTTTAAAAATTTTGTAAAATATACACAACATAGAAGGGTAAAAGGTAAAGTAGGTTATACGAAATTTACTTAAATATTTATTGGAAATATCATACCCTTTTTAAAAGAGAAACATGTTTAATATTGTAGAATTTTATAAAAGATAATATGTATAGAAAGGTAAATATTAGACAATACAAAATTTATTTAACTGTTTATTTGAAATATCATATATTTAGAAGAGAAATATAGTTAAAATTGTAAAAATTTGTAAAAAATAAAAAATATAAAAATATAAAAGGTAAAATAATTTTTCATGTCTATGAAATTATAGGTCATAGGTTAGGTTATAGGAGACAATACAAAATTAACTTAAATATTTATTGGAGATATTATACACTTCTTAAAAGGGAAATATGTTAATATTGCATAATTTTGTAAAACATATAAAGCATAGAAAAGTAAAAAGTAAAGTAGTTTTTAATATCCATAAAACCATAGGTTATATAAGACAATACAAATTTTACTTTAATATTTATTCAAAATATCATACACTTCTTGATAAGAAATATGTTTAAGATTGAATAATTTTGTAAAAGATTACAGATTTTTCTTAAAAATACAAAACATAAAAACATAGAAGGTAAAATAGTTTTTCATATACACTAGCTCATAGCTCATACTATGTAATACAAAATTTATTTAAATTTTTATTCTACACTTCTTAAAAGTGAAAATATGTTAAGATTACATAATTTTGTAAAACATATAAAGCATAGAAAAGTAAAAAGTAAAGTAGATTTTAGTATCCATAAAACCATAAATTATATAAAATAATATAAATTTTACTTTAATATTTATTCAAAATATCATACACTTCTTAAAAATAAATATGTTTAAAATTAAATAATTTTGTAAAAGATTACATATTGTTTTTAAAAAATACGTAACATAAAAAGATAGAAAGTAAAATAGTTTTTCATATGTACTAGCTCATAGCCCATACTATAAAATACAAAATTTACTTAAATGTTTATTCTGCACTTCTTAAAAGTGAAATATGTTTAAGACTACAAAAAAAATTGTAAAAGAAAGATATACCTCACAAAAGATAAAAAGGTAAAATAAGACTAAACCATAAACCATTAATCATATAAAACAATAGCAAATTTACTTATTCAAAATATTATATAATTCTTTTTTTAAGAGAATCAAGTTCCAATCATTTATGAACCTAATTGATTTTGATTCTCATAATAAAAAAATCAATCATAACCACTTATAATTATAAATATATATTAAAAAACCAAAAAATATTATACACTAAATTTCTAGAATCATACCATTAAACTCACTCAAACTCAAATTCTGCCAAGTGAAACTGAGAACGTTCATCATTAAAAAAAAAAAATTATTCTGCCAAGTGAAACTTTTTTTTTTATTCCTCATGATTTCAGGTTGGGTGTGCTAAAATAACAGGGCGGATTTGATTTCTGCCTCTTTTGCGTATCACCATCTCATTTCCTATCTCGGCGCCGCATTCACTTCCTTTTGCTTGTGGAAGCGCACGCCACCTAAATTTCCTGAAAAAACTTCATTTTTCCGGAACGAACTTAGACATGGCAACCTTTATGAAGGATTTCAGTATAAGAAATTATTCCCTTAGGATGTATTTGGCTCAATACACGGTATGAATCAATTATCGTCTCATTTTTATTCATATTAGTTTAATCATATTTCGCTCAATTGTTTTATAGTTTCCATTTCGATGCACAATCGTCTCTATATTTGCAGAGTCTGCATGGGATATTTATTTTATCCCACTTGAATGCAAAATTTTAACAAGGGAAAAATAGTTTTTTTTTTTTTTTTTTTTAGTTACACCACAGAAGACATGTACCACTAAAATCTCATCCGTCTAAATAGCCTCATGAAAAATAATATATATAGATAATATACTAACATATATCTATCTGCCCACCAGACTAATGTGGCCCCCGTTAAATTCTCAACCCCTTATCCACATCTCGATTAAATGGAAAACCCGTATGAATATCAAGGGCACTTCGACTTTCCCTTGGAGTTCTTCTTGTCCCTATAGCAGGGGCACTCATCCTTGTTCCCATACGTTCCCGACGGCACGCACTGGCATTCCTGGCAGCATATCCCGCAGTATTTCAGACACCTGTCTCTCACACTTGCCTTGGCACATCTTGCCCCACAGGCACTCCCGCAGTCTATAAATACAAACGACAACCACAATATTAATCACAGTTTCAGACTACTTTTTTAACGTATACGATTTGAATGCACCACTGATACCATATTCCATGACTCACCTATTGCAAGGAGATGTCTCTCCTTAACCAACGCCTGCCGCTGCCCCATAGAGAACCCGACCTGCCCGTCCTCTCCCGCATTAACCACCTTCAAAATATCAACACCAAAACCAGATCGTCAACTATTTATATTTGTAAAAAGAAGTTAGAACAGGGGGGAATTACAAAGCATTAAACAAACGCCAGACCTTAGTCGACAACACCAACACCGTCACCAAAATAATGCACGCCCAGAGTTCCCTTCTCACATCCATGCCGAGAAAACAGTAAAATATAACTAGTGTATAAATTTCACAGATTATGCAGACTAAGAGCTACTCACAAAGCCAAGATGCCGAGGACCGGGTAGGAAGTCCCCCTTATAAAACGTGGGAAAGGTGGCCTGCCGCCTGAAAAGTAGTAAGTGTTGAGCTGGCATGCTGCTAAAACCCATCAAGAAGAGGTCAGGTCCCTCGAAGGGTCTTTACAACAGAAAGAGACATGTTCTTTTCATGTTTGACAGATCTCACAATAATATCATTGCCTCCGCTTTCTATTCCGTGTGGACCTCTCTCCAGCTCCCTACAACTAGTAAAATGGAACAGCTCATCGGCAAAGTTAGTTTATTTTTTAATTTCATCTGGATAAGTTTCTATTTCTTTATCAAACACATATAAATACATAAAAAACCAACTAATTTAGAATAAAGAGATTGAGGAAGTGGTTGGTAAAGAATCCACGTTTGTGTACCACCACAATCGTGATAGTCTTTCTATGTTTGCTTCTTCTAAAGAAGGTTCCAGAAGGTTCGAGAAGGATTGTTTTCGAGAGGGGAACCCAAGGGACTCGGGTTAGAAAGGGACGTCATTAGTGCTTGGCTTGCCAATGGCAAGCCATTTTTAAGCGGTGTGGTTTAAGGTGGCATGCATGTCTAGAATGCTAACTACGCTGGTGCTGGTGTCGGTGAATTGATTGGGTGGAAGCTAGGAACGTCTGGTGTGATGACTATTACTTATTAATGGACTCACTCTTAAATAGTTATCGTACCATCTGGAAAAAGCATTCACTTTTCTATATTTGGGTTTGATTTTTCCAGACTACTGGAAGCTTCCATGGACCACATGAAAAGGTGAAGAGATGACTACTGGAAGCTTCCATGGACCACATGAAAAGGTCAAGAACTCATCTCTTCATGTTTCTTTCGTATTCCGCTTTTCTTTTGGTACAAGCGACTTTTTAAGAAGTTCATTCACACAGTCACTTTCGTAATAATTTGAATTTAAATTTCTGGAGAGTAAAAAAAAAAAACCTGTTTCACATAAATTAGAACTTTAAACTGACTGTTAGTCCAAAACTGGTACAAGGCTTCTTTGGTTTCTATTTCTTTAATAATATATAAGATTAAGTTGTTTTCAGGGCAACGCTTTCTATCAATGGTTTAGCTTACGTTTTTTACAAGACAGTTGTCAATATCATCAATTAGGGTTCCAAGTGCCGTTTGAGAACTTCATGTGTAACAACACGACTACATTTCATTCGCATGAAATATGTCTAAATCTCGAGGAAAGATGTGATTTGCAGTGAGCAGCAAAGGTTTTCGAGGTGGAAGCTCGATAAAGTTGACAAAGCCTCTTTTTCTTCAGAAAAGAAAGCTTATGAGCTTTCTTCGAAGCCAGTATGTGGTGTAGATATATGTGGAGTCTAGCATGACTCGGTAGAAAATTTGTTTTGTTGGGATGGATAGAAAAGTCCCGGTTTTTTTAGACGTACAAACTCTTTACCATTAAATTTTAAAATCGATTTAAACACATATGTAATCTTTACAAACTCTTTACCACTGAGATTGATTGAAACACTAAGTTAATAAAATGTGCTTTTCCTGGTTAAGGTTAGAAAGAGTTTCAACAAATTTGTAAATAACTTTGTTTTAATTTAATTTTTTTTATATAAAATTAAGTTCATTTTATATTTTATGATTATTTAAATATTAAAATTAAATAATACATATATTTTAAGAATTAAAGTTTTGAACTCTCTTTCAAATAACTTAAATTTAAATAACTAAAGTGTATATATATGCAATTATAAATATGAATAACTTTATTATTTTAAAAAAATATATCATGATTAAAATTTTGTAAAGAAAAATCAAGTGGTATTAGTTCAATTGGTTAGATTCCTCAACATTTAAGGAGGATACCAAGGTTCAAATTTTGTCATTGGATACATGGATAATATCCAAGCTTTGTTGTAATATCACTATGTGGTGATGATGTAATAAGGGTGGGGTCTATTTCAATCTCATATAACCAATTAAGAAAAAGTTTTCAAAGAAAAAAATATTGAGGTTCATTGTGCATTATTATTTTATGCAAAGAGCCTATGATCTTATGATCCTAGGATGAAAAAAATGTTGAGGTTCAACTAGCATTATTATTTAATGCAAAGAGCTTGTGATCTTATGATCCTACAATGATGATTCCTTTCACCCTTCTCAACAACTAAAGTTGAGAGATGTGACCTAAAAGAAACTTGAGTACTATCACAACCACATGCATAGAGTTATAGGTTTATATATAAGAGAAATACTATATATAATTATTATTTTTCTTTTAAAAAAGAGTTGTATTTAGGTTTTTATTTTTATTTTATTAGATAAAAGAAGGGGTCTTTAAAGGGTCCTCAAACCTTTTACAATAGGAATTTTGAAAGGCTCATCAAACTTTAGATTTATCCATTAAACAACTAAAATATCAAACTATCCTGACTTCAAATATTCAAAGAGCATTGGAGGTCAACCTGCTCTAATTTAAATATCTAATGAGCATCAAAGGTCAACCTAAAATAAAACAAGATTTAAAGACTAGGCATTCTCCTACCTAAAACACCAAATTTGGAACTAGGCAGTAAGAGTTTAAAATTTAAAGCTCCCACTCAAATGAGACTTTTTCACCCAGCAGGAAGAACACAACACCCAAGCTAGAAGAAAAGATGCCTTCTAGAGGACCGTAGGGTTTTGAAAGGACCTAAAACCTTTACACAAGGTTTTTCTAGGAACCTATAATCTTGAGAGGATCAAGCTTCAAAGAGGACCACAAGGTTTTGAAGGGACTCAAAACCATAACATAGGGTTTTATAGGGAACCCAAAACCTAAGCTAAAAAAAATATTGTCCAACAAGAAAAATGAACCACTAAAACAAAAATTTGGATCAAAATTATCCGTCTACAAAGAGAATGGGATGCCCAACCAAAATATTTGACCAAGATCAATGCATATGTTGGAAAAATCAAACAAAAACCATCCCTCCTAAAATGGGATATCAAGGTCGCACAAATATTGCTTAGCAAGGAAAACAAGCTCAAATCCAAAAATACCATGTAACAACTGAGAGAAAATACCATTAGTCATAAAATGGTTGGGTAGAAAAATCTCCCACTAAGAAGTGAGAAAGTAGAGCACCATCCATAAAATCTCCCAGTCAGGCTAAATAAATCGCTAGAAACAACTAAAAGAAACACTCAAACTTGTTAGATGAAGAGCCGACTACAATACACCAGATATGAGGATCGATGACATACTTCATACTCCATGGTAATTAGCCATGTGGTCTCCCCCAAGAGTTTGGATCAGGTGGGGAAAGACCAAAAAGGACAAGAAGGATAAATGGGCTGGATAGCACATGCCTCTAGTAAATATCCCCAATAAATTCATCGAAACAACCAAACCCACCAAACACAATGGAAAATATAACAAACATTGAAGGTACAAGATATACCCCTAATATTTGAGTCAGGAAGGAAAAAGACCAAAAAAATGAAGATATAGACCCATCTGATAGCAACTGCATCTAGTAACCAGAAGATCCAACAAAAAAAATCATATTGGGCACCGAGTAGCCAAAAGAGCTTCCACCAATCAATGTCATACTAGATGGCATCTCCGTAGGGGAGAGGATAAAGGGAAACCCTCTCCTTTAGGTTTTTCATTTTTGATTAGGCATTATTTTTTTCTTTAGAACATGGGAGTTTACAACAGATTCAATTCTCATCTCAATCCAATTGTTATAGTTAGATACCTACATATTTTTTTCATAAAATGTTTAAATTCTTGATTTTCATTTTTTTGATCCTCAATTTTTATGTGAATTCAAATATTCCAAAATTTAGAATCCTTCTTGACATTTTACTGCAATAGCATTCATGCTACCAAAACTTCACCTTTACTATCTATGCACTGCATCTTAGTAGAGTAATATTTCCAAAACATTGCACTATCATAGTCAATTTCACTAGATCTAGATTAGTTTTGTTCCTAAAGTATAAGTACAACCATAAAAATTGTAATAAATAGTTTATATGAGAACACATTAATGTTATAAAATAAAACAAATATTACCAATAGAAAACATTAAAGTAAATCTTAATCATTATTTAATTCAGGTAGTCAACATTTTTTTGTTAGCTTCAACTAAACTTACTACTTCCTCTAACCATGGAAAAGAGAATTTAACTTCACAATCCTCAATTAACAACGTTCTATTGGTTAACCTATGTGCATATTTGTTTCCTTCCCTTAATGTATAATGTCATTTTGGATGGATAAAAAGAGGATGAGTAAATCTAATTTATTCAAACTCTATAGCAAGATATATATAATTTACTTATGATATAATTATTAATTTTATTTAAAAGTTTTTTAAAAAGGATTAGTTTATTAAGTGACATAATTTTACTCATAAGTAATTGTAATTAGATTAAATCTAAAGGTTTTTTTATAATTTATTTAAAAATAAAATTTTCAGTAACATATTTTATTTAATTTTATATGACATAAATATAATAGGTGCACATTTTTATTGTATTAAATTTTATTTTCAATGAATAGTCAAATATAGTATTACAATAAACCATACTATCATGTTTATTTTAGTACAAGTGTATTCATCATAATATTTGAATTCTAAATAGATTAATACAATTGCAACTCATTATCTTTTAATTTTTTATATGAAATTGAAATAGCTACCATTCCTATTACTTCATAACCACATTACTATAGGGTTTTTAATAAATCACATATGAATTACACAACATATTGTATTATTATGGAACACATGATAACTGATCCATGGTGGGCTCATTCTATTATATAATATTTGTTTATCAAGCTAAATCTAAATTCTATTGGTTAATAAAAACATGAAAATAGTACATATGTTATTTGGTTAACTAGACCATATTCACCTTGTATTTCTACTATGAGAAGGGCAATGAGAAAGGTGTTACAAAGGACCTCTTGATGATGCTTCCTACTTTTCTCCTTCATCACCTTGAGGATAGGGGTAGTTTGTTAGCTTAGAGTCTAGAGTTTGATAGATTGATTAGAAAATACCTATTTTTATCCTAATATTTTTTTTTTGACTAATCTTAACCTTAATCTAGCCCTAATGCATCATACAAATGCAATAATAAGGCCTAAAACTAATTTATTTTTTTATTTTTATAATGAAGTAAAAGGTGATTCATGTTTTATAATCAAGGGCTCAAGAGATATGCAATAAAAAATTCATAGATGTAGCTATATGCAATTTTGATGTAATGATAGCAATATTAAAAATTTATGTGGTCCCTTAAGTGATTAAAATGATAAACTATTTCTTATTTTTTTCTTTTCTATTCTTTGAAAAATAAACAAAAAATAGAAACTGATTATGGAAAATAACAAATAGATCCTAGAATCAGAATGCTAAAATAAAAAGAGTATGGATCAAGAAAATCTATTTTTGCCATAGAGATAGAAGAGCTCCAAGTCTTGCAAAAGCATTGTCAATGATTTTGCATCCTAATGGTGTTTTTTCCTTCCTACAAATAGACATAAAAAGATAGGGGTTAGTGGTAAAGAGGCCTGCCTAAGTTGGAGGAGAGTATCAAGATCCCTTCTCCAACATTAGACCCCTATTTGGATAAGTATTAAAAATTTCTAAAATGATAATTGCATGGATTAAATTATTAGTGGAAAAAGCACCATTATGTCAACAATACCGTTGTCAATGATTTCGCTTGACAAACAACACTTTTACTCTTTGTGATTGCGTAAGATTAGAGAGCGATAATGCCATTGAACCTATATTCTGATAGTACTTTTGCTTTAAAAAACAAAAAAATAAGATATTATTTCTTAGTGGTTGTTATAATGAAGGTCTCTTAACAAGGAATACATAGACCCTCCTAAGTGATAGAAAAATGATATTGCTTTCATTAAATGTAAAGTAACAATGACAAAAGGTAAACTTGTCAAACTATATGCAAATGAAACATTCAAAGAAAATTGGCATGCAATATTATTAGAGATTAAAAATGCAAAACAATGAAAGTACCAAAGTAAGGGGAAATAGCACAACCCTATGCACACTTGTTGCTTCTATATGTTATAATTATTTTCCCCTTAACTGGAATCTTAATTGAAGCTTGCTTATTGCTTTAAGATACTTGAGAGCTTAATCTTGGATGCTTAAATTCTTGAATATGCTTGAACACTTTGAATGCTTGGATGCTTGGAGGATAAGAGTTTGGGTACTTAAAAAGAGGTCTTAACAAGATTTTGGCATAACCTTGCCATGCATGGATATGAATTACCAGGGTTATGCATAAGGGGTATACCAAAAAAATTATTATAAAATTGAGGTGAATCTATACGAATAGTGCATAAAATTCGAGGAAAATATTTTAAAATTTTGCAAAACTATATAAAAATATGGTGAATTTTTTAAAATTTTGCACAAAAATTATCAAAATTTTTAAATGGCAAGTGGCATAAAGCGAGTGGCAGAATGTGAGTAGCATAAGGCAACTACCACAAGGTGACTACCACAAGGCAACTGGAAGAAGGTGATTGGTACAAGGTGATTGGCACAAGGTGAGTGGTAGAAGGTGAGTGGCAAATGGTGAGTGGAATATGGCAAGTGGTAGATGGTTACTGGTAGATAGCAAGTGGTAGAAGGTGAGTGGTAGATGGTGACTAGAAGATAGTGAGTGGCAAAATATTATTGGTATATGGTGACTGATAGATGGTGAATTGTAGATGGCGACTTATAGATGGTGACTAGAGATGTTGACTAGAAGATGGTGAGTGGTAGATGATGACTAGCATATGGTGATAAGTATATGGTGACTGGTAGAAGGTGAGTGGAAGAAGGTGATCGCAAAAGGTCACCATTAAGATGTTATCATGTGTCCTCTCCTCTGTCACGTGTTGTACATCTGTAGACTTCAAGGATGTAGACTTCTATAAATAGAAATGCATGGTCTTTTTTTATCTTTTCCAAAGCATTTTCTAAAGCATTTTAAAAGATTTTTCTAGAGCTCTTTTTAGAGCATTTTTATAGCATTCTCCACAACACTTTCCAACATTTTTAGAGTATTTTCCACAACGTTTTCTAGCATTTTTAGATCATTTTCATACGGTTTTTAGACGGTTTAAAAGCCTTTTCTAAGGAATTTATAGAGTGATTTAAGACTATTTTTAGAGTGTTTTTTTAGATCATTTTTAGTGCAAATTTGTAGAAATGGATATCTCTTCCTCTCCTCTATCGTCAAAAGTGTCATTTAAGAACTAGTTTTTTCTAAAATTTAAGAATATTCTTCATAATCCTGGTAGATATTCCCAATGGATTTACACCTCTGGAGTTGCAAGAGTAATTAAGATACCATAGTTTAATTTCAAAGTATTATTGATGCAAAGTATAGTTACTACAACCATGATGAGTCCACTATTCATATCAAAGTGGTTAACATAGATATTATTTTTTGTGAAACCCTCAAATGTACACTAACTAACAGGGCTGTCATTTATTAATGGTCACTTGGAGAACAACCAATACATCTTGATCAAAGATGACAAACACAAGCTAGCATCCAAATTCAGTGTCCATTTAGACAATTTGAAAGGTATATTTTTTAAATTTAGTTTTTATTTTTCTTTATTTTTTATGTATTGTAGTTTATATTCTATAATAATGTTCTCCCTATTGTGATTTCTATTTTCTATTAATGTTCTAAATTTTTTTAGTTAATTATTTCAATTCGAAAAGGGGTTTAAATATTTCCAACATTGAAGATAATTTTCTTCATGCTTGCATTAAATTTTTCCAGGCAAGAATCATTTTGCAAGGGTGACCTACATAAATTTCATTTTGGGTATTGTCCTTATTAATTCAATGTATTGATGGCAGCAGATTTGATTGGTCCATGCACATTTCCAACTACCTTAAACAAGATCTTCTGAGTGCCCAAAAAATTCAATCTTCCTATGTAGTAACAACCAACAACTATGTTCTTTATTTTTTTAATGAAGCATATTTTAATATTCTAAATAGCCCTACTCCAACTGCATTGCACCTAAGTTTGTTGGCTATCGATATGACAAAGAATGAAATACAAGTAATTTTTTTTGGGGAATAATATTTATTTATTTTTTTCTAATCAATCTTGTTATTTTCTAATTTTATTTTGAAAGCAGCAAAAATATCTCAATATTCTAGTAAAAGGGATGCTACCTTTAGGATTCAAGAAGCATCTACTAATTTTGACATGTAGTCACAATCATCACCAGTGACTCCCTCTAAACGTAGGAGGTCTCCTGGTGATCGATATATACATGCGACTCCTATTACTTCTAGACGTTCATCTGTTGCAGTCGACATTGAAGAAGTAACCTCTAGTTCACAAGGTAACATTATTATTAAAAAATACTATTTTAAATTATGTATTTTAATGATTTAAATTATATGTAGTTTGAGGAAATATTTTAAATATTTTCAAAGAAAGGGCAAATGGTTGCATCATCAATGGCTACAGAGCCTGAGTCTAATATGTTTGGTTAAAATTAATCTCTTTTAATGGTATTATTTTTTACACTAGTTTTAATTTATATTTTTATGTAAAAAATTTTATATGCACCAGTTACATTTAAAATACTAAAAAAATAGATACCTCCACTGGCTACACACCCGCAAACATAACAACAACAAGTTCGTCCATAGCAAGTTTGTCCAACTCCACAATAGGTACCATCGATGAGGAACCAATCTTGTATGCATGGAAAACAGTTCCTCACACCACCACCTAAAGCAACTAAAAGTTATAATTAGACACACACTATATCTCAATTTAATTCTTTAGTGTTCCCAATTTTAACCCTTGACAATTTCTCAAATGTAGAGAGTGCATCTCATATATCCTCTGAGAATCTTGATGATGATTTTCTTTATCAATATATGAATCCTAAAAAATTTCCATTAAAGGCAAGCGATGTGCTTCAAAGTCTAGAGGTCCATGATGAAGCAGAAGAGAATGTTGATGCAGATGCCACCAAAGCTTCCTCATATCCCCTAGCAATTTAACACCCATCATCATATGAATGATGGTGATAAAGTTAAATTTTTAGAAACTATTTTATTATCCAATAGATGTAAGGCTACAATTAATAATCATCTACTTGTAGATATTGATATATTAAGATATTAGAAATATCGGACCAAGGTTTTGATAAAAGCAATGAATACCTGATATAAGAATTTTTCAAATAGAATGGAGCTTTTTTCAAAGGTGGAGAATGAGCCACAAAAGCTCAATGCTTTGTTAAGTAAAGCTAAATCTAGCACCGTATAGGTTGAGTCTACATACAGTGATGAAGTTCTGGCCATTATGTTGGATTGATTAAAAAACCTTAATGACAAGGCACAGGCATATTTCAATGAATGGGTACTAGATAAGAAAATATTAGTAGTTGTAGAAATTGCAAGATTTACCATTGATGTAAGTTTTACATAAATCTAAAAATAATTGTTTTCATAAATATATTTTATTTATAAATATTAACCTTTTTCTCTTTTATTTTGTAGTCTAATTATCAGCACTTAAAGCAACAAGTCAGTACCATGAAAAAAATGATTAAGACTGCAAAAATTAGTGTGACTAATGTTATTTAAGTGAATAAATGATTGAAATACACTGTCAGAGAAAACAATTGGCTGAAGAAGTTTAACAAAGATAAGGTCCTGGATGTAGAGGTTGTATTAAAAGAAAAGGATAAAGAACTGAATACACCATTTAGAGAAGATCCAACGAAGGAATAAGGTTTATTGCTATCGAGAATAAATGCTAGAGCTAAAATTCTGGTAAGGGTTGGTGCATTAGAAGTAAAGGATATTGAGGTAGATGTAGCTAAAACTTCATGTACTGTGTAGAAAGGAAAGTAGAATACTGTTGCTTTTTTATTTGATGAGAAACCAAACATGTTGCATAACTTTTTTGTAAATTGTAAAAGAATGGTATCTTTTTGAAATCAATAAAAGAGACAATTTCCAAAAATATTGTATTATATTTTTAAAATTTTGTATTGAATATTGTAATGTTTTGATTAGTTGTGTGGATGCAATAAATAATTTTGAATTATGTGGATGCAATAAAATTTTTGTTTATGTTTTATAAAATAATTTTAAATGATTGAAATGTAGCACAGATATTTACTTTACCATAAAAAGTTTATACAATACAAATCTTTTAAATAGTTTGAATATCATAGACTAATAATACAATAACAAGTTTTAAATAACATGATATATAAAATATCCAATAACACATCTATGATAGAAAATAATTGTGTTCCATAATAAACATATTTGTAATCAAATAATCCAATTTCATCTAAATATACATAATAAAATCAAAGGGCTATGATAGATAGAATATCCAATAACACGTCTAATCTCATATTATATGATTAATGATATCAAAAAATACATGTCTCAAATTATAATCAAATCTCAATATTCTATTGAAAATTGATAGCATAATATGTGAAATCAAATCAAATAAAAGCATCCTTGCATCATAATGTTGTAATCTGGAACAAAATATTTTTAGATTATACAAAATCTTCTGCACTCATACCCAAATTTTTTGTCATCACAGTCTGATCAGTGTTACCATTATCCTCATCATCCTGAGTATTCATGACACCTTTTGAATAACATGTGCTTATACTTAGAGGGGGATGAACAGTATAAAATAAAAAAATTTGCTTTTTAATCCAAATATTAGCATCAACAATATTAAAGCAGTAAATATCACACAAAGCATTACACACATGAGAGACATGATTTTACGTGGTTCACCCAATGTGGGCTACTCCACGGAGAAAATATTTCTTATAAATATTTCTAAAATAAATTCTCTTGGGAATCCTTTCCCTACAATGTTTATGGACCTCTGTCCAAAAGAGACACCAATCCCCTTGATCAAGTTAGCGGATCTCTATCCATAGGAGACACCAATCTCCTATCTCTGCTCTGGTTGGTTATCCTCTATAAAAACTTTGCCTTCACTGCCCTTAGCAAATGGAACTCTATCCATAGAAGACACATGTTCTACCTGCTCTGGATGGAGATCTCTGTCCTCAACTCTATTACCTCCAAAGCTTTGTCTCAAATATGTACTAAACACAATCCTTTGGTCTAGCACAAATCTATCCTCAATTTCTATCTATGGTCTAGCACAAACCTGTTTTCAAATCTACACCAAATTCTATCCTTGAATTTGTACTCAATTTCTATCCTCAAATCTATTTACAATTCTTCTCAAAGACTTACATCAAATCTACTCAACAAGTCCACACTTAAAAATTTTCTTGATGACGAAGGAACCTCAAACATCTGCCACAACCACAAACACTTCTTTTTCAAGCTCAAAGTAATTACAAGATCCTAAACTCTCTCAAAGATACAATGCAAATATCAAAACACACATACACCTTATCACTTCATCTTAAAGAAAGCATCCATAAACATATAAAAAAATAAATTGACCATTTACACCTTATTATATCCCAATTAAAATTAATATTTACCACTAAAACTATTGTCAACAATGTCACCTTCAAATTAAAAGTCATCTCAAATATTATCACTCTTCAATTCACCTTTTAATAATAAAAAATGTCACAATAATTTTAGTTAAAATAAATTTTAACACCTTATACCTTCATTTAGTCAAAAATTAATAATTAAAATAAGCACCTTTTCATAACCCCTTATAGCTCCGTAAACCTTATGTTTACACCTTAGGCAATTAAAATTAATTACCTTTGCCTAGGTGAGACTCGAACCCTCGACATCACCTCCTCGTGCGTCCTAGCCGCAGCCTCAGCTTTCGCAAGTACTAGGCACTCATTTGACAACCAAAGAGCACCACGTGCTCTATATCTTATTTGTTGGCACCCAATCAAAATAAAATCATGCATCCTTCCTTGATGCTTCAAACTTAACACTACCAAAATGCTCTTGCCACAAATTGAACACGGACCACTCTACACCCAAACGCCTTAACTCACGACCACTTACCACTAGGCCATGCTACCTAGTTGGTTATCAAATTTTTGCCTTCAACAAATTTATCCGTTTTGTGTTGGCGTTTAAGACAAGAAACTTGTCTTCTTCTTTGCACGAATTCTCACAACACAACACTTGACTCTTTTATTTGAACGAAGAATAATTTAAATTCCACTAAGGCATATAGTTTATATACCAATTACCTCCTTTAAACTTGAACGTCGACGCCTTCAAAATTTCAATAATTAATTTATAAATTTTTTAAATTCTTTAGAATTTAAATATTATAAATTAACTTTTAAATCCTTTTGGATTTATTAAAGCCTTCTTTGATTTTACCACTTTGTATAAATAATATTTATTTATAAAATTTAAATTCAATTTGAATTTAAATATTTTATAAAATAAATATTAAAACTTCCTTGGGCTTTTATGAAAAACCTTTTATTTTTTCTCACCCATGGTTTTAATAAAAACCCTCCTACTTATGCTTCCACATAATATTAAAAATATTATGAAGCTATTTTGCCATTAACCTTTGCATTGTTCCTTTTGACATTTTTACATCAACAGTAGTGTATTCCTTTACATCAATGACAACTTAGTTCCTTAACATCAATGACAACTTTAGACTCAAAATTTCCAACACCTCTTCTCTCTACCAGATATTTCCAATATGCCAAAGATCTTTCATAAGGAAACTTCTCCATATCATAGGTCGAAACATATACTCTCAAACAATTTTCCAATTTTTTGTCCAACCTATTTCAAACTTTAGATTTTACATATGATAATGCACTAAATACCCTTTCATATTCCACAAATCCTAAAATCATCATTTGACATAATTCATATAAATGAAAATATTCACTCATAATATATTATAGATAATACTGGGATGTAATATTGTCCATAAACATAAAATAGAACCTATTTCATGATAGTTAGTGAGTTATAAAACATGAGCAGACATTGTTGTTCCAAAATAGTTTGATTATTTTGTCAAAATATATTTTTTGAGAATGCCATTGATTTCAATACCTTTGACTACCACACGTTTAGTGAAATGGCTAATAAGAGTGCTCATGTATTTGATAAACAAACCATTTATAATCTGGTATTCATTACAAGCATCCCAAAACATCAGGTTAACCACACCCATAGCCTTAAGCAATTCATCTCTTTGAAAATAGTATCTTATTTATTTTGTCAATGATTTTGCTATTTGTTTCAGTTTAATTTTTGTATCATGTACAACTACATGAAATATGTTGTATAGTATAGGCATTTGTTCAACTCCATTTGTAGCTATATCCATTCATTGACCAAAACAATATAAAGGTATTTTCTTTTTGTGGACATTAATACGTAGATGATCATTTAAATTGAACTTCAAATAGTTATGAGGATCATTCTTTTTTATTAATGCTCTCTAATTCTTAAATATGGGATCCATAAAACTTTTACCAGATGCATACATCGTACCAATATGTATGCAAATTTCTTTTCATACCCTGATGAAATCCACAATATAAATTGATCTTTCTTGTGCAATTTTAATCAATGTATTCATTTTTTCTAACATTGGAACAATACCACATGATGTGAGAAGTGTTTCAAAGTCACTCATTCAAAATAGTGAATATTTAACCTTATCAAATGCCTTACAATTTGTATACATCAACCCTTACAAGGATTAATATTCTTTGAAAATTCTATATATCGTTGATATATAAAAATCCACCTAGTATCTACATATTTTAAGATTTGTTTACCTTCAATAACTCCTAGTGCAAAATGTTGAAACTCTAAAAATATTTTTGGACTGTGCAAGAAATAATTATGAATTTCATGGACAAGCTCTTCCACTCTCGCTACATTTGTAAATGTATCCAAAATTTTGTATGCAAGATTCATTCTATGAGCCATGCAATGAATAGGGATCAAATATGGGCAAACAAATTTTTGTAGTCTAACACAAAAACCATTCATGTGTCCTTTCATTGTAGCAGCACCATCAGGTCTGACACATATTAAATTAGTGGTCATTTCCATTTCATTCATTCTTGGTATATCCTTTAAACTAGTTACAACAACATTGTAAATGTTTTCTACATTGCAATTTTCCACCATCTTGCATACTCCAATTAAATGAGGTTACCTTAAATGATTTTCCAATGTGTAAACATGCATGCAAATCCAATATTTTTTGTCAATATCAGTCACCTCATCAATTGAAAGTGAAATGAATTTGGCATTTTTTACTTTCTCTTTGAGGTTATATTGCTCAACCAATGAGAGACATTTTACCATTTCCCAGTCACTTTGATATAACCAATGGATGTTGTGTAATTTCTGCATATTATCTAGTTGAAATAAATATTTATAGTCAATGAAATTAGACATAGGTATACCATTTTTAAGAATAGTGATTACAAAAGCAAACTGCAAACTTTTTGAAGCTAAAATGGACTTATTCATTTTTCAAAATTGGGCTTGAATCATTGCACCTTTCTCAACCAAAGGTTGCTTTTATTTCATTTCTTTATCATATTCTTGTGTATATCTCATATGTGCACACTTTGATGCATCCTTCCACCTATAATTTTTCTGTATTGGTCTATCACTTTCTTTTGTTTGTATATAAACTTGTCTACAATGTTTTTCTACTGTATATTTCTTAACTTGCAATCTATGATCCTTTCCATATTTTCAACTACAAACTACACATATCAATTCTTTTATTTCCTCATTACCATTCTCTAGAAGCACTAGCTCAATAGATAGAAATTTTGATACACAATCATGCTAAAATGATCTGTTAATTATCCACCTAGATAACTTTACATGTTTATGTTTTTTAAAAGAATATTCTCCAAAATTAGGGTCTGTGTAGACACCAAAATAGCACCAATCCGATTATGTGACTGCAAACACTGATCGCTTTGACAAACACAGCCCCCAGGGCAGCCCTCAGAGGTTAAACATTGGTCTTAACCACTTTCATAGCAATTTTGTAAGGTCAAGAAGCAATTTGGCACACTTGGACACTTTGCCCAGTACTCGTCTCACCCAAGGACGAATTCAAAATAGAATCCGTCCCACCCCAGGACAAATTCTGAATCCATCCCTGGGTGGGACGAATTCTAAGCTTAACGGGCAAAAAGGCAAATGGTGCCAAGTGGCAGCCCAGAACAGTCAGTTAAGGACTCCGCCTTGCACGCGTGTGTAAGTGGACGAGAGGGGTCGTTAGAAGACCGTCACAAAAGGCATTTATCAAAGCTCAAGTCAATGGAGGACTCCCCTCCCTCATGGGAAGAAAAGAGCGCCACATGGCGCCTATGACCAACACATGGCATTTGTGCTTCCCTCCCAAAAGAGACCCCATGGGTCTATAAAAGGTGGGACTTTTCTCATCCAAAACATACAGGTTGAAGGAGTTTTCAAAGCAACGAAGTGCTGTCGAGTTGAAGACCCACTTGCATCCCTTTTGGTTCACCTTCCCACATCCACCAATCTCTTTTGCAAGGGAGGTTGTTGGGTGGCCTTTGGAAGCTCGAACCTGATCCAAATCCAACACATGGACACCTGAACCAACCAATTCGTCGACCCCCCAATCCTAAGAGGTTTTGGGCCCATCCCTGGTGGATTGGCTCCAAAATCAAGTGCCAACGGTGGGAGGCCCACTTGGGCACCCCCGCACCTCCCAAGTCCTATTTTTAGTTTTTGAGCATTTTAGATTACTTTTCAAATTGCATTTTGTGTTATTAGGTTTGATTAACCCATAGCTGCAATTTTGTAACTTTTGGTCAGAGTCTAGTATGTTTTGTGTTGCTTTGTTGTTTCGCTGACTTGCAGGTGTCGAGGTCAAATTCCCGAGGGTGGAGGCCAAATTGGGAGAATCCGACCATCTGGGTCGTCCCAAAATGGCCCCAATTACATAACCCCCCTGTTTGCAGGTGTTTTGCGAGTCTCGGGATCCGACATTGGAGCAGCAGCAGGTCGGTTTCTTCAACACAGAAGAATTCATCCCACCCAGGGACGAATTGCAGTCATAATTCGTCCTGCCTAGGGACGAATTCCGCTTGAAGGTAGATTGGCCAGCTGTCTCAGTGGCAGTGGCCTTTTGGTAACTTTTCTTATCTTCTGTCAAGTTTTGAAGCCATACTGTTCAGGCAAATATTTACATGTATATTTCGTTAGTTTTAGAGAACAAACACTTTTCATTTGCGGCAGGTGCTACTGACATCTTGGTTGTTTCTTTGTTCGCAGGAGAAGCAGCGGAGGTGAATAACTCATTGACATCAGTGGCGGCATCATCTTGGCCCGCCCATTGCAATCGTGGGCACGCGGAAAGAGGAATCATTCAGTGATTGTAATCAAACTCTATTTGCGCTCCTAGCCCCTGAAAAGGGAGGAGACGTCATTGTAACAGAGATCAAGGGATATTAATGAAAGGGCTATGTTTTCTCTATTTTATTGTGTCTCTTCCAATGTGTTTCTTTTCCATTTCATGCAATTTACATTCCTAGGACTTAAGCGTACTTGATTTTGAATGCAATCGCACTTAGTGTTTCCTTTGCCCGGAATCTCGTGCTTTCAGTCTGCATAAGAACTACTACTTTATTTTCCATTTTGCGTGTTAGTTTCAATAATATCTTCATGTTGTTTTTTTGTTTCATTAATAAAATTTTTATTTGTAGATTTTTCATTATTGTGGATATGTGGAAGTGGAGGTATACCAGGTTCAATAGTATTTTCTATTGAGATAATATTAGGGTCAATACCAGGGTTATTATCATTATTGCATTTAAAAGCATACCTTCTATTAAACAATATAGATAAATAATGGACAAAGCCATCAACCAACAAGCACTCTTCTTAATGAATAAAGCTATTATATAAAAAATTACCAATGTAAAAATATTAACTGGTTAGTAAGTAAAGGCATTAATACATTCAATTTGTGTAGATTTTTATGGTTGATTGGATTTCAAAATATTATGAAAGTATTTGAGGATACTCTTTTTATCGAAATATTGACCTCCCTTATTTCCACTTCTTGTAGGTGATATTTTACCTGTATAAACAAAAGAGTCACATGAACATCATTATAAAAAATGAAAATATCTGATAAAAAAGATAACTATTATTCAATACAATAGAATATCTAACCTAAGCAGGCTTGAGATTGGTACCCAAATAATAGGAAAACCTCCTTATTGAGTGTCCATGAATAAAATGTTTAAAAAAATAAAATTAATGGTAAAAGAAACTTATTGGTAAATGGTTATCATTGTATGTTATATCAATCACCTTCTACCAGTCAACTTTTTCCAATCACTTTATATCAGTCACCTTCATCTAGTTGTCTTCTACCAGTCACCTTTTGCTAGTCACCTTATACCAGTCACCTTATGTCAGTCGCCTTATATTAGTCACCTTTTACCATTCACCTTCTGCTAGTCACATTTTTCCAATTACCTTATGTTAGTCACCTTCTGCCAATCATCTT
Source organism: Wollemia nobilis (assembly GCA_028583015.1). NCBI lineage: Eukaryota > Viridiplantae > Streptophyta > Pinopsida > Araucariales > Araucariaceae > Wollemia > Wollemia nobilis. The sequence goes on from JAQPPZ010017129.1 coordinate 1,501,089, forward strand.
CTGCTAGTCACATTTTGCCAATTACCTTATGCCATCACCTTCTATTAGTTGCCTTATGCCAGTTACCTTCTACCAATCACCTTGTGCTAGTCACCTTTTCCAATCGTCTTCTGTCAATCACCTTCTATCAATCACGTTGTGTCAGTCACTTGCTCTATATCACTCGCTATTGAAGAAAATTAATGTTTTAATTGTATGAGTGTCACTATCGAGGTTAACTATATATAATGTGGTACAAGAGGTATATTGGATGGGATAATTTTTTTTTAATAATTTCAAGGTAAAAATTAGGTGTGAAATCTTATGATACCGAGGTGAATTTAATTTAAAAAAATTGATCCCAATTTTTTTGGGCAATTGGGCCGACCTCTAGGGTCCCCAAATTTGCAAAATAAAAATTATGAAAGTCCGAATATTCGTGCTAAATTTCAAAATTCACCCTTATACATAACCTTGTGAATTACTACAAGTCTAAATAAAGTTTGGCATAATTTTTTTACAATGTAACATGATATTAATTGGTCACCCCAAGCAATGGCTTTATATGAAGCCATGTCACCTTGGGGGAAGGATTGCATTAAATATGATAGGATAAGAGGGCAAAAATTTGAAATGGTATCAAGTGATATGAGTCACTAAAGGACCACATGGGAGACAAGAGAAATATCAAACTTGCCTAATATTTTCATTGGTCCATCATAAATTCATAGATTGAGAAGCCTTTATAAAACTACTGGTAAATCAAAACCAATGGTAGAAAACTATGTATGGTTTTACAAAGGCTGCAAAAAAATCCTATAGTTTGACAAATAAAAAAGGCTACAAACTAACAACTGTAGGGACATAAATCCTACAAAATATTTTTTAATTTTGTATAATTTAAACTTTATTAATTAAGATAAATTAAAGAAATTTTTAATTAAATATTAATTAATCCTTATCATTCCTCCCAATCACAAAAGCATTGGAATCTAATGCATGCAAAAGGGGATGAATATGTTTATTAGAAATACCAAGTGTGATGTATGCCAAAGCGAAACGTAACGCTAAGTCCTACGAACTGAAATGCATGAAAGGAGAGAAACATCCATGAATTGAAACAAGATAGAAAGCAAATGTCGAGTACAACCCTTTTTATTAATTTTCTTTAAAATCGGGTTACAATACGTCTCCTCCATTTTGGGTACTAGGAGCGTTAAGTAGAGCTCTATTACACCACGGATTGATACGCTTTCTTTCATGTGCCAACATGTAAAATGAGCGGACCAAACATCACCGCTGCTTGTGTGAATATGTTTATGGTTCCTTGCTGCCCCTCTGGTGTCAAGATCCTACATTCAGAGAAACAAAAAAGGATTAGTAGAACTGTGGATGGAGAGAAACATGTGATCCCTAAGGCCTGCAGTCGGTGCATGCATAAAATGATTAAAATGATAACTGAACATATAAGAATGAGCTGAGAACTTGAAAAAAGCAATAAAACATTACCAGTAAGCCACTGCAAAAGGAAATGTCCAAAAATCTTGCACAGATTTCTAATCGCTCCGGGGTGGGACGATTAGGACTGTCATAACCTGTTCGAAATCCACCTCCTAAATTTCTAGTCTAGAGGCCTCCAAATCACCTACAAAGTTGGTTTTAGGTAAAACGGGGTATTTTGGGATGACCCAGATGGTCGTATTTTGCCAATTCGGCCTCTATAACCCAAAATCTGATGATGCTACCTGCATGTTAGTGAAAGCGAGAAATGATAAAAGCATGATCAAAACTTGTCAGAATCATATGAAATTTAAATGACAACATATGTAAGTAACCTAGAATCAAGTGCAAAATAAAAATCATGGAAATCTACCATATATTTCTAATCACTCCGAGGTGGGGCGATTAGAACTACAACAGTGCGGGGGGTGCCCGGGGGCAGGACACCCATCGTTTGAGACTCAATTTCGGCACCAATCCACTTGGGATGGGTCCAAAACCTCTTATGGGGTTGTGTCAAAAAATTTGGTGGGATATTGTGGCCAAATTTTTGGTTTTGGTTCCATATTGCGCTTCCAATAATCACCCAATAACCTCCCTTCCAAAAGAGAGATCAAGGATGTAAAAGCACAATGAGGGTAAGGGTTTGATTTGGCAGCACTTCATTTCTCAAAATGCTCTTCCCTCTCCTCCTTTTTGGGGTGATAAGACTCACTAATTTATATACCTAGGGTCTCTCTCTTTGAATGTGCATGTGAGGGTGCCACTTGACTTATCTACCCTATTTTGGAAAAAAATATTATTCCCTAATTTAGAGTCTCTTTGCATGAGATCTCCATACTCAAGGCATGCATGACTGAAGTCTCTCTAATTTAAAGTTGTTCCTTGTAATTGCATGCCCTGAAGTTGTAGTTAAGTGGTGGACCTATCAAGGTTTGACTTTTGCCAGTCAAACCTGCTATTCGCCCCACCCTGGAGTGAATACTGCTAATCGTCCAAGGGTGGGATGAATACCAGTTTGTAATCATCCCAGGGTGGGATGAGTAGGGAGCAAAGTGCTAAAAAGGTGTCAAATTGACCTTTAACCTTCCAAAATGTTGTGGGAGTGGTTAGGACCATTGTTTAACCTCTGGGCGCTGCCCTAGGTGATGTGTTTATCAATATGATTAGTGCTTGTTGTCACATAATCGGATTGGTGTTGTTTTGGTGTCTACAGATGCCCCTTTTTGGGATGCACTGTGCATGGCACAGTGCTGAGCAAAAATAGATAACCAAAACACTAATGATTAGTGTTTCTCAGTAACCTAACCAACTCTTGATGCCCCAAGTATGGAAATGGCACGTATTCTTGAAGCCTTGCTTCTAACGAGCTAAGGAGATTAGTTCAAGTGTTAACCTTTTTTAGTGAGGTGTTACTTGATCTTGGACATTGTTCAATCATGAATAGGCAAAGGGTGCAACCTTTTGTCTATGGGAACCTTGAGTTCATGATTCTATAATTCCAAGTGTTTGATCAGCCTGTGATTATTGCTTGTTTGCTGCCCCAAGTAGGGGCGTGATTGTCTTTGTCAATGATCCTTTGAATGCGTGCCATTTCCTTGATTGGGTGTGTTTTTGTTGATTGGTGACTAAGTGTGACTACCCCCTCAAGCGACGAATCGATGAGGGAATGACCGACATGAGAAAAGTGACGAGTCGCTTGACCCAAGATGACTATTTTAAGGGTGCCTTCAATTGTTTTCCATTGAATACTTATGCAGTTTCTAAACAATTTGACCTATTTTTGGTGGATTTATCCCTTTTTGTGACGTATTTTGGAGCAAAAATTGTCAAAAATTTGTCCTCCCGTGGAGCGTTCCGGCTATGGTAGCCTTATTAGGGAGTAGGATAGTAAAAATTGGTGACCCCAATGTCTATTTTGTATGTCAAGAATGTCAGGCGCAAAGGCGCTTTCGTTCGGCAATGTTATTGCTATTTTTGGGTGGGGTTTGACCCTTTTGTGACGCTGTTTGGGGATGAAATTCTCAAAAATTTGTCTTCCCGTGGAGTGGTCCGACTATGATAGCATTCTTAGGGAATAGGATAGTGAGGATATGTGACCCCAACATCTTTTTTGCATGCCAAGAATGTCAAGTGCACAAGCACTCTTATTTAGCAATTTTGTTGCTATGTTTTGTGCATTTTGGTGTAGTTTTTGCTGTTTTTATATTTTTGATCTGTAATCATCCTTGGGTGGGACGAATACCAATTTTGTAATCATCCCAGGGTGGGACGAGTGCTAACTAGAGTTCTCATCCCAAGGTGGAACGATTATAGGCTAAAAAACCTATTTAAGGGCAAAAACTAGGTTTTTGCGTTCATTTGCATTCAATTTTTCTGGCGATTTGGAGCTCTAAGGAGGAGGAGGTCGAGTCTGCAAAGCGAAGCGCTGTTGAATTTTTCTCGACGGAGCCGAAGCGAGACCGGTAAGTGCTCCTTCTTGTTTAGTTAGCTTGTGTTTTATTTTACAGTTTTAAAATCGTAATTTATTTTGAATTTGTTTTTCCATTTAAACTAAGGTAAAACCCGAGGCTAAAAATAAATGGTTTTTATTTTTATTTTTGTATTTTTTTTAAGGTTATAAGAAAACCTAGGTTTAAATGCAATGTTTTTATTGTTTTTAAAACTAAAACCCTAGGTTAAACTGAGAGCAAAACCCTATCTTTAGAAAATTTGTTTTTATGTTGATTTTTGTATTTTTGTTAACTTCAGTTATAAACCTTAGGTTAACAAAAAACTGTTAGTTTGATTTTGATTTTTTTGTTTTAATTTATCAGTTTAAATGTAGAGTTAAAAACCCTAGGTACTGACAAATTTTTTTGGATTTTGTTGTTTTTATTTATCAGTTTAAACGTAGAGTTAAAAACCCTAGGTACTGACAAAATTTTTTGGATTTTGGTGTTTTTATTTATCAGTTTAATCGTAGAGTTAAAAACCCTAGGTACTGACAATTTTTTGGTTGATTGTTTTGTTTTTGGTTTAATTTATCAGTTTGAACTAGAGTTTAAAAAAAAACTAGGAACTGACAAATGTTTTTGTTGGAATTTGTTGTGTTATTTATCAGTGACTTTAGAGTTAAAAACCCTAGATACTGACAAATTCGTTTTTGACTATTTTTGTTGTTTTTTGTTTATCATTTTGAACTAGAGTTAAAAAAACCTAGGTACTAACAAACTATTATTGACTATTTTTGTTGTTTTTTTGTTTATCAGTTTGAACTAGAGTTAAAAAAACCTAGGTACTAACAAACTGTTATTGAATTTTTTTTTTTTGATGCAAAATAAGGTTAAAAAACCTAGATTGGAATTTTGTAATTTGTTTATTTGTACAGTATTTTTACTGTTGCTATGCAGTTTTGTTATTAAATATAGTATCTCTACAATTTGTATACATTGTTGTATATTGTTTTAGTTCTATACAATTTTATTGTTTGTTTTGTCATGTTTTAATGTCTTTGATTTATTTTATTTTGCAGGTTGTGAAGAGCTGGTACCGTCAGCCGACGGTGTTCTCTGACACCTGGTAGGCATGGACTTTGGTGGACCAGAAGTGGCTTGATGCCCTTGGGCTCAAGCATGTGACATGACTAGAGCCTATGGTGGGGGATCGGGCATACCTGACCACACTGATTAACCTATGGGATCCCCGCACCAATACCTTCCATCTCCCAACAAGGGAGATGATAATGACTCTGGAGGATGTCTATCAGATTCTACAAATTTCGATAGACGGGCTCCCGATCAGGATGACACCGCATGATCAACGGATAGTTGTACTGACGCGATGCTTTGGGCATGGGGAGGAGTTGGGTTTGGACAGCCCAATGGAGAGGACAGAGGGCGACTGCCAGATTGGTGGCATTTTGGTATGATGGTGGCTATAGAGGGGCATGTTGGGAGTGAGGCATGCATTACTGATGAGCCTCATCTCTAACATGCTATTGTCTGACTCTTCAGGCACGAGGTTCCCATGGAACCTGTTGGAGGTGGTCTTCAAGTTGGTGATGGAGGCACCCTTAATTATGAGGTGGGGGCAGACACTACTAGCACAGCTCTATGATGAGTTGTACGAGGTCCGTTGTCAGAGGTAGAAGGGTATAGGATGTAGTTACCTATTGCAGTGTTGGGCTTGGCAACACATAGCTATGGAGAGGCTAGTGGGGTAGCCCTGGACGACTCGAGCAGAGATGGTTGACAGAGAAATAGGGTATGCAGCACTGTGGCACAGGTCAGAGAAGCGAGGGCACAGTCAATTATGGGAAGGTGCCATGGGGCACTACGCTGATGCCTTCTCATGGCTTGCTCCTGGGGAGGTAGTCTGGCGGCCATACGTGGATTGTACAACTTGGCCTGAGGCTGGGGAGTGGCTCTGGCAGGTTCGTAGAGGGAGGTGGCTGATCGGGCGACACGAGACCAAGCAGGAGTTCTTCTCGTATGGTTGTGTGACGTGATAGTTTAGGGTGCATCAAGGATTTCTTGGGGAGCCCTTGATCTATCAACTTTGGGATGACGAGAGGACACTGGACTGGCCGGTCAGCCGTTGGGTGAGGATTCAGATACAGTGATTGTTGCCCTTGACGTGGATGACATCGGGGTGACTGTTGAGTACGATCAGTGGTGGACATTGCGGTGGTGGCGAGGCAAGGGGTCTCTAGGGGGTCTAGAGGTGACAATAGTCAATGAGGAGGGTGCAGAGGCACCAGGAGAGGGTTGGGGGCTGTGCTGGATGATGCAGACATGGTGTAGGTTGATGAGGTGGGTGAGTATTTTGGGGTTCCATAGTAGTCAGAGATGCAAGACATCTTGGAGCAGTGGGAGTCGGAGTAGGATGTCATTCTGGAGATGTCGATGCCTCAGGTAGTCCCGAAGGATATGGAGGCTGGGTTGCGTGTTGAGATAGCACGATTGGAGGGGCTGCTCTGGAGATGGGATGAGGAGCTCGGGGATGCGTTGCAAGAGAGGGATCTCCTACGGACGTAGCTGGAAGAGAGGGAGAACACATTGGCTATGTACCATCTATGGGATGGGGATACAGATGCTACGTGGGAGATGGATCTCCTACGGATGCAACTGGTAGAGAGGGAGAACGCATTTGCGTAGCATGATGAGAACTTGGTGACAGTTTGTCAGCGAGATATGGACTTGATTCGACATCGGTTTGAGCTGGAGGTGAAGATTATCTACCTTGATGGGCGGATCCCTAAGGTTAGTAGAGGTGGATCGTCGTGCCACACGAGAGGGAGCGATACTGAGCAGTCAGCATCCTCGTGGCATAGGCGACTGGATGAGGGAGGCGCTAGTAGGCATGATGCAGGGGCTAGTAGTAGCCGCCCTGAGGGGTCCCATAGGACCCACACCATGGGGGTAGTTCTCGTCACATTGATCCTATGTGATCATGGTGGCCGACGCCCTAGGCTTGGGGGTTTTTGAGTTTTTGCTTTATTCTGCTAGGTCATAGGACCGACTGATTGTAGCTTGTAGGTATTTTGATGATATATATATATATATACATGACTTTTCTTTTTGGTTATATATTTGTCATGATTTATTATTTTTGTTTTCTATTTATGCACATTTATTTATGATTATGGATGCATGTGTTAATATGAATGCGATGTTTCTAATGATATGATGTATGCATATGGAATGAATGAAATGATTGTTGGTAACTTGTCGATGGCACCATATACTATACAAGAGTTACTGGATTTTTGTATAATGTGATTGCTTTGTGGAATGACGTTGCATGTGATAATTTTATTTTGGTATTTTTCATATTTTCTGATGGTGATGTAAGTAATGAAATGTACCAGTTGTTTAAAAATGTAGTGAAGGTTTTTCTGAGATTTAGATGTTTTAACTAACTAGCCAAGACTTTACATTTATCTCACAAGACTTTTGAACAAGGTATAAATCAGACTTGAGTTTGACCAAGTTATTTCACATCCTTGTGTGTGCAATTGAGTTGGTTTATGTGGTATTTGTCAGGATACCTCCAGTGCCAGATAGGCCATCAACCAAACCTATACTGAGGATCACCTAATTAGCTCCACTAACTCCATTGTTGTATTTAGTAAGATTAATCCATGGGACAATCTAAGGTACCATAAGCTAGCTCATCCACATGCAAACATTGGTCTGCTCACACACAAAGTTAATGTGATAGACATATTGTCATGTGTTTAGGATACCGCCATTTCCAGGTAGGTTGTCCACCAAACCTGTAATGAGGATCACCTAGATGGTTTTTCAAATGCTGAGAATTCCAAGGATTCAAGCTCAGGCGTCTTTTATTCTCTCAACTTGTTGGGATACTTGTTCTCATACATAGTGATGAAAATCATTGTTTATTTTTTTCTTTTGTTTTTCTTTTTGAGCAAGGGATTTGAATAGTGATGATAACCACTGTTATTTAATTTTGCTTTTTAGGTTGCAAAGTTGAGCTCGTAGGGTTTTGGCTTATGAATGGCCTTGATCCTTTTGGCCTTGGGGATGACTACCCATCCTATTCAGGGACGTGTAGTAGGAATCCTTACGACTTTGGGGACCAAAGGTTATTATGGATATTATTATGTAAGGGCATTGATCTTTTAGGCCTTGGGGATGACTACCCATCCTTGTCAAGGGTGTGTAGTATGAATCCTTACGAATTTGGGGACCAAAGGTGATTGGATATGTTGTTGATGATGGATTGTTGGGATTTTGCTTTTGAATGGCATTGATCCTTGAGGCCTTGGGGACGACTACCCACCCTTGTCAGGGGAATGGCATTGGTCCTTACGACTTTGGGGACCAAAGGTGTTTGGGAATATGATTGATAGTGGTGAAAACCATTATTTATGATGGGAGATGGATGTGAAAGAGCTTGTCCTTTTGTCAATTCTCAGCATTCTCGAACCATTCGCACAGGGGGATGAACAGGCTAACCTTTCACCTATGGTACCCTAGACTGCTTTGTAGGTTTCTCTTCCGTTCACACAACTTAGGAATTATTTTATGATTTTTACCTTGTGTAGGGATGTTGCGTAATGAGGTGTGATCCAAGTAAAACTCTCCCTTTGTAAAAATTTGTCTGACTTTGTATAATATTTGGCTAGAAATCTAAAGACAGTTGAATGACGAAAAACCCTAAATACATTAGGAGACAACTGACTATGCTAAAAAATGTGGATGGTGCTATTCTTGATGTATGTGTTGATAAAATGAATTAAATGTGGAAAATGTTGGAATTGCCTAGCAATTACAGTCTATGGTGTTTGTGACATGTATGACCAGCAAATATGCAATGGATGTATGTGATGCCTAATGCAACAGATTTTTTTTGTATTTTTATTTTTACGAGTATGCATGGAATTGAGATGCAATTTTTTTTGTTATTTTTTTATTATTTTATTGTTTTGTTTGTTTGTTGAATATTTGTTTTTGACCAAACGATTATGGGAACCCTTGGAGCTTTTGGTTTGACCAAAGGGTTTACGAATACCTTTGGGGTGTTTTAGGTTGACCAAGCGATTTTTGGAATCCTTGGAGTGTTTTGGTTTGACCAAAGGGATTATGGATACCTTTGGGGCATTTTAGTTTGACCAAACGATTTTTGGAATCCTTGGAGCATTTTGGTGTGACCAAAGGGTTTATGCATACCTTTGGGGCATTTTGGTTTGACCAAAGGGTTTATGGATACCTTTGGAGCATTTTGGTTTGACTAAAGGGTTTATGGATACCTTTGGGGCATTTTGGTTTGACCAAAAGGTTTATGGATACCTTTGGGGCATTTTGGTTTGACCAAAGGGTTTATGGATACCTTTGGGGCATTTTAGGTTGACCAAGCGATTGTTGGAATCCTTGGAGCGTTTTGGTGTGACCAAAGGGTTTATGGATACCTTTGGGGCATTTTGGTTTGACCAAAGGGTTTATGGATACCTTTGGAGCATTTTGGTTTGACCAAAGGGTTTATGGATACCTTTGGGGCATTTTGGTTTGACCAAAGGGTTTATGGATACCTTTGGGGCATTTTGGTTTGACCAAAGGGTTTATGGATACCTTTGGGGCATTTTGATTTGACGAAAGGGTTTATGGGAACCCTTGGAGCTTTTGGTTTGACCAAAGGGTTTACGGATACCTTTGGGGCATTTTAGGTTGACCAAGCAATTGTTGGAATCCTTGGAGCATTTTGGTTTGACCAAAGGGATTATGGATACCTTTGGGGCATTTTAGGTTGACCAAATGATTGTTGGAATCCTTGGAGCATTTTGGTGTGACCAAAGGGTTTATGGATACCTTTGGGGCATTTTGGTTTGACCAAAGGGTTTATGGATACCTTTGGAGCATTTTGGTTTGACTAAAGGGTTTATGGATACCTTTGGGGCATTTTGGTTTGACCAAAGGGTTTATGGATACCTTTGGGGCATTTTGGTTTGACCAAAGGGTTTATGGATACCTTTGGGGCATTTTAGGTTGACCAAGCGATTGTTGGAATCCTTGGAGAATTTTGGAGTGACCAAAGGTTTTATGGATACCTTTGGGGCATTTTGGTTTGACCAAAGGGTTTATGGATACCTTTGGAGCATTTTTGTTTGACCAAAGGGTTTATGGATACCTTTGGGACATTTTGGTTTGACCAAAGGGTTTATGGATACCTTTGGGGCATTTTGATTTGACCAAATGGTTTATGGATACCTTTGGGGCTTCTTGACGTATGCATAGTTAAGTTCATAACTGACCAGGGTGCGGCTAAGATAGTAAGTAGCCTATTCTTTGTGTAGTTCATTTTTTTGGGATAGCATGGCGTCCAGTGCCACCTCAGTAGCTGAGATATATAAGTAGAACGACACTCCTGGTCTAGGTGGTGCCAATACTGGTGACAAATCCAAGTATTGTTTGATGTCGTCAAAGGTTGACTGGCACTCATCATCCCAGTGGAATACTACCCCCTTGTACAATAATTTATTCATGGGTCGGTACTTGTTAGATAACTATGCTATGAAGCGCTTGATTGACGCGACCTTTCCCTACAGGCTTTTAAGCTGCTTGATGGTAGTTGGGGGAAGCATTTCAAGGATTGCCTTGACTTTGTTTGGATCCACCTCTATTCCTCATTTTGAGACTATGAAACCCAAGAGTTTTTATATGTGACACCAAATACGCACTTCTTAGGGTTTAGTCTGACTTTATGCTCAATGAGGTGATCAAGGATCTTGCTTAGGTCATCAAGATGATCTGGGCGCAAAAGAGATTTGGCCAACAAATCATCCATGTAATCTTCCAAATTTTTATGCATGTGATCGTGGAAGATGTATGTCATGGCACATTGGTAGGTGGCGCCAGCATTTTTAAGGCCAAATGGCATGACCTTATAACAAAATGTCCCCCAAGGCGTTGTGAATGCCATTTTTAGTTGGTCCTCGGGATTGATACGAATCTGATTGTATCCCAAGAAACCATCCATGAGGGAAAGCATTTTGTGGCCCGCTGTAGCATCTACCAATGCGTCGATGCTAGGCAAGGGAAAATAATCCTTAGGACTCGCTTTTTTTAGATCTCGAAAATCGATGCATATGCAAATCCTCCCATCGAGATTTTTGATGGGCACCATGTTAGACAACCATGGTGGGTAATCCACACATATGACAAACTATGCATCCAACAACTTTTGTAACTCATCTTTGACCATTAAGGCTACTGTTAGATGCATCTTACATAGTTTTTGCTTAACTGGCTTGACTGTCGGATCAAGCGTAATATTATGTGTGACTAGCTATGGATCTAGCCCCGACATGTCTTTGTAGGACCATGCAAAAACCTCCTTCTTCTCTTTTATAAGGGCAATGTAGTTGGCTTGCTCTTTGAGGGATAGACTTACCCCCAGCTTGATGATTTGTGAATTCATCGGATCAGGGCCGATGTCTACGTCAGTCGTCTCTTCAACTAACATGTGGGACCTATCCTCCAACTAGTGTGGATTTGGGATTAGGTGGATATAGTTTGCTAAATTTAGATCTATGTTTGGAATATAGGGTTCCTCTTCAGTATGGAATATATCCTGAGTCTGTCCTGGGGTGAAATGAAACATCCCACCACAAGGCCAGTACTCTGATGGGGATGGTGGTGTGTCAACGCGATCCTAGTCGATAGCATCTAGGTCTAGATGCAATGACCATGTTGGGTCGGTTGGATTGTGGATGGGGGCGGTTAAGTCAATGGAGATCATGTTGATGAAATGATTTTGATCTCCATTACCGTGGGTGTGGTTACTCAAACATCCTTGGTGGTCTTTGTGCTCTGGATCTAGCTCTGGAGGTATTGGCACGAATGGATAGGCCCTATGTGCGGATAAAAGGATAGGGTCTGCCCTTGGCACTAATAACTCTATAGGGTCACTGGGCGGAAGGTGCTCTCTATATACCTAAAGTGGTGGGTGTAGTAGTTGGTCCAACTGCACCTGGTTTAGGTGCCACCTATGCCTTGGCCCTATGTGTAGCTATTCAAACATGTTGTCAATGTCCATAGGGTATTGTTGCTGTCACATATGATTGAGATATGCCATCTCAGTATCATCTTCATAATCGTTGTCAGAGATCCATAGGCCTTCGTTGGCTCCGACAACTGTTTACGACATGTGAGGCTCATTCTGCTCGAGCAAATTAATGTGGTCCTATCGAAGTTGTTCCACTCTCTACAGGGGGACCTGATTCTATTAAGCACTTGCTCGATCATAGCATCCAAAGGGAACATTGTCATGAAGCTTTCCTGATAATCATCTATGGGGGTCACTTGTGAATGATTGCTATCAGACTCGAAAGGATCCCAAAGTGCTACCTCATACTCTGACTCGTCTTCTAAAGACCCTTCTTGGTCTTGTCTATATCCCTCTTGTAGGTGAGTCCCTAAAATTTCTCCTTTCTTGCTCAAAGGGAAAGGGTTGTTAAGGTCAACAAGGTTGGTTTTTAGCAATGGGAGATAATCCCCCAATGTGTACATTTTGTTAGGATTGGCATATGGATCTAACGCCAACCCATCCTTGTTGCCTATCCCTAGGCCTTGCATGTCCTCTACCAAGATGTCCAGGGGTAGGGGGTAGTTGAACCCTACTCCTGACTTGTCGTATGGCATCTGATATCTTGGCTGGCAAATAATGCGCACTCCTTGCTCATACCTACCCATCCCATATCCATGCCAATTACATTGGCCAAGATATCTCAATGCAGAGTCTGGGTTGGACAAATAGTTGACGTCCTCAACAAAGGGTTCATATTCCTCTTCTTGTATGTAAGGTTCAATGCCATTATCGAGGCCCCCATAAACAAAGTTTGTCTGATTTGGTGGGTAGCCTAAAGGAACCACAGTGTCGATGGGGAGTCGAGGTCTCCCCATGTCTCGCATGGACTCAAGTGCGGGTGTTGCTACAATGTTCCACACTAGATACTCCCCCAGGCCCGTATTGGCCATCTCAACGGTGATCATTGCCGGTGGAGGGGGAGGGAATGGAAGTTCTTCCTGGGTCCACTCCATGCAGGATGAACTAGGCGTCTCAAATTCCATTCGGCTAGGCATCTCTTCGATAGAGATGGTTGAGACTGAAGGCAATGCCTCTTCTAGGGGTTTCTTCCCCTTGTCCTTTGGTGTGGCCACCGTAGGTGGCATTGTTGTTGAAGGACCAGATGATGAATATGGACCTGGCTGGGGATTTGATGGATTTAATAGCAAGGATGCATGCAGAATCAGACCCTAGTTAGATGGATTCAACTAAAAATCCAAATATGTTGATGGAAGGGTCAACTGTGGCATCAATTACACCATATTGTAATACTTGAAGGGCTCTAAATCCACTAGGACTACATGCACCTGCCCTTCGAATGTGTACTTTAAGCACTGGTGAGCTATCGAAGGGACACACTTCATGTCCCTGATCCATGGCCAGCCCAACAAAATGTTATAAGCCATATCACCCTCCAAGATGTGGCATAATGTAGGAATAGTCTTTTGTCCCACTTGGATGGGTAGGACAATTGTGCCAACTATCAAGCATATCGCATCATTGAATGCTCGCAGAGTGTAGGTGGAGGCCACGATGTGAGATGCTGGCAACTTTAGATGTTTCAATGCCACTATTGTAATGATATTACTATACGATCCAGTGTCCACCAACAACCTCTTATACGGAATTGTGTTGACCCACATAATGACATGTAAGGGTGGATCCACCACATCACCAGCCATTGATTTTAGTTCATCTTCTCTAAAGGTGATGACTGGTTTTGTACATTGTTTGATATATCCCATGAAGTTGTTGAAAGAGTTTGCTTCATGGGGTTGCAGCTCGATGGCTTTTAATATCTCCATTAGAGCCTCCCGATGGGGCGATGATTGTTGAATGAGATCATAAATGGAGAGCCTAGCCAACGTGGTCCTTATACTTTGGGTAAGTCTAGTCCGAATCATGGCAACTGGTCTAGGTGGGGGAGGTTGCGTAAGGTGCGATTGAGTTTGTGACATTGATGGAACCTCTCCAGTGGCCACTGCAGGGGCAACTCCTGGGTACCTCTTGTTCCTAGTCACTATGATTATCATTCCTACATACCCCTGCATGGGGCAGTTCTGTGTCACCTCATTGACTTGGAGGGGTTTTGCCTACATTTCATGTGCAGGCAGGGGGTCTTTGAAGACTCCCATCTATTGGTTGTTTGGCGCTATAGGGTTGTCCACCGCTAGCGTCTTGTTATCTATTAGGTCTTGCACAAAGCTCTTGAATTTCCAACATGCATAAAGGTCATGTCATTTCTACCTTTGAAATCTATAGTACAAGTCTTCCCTATAGCCCTTAGGTTTTGGCACGTTGGGGTCTATGGGGTGACTTTTTGGCAGGTGTATCAAGTTTGCCATAGACAAATAGTCAAACAAGGAGTCTTTGGACTCTATGAAGGGTGTGAACTATCACCTAGGGTGACACTGCTGAGTTTGCTCTTGTCGATGATTTTCTCTTTCATAAGTGTCAAGAGGAACCACCTGATAGTTAGGCTTAGGCATGTTGATAGAAACCTGATTGACCGCAGCGGGTTTTGGTTACGTGGTCCCTGTCTTGGTGTTTTTAGACCATTCTTTCTTCTTTGGCTTGGCAATCTTGCCATCCTGAATCTTGATCTCCTCAATGATTTTGGCTTACGCCAGAGCTTCCTCTAAAGTGGCATATTGTTGCAGCTATAATAGCACGAAGATCGATCTCAAATAGCTCTTTGAGAACATTTGGGTAAGGTCAACCATAGGAGGGAGGTAGGGCAGCTTTGAAAGCAACATCCTCCACCGATTCCCATAGGCCACCATGGTTTCTTCCTCATACTACCTGAGGCTGGCTAGGTCACTTAGTAATGCCTTCTTCTTGGTGTTGAAAGTGAAACGTTCGAGGAACGCATCCACTAGCTAATCTAAGTTACTGATGCTATGTTTTGGCAACTGAGTGAACCAATTCAAGGTAGGGCCTACGAACGTGGTTATAAATGTTCTTAACAAAAAAGCATCGTTGTCCTGAATGCCAAAGCATTGTCTTAGGAATATAGTCACGTGCTCTTGGGCATCTTCCTCCCCTCTAAAGAGTGCCAACTGGGGCATCTTAAATTGTTCAGGGTATGGGGGTGCTGGTATGCGATGGATGCACGAAGTGACTACGGAGCTGGTGTAAAGTGGGCTTTTGAGGCCCAAAAGTCTTGGTCTCCACAGACTCTAAGCACTCTAGCAGCACTTTATATGCATCTAAGGACTTGATCTATTCCTCCTTGGTTTGATCCCGTTTTGGGTTGCGGGGAACTTGAGGCCTATGGAGGGGTAGTCGGACAGCATCCCCCCTGCCTTGGTAGGGCATTTCATCCCGCTCTTCTTCTTGCTCATACTCCTCATAGGCTTCTTGAGGAGTGCCTGGGTGAGACCTATAAACCTGGGTGGGTGCTTGCGGAGGGTGCCCATCATTATTTCTGGGAGTGGCCTCTCGCTCAGGTCTTGGAGGCAATATTTGATAAGGTCATAGAGACCTGTCTCGCACCAAGGGGTTGTGCCTCTCATACAATTCTACCTTATGCGTGCGAGGGGTTGGGACCCGCTCAGGCACAATTTTCTGGAGCAATTCGTCTATATGACGTCGAATGCACTCTTTTCTAAGGCGGTATAGATGCTTTAACTGTTGTTGGTCTTGCCTGAGCTACAAGATCTGCGCTTGGTGGGTGGCATGTTCGGCAAATGCCAACTCAATTTGTTTCGTCGTCTTGTGTTTAGGAATCCTAGATGCCTCTCCTACCTGTCTATTTTGGTCATGGTGATCTGAGATCTCTATTGGTCACTTTCCTCTGTCGAGGTTAGCGGCATTCACCCAAGGTTCTGACCATAGTGGGTGATCTTGATACATAGCAGGCATGGAGGCGCATTGATCCCATGTTGTGTATTGCTTTTGAGGAATGTAGTGGTCTTCCTTGTACTCCCTTTTGTATGTGTGAAAGGGGCGAGCAGAATATGCTTGTCGTGTCTGAAGAGCCTTGTGCTCTGGATTTGGTCTATTGTTTTTGACAGTAATAAGGGGTAAAGGAGGGATGACGTAATCATGTGGCCCTTATTTATGGACCCTATGTTGCTCTAGTACTTCATCGTGCAGTGGCCACTCATAACAAGCATCTAAGGGAGCTCTCCCATCTATGTTGAGTGCCATGTATATGGCCTCCTCCTGGAAGGTTCAATGCTGAGTGGCAGTGCCCCTCAAAGGGGTGCCTCTATAGTCACTTTCTATAATGGCATGATGTGGACTATCTTGTGGGTCAGGCCGCCAAGGCGATATGACCAAGTCCTCGAGACTATATCGGAGGCAAATTTTCCCCCTTTGTACACTTTTCGTAGCTTATGCCCGTGATTGGGCTCAGCTACGGGTGTACACCATGATGATGCTTTTCTAAAGATGTGTACGTTTTTATCTTCTTTACATTTTTTTATGCTACACTAAAAAAAATGAAACACACAATCAAAGCAATGATTATCTTGTTTATGGATTAAAAGTGTGCCCTAAATCTGGTTCAATGTTTTTTGATGTTTGTTTTGAAAACCTTGTAAAGAAATTTTTGTTTGTATATGCAATATGAGGGCTCTTATATCTCCCAAAATGGTCGCCCCTTCAATATACCACTACTAGGTCATTACACTGAACCTCTCTATATACCTGCCCTTACGTGAGGGAGACTATAGGTACGTGAGAGCATAACAGTACATAGAACATAGGTAGAAGGGGAATCGCTCTATTTATAACACCTACCATAGAATACTTATCCTCATGCATTGGGAATAACCCCAATTACACTTGGTCAGCTTTCATCAGGATTTATGTCCAACAACAGTAGCGATCGGGGTTATGTATGCAATATTTCAAGCTAAGGTGGTGATGAAATCCATCATTGGTCTTGATCAAGGGTTGGGGTTTTATGACCAACGCCTTGATGTTCATATTACCATGTGATTTGTGGGGTTATTTTTTATTTGCGCAAAGAAAGAAAAACATGCAGTAAAACTCTCCTATGCAAGCAAAGAAACAAGAAATGATAAAGACAAAAAATAGAAAATGACAGAGGATGCTCAGAACCCCTACCTCTTCTCTGCCCAAGCCGGATGCCTCTGATTTTTTGCTTTGAAACTGCACAGAGAGCTATTCACCCTAGGGTGGGATGAATAACAGATCTGTATTCATCATAGGGTGATACAAATTCCTATTTGTCCCTATATAACATGAATTCAAACTCTGTATTCGCCATAGGGTGGAACGAGTAGTAGTCAAGTGCTTGAAAGATTGATACCTGCAAGCAAAAACACACAAATTTTAATTAGAATTTTGATATTAAAATCAAGGGACAATGGTCCCACCGTGATTGCCACTGAAATCACGAGGATACGGAAGCAAAACAGAAATACCAAGTGTGATGTATGCAAAATCGAAACGTAACGCTAAGTCCTACGAACTAAAATGCATGAAAGGAGAGAAACATACACGAATTGAAACAAGATAGAAAGCAAATTTTGAGTACAACCCTTTTTATTAATTCACTTTAAAATTAGGTTACAATACATCTCCTCCCTTTTGGGGACTAGGAGCGTTAAGTAGAGCTCTATTACACCACGGATTGATATGCTTTCTTCCGCGTGCCCACATGTAAAATGAGTGGACCAAACGTCACCGCTGCTTGCATGAATATGTCTATGGTTCCTTGCTACCCATCTGGTGTCAATGTCCTATGTTCAGAGAAACATAAAAGGATTAGTAGCACCTGCGGATGGAGAGAAACATGCGATCCCCAAGGCCTACGGTCAGTGCATGCATAAAATGATTAAAATGATAACTAAAACATATCAGAATGAGCTGAGAACTTTAAAGAAGCAATAAAACATTACTAGGAATCCACTACAAAAGGAACAGTCCAAAAATATTGCACAAATTTCTAATCGCTCCGGGGTGGGACGATTAGGACTGTCATAACCTGTCCGAAATCCACCTCCTAAATGTCCGGTCCATAGGTCTCCAAATCACCTGCAAAGTTGGTGTTAGGTAAAACAAGGTATTTTGGGATGACCTAGATGGTCATATTTTTCCAATTCGGTATCTATCACCCATAATATGATGATGCTACCTGCATGTTAGTGAAAGCGGGAAATAATAAAAGCATGATCAAAACTTGTCAAAATCATATGAAATTTAAATGACAGCATATGTAAGTAACCTAGAATCAAGTGCAAAATAAAAATTAGGGAAATCTACCATAGATTTCTAATCACTCTGGGGTGGGGTGATTAGAACTACAATAGTGCGGGGGGCGCCCAGGGGCAGGATGCCCATCGTTTGGGACTCAATTTTGGCACCAATACACTTGGGATGGGTCCAAAACCTCTTATGGGGTCATTTTGGAAAATTTTGTGGGATATTGTGGCCAAATGTTTGGGTTTGGGTCCGGATTGCGCTTCCAATAATCACCCAATAACCTCCCTTCCAAAAGAGAGATCAAGGATGTAAAAGCACAATGAGGGTAAGGGTTTGATTTGGCAGCACTTCATTGCTCCAAATGCTCTTCCCTCTCCTCCTTTTTGGGGTGAGAAGACTCACCAATTTATAGACCTAGGGTCTCTCTCTTTGAATGCACATGCGAGGGTTCCACTTGAATTATCTGCCCTATTTTGGGAAAAAATATTATTCTTTGATTTAGAGTCTCTTTGCATGAGACCTCTATACTCAAGGTATGCATGACTGAAGTCTCTCTCTCTCTGATTTAAAGTCGTTCCTCGCAATTGCATGTCCTAAAGTTGCATTTAAGTGGCGGACCTGTCGAGGTTTGATTTTTTCCAGTCAAACCTGCTATTCGCCCCACCCTGGAGTGAATACTACTAATCGTCCCAGGGTGGGATGAATACCTATTTGTAATCATCCCAGGGTGGGACGAGTAGGGAGCAAAGTGCTAAAAAGGTGCCAAATTGACCTTTAACCATCCAAATTGTTGTGGGAGTGGTTAGGACCACTGTTTAACCTCTAGGGGCTGCCCTAGGGGCTGTGTTTATCAATTTGATCAGTGCTTTTCGTCACATAATTGGATTTGTGTTGTTTTTGTGTCTACACCTTATAACTATGAGGAAGAAAATAGAGATAGCCATCAACAAGGAACAAAAACAAATAAAGTTAAGAAGATAAACTGATTTTTTACATACTTGACACTTGTAACTTATAAGGGTATATGTTATTGTACATAAAGTGGACCATGTATCAAGTTAGAAGTAGACCACATGTTAATTTAGGGGAGTGTGTGTCATAGAATCATATATATAATTACTTTGTCATGGAATATCTTTTTTGTGATAGAACTATAAATATAACCACTTAGTATGAGGAATGTAACTCTCATAAATTAGGTAATTTAGGAATATTGTCATAGTAGGATATCATAAAATACTGCCATAAAATTTTAGGAAATATTATTGTAAATATTATAAAATGGGAAGGATGTAACCCTCATGGTTTAGAAAAGAATTTGAATATTTTATAAGAAGGTTTCCCCCTCAAATTGGTCTATGATAGTAATATTTTTTGTCCCAAATTTCTACAATTATAGTTTTTTATATTTCTATGTTTTCAATAAATGCATGCTTCTACCATTGGATATATGATATTAGTGTTACTTTTATCAATACTTTGTGCAATCATAGTTAGAATTATATTTGGCACTAAATTTATTATCTTAGTATAGCTCTGCACTAAGAATTTTGAGGTGAAATATTCACATGATAAGAAGAGTTTAATTTCATAATTTCTTTCCATCATAGTCACACACGCAAAGGAGATGGTTGGTTGTAAACCTCCTCCTACAGTCTACTACTTATACCTAGAATTGGATTCATATATAGATTAAACATATAGGTAAAGGACAATCCCTAGATAATATGGATCCATCATCACATAGCTAGGTCTACTTCTTTCTACCTCCTAAACAACCAAATTTATTTTATTAATTTTATTTACACAATTTTATTATGTTAGAGTGCATTTATGGGAGATGTGATAATATGTACCTTCTACTCCATCATTCAAAATGAAATAGCAAGGTAGGATGAGTCCAACCTATATTAGGAAAAGAACTCTCTAAAATATTCATGGTTTGGTCAAAGCATGACGATGTTCACCAGGTTATGATGAATATAAAAAATATTACAAAACATAGAGAGTATGGACCCTGAATAAGGAGGTATTAAAAAAATATTTAGATATTTAAAGAAGTTTTAGAAAAAAAATATGAGAAGCAACAATTGAGGGATGAAATTCTCTATAGGATTAATGTTTATATACAAGGATTATTTGGTTGATGAATACTTGAATGCATTATCTAGGATGGAAACCTACATAGATATTGTTGATACTTTGAGGTATTGGTGGATAAGGCTCATATTTAAACCCTTAATGTTATGGATCCCTTTTGTTTATTACACCAAGAGGATACCCCTATTTTCCATAGATGAGTTATATTTTTGGCATGATATTTATCAAGATAGAGGTTAGCAATGGTAAAATTCCATACCGTAATATGATGACTTATGAGACCAATGAAAGCTTAGGATGTTCCAATGTGAAGAGGATTATAAGGTGCAACATTGTCAATCTAGACATTGAACACATAATGCATTGCATAGGGTTGTTCAATAGTTTAAGCTAGGGAAAGATGATCAGTCACTCAAATGATTCATCAATGTAAATATTATTGCCTTAAAATCCCACCCTTTTTATACTTATAATAAGTGAATCTCTTGTTTTAATCAAAATGACAAGTATTTTTGTATTTTGTACAAGATATTTTAAATTAATGATTTTATAAAATTGTGAATGTTTCTTACCTTAGTTTTCTTACAAATTAATGCATGTTTATACTAACCACATCATCTCAATTGAGCCAATATTTATTTGGCATATACATATAAAATAATTATAAAAAATCAAATAATATGGTGTAAGTGGTATTTGAAGTCGTTGTGTTGAACTATGGGAACATGAAATTGTTTGACTATGGAAAACATAGTTGAAAAGAGTATTAAAAAATATGTTTGATGACTTCTAGTTGTATAGACCCATGTGCATCATATTACTTGGAGAATATGGAGCATTCTAATCATCACATACAAATTAGTGAATTGGACACTTAGCATTCTAATTGTTTGAACCAAATGGTTGTTTCCTCTAGATCATACAATTTCATTACATATAGGAACTAAAGGATGACACTATATAGAATCTATTTTAGAAAATATTTTTGTTCCCCCATAAAATTGTGTTAGCTACTCAAAATTGGGATGTTGATTCTCAAAATATAGGGAATCTAAAAATACAATTATTTTTTATGTTTTTTATTTTGTAGTTGAGTATGACTATGGAAGTTCTAATTGCATGCCTTAAGAGTTGATAGATAGTTCAGGGAAGTTGCATGGTCCCCTTTAAATTTTGACTATAGTCTAAAACAAAAGTTAGTAGTTAGAAATCCAATTAGTTACTAGAGACTAGTTTTATAGTTAGAACTTGTAGTAGAAAAAAAAATAAATGATTTTATTCTATGTATTTTATTCAAGTTTAATAGTGGCAGCTATGCCATTTAATCAACTTTGACCATGCATTTTTTCCATTTCTCCCCATAGGAAAACTACACCTATCCTTGAAATTTAGGCCCACTACAAGTGTGTGACTTGTAAGAACCTTAGTGAGCATCTTTTATGTTTCCATATGCAATAGATAGATTGTCATTCACAAAAATCCTTTTCAATTATGTATTTTCTATTTTTTTGTAGTTAACTATTCAATATACTTTATTTTTTCTTATAGTTTACTCTTTCTTCATTATATTCACACAATATTTAATTTTTTTCTACTTTTTAATTATTGTATATACAAGTTGTCTCCATCTTGCACATTATCTAGGATGAACAAAAAATGATGATCTACTTGTCGTATAAATTAGAGTTAACCCACAAGAACACATATATTAGGTCCTCTAACAAGTTATATAATTACATATAGTTCCAATTTTTGACAAGTGCACCTACTTGGATTGACATACTTAGTGCTCATAAAGCACCACCTCATCCCCAAGAAGAAGGAAAAATCACAAGTGTCATAGTTAAAAAATAATTTTAATAAACACATTATAGAGCTTAGTTAATGATACCTTTAGTAAATGCTTCTACATCTTATTCTCATCATGGAGGAGTAAATAAGATGATCAAACCACCTAAAACAAATTACCAAAGACAAAAAAAATTACTAAAGACAAAAAAAATAGATTTTGTTTTTCTTTGTTTGAGTGTTGTATGTGAGTACTAACCCTCACACGGTTATTATAGTCTATCTTCAACAGGAATACTAACCATCAACCTCAAAATTAAAAATCTTTCCAAAATTCATTATCCTTAAGAATCCCTTTGTTTCCTTTCTCATAAATAAATTATACCATTGGCCAACCAAAATATAAAGGACTCTTGCTTGTGCTTCACTACAAAAAATAATGGGGTTGTTTGTAGACTTTCATACTAATTAAATACCTTGAAGGTCACATTATTCCTAACATCTATGCATTGTAGTGGTTTGTATGCAAGAATATTGTATATCTAATGGTGTATACCATTGAGCTAACTTAACTCTTTTTTTTTAGTTCTATCATCCAATTGGTATTGAAGAAAAATGATAATTGTTTCATACATTGGATATTAATACATATTAAAAGGTGTGTTAAACTTGTCATCCTCTCCTAGTAATATCATCTAACACACATGCTTATAGTAATAGTATGTGCCTAATGTACTCCTCTATTAAACTAATTTGTGTAAGAATCAAGACATAGTTATTTGACACATTGGATGTTGATGGGGAGTATAATGCACCTCAAACTTATATTTACAAATATCCTCCACCATAATTCCACACAAGCATCTAACATACATGCTCATAATAGTAACATATTACGTCATTTCTCTCCTCAATCACTCAATGGATTGAGCCATATAATTTTTAGTTAGTTATAAGTAGTTGAAATAGTGTCTATCCATATCACATTTATTTCAGTAAAAAATATTACCATGGTATTATAAAAACCATCTTATCATGGGTTAACTTATCATGAACATTTTTATTATAATCAAAGGATTTGAACTTAGGTCATACTTGTATGATTGCATCACATTTATAGCCACTCTAAGGATTTGAACTTACGTCATTCCTATATGATTACATTTCAATTATTCCTACTTCACAATATCTTAGCTAATGTTAAGGTTCATTCATGTGATTCAAACCTTACAATGTGAAAGTAGTACTTGTTTCTCATTTCTTTTCAAAATTCATTGTATTAAATATTAAAGTTTACCCATAAGATTAGAACTATGATTTAGAGTATAAAACTTCTCACTATGAATCCTTGGCCCCTAAACCCAGTAAACAATATACATTACATAAATATGCAATAATATTTGTTAGGTAATAATTAAACCAACACATCTCTCATAAAATATTCTATTTTACATTATCAAACTTGTGGTAAATATGAGTTTTGATCTAGCCCAATAGCATAAGGTATAAATTATAGAAATGACATTAGAGGTATGATGTCTATAATTCCATCTTTTTTTCATTTTAACATTGCATTATGTAGTTAAAAATTAAACAAATTTTTAAAAATGTAAACATAAGAAAATATGCTAAGTAGCATAGGTTTTTAAGGTTTATTAGTATTGAGCATATCAAACCATATTATATTTTCTTCGTCTAATATATATGGAAGGAGGCATTCATACTATGCTATCAACCTATAGGGTATACATACTATACCTCTTTCAAATTCAAACCTTGAACCTCCTTTTTGAAGCATCCAAACCCTCAACAATAAACCCACTCAATTAACATTTTAATTAAATAATAGTTATCAAAATTAAACATTATTACAATTTTATAAAAAATATTTAAAAATTTTCAAACTATCATAGTAAGCTTTTAAAAATACAAAATTTAGTTAATATTTTATTCTAAATATCATAAGCTTCTTAGAAGAGAAATATGTTTAAGTTTTCAAAAAAAATTAAAATATACAAAGCATACAAAGGTAAGGGGTAAAGTGGGTATTCAATTCAATACAAAATTTACTTAAATGTTTATTGGAAATATCATACACTTCGTAAAAGAGAAATATGTTTAATATTGTAGAATTTTGTAAAAGATAAAATGTATAGAAAGGTAAATTTGAGATACAAGATTTATTTAGATATTTATTTCAAATATCATACACTTAGAAGAGAAATATATATAAGATTGCAAAAATTTGTAAAAGATAAAAAACATAAAAAGATAAAAGGTAAAATGAAAAATAATTTTTCATGTCTACGAAATCATCTTCATATGTTATATGACATAATAAAAAATTAACTTAAATATTTATTGGAAATATCATACACTTCTTAAAAGGAAAATATGTTAAGATTACAATTTTGTAAAAGATATATAGTATACAAAAGTAAAAGGTAAATTAGCTTTTAATGTTCATAAGACCATTGGTCATATAAGACGATGCAAATTTTACTTTAATATTTATTCAAAATATCATACACTTCATACGAGAGAATTATGTTTAAGATTGCATAATTTTGTAAAAATAAAATAATTTTTAATATGTAAATGATCTATATAATCTATGAGACAAAACAAAATTTACTTAAGATTGCATAATTTTGTAAAAATAAAATAATTTTTAATATGTAAATGATCTATATAATCTATGAGACAAAACATAATTTATTTAAAATTTTATTTGAATTATTGTATACTTTTTTAAAAGAATACATATTTAAAATTACAATTTTTAAAAAAATATAAAACATATAAAAATAAAAAATAAAATAATTTTCCCATACACACTAGCTCATATCCCATATAATACAATACAAAATTTACTTAAATGTTAATTTTGCGCTTCTTAAAAATAGCCCATATCATACAATATAAAATTTACTTAAATGTTTATTCTGCACTTCTTAAAAATAGCCCATATCATATAATATAAAATTTACTTAAATGTTTATTCCGCACTTCTTAAAAGAGAAATATATTTAAAACTACAAAACTGTGTAAAAGAAAGATATAAAGCATAAAAGATAAAAGGTAAAATAAGAGTAAACCATTAATCATATGCAACTATACCAAATTTACTTAAATGCTTATTCAAAATATTATACACTAAATCCAAGGTGAGTGTGAATTTAAATATATATTAAAAAACAAAAAAATTACACTTTTTAAAAATATATATATTTAGGATTACAACTTTAAAAAGCATAATGGACTCACAATTAAATAGTTATCGTACCATCTGGACGTAAAAGCATGCACTTTTCTATCTTTGGGTTTGATTTCTCCAGACCACTGGAAGCTTCCATTGACCAGATGAAAAGGGTGAAGAACTCATCTCTTCCTGTTTCTTTCGGTTCCGCGTTGAGTCGACTAATGGTAGAATTCGTATTCCTCTTTCTTTGGTACAAGCGGCTTTTTCTATTTTTAAGTTCATTTACAGTCACGTCATAATATAAATTTAGATTTTTGGAGAGTCAAAAACCTGTTTCACGTAAATTAAAACTTTAATCATTAAAGACTGGTAAGAACACTAACTATTAGCTTTCCAGAGAGACTGATACAAGACTCCCTTAGTTTCTATTTCTTTAATAATATATAAGATTAAGTTGTTTTCCGGGCAACTCTTTCTATCAATGGTTTAGCTTACGTTTCTTACAAGACAGTTGTCAATATCATCAATTACGGTTCGAAGCGCCGTTTGAGGACTTCATAGGTAACAATACGAGCATATTAATTAGTGGATTACTAATCGTAAGTTTTAAGATTTATCAAAATAAAATTTAGATTCAAATTTATTTTATTTTATTTTTTTTAAATAGTAATGTGGCATAGGTAGTATTCAGATAGAATAAATATTACTACCTACCAAAATGAAATAAATGTTACTGGAACACAACCCTAAAGGACGGTAGAAATAGCAACTTCCTTATGGATAAAAGAAAGAAATATATCTAAATATCGACGAAAGATGTGATTTTCAGAGAGCACCAAAGGTTTTCTAGGTGAAAGCTCGATACAGGTGACAAGGCCTCCTTTTCTTGAAAGAAACCTTATGAGCTTTCTTCGAAGCCAGTATGTGGTGTACATATCTGTGACAAGGCCTCCTTTTCTTGAAAGAAACCTTATGAGCTTTCTTCGAAGCCAGTATGTGGTGTACATATCTGTGGACTCTAACATGACTATGTACAAATTTGTTTAGTTGGGGGTGAGCAGAAAATTCCGGTTGAGGTATAAACATTTTACCATTCAATTTTGAAATTGATTTAAATTAATTTGGAATAGAAAAGTTGAATTATATTAATTAGCTAAACCATACAAAATTGAGTGGGTGGAATTAACACACCCCAATGTTCACACTAACCAAAACGGTTAGGAGCAACAACCAAAAGCATTCCAACCAAAAAAACTAGATAACCATGCCAATCACATGAGTTAGGACAGCCCCCAAAAGATCAGATCTCCACACACCACTATCAAAACATAGACCAAAATTAAACATTCCGACCAGGAGAGAGGAAATTATCATCCCTATCATCATAATGCCAACCACCATCCGAGGTGGTGGGAACATTCCAGCCAACATCATTAACTTCAGTAGTCTGGGGAGCTCCTCCCTCGTCTGCACGCTCTACACCAACATGTTGAACATCTACAACAGGAGCAACCCAACCAACAATGGGTTGAGAAGATTCTGGAGCCACATCCCAACCGGATTGGCATGAAGAACTCCCTCCACCAGTATTGAGCCTCTTCCCGCATGGAGGAGGTGGAGACCAGTGTCGCTCCTGAAACTCAGAAGGAGACTGAGTTTGAGGGTTCCATTTGGGATGAACCCTAGAAGAGGAACATTCTCTGGGAGAGTTTGGAGGAACTCGACTGATAGTGCATGGAGCATTGCCCCAATAAGCCATCAAATTCCGTAGATGTTGAAGCTCGACATTCACCTTCTCGACCTGAACAGAAATATGTAACCAACAGTCATAAAAGATGGAATATTTATCAACAAGAGAAAATGCAGTTGATACATCTTGTGCAGAAAAAATAGCATGATTCTGAGTCTTCCACAAGTGAAAAAGAGTGTTGATTCTAAAAATATTCCAGACTACTTGCAGTTTTTCATCAAATTCAATATGGTCTCCTAGAATAGCATGGGGCCAGGAGAAAGAGCTCTTCATAAAAGGTCTGAAAAATGAGAGGAGCCATTCCCAAGCAAGCTGCGCATGCAAACAATTCCAAAAAGGATGCAAAAAGTCCTCAGGTTGTTTACAAAAAATGCATGTAGGATTTGCCACCCCAAGATAAAGGAGATGAGGCCCAATAGGTAACCCTTGATGCAAAATACTCCATGCAAAAAATTGTTGTTTAGGTGCAATATAAGAGGCCCATGCCATTTGAAATATCTGCTTCCATCTGGTATGTGTAGAAATTAAATCCCATTTTGCATTCAACTTGTCCCACATAGGAACGTGCGGCGTCAACCAACTATAGCCCAAATGAGCCTTGTATTGCAGTAATGGCCATTTTTTTGGCCAAAACCAGTCAACCCACTAGTGGTTTTGAAAATATTTGTTAACTTTCCTCCAAATAGAGAAAGGAATCTGATCAATCACCACTTCAAAAGTGGATTTGTCTTCCTGCTTAAGATTATAATATTGCTTAAAAGAGTCCCAGGGTAACCAATCCCTGGTGTGATTTGAAAAAAATCAGACAAACAAGCAATACCTTTTTTATAAAATCTCTTAGCTCTAACCCACTGAACTTGAGCCAAAGGCAAACCTTGATAAGTAATAGCAGGAGACCACCAAACATTAATAGTGGATATTGAAGCACCTGCTCTTGAGGTGGAACCATTCCAAGATAGCCAAGGCTTCAAAGCCTCCCAGGCTTTCCAAATACTCTTAATTACAAAGGATCCTGGGATTTTAATAGGAACAGGAGCAGTGAGAACATCTTGAAGACTAAGCCCCTACCATATTTTTTTCCATAAGGTAAACCTTGAGACAAGCAGTGTCTAATAAGAACTTTCCAAGCTTCATTACCTATAAGGGCTCGAATAATCCACTTTGCACAAAGAGAAAAGCCTTGTTTTTGACAATCAAATAATCTCATTCCACCACTTGCTTTGGGAAGACAACAGGACTCCTAGGCTACTCTGTGAAAGCCTTTTTTACCCTTATCCTTGGCCCAAATAAAATCCCGCAAGAGCTTTTCTAGTTTTTTATAACAGGCCTTAGAAGGGACCCAACACGAAGAATAGTACACATGGGTAGAAGCAAGAACTTTAGAACAAATCTGAAATTTCCTAGCTAAAGATAATTTCTTAGAAGACCAATAGGATAATTTATTTTCTACCTTTTGCACAACATATTGCCATAATTGAGCAGGAGAACCTTGAAAAGCAAAAGGGATACCCAAGAACTTAAAAACTTCCCTAGGTTGTATCCAAGACCACTGGGTGTGACTAAGCCAGGAAGGAAGAGGACGAACATATTGTCTATAGTAGGAAGTCTTTCTCCATTGAACATTAGAGCCAGAGGCAAGACAAAAGGTATCCAAACACTGAATGGCAGTGGAAAATGATTGCTCTTCCTCCCTAATGGTCAAAAAAGAATCATCAACAAAATGTCCATTAACAAGATGCTGAGTAGAGTTAGGAAGGGTGATTCCTCGAATCAAGCCTTGAGAAACTTTATTTTCTAGAAGATATCCAAAAGCTTCAGCTACCAAAATGAAAAGGGAGGGAGCAAGGGGACAACCTTGGCGAACTGACCTACCAAGTTGAATTTGTTCATATTGGCACTTATTCAAGGTAAGAACAACTGATGCATCTTTGAAAAGCATAATAATAGAATTTATGAAATAATGCCCAAATCCCAAAGCCTGTAGCATAGAAGTTATAAAATACCATTCAATTCGGTCATAAGCTTTTTCAAAGTCTATTTTTATGAATAAAGTATCTTGATCAGAGGCTCTAGCCCACTCCATACCTTCCCATACTACAAGAACATTATCAAGGATGTATCTACTTTGTACAAATCTAGTTTGTTCAGGTCTAATGATCAAAGGTAAAATAGGCTTGAGTTTTAAAGCTAAAGCTTTAGCAATAATCTTATAACTGACATTGAGCAGAGTAATGGGTCACCAATTGGTGATGATTTCAGGATCCCCTAGTTTAGGAATGAACTTGACATTGCCTTTATTGATAAGAGAACCAAGAGACCCATAGATCATTGCCTCCTTATAAACCTGAAGAAGATCAAGCCCCAGCAAATCCCAAAATGCCTTATAAAACTCACAAGGATAACCATATAGACCAGGAGCTTTATCATTTGCCATATGAGAAAGGGCTTCAGAAAGGTCTTCCAGAGATAAAGGCCTATCACAAAATGCACTTTGTTCTTGAGTAAGTTTGACTGAAACAACAGAACAACATTCCTCCAATGCTCTTTGTCTGACAGTCGAAAGAGGTTGGGAAGCAAAGACTTTCTGATAATGGGCAACAAAAACTTTAATAATATCCGAAAGAGCAGTAAATCTTGCATCTTCTGTTTGAATGGCTTGAAATTCAAAATAATGAGCAGGGGGCAAAGTCTTTTGAATAATTCCTTAGACACCCTATCTCCAACTTGAAGCCAATGCATCCGAGCTCGAAGTTGAGCACCTTTAGCTTCATAAATGTCAGACTTCTTAAGTTCATGGCGTAAGGCAGCTACGTGAGCTTGCAAATCTACATTAAAGGGAGAGGCTTCAAGATGAACTGAAGCTCTAGCTAATTCAGCTTTGAGGGCAGAATTAGAATGATGTCTTCGCTTAGCAACTTTGACTCCTAAACTTCTCAACAATTTGGTAGTATGGTGAATAGCCGAATTCCACCAGGCAATCCATCCGATAGACCCAGAAGGTCTAGGGAGCAAATTCTAGATGTGGGTAATATGGGCTTTCATGGAAGGGCTATGCAAAAATGAGATATTTAAATAAAATTGTGAAGGAAAAGGAGGTTGTATCCTCTGAGAATCAACTTGAAATATGATTGGAGAATGATCAGATAACGTAGTATTAGCAACAACTGCAACATGAGGAAGAGAATGCTTGAGATGAGAGAAACATTAAGCTAATACAACTATTTGTTAAGGTTGAGAAACATTAAGCTAATAAATAGGTGTTTTTATTGGTTAAGGTTGAGAAGAGTCTTATCTAACTTGTAATTATTATTTTTTAATATAAAATTTTCAAATTAAAAATTAAAAGACACCAATTTAACTCCACACTTTATAATCATTCAATATTAAAATTAAATAAAAAACATCATAATAATTAAGGTTTTAGGTTCTCATCCATATACTTAATTTAAAACCATAAAATAATGTATGGTATAAATAAATTATATAACATGCGTAAAATTTTTCCATTTGCCATTGTTTAATCCAAAGAGAAAAAAAAATGTTCAGGTTATAATAAAGCAAAGGAGTTAATTATTTTATTGAGATTTGATTTTTTATGAAGTTGTTGAAAATAAAAGTAGAGCATATGTTAAAAACAAATTGCAAGCAAAAATATTAACAACAGATGAAAGGAGATAAAATGAGGATAAAATATTTCTAAAAAAATATTCATTTATTTAGAGGAATCCTCATCTTCAATGTTACATACAAATATCTTTTTTATAATCATAAAATGGGAGGCTTTTCTATTTTTCCTACCAAAATAATATTTTGTAATCTTTCAAGTTTGATTAGATGTTAATGTTGATGTGTACCAACATATTTAATTTGACCAAAAACATAAACTCTCCAAAGAAGAGACATCCATAAACTTTTTAGAATATTTTGTCATCAAACAAAAAAATCACGCAACACCTACACGTTGTAACAAACTCCCACTTGATGCAATATTTTTTTGCAATCATTTATCTCAATCTCATTGCTGCAAAATTGATGTTTTCTAGTTGTGACAACCTTAGTAAGTGCATCTGTTGCATTCTCCTAGGTTCTACATTTGATTAGGCTGATCATTCCACTCTCCACCATATCACACACAAAATGATATCTCATTACAATGTGCTTTGTCCTTTCATGGAATGATGAAGAATATGCAAGTACTACTGCACTTTGGCTATCTTCAACTTGTAGACAACACTTGCACCTCTTGCTTCAAAACCTTAAGTCTACTACATTTATATTTACTCCTTCAAATTTCCATGCGATAATGTTTTCTTTACATCCATTTGTTCAACCTCTAAATCAAAAGCAACATATTCAAGAAAAAGTCTAATAGGATATAGCTTCATAGTGGAAGCATAAGTTTTATGAAAATCTATACCTAGGATTTGAGAGAACCCTTTTGCAACCAACATGCCCTTGTATCTTTCCACAAACTCATCATGCCTTAACTTATTTTTGAACACCCATTTTCTTCCTACTATCTTTCTTCTAGCAGGTTCCTAAACTAAATCCTACACATAGTTCTTCTTCATTGAATCTATTTCTTCTTGCATGACCTTATTCCAATGCTCTTTCTTTGGACTATTGATGACATCTTCAAACATGAGAGGATCATAACAAGCAACTATAAATCCACAAAATTAATCTTAAAGCATGGTGGGAAGATGTCTCTCTCTTTTAGTTCTTCTAGGATGCTCTAATTATTTTTTGGACTTCTTCTATGCAAGGTGGAGAATTAGGTTGCATAATTTTTTGACCCTCTTGATGCACCTCTTTAGGTACATAAGTAGGTAGATCTTTACTAGCTCTTCGTAGGTTGGAAACACTATCAAATAATATTATTTCTTGAGGCTGATAGGGCTGAGCATGTTCTTCACTTGAAGGTTGATCTATCACAATGCATTCATGCACACTAACCTTCTCTTTCAACTACTACTACAATTATTGTTGTTGAATATCTTCAACTATATTATTTTCTTTGAAAATCACATCTCTGCTGAAAAAATTTTGTGTTAATGTGAAATCCACAATTTATATTCTTTTATTTCAACGATTTCTCCATAACCAACAAGAATGCATTTCTTGTATTTTTCACCCAACTTTTTCATCGTTTTATCCAGAATATGCATAAAGGCCTCACAACCAAAAAATATCAAGTGAGATATTGATGGTTTTCTCCCACTTTAGGTCTCTTTTGGTGTCTTGTCATTCAAAGCAGTGGATAGTGATAAACTAACCAAATAGTTGGCAGTTGAGATTACTTTAGCCCAAAACCCTTTACTGAGCTTTGCATCTAACAACATGCTCTTCATCTTCTCTAGCAATTTTATATTCATTCTCTCTGCTATTCCATTTTGCTAAGGAGAATAATGCATTGTCTTTTATCTAGATATGTCTTTCTACCTGTAAAACTCTTAAAATATAACAAAATAATACTCCATTATCACTATGCAATATCTTGAGTTGTCTACTTTTCTGCCTTTCTACATTAACAACAAACTTTTTCAAATGAATGAGGATGTCACTCTTTTTATTAAAAAATAGTGTCCACACTTTTCCGCTATGATCATCAATAAAACTGGAAAAATATAGTGCACCATCAATAGATTGAATATCCATAGGACCACAAATATCTATATGAATAAGATCTAAAATAGATTTAGCTCTGTGTGGGTGATAATAGAAGGTTACCCTTTTTCATTTATCCATCACACATGATTCACAAAGGTTGAGAGTGATGGAGTTGATATCCTTGAGGTCATGCACCCTGCCTTTGTTTACCAACTACTTCAATCTAGTGTCTCCTAGATGGCCAAGTATTTTATGCCTAGGAAGATAATATCCAGTGTATGCTTCATCATTTTTCTCAACTTTATTAGCTTCTTTTTTATAGAGAAATTATTGCAATGGATTTTCTTATAAGGAAAAAAGTGCCTTTCTTATTTCCTTTTGCAATCACCAGTGCACCTCTAGTGATCTTGCATCCTTCATCTAAGAAGGTAACAAGTACCTTTTTTCAATTAGTTGTCAAACTAAGAGAATATTTATTCTCAACTTAGGGATATTTAACTTTTTGCACATACTAGAATTTTCTACGTAAATACTTCATAGGAATTGTACCCTCTCCTTCTACATCATAAAATGCATTAGCACCCATAAACTTTTACATCATTTACCTCATTATAATTGACAAACCACTCACGGTGTAGTGTCATGTGGAAAGAAAATATTGAATCTATAATACAGTATTCAAGACACCCTTCAACTAATAGACATGAAGAAACAAGTAACATGGAGGAGTTTTCATATACAACTTTATTAGTTGTCTCTTCTTCTATTACCTTTTAATTCTTCTTCTTAAACAAGGGACAATAAAACTTGATATACCCATTTTTGTCATAGTAGTAGCATTCCACATTGGATGATTTACCTTTGCCTCTAGACTTGCTTCTCCTATTGGATCTACCTTTTCCTCTTTCATTTGAGCATCCACATGCTAATTAGACCTCTCGAGTGGATGCTTCACCAAAATTTATCCTTCTTGTCTCCTCATTTAATAGTTGGCTAACCATTGAATCCATCGGTAACTTTTCAGAAGCAACACTTATGGTAGTAATAAGATTCTCACATGAGTCTAGTATGTTTATTAATAGTTTCATGCACTAATATTCATCACTCCATTTATCACCAATGGAGTTTAGTTGCTTCATTATCATATTATAATTATTCAATTGGTTTGACAAATTGTCATTCTCCTTCATTTTGAGATTTTCCAACTTCTACAACATTAACTTGTTCACTATTGACTTGGAAGCATAGATACTCTTCAACTTGTTCCACATATCTTGAGTAGATTATGCTTCTGTCACATTTAGAATCAAAGAGTATGCTAAAATCAATTTAATAAGGGAGATTGCTTTTCTATCTAGCTTATTAAAATCCTTGTATTCCATCCCTAGAGGGCTTTCTACTGAGTACAACCCACAAGTCCCTTTCCACAAACAAATCCTCCATTTTGATCTTCCAAAATGTGAAGTTCAATATGTTGAACTTCTCAATCTTCAGTATACTACTCATTTTTTGCAAATCATTCTCTTCTCCCACTCAAAATATGAAATAGTACACTAGCCCTCAAGAGTGCTCCAAAATAAAAACAAAGCAACCAATGTTGCAAAGATGAGAACATGTTTCACTACTAAGGCATATGCAACCACATCTCTTCTACTATGGTGCTTTGATACCATAAAAATAAAAGTATATCATATGCTAAAACAAATAGAAAATAAAACAAATGCAAGCAAAAACATAAACATTAGATGAAAGGAGGATCACATATTTCTAGAAATGCCATGCATCCACATGATGTAGGGCATTCCTTTAGTTCTTCATTAGTTCCTCAAATATGAGTATCAAGATAAATCATATCACATTCTAGAAAACCCCAAGCTCTTCACCTATTACCAGGTGATCAAGGGTGGGGATTATTAGACTCATATTTGCCCTTCTATCAATATATTATTGTATCCATATTTTTCTTCTTCTTCTTCTCTTTCAATCACTAATGAATTAAGGTCTCATCTTAAGCAATCATCTTGATAATAAATTAGAATCTCAAGCATCTAATATAACCAACATTAATATCAATAATCAAGCTAATAATCAACCTTTTTTAGAGCTATCCAAGATATCTTTGTCTTCTTGAACCCTAGGCTTATCTTCTAGTAGCAAGGGTAAAGAAATGCAAATTGAAAATTGCACTATTAGTTGTATTGATACTGCTAATGATGACCAAATTCATGGTAGTAACCCTCACCTGACTAAATGATAGTATGTTTCATGCTTATTTTCAAACTCTTATCCCATATCAAAATAGATGCTTTCTAATATGAGATATCAAGGTAAAGGACTAGACCTAAATTAAAAAGGAATAAATTATCTCTTTGAGGTTGAATCCTAGCCAAGATGTTATGGAATAGGTTACATACCTAGACATAGTTAGCCTCTTCCCCATTCCTCTTCATTTGATAGAGAATATGAGGCCAACCTTCCCTTTAGACTATTTCTTGATGACATTGTTTCTTTAAACAAATTAGATTGGGATAAAGGGGATGAAAATAGGTCATTGCTCCTACTATATCCTAGATCCTTTTGATTTACACACTTTGTTAGTGTAAATACCTAAATCTAGCCTATCCTAAGTTGATTATTGATGAAGATAATAATGATATGGAGGATCTCCTCCATGATCCTCCTCAAGATGGATCCTCAGACTATTTAAGCTGAAACAACTTCTATTTTGGTGGATATTTTTCTCAATTTGTAAATATCACTATCTTGTAGCTAATCAATTATAATTAATCATCTCTAAACTCCTCTATTAGATACTAATATTATATCACCCATATTAACCAATTGGAACTAATTTATGAAAAGTGAATTCATGTCCTAGAGCACCTATGAGTATACCAGTAAAGGCTTAAGCATACCTATAGAAAAAATATATGATCTCATTCCTTCAAGTTTGG
Organism: Wollemia nobilis; assembly: GCA_028583015.1. Taxonomy (NCBI): domain Eukaryota; kingdom Viridiplantae; phylum Streptophyta; class Pinopsida; order Araucariales; family Araucariaceae; genus Wollemia; species Wollemia nobilis. Next base: position 1,536,721 of record JAQPPZ010017129.1, read on the forward strand.
TTATCTCCTGATTAGAGAGAATTAAAATAACACCAACTCCAAAGTTGAGCTCAAAAAGTTTGAGCCTAGTTGGCTAGATTCATTTATCATAACCACCATGTTTGGTTTAGTATCTTATCACCTTGACATGCTTGAAAAAAAATAAATTAAATGACCAATAGACATAGTGCATCTTAAAAAGTACTACATTTGAGTCTACAATGGTTGTCTATTTTTGTTAGTTGCTTGTCATTACCTATTTACATTTTGGTTGACTTCATAGTTGCTTGTATGCACATTCTTGACTATGTTTTTATTGCATGTTGCATCTTGATTTAGGGATTCGTGATTATGTAAATGATGATCCTAGTAAGGATAGTTTATTATTCCATATTTATACTAGGTGACTAATGAGAATAAATCATCCTAGTCCCCTATTTATAAGTCAAATTACGGTTTGTATAATCATCTATATTTATCAATATAAATTATCAATTTATATCTCTATCATCAACTCTATTGCTCAATCTGATTTATCTTAGATCATATCTATCAAGTATTTTGAACTACAACTTCCTTGTCACATAATGAATATTGCAAGATTCATAGGTGTTTATGATAAATTCAATCAAATTTTTGCATCTCATCAACAGATACATGATGATTCTATGAGGTTTTGTAGTTATTGATAGCCCTATCAATCTCATTATCTATTAGTTTACCACATAACAAATTTCATGGGGGTAATTGGTCAATATTTTTTTCTTCTCAATTGGATATATTATTCATTGCCACACCAATCAAGCATATGTCCCTTATGACACTTCTCTATGAGGTAAATTAATTTAGTCAAAAGTCCTTTAAGTATGAGGTTTTGCTTCTAATGGGTAAATCAAAACCAAATTCCTTAAGACTAATGGGAAAACCTAAATTAAATGCCCTAAGGCTAATGAAAAAAGCAAATCAAAATTCCCTAAGGCTAACAAGCAAAGAAAATAAAAACATACCAAAACATTCTAAGGCTAACAAACAAGGCTATATAAAAATTTCTTTAACGATGATGCTTTAATTAAAGGAAAATCTAAAATCAGAACATCCTAAGGTTAACTAACAAGGCTATATCAAATTTCCTTTAGGCATAAGACTGTAGCTAAAGGAAAATATTTTGTACATATATGTATATAGTTGTAAATATCTTGTATCATAGAAAAGCTAATAGAAGTCCTTTGGGCAAGTCAAAAGCTATATCACAAATTCCTTTAGGAAAAGCTAACAAAAGTCCTTCAGTTAAAGCCATATCAAAAGTCCTTTAAGCATTTTTCTAAAGGCTAGGAAAATAGGCATCTACTTAAAGGCAAGTCGAAAGGTAACTAGATTCCCCTTGAGAAAATATTTTTGTATATATTGTATATATTTATTAAATATTTCTTTCAAATCCCATATCATCTTGATGGATTTTATCCTCATATATTTCTCTCATTTCATATTTCCTTTCTCATTATTTTAATATTTAATTTTTATCAACATTATCAACACATTTAAATTTAAATCTATGCAACTCTATCATAAATCAAACCAACCCTCATCATCTAATCTACAAATCCAATTTTCAGCCTCAAGTCAAATCACATATTAATCACTTTGATCAAATATATATCCCAATATTTCATCACTGCACTATTGTGGATCATAATTATGTCAAATTTTCTTGCTCCAAATTGATTTCACTCTAAATATCGAGAGGGCATACCAAGGTATGATAGCATTTAATGTTGTCTAAAATACAATTTTTAAAATCACTTTTAGGAAAATAAATTTAGCATCAATTATCTTGCATCATTAACCAGAAGGGTAAAAAAACCTTAAAATTGGGGCATCTATGTTAATATTTTACATATTTATTATGCAATAAATGCATAACAAAGGGTCAAATGTAGTTACCCAATTTTGAATGCATGGTTAAACTTCAAGTTTTCCAATACTTTCACCAATTAGCCTTCTAATTAGACAATCTAAATTAACCTTCCTTGTGCCCAAATTTGAAGTATTTATTGTTCAAAAAGTGATAGCACCATGGCATGAGCAATAATGTTGACAAAACTATTATGACATGGTGATGCTTCCACTAAACCTTTTAAATTTATTATTTCTTGCACATTTTTGATCTCCAATGATCAAGAGATGATAATATCAATGTGATGGTACCAATGACACTATTAAATCTTGGCACTTTTGGCTATTATGTGTCAAAACTAAGATTTTTGATTCTTTGTCTCCTTCAAACCTCCTACCATTAGCAGATCTAATCACACCTTAACCTATTTTTCAAAACTAATATTTTTTATTCCTTAGGGATCTTGTTGAGATGTTTGTCAAGTATTTTTTCATCTATATAATAAAAGTCACGATTAGGAACTTGTATAAGCTCAAGAAATCTAAGACTGGGAACTTTGCTGAATTTTTTGCAATATAGTGAGACTTAGAGGGGAGACTCCAATATGTCCCTCCATTAAGATATCTCTTTGATATCTTCATAGGCAACCTAATTGAGAAAATTATATTCTATTTAGAGATAACCAATGTATATTTTTTTAGGATTTGATTGATATGGCCAAGAGATTAGATACTACCATCCTCATAAGAGAACATTTGAAAGCCAAAAACTAAATTCCCCTTGGGAAAATATTTTTGTATATATTGTATATATTTATTAAATATTTCATTCAAATCCCATATCATCTTGATGGAGTTTATCCTCATATATTTCTCTCATTTCATATTTCCTTTCTCATTATTTTAATATTTAATTTTTATCAACATTATCAACACATTTAAATTTAAATCTATGCAACTATATCATAAATCAAACCAACCCTCATCATCTAATCTACAAATCCAATTTTCAACCTCAATTCAAATCACATATTAATCACTTTAATCAAATATATATCCCAATATTTCATCACTGCACTATCGTGGATCATAATTATGTCAAATTTTCTTGCTCCAAATTGATTTCACTCTAAATATCGAGAGGGCATACCAAGGTATGATAGCATTTAATGTTGTCTAAAATACAATTTTTAAAATCACTTTTAGGAAAATAAATTTAGCATCAATTATCTTGCATCATTAACCAGAAGGGTAAAAAAACCTTAAAATTGGGGCATCTATGTTAATATTTTACATATTTATTATGCAATAAATGCATAACAAAGGGTCAAATGTAGCTACCCAATTTTGAATGCATGGTTAAACTTCAAGTTTTCCAATACTTTCACCAATTAGCCTTCTAATTAGACAATCTAAATTAACCTTCCTTGTGCCCAAATTTGAAGTATTTATTGTTCAAAAAGTGATAGCACCATGGCATGAGCAATAATGTTGACAACACAATTATGACATGGTGATGCTTTCACTAAACCTTTTAAATTTATTATTTCTTGCACGTTTTTGATCTCCAATGATCAAGAGATGATAATATCAATGTGATGGTACCAATGACACTATTAAATCTTGGCACTTTTGGCTATTATGTGTCAAAACTAAGATTTTTGATTCTTTGTCTCCTTCAAACCTCCTACCATTAGCAGATCTAATCACACCTTAACCTATTTTTCAAAACTAATATTTTTTATTCCTTAGGGATCTTGTTGAGATGTTTGTCAAGTATTTTTTCATCTATATAATAAAAGTCACGATTAGGAACTTGTATAAGCTCAAGAAATCTAAGACTGGGAACTTTGCTGAATTTTTTGCAATATAGTGAGACTTAGAGGGGAGACTCCAATATGTCCCTCCATTAAGATATCTCTTTGATATCTTCATAGGCAACCTAATTGAGAAAATTATATTCTATTTAGAGATAACCAATGTATATTTTTTTAGGATTTGATTGATATGGCCAAGAGATTAGATACTACCATCCTCATAAGAGAACATTTGAAAGCCAAAAACTAAATTCCCCTTGGGAAAATATTTTTGTATATATTGTATATATTTATTAAATATTTCATTCAAATCCCATATCATCTTGATGGAGTTTATCCTCATATATTTCTCTCATTTCATATTTCCTTTCTCATTATTTTAATATTTATTTTTTATCAACATTATCAACACATTTAAATTTAAATCTATGCAACTATATCATAAATCAAACCAACCCTCATCATCTAATCTACAAATCCAATTTTCAACCTCAAGTCAAATCACATATTAATCACTTTAATCAAATATATATCCCAATATTTCATCACTGCACTATTGTGGATCATAATTATGTCAATTTTTCTTGAAACAACTTGATTTTCACTCTAAAGCTCGAGAGGGCATACCAAGGTATGATAGCATTTAATGTTGTCTAAAATACAATTTTTAAAATCACTTTTAGGAAAATAAATTTAGCATCAATTATCTTGCATCATTAACCAGAAGGGGAAATAAACCTTAAAATTGGTGCATCTATGTTAATATTTTACATATTTATTATGCAATAAATACATAACAAAGGGTCAAATGTAGTTACCCAATTTTGAATGCATGGTTAAACTTCAAGTTTTCCAATCCTTTCACCAATTAGCCTTCTAATTAGACAATCTAAATTAACCTTCCTTGTGCCCAAATTTGAAGTATTTATTGTTCAAAAAGTGATAGCACCATGGCATGACCAATAATGTTGACAACACTATTATGACCTGGTGATGCTTCCACTAAACCTTTTAAATTTATTCTTTCTTGCACATTTTTTATCTCCAATGATCAAGAGATTATAATATCAATGTGATGGTACCAATGACACTATTAACGCTTGGCACTTTTGGCTATAATGTGTCAAAACTAAGATTTTTTATTCTTTGTCTCCTTCAAACCTCCTATCATTAGCATATCTAATCACACCTAACCTATTTTTCAAAAATAGTATTTTTTATTCCTTAGGGATCTTGTTGAGATGTTTGTCAAGTATTTTTTCATCTATATAATAAAAGTCACGATTAGGAACTTGTATAAGCTCAAGAAATCTAATACTGATAACTTTGCTGAATTTTTTGCAAGATAGTGACACTTAAAGGGGAGACTCCAATATGTCCCTCCATTAAGATATATCTTTGATATCTTCATAGGTAACCTAATTGAGAAAATTATATTCTATTTAGAGATAACCAATGAATATTTTTTTGAGGATTTGATTTATATGGCCAAGATATTAGATACTACCATCCTCATAAGAGAACATTTGAAAGCCAAATCCCATAAGTAGAAAAACGTCTTCCTCTAACAAAAAGGGTTAGTACAAGAACATGAAGAACACAAGCTTATACTGAGAGGGGGGTGAATAGTATAAGACCACTTTTTACTTTTTCTTCCAATTCAATATTATGTTGTGTATAGATAGCAGTATCAATAGCAGTAATCAAAGCAATGCATAAAATACCATACACAATAGAGACACCACAATTTACGTGGTTCACCCAATGTGGGCTACTCCATGGAGAAAATATTTTACTAAAACTTTCTCAATCAATATCTTTGGGAATCACTCCCAATTACAATGTTTATGGATATCTGTCCAAAGGAGATGTTGATCCCCTAATATCAAGTTCATGGATATCTTTCATAGGAGAACTCTTTTCCATTCTACTCTGGCTATGTGATCTTCTAGAAGACTCTGTCTCTCTACTACACTAACTTGTGGACCTCTCTCCACTTGAAGACTCCTCACTTAGATATGTCTTCAACTATGTTGGTTGTTGGATCTCTATCCACTGATACTAGGTCCTCTATACTCTGTCACCTCCAAAGCTCTGTCAATAGGCTCACTAAGAACCTGCTAAATAGGCTCACATAGAAGCTACTTAACAAGCTCACACAGAACCTGTCCAATGTTGAATAACAAGCTCACACAGAACCTGCCCAATTATGAATAAAAAGCTCACATAGAACCTATCCAATGTTGCTCCAACAAGCTCACTAAGAACTTGTCCAAATATACTCTAGCAAGCTCACCAATAACTTGCCCAAATATGCTCTAGCAAGCTCACCAAGAACTTGCCCAAAACTATCCACAAATTTGTCCCAACACTGTCCTCAAATCTATCCCAACACTATCCTCAAATTTGTCCCAAAGCTATTCTCAAATCTGTCCCAAAGGCCTTCTCAAAGGCTCAATCAATCATGCTCAAGTAGTACTCAAAATGAACTCAATAATGAATGGCAATTGAAAGCACGAGGATACGGAAACAAAAAGGAATATGCTGAATACGATGCGTCTAAAACCAAACTTAACGCCAAAAGCCTATGTATTAAAAAAATGCATAAAAGGAAAGAACATGAGCGAATCGACACAAGATAAAAGCAATATGGAATAAGGTCCTCTTTATTGATGTGCTTTCAAAGTCGTGTTACAATACGTCTCCTTCCTTTTTTAGGGGATAGGAGCGTTAAATATGTTTTTGATCACATCCATGATAGCGATCCTTCTTCCGCGTGCCCACATGTAAGATGGGCGGACCAAAACGTCACCACCACTTGTGTATATGATTTTTCACTCCTTCCTGCTCTTCTGATGTTGAAAACCTACGTTCAAAGAAATAGAAAATATTAGTAGCACCTACAGATAGAATAAAACATGTATTTCCCAAGGCCTACTGTCAGTATATGCATGAAAATATTAAAACGATAATCAAATGACCTCAGATCGACCTAAAATTTTAACAGAAGCATAAATATGTTACCAAGAAGCCACTACAAAAGGAACAGTCTAGAAATTCCTCACAGATTTGTATTCGCTCTAGGGTGGGACGAATAGACCTGCAATAACTTGTCAGAAAGCACCCTCTTCAATGTCCTATCCAGAAAGCTCCAAATGACCTGCAAAGTTGGGGTTAGCTAATTGGGGGTGTTTTGGGAAGACCCAGAAGGTCATATTTCTCCAATTTGGCCTCTATCACCCAGATTTTTCTAGTGCCATCTGCAAGTTAGTAAAGGCGAGAAATGATAAAAACCTGGTCAAAATTGCTCAGAATGAAGTGAAATTTAAACTACAACCTATTTAACAGACCTAGAATAAGATGCAAAAGAAAAATCAGAGAAATCTATCACAGATTTCTAATCATCCCGGGGTGGGGCGAATAGGACTGTGACAGCTTGGGGGGCGCCCAGGGCGGAACGCCCACCATTTGGGACTCTGTTTCGGCACCAATCCACTTGGGATGGGTCCAAAACTTCTTATGGGGTGTTGTCAACAAATTTTGTGGAATATTGTGGCCAAATATCGGGTTTTGGGTCCGGATTCGTGCTTCCAATAATCACCCAATAACCTCCCTTTCGAATGAGAGATTAAGGATGTGAAAGGCACAAATCGCAAGTAGGTATGTAAATTGGCAGCACTTCGTTGCTCAAATGCTCCTTCTCTCGTATATATTTTGGGTGAGAAAACTCACCAATTTATAGACCTAGGGTCTCTTTGTTTGGAATGCGCATGCGAGGGCGCCACTTGAGTTAATTGTCCTATTTTGAGAGAAAAGATAATTCCCTGATTTAGAGTCTCCTTGCATGAGGTCTCTAAAATAAAGACATGCATGACAAAAGTCTCTCTTCTTGATTTAAAGCTATTCCTCGCAATTGCATGGCCTGAAGCCTCAGTTAATTTGCAGACTTGTCGAGGTTTGACTTTTTTCCAGTCAAACTTGCTATTCGCCTCACCCTGGGGCGAATACTGATATTCGTCCCTGGGTGGGACGAATGCCAGTTTGTATTCATCTCGGGGTGGGACGAGTAGAGAGCAAGGTGCCAAAAAGGTGCCAAATTGACCTCTGACCTCCAAAACTACTTTTGGAAGTGGTTAGGACCATTGTTTAACCTCTGGGGGCTGCCCTAGGGGCTATTTGTGTCAATGCGATCAGCGCTTGTTGTCACATAATCGGATTGGTGTTGTTTTGGTGTCTATAGATGCCCCTTTTTGGGAAGCGCTATGCAAGGCACAGCGCCGAGCAAAAATAGATAACCAAAGCACTAATGATTAGGGTTTCTCAGTAACCTAACCAACTCTTGATGCCCCAAGTATGGAAAGGGCACGCATTCTTGAATCCTTGCTTCTGACGAGCTAAGGAACTTAATTCAAGTGTTAACCTTTTTCGGTGAGGTGTTACTTGAGCTTGGACATTGATCAGTCATGAATAGGCAAAGGGCACAACCTTTTGTCTATGGGAACCTTGAGTTCATGATTCATGAATGCCAAGTGTTTGATCAGCTTGTGATAATTGCTTGTTTGCTGCCCCAAGCAGGGGCGTGATTGTCTTTTTCAATGATCCTTTGAATGCGTGTCATTTCCTTGATTGGGTATGTTTTTGTTGATTGGTGACTAAGTGTGACTACCCCCTCAAGCGACGAATCGATGAGGGAATGACCGACATGAGAAAAGTGACGAGTCGCTTGACCCAAGATGACTTAGGTAAGGGTGCCTTCAGTTGTTTTACCATTGAATGCGAAAGCAGTTTCCGAACATTCTGACCTATTTTTGGTGGGTGTGAACCCTTTTTGTGATGCATTTTGGAGCTAAAATTGGCAAGAATCCGTCCTCCCGTGGAGCGGTCCGGCTATGGTAGCCTTCTTAGGGAGTAGGATAGTGACAATTTGTAACCCCAACATCTATTTTGGATGCCAAGAATGTCAGGCGCAAAGGCGCCTTCGTTCGGCAATGTTATTGCTATTTTTGGTTGGGTTTTGACCCTTTTGGTGACGTCGTTTGGGGATGAAATTCTCGAAAATCCATCTTCCCGTGGAGCGGTCCGGCTATGGTAGCCTTCTTAGGGAATAGGATAGTGAGGATTTGTGACCTCGACATCTATTTTGCATGCCCGGAATGTCAAGTGCAAAAGCACTCTCATTGGACACTTTTATTGCTTGTTTTTGTGCCATTTTGTGCAGTTTTTGTTGTTTTTGAAATTTTTGCTCTGTATTCGTCCCTGGGTGGGACGAATTCCTATTTAGTATTCGTCCCAGGGAGGGACGAGTGCTAACCAGAGCGCTCATCCTAGGGGGGGACGAGTACAGGCTCAAAAAGCCTATTTAAAGGCCAAAACTGAGTTTTGGGCTCATTTGCATTTGTTTTTCTTGGCGATTTGGAGCTCGAGGAGGAGGAGGTCAATTACGCAAGCGAAGCGCTGCCAAAATTTTCCTGTGACCATGAGTTCACGCACCGGATCATCCAGCGGTGAAGCCGAAGCGAGACCAGTGAGTGCCCTTCCTCTTTATTGTTTTGTGTTGCAATTTGAAAACTGCAATTTGCTTATTTCTTGTTCTTTTGTTTATTTTGTTGTTTAAAGTTAAAAATGAAACCCTAGTCTATCAAAATTAACACTTAGTTTAAAACTTAGTATAACCCTAGTCAAACAAAGATCAGAAGTTAGTTGAAAACTGAGCTAAAAAACTTAGTTTAGAACATAACTTAAAAACTTCGTTGAACCCGAATTGAACCAAGATCAAAACTTAGGTTAGAAACGTAGGGTAAAACTGAGCATAAAATGTAGCTTTAACCCTAGTTATTTGTTGTGGTGTGCATTTTTTAATTTACCAGTTTGGAGTTAAAAACCCTAGATCTGAGAAATTATTTGTGAATGTTTTTGTTTGTTTTTTTTTAATTTATCAGTTAGAGTAAAAACCCTAGAATTGAAAAATTATTTTTTGAATTTTGTTATGTTTTTGTAGAATTTATCAGTTAGAGTTAAAACCCTAGAACTAGAGAAATTAGTTTTTTTGAATTTTGTTATGTTTTTGGCTGTACATTTTGATGCATTGTTGTATATTCATGTTAGTGTTATACAGTTTTTCATTGTTTTAATGTTTTTATGTTGTTTTCTTTTGCAGGTTGTGAAGAGCCGGTACCGTGTGCCCATAGTTTTCACTAAAGCACGTGCGATGCTGACTTTGGCTAATTGGGACTGGCTTGACGCCCTTGGGCTCAAGCAGGTGACTCGGCTGGAGCCGATGGTCGGGGATCGAGCCTATCTGATGGCCCTTATCAACCTGTGGGATCCCCAGACCAACACCTTCCATCTCCCAATAGGGGAGATGACGGTGACCTTGGAGGATGTCTATCGAATTCTTCGGATTCCAATAGACGGACTGTCGATCCGGACGATGCCACGGGATCGGAGGACAACAGTACTGATACGCTATTTCGGGCATGGGGAGGAGTTGGGTGTGGAGAGCCCGATGGAGAGGGCGGAGGGTGACTGCCAGATTGGTGGCATATTGGTTCGATGGTGGCTAGAGAGGGGTGTGTTGGGAGTGAGGCACGCATTACTCATGGGCCTCATTTCCAACATGTTGCTTCCCGACTCTTCGGGCATGAGGTTCCCATGGAACCTGCTAGAGGTGGTGTTCAGGTTGGTGGAGTGTCCGACAGATGCACCTATGATCATGAGATGGGGATAGACTCTACTGGCACAGCTCTATGATGAGTTGTACGAGGTCCGCTGCCGAAAGCGGAAGGGGATTAGTTGTAGCTACTTGTTGTAGTGTTGGGCTTGGCAGCACATAGTAGTGGAGAGGCCGGTGGGGTTGCCCTGGATGACTCGGGTGGAGATGATAGACCGGGATATCGGATACGGGGCATTATGGCGGAGGTCTGAGGAGCAGGGACAGAGTCGATGATGGGCAGGTGTCGTAGGGCACTATGCCGATGCCTTCGCTCGGCTTACTCTAGGGGAGGTGTTTTGGCACCCCTACCGGGACTGTCTAGCCTGGCCTGAGGTAGGAGAGTGGCTCCGATGGATACGGAGGGGGTGGTGGCTGATTGGGCATCATGGGACTGAGCAGGAGTTCTTCCCATATGGTCGGGTGACACGATAGTTTGAGGTGCGCTAGGGGTTGCCTGGGGAGCCCGTGGTCTATCGGCATCGAGGGGACGAGAGGACTCTTGCTTGGCCAGTCATTGTGCCACTAGGTGAGGATGCGGACACAACGATAGATGCCCTGGACATGGATGACATTGGGGTTACCATAGAGTATGAGCAATGGTGGACTCTATGATGATGGCGAGGTGAGGGGCCTCTAGGCGGTGCAGAGGCGGCAGTAGTAGGGGATGAGGGTACAGAGGCATCAGATGAGGGTTGGGGTGTTCCGCATGATGATGTAGACATGGTGGAGGTTGAGGATGTGGGCATGGACTATGGGGTTCTAGAGCAATCGAAGATGCAGGACATGTCGGAGTAGCCTGCCTTTCCAGAGATGTCGATGCCTCAGGTCGTCTCGAAGGATATTGAGGCAGGGTTACGTGTTGAGAATGCACGATTGGAGGGGCTACTCCGGAGGTGGGATGAGGAGCTCGGGGATGCGCTGTAGGAGAGGGATCTCCTACGAACGCAGCTGGTAGAGTGGGAGAATGCACTGGTGGTGTACCATCGATGGGATGGGGATACCGATGCTATGCGGGAGATTGATCTCCTACAGACGTAGCTGGTAGAGCGGGAGAATGCATTGGCACAGCATGATGAGAACTTGGCCATAGTTCATCAGTAGGAGATGGACTTGCTTCGGTAGTGGTTTGAGATGGAGGCAGAGATTATTCGCCTTGGGGGGTGGATTCCTATGGCTAGTGTAGGTGGATCGTCACGCCGCATGAGAGGGAGCGATACTGAGCAGTCAGCATCCTCTCGACGTAGGCGACTGGATGAGGGAGGCGCTAGTAGGCATGATGTGGGGGCTAGCAGCAGCTGCCCTGAGGGGTCCCATAGGACCCACACCATGGGGGGTAGTTCCCATCGCACCGATCCTACGTGATCATGGTGGTCGATGCCCTAGGCTTAGGGGTTTTTGAGCTTTGGGATTTTGTTGCGGGGTCAGAGGACCGGTTCATTGTAGCCTACGGGCATTTTTGATGATATATATACAGATGACTTTCTTTTTTTTTTTTATGCACTTTTCATGGTTTGTTTTTATGTACATGTATTTACATTGATGTATGCATATGCTATTATGAATGCGATGTTTCTAATTATATGATGTATGCATATGGAATGAATGAAATGAGTTGTTGATAACTTGTCGATGGCACCATAGACTGTACAAGATTTACTGGCTTGTTGTACTTATGGGATGACTTTGTGGAATGACTTTGCATGTGAAAACTTTGTTGTTTGTATTTTGCATATTTTTTGATGGTGATGTACGGAATGAAATGTACCAGTTGTTTGAAAATGTAGTTAAGCTTTTCTGAGATTCAGATATTTTAACTAACTAGCCAAAACCGTACATTTATCTCACAAGACTTTTGAACAAGGTATAAATCCGACTTGAGTTTAACCAAGTTATTTCACATCCCTGTGTGTGCAATTGAGTTCGTTTATGTGGTATTTGTCAGGATACCACCAGTGCCAGATAGGCTATCAACCAAACCTGTACTGAGGATCACCTAATTAGCTCCACTAACTCCGTTGTTGTATTTAGTAAGATTAATCCATGAGACAATCTAAGGTACCATAAGCTAGCTCATCCACATGCAAACATTGGTCTGCGCACACGCAAAGCTAATGTGATAGACATATCGTCATGCGGTTAGGATACCGCCATTGCCAGGTAGGCTGTCCACCAAACCCGTAATGAGGATCACCTAGATGGTTTTCGAATGCTGAGAATTCCAGGGATTCAAGTTCAGGCTTTTTATTTGCTCAACGGTTTAGGATACTTGCTCGTATACATAGTGATGAAAATCACTGTTTATTTTTCTCTTTGTTTTTCTTCTTGAGCAAGGATTTTGAATAGTGGTGATAACCACTGTTATTTGATTTTGGATTTTAAACTTTGTAAGGTTGAGCTTGGGAATGACATTGATCCTGTTGGCCTTGGGGATGACTACCCATCCTGTTCAGGGACGTGTAGTACGAATCCTTACGACTTGGGGAACCAAAGGGGATTATGGAGATTATGAAGTAAGGGCATTGATCTTTTAGGCCTTGGGGATGACTACCCATCCTTGTCAGGGGTGTGTAGTACGAATCCTTACGACTTTGGAGACCAAAGGTGATGGGAAGTGGTCATGATGATGGCTTGTAGGGATTTTTCTTTTGAATGGCATCGATCCTTTGAGGCCTTGGGGATGACTACCCATCCTTGGCAGGGACGTGTAGTACGAATCCTTACAACTTTGGGGACCAATGGTGATTGGGATTTTTGTGAGTAGTGGTGAAAACCACCATTTATTAGGGGAAAGAGATGGGGAAGAGCTCGTCCTTTTGTCAATTCTCAACACTCTTAAACCATTCGCACAGGGGGATGAACAGACTAATCTTTCACCTATGGTACCCTAGACTGCTTTGTAGGTTTTTCTTGCGTTCACACAACTTAGGAATTATCTTATGTGTTTTAACTTGTGTAGGGATGTTACGTAACAAGGCGTGATCCAAGTAAAACTTTCCTGTGTAAAATCTATTTAACTTTGTACAATTTTTGGCTAGAAATTTAAAGATAGCTGAATGACGAAAACCCTATATACATTAGGAGACAACTGACTAAGCTAAAAATGGTGATGGTGTTATTCTAGAGGTATGCATTTATAAAATGGATTTGATGTGGAAAATGATGGAATTGCCAAGTAATGACAGTCTATGGTGCTTTTGACTTGTATGACCTAGCAAATATGCAATGTATGGATGTGATGCCTAATGCAACCTATATTTTTGTATTTTGATTTTTACGAGTATGCATGGAATTGAAATGCAATTTTTTTTTTTATTTTTGATGATTTTATTGTTTTTGTTTGTTTTTGAATATTTATTTTGACCAAGCGGTTATGGTAACCCTTGGAGCTTTTGGTGTTTGACCAAAGGGTTTATGGATACCTTTGGAGCATTTTTTGGGGTTGACCAAGCGATTGTGGGAATCCTTGGAGCTTTTGGGTTGACCAAAGGGTTTATGGATACCTTTGGGGCATTTTGGGGTGACCAAGCGATTATGGGAATCCTTGGAGCTTTTGGTTGGACTATGGCTCTCTAGATGTGGAATGGCCTCAAATGACTGATGTTCAAGGGTTCTAGTTCCTTGATTCCTTCAAGAGAGGCGAGCCGGTATGTTCCAGGTCCTATTCTACTATCAATGACATAAGGACCTAACCAGTTTTCCATGAACTTGTCTCTTAGATGAGATGGCAAATTAGAATTTTGTTGGTTCTCTTTCAAGACCAAGTCACCAACCTAAAATTCCCTTAAGTGGACCTTCATGTTGTATGCTTTCTTAAGTCGCTCTTGATAGATATGCAAATGCTCGAGAGCATTGACGCGTCATTCATCGAGCAACGTCAGTTGGTCTAACCGGGCCTGTCGCATAGTGTCATCATCGATGAACTCTTGCATTGAAATGCGTAGGGAAGGGATTTCCAACTCAAGAGGCATGACTGCCTCGGAGCCATACACCAACGAAAATGGAGTTGCCCCAGTGGGCATCCGAATGCTAGTGCGATAAGCCCATAGGGCAAGAGGGATTTGAATGTGCCAATCCTTATGACTGTCTACGATGGTATTTTTGAGGATGGTGACTAGCATTTTGTTCGACGCCTCTGCTTGCCCATTTGCCTACGGATAATAGGGTGTTGAAAAACTATGCTAAATTTTGTACTTTGTGGTCAAAGCACGCACATATTTGTTCTTGAATGACGTCCCATTATCCGATAAGATCTTGGATGGAATACCAAAATGACATATGATGTTATGCAAAATAAACTCCGTAATGCGGGATCCAGTCATAGAGGTTAGCGGAATTGCTTCCACCCACTTGGTAAAGTACTCTGTGGCCATTATGATGAACGTGTGATGACTGGACGACGCAGGGGAGATCTTTTCGATTAGATCAAAGCCCCACTATGAAAAAGGCCAAGCCGATTGGATCGGCTGCAAGGCCTGAGAAGGCACGTGTGTCAAATTAGCATGGTGTTGACACTTCACGCACTTCTTTACATATGCGCAACAATCTCGCTCTAAATATGGCCAATAATAGCCCATGCGAAGAATGCGCTTTGCGATGGCCATACCGCTGAAGTGGCCACCACATGTACCATCGTGTGCTTGGGTGATCGCCCAAGCGGACTCTTGCTGGTCCAAGCAACGGAGGAGGATTCCTTCATAGCTCCGACGATACAAAATGTCTCCTAACAAGACATGTTTTGCCACTTTCTATTTAAATGATCTTTTTGTGGCTTGTGTCAATCCAAGGGGAGGTTACCTAACTTGAGGTAATCCCTTATGGGTGTGTACCAATCCTGCTGATCAAAAACCTCGATGGTATGAATGGCCAATCCCTCTTGAAGTTCATCCCTAGCAAAAGCTGAGCGGGAAAGAACTTGTAAAAATAGCATTGTGTTGCTATTAAGAGGGGTCGGGGAGAACAAGGACCCCCAGTTGGCTCGAGTCAGACAATCATGGATTCGAGAGAACCTATCCTGAGATGGTTCAATCTGGATCAGGTGGATTCCTGGCGTTAGGTCAGAGCTTGCATGCTCCATCATGGATTGCGATAATGTTTTAACCTGAATGGTGGTCATCTCACCGGAAGGGTCTTGCGGGATTAGTGACCCCAAGGAGGCCATAGTATCCGCAAAATGATTCGATGATCGAGGGAGTGCCTCGATGTCATACCATTCAAGTTGTGCCAAGAATTTGTCCACAAGGGCTTTGTAGGCCTGCAGAACTGGACATTTACATTGGAATATCCCCTTTACTTGATTGACAATTAACAACGAATCACCAAAGATGTTTAAACGTTTAATGTTCATGGTGATTGTTGTCTGAAGACCTATGAGCAAGGCTTCGTATTCTACATTGTTGTTGGTGCATGAGAAGTCTAATTTAAATGATAGAGGCATTGGAGCCCCTTGTGGAGTGAAGAATACAATTCCTATGCCACCTCCTTGCTCACATTTAGAACCATCAAAGAATAAGGTCATGTCAGCCTGTGACTCAAGCTCATCAGAATCTGGAGATTCTGAAACATGGAAAACCCCATCATCAGGTAGTTCTACGGTCAGAGGCTGATCATCTTCAAGAGGAGCCTCTGCCAGTTGATCGATGATGACTTGACCTTTTATGGATTTCTGTCCAATGAATTCTATGT
Organism: Wollemia nobilis; assembly: GCA_028583015.1. Classification (NCBI taxonomy): domain Eukaryota; kingdom Viridiplantae; phylum Streptophyta; class Pinopsida; order Araucariales; family Araucariaceae; genus Wollemia; species Wollemia nobilis. Next base: position 1,552,804 of record JAQPPZ010017129.1, read on the forward strand.
CAAACTCTATCAACAACATGATCCATTTTGCCATGTGGCTACTATGATAAGTACGACTCATCATGTATCACAATGGATTCTCCTTAGACACAACATACATCGTATTGTTGAGCATGTAGTGGCATAGCTTTTTGGTAGCAAACACCACTACCAAGCAGAGCTTCTCAACGTATGCATAGTTAAGTTCATAACTGACCAGGGTGCGGCTAAGATAGTAAGTAGCCTATTCTTTGTGTAGTTCATTTTTTTGGGACAGCATGGCACCCAGTGCCACCTCAGTAGCTGAGATGTATAAGTAGAATGGCACTCCTGGTCTAGGTGGTGCCAATACTGGTGGCAAAGCCAAGTATTGTTTAATGTCGTCAAAGGTTGACTGGCACTCGTCATCCCAGTGAAATGTTACCCCCTTATGCAATAATTTATTCATGGGTCAGCACTTGTCAGATAGCTGCGCTATGAAGCGCTTGATCGACGTGACCTTTCCCTGTAGACTTTTGAGCTGCTTGATGGTAGTTGGGGGAAGCATTTCAAGGATTGCCTTGACTTTGTGTGGGTCTACCTCGATTCCTCATTTAGAGACTATGTAACCCAAGAGCTTTCCAGATGTGATGCCAAATACGCACTTCTTGGGGTTTAGTCTGACCTTATGCTCCATGAGGCGATCGAGGATCTTGCTTAAGTCATCGAGATGATCTGGGCGCAAAAGAGATTTGGCCAACAAATCATCCATGTAATCTTCCAAAGTTTTGTGCATGTAATCATGGAAGATGTACGTCATGGCACGTTGGTAGGTGGCGCCAACATTTTTAAGGCCAAAAGGCATGACCTTATAGCAAAATGTCCCCCAAGGCATTGTGAACGCCATTTTTAGTTGGTCCTCGGGATTGATACGAATTTGATTGTATCCTGAGAAACCATCCATGAGGGAAAGCATTTCGTGGCCTATTGTAGCGTCTACCAATGCGTCGATGCTCGGCAAGGGAAAATCATCCTTAGGACTCACTTTGTTTAGATCTCAAAAATTGGTGCATATGCGAATCCTCCCATCGGGCTTTTTGATGGGAACCATGTTAGACAACCATGGCGGGTAATCCACGCAGATGACAAACTGTGCATCCAACAACTTTTGTAGCTCATCTTTGACCATTAAGGCCACTGTTGGGTGCATCTTACGTAGTTTTTGCTTTACTGGCTTGATTGTCGGATCAAGTGTTAGATTATGCGTGACTAGCTGCGGGTCTAGTCCCGACATGTCTTTGTATGACCATGCAAAAACCTCCTTCTTCTCTTTGAGAAGGGCAATGTAGTCGGCTTGCTCTTCGGGGGATAGACTTACCCCCAGCTTGATGATTTGCAAATTCATTGGATCTGAGCCGATGTCTACGTCAGTCGTCTCCTCGACCGACATGTGGGACCCGTCCTCCAACTGGTGTGGAGTTGGGATCAAGTGGATATCGTTTGCTGAATTTAGATCATCGTTTGGAACATCAGGTTCCTCTTCAGCATGGAAGACATCCTGAGTCTATCCTGGGGTGAAATGGAACATCCCACCACAAGGCCAGTACTCTGATGGGGATGGCGGTGTGTCAATGCGATCCCAGTCGATAGCATCTAGGTCTAGATACAATGACCGTGTCGGGTCGGATGGATCATGGATGGGGGCGGTTAGGTCAATGGAGATCATGTTGATGAAATGATTGTGGTCTCCATTACCGTGGGTGTTGTAACTCGGACATCCTAGATGATCTTTGTGCTCCGGATCTGGCTCTGTGGGTACTGGCACAAATGGATCGGCTCTATGCGTGGATACGTAGACAGGGTCTGCCCTAGGCACTGATGGTTTTATAGGGTCTCCAGGCGGAAGATGCTCTCTGTGTACCTGGAGTGGTGGGTGCAGTAATTGCTATAACTGTGCCTGGTTTAGGTGCCACCTATTCCTTGGCCCTATGTGTAACTATTCAAACATGTCATCTATATCCAAGGGATATTGTTGTTGTCGCATATGATTGAGATAAGCCATCTCGGTTTCATCTTCGTAATCACTGTCAGAGATCCAAAGGCCTTCGTTGGCTCCAACAGTGGTTTGCGACATATGAGGCTCATCTTGTTCGAGAAAATTAATGTGGTCCCATCGAGGTTGTTCCGCTCTCTACGGGGGGACCTGATTCTCTTGAGGTGGCATATGCTCAAATGGAGCATCCAAAGGGAACATTGTCAGGAAGCTCTCCTGATCATCATCCATGGGATATACTTGTGAATGATTGCTATCAGACTCAAAAGGATCCCAAGGTGCTACCTCGTACTCCGACTCATCCTCTGAAGACCCTTCTTGGTCTTGTCCATATCCCTCTTGTGGGGGAGTCCTCGAATTTTCTCCCTTTTCGATCGAAGGGAAAGGGTTGTTATGGTCAACAAGGTTGGTTGTTAGCAATGGGAGATAATCTCCCAATGTATATGTTGTGTTAGGATTGGCATATGGATCTAATGCCAACCCATCCTTGTTGCCTATCCCTAGGCCTTGCATGTTCTCCACCAAGATGTCTAGGGGCAAGGGGTGGTTGAACCCTACTCCTGACTTGTCATACGACATTTGATATCTCGGTTGGCAAAGAACACGCACTCCTTGCTCATACCTGCCCAACCCATATCCATGCCAATTGCATTGGCCAAGATATCTCAATGCGAAGTCTGGGTTGGACAAATAGTTAACGTCCTCTGCAAAGGGCTCTTCATCTTCATCTTCTTGCATACAAGTTTCAACGCCATTATCCAGGCCCCCATAAACAAAGTTTGTCTGATTGGGTGGGTAGCCTAAAGGAACCATAGAGTCGATGGGGAGTCGAGGCCTCCCCATGTCCTGCATGGACTCAAGTGTGGGCATTGCTACAATGTTCCTCACTAGATACTCCCCCAGGCCCGTGCTGGCCATTTCAATGGTGACCGTTGGTGGTTGAGGGGGAGCGAATGGGAGTCCTTCCTGAGTCCACTCCATGTGGGGTGAACTAGGCATCTCGACTTCCATTCTGCTAGGCATCTCTTCTGTCGAGATGGTTGAGACTAGAGGTGGTTCCTCTTCTAGGGGTTTCTTTCCCTTGTCCTTGGATGTGGCCACCGTAGGTGGCATCGTTGTTGAAGGACTAGCGGAGGAAGATGGACCCGACTGAGGACTTGATGGATTAATCAATGGAGATGCCTACGAAATCGGACCCTGTTGAGATGGATTCAACTAAAAATCCAAATGTGTTGATGGAAGAGTCGATTGCGGCATGAATTGCATTGTATTGCAGTATTTGAAGGGCTCCAAGTCTGTCGGGACTACATGCACCTGTCCTTCAAATGTATACTTTAGGCACTGATGAGCTATTGAAGGGACACACTTCATGTCCCTAATCCAAGGCCAGCCCAGCAAGATATTATAAGCCATCTCACCTTCCAAGATGTGGCACAATGTATGAATAGTCTTTTGTCCCACTTGGATAGGTAGGACAATTGTGCCAACTGTCGAGCAGATTGCATCATTGAATGCTCATAGTGTATAAGTGGAGGCCACGATGTGAGATGCTGGCAACTTCAAATGTTTCAGTGTTGTTGTAGTGATGATATTACTGGACGAGCCAGTGTCCACCAACACCCTCTTATACGGAATCCTGTTGACCCACGCAATAACGTGCAGGGGTGGATCCGCCACATCACCAGTCACTATTTTCAATTCATCTTCTCTAAAGGTGATGACTGGTTCTGTACATTGTTTTACATGTCCCACAAAGTTGTTGAAAGAGTTCGCTTCATGGGGCTGCAGCTCGATGGCCTTTAAAATCTCCATTAGAGCCTCCCGATGGGGCGTTGATTGTTGAATGAGCTCGTATATGGAGAGCCTAGCCGACGTGGTCCTTAGACTTTGGGTAAGTCTAGTCCGAATCATGGCCACTGGTCTAGGCGGGGGGAAGTTGCGTAGGGTGTTGTTGAGTTTGTGACGTCGATGGAACCTCTCTTGTGGCTGCCACGGGGGCAACTCCTGGATATCTCTTGTTCCTAGTCACTATGCTTATCATCCCTACATACCCCTGCATGGGGCAATTCTGTTGCACCTCATTGACTTGAAGGGGTTTTGCCTATGCCTCATGGGCAGGCAAGGGGTCTCTGAAGACTCCCATATGTTGGTTGTTTGGTGCTACGGGGTTGTCCACTGCCAATGTCTTGTTGTCGATTAGGTCTTGTACCAAACCTTTGAACTTCCAACATGCATTAAGATCATGTCCCTTACGCCTGTGGAACCTACAGTACAAGTCCTCTCGGTACCCCTTAGGCTTCGGTGCATTGGGGTCTATAGTTTGAATCTCTGGAAGGTTGATCAAGTTCGCCGCTGACAAGCGGTCAAACAGAGAGTCCCTGGACTCTATGTAAGGAGTAAATTGTCACCTAGGGCGATGCTGCTGATTTTGTTCCTGCCTTTGGTTTTCTCTCTCATAGTTGTTAGGAGGCACCACCTGATAGTTAGCCTTTTGAGGTTGTGTTGCTTGTGCAGGCTTAGGGACGTTGATAGCAACCTGATTAACCATAGCGGGTTTCGGTGGCGTGGTCCCTATTTTAGTGTTCTTGGTCCATTCTTTCTTCTTAGGTTTGGCGATCTCGCCATCCTGTATCTTAATCTCCTCAATGATTCTGGCTTGTGCCAGAGCTTCCTCTAAACTGGCATATTGTTGTAGCTGCAATAGCATGGAGATCGATCTCAAATAACTTTTTGAGAACATTTGGGTCAGGTCTGACATGGGAGGGAGGTAAGGCAGCTTTGAAAGCAACGTCCTCCATCGGTTCCCGTATGCCACCATGGTTTCTTCCTCATACTTCTTGAGGCTAGCTAGGTCACTTAATGATACCTTTTTCTTAGTGTTGAAGGTGAAGCGTTCGAGGAACGCGTCCACTAGCTGATCCAAGTTACTGATGCTATGTTTCGGTAATTGGGTGAACCAATCCGAGGTAGGGCCTATGAATGTGGTTATAAATGTTCTTAGTAACAAAGCATCGTTGTCCTGAATACCAAAGCACTAGCTCAGGAATCTAGTCACATGCTCTTGGGCATCCTCCTCCCCTCTAAAGAGTGCCAACTAGGGCAGTTTAAAGTGTTTCGGGTATGGAGGTGTCGGAACTGACGGATGCACAGGATGACTACGGAGTTGGCGTAAAGTGGGCTTTTGGGGCCCAGAAGTCTTGATCTCCATAGACTCTAAGCGCTCTAGCAGTGCTTTATATGCATCAGAGGATTTAATTTCTTCCTCCTTAGTTTGCTCCCATTGTGGGTTGCGGGGAACTTGAGGCCTATTGAGAGGTAGCTGGATAGCACCCCCTATGCCTTGGTAGAGCATTTCAGCCCGCTCTTCTTCTTGTTCATACTCCTCATAGGCTTCTTGAGGAGTGCCTGGACGAGACCTATACACATGGGTGGGTGCCCGCGGAGGGTGCCCATCGTTGTTTCGGGGAGTGGCCTCCCGCTCAGGTCTAGGAGGTCTCGGAGGCAATACTTGATAAGGTCGCGTAGACCTGTCTCGTACCAAGGGGTTATGCCTCTCATACACTTCTACTTTATGCGTACGAGGGGTTGGGACCTTCGTAGGCACATTGTTATGAAGCAATTCGGCTGTCTGACGCTGAATGCGCTCTTTGCTAAGGCGATATAGATGCTCTAACTATTCTTGATCTTGCCTAAGCTACGTGATTTGTGCTTGGTGGGTGGCATGTCTGGCAAATTCCAAGTCACTTTGTTCCATCGTCTCTTGTTTAGGAAGCCTAGATGCCTCTCCTACATGTCTATCTCGGTCGTGGTGATCCGAGACCCCTATGGGTTGCTTTCCTCTATCGAGGTTAGCTGCATTAACCCGAGGCTGTGGCCTCAATGGGTGATCCTGATACATGGCAGGCATGGAGGTACATCGCTCCCATGCTGTGTACTACTCTTGAGGAACGTGGTAGTCTTCCTCGTACTCCCTTTCATATGCATGCAAGGTGCGGGCAGAATTGTCTTGCCCTGTCTGGAAATCCTGATACTCTAGATTTGGTCTAGTGTTTCTAACAGTAATCTGGGGTAGAGGAGGGATGACGAAATCCTGTGGCCCCTCCTTCTGGACCCTCTATTGTTCTAACACTTCATCACTAGGCCACTCATAATGAGCATCTAAGGGAGGTCTCCTGTCTATGTTGAGTGCTACGTGTAGGTTCTCTTCTTGAAAGGACCTATGCTGAGTGGGGGTGCCCCTCAAAGAGGTGCCTCTATAGTCCTGTTCTGTTATGGCATGATGTGGACTATCTTGTGTGTCAGGCCACCAAGGCGGGATGACCAAGTCCTCAGGACTATATCGGAGGTGACTTGTCCCCCTTGGTGCACTTTCTGCAGCGCTTGCCCATGATTGGGCTCGGCTACGAGTGTACACCATGGTGATGCTTACCTAAAGATGCATAGATTTTTATCTTTTTTTAGGATTTCTTATGCTACACTAAACAGGAAATATCACACACACAAAACAATGATTATCTCATTTAACGATTAAAAGTGTGCCCTAAACCTGGTTTAGTGTGTTTTTAATGTTCGTTTTGAAAGCTTGTGGAAAGAACATTTAAATGCAAAATGATGGCTCTTATGACTCCCAAAAAATGGTCGCCCCTTCGATATACCATTGCCAGACCGATATACCAACCTCTCTATATACCCGCCCTTACGTGAGGGAAACTATTGGTACGTGAGAGCAGATGGTACGTGGAACATAGGCGGTACGGAAGGGGAATCACTCTATTTATGACACCTACCATAGAAGACTTATCCTCATGCGTTGGGAATCACCCCAACTACACTTGGTCAGATTTCATCAGGATTTACGTCTAGCAACAGTCACGATCGGGGTAATGTATGCAGTATCTCAAGCCAAGGTGGTGATGAAATCCACCGTTGGTCTTGCTCAAGGGTTGGGGTTTTACGACCAACTCCTTGTTGTTTCAACTTACCACGTGGTGTGTGGGGTTATTTTTAAGTTGCATAAATGAAGCAAACAAGCATTCAAACTCTCCTATGCAAGAAAATAACCAGAGAACAAACAACAAAATTTTGATAGAAGGTGTTTAAGACCTCTACCTCTTCTCTGCCCAAATCGGATGTCTCTAAATTTCTGCTCTGAAATAGTCCAGCGTTGGAAAACTTGGTACCTGTAAGCAAAAAAACAAGCAACTTTAATCAGAAGGTTAATCTTAAAAATCAAGGGACAGAGGTCCCACCGTGATCGCCACTGAAAGCACGAGGATACAGAAACAAAAAGGAATATGCTGAATACGATGCGTCTAAAACCAAACTTAACGCCAAAAGCCTATGTATTAAAAAATGCATAAAAGGAAAGAACATGAGCGAATCGACACAAGATAAAAGCAATATGGAATAAGGTCCTCTTTATTGATGTGCTTTCAAAGTCATGTTACAATACGTCTCCTTCCTTTTTTAGGGGATAGGAGCGTTAAATATGTTTTTGATCACATCCATGATAGCGATCCTTCTTCCGCGTGCCCACATGTAATATGGGCGGACCAAAACGTCACCACCACTTGTGTATATGATTTTTCACTCCTTCCTTCTCTTCTAATGTTGAAAACCTATGTTCAAAGAAACAAAAAATATTAGTAGCACCTATAGATAGAATAAAACATGTATTTCCCAAGGCCTACTGTCAGTATATGCATGAAAATATTAAAACGATAATCAAATGACCTCAGATCGACCTAAAATTTTAATAGAAGCATAAATATGTTACTAGGAAGCCACTACAAAAGGAACAGTCTAGAAATTCCTCACAGATTTGTATTCGCTCCAGGGTGGGACGAATAGACCTGCAATAACTTGTCAGAAAGCACCCTCTTCAATGTCCTATCCAGAAAGCTCCAAATGACCTACAAAGTTGGGGTTAGCTAATTGGGGGTGTTTTGGGAAGACCCAGAAGGTCATATTTCTCCAATTTGGCCTCTATCACCCATATTTTTCTAGTGCCATCTGCAAGTTAGTAAAGGCGGGAAATGATAAAAACCTGGTCAAAATTGCTCAGAATGAAGTGAAATTTAAACTACAACCTATTTAATAGACCTAGAATAAGATGCAAAATAAAAATCAAAGAAATATATCATATATTTCTAATCATCCTGGGGTGGGGCGAATAGGACTGTGACAGCTTGGGGGGCACCCGGGGGCAGAACGCCCATCGTTTGGGACTCTTTTTCGGCACCAATCCACTTGGGATGGGTCCAAAACTTCTTATGGGGTGTTTTCAACAAATTTTGTGGAATATTGTGGCCAAATATTGGGTTTTGGGTCCGGATTCGTGCTTCCAATAATCACCCAATAACCTCCCTTTCGAATGAGAGATTAAGGATGTGAAAGGCACAAATCGCAAGTAGGTATGTAAATTGGCAGCACTTCATTGCTCAAATGCTCCTTCTCTGTATATATTTTGGGTGAGAAAACTCACCAATTTATAGACCTAGGGTCTCTTTGTTTGGAATGCGCATGCGAGGGCGCCACTTGAGTTAATTGTCCTATTTTGAGAGAAAAGATAATTCCCTGATTTAGAATCTCCTTGCATGAGGTCTCTAAAATAAAGACATGCATGACATAAGTCTCTCTTCTTGATTTAAAGCTATTCCTCACAATTGCATGGCCTGAAGCCTCAGTTAACTGGCGGACTTGTCGAGGTTTGACTTTTTGCCAATCAAACTTGCTATTCGCCTCACCCTGGGGCGAATGCTGATATTCATCCCTGGGTGGGATGAATGCCAGTTTGTATTCATCCCGGGGTGGGACGAGTAGAGAGAAAGGTGCCAAAAAGGTGCCAAATTGACCTCTGACCTCCAAAACTACTTTTGGAAGTGGTTAGGACCACTGTTTAACCTCTGGGGGCTGCCCTAGGGGCTGTTTGTGTCAATGCGATCAGCGCTTGTTGTCACATAATCGGATTGGTGTTGTTTTGGTGTCTACAGCAATCTCAACTCAAATCCACTTCATAGAAGCATAAAGAGAATTTTTAGAGACTCAATATGTTCTGATATCACTCTCAACCCAAATCAATCTCAACTCAACTCATAGAAGCATAAAGATAATTGTTAGAGACCCAATATGTTGTAAACTCACTCTTAACTCAAATCAAACTCAACTCAATTCAAGTAAACTTCAACTCAACTCAAGTCTTATAGAACCATAAAGATAATTGTTAGAGACTCAATATGTTATAACCTCAATATCAACTCAACATAGAATTATGGAATAGTTTATTTTATAGAACTTGAACAATAACTTCATACATCACTTGACTAGGCTCAATCAACTCAACTCAACCAATCATCACAAGGGATAACTCTCTATTATAAAACCGTAGTCGAAGTATGTATCAACCAACTCAAATATTTTCAACAATGCTCAACCACAAATCTCACATAACAATGATACTCATGTTCTTTTCTAGTTCTTTCACAACCAATGGGATTCAACAACTATGCTTATAAAACAAGGTTTAAACACAACTCTCAAACTATAAAACCTTGAATAATTCAACTAACCACTTTTGAAAAGGAAACCACAATCAATCCTTTTCACTCCAATGATATTTCAGAAATCAACCACCATAAAAAATCAATAGGAGAATGTGCCCATACCTTTTTAATACCAAGAAGTTGTCCACAAAATCTGCCACACTAAACACAACTTTCCTTTTCCAATGTTCACAAGGGTTAGTAGATCACAAAACAATCAACATTACTCCACTTCTCAATAATAATCACCAAGGATTTTAATTTCACAACTTTCTTATCTCTCCTAAAACCACTTGTACCATAAAATAAAATAAATTAAAATATTGCATAACCTTATCACTCCCAAAACCACTTATACCTTAAAATAAAATAAATCACAATATTGCATACCTTGTCACCTCATGGAAGAATTAGTCCTCTTGAAAAAGAACAAGGTAAACTTCACTTTTGAAACCTTTTATAAAAATAGAAATATCTCTCTACACACACCTTATTTCTCATTCTAAATGGGTTAGTCAAATAGCCCTCAAAATAATCTTTTCAACGATATATAATATGATATACTTTTATAAAAGAAAAATACTAGAAATATCTTCTTTTCTAAAAGTGCTTTTAAACTTGCCTTCCAATAAAAAAAATCAAATAAACCCTCATCACCTTATTCCTCAAAAATTAGGCAATAATAAAAAATTTATTAATAAAAAAATTACTTGCCTCTTAGAGGTAATCGAACCCTCATCTCTGCCTAAAAAATCCTCAACTACGGTGCCAAAGACCACACGAGCTATGCGCTCGCATAGGACGAAGAGCACAGAATGCGCTTTTGTCCTTCTCCCCTTGCTCACATCAAAAAAAAATGTGGGCCAATTATCTTGCTCGAAACTCTAACCCATGGGAATAGAACCTCATCTCTTTCGCAAGAAAAAACCTTTGCACTTGCCTTGCTCTTTGTTGGACCACGTTGCCACACAAATATTTTGGTGTTTTTCGTCTTATCTCCTCTGCATTCGATTCCAAGGCTTTTGAAATAAAAGCCTTTGCATTTATATTCAACTTCACTTTAATTTTGCAAACGTCTATGGTGCTTTTAAATTAATTTTTTTTTTATGATGATGTCGGTGCTAAGGTAATTTTAATTTTAAAATTTTAAATTAAAATTTAAATATTAAAATTTAAACCAAATATTTAAAATTGAATATCTCCATCTCCAGGGCACATTTTTTGACGAAACAAAAATCCAACATGGGTTTTAAGAAAAACCCATTTCAAATCTACCATCCATGATTTTAAATAAATGGTTTTCACAAAAACCTTGTATATATCCATGCTCTCCGAAATATGAATGCTTTGGTCATCAAAACTCAATGTTACCTTGTGACATTAATGTGACATCAATGACAACATAAAACAACTCAAATTGCCAATAGAATAAGTATGTTGTAGGTAATGGAGTCATAGAATCATGTCAAATCAACAACATGATTTCTATAATGGTGGTTCAAAAGCTTGTCTTAGAGAAGCCTCAATAATCAAAACCTAACATAAAGCTCTTCCAAATAGATCAACTTTCTTGAACCATCCTAGACCAACTCCTTAAATCTAAAATAGTGGATATTCTACTTTTCAAGTCTTTAAACCCTAAAACGAAAAAAAAAAAACTCATTATTTTTACCCTAATGAGTATGTAGGGAGAAAATATGCTTCCTAGAAGAAGAAATAAGTTTGGATTTGCACAATTTTTTCAAATATAAAATGTAGGATTTTTTCTAATTGCATAGTGTAGGGTTTTAAAACATACAATTAGGTGTAATTATACAATTTCATAAATGTGCAATCAAAAGTCAAATAAAATTAAGTTGAAATGTGCATTTAGGTTAATTTGATAAAAATCAAATTAGACTTAGGGAAACCTTAATGCCATTAATTATTTTATGGAAAGGCAATTGTGAATAATGGTTGTGTTAGGAACCAAATTGGAATGGCCTAGGAAAACATTATAAATCCCCCCATTCAAATTTTGATGGTTGTTCATACTTACGGAATAATGGTTCATTGTAGTTGTTGGTTGATCAATTGTTCATGCTTAATGAGAGATTGTTGTTGATGTTTAGTATTATGGAGAGTTATTATTCATGGTACATTATGGCTACATTGTGTTGAATATTATTCATGCTAATATTACCAGTGGATATGGATTGTACATTTAGTGTAATTGTGATCAAATTATTGTGTAAAGGAATGAACCCACAATGGAAATGAAGTATTGATGATTCCTAAACCTTGTGTAATCATTGTGAATGCCTATAATATTTAATGGATACTATTGTAAGTTATATAGATTTTTTTACAGGTTGTCCAATTTCTCGAAATTTACAATAAGTAAGATTGATGGAAATAATTATAAGCAGTAGTTTTGGACTTGCATGTTAAAAAAACTAGGATTATAATTGCATCATATAGATAGACTATTCTTACTTTCTTGAGATTCAAAGTGTAATTTGGTAAATTTACACTCCTTCATAGGAGAAGATAAGGAGGACTCCATAAGACATATCAATACATGTATAACCATTTGGAAAGGAAATGGTATAAACCAACTAGATGAATAGTTGCAATTGTTCCCTCCCACATTAAGGAGACATACAATATATTGGTATCTATAGCGAGAGAATACACTAGCATTTCAAGTATGGAATATGATGAAGGATGCTTTCATCAAGGAATTTTATCCTTGAGAGATCATGATGATATTGTAATGGAAATATACACCACAAAATAAGGTGTTTATAAGGAAATTAAAATATACAACCATCGATTAAAACAACTAGAAGATAAAATACAAATACCACCAGTCGAAACACAAGTTAAATTATAGTTTCTCGATGGGTTAATACCAAGATATAAGATGAATATGAAGACAATACTGTCTTCAACATATAAATAAGTACTAGAGAAAGAAAAAAAATTAAGAGTGAGGTGAAGCAGATAGTAGTAAGGATCATGACACATACTAGGCATTAAGATTCAGATAGCAGTGAAGATGATACAATACATCAGACCATACAATCTCCCTGAAAGGAATTTGATAAGTTAATAAAAGAATCCAAAGGAGAAATGAGATGAGATCAAAAGGATATCTCGTGTATGGAATATAATACTTAGGGGCATATAAATATGAATTGTCATCAATAAATATTTCCATATATGTAATGTTTTGGGAGACGAAGTGGTAAAATGTCCATTTAATTTGAAGGTTCGCTAGTAGACTCTTAAAATTCAAGACTAGGAGGAAAAAATCAAATCTCAAGGGAATTAACAAGCTATAATTAGTGGAGGTTATAGAAATAACTATAGAGGGGGAAGGCCATATCAAGGCAATCAATAAGTAGGCTAGAGTCATTTGCAGTATGATTCAGAAAGAAGATTTATCATACAATGTTACAATTTCCAGGAATGGTGGCATTTTGGAAAGAACTCTCCTTCTACATAGATACAGGAGATAACATAAAATAACGCTACATACATGTGTAGATGGTGTGACCTAGGTAACCACAAGGAGGTCATTTTTCCTAAGAAAGCAGGTAAAAGTGTCTCATAGAATGTGAATTTCTTAGACATTAACGTACCCCTAGTAAAGGAGGAAACTAAAAAATATGTATTAGTCATGATATGAAGTTAGGCCATGAAGGATACTTATCCAAAACTTGCCAATAAAAGTAAGAGATGGTAGTGTTGGTTCGACTTTTATACACACCCTGTGAAGAATGAGCATGAAATCCCGATAACACTTATAAGGGATAAATCCCACTCACTTTAGGATCTTGTTGGATATCCAAGGTGTGAGTTACAGAGTTGGGTCGAATGTCTATTCACTCTTTTCCGCTTCTGGAATAGTTTCAAGTGGACTGTCTGTTACCTTACAATGGGTTCTGGACTTTAGTTCAGTAATGTTTTTGGAATTGGTTATCTTTGTGGACACTCAGATTTACAATCAGTTCTTTGATCTAGCTCTTTATGCTTTAGCAGATTTAAATAAAAGACAAATTTTAAAGAAGATAAAAATGGATCATTCAATCGGTGGAACAGAGAGAGTAGGGTAGGGCAGAAAGAGAAGTTTACCTAACTTAGCTGCAAAACCAAAACTACCAATTTTAGTTATACCAGTTAGCTTCACAATAGAACAAATCAAAGAGGAAAGTGTCCAGCTTTCTAAGATCACCTTCTACTAAGAGCATAAGACAGAGATGAAACAGATCTGAAAGAAAATCACAAACAGAAGGGAAGTCGGTTGAAATTGGTATCTCTCACCAACAGCCTAGCTCGCACAGTGAGGACAGAGCAATTAGAACAGGCCTGAACCTTAAATCTGTAATTTTCCCTAGCATACAATTAAAAGAATGAAGCCTAGTAGCATATCCAATCTTGATAACACAGATCTACAGCATAAATTAAATAAACCTTAACGAGACAAAAAACAAAAGAAGATGAACTTATCACAATCCGAAAGAGATTAGGCTCCTGGCCATGCTATCACAGAAAATGAAAATCACACCAACTCCAAGTCCAGAACAAAGCATTCAACAAGATTTGCAGGAAATTGCTCCAATAGCTCTTTATTCTAAGTTTTCGCCTCCTTAGTTTACATCCAGAAGAAGTATATATAGACTCAGGACAAACCCTGATCTTTTCAAAAATATCTTCTTCCCAAACCCTAAATCTTATCATCTAAACCCTACTACCCAGGTTTTACAATATAAGGCCTTTTAAAAATAGAGTTTCGATAAACCCTAACCATTCTGTAAATCTTAGTGCGGTTACTTGCCATAAATGGAGAAGGCACGATCTGATATTATTCTCATCCATCTATAACTATGAGTAAATATCTTCATTTTCTGGCCGATCATCGATATATTCCATAAATGGGCACTGCATGTGAAGGTATCTTCATCTTTCTGGTGCATCTACCGGGAGCATCTCATTAATTCCTCAGAGAAATTTGGATGAGTCACTGGTTTCTCTGACATTTTATCTTCGCAGAGCCGCCTCTGAGTTGAAATTCTCTGCACGCCATTACTTTCACCATAAATTCTCCTGTTAAATGCGTCCATCGGCAAATTTCGGTAACTGCGTGTAGATATTTTCATTTTTCGACCAATCGTCGACATATTTCATTAAATGAGGTAGCTGCTTAGTCACACCGTAAAGTCTCTTTGCGGCCAGATCTATAAAATCTAGATGGACCAAAAATTCTCGGCATCTCCCATTTCCATCTGACGGCCTTCGCTTGATCTGCGCTTATTTTTGTCTTTTTCGCCATTACTTCTACTAGTATGCAACTGCTAGATCGCTTTCTACAAAAGAAAAACAAGGATTAGCATTTTAATATTATTAAATTAAAACCCTAATGTTCATTATATGTCGGCTTGATTTCCTTCTTCCAAGCTCATGGCATCGCGAAAATGAGACAGGTCCAAAAATGGAACATGTCGCGATATCGCGACGTTTTCTTCGAGTTATGCCTCCACTTAACACTTGTCACGATATCACGATGTTTTCCTTAAGATTTGCTTCTGACTAAAACCTATCATGATATCACGACGCTTTCCTTGAACTTTGCTTTCTCTTAATACCTTGTCATGAAATCACGACGCTTTCCTCACTTGGCACTTTCTACTAACCACGTCGTGAAATCGTGACGTTTTTTTCAAGTTTCTCTTTCGCTTAAGACTTGTCGTGATATCGTGATGTTTTCATTGAGCTTCATTTCCAAGTAAAACCTGTCGCGATATCGTGACGTTTTTCTTACTTGACTCTTTCAATCCACGCGATATCACGACGTTTTCATCACTTGACCCTTTCCATCCATGCGATATCGTGACGTTTTCCCTACTTGATGCTTCCGATCCAAATCTATCGTGAAATCATGACGTTTCCATCACTTGGCACTTTCTTTCCAAAACACATTGCAAAATCGTGACGTTCTCATCACTTGGCACTTTCTTTCCAAAACACATCATGAAATCATGATGTTTCCATCACTTGGCTCTCTTTCCAAAACACGTCACGAAATCATGACGTTCTCATCACTTGGCTCCTCTTTCCAAAACACGTCGCAAAATCGTGACGTTCTCATCACTTGGTTCTCTTTACCAAAACACATCACGAAATCGTGACATTTCCATCACTTGGCTCCTCCTTCCAAAACATGTCACGAAATCACGACGTTCTCATCACTTGGCTCTTTCTTTCCAAAACACGTCACGAAATCGCGACGTTCTCATCACTTGGACTTTCTTTCCAAAATACATCGCGAAATCATGACGTTCTCATCACTTGGCTCTTATTTCCAAAACACATCATGAAATCGTGATGTTCTCATCACTTGGCACTTTCTTCCAAAAGACATCGCGAAATCATGACGTTCTCATCACTTGGCTCTTTCTTCCCAAAACATGTCGCGAAATCGCGACGTTCTCATCACTTGGCACTTTCTTCCAAAATCCATCATGAAATCACGACGTTTTCATCACTTGCCTTCTTCAAAACATCTATATCATGACTTTTTCTTACTTAGCTCTTTTACCAAACACGTCACAAAATCGCGACATCTCTGCAAGCTTTCCTTCCAATCAAAATATGTCGCGATATCGCGACGTTTTCCTCAATTGCCTCCAACTAGAATATGTCGCGATATCGCGATGTTTTCATCACTTGGTTCTTTTAGTCCAAATATGTCGCGAAATCGCGACGTTTCCAAAAATGGAATATGTCGTGAAATCACAATTTTTCCAAAAATGGAATATGTCGCGAAATCGCGACGTTTTCTCAAGTTACTTCCACTTTGCAAATTTTCCAAAAATTGTAGGTTGACTCCAATGAATTTATTCATCTGTATTCTGCATTTTTACATATTAGTGAAAGATCTTCTTTACTCGGAATGATTCTAACATTTAAAAAATGAATTCTAAATTGAAATCAAAGCCATATGCAAGCCTACTTAGATACTTTGGTATATGCAAAACTTGAAGAAGAAGGAGGCAAGCAAAATTTGGAATTAAAACCTGAAAAACATCAAGAGGGTCCCTACGGCAAAATGAAAACTAAATATTTTCAAAGGATGGAATTTCATTTTTTTAGTGGGGGTGTGTTGCTTCTCAACAAATGGCGATATCTGTGGGGAAAATAGTAGCACTATTTTAGAATCCAGGACTCTAGTTTCAAAACAATATAGACCATGTACCATGCTTTGCCACAAATATTCTTCAAAATAATTTAACTACTACCTGATAGTTGTTAAAATTTCCCAAGGACATACTAGGTTGAATCACTTAAGGAAGATTTTGATGTGCAATTATAAGCATATAAAACTTTCTTCAAGGATGACTGGGCCTTCGAATGTTTTACTTCGGATTGATCAGCTTTTTTAGATTGTGAAGGGGAAACCGAGTAGGGCTCTGTTTACTAGTTTAGCCTTTTACAACCCCGACAGAGTTACTCTTTAGATTTTCACGACCCTGATCCACAACTATGAGGTGGTATCTACAACTTGGTAAAAGAAAACATCTTCTGGAGCCTTGGCTATCTCTTTCATTACATAACTTCTTCTTTCCTTTTTTTTTTTTGTGTAGAAAAGAGTGCCAGTTTTATGTTGCCTTGCTCAACTTTCACCTTCTCTCTCTCTCTTTTGAAATATACCGAAATCTGGAAAGCCTTGCTAAAAACAATTTTTTTATATTTCATCGATCTACTAACCGCTTCACCTGGGTACCGATAGCCTCTATGGACACTTAAATAATTTCATGAATCGAGTCCCCTCTTACGACCAACTTTTCTTGGATTCCCTGGGAGTTCTTCAGCCAAACAGTATAGTAGTTTCTTTATAATTAAAATAATGTGGCAAGCAAGACACAAAATCCAATTATCTTTCTACCTGTTGTTCTGAATAACAAAATAGTTCCACTGTTCGGTTTAAGCAGACTATCTCTTGATTAAAATAAAACAAAATGAAAACAGGATTTTGAACTTAGAATAAAACAATTTTTAAACGTTGATTCTTTCTTTGCTGCCCAGGCAAAAACTTAAACAAACAAAATTTAAAAGCTAAAAGAAATTAAATTTAAAAGCTAAAGAGAAATTTGTACAGACCCCAAAGGATAAAACACATAACTTCAACCTAAAATCAAACAAAATAAAATAAAAACAAACTACTTCAAAGCTTATTTACAATATATACACATGTTACAACGTCTTTGTGATTTATTCCAATGATGTATTTGATGGAACAACTGAGAAATAATGCTTTAGATATTGACCACTCACAGGAAGGTTCAAAAAATTACCTTCCAGGTCCTGTAGGCGAAAAGCATTATTACCTAGGGTCTCGGAAATCTGGTATGGCCCTATCCATAGAGGTTGCAGCTCGGTGTGTTTACGCTTCTTTTCATGGGCTTTGTCCCATAGAAACACCAGGTCTGCACGATTGAAGGCGCTCACCCTGGCCTTTTCGTCAAGCCAGCGCTTGACTGTCTCTTGGTGTCGACTAAAATGCTCCATGGCTTGAAGTCGTCCACCCTGCAAATCAACCAAGTCCAACACACGAGCTTTCGTATCTGCATGATCAAAGTAATGTAAAGCAAATTTTAATCCTGGTACTAATGCTTCATATTCTGCCAAATTATTCGTGCAGGGAACTGCAAGCGATAAGACATAAAACCGGTTTGATTTTTTGGTCCTTTAAGAACAGCCCTTGTACCAGAACCTTGCTTAGATTTAGCTCCATCAATATGAAGCATTCCAACTTCATTATCGTGATCTTGGTGAGCTTTAACCGGTTTCTCCTTTTGAGTAGTTGTCAAATTATAAACCCCGATATAACAGCCCTCAGCAAGATTAACAGTCTCATTCTTGGCATTATACTCTGTGATCATGAGTTTATATCTTGGTTCTCTATCGATTCTTAATTGATTTGCAAAACCATTCCAGGGTAACCACATATGCGAAAAATCAGTAGCCAAGTACCCATTCAAGGATTTTGACCAATCCCTGCTCAGAAGCATTCCGTATCCTACAGGAATATCCACCACCTGAATGTCAATTCTGTGTTGCGCTCTCGGCTCAGATGCTAGCTGGATGTGTATATTCTGAAGTTCACCTACCACTTTAACCTCAGACTTATCCAATTGGATGACTCTCATCTCGGAGTTCATGGGGGTCAAACCCAACTGCTGACAGATGGCTAGAGGCATGACATTGGCTGAAGCACCAGAATCTACCAGACAGTTGTGTAAATTTTTCCCAAATATACGGACAGTCAGTAGGAAAGGTGGAACTTCAGTATTTTCTTTGTACATAGCCATATTCGCATTAGCTATCTTCTTCCCTTTTTCCAGAGGTTTGGTAGTAGGTTCAGAGTATGTTTTGATCAGGTTATCCCTTTGTTCAGAAATTTGGGCCAACTCATGAAGAGTGATGTTGGCTTTGATCTTCTTCATGTCCTCCACTATATTATATCCCTTATTGAGTGGAGGGACAAATGCATCTGGTCCTCTCGGATTTCCTCCCTTGGGCGGAGGTGGGTTATCATTTGAAGATGGATCTGGAGGAACATTGATGTCTGGAGGTGTAGACGCAGTATTAGGCTCTGGATTTCTATTCCTGAGGTTGTAGTTATCCCTCCTATATTGTTGAAAGGCCTGCACTTCATCCATGGGTATCTCCACAACATTCTCTGATTCTTCTGGGAAAGTGAAAGAATCTAACACCATAGCTGCACTATGTTTGGATGAACTTGGAGCATCCGCAGTTCTTTGATGTTCAGGAGAAACCAACTCACCAGATAGAGCTTCAAAGGCATTATAGAACTCCAAACAATCCAATTCCCCGTGCTGAGATGTTCCGTGAATCCTGCACCAGTTGGGCAAAGCTAAGTCACAAATATTTACTTCATGCCCTTTACCTTTATAATCCTTATTGGGTTCATATGGGGGTCTAGTGAATCTATTTTGTTGATAAGGAAATCTGTTTGGGTTTTCGCCGATGGACACTTGCCTTTTGAAAGTCAAAAAGTCATTTGCCAACTTTTGGACCACCCTTGAAACTTCCTCAACTCTTGTGTTATCAGATTCTTTCTCCGGATTCTGTACATTTTCAGCAGGTGTTATAGCCAATGGATTTCCTTATCGGTGGAGTTTGACATGCTGGCAACATCATTTGGTGTGGTATGGGATTGAAAACAGGGGTACCTTGTGTCACAAAAGGAGTTTGATGAGCATTCAGAGGTTGAGGTCCCAGTTGTCTTTCAAGAACCAGAGCTTCTTTATAAGCCTCTGTTAGATTAGTAATAGAGGCATCTCTTTTCAAGAAAACAGAAGTCATTGGATCTAGAGAATTCTTAAAAATTTCTAATGCCAGATCTACATTTGGCACATAATAACCCGTCAGTCTACCATAAGCCTTTTGAAATCTGACATTGTAAGATCTGATAGATTCATTTATTTCTCTTTTAATACCAGAAAATTGCTGATATAATACACTGGGATCTATCACTTCACCAAATTGCGATACAAAAACCTTTTCCAAGTCATTCCAACTAGTAATAGAATCGTTAGTGAGATTCAAAAACCAGTCGTATGCTCCCTCCTGGAGAGTGAACGGGAACAATCTGCAAGCCACATCTTCATGTTGTACATTTAACAATTTTAGAGCATTCTTGAATGCTACTAGGTGTTCTTCTGTTGTTCTAGTTCCATCATGCTTGTATCTAGGAAGATACCTCTCAAGATTTCTGGGTAGATCATGGGCTGCACCAGGGATATTTAAGGCAGTGGAACCCAACCAGTTTGCCATTACTACTTGATTGACGATGATACTTTTAGTTGTAGTTGGAGTAACTACAAGTGGTGATAAAACTATTTCAGACAAGGACTTGGCCCTTCTGAGGCTGCTTCTTCTTGGGGTTTCTAACTCAGGCACAAGGAGCTCTCCAGCTCTGGAGTGGGACCTTGTTACTCTATAAGTAGAATCCAGCTTTTTCACCAGCAACTTACAACCTTACAATCCTTAACAAACTAGTGAACGAAGTTCAGGCCCTCCTTCTAGCACCAATTTTAAATGTTGGTTCGACTTTTATACACACCCTGTGAAGAATGAGCATGAAATCTCGATAACACTTATAAGGGATAAATCCCACTCACTTTAGGATCTTGTTGGATATCCAAGGTGTGAGTTACAGAGTTGGGTCGAATGTCTATTCACTCTTTTTCACTTCTGAAATAGTTTCAAGTGGACTGTCTGTTACCTTACAACGGGTTCTGGACTTTAGTTCAGTAATGTTTTTGGAATTGGTTATCTTTGTGGACACTCAGATTTACAATCAGTTCTTTGATCTAGCTCTTTATGTTTTAGCAGATTTAAATAAAAGACAAATTTTAAAGAAGATAAAAATGGATCATTCAATCGGTGGAACAGAGAGAGTAGAGTAGGGCAGAAAGAGAAGTTTACCTAACTTAGCTGCAAAACCAAAACTACCAATTTTAGTTATACCGATTAGCTTCACAATAGAACAAATCAAAGAGGAAAGTGTCCAGCTTTCTAAGATCACCTTCTACTAAGAGCATAAGACAGAGATGAAACAGATCTGAAAGAAAATCATAAACAGAAGGGAAGTCGGTTGAAATTGGTATCTCTCACCAGCAGCCTAGCTCGCACAGTGAGGACAGAGCAATTAGAACAGGCCTGAACCTTAAATCTATAATTTTCCCTAGCATACAAATAAAAGAATGAAGCCTAGTAGCATATCCAATCTTGATAACACAGATCTACAGCATAAATTAAATAAACCTTAACGAGACGAAAAACAAAAGAAGATGAACTTATCGCAATCCGAAAGAGATTAGGCTCCTGGCCACGCTATCACAGAAAACGAAAATCACACCAACTCCAAGTCCAGAACAAAGCATTCAACAAAGATTTGCAAGAAATTGCTCCAATAGCTTTTTATTCTAAGTTTTCACCTCCTGAGTTTACATCCGAAAGAAGTATATATAGACTCAGGACAAACCCTGATCTTTTCAGAAATATCTTCTTCCCAAACCCTAAATCTTATCATCTAAACCCTACTACCCAGGTTTTACAATATAAGGCCCTTTAAAAATAGAGTTTCGATAAACCCTAACCATTCTGCAAATCTTAGTGCGGTTACTTGCCATAAATGGAGAAGGCACGATCTGATATTATTCTCATCCATCTGTAACTATGAGTAAATATCTTCATTTTTTGGCCGATCATCGATATATTCCATAAATGGGCACTGCGTGTGAAGGTATCTTCATCTTTCTGGTGCATCTGTCGGGAGCATCTCATTAATTCCTCAGAGAAATTCGGATGAGTCACTGGTTTCTCTGACATTTTATCTTCGTAGAGCCACCTCTGAGTTGAAATTCTTTGCACGCCATTACTTTCACCATAAATTCTCCTATTAAATGCGTCCATCGACAAATTTCGGTAACTGTGTGTAGATATTTTCATTTTTCGGCCAATTGCTGACATATTCCATTAAATGAGGCAGCTGCTTAGTCACACCGTAAAGTCTCTTTGCGGCCAGATCTGTAAAATCTGGATGGACCAAAAATTCTCGGCATCTCCCATTTCCATCTGACGGCCTTCGCTTGATCCGCGCTTATTTTTGTCTTTTTCGCCATTACTCTTTCTGCAAAAGAAAAACAAGGATTAGCATTTTAATATTATTAAATTAAAACCCTAATGTTCATTATATGTCGGCTTGATTTCCTTCTTCCAAGCTTATGGCGTCGCGAAAACGAGACAGGTCCAAAAATGGAACATGTCGCGATATCGCGACGTTTTCTTCGAGTTGTGCCTCCACTTAACACTTGTCGCGATATCATGACGTTTTCCTTAAGATTTGCTTTTGACTAAGACCTGTCGCGATATCACGATGCTTTCCTTGAACTTTGCTTTCTCTTAAAACCTTGTCGCGAAATCGCGACGTTTTTCCTTCTTCACTCAAAATCGCGATGTTTTCGTCAAGTTTCTCTTCCGCTTAAGACTTGTCATGAAATCGTGACGTTTTCATCGAGCTTTGTTTCCAAGTAAAACCTGTCATGATATCGCGACGTTTTTCTTACTTGACTCTTTCACTCTAGATGCTTTTCATACTTGACCCTTTCCATCCATGCGATATCGTGACTTTTTCCCTACTTTATGCTTCTGATCCAAATCTGTCGTGAAATCGCGATGTTTCCATCACTTGGCACTTTCTTTCCAAAACACGTCATGAAATTGTGACGTTCTCATCACTTGGTACTTTCTTTCCAAAACACGTCACGAAATCACGATGTTTTCATCACTTGGCTCCTCTTTCCAAAACACGTCGTAAAATCGTGATGTTCTCATCACTTGGCTCCTCTTTCCAAAACACGTCACGAAATCGTGACGTTCTCATCACTTGGCTCTCTTTCCAAAACATGTCACGAAATCGTGACATTTCCATCACTTGGCTCCTCTTTCCAAAACATGTCGTGAAATCGTGACGTTCTCATCACTTGGCACTTTCTTTCCAAAACACGTCGCGAAATCATGACGTTCTCATCACTTGGCACTTTCTTTCCAAAACACGTCACGAAATCGTGACGTTCTCATCACTTGGCTCTTCTTTCCAAAACACGTCGCGAAATCACGACGTTCTCATCACTTGGCACTTTCTTCCAAAACATGTCGTGAAATCGTGACGTTTTCATCACTTGGCTCTTTCTTCCCAAAACACGTCACGAAATCACGACGTTCTCATCACTTGGCTCTTTCTTCCAAAACACGTCGCGAAATCGCGACGTTTTCCTCAGGACTTGCCTTCAGTCAAAACCTGTCACGATATCGTGACATTTTATCACTTGGCTTCTTTCTCCAAACATCACGAAATCGTGACATCTCCGTAAGCTTTCCTTCCAACCAAAACGTGTCATGAAATCGCGATGTTTTCCTCAAGATATGCCTCCAACCAAAAAATGTCGCGATATCGCGACGTTTTCATCACTTGGTTCTTTTAGTCCAAATATGTCGTGATATCGCGATGTTTTTGAAAATGGAATATGTCGCGAAATCGTGACTTTTCCAAAAATGGAATATGTCGCGAAATCGCGACATTTTCTCAAGTTACTTCCACTTTGCAAATTTTCCAAAAATTGTAGGTTGACTCCAATGAATTTATTCATCTGTATTCTGCATTTTTACATATTAGTGAAGGATATTCTTTACTCATAAATGATTCTAACATTTGAAAAATGAATTCTAAATTGAAATCAAAGCCATATGCAAGCCTACTTGGATACTTTGGTATATGCAAAACTTGAAGAAGAAGGAGGCAAGCAAAATTTGGAATTAAAACCTGAAAAACATCAAGAGGGTCCCCACGACAAAATGAAAACTAAATATTTTCAAAGGATGGAATTTCATTTTTTTAGTGGGGGTGTGTTGCTTCTCAATAGGTAGGTGGTGAAAAAATTAATTGAATAATAGGTAGAGAAATCTAAGCATTTAAGGCTAGCAGAACATAAAGAATTAAATAAACCTTGCGTATCAGAAGATAAAGTAGTTGTACAAGAGCTAGCAACACAAGTTCTAAATACAACAATCAAAATCAAGATGGCTAGTTTTCTTGAATTCATACCATCACTATATAAGGTTATGGAAGAGTAGATACAAGCACAAAAGGTGATGGAGGTCCAAAGCCAACCAATACAAGAAAAGGAATGGAAAGATTATTTTTATGGATCCAATCATATTAATGATTGATGTTGGGAAGAAATCAACATTAGTCCATATGGAAATTTTGGGATATAAATTAACATAAGTTATTGTGGATGGAGGGTCTAGTGTTAATGTGCTATCATAGAAAACCTGAAGAGAGATTAGTGCCCCATAATTTTGGGCATCAAATTTTTGATTGTACAATGCTTACTAGTATGGTATTGAGACACAGCGAGTATTGATAGCACACTAAGTGTTAATAGTTGACCAAGAATTTGTCTTGGATTTCATTGTGATAACTATGTAGAAGTCTGCATATGATGCACTATTAGGAATATGTTGGTTGTGAGTAGCCAAATTTAATCACAATTGGGGGAAATATTACATCACATTAAATAAACGATAGCATAAGTGTATGATTAACTTAAAAAATCAAATAATTAGTGAGGATGTGGCCATGATGGATGAGTTGGGTAGTTCTTCAGGTGAAGAAGAATATGAACCCAATGATAAAGGGATGTTGTACCTAGAAGAATGTAGCAAGGATGAAACTCAATATGATAGCAGACTCATTCATTGGTATATGTAGGCCTACAAGGTGTTTTAGCCTAACTACCTATGTATTAATACAGAGGATATCACAAAAAACAAGATGAGAAGAATGTTAGAAAGAAACCAAAAGAAGAGGAACAAGAAAAATAGATATTTCCTAAGAGTTTTACAGAATATACAATCAAATATGCAGAGATAGATGCAATACTAGTGCATTTGACAAATGTGGAAAATGTTAAGATGGATCCAAAAAATATCAAATATGAGGGACCTTGGATTGTAGACATCGGTATAGGAATGAAGAGTGAATGTAGAACAATCCATTATGGTTATGATTGGGATTCAATATTGAAAGCAACAACTTTCAAAATATTCTTGGAATACAAGGATGTTTTTGCATGGATGTATAAGGATTTAAAAGTCATACCACTAGAATTATGTTTCCAAAATATTACATTAATGCTTGGGGAACAACCAGTGAGAAGGAGACCATATAGGATGAACCTCAAGTATGCATCTCTAGTAAATATGGAGATAGATAAGATGTTGGATATTGACATTATTTTTAGGGTTACCACAAGTGAGTGGGTTTCACCTGTTGTGGTCATCTTAAAAATGGAAGTGGATAAGATTTATATATTCATATATTTTCAAAGTTTGAACATAGTAACGATTAAATATCCCTTCCTTATCCCATTCATAGATTCCATTTTGGAGGAAGTAGAAGGACATGAAATTTATTCATTATTGGATGGATTTTTTGGCTATAATCAAATTAGTATAGCCAAAGAAGATAAGTTAAAAAACACATTTATCATAGAAAATATAACTTATGCATACAATGGGATGTCATTTGGGTTATGCAATACCCCAAAAATATTTCAACCCATTATTCTCTACATAATTGATCAGTTGGAAACAAGGAAGTTGAAGGTATTCGTAGGTGATTGGCCCATCTATGGTTGGTTAAAGGACCAACAACTGGCCTAGAGTGAATGTATGAGATGATGTAGAAATACACAGATCTCCTTGAATCCTAGGAAATATTATTTAATGGTACCATATGGGAAATTACTAGGACATATAGTGTGCAGTGAAGGGTTGAAGACTGATCCTGATAAAATTTGTATCATTTTGCATATGGAGGAGCCATATGATGCGAGTTCATTAAAAACCTTCTTAGGGTCTATATGGTATTATCGAAGGTTTATCAATAATTACACACATGTATCCTACCCATTGGATTCGTTGATAAAGAATAATATTTATTTTAGTTGGACAGAGGAGCACCAATGATATTTCGAGGAATTAAAAGAAAAAATTGTGAGTAGTCCCATCTTAGTGTTTCCAAATTTGGATAACAAGTTCCATGTCCATATCGATGCTTCTAATTTTATAATAGGATGTGTATTGGCTCAAGAAGGACAATTTAGGCTGGATCAACCTATTTATTTTACAAGCCATCTATTTTCAATGACAGAAAGGAATTATAGTACAATAGAATGAGAGGCTTTGGGAATGGTATATGTGATACAAAAGTTTAGGCATTACCTATTAGCAAACCCATTTTCCTTCTATATCGATCATCATGATCTATTGTACCTAATAAACAAACCAGTGATACAAGGGTGAGTCAGTAGGTGGATCATCACTTTTCAAGAATTTATATTTTGAGTAGTAGTAAGACCTGGTATAAAGCATGTGATTGTAGACCATTTATCTCTAATACAATCAAGAGAACCTGTAGGGATGTAAATTCTAGATGAATTCCCCAATTCATAACTATTTTTAATTAATGTTGTACCAGCATTGTATAAATTAATTGAACAATATCTATCCACAAGCACATTATCAGACTTGACAATGACAAAAAAAAGAGGAAAGTAATCTTGAAGTCGACACGTTTTCAACTAATAGCTAGATTGTTGTATAATATGGGTGGTGATGACATTTTACAAAGATGCGTAATGGTAGAGGAAGTTAATAAAATAATAATAGAAGTCCATGAATGTTTGTCAAGAGGACACATGGGGCCAAACACCACTACTAGGAAGATACTCTTGGTAGGACTATGGTGGCCTACATTGTACAATGATGCAAAATAATATGTATAGGCATGTGACACTTGTCAAAGAGTGGAGAAGCCATTGTGCAAATACTTCATACCTTTGCATCCATCACAACCTCAAGAATTGTTTGAGAGATGGGATTTGGATTTTTTTGGACCATTAAAAAACACCCATAGGCAGAAATCTTGATATATATTGGTAGCAACAGAATACCTAATAAAATTGGTAGAAGCGAGGGTACTACCAGATAACATAATAAAAAGTACAACCTGATTCTTGTATGAACAAGTGATCACAAGATTCAATATTTTGCTATGAATAACAAATTATAGGGGAGATCACTTTGTTAATGAGGTTATTGAAAATATGATGACAAAATTCAATATTTTGCATTCATTATCAAGTTTTTACTACCCTTGACCAAATGGGCAGACAGAGGCAACCAACAAGGTTTTGGTTTTGACATTATATAAGAGTTGTGGCATAGAAGAAGTAGATTGGAAAGACATGTTGCCATCTATTCTATGGGATTATAGGACAACGTTTAATCCAACAATGGACCATATGCCATTCTAGCTAATGTATGGTCAAGAGGTACTAGTGCTAGTAGAGTTCTTGGTACCTAGTTTGTGGATAGTTGTAGAGCATCGCTTGGGTGACAAAGAAAGTTTGGAAGAGCAACATGCCATACTCATTAGATTGGATGAAAGGAGAATCATGGCACAATGGGCAATTGAAGTGGCCCATAGGTGAAGGAAATTATGGTATGATAAGCATCTCTATAAATTAGAACTTAATCAAGGATATATTTATACCTATCATACAATTGCATTGTTGTTTGCTCATATTTTCATGACTGCTTGATCATATATTTTTAGAAATTTTGTGACAATCGCAAGGGATGACACCTAGTTAGGTCATAGCTCACATGCATCGCACTCACACTAGGGCTCTAATGCCTAGCGAATCCTCAATCTAGGGCTCATCTTAATGCATTTCCATAATTGCATTCATTCATGTCATTCCATATTCCTTGACCTTGAAAGTATAAATGATCATCACAATTCTGTATAAGTCAAGTAATATAGTTTTTCTTCTATGTATCCTTACCCTTTTCATGTTTTCTTTCTCTATTTTGTCAATACAAGGATACACGTTCTTTTCTATGAATCTTGATTTGTTCACACTTTCTCCTTTCTTGATCATTTTATTATTAAGGGATCCTTGTGAGATAGGATAGATACCTCATGAATATAATTTATGTTCTTCGTACGACCACTGACTATATTATGCACATCTCTTATTTCTCAAAATTTTGACACACATGCATCGTTCCTCTTCATCATGTCTATTTCTTCTCTTTATTTTCCATAACATGCACACACATGTTATACTTTGATATGTTCACTCATATTTTGCACACACCACACCCCTATCGAGTAGTACTCATTTTGGTAAATCAATCACATCATTTCAACACCCCATACAAGATAGCTTCATGGTCATAAGCAAGGGGTATCCACCATTTGACCATTTTCAAGCATACATCCTAACAGGTATATCTCTTTATCTCTAGCCATATTAGCGAGCATTATACCCATAGCGGGTATTTCTACATCTATCCATCTATGCAAGCATAACTCCCTTACAGGATAGCTTCATAGCCACTAGTAAGGGGTAGCCTCCATTCGACCATTTGCGAGCATATATCCTTGCAAGATTTTGCTCTATTTCTTTTCTTTTTATTTTATTTTGACCTTTTCGAGCTTTCGATTTCTTCTTATTTCACCTTTCTTTCTTCTTTCATTGTTTATTTCCTTCTTTTGTATTATTTATTTCCTTTTCTTTTACTTTTTCCATCTGCTTATCCATGCATTTCGCTTTGCATTCATTTTTAGCTTGCATGTTAGATTGTATTTTATTTAGTCATATTCACTCATACATTTTAGTTAGGATCATTTTATATTGCATTCTATTTGTGATTATAATGCTCAAATAATAATAATAATAATAATAAATAAAAACTTAAAAATGCAAGCTAATCCTAAGTCTTTCCCTTTTGTCTTTTTCTCTCTCCTCTTTCTTCCTTTTGGTGCCTTCTTCTTTGTTTTTTTTTTGTCACTCTCTTTTCTTCTAAGTCCATCATTTTGATTTTCCTTATGAACTTTATATTTATCGCAAAACTCGAGGGGGTACCTTTGCCTAAGAGGCATTAATGTCCCTAATACCTCATTTTGCATGCCAAATATTCAAATTGCCTGGAACGACACTATTTATGCACCACCCCTTTCTTCTAAACTGGCCACCCATGTTTCCCTTGCTTTTTCCATCCTTTTCACCCATAGGTGTCTACATATTTCTTTGACACATTTATTAGGCCATAAATGCATCAAAGAGGGGAAAAATGTAGATAAAAATTTGATCCACCCAAATGATTCATTTTCCTTGGGTTCCTTTGAAAGGTTCTTAAACTTTCTAGGAGCAATTTTGGCCCCTTTTTCTTGTGTTTTATCTTGCTTTTATTAACCTTGATCGAATCTGTATTTGGTAATTTACGAGGCACAAATTCAAAAAAGTTAGAATTGTTCTTCAAAAACCTAAATTTTAAGATGACCATTTGGGATGTTGACCTAATCAAGGTTAAGTTTCATTTTTCCTACCTTTTAGTCCTCCAAACCCTTTATAAATAAAGGGATTGGATCCCCTTTTTCACCTAGTTCCTCCCATAATCAAGCTATCAAATTTCATGCAAAATCAGAATTATTTTGGTCTCTTGTGCAATATTTTGATGCTCTTGGTGCTTTGGTGTTTTGTTGTTGATGTGTTCATTGTGATTTTGCCAGTGGAGAAAGCCTTGATGACAATTTTCCTTCTTCAGGGAGGAGAGGACTTTCCCCTTTGCTCTTGCTTCTTCCATGAGATCACCAGGTTTTTCTTTGTATTTATTAGTTTGCTTATTCATCTTAGTTCATGTTTTTTTGCACTTTTGGTCTCTATTTAGGATTTTCAAACCTCTCATGTGAATCTATGCCCTATATGCTATAGGGAACATATTCGAGAAAAGATTTAATTTTTATTGTCAGATATTCTGTATCTATTTTTGCTCTATCACCAAATCCATGTTTGATATCCTATAGGGCATGGATTCGGTCTAGTTAGGCTTTGGGGTGATTTTTTACCTTTAAACCCTAGGGTTTTATTTTGCATGCTCTCCACATTTTATTTCATCTTAATTGGTGTTCTTTTATTGACTATTATCATTCTATTTCACTTGCATTTCATATCATATTAGATTGGGGGGCAATCATTTTTTTCAAACCCTAGATTTTTAAATTGCATTCATGTTCAATATTTGTGTCTATTCTATTTGAATTTCATTTATTGTTCCATGCTATCATATTTTGTTGTGTTTGTTCCAAAGGTCAAATCTCATTTTTATTATGAATAATCAGCTAAAATGACCTAGGGGGCTTGACTGTTGTGCCTCCAATATCAGTCTTATAGTAGCCCAAGAAGGCCCCCAAATGCTAACCAAATTTTCTAGAGATTTTGTGAAGCTATTTTGTATATTTGAAACTATGGGATATTATGGAAGCAAGACAAATCTTGGATCAAAAACCAGATCATAAAATTTCTCTAAATAAAGCTATTTGGTTGTGTGTTGTTTGCTTTTATCATTTTTGTTCACAACATAGGTTTCAAATAATAATTAAAAATAAATAAAAAGGCATATAGTTTTGCATCTAGGGTTTAGTCTTGTTTGTGCGTTCCCTTGTGCCCTTGATCAAATAAAAAGTATTTAATTTCTTGCAAACTACGGTTAGAGACCATTGAATCAAATAATCATACTAGGTGTAGACACCAAAATAGCACCAATCCAATTATGTGACTGCAAACACTGATCGCTTTGACACACACAGCCCCCAGGGCAGCCCTCAGAGGTTAAACAGTGGTCCTAACCACTTTCATAGCAATTTTGTAAGGTCAAGAAGCAATTTGACACATTCAGGCACTTTGCCCGGTATTCGTCTCACCCAGGGACGAATACTAAATGGGATTCGTCTCACCCAGGGACGAATACTAACTAGGATTCGTCTCACCCAGGGACGAATTCTGAAATCGTCTCTAGTCAGGGCGAATTCCAGGTTTAACGGGCAAAAAGAAAAATACTGCCAAGTGGCAGCCAAGGACGATCAATTATTGCCTCCTGTCGTGCATGCGCGTGTAGGTGGGTAGGTTGGCGATTAGTGGACTGTCACAAAGGCGGTCATGGAAGCCCAAGTCAGGGAGGAGTCTCCTCCCTCTTGTGAAGGCATGGCCGCCACATGGCATCCCTGCATGCCCCTCCAAAGAGACCCCATGGGTCTATAAAATGGTGGACTTTCCCACCCAAAAGAGAACAAGGTTGGAGGCATTTTTCAAGCAACGAAGTGTTGCCCAATTGAACACCCATTTGCATCATTTTTTATTCACCTTCTCACATCCATTAATCTCTTTCACAAGAGAGGTTATTGGGTGGATTTTGGAAGAGTGGATCCGAACCCAAACCCAACATTTGACCACATTGAATCCACCAATTTGCCGACACCCCATCCCAAGAGATTTTGGGCCCATCCCTAGTGGATTGGCGTCAAAATCAAGTTCCAACGGGGGCGGCCCGCTTGGGCACCCCACACTTTTTGTTAGTTTCATTTTAGTCTATTCTATTATTGCTTGTTTATCCTACATTATGTTCTACGCTGTTTAGATAGCTCACAATCTGGATTCCAAAAGACATTTATCAAATATTATCATGCTTTGTCGATTTTGTGGCCCTCACTAACTTGCAGGTGGCGACGTGGAATTCTCATGGATAGATGCCAAATTGGGAGAATCCGACCATCTAGGTCATCCCAAAATGGCCCCAATTACGTAACCCCTCTGTTTGCAAGTGTTTTGGAGGTCCCGAGGTTCGACATTTGAGCGACAGCAACTCGGCTTTTCATCACAGGCGAATTCGTCCCACCCAGAGACGAATAACAGCAGAATTCGTCCTGCCCAGGGATGAATTCCAGTTGAAAGTAGATTGGCTAACTGTTTCAATGGTAGTGGCCCTCTGGTGAGGTCTTTTGGTCTCTGTCAGATTTGCAGGTGACTTAGATTCATTTTATTCACTATTTTCGACAATCTTTTACATGCATCTTTTGTTAATTTCAAAGAACAAACTTTCTCTATTTGCAGCAGGTGCTACTAATGCCTTGGTTGTTTCTTTGCACGTAGGAGGAGTAGCAAGAAGCGAGGATTCATCAGCATAAGCAGAAGCAACACTTTGGCCTGCCCATTTCAAATGTGGGCATGCGGAAGAAGGAGTATTGATCATGATTGTAACCAAAACATGCTAACACTCCTAGCCCCTAAAAATGGAGGAGATGGATTGTAACCGAGTTTGGAATTAATATAAAAGGGTTGTGCTTCTGCTTTCTCTTTATGTTTTGTCTTGATTTGATTATGTTTATCCTATTTCATGCATCGAGTTAGTTTTTTTTTATATTGCATCTCAGTATAGTTTTCTTTCGAAATCTCATGCTTTCAGCGGCGATCACGGTGGGACTCTGTCCCCTAGTTTTTAAGATCAAGTAACTGATCCATTTCTGTGTTTTGTGCTTGATAGGTACAATTTTTTTTAAAGCAGACCGTTATTCGTCTTTGATTATGACGAATACTTTACTATAATTTGTCTGACCCTGAGACGAATTTAAATTTGTCTTAGACCAGGACGAATTTTGTTCTGTAATTCGTCTCTGGCAGGGACAAATTTTTGTCTGTAAATTTTCAGAGCCGAGGGTCAAAAACAGCAAGTCTGGGCAGAAAAGAGGTAAGGTTCCAAAACTGTCTTTGTCATTTTCTGATTTTTTGCTTTCACTTTCTGTCAATTCTTGCGTGCTTAAGGAAAAGAGTGGTTGCTTGCATGTTTCAATTTTAAGTAAAATAAACCACACACACATCACGTTGCACGCTTTTAACCAAGGATCTGGTCATAAGACCCCAGCCCTTGAGTAAGACCAACGGTGGGTTCATCACCACCTTGGCTTGACTTTGCATCCATTTCCCCTGATTGTCACTGTTGTTAGGTGTAAATCCTGACGAAAGCTGACCGAGTGTCACTGGGGTGATTCCCATGCGCACGAGGATAAGTCTTCTATTGTAGGTGTCATTAACAGGACAATCCCCCTTTCATATCGCCTATGTTCCACGTACCATCTGCTCTCACGTACC
This sequence comes from Wollemia nobilis, assembly GCA_028583015.1. Lineage (NCBI taxonomy): Eukaryota > Viridiplantae > Streptophyta > Pinopsida > Araucariales > Araucariaceae > Wollemia > Wollemia nobilis. The sequence goes on from JAQPPZ010017129.1 coordinate 1,585,992, forward strand.
TATAGTTTCCCTCTCGTAAGGGCGGATATATAGAGAGGTTGGTATATCGGTCCGGCAATGGTATATTGAAGGGGCGACCATTTATGGGAGTCATATGAGCCAACATTCTACATTTAAACGTTCTTCAAAACTTTCAAAAACAAAACAAAAACATCAAAATGCACTCAACTAGTTTAGGACACACCATTAATATTTAAAAGAGATAATCACTGTTTGTGTATGTGTGTGTTCATTTTTTCTTAGTGTAACAAAAAAAATTAGAAAAATCATAAACGAAAGATAAAAATCTATGCATTTTGGCAATCGCTTGGTCATCCCCAAAAGGCCCCAAAGGTGTCCATGAACCCTTTGGTCAACCCAAGAGCACCCCAAAGGTGCCCATAAGTGATGCAAGAGCATCCAATAAAATATGGGAAATCTTATATTTTTCCCTAAATTTTAGTGCATCTTGCTGGGGCCATAACTTCTCAACCGTAGCTCTAATTGACTTGAAATTTTACAGGGAGTTAGTTGGGATAATTTTAAACAAATATGACTCCTTTGAGTCCTATTTGTCCAAAAAAGTCAATTTTCGAGGCCAAATTCCATCATCTAGTGCCCCGAAATTAGGTTTTAAATTTGATAACCTAATTTTTTACCCTTTTTGAGCTGTTCTGAGGTCAATATCTCCTAATGTATTTAGAGTTAGGACTTGAAACTTCATTTTTGTCTTATCTATGGTAAGAAGGATGTGCACCCCAATTTTGGTCATACCACATTAGCGGCCTGACACACAAGGCAGACCCCTCCACACCTTAACGAAAAGGGACTATAGGGGCACTCCTGTTCATCATAGCACTCAGCACACACCCTTTCATGAGGGGTACATTCATAGGATGCCTCCCTTAGATGCTCGTTATGAGTGGTCACTGCATGATGAAGTGCTAGGTCAACATAGGGTTCGACAGGAGGAACCACATGATTACATTATCCCTCCTTCACCCCCTCTAGTTGTCAGGACTACAAGGACAAATCCAGAGCACAAGGCTCCTCAGGCAGGGCAAGCCAACTCTGTCCATCCCCTTTTCACTTATGAAAGAGAGCACGAGGAAGACCCCTACCTTCCTCGAGAGCAATATACAGTGCGGGAGCAATACGTCTATGCACCTGCTATCTATCAGGACCACTCACTGAGGCCAAAGCCCTGATGGAATGCCGCTACCCCCAATAGAGGGAGGCGGCCTATAGAGATCTTGGATCACTATGATCGAGATAGATATGTCAGAGAGGCATCTGGCCCTTCTAGACATGATACGACAAGACAAACTATGTTAGAATCTACCGAGCATATCGCACACCGGGCGCAACTCAGACAACTTGAGCTAGAACGACAACAGTTAGAGCAATGGTATCTTTTAAATAAAGAGCACCTTCAGTGCTAGAAGGATGAGTTGTTCCAACACACTATGCAGGAGAGGACTCCAACCCCTCACACACATAAGACAAAACATTATGAGAGGCACAACCCCTAGGTGCGATACAAGTCTCTATGACCTTATCGAGCACCACCCTCGATGCCTCCTAGACATGAGCGGGAGGCTACTCCTATAACCAATGATGGGCGCCTTCCTTAGGAACCCACTTAGGGTTATGGGCCACCCTTATAAATTCATCAAGAAGCCTCTGAGGAATCATAACTAGAAGAAAAGCAGGAATAAATGCCCTACCAAGGCATGGGGGGTGCTATCTGGCCACCCCTCCATAGGCCCCAAGTTCCTCAACAAGAACCAACTAAAGAGGAGCTAAAATCTCCTGACATATGCAAAGCGCTAGAGCACTTAGAGTTGGTAGAGACCAATATTTTGGAGCTCCCAAGGCCCAACTTACATGAGGCTCCTTTAGAATAGGATCAACCTTTAACCATAGGGCTACCTGATGATGCAGTCCTCCATGTCTTAGAATCTCCAGATTCTGATGAGCTGTACTCACTGGCCGAAGGTGAGGATAAAACAGAGATAGCCCACAGTAATCACATGCGATAGCATCGACATCCCATAAATATCAATGAAGCAATTCAATAGCTAAACATAATACTAGGGCATGAGTGGTGCGTTAACCCACCGCAGTGGGACCAAGCGTTACATCTGCCACTTTGGGCACACAAAGATCAACTTTCGCCCAGAGATCCCATAGCAATATCAGTACCGAGGGTAGACCCTGTCCTCCTATCCATGCATAGGGCCAATCCATTCGTGCCAATCCCTCCAGAGCCAGATCCGGAGCACAAAGACCATCAAGCTGGGGGTACCTCTATCCCCTGAAGAGCCATATCCCAAAAATGCTCCAAGGATCCATAAAATTGCTTGGTCAATCCCAAAATGCTCCAAGGATTCTTGCAATCACTTGGTCACCCCAAAATGCCCCAAAGGTGCCTACAAACCCTTTGGTCACACCAAAGGCTCCAAGGATTATCGCAATCTCTTGGTCAACCCAAAGGCTCCAAGGATTATCGCAATCTCTTGGTCAACCCAAAGGCTCCAAGGATTATCGTAATCTCTTGGTCAACCCAAAGGCTCCAAGGATTATCGCAATCTCTTGGTCAACCCAAAGGCTCCAAGGATTATTGTAATCTCTTGGTCAACCCAAAAGCTTCAAGGATTATCGCAATCGCTTGGTCATCCCAAAACGCTCCAAGGATTATCACAATTGCTTGGTCACCCCAAAAGTTCCAAGGATTATCGCAATCGCTTGGTCACCCCAAAAGCTCCAAGGATTATCGCAATCGCTTGGTCATCCCAAAGGCTCCAAGGATTATCGTAATCGCTTGGTCAAACCCAAAAGCCCCAAGGATTATCGCAATCGCTTGGTCATCCCAAAATGCTCCAAGGATTATCGCAATCGCTTGGTCAATCCCAAAATGCTCCAAGGATTCTTGCAATCGCTTGGTCAACCCCAAAATGCTCCAAGGATTCTCGCAATCGCTTGGTCAATCCCAAAATTCTCCAAGGATCTCTAAAATTTCTTGGTCAATCCCAAAATGCTCCAAGGATCCCTAAAATCACTTGGTCAACCCCAAAATGCTCCAAGGATCTCTAAAATCGCTTGGTCAATCCCAAAAATGCTCCAAGGATCTCTAAAATCGCTTGGTCAATCCCAAAAATGCTCCAAGGATCTCTAAAATCACTTGGTCAATCCCAAAAATGCTCCAAGGATCTCTAAAATCGCTTGGTCAATCCCAAAAATGCTCCAAGGATCTCTAAAAATCGCTTGGTCAATCCAAAAAATGCTCCAAGGATCTCTAAAATCGCTTGGTCAATCCCAAAAATGCTCCAAGGATCTCTAAAAATCGCTTGGTCAATCCCAAAAATGCTCCAAGGATCTCTAAAAATTGCTTGGTCAATCCCAAAACGCTCAAAGGATCCCTAAAATCGCTTGGTCAATTCCAAAAATGCTCCAAGGATCCCTAAAATCGCTTGGTCAAACAAAATGCTCCAAGGATTTCCACAATCGCTTGGTCAAAAATAAGAAAAGTCAAAATTCCAAAAATCATCAAAAACAACAAAAATTTGCATCTCATTTCTAGGCATGTTCAAATCCATCAAAAAGTGCTTCTCACATCTCATCTTCATATTCACAAAAATCAATCCATCAAAAATACAAAAAAAAAAAATGTAGCTGCATTAAGCATCGCACCCATACATTGCATATTTGTGGTCGTACAGGTCAAAGGCACCATAGACTGTAATTATTCTGATGAGTCCATCTTGCTCAACACTTTTCCATTTTACAAAACAGCAAACACACGCCATTTACCGCTTTTTACCACACTAAGAGTCAGTGGTCTTCTAATGTATCAAGAGTTTTCGTAATTTAGTCATCATTTTTATCTCTAGTCATGTAATGTACCGAGTCAGACAGATTTTACGAAGGTAGAGTTACACTTGAAATACGCCTTGTTATGTAGCATCCCAACACAAATTAAAACACATTAAAATTCCCAACTTGTGTGAATGAAAGATGAAACCTGCACAGTAATCTAGGTCATCGTAAGCAAAACGGTTATCTTGCTCATCCCCCTATGCGAATGGTTCTAGAATGCTGAGAATTGATAAAAGGATGAGCTCTTCCCTATTCATTCACCTTAAAATACAGTGGTTCTTACCACTATCAAATCCCAATCATAGTTGGTTCCCAAAGTTGTAAGGATTCGTACTACACGTCCCTACTAAGGATGGGTAGTCATCCCCAAGACCTAAAAGGATCAACGCCATTCACAAACAAAATTCCAACAAATCATCATCTTAACACTTTCCATTCACCTTTGGTCTCCAAGTCGTAAGGATTCATACTATCTGCCCCTAACCAGGATGGGTAGTCGTCCCCAAGGCCTAAAAGATCAATGCCCTTACTTCATAATCTCCATCATCCCCTTAGTCCCCAATGTCATAAGGATTCTTACTATTCACCCCTAACCAGGATGGGTAGTCATCCCCAAGGCCATGAGGATCAAAGCCATTCACAAGCTCAAACTCACAACCACTCAAAATACAAAATCAAGTAACAGTGGTTATCACCACTATTCAAAATCCTTGCTCAAAAAGAAAAACAAATAAAAAAATAAACAGTGATTTGCATCACTATATAGACGAGCAAGTCTCCCAGATCATTCAGCCAATAAATAACCTGAACTTGAATCTTTGGAATTCTCAGCATTCGAAAACCATCTAGGTGATCCTCATTACAAGTTTGGTCGATAGCCTATCTGTCAATGGTGGTAAACCTCCCGCACGACGATATATCTGTCACATTAACTTGTGTACAAATCAATGTTTGCATGTGGATGAGCTAGCTTATGGTATCCTAAATAGCACCACAGATTAATCTAACTAAATACAACAAAGGAGTTAGTGGAGCTAGTTAGGTGATCCTTAGTACAGGTTCGGTTGAAAGCCCATCTGGCACTGGCGGTATCCTGACAAATACCACATAAATGAACTCAATTGCACACACAGGGATGTGAAATAGCTTGGTCAAAAACAAGTTTGATTCATACCTTAGTCAAAAGTCTTGTAAGATAAAGTACAGTCGTGGCTAGTGAGCTAAAACTGTCTGAGTCTCAGAAAACCTTAGCTACATTTCTAAACCAACTGCGCTACTTTTCATCTTTACAATACCATCAAAAAATACAAAAAAAGAAAAACCACTTGTATACATACAAAGTCATCTACCACAACAATCGCTTAAAAACAAAATAACAAAATCCTAAACAGTCTATGGTGCCCTAACCAATCAACACAAATTCATTTCATCCATTTCATTTTGCATATCACATATATATCAAAAACATTTGCATTTATCATACCATATACATCCATTAACATAAGCATGCATCCATCAACATCAATCATTGTGCATAACATAAAATAATGACATATACACAAAGCAAGAAAATCAAAACAACAAAAAATGCAACACAAACAAAAAGCAATAAACATTGCCATACAAGTGCTCTTGCACTTAACCTCTTGGCATTAAAAAAAACTAATGTCAGGGTTACAAATTGTCACTATCCTACTCCCTAAGAAGGCTACCATAGCCAAACCGCTCCACGGGAGATCGGGTTTTCACCAATTTTATCCTAAATGGCATCCCAAAATGGGTCAAAGCCCACTCAAGAACAACAAAAACAACATAAATGCAACACAAACAAAAAGCAATAAACATTTCCAGACAAGTGTTCTTGCACTTAACCGCTTGGCATTAAAAAAAACTAATGTCAGGGTTACAAATTGTCACTATCCTACTCCCTAAGGAGGCTACCATAGCCGGACCGCTCCACGGGAGATCGGGTTTTCACCAATTTTATCCTAAATGGCATCCCAAAATGGGTCAAAGCCCACTCAAGAACAACGAAAACAACATAAATGCAACACAAAAACAAACAGCAATAAGCATTTCCGGACACAAGTGCTCTTGCACTTAACCTCTTGGCATAGAAAATCGATGTCGGGGCTCAAATTGTCACTCTCCTACTTCCCCAAGAAGGCTACCATAGCCGGACTGCTCCACGGGAAGATGGACTTTCTACACTTTCACCCCATTATGGCATCACCAAAAGGGTTAACACCCACCAAAAATAGGTCTAAATGTTGGAAAATTTGCACATGCTTAAACGATAAACCATCTAAAGGCACCCTTGCACAAGTCATCTTGGGTCAAGCGACTCGTCGCTTTTCTCATGAAGGTCATTCCCTCATCAATTCGTCGCTTGAGGGGGTAGTCACACTTAGTCACCAATCAACAAACACACACCCAATCAAGGCAATGACATGCATTCAAAGAATCATTGACAAAGACAATCATGCTCCTGCTTGGGGCAGCAAACAAGCAATAATCACAAATTGATCAAACACTTGGCATTCCCGAAGCATGAACACAAGGTTCCCCTGTGGATAAAAGGTTGCGCCCTTTGCCTAATCATGACTGATCAATGTCCAAGCTCAAGTCACACCTCACCAAAATAGGTTAATACTTGAAATAAAATTCCTTAGCTCGTCAGAAGCAAGGATTCAAGAATGCATGCCCTTTCCATGCTTGGGGCATCAAAATTTGGTTAGGTTACCAAGAAACCCTAATCATTAGTGCTTTGGTTATCTATTTTTGCTCGGCGCTGCACCATGCACAGCGCATCCCAAAAAGGGGCATCTGTAGACACCAAAATAGCACCAATCTGATTATGTGACTGCAAACACTAATCGCTTTGACACACACAGCCCCCAGGGCAGCCCTCAGAGGTTAAACAGTGGTCCTAACCACTTTCATAGCAATTTTGTAAGGTCAAGAAGCAATTTGGCACATTCAGGCACTTTGCCCAGTATTCGTCTCACCCAGGGACGAATACTAAATGGGATTCGTCTCACCCAGGGACGAATACTAACTAGGATTCGTCTCACCCAGGGACGAATTCCGAAATTGTCTCTGGTCAGGACGAATTCCAGGTTTAACGGGCAAAAAAAAATTCCGCCAAGTGGCAGCCAAGGACAGTCAATTATTGCCTCCTGTCGTGCATGCGCGTGTAGGTGGGTAGGTTGGCAGTTAGTGGACTGTCACAAAGGTAGTCATGGAAGCCCAAGTCAGGGAGGAGTCTCCTCCCTCTTGGGAAGGCATGGCTGCCACATGGCATCCCTGCATGCCCCTCCAAAGAGACCCCATGGGTCTATAAAATGGTGGACTTTCCCACCCAAAAGAGAACAAGGTTGGAGGCATTTTTCAAGCAACGAAGTGCTGCCCAATTGAACACCCATTTGCATCCTTTTTTATTCACCTTCTCACATCCATTAATCTCTTTCGCAAGAGAGGTTATTGGGTGGCTTTTGGAAGTGTGGATCCAAACCCAAACCCAGCATTTGACCACATTGAATCGACCAATTTGCCGACATCCCATCCCAAGATATTTTGGGCCCATCCCTAGTGGATTGGCGTCAAAATCAAGTTCTAACGGGGGCGGCCCGCTTGGGCACCCCACACTTTTTGTTAGTTTCATTTTAGTCTATTATGTTATTGCTTTTTTATCCTACATTATGTTCTACGCTGTTTAGATAGCTCACAATCTGGATTTCAGAAGACATTTATCAAATATTATCATGCTTTGTCGATTTTGTGGCCCTCACTAACTTGCAGGTGGCGACATGGAATTCCCGTGGATAGAGGCAAAATTGGGAGAATCTGACCATCTGGGTCATCCCAAAATGGCCCCAATTACGTAACCCATCTGTTTGCAAGTGTTTTGGAGGTCTCGATGTTCGACATTTGAGCGACAGCAACTCGGCTTTTCATCACAGGCGAATTCATCCCACCTAGGGACGAATAACAGCAAAATTCGTCCTGCCCAGGGACGAATTCCAGTTGAAAGTAGATTGGCTGACTGTTTCGATGGCAGTGGCCCTCTGGTAAGGTCTTTTGGTCTCTGTCAGATTTGCAGGTGACTTAGATTCATTTTATTCACTATTTTCGACAATCTTTTACATGCATCTTTTGTTAATTTCAAAGAACAAACTTTCTCTATTTGCAGCAGGTGCTACTAACGCCTTGGTTGTTTCTTTGCATGCAGGAGGAGCAGCAAGAAGCAAGGATTCATCAGCATAAGCGGCGGCAACACTTTGGCCTGCCCATTTCAAATGTGGGCATGCGAAAGGAGTATTGATCATGATTGTAACCAAAACATGCTAACACTCCTAGCCCCTAAAAAGGGAGGAGATGGATTGTAACCGAGTTTGGAATTAATATAAAAGGGTTGTGCTTCTGCTTTCTCTTTGTGTTTTTTCTTGATTTGATTACGTTTGTCCTATTTCATGCATCGAGTTAATTTTTGTTTATATTGCATCTCAGTATAGTTTTCTTTCGGAATCTCATGCTTTCACTAGGGTTAGACATTGTCTTCTCGCATCTTGTGTGTTTTGCATTATTCTTTCATTTCCATAGTTTAGCATAGAAACACCAAACATAGGTGGTTTCTTAATTGAATCATTAACCCTAGACTTAGATTGAGTCCTAAAACAATTCTTGGTGAACTTGTTCCTTTGTGTCCTTGAGTGTAGATAATATAACACACCTCCGCGATCACCTCGACTCCCAAAGGATCCAGCCAAGAATCGTATGCGGTAGGGCAGTTTTCCCCCTCTACCAACCTAAGTCACTTGTGCACATTTTTACATTACATATTTTTTCTCATACATACAAGATACTTGTGCACATAGACTCAAATTACACTTGCACTCTAACTCACATGACACTTGTGCATTTCCTGGACATTCACACTTACATAAAATGGAAATATAACTCACACTCTAAAATATAATTTAAACCTAATCTATTATTTACAAATGTACCATGACCGTACCATGAGGGTACATTAGTATATACCAAATAATGTAATATACTCTAACCTACCTCTCAAAGTTACATTTCTCATTGTCAACAATCTCTTCTACATCATGTCTTCTTGAAAGGTCATGGATCTACATGATTTAGATCATTCTTTTAGTTCTGTATTAGTGCCTTAAATATGAATATCAAGGAAATACTTATCACATTCTAGCCAACCTCAAACCCTTCACCTATTGCTAGGTGATCAAGAGTGAGAATTCCAAGACTTGTCTTTACCCTTCTATCAATTTATCTTTGGAGCCATATTTTTCTTCTTCTTCTCTTTCAATCACTAATACATTAAGGTCCCTAACCTTAAGCAATCATCTTGAACAAAATAGAATCTCAAGAATCTAATCTAACCAATATTAACATTAATAATCAATATTTTTTAGATCTAGCCAAGACCCCTTTGTCTTCTTGAACCCTAGACTTATCTTCTATTAGCAAGGATAAAACAATGTAAATCAAAAGTTGCTCCATTATTTGTATTGATGCTACTAATCATGACCAAATCCATGGTATATTTCACAGTTCTTGTCAAAATATTATCCCATCTTTAAATAGATGTTTTTGAATATGGGATATCAAGGTAAAGTACTAGGCCTACATGAACAAGGCATCAAAGATCCCTTTGAGGTTGAAGCCTAGCCAAGATGTTATGGGATAGGTTACATCCCTAGTTTTTGTTAACCTCTTCCCTCTTCCTCTTCATCTAATAGCAAATATGAATCAAACCTTCACTTTAGGCTATTTTTTTATGCTATTATTTTCTTAAACAAATTAGATTGGGACAAAGGGGATGACAATGGATCATTGCTTCTCATGGATCCTAGCTCCTTTTGATTTACATACTTTTTTAGTGTAAATATACTAACTCTAGCCTATCCTGAGTTGATTTTTTATGAAGATAATTATGATATGGATGACATCCTCCATGATCCTCCTAAAGATGGACACTTAGACTATCTAAACCAAAACTTCTATTTTGGTGGATATTTTTCTCAAATTGTAGATGTCACTATCTTGTAGCCAGTCAATTATAATAAATTAACCATCCCTAAACTCCTTTATTAAAGACTAATATTGTCTCACCCATATTAGCTGATTTGAACTTCTTGATGAGAAGTGGATCCATACCCTAGAACACCTATGGGTCTACCAGTAAAGGCTTAAGCATGCCTATAGAAAAAATATATGATCTTACTCCTTCAAGGTTGGTGATCTTGTTTTTAAAGAGAAACAAAAGAACACCAACTCCAAATTTGAGATCAAAGGTAAGTTTGAGCCTTCTTGACTATATCCATTTATCATAACCACCACGTTTGGTTTAAGAGCTTATCACATTTTCATGGTTGAAAAAAAGGAACTTATATGACCAATATACATAGTGCATCCTAAAAAGTATTACATTTGAGTCTACAATGGTTGTCTATTTGTCTTAGCTACTTGTCATTGTCTATTTACATTTTTTCTAGACTTCATGCCTACTTGTATGCACATTCTTGACTATGTTTGGACTGCCTATTGCATCTTAAATCAGGTATCCATATTGATGCAAATTAGGATCCTAGTAAGGATATTTTATTCTTGTATCTTCACACTAGGTGATATATGAGAGCAAAACATCCCAACCCCTCATGTATGAATCAAATTAAGGTTTGCATAATCATATATCTCTATCAATATAAATTATCAATTCATATATTTATCATCAACTCTCTAGCTCAATATGATTTGTATGAAATCATATTTATCAAGTATGTTGAACTGCAACTTCCTTGTCACATGATGAATATTGAAAGGTTCATAGGTTTTTATGGTAATTCAATCAACTTTTTATTTCTCATTGATGAGTATATGATCAATGTTATGAGTTTTTGTAGGTACTAATAGCACTATGAATATACTTATCTATTATTTTCCCACATAAAAAATTTCATGGGGGAAATTGGTCAGAAACAAAATTTTCTTCTCAATTGGAGGTATTACTCATTGCAACACCAATTAATCGTAAGTCCCTTACGACACTTCTCTATGAGGTAAATTAATCTAGTCAAAAGTCCTTTAAGTATGAGGTTTTTATTTAAGGTAAATGTAAAATCAAAATACCCTAAGGCTAATGGGGAAATTAAAACAAAATTCCTTAAGACTAATGGGAAAGGCTAAATCAAATGCCCTAAGGCTACTCAACAAAACAAATCAAAATTCCCTAAGGCTAAAGAGCAAAGAAAATAAAAACGTTCTAAGGTTGACGAATAAGGCTATATCAAAAATTTCTTTAAGGATGAGGCTTTTTTTAAAGGAAAATATAAAATCAAAACATCCTAAAGCTAACTAACAAGGCTATTTCAAGGAAAAAAAAGTGTACATATATGTATATAGTTGTACATATCTTGTATCATAGCAAATCTAATAGAAGTTATTTGGGTAAGTCATGGCTAGGATGGGAAGAGCTATATCAAGAATTCCTTTGGGAAAAACTAACAAAATTCTTCTAGGTAAAGCTATATCAAAATTTCTGTAAGCATTTGTCTAAATGCTAGGCAACCAAACATCTACTTAAAGTCAAGCCAAAAGGTGACTAAATTCTTGTTGGGAAAATCTTTTTGTATATAGTTGTATAAAATGTATACATTTATAAAACAATTCTATCAAATCCCATATCATCTTGATAGAGTCTCTCCTCATCTCTTTCACCCATTTCATCTTTCCTTTCACATTGTTTTAATATTTCATTTTTATCATCATTATCAACACATTTAAATTTAAATCTATGCAAATCTATCATAAATCAAACCAAATCTCAACATCTAATCTATGAATCCAATTTTTAACCTCAAGTTAAATCATATCTTAATCACTTTAGTCAAATATCTATCCCAATATTTCATCACTATACTAGTGTGGATCATAATTATGTCAAGTTTCCTTGGTCCAACTTGATTTTCACTCTACAACTCAAGAGGTCATACCAGGGTATGATAACATTTAATTTTGTCTAAAATGCAATTTTAAAAATAACTTTTAGGAAAACAAATTTAATGTCACTTATCTTGCATTATTGACCATAAGTAAAAAAAAATATCTCAAAATTGGGGCATCTATGTCAATATTTTACATATTTATTATGCAATAAATGTGTAAAAAGGGGTCAAATGTAGGTATCCAATTTTTAATGCATGGTTAAACTTTAAGTTTTTCAATCCTTTCACCAATTAGCCTTCTAATTAGACAATCTAAATTAACCTTCCTTGTGCCCAAATTTGAAGCATTTATTGCTCCAAAAGTGATAGCACTAGGGCATGAACAATAACATCAACAACACTATTGTGACCTGGTGATGCTTCCACTAAAACTTTTAAATTGATCCTTTCTTGCATGTTTTTGGCCTCCAAAAATCAAGAAATTATAAAACCAATGGCATGGTGCATACAACACTAATATCTCTTGGCACTTTTGGCTATAATGTGTCAAAGCTAAGATTTTGTATTATTTGTCTCCTTCAAACCTCCTACTATTAGTAGACATAATCACACCAGTATGATCCTCCACCTTAGATATGCCTTAATTAGAAATCAAAATATTAAAACTTGTCTATCATAGCCCCTCTTCTTAGTTGTATGTCAAGCTTTTTTTAACTTACTTTCAAACAATTACATCAAATCCATGCAACCATGCCACCTCTCCAACTTAACAATATTGGTAAATTCTTCAGAGGATCTTCCAAGGGAGCCATGGATACCTATAAATCCATCCCTTAGGATGACCATTGCATCAACAATCCTCAACAAGAAAACTCTACCAAAATATCTTTTGGAAGAAAAAAGTCTCTCAAGTACCAAAATCCTATAAAATTTTCTCTAGGTTCTTAGTCATTCAATATCTCAAATTCTCAAGCATCCATCCAAGTAATCAATAACCTCAAGTTTTTATAAGGGCCATCAACAAGCAACAATAAAAATTTTGACAAGCTCCCATCAAGTGGGGAACAACTCCCCAACCTATGGTCTTGGGTTGTGCTCTCTCCCCCTTATCTCTACTTATTGGATTTCCTTTACTTCATAGTTGGTAGCTTTGATATTTTTTATCTTACAACTTTTATCTTTAATCTTATTGTTACATCTTGTCTTGCATCTAATGATTACCTCTAGTATAGTCTTTCATTTATAAACATTTTATCTTATTTTAAGTAGTTTAATATATGTCTACCGACTCCATAGCAAGGTCTTTGTTCTTCTAAATAAAAATCCTTTATCAATATTATCATCACCATACACTAGCTTATGTTTTATCTCTTTGCCCTATTCATAGAAGTGGTAGCACTACCATACTATTGGTCAGTGGCACTAGTGCTCTCTATTTTATATAGAGCAAAAGTGAAGGTAATGATAACATTCATGAGAACTTCAACAATTCTAGCATTTATTCTAGAATTTTTCTATTTTATCTACTTTATCTCATTTGAAAAAATGTGTGATCACTACAATGAAGCTAATTATCCTCTACCAAATTGAGTAGACCCCTCTACATTGATTGTGTCTATTTTTTATTTATTTTATAAGTTTTAATGGCAACCAACTAATGTAGAACACACAAGACACACATGGGACAAGATTGCAAAAATACTTGAGATTTTTCATTGATCAAATCCTATTTTTAAAGTCAGGGAATCCTTTACAAAATAACTAGATAAACCAAAAACATGATAGAAAACCATGTTTGGTTTTACAAAATTTTGTAAAAATGCTACAACTCTTACAATCAACAAGCTATAGTCTAAAAAGCTACTGACAAGGACTACAGAGAATAAAATCTATGGAATTAAAACCTAAATTAATTAATTAAATTTTATTAAACCTAATTTTAATTAATATTTAATTAATCCCTATCATTCCTTCCAACTATAAAAGCATTGGACTCTAATGTTCATGTTAAATATGAAAGCTAGAAAGAACATATGCGGGCTTGGTGAATCTCCATAACAATGAGCACCCATGTAGCTCTAAGGGATGCATCCAAGATGAACATTATGCTTATGCATGGATGGTGACTACTGAATAAGGAGAGGATATACATCCTAGAGATAAAAATCCTACAAGGTTGAAGAGGTAAGATATTGAAAGATGTGAACAAAACCTAGAACTAGAGTTAGAGCTAGAGTAGGAGCAATAAGAATAAAAACAAAAATAACAGGTGTAGAAATAGGAATATGTGCTTGATGAATATGTTTGTCCAGTGGTGTAGCATGTTGAGTGGTCAAGAGGACTTTTTCATGTATGTCCTCATACTATGGTGTGTTGAAAACTAACACAATATTTTGTGTCTGATGGAGATTGATGTGGACCATATGTATGGTGTTCTTGGTAAATTGGATGAGAAATATTTTTTTATCATGCTATAAATTATAGGTGTTATTATATGCATCATATCGAGCCTTCTTACCATACTAATAAGGTTTACCTAGCAATAAACCACAATAGTACATGGGTATGACATAACAAGTGGCTATATCCTTAAACTTAGGACCAAAATCAAAAGAGAATATGCAAGCATATGTGATCATGGAGGTGGTATTACTATCCTTCTATCCAAGTGAGTATCGAAAAGGATGGGAATCTATAGGTAGCTTCAACTTATCAATAATGGATTTTGCAATCAAGTTTTTTTGCAATCCATTGTCAAAGGTACAATCCATAAAGAAGTTGTGTGTAAGGTGAGCATAATTAACAAATAAATTATCACATTACCCTATAGAAGAGAGGTGATTAAGGTAACATTATTGAGTCAAAATTTTAACTTATCATAGGTCGTGTCCTCTCCATAATTCTTGATCAGAACATTTGAGGATTCATCATCAAGAGACTATACAATCAAAATTTTATTTTTCTTCTCTGGACAATCAAACTTCTTATGTCACTTCTTTTTATAATAATGATAAAGTATATTAGAAAAATCTAGAGAAGGAGAAGAGAAAGAGGGAGATAAAAAAGGAGGAAAAGACTTATTCGTATAGGATAAATGTTGTTGATGCGGAGAACTTAGATTTCTAGAACTACTTGTTGAAAAGAAATATTGAGGTGCACTTGCTGAGAAGGAAACCTGATATGCATGGGTTTGGGTAGCAAATTTCTCCTCTACAAGTTGTGCTTGATTGAAAGTTGCATCAAGTATGGTAAGCAAAGCATATTTTAACTCTTGAAATAAATGTGTCTAAAGTTCATTCTTAAACTTTGTAATAATATTAGGTGTATGGTCCTATACATAGAGCAAGATGCACAAGAAATTAAATTGATAGATATAGTCATAGACAGACATGTGACTTCATTGTTCCAAGTGAAGCCAACTACTAAGAAATCATCGTCATAATTAGATGGATAGAATATAGCCTTCAAGGTTATGACCAATTGATCCCAAGTGTGGATGGATTTTGTGCATCTTATTGTTCAATATTCAAGATTTTAGCAACTTTAAAAAGTTTTAACTTAGCGAAGGGGCATTTTCGTCATCATACATTTAACTATAGGTAAAACAAGTTTCCATGTCTAGTATCTAGCTATTGAGAACTTTGAGATTCATAGATCCATCATCGATTTGGACCTTGAATTTTGCATGGGAAAAAGTATCAAGATTGTTTATTCTAGTAGTTGGTGATGGAGGTTGGACATGAATGTTATTAACTTAGTCCACCAAATTACTAACCATATTAGCTAATATTGTCATGTGTTGTGTTTTTAATTTTCCATAGCTCTTCCAATGGATGCTAGGGGGACTAGTTGACCAAATTTACAAGTAGATCACTAGAAGTGTTGGGAACTATCAAGAATGCACTAATTTTTACAAGATAAAACTTGAGATATAATTAGGCATATTAAGCAGTTATAAAACTAAAAAAAAGTACTCCCAATGGATCAATATTGAAAAGATCTTTCCAACAAGTATAAATATGCTATACTTGAGAAAGGATAGGTGCCTCAAAATATGAGAAATCAATGATGCTCCTGACAACAAAAATATAAGTGCAATTTACCCTCCAAATAGAAGAGTGAGGGAATATTCCTCCATAGAAAATTTTGGGAATATTCTAGTAAATATGCTATGGTCTAAAAATTTTCATTGGGCCCTTCTACCTCTTGTTTCACATGCAATTTACAACACTAGAAAATAAACAATATAAAGATTATATTTGACCAACTTACAAGCAATATGGGATAATTGTTGCATAACCCTGGTAAACTAGCATGACAATAACAATCGCAGTGATGAGGGTCTAGGCATCACAAGGTGTGTTAGCTACTTTAATGGTGATTCATATAAAGGGAACAAGTGTCATGCAACTTAGAACTAATTGTCAATGAAGCCCACGGAGTCTATGTAGCCACCTCAGTCTACTAGCTACCACGTGGAAAATGTCATGGAATTTGGTTGAAGGTGATATCACCACCTAGATGAAGGATAGAGAAGCATCCTCGGTTAATAGCATTGCTAAATGGGCTGACAAATAATACAAAAATCTAGTAGGAAGTGAATACCCTCACAAAGGAGTTGTGGCCCATGAATAGGTACGGTTAGAAGACTTTCTTTTGTGACCTTGAGCTTTCAAAGCTATCGTGAATGGAGACCATTTCTTGATTTATAAAGGCTTTAATTCTTTGGGATTAGATGGATCTCTAAGGCTATAATGTGTAAGTGGAGAACAAGACAGGGTGCTTTTGTGAAACAATTAGGGTGGAAAAAGAAAGCTACAAAATGGTGCATGGAAGGTTGTTACAAAATGTTTTGTGGGCCTGATAATCACTATTAATCTCAATACTTTAATGATGATAACAAAATCTGACTACAAAATATGCTATGATGCAACAAGGAAAATATGTGCTAATTTTTTAGTAGTGGGTTACTACAAGAAAGGTTATGGGGACGATGCATTTTGGGCTATAGAAAGGATGAATGAAGATTTGACATATAGTTGCTAAAATTTTAGAAGAACACGAATTCAAATACATTTAATTGCTATTGGATTCGAAATAGGAAAGAGTTGATATAATTCAAAACACCACTTATGGAATGAAATAAAATAAAACAATAGAATACAATCAAAAAGGAAAATTTTGGAAATTTCCCTTACAAGTAGGAACAAATGCTTTGATACTAGATGATACATAACACATAGGACACATAGGGGAAAATATTGTCACAATACTTGCCTAAGATTTTCATTGATCAAATCCTATTTCTATAGGCGAGGAAGCCTTTACACAACAACTAGAGAAACAAAAACTACAACATAAAATAATGGATTGTTTTACAAAACACTACAAAAAAGTTGCAGTTCTAACAATAAATATACTGACAAGGAACTATAGAGAATAAAATCTAATTAATTAAATTTAATTAAACCTAAGTTAATTAATATTACCAACAATTGACGATAGTGTTAGTGTTACTTCTACCACTATGGCAAAAGCAAGTTTTCCTACTCTTAAAATTTTTATTTTATTACATAGGAGAGTTGGTGACAACCACTATTTTTAGTAACTGGCCAGCGCAGGGTTCAAACCATAGGGACTACTTCAACAAACCTATTTGTCTTGTTCTTGTTGACCTTGCGTGAGATGGGGACCATCGATCACTTGGGGTTCATACCATCATCGTCGATCTGGCATGCACTCAGAGGATTCAAAGTAGACTACTACCTTTGTAGAGGGTTGGATTCCTCCCAAGGTTTGAACCTAGGTCTCTTCTTGGTAAGTGCCTAGCCACACCTGCACTTACCAATCCACCTAGCCCTTGGGGGTTCCTACTCTTAAACTATTATTTCAGCATTAGATCTTACATTATGTTGGGTGTATCTAGATTAGGTTCTGTTTTTGTCAATAAAAATGATGGAATGAACCTAAATTAGTTATTTTTGATACATAGGAGAGTTAGTTAAAACCACACTATTTTTAGTAACTGTAGGGTTCAAAACACATGGGGTTGCATCCACCAAACCTATTCCACCTCATTTTTTTTTGACTCGATGTGTGAGAGACCACCGATCGCTTGAGAATCGTACCATCATCATCGATCTGGTGCACACCTGTATTTAGATCAAACTATTACCTTTGCAGACAAACATTCATCTTCTTCGTAAGTGTTTGACCAAACAAGAAACTACCAATCCACTTAACCCTTGGGGACAAACATACATCTTAATCATTTTAAATTTAAGTACTAAAATTTTATTTTAGAATAAATTCTGTTTTTTTTACACCCTTGTACAAAGGGAAAAAATGGTTATTTTAATTTTTTTAAATCAAAATCGAAATCATTTTATTTGCATAGTAGACTAGATTAAAGTTAACTAAAGAGAAGAGGACACTTAATTTCTTATAAAATGTATCTCTAATCTATATATATATTAAATTAGTTTTTTTAAATTCATAAGATCCTCTAATCAAGAAGCGATAAAAATAAGACGCAACGAATCCCTTAATAAGCCTTTGCGATCTCTTTTCGCTGTTATGCCGATATACTTGCTACTTTCCTCATTTAGATGAATACTTTTATATATAAATAATATGTATTTCCTTTGGTTTATCAACCTTTCTCATGGCAGGTGTGCATTGCATTATAAATAATATTTATTTCCTTTTCTTTATCAACCTTCTCACAGCAGGTGTGCATGGTTAAGCCTTGCTGTCAAACTCGAGACATGACATACGTCGGCAACAAAAAAAAAGAGATGACATATGTCGGCAACAAAAAACAAGATGATGAATGTTGCTTCAATGGTAATCTCCAAGTTCAAAACTATTGCACAACATGGTGGGTTTACCTGTGATTGTATGTGTAGTCTGTGTTTACGTGTGAATGAGTTTGTGTGTAATCTATGAATGAAGGAACTTGTGTTTGTGTTAAAACTGCCCTAGAACGTGTGCTTGTATGTATATATGTATACATCTCTATGCACATGCTCGTGTGAGTGAGTTTGTATGTATGTATACATCTCTATGCACGTGTGAGTGAGTTTGTATGTATACATCTCTATGCACGTGTGAGTGAGTCTCTATACATCTCTATGCACGTGTGAGTGAGTCTCTATGTATGTATGCATCTCTATGCACGTGTGAGTGAGTTTGTATGTATGTATACATCTCTATGCACGTGTGAGTGAGTCTCTATGTATGTATACATCTCTATGCACGTGTGAGTGAGTTTGTATGTATGCATCTCTATGCACGTGTGAGTCAGTTTGTATGTATTATCTGAGAATGAACTTGTGTAAAAAGTAAAAGCAGTAGACAAATTTGGAGTGCAAACCCAACCATCAAAATGCATTCGCCATTAAACAAGTGCAAATATTTATTTAATAATAGATATAAATAAAACAGAGTGAGTCAATCCTAGAATAACACACAGAAACCCCATCCACCTTCCCCTCAGTGGATCGTCTTATTCCCAACTAATAATAATCGTCATCTATCTCTGTTAAAGAGATTAAGAAATTCTAAAGAGTTAGAAGTATTCCAGATGTTTTTGACACTGCAGATAACAATATTCTAAGTCCTCCCAACACTAAAAACACTATGAAGTAATTCAAGGGCACTTGTCACCGCCCTTCTTATTTTTCTTGTCTCTGTAGCAGGGGCACTCATCCTTGTTCCCATAATATCCTGAGGGCACGCACTGGCAGTCCTTGCAGCATATCCCGCAGAATCTCTTACACCTATTCCTGGCCTTGGCACACCTTGTCCCACATGCCTTATCACAATCTGTAACACACACATATAACACTCAGGGATTCAGCTTGCTGCATTCACTGCAAACATTAATTAAAGCCAATAGCTATCTATAGATTCTATACCCACCTATGGCAAGCAGATGCCTGCCGTTTACCGCGGCTTGAGCCTGTCCCAGAGATAGCCCAACACCTTCCTCTTCCTCTGCATATATCACCTGTACCAAAAATAACCAAACATAATAAGCACCTACATTTCAATTACAAGTTAAAACTTAAAACACAAGTCTAAGAAATAAAGACTGCACCTGGATCGACAAGGCAAACACCATTGCCAGACCAAGGAACGCACACAGTGCTTTCTTCGGATCCATAAGTAAACAAGAAGAGTACAAATATTTAGTGTTTTACTGTGCTGAAGAGGCCACTGAAGAAGCTGAAGCCAGACGATAAAGAGAAGAGAGGGAGAGCTGTTTATAAAGAGAGAGAGCTGAGTGCTCGGCAGTATGTGATGAGCTGGCGGGTTGCGGTATCAGACGACAATGACCACCGCCACGCCCTGAAATGGCTGACAGACACCACCTTGCTGTTCTTCGTGGCACTTTCCTTCCCTCTATAAAATTGAAAAAACTTGCATATGATATAATATATCTTCAACCACCGTTCTACCTGGTGCTTTCCTTCAAATATAATATGCTAAACCAGATACAGTTGTTATGAAGGATCGAATACTAAAATCTTTTGGGCTTGTCCGTATTCAAACCATCAAGTCCAAGTCTTTTTAGAGTTTTTTTTTTTTTGTTTACATACATAAATTGGTTACCATCAAGTTTTTTTTAGTAATTGTTAGCGTAGTTGGCAGGGTTCAAACTATTACCGAAGGTTTCCAGGCACACCCACCATCTCGTTAATGGTAACCCGGCGTGAGATGGGGACTGCGGGACGCACACATGGGGAGCGCCGGACGCACACGTTCGCATTGTCTTCGTAAGTCTGGTTCAACACGTGGCATGAAGGAATCGTCGGACAATTGTCTTCGTAAGTCTGGTTCAACACGTGGCATGAAGGAATCGTCGGACAAGCAGAAACAATTCACCGTCATTAATCAGGTTTAGTCTGGTTCAACACGTGGCATGAAGAATCGTCGGACAAGCAGGAAACAGTTCGCCGTCATCAATCAGGTTTAGTCTGGTTCAACACGTGGCATGAAGGGCATCAATCAGGTTTAGTCTGGTTCAACACATGGCATGAAGGGAATCGCCGGAAAAACAGGAAACAGATCACCGTCATCAATCAGGTTTAGTCTAGTTCAACACGTGGCATGAAAAAAACCGCGGGACAAGCAGGGTCATCAATCAGGTGCAACACAAAGAGGAGTCGCATCAGGCTACTGGTCATGCATGGGCACACCCATGGGATTGGAACCTAGGTCTCCTCTCAGTAAGCACCTCAACTTACCAATCCACCTAGACCCACGGACTTTTCCAAGTTGAGTTTTTGGAAGGTCAGCTTTTTTAGACTTTGTTTTCCTTAGTTGGTTAGGGTTTATAGTAGGGACCTTTGGTGAGGTGGTGTTAGTGATTCTTTATGTTAAAAAAAAAAGAGTTGAGGTGAAAAGGATAAACCTTTTGGTAGCGGTTGAGTGTTTGTTAGTAGACTTTGATGTGATTTCTTAGATGATTTAAGAGACTAAGATTTATAGTAACAAAGTTAAGTTTGATTCTAATAAAAAGTTTCTAACTACCGTACTAAGATTTTAGGAACAAAATTGGATCCAAAATTATGACTAAATAAAAGGTGTTACCTTCCCTAGAACAAAAAGAAAGATTAAATTAAAAACAATCATAACTAAATAAAAGATGTTATATTACCTTTCTTATAAAAAAAATTAAGTTAAAAAAACCATAACCAAGCAAAAGTTGTTACCTTACCTATGGAACAACAAAAGAAAAAGTTGAGTTGAAAACGCTTCTACACCCATTCGCCATCTACTGAAGATGGATATTTTTGTTCGATTCAATTTATGTATAGTTTTTTATTCAAGAGTTTAAAGTAAAATGGTTTTTAATTATTTAAAAATTATAAATTTATTCTTTAGGATTTAACTTTTAAACCTAACATCTTTTAAATTTTTAATTAGTAGAATAGTGGTAATTATGGTCAAATTCGAAAAATAAGCTTGCTTCACAAGAAAACACTCTTAAAGTCATTTGGATACACAAAGTGAAGTATTTAAATCTTTAAAAAAATATTATACAGATAAAACAACTAAGAGTAACGTGACTTGCACGCTTAAACACTCAATAAGTTCTCACAGTAAAAGAGGTGGACATAGGAAATCCATCCTGTACAACGATCTAAATGGAAGTAAAGTGGGTGTGCCGACTCAAATCAACTACATTTAATATCCTTTGCACGCTTAAACACTCACTAAATTCTCACAGTAAAAGAGGTGGACATAGGGAATCCATCCTGTACAACGATCTAAATGGAAGTAAAGTGGGTGTGCCGTGTCAAATCAACTACATTTAATATCCTTTTGCAAGTTATGTATAATTTAATTTTAAGGTTTTGATTTTTTTAAGTTTTAAGGTTTATTAAATTTAATAGCTCAGTAATTAAAGTTTTGTTTTTTTAGAGATCTAAAGTTAAATTCTGCTGTGTATGTAATTATGTGTGATTCAAGCTTTAATTTTTATGTATACTATGGAGAATCACTTGTTCCAGCATAATAGGCTTTTTTAGGTCTAAGGCTGGTATTTTTTTAGGTCGAAGGTTTGTTAAACTTAACAGCTCAGTAATTAAGGCTTTGGCTTCTTTTTGGAGGTCCAGGTTTTTTTTTCGGTTCAAGGTTTGTTAAACTTAACGGCTAAGTAATTAAGGTTTAGTTTTTTAAGTCCAAGGTTTGTTAAACTTAACAGCTCAGTAATTAAGGCTTTAGCTTCTTTTTGGAGGTCCAAAGTTAAAATTGACTCTCTATGTAATTCTGTGTGATTCAAACTTTGATTCTTATGTATATTATGGAGAATCACTTACTCTAACATAATGGTCAACTCTAATGTCATTATTATAAACTTTAATGCATAACATCTTTTATTCAACCGTTAATATAACTCCAAGTCAAACTGGAAAGTTAAGTTACCATTATAAACCTTAAATACAAAACCAACTAAAACAAACTATTTATTTAAAAAAACAATCTAAAACTTAAATTTATAAAATTTATAATAACAATTATACCAAAACTTAAATTTATAAAATTTATAATAACAATTATTCCAAAAAAAAATCTGGTTAATGTGAGAGCTAGTGTGAGAAATTCCTAAAAAAATCCTGAGACACATTTTTTAATAGAAAAATAAAAAGACACTAGATTTCTTATAAAATGTATCTCTATATATTAAATTAGGTTTTTAGATTATTAAGATCCTCTAATCAAGAAGCGATAAAAAAAAAAAAGACGCGACAAATCCCTTAATAAGCCCTTTGCGTTGTCTTTTCTCTTTTATGCCAATATACTTAGTACTTTCCTCATTTAGATGAATACTTTCATATATATAAATAATATGTATTTCCTTTCCTTTCTCAACCTTTCTCATAGCAGGTGTGCATTGCATTATAAATAATATGTATTTCCTTTCCTTTATCAATCTTCTCATAGCATAGCAGGTGTGCATGGTTAAGCTTTTCTGTCAAATTTGAGACATGACAAACGTCGGCAACAAAAAACAAGATGAATGCCGCTTCACCTTTGTTGTGAAATTCGAGACATGACATACGTCGGCAAAAAAAAAAAAAAAAACAAGATGAATGCCGCTTCAAAAGACATTGCACGCCGATAGACAAATTTGGAGTGCAAACCCAATCATCAAAATGCATTCGCCATTAAACACAGTGCAAAGATTTATTTAATAATATAAATAAATAAAACAGAATGACCCAATCCTAGAATAACACAAAGAAACCCCATCCACCTTCCCCTCAGTGGATCGTCTTATTCCCAACTGATAACAATCGTCATCTATCTCTGATAAAGAGATTAAGAATTCTAAAGAGTTAGAAGTATTCCAGATGTTTTTGACACTGCAGATAACAATATTCTAAGTGCTCCCAACACTAAAAACACTATGAAATAATTCAAGGGCACTTGTCACCGCCCTTCTTATTTTTCTTGTCTCTGTAGCAGGGGCACTCATCCTCGTTCCCATAATATCCCGAGGGCACGCACTGGCAGTCCTTGCAGCATATCCCGCAGAATCTCTTACACCTATTCCTGGCCTTGGCACACCTTGTCCCACATGCCTTATCACAATCTGTAACACACATATATAACACTCAGGGATTCAGCTTGCAGCATTCACTACAAACATTAATTAAAGCCAATAGCTATCTATAGATTCTATACCCACCTATAGCAACCAGATGTCTGCCGTTTACCACGGCTTGTGCCTGTCCCAGAGATAGCCCAACACCCCCCTCTTCCTCAGCATATATCACCTGTACCAAAAATAACCAAACATAATTAAGCACCTACATTTCAAAAACAAGTAAAAAAACATGTCTAAGAAATAAAGACTGCACCTGGATCGACAAGGCAAACACCAATGCCAGACCAAGGAACGCACACAGTGCTTTCTTCGGATCCATAAGTAAACAAAAAGAGTAAAAATATTTAATGTTTGAAGAGTCCCACTGAAGATGCTCAAGCCAGACGATAAAGAAAAGAGGGGGAGAGCCGTTTATAAAGGGAGAGAGCTGAGTGCTCGGCAGTATGTGATGAGCTGGCGGGTTGCGGTATTAGACGACAATGACCACCGCCGCGCCCTGAAATGTCTGACAGACACCATCTTGCTGTTCTTCATGGCACTTTCCTTCCCTTTATAAAATTGAAAAAAATTGCATATGATATAATATAATTCAATCACAGTTCTTCTGGTGCTTTCCTTTAAGACAAAAAATAATAAAATATAATATGCTAAACCAGACACAGTTGTTATGGAGGATCGAATACTAAAATCTTTTGTTTAGTAAAACCAAAAAAAAATTTAGTATTTGATTTTTAAGGGTTGGTTTGTTTGATTGTATGGTTGGTTTTATGTTCTAAGTTATGATCTTTTTAGTAATTTTAATTTTATTTTTATTGATTATAATTGTTGGTTTAAATTATCAAGCTCAACTCTTTTTTAAGTTGAATTTTAAAGAATAGTGTAGAAGGTAGTATTCAAGTATTTGTCTGTTGATTGTTTCAGTTTTATGATCTTTTCAGTAACCTTTTTTATTTTTATTGAATATAATTATTAGTTCAAATTATCAAGCCAACTCTCTAAGTTGAGTCTTAAAGAATAGTGCAGAAGGTAGTATTCAAGTATTTGTCTGTTGGTTGTTTCAGTTTGATTTTTTAGAAGGTTTTGTTGACTTTGTTTTGCCTAGCTGGTTAGGATTTATAGTAGGCCCCTTGGTAGGGGCCTTGGTGAGTGGTTTGAGTGATTCTTTATGTAAAAAAAAAAATGAAAAAAGAGTTGAGGTGAAAGGGATAGGCACTTTGGTAGAGGTTGAGTGCTTGAGGTGAAAGGGATAGGTCTTTTTGGTTCGATTTCTTGGATGATATAGTTGACAGAGTCTAAGTTTGTTCTTAATAAACTAAAGTTTATAACAAAAGCCTCTCAACATACTAAGGTTTTAACAACAAAATTCGATATTTTTTTTGGATGTTTTAATAGACTAAGGTTTATAACGATAGAATCTAAGTTTGTTCCTAATAAATTAAAGTTCATAAAAAATCATCCTAATATACTAAGGTTTTAACAACAAAAATTGATCTAAAATTATGACTAAACAAAAGGTGTTACCTTCCCTATACAACAAAAAGAAAAATTAAATTAAAAACAATCATAATCAGACAAAAAAATGTTACAAAGAATTGAGTTGAAAAGAATCATAACCAAGCAAAAAGTGTTACCTTCACTATGCAACAACAAAAGAAAATGTTGAGTTGAAAACGCTTCCGAAAGTTCTACACCCATTCGCCATTTATGAAAATGGATATTTTGTTCGATTCAATTTATGTATAGTTTTTTTTTCAAGAGTATAATGAAAATGAAGTGGTTTTTAATTATTTAAAAATTATAATTTTATTTAAATTTATTTTATTAAGCTTTAGGATTTAATTTTAAGTTTAATATTTTTAAAATTTTAATTAATAAAATAGTAATAATTATGGTCAAATTCATAAAAATAAGCTTGCTTCATTTTGATCAAATTCAAAAAAAATAAACTTGCTTCATTTAAATACACAAAAAAAAACACTCTAAACGTCAAAAATTTAAAAAAATTTAAATCTTAATTTTTTTAAAGATTATACAGTCACATGACTTGCACGCTTAAACACTCAAAATAATTTGTCACAGTAAAAAAGGTGGACATAGGGAATCCATCCTGTACAACTATCTAAATGGAAGTAAAGTGGGTGTGCCGTCTCAAATCAACTACATTTAATATCCTTTGCAATACATAACATCTAAGCATATATATAATTTAATAGTTACGATTTTAGTTTTTGTAATGAACTAAACTTCATTAAAAAAAATTTGATTGCATAGGAAAACTTGTTACAATCATTAGTTAGTGTATTGTTCAAATTATGGGACTGCTCCCAACAAATCTATCCGTCCTGTTCTTGTTGGTCGGGGGTGAGATGGGGACTACTCCTAACCATCTGCTGCTCGGGGTTCATACTGTAACCGTCTGGCGCACACTTAGAGGATTCGAAGCAGACTACTACCTTTACAAAGGGTTGGCTTCCCCCAAAGTTTAAACCTATATCTCTTCTTGGCAAGTGCCCAACCACACCTGCACTTACCAATCCACCTAGCCCTTGGGGTAAGGTAAGATTCATTAGACTTGATAGCACATTAATTAAGGCTTTGATTTTTTTGAGTTGTTCAAAGTTCAAACCACCTTTGTGTATGTAATTCTTTGTAATTCAAACTTTGATTCTTATGTAAATTATGGAGAATAACTTGTTCCAATATAATGGTCAAACTCAAAGGCTATTATTATAAACTTTAATAAATAACATCTTTGGAGCATGACTCCAAATTAAACTCAAATGTTATCATTATAAACTTTAACTAGTTGAACAAAAACAAAACCAACTAACCAAAAAAAATTATTTAAAAATCCATCTAAAACTTAAATTTATAAAATTTATAATAACAAACCTTCCAAGAATTTTTTAAAAGATACGGTTTACAGATTTCAACTAATATTTGGAAATGGTCGCTTTTGGACACAGAAATAAAGGCTCTGGTCTCCTTGCGGGGGCGACAACTGAATTATATTTATATCGTTAAAAACAAAGTAGCTACAATCTCAAGAGTCGAACGTGGATATTGGTTTTAGAATGGATTTGTCCTTCACCTTTTTAACTGGAAGGCATTAATGTTAGGTTAAGAGTTGTTGATCTTCACAAACGGATTAGTTAATCAGCTGCACATGGTTCCTTCTCTTTTCGATGTCAACGCACGTTAGGTTGATTTTTATTTTCAAATATATAAGAAAATTGGTTTTATGGGACAGCATAGGTTTGGTTTCTTTTTTGAGAAGTTTGAATGTTTAATTTTTTTTTAGAGGTTTGAATGTTTAGTTTTTATTGAGAGGTTTGAATGTTTAGTTTTTATTGATAAACTTAACTCTTTATTTTTTTAAAAGTTATAATTAAATTGAAAATACTTAATTTTAAGAATGATAAAAATTTCTCGCACTATATATAAAATTGGTAATATTATTATAAAAGATTGAAAGTATTAATTTTTTAAATTATATATATAAAAAAAATAAAAAAATCTTTGTTTTTTATTTTATATATATATATATAAAATTTGTAACGTCTCAATTTTTTTACTATTCACCACTATACCCATCTGGTTGTTAACAACACTGCTTAAGCTGGACCACTATTAACTGAAGCTGGATACGGCTTTATCTTCTTGCGTTCATTGCAGGTTAATGGCTTGGATTTTAGACAGGTTTTATTCGTTGATGTGAGAATAGAGTTGATATTATATAAAAATATATATATATTAATTATAAGTATTATTATTATTATTAAAAGTTATTATATATAAGACTTGAAAAGTATTATTGAATTTAAAATTATGTAAAATGATTTAAAACTGTTAGAATATTTTGTATTACATTAACTATGTTACGAGCATTATGTTAGAACATAAAGGAGTTATACGTAGGGTTCTTTATTCAGTTTATAAACCACCCAGCTTGGTTCAAACTGCATCAACGGAATATATGTAACCTTATATATCTTCCATGAATATCAAGAGCAAGCTAATGATTCAGTTTTCAATATGGCATCAGAGCTTATTTTCGTTTCTTGGGCAAAGTGATATGTTTTTTGGGTAAGGTGGTGATCAACCATTCCATAAACTTGCACGACCTGCAACTTTCGCAGGCAGCACACTCCAAGCTTCGCAGCGATTCTTCCCTGGCCATAACCGGATTCCAGCAGCTCATTCCTGAAGCATTTTCGACGTGAGGGAGGCAAGGGCAGGCGGAGACGAAAGCAATATCGCCCGGGCCTCGCTGTCCATAGAACCAGTCGTCACCAGCATAGCCAACGCGTCGGTCGCTATCGGTGCGTGAGCAGTAAACACGGTCGCTGCATTTGCAGAGGCACATCGCTTCAGAGCTGTCGCGATGGCCTGCGCATGCTGAGAGTTGCAGACGCGTCGGTCGTTGTCAGTGCGTGCTGCATTTGCCGAGGCACAACGCTTCAGAGCTGCCGCGATGGCCTGAGCATGCTGAGAGCTGCAGCAATGGGAAGTATATAAAAAAAAAAATTGATTTATGCTATCTTAGGGTTATCTTTTTAAGAACTCGTTGATTGGTATTTTAACTGCCGCTTGGAGTCTTCGTAGGCTGGGAAGACGGTTTTTTTTTTCAAATGCTAATCACAGCAGAGTTAATGAGTCGGCGACCTCATTCTTTCTCTCGACGCGCCGCCTAGAGCAGTCGGCTCACGAGATTCTTTGTGTGGACGAGGTCCACAGTTCGAATCCCGTCGAAAAAAAAAAAAAAAATTTAACCGCAGCCCTACCATTTTTTTCCGCCTCGTCCACGAATTGACGGCACGGACAACAGTTGACGCCCCGAGGGCCCGATGACGCCCGAGGAGGGCATTTTGACGCCCCGAGGGTCCTGTTGACGCCCCGAGGGCCCAGTGACGCCCGAGGAGGGCATTTTGACGCCCCGAGGGTTCTGTTGACGCCCCGAGGGCCCAGTGACGCCTGAATAGGGCATTTTGCCAAGAAGGTTTGGTGACACAAATTTGTTTTGTTATTGTCATTGTTTTTCAGACATGTCAATTGCTTATTCTTTTTTCAAAAGCAATTGTTCAAAGGCATATTGGGAAACTTTGAAGATATAATCGAGGGGGGAATTCAATTTTTTCAAACTCTTAGAAAAAGACATAGAGAGCAACTCAAAGGTGCATTTTCGATTTTACTCGACACCTTCTTTTGATAATTTGGGTGCATTTTCGGTTGAACCCGACACCTATGTGAGAAGCACTTTGTGAGCATGCTTGTTTGATTATTGCATTTTTTTTCTGCAATTAAAAAATCATCTACATCAAAAGCATCCACTACTTCTCTCAGCACATGTTGCACCGGTTCTCCAAAGCATTTATCTCTTTGCACAGGGATATTCATAGATCATCTACTTGTTGCTCTCTCACCAACACTAATTTTCTCCTAGTTTTGTTTTTTGACTTAATTTCCTCCAACTGATTATTCTTCTTTCGAAGATTCTCAGGCAGGTGTCATTAACATCTCTTTGAGTGAATTTTTTACCCCCATTGCTATTGTGTTTAGGCGTAAATCCTGACGAAAGTTCTGGACTCCAAAGTGTTTAGGGGAAGTTACGCCCCACGCATGCGGATTCATGACTTTCTAAGGTAGGTGCCATCAACAAAGCAATCCTTTTCAGTACTTGCCTATGTTCCACGTACCGTTCTGATCTTAATAATACCTATAGTCTCCCTCACGTCAGGGCGGGTATTGTTTTGTTTCAGTTCAGGTATAACTGGCCTGGCAACGGTATATCGAAAAGGGGACCATTTGGCGCTATAAGGAACCCTAAACAATGGCTACAGTGCACAAGTATCTTTCGGATGCTCAATTGCTCAAAGGCACCAATTTTGTGCCATGGAAGCATAAAATGAAAGCCATTCTTCAAGTAGAAAAATTATGGGATGTAGTAAGTGGCACTACCTCACGTCCCACCACAGCAGGGACAGATCAAGATACATTTGATGATCAGGACAGGAAAGGCCTTATGTTTTTGTTACTTGCCATAATAGATGAGGTCCAACCTCATATTTGTGATGCTACGACCAGTAAAGATGCTTGGGCAGCATTGATTACTATGTATGAAGGAAAGAATAATTCCACTATCCTTCACCTACAAACCCAGCTTCACAATCTCAATATGAATTCAGGGGAAACTGTTGAACTTTTTCTCTGCAAAGTGGCCGAATTGAAAGCCAAACTCAATACTATGGGAAAACCCATAGCTGATGATCTTTTGACATCTGTTATTTTGAGGGCACTTCCAACATCTTACAAAAGTTTTATCACTTCACTCAATGTTTCTGGCAGAACATTAACTTTTGTTGAATTGGTTAATTTGCTTCAAACTGAAGAAGCCAATCAAGTACAGAAATATGAGGAACCTGCCACTGCTCTTTCCACCCATCAAAAGGGTCCAAAGCAAGGACAGTTGCAGAAGGGAGGGTCTTCTTCCAAAGGCAAAGGAAAGCCCAATCTCCAGAGAGATAAATATTGCAAGATCTGTGATATGAACAATCATGATACCAACAGGTGTTGGTTCAAAAACAAACAACAGAATGATCCCTCACCAAAGAAGAAAGGCAAGGGGAAGCAGAAATATCCCCAGCATCGCAAACAACAAAAGGGTCATGTTGCTTATGCAGATTCCCATTCAGATGATTCTGCTTCATCTTCAGATAATGACTCAGAAAGAGCACACAAGGTGCTCATGACCCATACTGCCTCTTCCAAATCAGATGTTGTATGGTATATTGATTCTGGAGCAAGCAAACATATGACTGGGGACAAGTCCTGGTTTCAAACCTTTCAAGCGAAAGAAGGCAAACCTGTCACTATTGCAGACAATCAGGTCTATCAAGTACAAGGTGAAGGGGATGTTACGGTAACTCTCTCTGATGGTGACTGTGACATCGAGAAAGTTCTCTATGTTCCTGGCCTTGCCAACAATCTATTATCTATTCCACAGATGCTAGATAGAAATATGGATGTTGTTTTTCAAGTTGAAAATGGAAAAAAGAGATGTTTCATCAGTCACCAAGGTAAAAACATTGCCACTGGCTCCTACAAACATGGATTATTCATCTTGGATACAGTTTCTCAATCCCATACTGCCCTCATTGCCACTACAACAGAAGCCACTTCCTTATGGCATAAAATATACGGGCACCTCAGTTCCGGGTATTTACTCGAATTAAGCAAATATGACATGGTCAAAGGGCTTCCTCAGCTTTCATCAGTTCTCCCAGTATGCTCAGATTGTCTAGCAGGGAAACAACATCGAGTTCCATTTGAGACAAGTTCTTCTCGCTCTAAGAAACCCTTGGAGTTAATCCACGCAGATCTGTGCGGTCCTTTCCCAACCAGTCATGGTGGAAAGAGGTATTTTCAGCTATTTGTTGATGACTACTCCCGCAAAATATGGGTCTCCTTCCTTGCACTCAAGTCAGAAGCTCTTCTCTACTTTCGTCAGTTCAAGAGACAAGTTGAGAAGGAAACAAGTTGTTCCATCAAAACCCTCCGCTCAGATCGAGGGGGGAATACACTTCCAAGGAATTTTTAGCATTTTTGGAAAAACATGGGATCAAGCGACAACTCACTACAGCATATACACCGCAGCAAAATGGAGTTGCAGAAAGGAAAAATCGCTCCATAGTAGAAATGAGTCGGTGTATGTTAAAAGGAGCAAACTTAGAAAAACAATACTGGGCAGAAGCGGTAAACACAACATCTTACCTACTAAATAGAGCACCTACAAGGGCTCTATAAGGAAAAACTCCACAAGAAGCCTGGAGTGGTAAGAAACCCTCAATTTCTCATCTAAAAGTTTTTGGTTGCCAAGCTTTCATGCATATTCCTAAACAGAAAAGAAGGAAACTAGATGAGAAAACTCAAAAATGTATATTTCTTGGTTATGATGAGTATTCAAAAGGATATCGGTTGATTGATCCTATAACCAAGAAAACACATATCAACAGAGATGTAGTATTTGATGAAACTTTCACATCAAATAATACATTTGTATATCTTAAGGAAGATGAACCTAAGAAAGAAACAACACCTCCTCAGAAGAAGGTTCCTAAATGGTATACTAGTACATTACAGGATTCAAAACTGACATCACTTCCAGATCTAACTCTAGATCGACCCTCTACTCGCAGTATGACTCAACACAAAAGAGCAGATGATGCAACATCAATAACAGATGTTGATGACCTTTGTCAACATTTTGATGATTTATCTATGAATATAGAAGAAGATGAGGATATAGATATGGAAGATGAAAAAGTCTATCTGACAATACTAGATGAAAAAGAACCAACATCAGTCTCAGATGCACTCAGTAAAGATCAATGGAAAACTGCTATGGATGCAGAACATACATCTCTAATGAAAAATCAAACTTGGAAGTTAGTGAATTTGCCTTAGGAAAGAAACCCATTGGTTGCAAATGGGTATTCAAGATCAAATATAAGGCAAATGGTGCAATAGATAAACATAAAGCCCGACTTGTTGCAAAGGGCTATGCACAAAGAGAAGGCATAGACTATGAAGAGACATTTGCTCCTATTGCTAAAATGACCACTATTCGAGTTCTGTGTGCAATGGCAGCTCAATTTGGTTGGCAGCTACATCAGATGGATGTAAAGAGTGCTTTCTTAAATGGTGACCTACACGAAGAAGTCTACATGACTCAACCTGAAGGTTTTGTAGTTACAGGGCAAGAACAGAAAGTCTGTAAGCTGATCAAATCTCTATATGGACTTAAACAAGCTCCTCGAGCTTGGTATATCAAAATTGATAGTCACCTAGTGCAACATGGGTTTAGAAGAAGTCCTGCAGATCCTAATCTATATATCAAGAACAATGGTTCTAACATAGTAATTCTAGTACTATATGTGGACGATCTGATCATAACAAGCAGTTCAGAGAGTATGA
The DNA here is from genome assembly GCA_028583015.1 of Wollemia nobilis. Taxonomy (NCBI): domain Eukaryota; kingdom Viridiplantae; phylum Streptophyta; class Pinopsida; order Araucariales; family Araucariaceae; genus Wollemia; species Wollemia nobilis. The sequence continues at coordinate 1,618,917 of JAQPPZ010017129.1, forward strand.
TCAAAACAGTAAAGAAAGATCTCAATACCTCTTTTGAAATGACAGATCTTGGACTTCTCCACTATTGTCTTGGTCTAGAAGTAACTCAATACAAGCATTGCATACAAGTTACTCAAAAGAAATATGCCAAGACCCTGATTGATAAGTATCGGATGACTGATTGCAAGCCCAAAGCCACACCAATGGAGGCAAGACTTAAGTTATCCCGATTCGATGAATCTCCTAAAATAGATAGTACTCTCTATCGTCAGCTGATTGGGAGTCTCATCTATCTCACAAACACCAGGCCAGATCTTAGTTTTGTTGTGGGTTATCTTTCACGATTCATGCAAGATCCTAAAGTTAGCCACTGGAAAGCAGCAAAGAGAGTTCTTCACTATGTCCGTGGTACAACATATATCGGCCTGGAATACAAAAAGAACAACAAGTTCTATCTTCAAGGGTACATGGACTTTGATTATGTTGGATCCATAGATGACCGAAAATCAACTACAGGTTACATTTTTCACTTTGGATCTGGTCCTGTCTCTTGGCATAGCAAGAAGCAACATGTTGTTGCTATCTCTTCTACTGAGGCAGAATATCGAGCAGCTAGTGGAGCAGTCTGCGAGATGATATGGTTACGTCGCATCCTCACAAATATGGGTCTTCCAAAGAAACTTCCTTTACATTTATTCTGCGACAATCAAGGTGTTATGAATCTTGTCAAGAATCCTATCTTTCATGATCGCACCAAACACATTGACACTAGGTGTCATTTCATTCGAGATGAGGTTCCAAAGCATCATATCCAGCTCCACTACATTCCCACAAATGAGCAAATAGCGGACATCTTCACCAAAGCGCTTGCTCGAGTCAAATTTGAATTGTTCCGCAATGCTATGTGTAGTCAACATTAATGTAATAAGGGGGGATGTTAGAATATTTTGTATTACATTAACTATGTTACCAGCATTATGTTAGAACATAAAGGAGTTATACGTAGGGTTCTTTATTCAGTTTATAAACCACCCAGCTTGGTTCAAACTGCATCAACGGAATATATGTAACCTTATATATCTTCCATGAATATCAAGAGCAAGCTAATGATTCAGTTTTCAATAAAAACTACGTAAAATGTATAAAGAACATAAATTCTTGATTTTTAATAAATTATTTTTAAAATAAAAAATAATTATATTTTTTCTTAAAGATTCAGATTTTTAGTAATATTTTTTAAAAACAAAAAAGTAATCCTTCTTTTTCAATTGATTGACTAGATAGAGCAGAGCACGTCGCAAAAGCATTTCATCAGTCAAAGGCATAGAGATATTGATCAAAGATGCAAATATTTTGTTTTGCTTTTTTTTTTTTAATATGTTTTATTAAAAAAAACTCTACAACTTAGAGTTTTAGGTTAAGGGAAATTGAAAAAAATTATAATTTTAAATTTATAAATATAAAAAATTAAAATATAAAGTTATATAAGAAAAATAATAATGATAACAAAAATGTTTAGAAAATTATAAGATTATGAAATAATTTTTAAGAGATGTGAGTTTATAATATTATAGCTATTATTTATGTTTTTTTTATACTCAAAAGTATATTTATATTTCTACAATATTTGTAAAATTATATTTATTTATTTTCTATAAGTTACAAATTTTATATTAAATTAAAATTACATACACATGTCCTTGTGGGACATGGCAATGGTTTGGGTTTTGTGATCTCTTTCGAGAGAGCTATTTTTAAACTACTTTGGATTGTGTTTGAAAGAGTTTGTTATCCCCACCACTCCTCCCCCTCCAAAAAAATAAAAAAATACATATACATAGCTTGTTCATTTGTGGTTTATCCTCAAGTGATGTGTCAACATGCATAAAGATGCATTTAGGATGTAAATATCTAAAAATTAATATTTACTATTTTCAATATATTTAATTTTGTATTTTTCTGAGCCTCTAGAGTATTTTCTTAAGAAAGTTGTTGGAAAACATCTTATGACATTGTTTTCTTGTTGAAACATCTTGTTCTTCCCCTAATATTTCCAATGCTTTCTAATCAAGTCAATATGGAGTTCCAAGCACAAAGTTATGTCTAATCCTAGCAAAATTTTACATGATCAAGCAATCAACTTATATGCTAAAACTATCATCATATTAGATAGACTATCATTATATGTAAGAGGAACAATGAACAAAAAGGAAATGTTCTTAAGGAAGGAACAAGAAAATCTAGATACAACAATCCAAATATTGAAATAAAGTGCTAACTAAAGCATCCACATGTGCTAGGTAAGGATTAACCAATAAATATATTTACCAAATTTATTCCCTAGTTGCCTTCATGAGATTCTAAGATTCACTTGACATGAAGGAGATACCATTAACATCGTGTTGGTAAAAAAGAATTCTTCTATATTATTTGAAGATGCAAATTAGTGTGATATGAAATGCATAAGCCTTTTAAGTTGATAACAACATTTGTAGATATGTTGTTCAAAAAATGTTTATGTTGGGGTTCTTTGAATGAAATATCCTTCAAGGTGCTTTATTATCTTTGGAATTTTCTAGAAAATTTATAAATTAAATTTTTATTGTAAATTTTAATTTAATCATATTATATCTCTAATTTACTATATTTTGTATTTGTAATAGGTAAGTGTTGAGACTTACCAAACTATGACATGCCTATAGACACCCAAGTTTGGAACACTTGGTCAACTTTCAAGCTTTCCAATCCCTTCAATTACTCTTTTCAACAATCATTTTAGCCATCCAATTTTCCTTAGCCCTCATTGTGCCTAACCTTGAAGATTCTATTGCTCCAAAGGTGATAGCATTATCGATGCTACCATGCCCTTGGTGGTGTTCCTATCCAAACATTCAAATATATCATTTCCTACTTATTTTTTACCTCCAATGGTCACCTACAACTAGTCTTACCTCTATAGCACTACTAGTGCTCTTGCTTCCAACACTTCTAACCTAGCATGTGTGGAATCTCAAAAGCATGTCTCTCTATTACACTTAATCAACCATCCAATCTCATGCATGATTGTGCATGTTGATCTATAGGCCATGCTTGAACCTTCTTGATCACTCTAGATCTTTGACCATGTCATCTCCATCATTTTATCATTTCTCTCCAAGAAGGCCATGAATGCTTATATATTTAGGCCTTGGAGAGGGCATTTCAATCAACAAATTTTCAATAGCCAAATTTTGCCATATTTGCTCGAGTTGTAATCATCTTAGGATTCTCTTGTCAATATTATGCTAAAATATTGGCTCAATATTGACTCTCATTCTCTTTATAATAGTCAAGTCCTCATCTCCCATAAGTATTCAATCAAGAATTTGAGTTCTTAGTCTAACAATCAAGCAATCTAGAAAGAATCATAGCAATTAGTGGGACTCCAATAAGCAACAAAGAAAAATAAACCTAGTGTCTTAGGTTTTATCTTGTCTTTTCCTCTTTTTTCTCACTTGGATCCTTTGTCTTGAAACTTAATATTAGCTAACTTTTTATATTATTATTACCTTTTTGGTTTTGATCATCTTGGCTCATTTTGATCTTGTTTATTTTCAACTAATTAATACTTATTTTAGGCCAATATTTGTACATTTGAACATTATACTTGCATGTTATCATGGGCTTTTATTTTTGGACATTTAATTTTGTTCCAAGTAGTCATATCTACATTATCTTGTTGCACAATACGATATCTATCCTCCTAGGGTAGTACGCTTCACACTTATAACTATTAGCTTAACTTATATTGGATTTTATCTATCTAATATACTTATAGAATTAGAAGTGCTACCTTTTGTGTTTTGATATCAAGTAAAAACCCATAGCTATGTATAATTTTGGTTGAGCTTGTAACTATAATTATGCAGATTCTCAACTAAGCTTGTAATTACAACTATGTAGATTCTTACTTGAGCTTGTAACTATAGCTATGTATACTTCCAACTAATATTATAACTATAACAATGTAAATTCTCAATTGATCTTGTAACCATAGTTGTGTAGATTCCTAATTGAGTTTGTAACTTTAGCTGTGTATATTCCTAGATAAGTTTATAACTATAGTTATGCATTTTCCTAGGTGCTCTTATAACTATACGGTAGAATTAGTTTATTGGTGTATGTGTGTTGTGTGTATAAAATAAATTAGAATGTTCTTAATGTGTAATTTCTTTGAGATTTAAAAGAATTCTATGAAAAATCTACTTAAATTGTTTTGTGTTTTGCTAAGTGAAAGGGCTATATTTTTCACATTTGGTATCAGGTCCATTGATGGTCTTAGGTTGGAGTGATTTTGTGCTTCTAATATTTCTAACCATTGATCATGGCCAAAAATAACTCCCTTCATATTCTAGAGTTTAGTGGGCAATTTTATGACTACTAAAGAATAAGATGAGGACATTGTTGCCTAGAAAACATCTTTGGGATTTTATTGAGGTTGGTTATAATGAGCTAGAAAATTGATCTATTATCCCACATACTGATAAATAATAAAAAAAGGAGGTCAAGAAGGATAATTCTTTGGTATTGCACGATATTTAGTTAGCTCTAGATAAGATTTTGTTTCTAAGGACTACAAATGCAAAATCCACAATGATGGTTGGAATACTACAAGAGGCTTACAAATGGAATGACCAAGCAAAAGTGGTCAAGTTTTAAACCCTAAAGAGAGAGTTTGAGAACTTGAGGATGCAAGAATTTTTCATACTTTATTTTCGTAGTAGTCCAAGTAATTGTTAAGTTTTTAGTTTCTCCTAGTTCATGAGTGAACATATGGTTCCTACCAGTTGGGTACAAGTCAATGGTAAATTACAATGTACTATTCTTTTAGAGGATGTGTATATAAGTAGAAAGAAGTTTCAACCTAGAAATATTGGTAAGCATCACAACACTCATAATACCAACAATTTTGATCAATGTATTCTTTCTTCCTTTAATTCCATGGCTTTGCCTCCATCCATCACTTTAGTTTCCTCCTCCTCACCTCCTAATAACCCACTTAATAACATATTAACCCTTTTCAATAACCAATTAATTGCTCCTAATAACCTTAGTGCTCTTTTTGGTACCCCTCTAGATTATATTATACTTCCTAATACTATTAACCCTAGTCTACATAAATATCTTTTACCTCAAGAACATACGATTATTTCTATTAGCAACTTTGTGAGTGATCAAAACTAGTCAATTACTTTCATTGTCAACACCATATATAATCAAGCCAAGTCCTTGAATAACTTTGAAAATATACGAACTCTATCAATTACCATACCTCCTCTTATCCAAGGGTTACAACAAACTTTTAGGCTTCAACCTATGACAATTCAAAAGCACCAAATACTAAATTTCTTCCACAACCAACACCTAGTCATAATCCTTTAATTTTTGGCCCTTATGATCTAGGCTTTATCTCTAATTTGGACTCCTCAATAGGAGGTGCTTCTAATTTCCTTTAATGGCCTCATTCTCTTATGATTCCATACATCAACATGCTCACCTTTAAAGGTGTTGACCCTTGAGGATGGTTGGCCAAAAAATAAGGTCTTATCCATATGTACCATATTCTTGAAATAAGTTGTGGCACATTAGTAACTTCTAATTTTGGTACCCAAAATTATCAATGGTTGTTATGGCATATTTGACAACATGGTGGCCCTCTTTTGTGTCCTAACTTCAAGGCATTATTTATTTTAATATTTGAGAAGGGATATTCGACATCATACATGGTACATCTTATGCAAACTAAGCAAACAATAATAGTGGAAGAGTATTGCTATGAGCTCACAAGTATTCTCACCTCTACCCATAATTTGAATTCAATAATGGTGGTCTTTTCCTTTAACTATGGAATTAAGGATAAAATTTAGAAGGAATTCAACATGCACAATTATTATACTCTTGATGATGCACAATTTATATCTCTAGTAGCCAAACAAAAGCCCCAAGACTCTAGTGCTCCTTATAGATGTGACTTCAACTCTTGTCATATTTACCATAATTTTGAGAAATCCATAGGATTTTATACTTTAAATATATTTAAACCATCCTCAATATTAGTCCTATGAATAATATCATAACTTTATCTTGGAATATGGAGACAATAATTTTTGAGGATGAAGATTCATCACAACATGAGCAATCAATAGAACTAGGACAATGACCAACAGAAGTAGATAAACCAAAATAGAATGATATTATGTCTCTCTTTGCTTATGTGCTTATGGGTCTCTAATATCACCACACTATCAAGGTACATATATTTATTAAAACATAATATTTTAATTTGTTTATTGATTTAGGTAAAACACACAACTTTATAAATAGTGAGACAAAAAAATCCTTAGAATTGTTTATCAATACTTCAAATCAAGACAAATTTGAAGTCTTAATTGTAAATGGAAAAAATTCTTAGTGTGTGGGTTAAAAATATAAAGTTAACATACAAATAAGATCTTATACTTTAGATGTTAATCTCTTTGCTATGAATAATGGAAGTTTAGATGCCATCTTGGGAGCACAATGGCTATCTTAGCTCAATTATGTTACTAATTATATACAAAAATTATATGTAAAGTGGATATATAATAGAAGGTTCATTTGTATCCAAGGAATCCAACCCCTCCCTCCAAGTTAGTTAGTTTACATCACATGGAAAATATATTTGAGAAAGGCAAGCATGGATTATTTTCCCAATTCAATTGCATGGAGGCTTAATCCTCAAATTTATCTCTTCTAGATATTTTATTGAATCTACAAAACATTATGAATTTCTATGAGGAAGTATGTAGTGATACAATGGGCCTGCCTCCTAAGCACACACATAATCATGTCATCCATTTAGTTCCAGTAATTCAATCTCATAATGTGCATCCTTATCACTACCCCTATACCGTAAAGTTATAAATTGATAAGCTAGTCCATATTCCTCTTTTATGGTGATGGTATGTGTTGTCATATCAAAATGCATCAACTTATCAAGGTAGAAGCCTAACATGTGAAGAGTACTTGTGCTTCACATAGAGCAAAAAATTGAAAGCACCATAAATGGTATGACCATATATAATGAAACCTTTAGGGTTTTTAATCAAGGTCATATCCTAATTGGATTGAATCCTTAACACACAAAGGCCTTCATGAGATAATTTCAAGGTTTTTGCAAGGAAAAGGAATTGCAATGAAAGTAAAATACAAAAAAAAGTAAACTTTGTAGAAATTTAAACCTAAGTTATGGGGGTGATACACCAAGAACAAAGTTATCTCTTTTGACTTAAACAAGTGGCCATAAATGAACATGGGATTCACTATATAATAGCAATGAAAAAAACTAAACCTCACATAACCAAGAATTGAAAACACATTAAAGAAGGAGGATAAAGTGAAATTAGTCATGAGTTCCATTGATGTGCCATAAGTAATTATAGAGCATGAAGCCTAAAGGCTTAATGCTACTTAAACAATGAATCAAGGCTCAAGATACACTTATTACAATGAAGAAGAACAAGAGTGAAAGGAATATCCCACAAGGCTAGATACTAGGTAGGAATATGCAACTCCCAATACCTTTAGAATGCAAATTTGTGTTTATTTATAAGACAAGAGGAGGGTACTTTCCCTATGGAATTATGTGTATAAGGCCTACAAGTTATTATTTGTTCTATATCCAATATCCTTCTACAACTTGAATTAGTAGCTTAGAGATCTCTAGACCTGAGGCCATCAATACTGGGAGCTTCTAGGACTTCATATGATAAATCATCATTGACATATCTCATTGTTATGCTTGGTATGGTTGTGATATAAAGTATTCACCATTCTTCTCTTAAAATTTCTTGCTAGCTAATATAGGGGGTATGGCCTTCATGACTGACACATATCGATAGGGTAGGCTCAAGTGTATGATAGGTGGTCATTGTAGCTTCGACACAGTTGGCTTTGAAAATCTAGGCTACTAAATTTAGATTTTACAACCAATGGTAGATGTTCTCTTTCCTACATTCTTCTTTGTGTGCATGACTTCCACTTGTCTTTGGTTGAGGTGGGGCCTCCTTGGGCCATTGGTAGCCCTTCTCCGTTTGGACGCTAGTGCCATTATCTTTGGGATCTCGACTACTCACCATGTGTCTAATCTTGGATCTCATTGGAGACTTTTCCCTATTTACGTGCTCTCCTTCATAAAAAAAATACCATGTGGACTATTAGATTGAAAATAAATGGCCCATAGGTCTTAATTTCCTTAATGTTACTGGCTTAAGGTAGAATATGAGTGCTAATTATTGATGGAAGATCTAATGGTTGACACAAATTTTGGACTTTTCCACATTCCTCTTATAATCCCTTCCTTTAGATTGAAGGTAGGAAGTTCCTTCCAATTGTGTTCTTTGATTTGTTAAATTTTTGACAAAAATTTCTTTGAGTGAAATAGGGCTATAAAAAAAAATTCCCTACAAATTTTGTGGCTCCTAGGGCATTATAGCCAGCTAAAAAGGAGTGAACATATACTGCTTACCTTTTCCTTAGGTGTAGAGTCAAAATTATAAGCTAAAATAGAGTAATAAAATAACAAAAATGTGGAAGTGAAGGAGGTTTAATACTAATTTTGTATTGATACATCTTTCGGGGACCCATTCCTTCTCATGATATTTTATTATTATAGGAACTTGGATAAGGCAAAGGATATTCTTCCATTAGGACAACATTCATGGGATCATAATCACTCTAGACATGTTTCTAGACCTAAAAAACATCCATAGTTTCAACCCTAGTCCATATCCTAGTCCAGTAGATACCACCTACTACTTTCCTAATATTTGATGCTTCAAATCATTTGATGAGTGTGCCTTGGTCTAATTTTGGTCATTTCAATCTCCCTTGATTTTTATTACCATGATTTTTCTAGGGTAAATAATATTGGTTCAACATTGAGCACTTCATCCCCTCTCCTCCAAGGTTATTGAGTTTTCTTTCATTGGTATATTGCGAAGATTATGATTGCAAATCCAATTAGCCAAAGAGGTTGGATTGGTTTTTGAATCCACCCCCTTAATTGGGGATGTGTTGGAGGGCTAGTAGTGATCCCCTTGTGCTACATGGGTGTCATGAACTCCCATGGTTGTGACTTCACTATTTTACCACCTTGGCTAAGTGGGTGCATTCGATGCCCTACACCTTGTGTGGGGGCACAAATATTAGGAATTCTAGGGAAGCATGAGATGTGGATCCTACTAGAAAACCTCTAGGGTATTTTTACCAAGGTTTATTCCTTGATTTTATATATTTCCTTTGACACCCATATTCCTATTGTCACACTAGTCTACTTCTAGTCTAATTGCTTTGAGGGAAAAGGGAAAAGAGGAAAAAAATAATGCAGTATAGTGAAATTTAAAGTACAAAAGAAAAAACATGTCTAGCCTATCTAATGGAGGTGATGCACAAAAAGAGAATAAGATATAATTTCTTCCTCCACTCAGTGGGATTTAATGAACACATGAACTATGCACAACCACATAAATGAACATAGGTTTTCTCACACAAATACTTTGCATAATCAAAAGAGTCTCAGGGCCTGTACATATAGCTGGCTCAAGGTTCAAGTCTAGATTGAGAAAGAGAAAATAAAATGGAGCAAAAAATTATTGTAGGTTATATTCTTGACACAACAAAAAATCCAATTTGCTTTCTTATAGTCTTAGAACTAATATTTATATAATTTATACAATTTTTTAGAATTCAATATTTCCTCTCAAAAATGAAGGGAAAGAAAAAGCTAAGTACGTTAATAAATGATATCACAAAATAAAAATGCTGCAAAATTATGAAATTCCATGGGGATTAATTACCCATAGGTAAAACACTAGCAAAATATCCTCTAAATATGTCCCTCGATAGTTTCTAATAATAAAATTTTATTTTGTTCATAGTCACCACATTCTCGCATTTTAGAGTTCTTCTCCATAGGTTGTGGATATTCTTTCAAAATTATACTATAGAAGGAAACTTACTATAGTTATGGGGGCTCTTAGGGGGCTTTCAACTAATAAAAATCTAGAATATAGACCTTGATAGCCTTACCATTGGGTGTAGAGCCACACCCAAATTTTACTAGTCATAGTAACAACTTGTTGCCAATCATCATCAATAGTTGTAGTGGACCATAAGCATTGTCAGTAGAGCTTTTGGAGCTCTAAAAATCCTTAAAAGAGTGATGGCATGTGCTCCTACTATATTCAATGGATAAAAGTTTCTAGGGCCATGCTAGGTTTAATCATCATGTTTATTTTCTCCTTTATAGATATTTTTGGAATAATTTTCCCCTTTTCTAGCTGATTAAGCAACTACTTGTAATTATTTCTAGTAATATATCTCCATCTATACCAAAGGGAGAGGGAAAACCTATGGTAACAAGTAAAGTGATGAAACGTTTTCATTCTTTTATTTTTTGGGTCAATATTTTGACATGTTTACTATAATTTTTAGCAACTTGTTTGGAGTTTAGGACCATTATAATTCTTTGTAGGATAAGGTCTTTGTCCCCCTTATCTTTAGTTGTCCACTATTATAGATCAATTATGGTGATGACTCCTAGAGGAATTGAGCTTTTTTAAACCAAGGGTTAGAATTATCTTTAGCGATTATGAGCTTCTCTTTAGCTTCTACACTTAGGGAATAAATCATTTTAATGCAATTGAAGATCAGGAGAACCTCTATCACCTTTTGAGCTACACATTTTCGAAGGGCTTGGAATACCTCCGTGAGGTGTTCCTATGGGGATACCTCTACTCTAGTTTGATTACCTTTTCCTATTGTTCTTTGAGCTCGGGATATTTCTAGTTAAGCATGCCAGATAGGTGAGACAACTTAATATTGAGGGTTTCAACTTTAAGGAGAGCTTCTCCAAGTAAGTGATTTGTTTGCTCTAAAATCCCTTTCCTTTTTTTTCAATTTACTTGCATTGGCTATGTACTTATGGGTCATCATATTAATAAAATTCTCTATGAATTTGGATATCTTCCCTGTCATAGCATCCTCAAAATCCATCTCATAAATAGATATTTGATAATCCTACATGTGCATCTCTCCTAGGGCCTTTGGAACCAATGGATCAAAACTGAATACACCCAACCCCTTTCCTCAAGGGAGTATATAGGTTATTAATTATGGGATAGCCATATCCTAGCTAATTTCTTATGTGCTTTGTCCTAGCTACAACTGGTTTTATTCTAGGTCTAGTTTCTGGTTAAAAATAAGGCTTATGATGGAGGATATCGGTTTGGTATCTAGGGATATAACAAGTAAATTAAAGGCATTGATAATGGTTTTATGAATTGTAGAGGGGATCGAGGGTTATTTAGGGATAGAGGGTGGAGGAATCTATAACCTCTATCAAGGGGAAATTGTAGCCACTAGTTGTGATGCAAAGACATCCAAAGGTCTAATAGGGGTGGGGGAGTATAAAAAAGAGTATGGGGAGGACTTTCAAGGAGTTATTTAAGGACCAAGCTTCTAAGTAGTAATTGGGTGGACACTCTAGGAATTACACTTTTCGCTAGTGAGGATGATGGAGGATTTGGTTCATCCCCTTCCTGATCACAAGGTGTGATTAGGGAGTCCTCAACTAGTAGCAGAATCTCCTTGGATTTAAATTTACTCTTATTCTTCTTATTTTTTTTTTTCTCTTCATTTAAGTCTAACCTCTACCTCTTTTTAGATATTTTCCTTTATTTCTTGTAGTATCCTCACTAGGTGATGTTTTTGTAGAAGAAGAGAATTTTTTTCTTTCATTACTTACAAATTGGGGGCTATTGACACTTACCTTGAATACCAGTAGAACATTTGCCCTTAGAGAGTTTTTTGGTAGTAGAATATCTTAGGTGGGAGTTGGTCAATCCTTTTTATGGTTACATGGAATTTTCTCTAATTTTTCTCAACTATCTTCATTGACCACCATATTTGCTTCGTAATACAACTTATTGAACTTATAGTCTTTTGAATTTTATCCAAGCATAGAAGTTGTGTCTTTTATCAATTGTTGATGAATTCATCAATCCAAAATATTAACATCATTGTAGTCCCTTTGCCTCAACCTATTAGCTTTTTTCTTTGATATCCTACTAGTAGGGTCCACCATCCCCTTCTTCTTGTTTGGCTCGAGGATATTGAACCAAGGTTCTATTTGGTTGTCAATAGATAAGAAATATTCTCTTTGAAGAGGTGAATAATGGCCTTGTTTGGGGCTCTAGTGGAGATCTAGCTTGTGTCACCTCTAAGGTATTAAATTATTGACATTCATAATTTTGGATAGCCATTTTTGGAAGAATCCTTTTGGATCATATGCCCATTGGGCATCCAAGACCTCTAGATTGAGATATTTAAGCTTCTCTTCAATGAATGTAGTGGCTCTTCTCTTTGTTTGGTTCACACCTTAGTTGTACCAGGACTTTATAATATCTATATTTACTCTTTCTATCTCTATATGCAGTTTTCATAGACTCAAGCTATAAAACATATCTAAGAAAAATACTATTTTTGGTACAAAATAAGGTAACAAGTATATAGGTTTAGAGAAACTAGGGATGTAGATGATGATGTTCTCCAAAAAAAATCAATCTTCCACATAGCCTTACCATAATTGTTTGGCACATTCTTTCTAAATATGGCAAGGTATTTCTCCTTTGAGTGCTTCAAGGGTTGGTGCTAGAAACTAGTCCACAAACAAGCAATATAGGGACCCTCAAAAGAGGGTTTTGGTCCAAATGGATATTGGTCACTTTTGACCATCATATTTAACCATTATGAGCTCTAGGGCTTTGAAGAGTCCCACATTTTATACTAAGTCCAAATTCACTAGGTATGAAGGCCACCTTAAAGGTAGCCTCCCACTAAAATTACCCAAGCCTTTTCGAATTTGCTTGGATAAATAGTGGCTAAAATCGAGAATTGATTCATGGTTGTATTATGCATACCTTAGGGTATAAATTACTCCCAATTATTTAGTATTCACCTTATTGTCTTTGTCTCTCCAAAAAATAAACATGGTCATACTTAATGCACTTCTCATATTATCCCTAAACCAATTCAATGGCATGGGAAATATTGGCATGATGCTCACCCTTTTGTTTTTTAAAGGGTTCTATGTTTAGGGTTATGAGTGGGTTAATGAACCTATTATAAAATAATTTGGTTCCAAAAGGGTTTATTTTTGGTACGTAGGGGACCTTGAGCATGTCCCTTATGAATTCTAGCATTATTTCAATCTAAAAATGGTCGTCACCTCCTCATACCATCCCTTGTTTGCATTCAAATATTTTATTGTATGCCTCCACAAACTCTACACATTGATGAGTTTAAGGTACCATGTATTGGGCCAAGTTTGAGGTGCAAATTTTAGAAGAAAGTGATGTAGGGGCTTTTACATCTACGTGCCTTAGCCAAGTACCTTTCCATAGGGACTTGGTGTCCATTGAAGTGTAGGGATCTACAACCTTATCTACTTTGTCCACCACAAACTTTGTTGGTTCATGAGATTTTGTGCCTTTGGATACTCCCTTTTTGATATTGGACTGAGTGGCATGGGGAGGGGTGTTCTTCTTTGTAGTTTTCATGCCATTCTAAGGCCTCTTGGCAGGAGAATTTCTTGCCCTTAAGCTACTTCATACTTGGATTCTTATTCTAATGCTTCAACAATGAAGGGGAAGTGGAAACAACTAGATGGTTACCTCATTTTTCCCTCCCAAAATTTCCTTGAAAGGTGTGTCAATCCTCTGTGATAGGCTAATTTGAAAGTTTATCATCATGGTGGCGGCTAGTTAGAGTAACGATGATAGCCATGTAGCCATCCATAACTACAAAATTAATGATTATATCCTAGCTAAAAAATTGAGCTCCACATTCCATAATAAATGTTGCTTTACAAAGAGCATCGCGGGGCATGACTGACAGTTAGCCTTTGGAAATTTTTGTGATATGCATTTCCTCCCCTTCCTTCTCTTTTTTTAATATATTTTTAAGTAAACCCTATTAACCAGTATTGAGAGTGGTTTTTGATCTAATTCAATAAGCTCTATGGTGTTTTTAGCTTTTAATTTAGTAATTACATAGGATCCACTTCACATCATATCAAACATGTTATGCTTCCCTAGTTTATTTTGATGTTGTAGAGGGGTAAAACTACCCTATCATGTATGATTCTCAACTGGATTTGTTGGAAGCCAAGGTGACCATGGGGGTGTGTTATATTCTCTACACTCAGGGTATTAGGGATTGAAGGGTTCATCGATAATAGTTTTAGGACTCGCTCCAATTCTAGGATGGAGACTTTTTATGTGTAGATTAAGTAATCACCTATGTTTGGCCTTTCTAAAATCTAATGTATGGAAAATGAAAGAACAATGTGAGACAAACAAAAATATAGGAAAACAAAGACTAACCCTAGAATGAATCTTAATTTTCAATGATGACTAAACCCTAAATTGCAATAAAATAAGACTTTCTATTTTCACCAAGGGTTTAAGATAGTGCACACACAAAGCTAACCCTAAAATGCAAACTATATGATTTTTATATTTCAAATACCTAGAAATAAAATTGATATATTTTTCCTTTATTTATGATCTAGGTTTTGAAAAGAAATGAGCAAAAATAAAATAGCCTAAGAAGTTAACTTAGGGAACTTATCTGATCTAGTGATTGACCTTAGCTTTTAACTTGCATCCAGATATATCCAACAACTTCACGACTTACAAAATAATTTCACAAAACCCTAGAAAATTTGATTAGCATTTGCAGGCCTGCTTAAGCCACTGTAAGACTAAGCTTGGAGGCACAAAAGTCAAGCCCCCTTAGTACTTTTAGCTAACCATTTGAAAGTAAAAGCGATTATTGACCTTTTTTAGAAATGGACAAGCAAAGATGTAATGAAATGGAATAGTGCAAAACATAAAATGCAAACAATATTATTATAGTCTAAATAGAACATGAAAATACAAATTGAGGGTTTGAGATAGAAAATTTACTCCCAAACTTGATGAAGCTAAAATTTCACCTCATAAGGGATGACAGTGATTTTTGATTCTACCAAAATCATGCCTTGTAAAAAAGGGGCACAATTTTGCAACAAAAGTGCAAAAAATGATAGATCGATGCAAAATTAAATGTGGAATGCAAAATAAATGATCTAAAAAATACTAAAATATAAGAATAAACTGGGTGGTAGTGAAAGAACAAACAAAAGGATGAAGACCTCCATAAAATGATAGACTCCTCCTTAAGGCTTCAACACTTATCCATCAAGAGCAAAAAATTAATAGCAAATCAACAATAGAACACCAGAAGACACTTGATCTTGATCACTTTAGCACTTCTAAAATCCCTTGAAACTTGAAAAGCTTTTGGCACTTGAAAACTTCTTGGTTTGTCTTTTTTTTTTTTTAATTTCTTATTATGAAAATGTGGATCCAAACCCTCTATTTATAAGAGGTTTGGAGGGAAAAAGAGCAAGAAAAGGTAAGGGATGGTCGATGTCCTAAGAGTTGGCCTAAAAAATAGGGTTTTATAAGAGAAAACACTAACTTGCTCAAATCATGCCCCATAAGGGCCGATTGTGATTTTTGCAAAATTAGGTAAAAAATTAAGGGGGATGGGAAGAGAGGCCTAAACTTGTACTTGGACAAGTTTATGGGCCTTCCCAAGGGTTCTAGGAAAATTGACTCACTTGGGTGGGTCAATTTTCCATGTCTACATTTCCCCCCTATTTGATGCATTTATGGCCTCATAAATGTGTCAAAGAAGGATGTAGACACCTATGGGTGAAGAACAATGAACACAAAAATGAGTGGATGGTTTAAAAGAAAGTGGTGGTGTAAAATGGTGTCATTGTAGACACTTTTAGAATTTTTCATATAAAACAAGGCATTAGGTACATTAATGCCTCTTAGGGTAGAATGTGTCCTTGAGTTTCAGAAGGAATGCCATATTCTAGAAGAAACCCAAAATGGCTAATGTAGAAGAAAATAGAGCGATAAACAACAAAAAGGTACCAAATAAGAAAGAGCAAAGACAACAAAATAGGAAAAGGGAAAAGAGAGAGAGAGTTGATGTTGATGATGATGATCTGTTGCTAATTATTATTATTTTATGCATTTTATGAATATATTTTTTATGGAATTGATTAGAAATTTGTTATGTTTTTGGTTGTAGCATGACGTACTAGAGAGTTGAGTGTGGTGACCGAGATGCTTGGAGGTGGAAGTATAGGGTCTATCATAGGTAGAGAGGAATATTTTGGAGGTAGCGGGGTTGCATCACCTAGTAGAGATGCCTCGGGTGGAGGCAGATAGAGCACTACTAATAGTGTTGGTGAAGAAAGGGTATCTAGAGTTGTCAACCTTCTAGTTATTAATAGGGGGTGGTGGTCATATTGGATGACATATGGTTCATCTTATGCATCCCCATAATGGGAAGGGTATTTTATAGGATACAAGGGTAGCATACAACACTATAAAGGTTTTTAGGGGGTTGGGCCCACCAATTCTAAGAGATCTAGATCCCTATTGATGATTTTGTTGGGTGCTATGGTGTTGATGCTCTAATGACCATGCTCTATAGGGTGGTAGCAGGATTCTTGGTATACCACATGAGGAAGAGATACCTAATACCATGGTTTTTGGTGGGAGTAGTGGTAGACATGCTAGATCAACGGGTGTGGTTCACATGGGGTCCATATGTGTTGGCCCGATTGTATTGGACATTATATAATATTATGTACAAATGATAAATAGAGCTAGTGTGTACGATGTTGCTCTAGGTATAGTGCTGGGAGCACATAACAATTAGGATACCATTTGCATTCTAATATCATTATCAAACCTAAAGTGATCAGTAGCATACAAATAATCTAGGAGCTTCAAGCATGTCCAAAGAATGTATGCCAAGATCCTACCAGTAAGGAGGTGGGTAATAGATGAGCTACGGAAGCACATGATCATATGACAACCATTGAATCTACACCCTATATGGATGAAGTATGTAAAGGAGTCGTCTTGGGTAAGGAGGGTTAGGTGTGTCTCTATAGATAAGGGGGACCTAGAGATATTTATATTTGATTGAGTCTAGTGGTAGTTTGGTATCTTTGAGGAGATACCAAACCTAAGTGACTATTGGTACAAGTAGGTTCATACGGATCCATCAAGAGTTGAAGGGGACCCTAACATGGGTAGATGGAAGAGGAGGACCTAGATGACCCACTATATATGGACCTAGGGGTGGATAACATCGATAAGGATCTCAAGTATCCAAGATGGTACAAGGGCATTGTACCCCCAAGGACCTCCCCACTAATGCTAGAGTAGAGAAACTAGGTTATGGGATAGAAGGTTTAGCTAGCACTTTGAGAGGTAATCCAATACATCATAAAGTGGAAACGATAGGGCCAGGAGACCCCATAGTAGGCATAGACATAGGTCTAGATAGAGATGATGGTGGCAACCACCATTACTATAGGGACTAAGGAGGGGGCAGTAGTAGGAGGTGCCCCCATAATGGTCAAAATTAGACCAAGCAGAGTGGTTGGAGTGGCATCCACATCAGTGGTAGTTGGTCTGAGTGGGACTATGGGTCAAGGAGATCCAATGAGGGATATGGGTGTGCTATAGGACTAAATAGTAGCCATGTAGAGGGATATGGACCTTATCCAAGAGGATAGTTCCAAGAGGATCGAGATGTTATGGAGTGCCTTGAGCACTGCACTCATAGAGTAGGACATGGTATGGGCTAAGGAAGACCACCTCAAGGGTAAGGTGAGTCAACTAGACTAGGAAGAAAAATAGGTAAAGGTGGAGAGGATGGCTACTATGATCAGTATCCAATAGGGCAAGGATATTTTCCTACCACAAGTGGATCTATAGAGGGTAGGGGAGAAGTTGGAGGTGTCGATAACGAGGAAGACCTTCTACCAAAAACTATACTTACAAGCGATGGTAGCAGACTAGAGTGTGCATCCATCATCCTTTGTTCAAAAAAAGGTAGATCACATTCTATATCATAGAAGGTTATGCAATTTATGAACATGCCCCCACTAGGACCACCTTTGATAAGTGGAGCAGAGGAGATAGGATCCCAAATCTAGGGTTAGGATTGGGGTTACATGCCAATTTTGAGTGTAGGGGTCAAGTGTGTCAGGCTCAGGGTGTGACACACTAACCCAACAGACCTATGTACCCTTTCTTTTTATCTCAAGTAATATCATGTCGCTTTATTAAAATATGGTTATTAATGTGTGTTGTTATTTTGTGTATTTATGTTTAACTATGCATGACTGAACAATAACATAAGCATGAAAGGACTAAGCTAGTGTAATGCAGGATGAAGCTAACTAAATGAATGAAATGAATGGATGGAAAAAAATATTATGGAAGAATAAAAGGAAGAAAGAAAAAATAAAAGCACAACTTTAGCCAAAATTGCATCACATAAAAATAGACCATAATTTTGGTACAGAGTGAAGTCATGCCCTATTATGATAGGGAACAATTTTAGAAAATATGAAAGAAAAAAAGAAAAAAAGGACAAGTAAGAAGGAGAAGATGGAGAAGGTGAAAAAATATAAAATAGTATATAGAATATGATGTTTGAATCAACATTGACAATGAATTATCAGTGTGATCAAACAAACATAGATTAGGAAAAACAAGAAGAAAATGAAAATAATAGAGCAAAAATCATAAAGGATGTATGCTCGTAAATGAATAAATAGGGGTTGCCCCTCCCTTGTGACCATGAAGCTATCCTGTGAGAGTGTTATTCTCACAAAATATAAGATGGACCAGTGTGAAGTGGTACTTGTTATGGATGTAGTGCTCGTAGATGGCCAAATATGGAGGTATACTCGCTAATATGTGTGCTCACAAATGGATACATGGAGGTTTCCCCTCATGTGCGGCCATGAATATTATCATGTATGAGGTGAAGTGTGTGATTAATTATTCTAAGGTGAGTACCACCTGATAGGGGTGTGGTGTGT
Organism: Wollemia nobilis; assembly: GCA_028583015.1. Taxonomy (NCBI): domain Eukaryota; kingdom Viridiplantae; phylum Streptophyta; class Pinopsida; order Araucariales; family Araucariaceae; genus Wollemia; species Wollemia nobilis. Next base: position 1,637,947 of record JAQPPZ010017129.1, read on the forward strand.
GCAAAAATGTGAATGAGCAAAGTGAAACATAGCAATAATATGAGTGTGTGTGCATGTGTGAGAAGAAGATATAAGAAAGAGAGAAGCAAGAGGTAAATAATGTTGTGTATGTCCTTAGGGAAATTTTTAGAGATAAAATGTGTGCGTAAGATAGTCAATTATTGTAAGAACACCATAAATGATATTCATGTGGTATCTATATTATCCCATGAGGACCTCTTAACAGGTAAAATATCAAGAAATAAAAGGTGATTGAAAGCAAAAACAAAAGCAAAAAGTATATAAAATGATAATACATTCTTTGTCTTAGGGAAGAGAAGAAATAATGAAAATTTTCACAATACGAAGAACATACAAGATATGGAGAACTATATCCCTTGACTTGGAGAAATTTTTATGATTATTTTATACGTGCAAGGTCAATAAATATAAGAAAAGAGAAGAAGAAAAAAAGAAAATGATGAAAATGCATGGATATGGATCCTAGGTTGGGGATTATCTAGGCATGAGAGCCCTAGTATGATTACAATGCATGTGAACTAAGACCTAACTAGGTTTTATCACTTGCCATCCTCATGAAGTCCCCAAGAATCTATATGATCAAGCAGTCATGCAAATACAATAAAAAAATGTAATTATATGATAAGCAAAATATAAATGGAACATAATGTTAGGAAAAAATATAAAATATGACATGTAGCCATGCAATATGGATAAGAAAACCAAATACAATGTGAAAACTATGCTAAATGTAACATAAAAATGTGGTCATGCATAGTACCTTTTTATATGCATTATGTTAATTTAAGTTTGTTATCATCTAGAGAAGCTAAATGATAGGCCCCTGAGCTAAACTTGACCATTATGACAAAGGGGACTAACCAATTGGACTGAAACTTGTCTTTAAGATCTGAATGAGAATTAGTGTTCTTTTGGTTCTCATTTAGGAGAAGGTCCCCAACCTCAAAAGAATGATTGTAAACTCTCTTGTAAGAATATTACTTGAGCCTATTCTGATAGGCTCAAAGATGCTCTACGACATGAATGCACTTTTCATCCAGTATCTCTAATTTGTGCAAATGATCAAATGATAGCCGACACAAATTCTAATCGTGCCTTCTATCTTGAAAATAAATATGCTAGTACAAGATACCCATAAAAAAAAGCTATGATAGAGGATATATTCATGATGTGTATCACAAAGAGGATCATCCATAGCATATTCTTCGAGAGTCGCTGCATGAAAGTCATTGCAAATTATAACTATGCCATCCTTCTTGATGAAAGGGGGAGAGACTCCTAATTTCTCAAGATATTTATGAGACAAATAAATAGGGTCCCCTTGAGAACTAGAAGACTCAACATGTGTGACACAAGGGATGGACCCATCAAAGAAGTTGTTTCAAAGGATGTCCTCATGATCTACATCATAAAGAGTTTCCTTTTTAGCATACTCCCCTAGGGTCATAGCTAACTTAGGATGCACCAAAGTTACCACATTGGAAAATATAATGTTAGTTGGATAAGGTGATCCTTCATCCTCATCACTCCACTCCAAGCCTTGATGATTCTAATATTCAACATAAATAATAAGGTGATCATCATTATCGAATGATAAAATTTGGTGTTTATTGGGTATGTAGCCTATGCCACATCTCCCAGGCTAGGACTCAACTTCTAAAGGATATTGAATATATTTTTATTTTGACCCCAAACCTTTAATTATATATCCCATATTAGATAGGTTTTTATTGGGAAGTGGTTAATCATTGGATAGATAACAAAGGGAAACATAATACTCTACAGGAAGAGGGTTGCTACCATGAATCTTCTCCTTGAGGGATGCTCCTACTAAGATAAAGGTACACATGTTAATGTGTGTAACTTCATACTTATTATGAGGTAAACCCATAGTCATTGATGAAGGTGGTAATTTGGCAATATCCAAAAGAGGCTCTTGAAGAAATGGATTGATTTGATCCTATGATGAAATATTGATTAGTGGTTCCTCACTCACCTTTAGCTTGGTGATGTTAGATGAAGAAACTAATGGATATAGATTGAGATCATATTGAGATTTCTCAATCATTGAAAAATATTGGAATGGATGACGATCGCTTAGAATGGTGACAAGTTGATCTTCGAATTTGAACTTCAAACATTGATAAAAAGTGGAAGGGACAACCCTCATTGCATTAGTCCAAGGGTATCTCAGAAGAAGATTAAAATATGTAGGGCAAGGTACCACATAAAACAAGGTATCTAATATCTTAGGTCCAACCCTAAGGGGGAGAGATATAACACCATAGGCTTCTTGGGACTCATTTTTGAAAGCTTTGATGATGATGTTGGATATAATTAAATATTCCTCTTTTTTGAAAAATTGATAAGTGCATAGATTGATGGAAGAACCATTGTTTATAAAATTTATTTGATGAATTTTTCCCTAATAAATGCATTGATGTAGAGGGAAGAATTCCCTCACAAGTCTGAGCAAGGAATATTGTCATCTGAACATGTGAAATAATGTATCCCAAGATATCCTACAACATCGGTTATAGTGCTAGGGTAAATGTATTGAGGAATATATTATTGTCTTAGAAGTGTCAACAAGGCTTCCCTATGAATAGAAATTTGTAAAATATCTAAGAGGGAAATCTTGTTTTGGGTACTTGCTAATTGTTGTTGAATGTCAAAGGAGACTTTAGGTTGTGGCTTCAACACTAAAGGTGGGTTTTCTACTCTTGTGCTTATTTTTTGGGTATTCTTCAAAACTAAGCATGGTTTTGAATGTTGATTGGATGTAGAACTCATATATTGCTAATATTATTTAGTTGATTGACATTTCATTTATTTACTTGTAGTTGCCACTATCATACTAACCATATTTTTGTAAGGAGGTGGAAAATTACGATATGATACTTGATGAGCTACATGTTTCCCATGCTTAGGTTGGGGATCTTGGAAGATCCCCATGTCTTGAATAACTGTGATGGCTTGTTGAGTAGGACATCGATTGTTTGTTGGAGGATTAGGTTGAAGACCCTCTATAACAAGGTGACCTTCATCAATCAAGTCCCAAACCATATGTTTTGACCTCCTACATGAATTTGTCATGTGCTCCTCCACTCTATGATACTTGCAATGCTGACCAAGCTTATACCAATTAGTTGTGGTGTTAGGTTACCTTATGGGATGCAAATAAATCATATTAGCTTTGAAAAGTTTCTTTAGGACCATGTTCATATGTGTGTTGAGTCTTGCAAAATTCCTTGGTGGGTATTTTTAAGGTTGGCTAAGCACCATATTCTATACGGTATTAACAACACTATTAACCAACCTACTATCTGATACCCCATCACCAACTACATGTTTGTTCTTATATTGAGTTCTCATGGTCCTATCTTCTTATTTCTTTGGCTTAGTTTGACCTCTTCAAATAAGGGCTTACTCTACCCTTCTTACTAGATCTATCGCTTGGTAAAAATAGGTGATAGTTGTTGTTTCCAATTCATATGATATTTGCTCTTTTAAATTTCCAATAGAGATCTCTAGCATGTATCAGAGAGGTAGAGTATATCTCAATCATCCAACTAAACTTCTCCAATGAGACAAGAAGTCCAAAAAACTTTCATCTTTTTCTTGTTTCAACATATAAGCATCTTTCATAGTCACATTTTTCTCAACATAAGCTTCAAATCGCTAAACGAACAATTATGTTGTCTCTTCAAAATTCCTCAAATAATGATGAGAAAATTGATAATACCATTCCAATGCCATACCACCAAGGCTTTAGGGAACATTTTTAGCAACATCATATCATCATATATGATATCATGGTACATTGTCTTAAACATCCTTAAATGTTCAATTGGGTCCTCTATTCCCTTATAAATAGGTAAAATAAATATTGGAAAATGCTTAGGGTAGGGCCTAGAAGCCACAATAGGGTCTAAGGGATGATTACACATTTCCTTATAGTTGTATATGAAACTTGGAGGCTAAATCATATCCACTATTGAGACAAATTGTTTCACTACACTTTTTAAAATTTGCACCTCAGGATTGTTGTTGCGCAATGTCCCTAAATTCCTTAAGGGATGGGTATAGGTAGGTTGTTGGAAGAGAATTTGGGTAGTATTGGAGGCATTAACACTATTTGGTATGGATTATGATATGTGAGATCTTGCTATGGAGGATAATTGATATTTGGTAGAGAATAAGAATGAATATTTAAATGAGTACAATGAGGAGGAAATTGAGCATAATCTTGATATGCACTACTAGTTGGAGGAACTTATGGGATTATTCCAATGTTGGTGGTTATACTAGTAGCATATGTTGGTTTGTGACAAGAATTAACATGATGTAAATATTCAAACAACAATTTGGTGTGAACATTATAAGGAAAAATGATTTGATGATAAGAAGTCCTAGCTTTCTTGAGTTATCATTCCTCATCCATAGCCTTATTCAAGGCATCTCTATGATACTTGAAGAAATTATAGATATGATCAAATGATTTAAAGGTAAGGTGTCCATTGGACCCCTTAGTAGGATCAAGGTCATTACCAATTTCTTCATTTTCTTCCTCTTCTAGATTATGATTATCTCTATCACTCTGATCATCTTCTTGAATAATCTCATAAAATTATAAAAGCCTTTATTTACTCCTAAGGTTGGGAGCCATTAGGAGAAATATAAAGGATAGAGGAGAAAAGGAGGAAAACTAAAAACTAGCGCAAACACACAAAATATTTTTAAGATATTTTTAATGTTTTCTAACTCTAAACAAATAGAGTTAGTGGTCTTGCTTATAGTTTTTAAAAATAAGAACAAAAGAAAAAGGCTTCCTATCTTGGCCACTAAGACGTGTGTTCACATCAGGTTCACTAAATATATAGAGGAGGAAATTTACTTTACTATATACTATTCTCGATTGGATCTACTGGGAGCCAAGGTGACCATGAGGGTGTGTTATATTCTCTACATTTGGGGGCTTACGGATTGAAGGGTTCACCAAGAATGGTTTTAGGACTCAATCCAAGTCTAGGGTGGAGATGTTTGATGTGTATATTAAGCAATTACCTATGTTTGACCTTTCTAAAAATATAATCTATAGGAAATGAAATAACAATGCAAGATAGACAAAAATGCAAGCAAAAAAGACTAACCCTAGAATGACCCTTGATTTTCAATGATGACTAAACCTTAACTTGCAATAAAATAAGCCTTTCTCTTTTAACCAAGGGTTTAATATAGTGCACAAATGAAGATAACCCTAGAATGCAAACTATATGATTTTTATATTTCAAATGCCTATAAATAAAATTGAGATATTTTCCCTTTATTTATGATCTAGGTTTTGAAAATAAATGGGCATAAAGCAAACAACCTAAGAAGTTAACTTAGGGAACTTATCTAATTTGATGGTTGATATTAGCTTTTAACTTACATACAAATATATCTAATAGCTTCAAAACTTGCAAAATAGATTCACAAAACCTTGGAAAATTTGATCAACATTTGGGGGCCTGCTTAGGCCACTGTAAGACTAAGCTTGGAGGCACAACAATAAATCCCTCTTGGTCATTTTAGCCGACTGTTTGAAAGTAAAAGTGATTGTTAGAATTTTTTAGAAATGGACAAGTAAATATGTAATGAAATGGAACAATGCATAAAATAGAATTCAAAATAGTATTATAGTCTAAATGGAACATGCAAATGTAAATTGAGGGATTGGGAGAGAAACTTTGCCTCCAAACTTGATTGAGTCGAAATGATGCCTCGTAAGAGGTGATTGTGGTTTTTTATTCTAACAAAATAATGCCTAATATATAAAGGGCATTATTTCACAATAGAAGTGCACAAAATGATAGATTGGTGTGAAATTGAATATGAAATATAGAATAAATGAGCTCAAAAATACCAAAATGCAAGAATACACCTAGTGACAATGAAAGAATAGACAAAAGGATAAAGACCTACACAAAATGGTAGGCTCTTCCTCAAGGCTCCAAAAATTATCCACCAAGAGTATAAAATTAATAGTAGAGCAACAATAGAACACCAAAATACACTTGATCTTGATCACTTTAACAGTTCTAAAATCACTTGGAACTTGAAAAATTTTTGGCACTTGAAAACTTCTAGGTCTATCTCTCTATTTTTTTTACTTTTTATTATGAAAAAGGAGGATAAAAACCCTATATTTGTAATATGTTTTGAAGGAAAAATGTAGGAAATCCTAATTGAGGGTCAACATCCTAAGAGTTGGCCCAAAAAATAGGGTTTTCTAAGAGAAAATCATAACTTACCGAAATCGTGCCCCGTAAGGGCCAACTGTGATTTCATAAAAACTAGGAAAAATTGGAAGGGGAAGGGGAAGAGAGACCCAAACATGTGCTTGGGAAATTTTGATGTCATTCCCAATGGTTATGTGAAAAATAACTAACTTGGGTGGGTCAATTTTCCATGTCTATAGATGCTCATCCTATTTTAATACTAGATCCTCGATTTGGAACTATCATATGGTAGCTTTCTTTTCAAACCACATTTTGATGTATGGTTGATGTCTATTTAAATGATATTTGGATTTCTCCCTCTACTCTTAACAACTCCCATATCCTTAAGGATATAACATTATTCTCTTGGAGTTCAATTTGGTGGAATAACTATAGGGCAAGTAGCTAATGGAAATAAGAAATCGGGCCTCTCTATCGTAGACCAAGAAGAAGGGAGAGCAACCAATTCTATTTTTTAGAGTTATCCTATCCATCCATAGAGATATGTTGACGTGCTAATGCCACAATTTCTAGTTATCAGTCCCCATCCTCCTCAATATCCTTAGGATATTTTTTTTTTAGGAATCTACTAGAACATTACCCTATGAATAGTAATTAAAGGAAGTTTTCATATAAATGCCATATTTGAGATCAAATTGACTTACCTTGGATCCAATGAAATTGGGAGTATTAAAAGTTATGATGGTATGTGAAACTCCAAAATAAGTGATGATTTCTCCAAGAAGTTGGTGATGATTTTTTTGGTAGTTTACTTAAGTTCAATCACTTCCATACACCTTGTAAAATAGTTGATAGCAATAAGAATATAATGGTGTTATTCACTTTGAGGAGGTTGATCGATGCTATAAAATCTAAGCCCCACTATGAGAAGGATTCATCTGCTAAACTGGTATTAAGGGGAAATACAAAATTCTTATTCCTTCTAGTGAAATTTTTGCACTTATCACACTCCTTCACCCACCTATGCGCATCATGGAACAATGTGGGGCAATAATACCCTACCTTAATTATTTTGATCATTGTGGTGTGAGATAAATAGTATTCTCTAGAGAAGCCTTAGTGGAGCTCATTTAGCAAAGAGGGGACCCTTTCTATTTCTACACACCTTAGGAGTATTCCATAAAATTTCCTACAAAAAAGAACCCTTCTATGAGCATGTATTGCACATTTTATAGTCGGTATACTATTATCTACAAATAAATCAAATTTGGTGGGTATGGTTGCCCTACATGTAGTCTATTTAGTCTTGGACCCAATCACTACGTTGATCAGATATGATCAAACATTCCTCTTTCCCCTCTTCCATTTGTTTTTCTTTGAGGGCTAGCATTTAGCATAATTATCTTCCCTTAATAAACTTAGTGGTCTTGAATTTAATTTTGCATTCTAGTATTTGGGTGACCCATCCTAATTTTTATCACTAATTTCTCCATTCATGATATAGTCCTTGAAACTAGAGTGAACAACATTGGTTATGATTTTATCATAAAAAATTATATGACTAATTTTTTTATGCTACATATTTAGTAGACATGTCAGTAAATGAATTTGTAGTGCTTTTCATATTCTTTGAGGGTCTGCATAAAAAAGGCAATGGGATTCTCTTCATCTTGGTCATTATTTTGGGTTAATACAAATATTATGCTAGATTTACCTCCATAAGCATAGATTATAAATTCCTTGTTGATGTTCAAATTGAATAATACTAGGGCATCTACAATGGCCAACTTTATTCTCTAGAAAGATTGTTTTCCCTCCTTGGTCCATCTAAGAATATATTCTTTTAATATTTTTGTTATAGGCTTGATGATAGAAGCAAATTCAAGAATGAATCTTCAAACCAAATTAATTTTCCCAAGGAATGATTGAAGAACTTTCTTATGTTGAGGTAAGGACAATCCCAAAATGGATTTTATTCTATTAGGATCTATAGCTATTACTTCTTGACACTACATGTCCCAAAATTTTCCCCTAAAGAGCATAAAATACATATTTATTAGGTTTAAGGCATATACCAAACTCATGGTAGTGCTAGAATACTCTCAGTATTCCAAATGATATTCCTTTCTTTTGGTAAAAATTGTAAGGTCATCTAGGTAGACTAATATGATATTATTTAGGAGATCATGAAAAATGACATCCATAGCTCTCTAGAATGTGGTGCCAACATTTTATAAACTACAGGGAATTTACTAATAAATAAAAGTGCTCCACTTGGTAGTGAATGATATCTTATATCAATATTCTTCCTTCACCCATACCTAATTGTAGCTAGATATACCTCCTAGGTGTGATAACCTTTATAACTTGCAATGGTTTTAAGAATATAATCCATGGAAGGCAATGGGTAATGGTCCTTAAGGGAGGAGTGATGAAGATCTCTAAAATTGATGCACGACTAGATTTATCCATTCATTTTTTTGACTAGTACCAAGTTCAACATCCACATGCTATGCTTTAAGGGATAGATAATATTTGCTTCTAATAGTTTGATTATTTTTTGCTTCATGTGTTTATATTTTGGTATTTATCGACCTTTGATTTTGTCTTAGAGGCCTAGAACCTAGGTCAAAATCTATGGTGTGCTATATAATATCTTGATTATAGATTTTTATATCCTCGTAACTCTAGGATAATACCTTCAGGTATTTATGGCATAGGTCAATTAGATTTTTCTTTTTTATCTTTGATAGTATTATTTTCTATCTATAGGACCTTCCTAATCTCAATATCAACCTCTCGATAGTCATATTTATCTATGATGATACCCTTTCTAGACATGTGGTGGTCATTGAGGATGAAAAGATACTCTAAGGTGACAAGTCCCCTAGGTATTGTTTTATCACTAAGATGGATGACTTGGTTACCATATATCTCCTATACTTTTAGAGTCCACCCCTTAACAAACTAGAATTATTTTTTAATAAAATGAACAACATGCTCATCATATTCAAATACTTTCCATGAGGTATTATTATCTGGGACCATTGACATAACAATGACCTTAATATGTTGATGATCATTCCATAGGTCTTTGGTTATCTTGAACTGTGATCCTATGGTGGTCATTCGATCTATGTCAATATTTTTATTTTGGAGAATTATGGTTATATTGACAGCATCAAGTCATCTAGTAGATCATAGATGTAGTTTTGATAGGATTTCATCATCTGGTTCTTTATCACACATAATGACCTCACCTATATGATGATAAGTTTAGTGCCCCCAAATATATGTAGCTCTTTTATCCTTGTCTTGGAGGCTAATATGAATCTGTGCATGAGGACTTCATATTCTCCCATATTTTTTGAACATTTGAATTACAGTCAATATGTTTGTAGGATCTTCTTCCTTTGCAAAGAAATTAGGCACATGATTACCCGTACTCGACCTCTATCTTGACCTATCAAAGTATAATTTATAATGTTTTATAGGATCTTTTTCTACCATTGAGGGTAAATTAATTCTTATTCTTGTATTAGATAGGTGCTAATCTTGGTTGGTTCCATCACATCACCTCTATTCAAGTTGCTCAAGTCATTGACTTGGCCATTGTCCAGTTCTTCAAGGCCTTCTATAGGACTCACTACTTCTCTATCATTCTTCAGTAATGGCCTTCACATTTTTTATTTATTATGCATTGGTAGTTTTATTTTTAGGGATTATTTAAGCTTCTTAATTTATTTTAGGGGGGTGACAACATCCCATATGGGTATCAACACTATGGACCTCTTAAAATTTTCAACCACATCAAGACACTCTAGTGGTTGGGATTTTGACATGGTATGAGGGGCCCACTATGCTTTAGGACTCTCTAGGTTGAAGGTATGAGCTTGGACCAAACTTAATTTTTGCTATACTGATGATGGTTGTTTGGGAATTGATGGCTTAACCCAATCCCAGGTCATCTTTTACACTAGGCCATTTTTTTTTACTTAAGTCCTCTAGTATGAATTTTTTTTATCCTTGAGCATCTTCCACTGCTCTCCATTTGCTCCTTTTGAGGACATACAATTGAAATTGATTCTAATTATCCAATTTATTTTTCATCCATTCAAGGACGGTGAGAACTTCTTCTTCATCCCATGTGACCAAGGTCCACTTTGGCATTTCATTCTTTGGTACCAGGGAATTCTTTGATTGCATGCTTTATGTGGTTAGGCCTAGTACATGCATAGGTTTAATATATGGAGGTATTGAATATGTGGATGGCTAAAGGTATTCATAGTCTAGATGGTAAGGTTATAAGTAGTAGCATGACCAACCATAGGGATCTCCTATATAGTTTTTTTAGGCTAGGACCATATCTCTTACCAAATTCATAGGGGTGGGTTGGATGGGCATAAAAATAGGCACCATATACCTTTTGGGGCTTTGGAAAGGACCATAATACCTACTAGGTGAGGGTATCTCTGATATCCATTTTGTGGAGGTTGATAACCCTAATTGTTCTAAAAAAATAAAGGGCAAGAGTAGTTTTAGTAGCTAAAAATTTGGATATTTTGTTGGTGCTTAAGGGATATTATCTCATTATTCATGTCCCTCATAGTACTATGTAGCCTTTCTATCTCTTGGGATTATGAGGATTATATGGTGGTGGCAATGAGAAGAGGAGATGTCAATGTGGAATCTTGATCAGATGCAAAGGTTTGTTGGATGACCAAAGAGGATGGTATAATGGCTAAATATCAAAAAGAGGGATGTAGATGGTCTAGGGGCTAGCCTCCCAATTTGTATGATATCTCTATAAACTTAGGTGGATATTCCATAGGCTATTGGTTGTGAATTACCCCCACCAGGTTTTTACCATCATGGTTATTTCAAAATTTATTGCTTTGAGGTAGTATATGAAATCCATACCCAATACTGGTTGGATTTCCTCTAGGACCCTCTACTAAGATTACTAAAATATGGTATTGAATTCATCCATGGATTCCATAGTGGCCCTCTTGATGATATCTAGTTACTCTAATAGAGACACCCTATCTTTATTTTCTCTAAAGTGCTCAATGAGCTAATTTACAAGCTAGTCCTAATCAATGATGGAATTTTGGGCAAGGGAGACATATCGGTCTCTTGCTTTTCCTTTGGACGAGTGTCTAGAAGCCTAAGAGTGATGTATTATTATCCAATATTGTAGAGTACATACAATTTTAGCATGTGCAAGATATGCTATCCTAGGGTGGTAATATCTTCCCTAGTGAAGTATGATAGGGCCTTTAATGTGGAGGCAAGAATTTGAACCCATGTGGTTGGTGCTACTCGTGGCTATAGGTGGCCTCTATTATCCCAATTAGGGGGTGCTCTCTAATTTTGGTTAGATGGGGTAGCCATAACCTATTTTTATCTCCTTCATTGACCTACAAGCTTAATAGGAGGTATGAGAAGCTTAGGATTGGATCTAGATATCAACCTAATGGTGGGTCTTCCATTCATCAAACTATGAGGCAACCTTTATCCACTTTGCCTATGAATTCTCTTGTTCTTGTCTATGATAGAGTTAATATATGATGGTTATGCAACTTAGAGAAGGTCCCAACCATGACCTCATCCAAGGGTGATTGCTTCTCTTTCTTATGGGTTCTTCCTTGTCTACAAAGTCACTAGGTGAATCTTACAGGATGCTTCAATAAGCCGATAATTATGATCTTCACTAGAGCTACGATTTAAATTCCAATAATGGATAAGTATTCTAAAATTTAGGTCCCATAAAGTATTTTAGTCTAAATTATTGGGGGTGAGTGTGAACCCCTTGTGCTCCTTGGGAATTACAGTCTCTCATGGTTGTGAATTTAGTGTTTTACCACCTTGGCCAAGTGGGTGCATCTAACATCTTGAGCCTCACATGAGGGCACTAGTATTCAAAATTCTAGGGAAGCATGGGATGCAGCTCCCATAAAAAAACCTTTAGGGATTTGTACCTAAGGCCAATTCCTTACTTTTAGATATATCCTTTGGTTCTCATCATCCTGCTATCACACTAGTTTGCTCCTACTCTAATTTCTTTTGGGAAAAAGGAAAAGAGGAAAAAAATAATGCCATACAGTGAAAAGTAAAGTATAGAAACAAAAACCTATATAGCATATCTAATTAAGGTGATGCACAAAAAATAATAAGATACATTTCTTCCTCCACTCAGTGGGATTTAATGAACACATGAACTATGCACAACCATAGAAATAAATATAGGTTTGATCATACATATAATTTGCATAGTCAAAAGAGGCTCGGGGCTTGTACTTATAGTTAACTCAAGGTTCAAGTCTAGACTGAGCAAGAGAAAAGAAAATGGAGTAATAAATTGACATAGGTTAGATTCTTGATACAACAAAAAATACAAACTACTTTCTTTTGGCCTTAGAACTAATATTTATACCATTTGTACAAAATTTTAGAATTCCAAATTCCCTATTAAAAATGGAGGGAAAGAAAAATCTAAGTACGTCAATACATACTCTTACAAAAGAACAATGCTACAAAATTATGGGAGTTTGTGGGGATTCATTTTCCATAGGTGAAATGTTGATAAACTCTCCTTTGAAGATGTCCCCTAGTACTTTTGAATAAGAAAATATTCTTTTTTTTAGTCTTTGGGTTCCAACATTTTGATGTTATTCTCCATAGGATACAATTGTTGCTTCAAAACTGGATTGTAGTGGAAAACTTAGTATATGATGAATCCATATTTGTTGAGAAAATTTAAACCTTACCATTAGAAAATTTCTCTTAGATAATATTAGAATGTTTTTTGGGTCTTTGCTTAGGATGGGGTTTGGCTTAGCTATCATCCAAAAGGTTAAATATATTTCACTTGCCTAACATAGGTGGGTAGTGTCACCTCATGGCATAAGGAGCTTTAAATCTACTATCATATTTCAGTGTAGTCCTTTCCTAATTGACACTTTTGGCATCCTTACAACAACTATTTGATAAGTGGAAGGAGTTGTAGGTAATCTCCTCATGTTCAGTTATGCACAACAACTCTGCTCTAAAAATTTTCCTCTAGTAAGGACTCCTAGAGGGATGATTTTATTTACTCAAGGGTTAGCTTTTCTAAGGAATCCATAGATGGAGGAAATACCCTTTTATATACCTCTTTACTTAGGAAGTTCATTTAATATTCTTGTCTACTATTAATTATCCTTGTTAAGCTAATACTTTTCCATGCAACTAAATTGGGAAAGACATGGTTCTCTTCTATCCTTCCTCATGTTCAATCATGGTAGTTGTATCTTATTTAATTTGATAGACCTATTGTTAGTAAATGATAGTCCCCATGAAGGTGCTAACTTTCAATGAAATCACTGGTTGTTGGTTTTCCTCATGTGAAAACCTTTCCTACTTCATTTTATCTTTCAGAATGTTAATATATCCTAAAAAATATGCCATCATTAGTTGATTTTAGAGACTTAGCATCTATCTTGAGGATTTATATCATCTACTTTTGGATTTAGCATGTCCCCCCTCAGTTTTGATCATCATACCCTTTGATAGACCATTTTATGGTAAGTGTAAGAGCACACATCCCTATGGACCAATAATTACCAATTAAAGTTGGGTTATGTGCCACCACTAATATTAGGGTGGTGCATCATTGGTCAAAGAGGAATTTTGATCAAATGATAGAAATTGCATCTAGTTTGAAGCCTTATCAATATTATAAAATTATTTCACATTCCCTTGTATGGAAATACCTTCCTTCAATAAAATGTTTAGTTAGGACTATTATAAGTTTTACCTCATAAGCCTTTGATTCTCTTTGTGTCAAAATCCTTTTTGATAGGTTTCCCCAATTAAAAAAAACTATATACAATATTTACAATATATATATAGAGGAATACTTGGTGATGGATCACCCCATGCCAATTGGCTTGAAGGCTTTGTCAAGATCAAATCCCCTTTTCTCAAATACCCATTGTTTCAAATAGTTATTAGGGATATATGGATGCATCTCATCCATGAAGTAGTTAAAATTTGATAACTTTTCTACCATGTAAGTTTTTTCCTCTCTACTTCCCTTGAAGGGAATTTGCTCTATGTGGTACATGTGGAGAGGTTTCGATAGGATATTAACTTGGTACCATTCCTAGTTTAGAGTAGCATGTGATTCTAGTCCAATGATAGGTATTCTTTGATATTTGGGATGAATTCTCTCAAGAGGCATATTTAAAATGTGGCTGAAAGATTAATAATCACTATGTATTGACAAAATTCTAGGTTAGGGTATACTTGGAGTGCTAAAAGAAGGTCCTAAATTAGTATGAATATTGATAATTGAGTTTTGTTTAACTAGACTACCTTGCTATTGGTGTGCTTAAGAGATAATCCAAGTGCCTTTGCTACCCTTTTCAACATGACTGATATACTTGACTTAGAGTCCACCATGTAGTTATGTATCAACTTATCTCCATATATTAGGTTAGGTAGAATGACATAGGCTTGGGTCAGTTGGGCTCTAGGCTTGAAATTTATAGCATGATGGGCATCCCTTTTTCATTTAACTCTTTTTCTTCTTTAGGGCCCTCTTATAAATTCTTCATCTATTCAAGAATCAAGAGGACACCTTAAAGAGGTATGGCTATGATGGATTTCCTTAGGTGATCCACCATGTTGAAAGGTAAAAAAAGAGGGGATATTATAATGGTATTTGAAATTGTTAGGAGCCTATCCCTTTTTTATTGAAGGTGGTCTTGGTGGATTTACAATAGGTTACATTGGTGGTTCTAGGGCTACTCTAAATACCATAAAAACTACTTAGATCCAATTGTATAGTGTAGCTTAAGATAGGGTAGTCCTTAAATTATCCACTTCCCTTATTTGGGGTCTAGTATTTATCAGAATAGATATTGATTTCTCTTCAATAGCCCTTATCTTAGCCTTGGTGATATATTTTGATTGGAATTGCAACCTATCATAGGTTGAGGGTCTTGCTTCACTTGATATGATGTACATTTTATCTTCATCTTAGGTAACACAAGTCTACTTTGGAGTTGGAAATTTGGTAGCCAATGGTATAGTTAGAGGCTAAGAGGAAGGTTTAAAACTTGTCATCGAGGATTTTGATAGAGGAGAATGGGAAATATTATGGTTAGGAGTTTCCTAACTACTTGAGACTCTGTTCTAACATAGCAATTAGAAGAGAGATAGTTGGAAGTATGATAGTACCAACCACTAGGATTTTCAATATAGTTATTTTGGATGTGATTATGTCCCTGGATGGACTTGTAGGCATTTTTTGGACTAGTAATAACATAGGTTTTATCTGCTAAGTTAGAGACTATGACTAACTAGGATTTCTATTGGTAAAAAATGGAGGCCTATGATATCTAATTGCATGTGGTTAGACATTTAGGATTTCTTGTTGGAAATGAGACTTTGAATAAATTTAGTAGGGAAAAATTTGGACCTTATGCTACCTATTCAATGTTGCGATATCATTAGAGGAGGTTATCATCATATTATATAGCTCTTCAATATTAGTAGGAAAAGGAGTGAGAATTTAAGGTTGCTCTGGACTCATGGCTAGGATATTCAGATAGGTGGTAGATTGTATAGTTAGAGAGGGAGGGCATGAGGGATGAATGAAAGTAAATAATGATGGGTGTGGTCTAGGGGATAACCTTCCCATTTCGATAAGATCCTTTTCATCCTATATTTTTATCTCATAGGCCTCTGGTAGTAAATTCCTAGCCTTGGACTTGACTATCATGGCAGTTTTAGGGTTGAAAGCATTTAGATAGTACATAAATATCATACCTAAATGTGGTCAGATCTCATCTAGGATAATTTTCTAAGTCTTGTATAATCATACATTGAAATAATCCATTACTTCTATAGGTACCCTCTTCATGATCATGAGTTGTATAGCATAACTTTATTATGATTAACATAAATCATTCACCAATATGCAAAAATATTAGATCATTCATCCCAATAAATTATCCACAATAACAATCTACAAATGAGAGAGAGATAGATAATACCATTAAGGTAGGGAAACACCAATAATAATCCTTAAGGAAGGAATAACTCCACAAGATATCCCAAGGTGAGAGGCCACTTCGTAGGTATAGACAATTACATAAGATTCTTCTTCAATGATATGAATGATTACAATGACAAATATCTCTTATTTATATATCCATCTTCTTATTCTACTTTGGGGATCCTACTACTAATATAATATTATATTATAATATAATATAATATTATAATACAATAAACCTTGGGTTATGGGTGGCCCATGCCAACTCTTATACAATATAATAATATATCTCCAAATATCTATTCCTAGGTACCCTACCATGCCACCCTCCTTACAAATGTTTCATCCTAGAAACATATAAAGAAACATGATAATATGATTTGCTAAGCAATGTTAGCAACTGGTACCAATCTCGATCATCCATCCATCCAAGTGAAACATGTTGATGTTGGTATACCATTTTGTTACTTTAGTATCCAAATATGCTTTGTTGGCTCCATGCTTCTATTGATGTATTTTGATAACTTGAATTATGGGTCCACTTGTTCCTTGATGTCGATGAACCACTCTAAAAACCATAATCACTATGCTTTCTTTGTGAAACACTGCCATACTTGGTGTCCTTCTGATTCCATGTAGAACCATAATATTGTTTCCTTGAACCATACCTCCAAGATTGTTGATGCTCATGGTGGTGTGGATGGCGATATGGTGTAACCTTAACTTGATGTTCTACCTTCTTTGACTTCTCAACATTTGGATCCATTGTTTTAAATTATTCTACACTTTGTCCTTTCATGTCTTCTTTGTTTGGTGTGTCCTTGTGCTCTTCTATTAAAGCTTCCTTGGACTCTATTACTGTTATTTCCACGGACTTTGTTGTTGCTACTTCTTCCATGGATTTTTTTGTTGCTACTACCTTCTTGGATTATGTTTTAGGTTCTTCAATTTGTTTCTCTACAACCACTTCTTGATTTTCCTTGCATCCTTGCTCCTTAAGCTAAGAAATATCCTACAATGTTATCTTCTTTTTCCTATACCATAACTTCATAAACTTCTTTTGTACATTAATGTTAACAGTACCCAAAGAATATAACCAAGGATAAACAAGAACAATATCCTTATCCTCCATCTCAATAGCATAGAAATATGAATGTAAAACATATTTATCCATGGTGATCTTCAAGTATTCAAAAATCTAAACATTCTCACCCTCTAGTTGTGTGTCAATTTTTGTTGCTTGAACTTGCAATTTATTAGCCAAAGCAATATTAATAAAATTATATCTGCTACCATGGTTAGTGGAAATAATAACCTGTTCCTTTTGAATGCTTCCATGAACCTGCAAAATAGAATTTTTAGATTCAAACAAATTCATTTTTCCATTTTCTAATTTATCTTCTACCAAAGGTATGGTTTCCTTTGTTAGCATACTGACATATTTTTTAACTTCCCTAACATTTTCCTCTTTCTTATTGAGTAATTTTATTTCTTTTTCATAGTATTCATTATCTTTCTTGAAAACTTCCCATTATTCTTTTATTTTATTCCGCTCATTTTGAATTCCTTGTAGTTTCTTTTCAAGGTTTTTGATGATATTCATTAGTCTATCTATATAATATGGATCCCATTTACTCAAGAATGCATGCTCTATTTCATCCCAAGTGTAATCATTATTCCTTTATTTACAAAATTTTTCCCACAAATAAAAAGTTTCCCTAGAAAGATACATACCAAGGGTGAATTTCCATCTAGAATCATTATGATATAGAGCTCTTAAATATTTCCACCATTCCCTAACATCAATATCATATTTTCTAGAAAAATATCGAAGTGTCATTGTTCATGCCCTAATGCAACTAGTTATTTTTTTTTTTTGGAAATAAATATATTTCCACTAATTTGAAGCTAAAAATCCACATAGACAACTAGATCTGCAATTTTTCTTCCAAAAAAAATAAACTGCAACTGATTGTCTTACCTGAACTAAACAAATTGTCTTTCGAAAAAATCGTGACTTGAAAATTTGTCACTACCCTTATTTCAGATGGTTGACTTCTGAAGGCCATAACTCCCTCAATAGTACTCATATTCCTTCATATGACCACTCATTTTAAAAATATTCAAATTCTATACAAACTGGTCCAAGAATAGCCTGAATCGGATAAACTTTCATAGAGATATGGCTTCTGAAAGATGAGATGTTTTTCCAAAAAAATCTGCAAAATTTGTCACTATCCTTTTTTTGGATGACTAATTTCAAAAGGTTGTATATCACTCAATACTACTCAGATTCCTTCATATGACCACTCATTTTAAAGCTCTTCAAATTCTTCCCAATATGATCCAAGAATCACCTGAATCAGATAAACTTATGCAGAGATATGGCTCTTGAAATATGAGATATTTTTCCAAAAAAAATTTCCCTAATTCTAGGGTTTCACAAAAAAAATCCTCAATTTGCCAAAATTGTTGCTCTGATACCATTTGTTGCATAAATTTATTATTATTAACATAAATCATTCACCAATATGCAGAAATATCAAATCATTCATCCACAATACATTATCCACAATAACAATCCATAAATGAGAGAGAGATAGATAATACCCTTAAGGTAGGGAAACACCAATAATAATACTTAAGGAAGGAATAACTCCCAAGATCTCCCAATGTGAGAGGCCACTTCATAGGCATAGACGATTCCATAATATTCTTCTTCAATGATATGAATGATTACAATGACAATTATCTCTTTATATATCCATCTTCTTATTCTACTTTGGGGAGCCTACTACTAATATAATATAATATTATAATATAATATAATATTATAATACAATCAACCTTGGGTTATGGGTGGCCCATGCAAACCATTATAAAATATAATAATATATCCCCAAATATCTATTCCTAGATACCCTATCAACTTGCTCTAGGAGAGATGCTCCATATTCCTTCTCTCTAAATTTGCTTATCAAGATTTCTTCCAACTAGTCTCAGTTTTCAACTAATTATGGGTTGAATTTGAGGTACCATTCATGAGATATAAATATAAATTAGGCTACCAATAGCCTTAGAGCTATATCTTGTTTTTCAATGAAGTGCACAATGCATAAACTTACAAGGTGGTGCAAATGCTCCATCAAGGTGATAATATCTCATAAGAAATAAGGTAAGGAATTGAGTGTTGAGGAAGAAATAGGTGAAGCTAGTGGAATAATGGGACCTCTATCATTCCATTCAAAATTAATTCTAAGAGGATGGTTCAACATGGCTTCCATTTTGGACCTTTGATTCCTCATTTATCTTCAATTTAGTGGTGGCACCAGTTCTTGTTTATTGGCTTGGGTGAAGGCTCTAATTATAGGCCTTTCACTCATATAATTATAGGATATTTACTTGATAATAGAGTTACCAGGTGTGGGATAATGCTTCAACAAGATCATGAGATAAATACCCCCACCAAGATCTCAATATATATTTTTTCAAATGAATTCTTCAAAGTTTTCTCTTTTTAGCAAAGCCACTAGGTGAATTTTTTGATGCTTTACTTGAAGAAGATAGACTATGACCTCCACTAGAACCAAATTCAATATTATTGTTTTAATTTTATGGGTAAAACATATAATATCATCCCATAAAGTGTTGTAGATAAGTTATCATCTTAGAATGCACTAGCCTATTGGGGTGGAATCTTGATGTGCTAAGGGCACCCATAGAGTGAAATAGTAGGAAATATAACTCATGGGATGACCACCTATGGGGTTTTTAAATTAAGGTTGGATCCTTTTCATATTTAATCCTTGATGCATGGAGGCATTTATGATCTAAGGCCAAGGGGTTTACAAGGAAAAATAATTATAATGAAAGCAAAATGCAAAAAAAGAAAACTTTGCATAAATTTAAAACTAAGCTATGAGGGTAATGCACCAAGAATAAAAGTCACTCTTTCAACTAAAAAAAGTGGCCATATGAACATGGGAACCATTATATAATATCTTAAATGAACACAACTATACTTCACATAACCATGAATCAAAAAGTCATCAAAGAAAGGGGATAAAGTGAAATTAGTCATAGCTTCCATTAATGTGCACAAAGTTATTACAAGGCATGCGACCTAGAGGATCAATGCTTCTTATACAATGACTCAAGGATCAAGATCAATTTATTATAATTAGGAATAAGAGTGAAATAAATATCCCACAAGGCTAGATACTAGGCATGAACAAACATCTCCCAATATCATTATAATGTAAATTTAGGTCTATTTATAAGTCAAGAGGAGGGTCCTTTCCCTATGGAATTCTATGTAGAAGGATTAAAAGTTATCCTCTATTCTATGGCCAAAATCCTTTTGCAACTAGAAGTAGTAGCTTCAAGGTCTCTAAGTCTAGGACCATCAATACTAAGAGCTTCTAGGACTTTAGATGATAAATTATCATTGTCCCATCTCATTGTTGCTATGCTGAGGATGGTTATGCCATCCAAACTTAACCATATTTCTCTTGCAATGCCCTTCTATATGAAATTGTGGGTATAGCCTTCCTAACTATCATAGATTAGTAGGGCAGGCTCAAGAGTATAATGTATGATCATCATAGCTTCCATATGATTGGCTTTGATAGACTAGGCTACTAAAGCCAAATTTTGTGGCCAGTGGTGGATGTTATCTTAAATGTTGTTTTTCCTACCTTCATAATGCACCTAAATGCCACATGTCCCAAATTTAGGTGACACCTCCTTTGGCCAATGGTGGGCCCACTCTATCTAGGAATTAGCACCTTAATATTTGGGATCCTAATTAGTTGCCACATGTCTAGCTTTAGATCTCATCAAGGCATTTTCCTTTTTTGCATTCTCTCCTCTATCGAAAGGACCACATAGTCTATTATATTAAAATCAATAGCTTGTGGTCCTTAATACCATCAATTTTGTTGGTTTAGGGTGGAATATGAGATCTTACCATTGATGGAAGAACAAATGGTCAACACAACTTCTAGACTTGTTTGCCTTCATCTTAAAATCTATTCCTTTAGAATGAAGGCAAGAATCACCTTCCAACTTTCTTCCTTGATTTTTTTGGGTTCTTACTAAGCTTTCTTTGAGTGAAGCAAGGCTATAGGTAAAAACTCCCTACAATATGATGTAAGTTAACTCATGGTGCATGTGTCATAATTTTCATCCTCTTAACAATAACACTATCAAAGATAATTTTTCTATCCATATTAAAGATTATTTATTGGATGAATTGCATGGTGCTAGATACTTCACTAAAGTAGACTTGTATTCTAGTTTTCACCAAATTAGGGTTAGAGAAGAGGACATCTCTAAGACTAATTTTTTTACACATGAGGGTAATTATGATTTTATAGTCATGCCTTTTGGATTCATGAATGCTCCTTCCACCCTTTAAACTTTCATGAACCATGCATTTCATCCTTTTCTTTGTAAGTTTGTCCTAGTTTTCTTTGATGATATTTTAATTTACAACAAATCCTTGAAGGATCATCTAGTTCATATTAAAAAATTCCTTCACCTATTATAAAAAGAAAATCTCTTTATTAAAAGGTCCAAATATTCCATTAGGGTCTAAGAGGTGGAATATTTAGGATATATAGTAACTTAAGGAGTCAAGGTAGTTGTAAGCTTACTGCAGTGGTAAGGGATTTGAATTATATTTGAAAGGTCCAAGGTTCAAACCCCACTTAGTATGAGGGGATCATGACCCATCATAAAAACATGTTTAAATTCATTGAAAAAATGAGTCAAGGTAGATTCTAACAAGATAAAAGCTATGAAATATTGACACTTGCCCAAATATCTTAAATAAATTTATGTATTTATAGGAATCATAGGTTAGTATAGAAAATTTATCCACAACTATGGCAAGATTTCCACTCCTCTCACTGCTCTCATCAAAGGAGGTGCTTTTGTTTGGACTAAAGCAATTTCTTAGGCCTTCTAATCCCTCAAAGAAGCTATGTGTTCCACTCTAGTTTTGATCACTCCTAATTTTAGCAAGCCTTTTGTCATTGAGTATGATGGATCATTTTAATTCAATATGGTCACCCATTGATCTTTAAAGGTAAACAAATTTTAGAAAAAAATCTAGGACAACCCACTTATGAAGAGGAAATGCTAGTGGTTTTGCATGCCCTAGATAAAAGGAGGACTAATTTGTTAAATAGTCATTTCATCATTAAGACCAACCATATCATCCTTAAGTATTTATTAAAGCAATGTCTATCATATCCTAAAAAAAATAAATGGATGACAAATATCTTAGGTTATAATTTTTCATCGAATACAAGAAAGAAAAGGAGAGTATGGTAGTTGATGAATTATCTCACAAATACAAGGATGATGTGGCTATCAATGCCATATCTGGTCCTTGTACACAATGGATTTCTCAACATTGGAAATATTGGTTTTTGATCTAGAGAAAACATAGATAATTTAGTAAATGACAATAAGATCATCATTGCATTATTATTTCTCATACTCTAGTGGAATGCTTCGTAAAAGGATCACATTTATCTTTCTAAGTATTTAACTATTAATTCAAAGGTTATCCAAGAATTGCATGCATATCCTTTGGCTAGACACTCAATATTATTAAAAACATACCAATGGGTGAAGCAATCATTTTCTTGGAAAGAATTAAAAGTATATGTCAATATGTTTGTGGCTAAGTATGAGGTACGTTTGTGGCTAAGTATGAGGTACATCAACAAAACAAAGAGAAATAGTTAAATATCCTAGATTATTACAACCCTTTCCTATATCTAACTACCAATGGGAGCACATATCCATGGAATTCATTGAGGGCCTTACCAAATTAGAGTGAAAATGGTGATATTTATGGTAGTAGATATCCTTTCAAAGTATTCTCATTTTTATGCATTACAACATCCCTATTCAACAAGTAAGGTGGCCAAGGCATTTCTTGATTACATTTTTAAGTTGCATGGTATGCCCAAAACCATTGTGAGTGAATGTTACCCTATATTCACTAGAAACTTGTAGAAGGAATTTCTTCATCTCTTTGATATCAATGTAAGTATGATATCTTCATATCACCCTTAGTTGGATGGTCAAACAAATATTGTTAATAAATGTTGGGGGACCTACCTTAATTGTTTTTCTCAAGATAAAAAATATCACTAGGGACAATGGATTTCATTACCAAAATTGTGGTACAATACTTATTACTATTTTCCCCTTATGATATCCTCATTTGAAGCATTGTATGATCAACAAACTCCATCAATCATAGACTATGTTCCATGATCTTCCAAAGTTTCCTAGTTGTATTATTTGTTACAACAATGATGAATTGTGCTTTAGCTTCTCAAAGATAATTTGACTCAAATACAAAACTATATGAAGCAACAATAATATTCACACCCTTTTAAATAAAAAATCAATGTAGGAGATATGATATTTTTGTGCCTATATTCTTTTTCTTTCATTATGGTTCCATAATGAAAGAAAAAGAATAGTTTTGAATAAGAGCTTTTTATACAATTAAAAAAAAATTGTATCGGATTGGATCCAGAAGAAAAAATAGACATAGGTACCTATGGGAATTGGATCCAATTTATATGGGTTGCCCGGGACTCCTTAATATGATAAAAAGAACAATTTTGAATACAAGTTTTTTATACAAGAAAAAAATGTATTTTATTAGATCTAGAAGAAAAAGACGATAAAGGTACCTATGGGAATTGGATCCAATTTATATGGTTTGCCCTAGAATCCTTAATATGAGAAAGGAAAGGAGAAAAGAAGAATAAAATATCAAATTACAAAGAATTTCTTATTCTTCTTTTAAGAAGAATAAGTTTTAACATGGTCAATCAACTAGAAATTTGATTTAAAATATAGAAATTAAACTATAATAAGTCATCAAAAGAGTCCATTGGGGATCTATTTTTTAATAACAAATATAATGAAAATAAAGAGGGGAATATCAAATAGAATCTATTTGATATAAAATATCATAAAAGAAGGGCTTCGAGGAAGTGTTTATGACATCCTAGTTATAAACTACAATTTCGGAAAAATAAACCACAGTAGCGTGGGTGGATA
Organism: Wollemia nobilis; assembly: GCA_028583015.1. Lineage (NCBI taxonomy): Eukaryota > Viridiplantae > Streptophyta > Pinopsida > Araucariales > Araucariaceae > Wollemia > Wollemia nobilis. The sequence continues at coordinate 1,662,334 of JAQPPZ010017129.1, forward strand.
GACAAACAGAAGTACTAGGGAAACCTAATTTTTCCCTCTCCTTTTCCTTTTTCCCTTCTTCTCGAAGGAGAATAAAAAATCATACAATGAATATTTTGATGATATATTTCGTCATTTATCAAATAAATTTATAAAATTTGATAAAAATGATATTCCAAATTTCCAAAGCTTAAATGTATTCCATCTCTCTCTCTTCCATAACTATCCATAGAAGTTATATATAGCCAATTTCATTTGGCTAGAATAGCCAATATACACAATATTTAGGGTCCTATCAACTTAATATACTTGAAGACCAATTCTAGTTAGTATATCTCTCCTTGATTCTAGGGGTTGTTGGATTTTTAGCCAGATTAAATCATAGGTCCCAATATCTGGAATCTTAAATAAAATTTTAGAGCATTCAATATATCTGATCAATATCAGTGAACATAATATTCATGAAAATATAATAATATAACACAATTAACAAACTCACTATATTATGGATCAAATATACAATATATATTGTATTACAAATTTTCTATATTTCTTGATGATGTCATACATGGATATTTATCTCCAAAATATAATCTTTGACTATGAGTCCTCAATACTTGACTATTTTTACCCTCACATATCTAGGAGATACACCCTTTCCTATTCCACACATAAGAAAAACCTCTCATATCTCTTGCCTTTATATCTTGCCACATGTGACTCTTCAATTGTATATTTAACACCTACAGATTCAACTCTTGAATTACTTATGACACATTGCATGATCTTACATATTACGTACTTGTACACTTTATTACCAAAATATTGCTAAAAATATAACACCTAAAGAAGTATGAAATCAAACTAACAAGATAACATCATATAACCAATGCAAAGAAAAAGAGATAAAATAAATGGTGCCCTTATTTATTCATATTTGCAAATTGTTCTTTACATCAAGGTTACAAGATATCCCTTTGAGGGATTAACCAATTTGATACATATTACAATCAATAATTCAAATGATAGGTGTCTTCAATAGATCTTTAGAATCCCCACAAACTGATTATAGGAGGGATTACTTCGATGACCTCTACTTTATGATGCTAATGAATATGATCTTGAAGATGATATGCTCTCGATAAGGCCTATAACCTGCACACAAGGAAACCTACAAAGCATCAATAGCAAGAGTAAAGCCTCTCAAGATGAGGCCATTTCATGATTATTGTAAAATATGAAGCAAATACATAAAGAAATGATAAGATGCATGAAAATACTAAAAGGAAAGCTGAAATACTGAAAGTGAATATGTTAATCTAGGTTAGGAAATCAAATAAATATAGCTAATGACTAATATAATGGCTAAAATAAAATAAATGATACATCATCCTGTAGCCATTGTCAATCAGGGAGGTGGACTCTATTAGCCATTGTCAACATCGGTGGTAGTGCTTGTGGGATGCTATTGAAAATAGTGGCCACATGACAAACAATCTGCTCTTTGTATTTTGGGCCTGATGAAGATCAATTCTAATGTTGAATTGATGTGCAAGGGTTGATCATGTCTTAAGACACAGTTGATTATAAAATTAGGATCTAATTATAGATGAATCAGTGAAGAATGACAAGGTGGTTGATCCTCAAGTTGTGATGATCTCCATTGGTGAATTTGTAGTTGTTATTGCATGATTAGGTAGCACTTCATCCTACCTCAAAGGGATATCAAATCGCTTCTTAGTTCAACAGGGCTCTACTATGGTATTGCTCATGAATTCTTCTCTATTTTGCTCTTGTTTTGGGATGCCTTAAATACACTTCCTGAATCCTAATCCTAGATTCTATAGGAAGCCAAGATCAAGAAGTTATTATGTTGGGGTAGTTGGATGGATGCTTCTGGAAGCTTCACAAGCGCAACCACTCAAGAAATTATTGGTTGTAATAATTTTGCTCAACTCGGGTAGGTCAAGTTTGCTACAGACTCAACCACTATCGAAAGGCATGGCTATGACCATGGGCACTATCAATATGTGTGGCCATATCGTGGCCACTCTAAGTATCGACGGTGATGGTAGCCACCACTGATGACATTAGCTATGAAGGCTAAAAAAAACTAGGCTACCTTAATTGAGTGGTTAGGACCATTGGTAGGTCTTGGAAAGGTCCAAGGTGAGTCATATAGCCTAAAATTGCATCCATATAAGTAGTCTCTTCAACATGATGTGTTTTAGGTATCTAAAGATGATCCTTTTTGGGATGCATTATGGAAAAACACAACACTAAGCAAAAATAGAAAACCTAAAGCCATATTGTAGGTTTATTGATGTTCATTGATCTGGTCAACTTTAGATGCCCCAATCATGTAAAGGGCACACATATTTGAATCATTGCTTCAAAACAAGTTAAGGAACTTGGTTCAAGTACAACCTTTCACTTTAGGCTTACTTTATATTTGTATCGCTCCAAATTTTTCGCATCCCTACCTTCAGGCTATTGGATCCGCGCCCGGAAGGAGGATGGGAAAAGGATGGTGCGGTACCTCGGACGAGAGGACTTTGCGAAGGTCCCGCCTCTCAAGGGAGGTGCATTTTGGTGATTTTTCGACGGATGGTGGGTTCACCAGGAAACATTTGGCGGCAGTTTCCACGCCTAGGTTTTGGGAATGAGTTTTGATGAGTTCGTTTTATTTTTAAACATTCATCCTAGGTTTGGCCGAATGATTCTAACTTAAACTACATGAAAATGCAATTTAAATGAATACAACAAACAGAAAAGAAAGCAGAAACAAAGAATTTGCAGGAGGCCAATGAAGATTACCTGATCCGGAAGTCTGATGAAGTTTTTGATTACTTGTAGCTGTCTGGATCGTCTGCAATTCAACGAGAATCGCCTTCAATTTGATAAAATCGTCTAAACCGACAGGATCGTACGCAATCCGACGAATTCGTCGGACGAATTCATCGAGAGACACGCAAAACAAGCAAACGGATGCGAAATACAAGAAATTCTATTTTGTAAACGGGGGCAAACTATATGAAAAAGTAATATGAGTATTGAACAATATACAAGAACAAAAGTAAATGCAAATCACTGTGTTTAGATAGCGAGAATATGATCTTAATATGCAAACTAGACAAAATGGGTGAACTCCAGATGCAATATAGTATAAAAACTGAATAGACAATCTAATTTATAGCATAAAATGACAGAGAAAAGAGAAAGAAGAGCAAACTCCAGGCACTGATTGCCTCGATGTGTGTTGCAGTCGAAATCGTCTCGCATCAGAACGAGATCGTCCCGAATTTGATGAGATCGCCTCCGATCTTGACAGGTTCGTCGGCTGCGATAGGTGCTGGCTCCGGCTGAAAACCAGTGGTGTACCTGCAATAAAATTAATATAGGACTAGTGCAAGAGCAAATTTGAAGTGTTTTAGCGCATAGGGAGTTGATTTACATAAAAATTCAGCCAGGGGTTGGGGAAGGAAAAGTTTTAGAGTTAAATAGGCATAGGATAGTTGTTGGGAGGTTGGAGATCATCCCAATTTGGGAGATCTCCAACGGGGGAAGGGTCCCAACGGCGCGGACACGCTTCGCCCGGATTGGAGACCCGTTGGAACGGATTCCAACTATGCAAATTCAGTTTTGCGACAAAATCGTCCGGACGTTCTAGTCCAGACGAAATCGTCAAATTCGGGGCGATATCGTCTGATCGGAGACGATATCGTCAAACGGTCAAAACAACTGCTAAAAATGGCACGAAAAAAGAGGAAACGGGTTTCTCGGCGGTTAACGGGCGGTTTGGGAGGTTAAATTTGAATTTAAATTTATTTACTAAGGTGAATGTAATTATTCCAATTTTACTGCGCCAATTTTAGGGTGCTACATTTTGCCCCCTCTTTAGCGAATTTTCCGAAGAAAATGCGTTAAAGATGAGTTCTTCTCGATCTACGAGAAAGCAAAAAATTATTCCCATTTTTAGGCGACGATTCTTGGTCGAATCGTACGACAGCTTACTATGGTGCCCCCTCCGTGTTTTTACCCAAATCGAACGTTTGAGGTAAAAACGCGAAAAAGCAAAAAATTATTTTGAATTATTTTTGAATGAAATTATGTTTGATATATGATATGTTTTTGATCATATGACTTGTGTTATGTGTATGTTTATGATGCTTTTATGTTTTGATTGATTGATTTGATAATTGGATTGATGATTCATGTAATTATGTCGTTGGAAAATATTATAATTTGGATGTCATGCTATAAATATTTTAAATGAAATAATCTGATGTAACAAATTGATTGGTTGTGATGCAATAATGTGATAAAAGAAAAGGGGACTTCTAACAATAATTTCAAAGGACATTGTCGCTATTATAGACCATTTCATGGAGTCGCTGCTCACTCGGTCGTCAAGCTAATCCCAGGATAGAAATATTGTTAAAAGTAAAAGAGTGCTTAAGAGACTGTCTTAAGACTTTGTTGTGATGATGCAAATGATGATGATGATGGTTTGCTTTCAGATTTCCATGAAAAATATTATGCATGAAATATTGTAAAATGATTTTTGCTAGGCATAAATTCCTAAGTGTGATAAAATTTGTTGAATAATTCCTTAAGAATTATACCATCATTGCAAAATGCAAAGGTTGACATAATGATATGAAATAATAAAAATGTGTTTGCTTTTGAAAAGCATAATTTGTAAAAAAATGAAGTCATATGTTTTGTATGATCTTTGATAAATCAGGAAATAAAATTGTTACAATGGTTTGCGCTAGGCATAGAATATGTAGGTATAGACTTATACCATCATCGCGAAGATCAAAGAAAGGATAGTTTTATTGCATGATTAATTTTTGATGAACAGAAAATATGATAATGAGGACTTGCGCTAAGCATAAAATTCCAATTTTGGTTTTGAAACTATACCATCGTTGCGAAAGTCGATAAGATATATATGATATGTTTTGATTGAAATTTTTGATTTTTTCTATTATATAGTTGTCTTTGTGGTAAATAATTGTACTTGGTTTATTCCAAACAAGTTTGCAAAAATAATATTTCAAAGTATTTTGAAGACAAAAAGTTAGATTTATAAGGAATCCCATGTGCATAAGTGAATTCATTGCCAATCTTGATTTATCATAATGATAGACAAAATCTCTCAAATACAAATGTGTGTGCAATTGCATTGTTCATTTACCAGTTTTGAGCAAGATACTATGATACAAGTGATTTGAAGAAACCAAATAAGTGTTCATTAACCATGATGTAGATGCATATAACCATACTAGGCTACTATGTAGATCGGATTATCAAGAGCTAGCTAATCCATAAGCAGACATAGGTCTGTACAAAAGAAGGTCGCTAATGTGACTGACATATCGCCACGCTAGGAGTTACCCAAGGCCAAGCGGGTTGGGCACAAACCACCGTTATGGGGCTTACCTCATAGTTTCGAATAATTGAGAATTCCAGGGATTCAAGCTCATTCACCCTTCTTTTCTTTTCAAAGGGTAGGGAAAGGGATTTTATTGCTTTTCTTGCTTTCTTTTGAACTTTGCTTATTTTTCTTTTTGTATTTCTTTTGCTTGATAATGCTTGGAACATTGCTTGACATAACATTTTTCTTTTCTCTTTTTCTTGAATTTTTCTTTTCTTTTTCTTTTTCTAGGGATACTTGCTCAGATTAGCTGTAGAGCAAGGGATTTTTATTCTGGGTAGGGGTGAGCTTGTCCTTTTGCCAATTCTCAAAGATTCTAGACCATGTGCATGATAGGATAGCAAGGGAAACTTTTCACTCAAGAAATCAGTTCTACTATGTAGCAAAACATGGAAATTACAAATATAATCATTTTATTGTGAAAAGATGTGCTTGGTTTAAGTAAATAACAAGATCAATTCTCTATGCTCAAACTTTATTTAATTGAATTTTGTGAACTTTGATATAAGAGAGATTAGTAATCATGCCAGATAAAATCAAGATATTTATTGTTGTGAGTGTGCAAGTGAGGGATGCCAAATAAATGCTAGTTTTATCCAAAATAAGTTGAAACATATAATTGCAATAATTGTAAGAAAATAATGATTTTGAGAAAGTTTTGAGAATGTTGACTCTCTCTTTATTACTAGTATATTGTTTTGGTTTCGAAAGAGTCAAGCATATAGCTGTTTTTGGATTTTTATGTTGATTTTTGTTTTGGAGCAAAAGGAACTTTACAAGTGCTTTAAATAAATGCAATAAATATTTTTGAAGATTTTGGAGATTTTATGAATGTTTTTGAGGTTTTTGAATAAATTGAAAGAAATACAAGATAATGATTTTGAACAAATATATACATGGATGAAATGACCAAATTTATGCATAATAACGTTTGAGATGTAAAATATTCATGGGTTCTTTAAGTTCTTTACCATCTAAGGTAGATAATTTATATGCTCCTGATTCAAATTTTGCAGTAATGATGTATGGTCCGAGCGGTTGGGCTCAAATTTACCTTTAAGGTCCTTAGTTGCATTTGTATTTTTTTGAAGATTTTGAGGATTTTGATTTTTTTGTATTTTGATTTTAATTTATGAATTGAAATTGGTGGTATATACAAGATGATCTATATACACTATACAAGGTTATTTGAGTATAGCATGTCTAAGGTTGCTTCAAAATCAAAGGAGGTTTTGAAGGATAATCTGGTTGAGGTGAAGGTAAGAATAGAAGGTGATGAATAAAAGGTAGTGATAACAAAAGCTTTGTTATAATGTAGAATAATGTAGCAAAAGATTTGACTTTTATATGTGTAAAATTGATCATATTACAAAATAAAATGTCAGAAATATAAGAAAGTTCTTCATTCTTATTATTATATTCCAAGTTTTGATAAGATGGAGAAAGTATATGTGAAAGATATGCATGGATGTTATTTGGTAAACAAGGATGATCATATATGGATGAAGAAAAGTGATGGATAGAAGATAATTGTGATAATAGAGAATGTATAGAACTTGATGTTTCAATCGTTAAATATTCTTCAAATGGTTTTGGGTCACCATGTATGGTAACAATTTTATTTGCAAGTTCAAACTTCAAACATTGGTGAAGAGTGGAAGGGAAAACCCTCATCGTATGAATCCAAGGACTCTGGAGAAGTAGGTTGTAAGGTGAAGGACAATATCCTACATAGAATAAAGTATCCAGGATCTTGGATCCAATATTAAGGGAAGAATTATAGTACCTTGAGCTTCTTGAATTTCATTGTTAAAAGATTTTATAATAACATTTGATTCATTAAGATCTTCTTCCTTTGATTTGAGCTTTTGGAATAATTGATAAGTGCATAAATTAAGAGAGGAGTCATTATCTACCATGATAGTTCTAACAAGTGTTTCTTTACTAGATCCGATAATGTAAAGATAGGAGTCTTCTTGTGGAGTAGAGGAAGGAATATCCTCATCATAGAATGAAATATGGTTAACCTCAAGAGGGTTTACACCATTAATTATGTTCTTAGAGAAAATATGATGAGGAACAAATTGTTGGCTAGGTATTTTGAACAAAATTTCCTTATGATCAATTTGTAATACTTCTAAAAGGGATATCTTTGCTTGAGGATTAATCACTTGTTGTTGGTTATCAAAGTGGATTTCAGATTGAGATTTTGATTCTAAAGATGAGCTTTCTATGCTTACATTCCATTTTGGATCATTCTCTAGAGCCAAAGATAGTTTTGAAGGTTGGTCAAATGAGGAATCCATATCTTGAATATCAGATTGAGTTGATTGAACTTGAGGTTGCTCATTTGTAGTTTTTGTTACAATATTAATAATATCATCATGATGGGACACATTAACATGCAATATTTGATTGGTTTCTTGTTGTTGATAATTGAATAGGGGTTCTTGGGAGATCCCCATGTCTTGATTGATTATTGGTATTTGTTGTGTAGGAGTTTGATAGTTTACTTGGAGATTTATAATCAGTTGTAGATTGTAATTCCTTTATATTAAAAAGACCCTTATCAATCAAATCTTGAATTGCACATCTTAAATCTTTACAATTTTGTGTCATATGTCCATCTACTCTATGATATTCACAATGTAGCTCGGGTTTAAACCAATCTGATGTGGTATCAGGTTGTCTTATGGAAGGAAGTTCAATAATATTTGTGTCAAGTAAATACTTGAGAATTATATCCATTGGTTGATTAAGCCTAGTAAATTTACGTGATGAAGGTTTTTGAGAGGTTTTTGATAAATGCCTTAGGAATTTCGTCATAAAAGGACCTAATGGTTTCTCACCTCTACTTTCTTTATTATGGGTAGAATGATGACAGGAAGATTGCGATGTAGGAGGTGAGTGCATGGTAGAATTGGAAGAATAAGTATTTTCTTGTTGAAATGGATGTGTTGTATTGAAAGAAGAGTATTGAAAAGGTGGTGGAGGATTATATGTGGATTGATAGACATAATATGGATATATGGGAGAATAGATAATATCATTATGAAGAGGATTGGCAAAGGGATTGTTTTGTTGGGTTATGGATGAAAAATAAGAAGAGTGTGATGGAGGTGGTGTTGAATAGGGATGAGGTTGGTCATAATCAACAAATGTATTTGGCTGAATTCTTCCAACATTACTGATGGACTCATATTGATTTGAGTAAAAACTCATGGTTTCTTTAGTACTTCTAAAAGTAATATTTAGCATCTACTATTTAGAATTGAATCTAAAACATACAAACTTGAAATGATGATTTTGTTTTTGTTTTTCTTGTATATATATATATTTTTTGTTTTTGTTTTCAAAAGGTTATGATGCATTCACGTCGGGTTCACCAAAATGTATCGCTCCAAATTTTTCGCATCCCTACCTTCAGGCTATTGGATCCGCGCCGGGAAGGAGGATGGGAAAAGGATGGTGCGGTACCTCGGACGAGAGGACTTCGCGAAGGTCCCGCCTCTCAAGGGAGGTGTATTTTGGTGATTTTTCGACGGATGGTGGGTTCACCAGGAAACATTTGGCGGCAGTTTCCACGCCTAGGTTTTGGGAATGAGTTTTGATGAGTTCGTTTTATTTTTAAACATTCATCCTAGGTTTGGCCGAATGATTCTAACTTAAACTACATGAAAATGCAATTTAAATGAATACAACAAACAGAAAAGAAAGCGAAAACAAGAGAATTTGTAGGAGGCCAATGAAGATTACCTGATCCGGAAGTCTGATGAAGTTTCGATTACTTGCAGCAGTCTGGATCGTCTCGCAATTCAACAGAATCGCCTTCAATTTGATAAAATCGTCTAAACTGACAGGATCGTACGCAATCCGACGAATTCGTCGGACGAATTCATCGGAGACCTGCAAAACAGACAAACAGATGCGAAATACAAGAAATTCTATTTTGTAAACAAGGGGCAAACTATATGAAGAAGTAATATGAGTATTGAACAATATACAAGAACAAAAGTAAATGCAAATCACTGTGTTTAGATAGCAGAATATGATCTTAATATGCAAACTAGACAAAATGGGTGAACTCCAGATGCAATATAGTATAAAAACTGAATAGACAATCTAATTTATAGCATAAAATGATAGATAAAAGAGAAAGAAGAGCAAACTCCAGGCACTGATTGCCTCGATGTGTGCTTGCGAGTCGAAATCGTCTCGCATCGAACGAGATCGTCCCGAATTTGATGAGATCGCCTCCGATCTTGACAGGTTCAGTCGGCTGCGATAGGTGCTGGCTTCGGCTAAAAACCGAGTGGTGTACCTACAATAAAATTAATATAGGACTAGTGCAAGAGCAAATTTGAAGTGTTTTAGCGCATAGGGAGTTGATTTACATAAAAATTCAGCCAGGGGTTGGGGAAGGAAAAGTTTTAGAGTTAAATAGGCATAGGATAGTTGTTGGGAGGTTGGAGATCATCCCAATTTGGGAGATCTCCAACGGGGGAAGGGTCCCAACGGTGCAGACACGCTTCTGCCCGGATTGGAGACCCGTTGGAACGGATTCCAACTATGCAAATTCAGTTTTGCGACAAAATCGTCTGGACGTTCTAGTCCAGACGAAATCGTCAAATCTGGGGCGATATCGTCTGATCGGAGACGATATCGTCAAACGGTCAAAACAACTGCTAAAAATGGCACGGAAAAAGAGGAAACGGGTTTCTCGACGGTTAACGGGCGGTTTGGGAGGTTAAATTTGAATTTAAATTTATTTACTAAGGTGAATGTAATTATTCCAATTTTACTGCGCCAATTTTAGGGTGCTACAATATTACACATTGTTCAATCATTAAGAGGTAAGGACCCAACTTCATGCTTCAAGAATGCCAAGCATTTGTTTAATTAATTTGCTTATTTTTTGCCCCAAATAGGGGCATGCTTTTTTTGGCAATGACTCATGGATGAAAACAATTAACATGATTAAGTGTTCAATTGTTGATTTTGATTATGAATGTTATGATTATGACTACCCCATCAAGCAATGAGTTGATGAGGAAAATTAAAAGATGAAAGCGACAAGTCTTTTGACCAAGATGACTGATTTGGATAGTTCAAGATGACTATTGTTGTTTTAGGGTAGGTCCTATTACAACTATGATTTCAACCATTAATAGTAATTGTACATCTCTATCTCATGGAGAAATCTGGCCATAATGGCTTTCTTAGGGAATTAATATGATATCAATTTAGTTTAAGCATGTGATGAATCACTATGTTCAATGATTTAATGATATTTCATAGAAGAAATGAAATGAATACCTCGTTCTCGTGGAGCATTCTGATTGCAATGGTCTTCTTGGGGATTGAAGCAAAAATATGTCAATTCATAAATGAATAATTTGGTGCAAATGACCTTATTGTAATTTAATCATCGTGTCAGATTACATGGAGTATAAGTTGCTGCAACTACCAAGTGTATAGGGTAAATAACTCGATATGAGGTGCATTTCAAATTTTGTTTTAATTGATTTTTTTTTGTAAATTTTGTGATTTATGATGATTATGTACTAGGAGATATGCTTAAATTTCCAATATGAAGCTCCTTATGGTGATCAAATGAGTTCATTTATCATTGTTTTTCAACCACCATCAAAGTTAGTGGCATATATTTACAAATCCTATAGCCGCTATCAATGTCGGTGGGTAGGTTTGATCTGATATGTGACCATGCTCAAGGTGAGCAACAACAAAAATTGTAAAATATAAAAGCCATTTTAGGGTTATTGCAAATTTATTATTTCCAGCTAGAATTTGGTAATAGTGAGCTTTGAGAGGAGAGAGACAAAAAATAACATGGAACACTGCTAAAATTCATACACTAATCCGATGGTGGATCAACCAGAGGCTTCCACGAGTGGCAAAGCCAACACTCCTAAGGTATATTCTTCATATATCACTCTCATGATTTGTGCAATTGAAAAATGAACCTTACTAAGGGGTTAAGGAACCATATTAAAATATAGGTAATGAACTTCACCCCTTAAGTTAGGTGTAATTTAGGTTAGCTTAAGGGGGGTAGGTTTTTAAATTTTGTTGCATTGTTGGATAGGAAATGACCTCATGTGGGGTAAATATAGTGACTATTGTTGATGAGGGCAGCTTCTAATTGGCCAAATTGAGGCCACCATCACTATGGATAGCAAGGTTAAAACCCCAATGGTAAAAAATTTAATTGTTGGTTATGGTCACCAACGACACCAGTGAAATCCAAGGCAACTGTTAGCACTATGAGTGGCTAAGAAATTTAGGGTTAAATTTTTTTATTTTTGCATAATTTTTTTTTTGGGATGAGTGAGTGATTGTGTGCATTGAATTATCTATTGCTGCCTATTATACTATGATAGCTCGAGGGAAAGAGCTTAATCTACTTCTAGAGTTACGACCTCTATTGTATGAGGATGACTAAAAGTGGTTTGGGGTGATTGGATTCAAATATATCGTGAGTTTTCCAATGGTGATGTCGGTAAAGCCATACCTGATATCCCTAGCCCATCAATGGGATATCAAGACTAACACTTTCCATCTCCCCACTGGAGATATGATGATGATATTAGAGGATGTCTATCGTATCTTTAGGATTCCCATCGATGGACAGTTTATTGTTTCTTCTCCTATAGTGGTGAGAGATACACTTTTTTCTCGAGTTTTTTGAGATAGAGTTGTTGAGGCTTTGAGAGATATAAACCATGGTGGGGTGCCAGTAGACTATTGGTTTAGATAGTAGGTGTTCTCTCTACATTAAATGGTTTTGATGTTATAGACACCAAAACAGCACCAATCCGATTATGTGACTACAAGCACTGACCGAATTGGCATACATACCCCCTAGGGCAGCCTCCAGAGGTTAAAAAGTGGTCCTAACCACTCCCAAATCAGTTTTGGAAGGTCAGAGGTCAGTTTTGCACCTTTTAAGCACTTTGCTCCCTATTCGTCCCACCCTGGGATGATTAGAATCCTATTCGTCCCACCCTGGGATGATTAGCAGCAATCGCTCCAGGGTGGGACGATTAGCAAGTTTGACTGGAAAAAAGTCAAACCTTGACAAATGGCAGCCCAAATCCGCCACCTAACTCCGCCTTCAAGGCATGCATGGGATTGCGAGGGAACGTTTCAAATCATGGAGGCCTCAATCAAGGAGGCCCTAATCAGGGAGGAATCTTCTCTCCCCCAAAAAGGCATAATGAGCCAAGTGGCGCCCTCGCATGCGCATTCAAAGGAGACCCTTAGGTCTATAAAAAGGTGAGCCTCCTCACCCCAAAAGAAGAATAGAGTTGGAGCATTTGGAGCAACGAAGTGCTGCCAAACTATACCCCCATTCCTCTTTGTGCTTCCTACATCCCTAATCTCTCTCTTCTGGAAGAGAGGTTATCGGGTGAACACTAGGAACGCAATCTAGATCCAAAAACCCAAGAAATAGGCCACAATCCCACCCCAAACTCATCGACACAACCCCCTAGGAAGTTTTGGACCCATCCCACTTGGATTGGTGTCAAAACTAGGCCCTAAACGGGGGGCATCCCACCCTCGAGCGCCCCCCAAACTATCGTAGTCCTAATCGCCCCACCCTAGAGTGATTAGAAATATATGCATGGTTTTGCTACTATTATTTTTGCATTCTTTTATATCTAATGTACTTATGCTGGTTGTCCAAATTTCATTGCTTTCTGACATGATTTGACCTGGTTTCTGTCATTTTATGCGTCTACTAACCTATAGGGAGCGCCTTCAGATACAAGATAACCTGGGTAGAATATGCTAAATATGACCTTTTGGGTCATCTCAAAATGCTGTTTTTAGTCTAACCACAAGTTTGCAAGAGTTTTGGAGGCCTCTGGGTAGGACATTTGCAAGGTCACTTTTTGCAGGTTTTACGACAGTCCCCAACGTCCCACCCTAGAGCGATTAGAAATATGTGCATGATTTCCTTACTATTATTTTTGCAATATGTCCCAGATGATATCCTAATGCCTCTGTTAAAGTTTTAACTCATTCTGACATGATTTGATGATCGTTTTATTATTTTATGTATTAACTAGCTCGTAGGGCGCCCCTGTCACATATAAGAGAATCTGGGTAGGATATGCAAATTACGAGCATCTGGGTAGTCTTATAATTACATATAATTCCTAACCCATGAGTTTTAGGTGATTTGGATAAGCATAGGTGGGACATTGGAGCGCTCACTTTGGAGAGGCCCCCGACGGGCAAACGAGCATAACGGGGCCGTCCGATGCCGCTTCGATGCAAAATTAGGTGATACCAATTCTAGAAGTTGTACTTTACATTTATATATCATTATATAATCGATTTATCAATATTATCACTGATATTCCACAAGCGCCCATTAGAGGCCTTGGGGATTGCATGTTTTTCTAGATATGCATATGCTATTAACGATTTGTTGTATTTTTGTGTGTAGGATATCACCACCAGGAATACTAGAGGGGCAGAAAGGAATTATGAACACATGGACACAAGTGAAAACAACTTTTAGCCCACCCACTTTGAATGTGGGCACGCGAAAGACGCTGGAAGCGTACCGTCCGATCTTGGAAGCGCGACTTCTTTCGGGCATCCATTAATGTAACAAATTGTATCAAATATTCTGAGCCCTAGAGGGGGGACGTATTGTAATCATATTAAAAGCAATATCAATAAAGGAGGCCCCACTTTGTTTGCTCACATCTCGTTTCTGCGTCATTTCCTTCATGCATTGCTCATCGCATTCGTAGGACTTAGCATCTATATCTATTTTTGTTTGCATCATATCGGTACGCCATTTTTTTGCATGCTTTCAATGGTGATCATGGTGGGACCCTATCCCCTACTGTTAGGATCAAGTTTCTGATCCAAATTTTGTGGTTTTTCTTTGCAGGTGTTACTCATTCGGGCACTGGACTGCTACTCGTGCCACCCCGGGATGAATACGTATTCGTCCCACCCTGTGATGAATGCAGACCTGCTATTCATCCCACCCCGAGGATGATTAGAGCTCTATGCATTTTCTGAGCAGAAACTTAGAGGCATCTGGTTTAGATAGAGAAGAGGTAGGCCTTCTGAACATCCTCTGTGTTTTTCTACTTTCTGTTTCTGCAATTTTTTGTTTTCTTTGCTTTATTTTCAGACACTTGCATAGAAAGGTTAAGTAGTTTGTTTTCCTTTCTTGCAATAAAGAAAAATAAATAAAAAATAAAAACATAGAGTAAATTAAATGGAAGGAACTTGATTAGGAATGCATTTTTCTCTGGTTTGCTTGCATGATACTTGCACAAATGGCAAGTCCTCATTATAGGTTTTAGTTCTAGTTAGGTTTTGTGATTTCCTTTTTGCTACTAATTGTCTCTGAAAGATAAAACGTACTTTAAAGCATTGCATTAGTGAAAATCATCTTTTGCTGTATGTTTTCTTTCTTTACACAATTAAAAGGAACCACACACACCACCTAATAAAATTAACATCAAGGAGTTGGTCTTAATACCCCAACACTTGATCAAGACCAACGGTGGGTTTCATCACCACCTTGGCTTGGATTTTGCATACATATACCCTGATCGCGACTATTGCTAGACGTAAATCCTGACGAAAGCTGACCAAGTGTAGTGGGGGTGATTCCCCGTGCATGAGGATAAGTCTTCTAAGGTAGGTGTCAAAAATAGAGCGATCCCCCTTCCGTACCGCCTATGTTCCACTTACTATTCTGCTCTCGCGTACCAATAGTTTCCCTCACGTAAGGGCGGGTATATTGAGAGGTTCGGTATAACGGCCTGGCAATGGTATATTGAAGGGGCGACCATTTTGGAGATACAAGAGCCCTCATTATGCATGTATAACAAAGTTTTCTTTACAAGATTTACATAACAAAAATCAAACACACTGAACCAGATCTAGGACACACATTTAATCTATAAACAAGATAATCATTTCTTTGTTTGTGTGGTCCCCTTTTGTTTGGTATAGCATAAAAATTGTAAAGGAGATAAAAATATACATATATTTTTAGAAAAACCACCACCATGGTGTATACCCATAGCCAAGCCCAATCATGGGTAGAAGCTATGGAAAGTATGCAAGGAGGCACAAGTCACCTCCGTTATAGCCCCAAGGACTTGGTTATACCACCTTGGCAGCCTGACCCACAACATAGTCCACACCATACCACTACAGAACAGGACTATAGAGGCACCCCTTTGAGGGGCACTCCCATTCAACACAGACCCTCTCAAGAGGAGTACACACATGGGAAGGCCCCCTTAGACACTCATTATGAGTGGCCACTACGCGATGAAGCGCTAGAGCAACATAGGGTTCATAAGGAGGGCCCACATGATTATATCATTCCTCCTCCACCCCTCATTACTATTAGAACTAATAGGCCAAATCTAGAGTGCAAGGCTCTTCAGATAGGGCGAGCCAACTCTACCCGTCCCTTTCACATGTACGAAAGGGAGCACGAGGAAAACTAGTATATTCCTCAAGAGCAATACACCACATGGGAGCAATGCGCCTCCGCACCTGCTGATTATCAAGATCACCTATTGAGGCCAGAGCCTCGGGTGAATGCTGCTAACCTCGATAGAGGAAAGTGACCCATAGAGATCTCGGATCACCATGACCGAGATAGATATGTAGGGGAGGCATCTAGGCCTCCTAGACCTAGGACGATGAAACAAATCGACTTGGCATTTGCCAAACATGCCACCCGCCAAGCGCAAATCATGCAGCTTAGGCAAGATCAGCAACAGTTAGAACAACTGTATCATCTTAACAAAGAGCGCATTCAGCGCTAGACAGATGAGTTGTTCCAGAACACTATGCATGAGAGGATTCCAACCCCTCGCATGCATAGGACAAAAATTTATGAGAGGCACAACCCCTTAGTACGAGACAGGTCTCCATGACCTTATCAAGCATTGCCTCCAAGACCTCCTAGACCTGAGCGGGAGGCCACTCCTAGAACCAATGATGGGCGCCTTCCTCGGGCACCCATCCATGTTTATAGGTCACGCCCAAAAACTCCTCAAGAGGCCTATGAGGAATTTGAGCGAGAAGAAGAGCGGGCTGAAATGCCCTACCAAGGCAGGGGGGCGCTATCCGGCTACCCCTCCATAGGCCTCAAGTTCCTCGTAATTCACAATGGGAACAAACCAAAGAAGAGGAAATCAAATCCTCTGATGCATACAAAGCACTGCTAGAGCGCTTAGAGTCTATGGAGACTAAGACTTCAGGGCCCCAAAAGCCCACCTTACGCCAACTCCGTAGTCACCCTATGCATCCTTCAGTTCCAGCACCCCCATACCCCGACCACTTCAAAGTGCCTCAATTGGCAATTTTTAGAGGGGATGAGGATGCCCAAGAGCACGTAACAAGGTTCCTGAGTCAATGCTTTGGCATTCAAGACAATGATGCATTGCTTCTGAGAACATTTATAACCACGTTCGTAGGCCCTGCCTCGGATTGGTTTACCCAATTGTCGAAGCATAGCATCAATAATCTAGACCAGCTAGTGGATGCATTCCTTGAACGTTTTGCCTTCAACACCAAGAAGAAGGCATCCTTAAGTGACCTAGCTGGCCTTAAGAAGTATGATGATGAGACCATAGCCGCTTATGGGAATCGATGGAGGACATTGCTTTCAAAGCTACCTTACCTCCCTCCCATGGCCGACATGACTCAAATGTTTTCAAAGAGTTGCTTAAGGTCGATCTCCATGCTATTGTAGCTACAACAATATGCCACCCTCGAAGAAGCCCTGGTGCAAGCTAGGATAATTGAGGAGATCAAAATACAAGACGATGAGATTGCCAAGCCATGCAAGAAAGAGTGGCCCAAAAATGCTAAAACTGGGCCCACGCAACCGAAACCCATCGTGGTCAATCAAGTTGCCATAACTATACCAAAGCCTACACAAATGACACAACCCCCAAAGGCTAATTATCAGGTAGTTCCTCTTGATAACTATGAAAAGGAAAATCATAAACAAGAGCAAAATCAGCAACGTCACCCTAGGCGACAATTCACACAATTCACGGAGTCTAGAGACTCCTTGTTTGACCGCTTGTTCATGGAAAACCTGATAAACTTGCCGGAAAGTCGACCCATAGACCCCAACATGCCAAAACCCAAGGGCTATAGGGAAGACTTATATTGTAGATTTCATCGATAGAAAGGACACGAAATCTCCACTTGTTGGAAATTCAAACACTTAGTGCAAGACTTGATAGACAACAAAATGCTCATGGTAGATAGTCCCGTAGCACTGAGCAACCAACAGATGGAGGTCTTCAAAGACCCCCTGCCTACCCATGATGCGTAGGCAAAGACTTTACAAGTGAATGAGGTAACACAAAACTACCCCATGCAAGGATACGTAGGGATGATAAGCATCGTGACACGGAACAAAAGATACCCAAACATGGTTGCACCCACTGTAGCTACAGGAGATGTTCCATCAATGTCACAACCTCCACAACACCCTACGCAACCTCCCCCGCCTAGACCAGTGGCCACGATTCAGACTAAACTTACTCAAATTTTAAGGACCATGTCGGCTAGGCTCTCCATTTATGAGCTCATCCAACAATCATCGCCCCATCGAGAGGCTCTGATGGAGATACTCAAAGCCATTGAGCTACAACCCCACGAAGCCAATTCTTTCAACAATTTCATGGGACATGTGAGACAATGCATAGAACCAGTCATAACCTTCAGGGAAGATGAACTAAAATTGGTGACTGGTGATATGGTGGATCCACCCCTGCACGTCATTGCGTGGGTCAATGGGATTCCATTCAAGAGGGTGTTGTTGGACACTGGCTCATCCAACAACATAATCATGACAATGGCATTAAAACACCTTAAGCTGCCAGCATCCCACATTGTGGCATCCACTTACACTCTTCGAGCATTCAACGATGCGTTATGCTCGATGGTTGGCACAATTGTCCTGCCCATCCAAGTAGGACAAAAGACCATTCCTACATTGTGTCACATCCTTGAGGGTGAGATGGCCTACAATATCTTGCTAGGCCGGCCTTGGATCAGGGACATGAAGTGTGTCCCTTCGATAGCCCATCAATGCCTCAAATACACATACGAAGGGCAAGTACATGTAGTCCCAATGGACTTAGAGCCCTTTAAGTTTTGCAATGTGGTGCAGCTGATGCCACAATCGACCCTCCCATCGACACATTTGGACTTTCAATTGAATCCATCCACACAGGGTCCGATTCCGCCTACATCCTCGTTGTTGAGTCCCTCAACTCACCAACCTAGCCCATCTTCATCATCTGTTCCTTCACCAACGATGCCACCTATGGTGGCCACACCGAAGGACAATGGGAAGAAGCCCCTAGAGGAGGTACCACCATTAGTCTCAACCATCTCTACCGAAGAGGTGCCCAGCCGAATGGAAGTCGAGACACCTGGTTCACCCAACATGGAGTGGACTCAGGGAGAACTCCCATTCCCTCCCCCTCAACCACCGATGATTACCATTGAGATGGCCAATACGGGCCTGGGGGAGTACCTAGTGTGGAACGTTGTGGCAACACCCACGCTCGAATCCATGCAAGACATGGGGAGACCTCGCCTCCCCATCGGCACTATCATCCCTTTAGGCTACCCACCAAATCAGACCAATTTTGTATATGGGGGCCTCGAGAACGGCATTGAACCCTACCTACAAGAGGAAGAGGATGAAGAGCCATTTGCTGAGAATGTTGACTATCTATTCCAACCCAGAATTCGCCTTGAAATACCTAGACCAATGTAATTGGCATGGATATGGATTGGGCAGATACGAACAAGGAATGCGCATTCTTTGTCAACCGAGATACCAGATGCAATATGATAAATCAGGAGTAGGGTTCAACCACCCTTTGCCCCTCGACATCTTGGTAGAAACCATGCAAGGCCTAGGTCTAGGCAATAGGGATGGGTTGGCACAAGATCCATATGCCAATCCCAACACAACATACACATTGGGGGATTATCTCCCATTGTTAACAACAAACCTTGTTGACCTCAACAACCCCTCCCCTTTGATCGAGGAAGGGGAAAGTTCAAGAAGTAACCTCCAAGAGGGATATGAACAAGATCAAGGGGGGTCTTCTGAAGATGAGTCAGATTATGAGGTAGCACCTTGGGACCCTTTTGAGTCCGATAGCAATCACTCGCAGGTGACACCCATTGACGACTATCAAGAGAACTTCATGGCAATGTTCCCCTTTAATGTTCCGATCGGGCAATTGCTACCTCCAGAGAATCCAACCCTCCTGCAGAGAGCGGAACAACCTAGAAGGGACCAAATCAACTTGCTCGAACAAAATGAGCCTCCCATGCCAGCCATAAGGCCAAGTGATCCACCGGAGGAAGAAGATCCAAATATCTTCTTCAACATCGACTACCTGCATGCCAGATTTTTGGTTTTCGTAGAGAGTGAGGATAGTGATCAAGAAACGCCTAGTGGGAGGCTATACCAGCCAGAGGGGCACATAGTTGTCAGAGCCAATGAAGGCCTATGGATCTTCGATAGCGACTATGAGGATGAGACTGAGATGGCATATCTCAACCATATGAGGCAACAGGAATACCCCATAGACATCGATGATATGTTTGAACATCTAAATATGGGACCAAGGCATAGGTGGCATTTAAACCAAGTACAGTTAAACCAAGTGCTTCATCCACCACTTCGGGCATACAGGGAGCACCTCCCACCTAGAGACCCTATAGGGCCATCAGTGCCAAGGGTAGACCCTATCCTTCTATCTCGCACATAGGGCCGATCCTTTTGTGCCAGTACCCACAGAGCCAGATCCAGGGTACAAGGATCACCAAGGATGTCTGAATCAACACCCACATGGCAATGGAGACCAAATTCATTCCATCAACATGATCTCCATTGATTTAACCACCCCCATCCGCAATCCAACCGATCCAACATGACCATTGTATCTAGACCTAGATGCCATAGACTGGGATCATGCTGACTCACCACCATCCCCATCAGAGTACTGGCCTTGTGGTGAGATGTTTCATTTCACCCCAAGATAGACTCAGGATATCTTCCATGCTGAAGAGGAACCCGACATTCCCAACATAGATCTAAATTCAGCAAATGATATCCACCTGATCCCAACTCCACACCAGTTGGAGGATGGATCCCACATGTCAGTCGAAGAGACGATTGACGTAGACATCGGTTCTGATCCAATGAATCCACAAATCATCAAGTTAGGGGTAAGTTTATCCCCCGAAGAGCAAGCTGATTACATTGCCCTTCTCAAAGAGAAGAAGGAGGTTTTTGCATGGTCCTACAAAGACATGTCGGGGCTAGACCCACAGCTAGTCATGCATAATCTAACACTTGATCCGACAGTCAAGCCAGTCAAGCAAAAGCTACGTAAGATGCACCCAAAAGTGGCCTTAATGGTCAAATATGAGCTACAAAAGTTATTGGATGCACAGTTTGTCATCTACATAGATTACCCACCATGGCTGTCCAACATGGTACCCATCAAAAATCCTGACGAGAGGATTCGCATATGCATCGATTTTTGAGATTTAAACAAAGCGAGTCCCAAGGATGATTTCCCCTTGCCTAGCATCGATGCATTGGTAGATGCTACAGTAGGCCATGAAATGCTTTCCCTCATGGATGGTTTCTCGAGATACAACCAGATTCGTATCAATCCCGATGATCAACTAAAAATGGCGTTCACGATGCCTTGGGGGACATTTTGTTATAAGGTCATGCCCTTTGGCCTTAAAAATGTTGGTGCCACTTACCAACGCGCTATGACATACATCTTCCATGATCACATGCATAAAACTTTGGAAGATTATATGGATGATTTGTTGGCCAAATCTCTTTTGTGCCAAAATCATCTCGATGACTTACGCAAGATCCTTGATCGCCTCATCGAACACAAGGTTAGGCTAAACCCCAAGAAGTGCGTATTTGGCATCACATCTAGAAAACTCTTGGGTTTCATAGTCTCAAAATGAGGCATCGAGGTAGATCCAAATAAAGTCAAGGCAATCCTTGAAATGCTTCCCCCAACCACCATCAAGCAGCTTAGAAGCTTGCAGGGTAAGGTCACGTCGATCAAGCGCTTCATAGCATAGTTATCTGACAAGTGCCGACCCATGAATAAATTATTACACAAGGGGGTAGCATTTCATTGGGATGACGAGTGCCAGTCAGCCTTCGATGACATCAAACAATACTTGGCTTCACCGCCAGTATTGGCACCACCTAGACCAGGAGTGTCATTCTATTTATACATCTCAGCTACTGAGGTGGCACTAGGTGCCATGCTAGCCCAGAAAAATGAATTACATAAAGAACAAGCTAATTATTATCTTAGCCGCACCTTGGTCAGTTATGAACTTAACTATGCATACGTTGAGAAGCTATGCTTGGTGGTGGTATTTGCCACCAAAAAGCTATGCCATTACATGCTGAGCAATACGATGTATGTTGTGTCTAAGGAGAATCCATTGTGGTACATGATGAGTCATACTTATCACAGTAGTCGCACGAAGAAATGGATCATGTTGTTGATGGAGTTTGACATCGAATTCATTGGACAAAAGTCCATCAAAGGTCAAGTCATCACCGATCAACTAGCAGAGGCTCCTCTCGAAGATGATCAGCCTCTGACCATAGAGCTACCTGATGATGGGGTCTTCCATGTCTCAGAATCGCCAGATTCTGATGAGCTTGAGTCATAGGCCGACATAACCTTATTTTTTGATGGTTCTAAATGTGAGCAAGGGGGTGGCATGAGAATCATGTTTTTCACACCACAAGGGGCTCCAATGCCTTTATCATTTAAACTTGATTTCCCGTGCACCAATAACAATGTTGAATACGAAGCCTTGCTCATAGGTCTTCAGACAACCATCACCATGAACATCAAATGCTTGAATATCTTTGGTGATTCATTGTTAATTGTCAACCAAGTGAAAGGGGTATTCCAATGCAAATGCCCAGTTCTGTAGGCCTACAAAGCCCTTGTGGATAAATTCCTGGCAAAGCTTGAATGGTACGACATCGAGGCACTCCCTCGATCATCGAATCATTTTGTGGACACTATGGCCTCCTTGGGGTCACTAATCCCGCAAGACATTTCTGGTGAGATGACAACCATTCAAGTCAAAATGTTATCGCAATCCATGATGGAGCGTGCAAGCTCTGACATAACGCCAGGAATCCACCTGATCCAGATTGAACCATCTCAAGATAGGTTCTCTCGAATCCATGATAGTCTGAATCATGCCAACTGGGGGTCTTTGTTCTCTCCAACCCCTCTTAATAGCAACACAACGCTATTTTTACAAGTTCTTTCCCGCTCAACTTTTGCTAGGGATGAACTTCAAGAGGGATCGGTCATTCATACCATCGAGGTTTCTGATCAGCAGGATTGGTACACACCCATAAGAGACTATCTCAAGTTAGGTAGCCTCCCACTTGGATTGTCGCACGCCATAAAAAGATCATTCAAATAGAAAGCGACAAAACATGTCTTGCTAGGAGACATTTTATACCATCGAAGCTACGAAGGAATCCTCCTCCATTGCTTGGACCAAGCAGAGTCCACTTGGGCGATCACCCAAGCGCACGATGGTACATGCGGTGGCCACTTCAGCGGTATGGCCATCGCAAAGTGCATTCTTTGCATGGGCTATTATTGGCCATATTTAGAGCGAGATTGTTGTGCATATGTGCGGAAGTGCATGAAGTGTCAACACCATGCTAACTTGACACACGTACCTTCTCAGGCCTTGCAGCCGATCCAATCGGCTTGGCCATTTTTATAGTGGGGCTTAGATCTCATCGAAAATATCTCCCCTGTGTCGTCAGGTCATCACACGTTTATCATAACGGCCACAGAGTACTTCACTAAGTGGGTGGAAGCAATTTCGCTTACCTCTACGACTAGGCCCCGCATTGCGGAGTTCATTTTACATAACATCATATGTCATTTTGGTATTCCATCCAAGATCATCTCGGATAATGGGACGTCATTTAAGAACAAATATGTGCGTGCTTTGACAACAAAGTACAAAATTTAGCATAGTTTTTTGACACCTTATTATCCGCAGGCAAATGGGCAAGCAGAGGCGTCAAACAAAATGCTAGTTGCCATCCTTAAAAATATGGTCGCAGATAGTCATAAGGATTGGCACATCCAAATACCACTTGCCCTATGGGCTTATCGCACTAGCATTCGGATGCCCACTGGGGCAACTCCATTTTTGCTAGTGTATGGCTCCGAGGCAGTCATGCCTCTCGAGTTGGAAATACCCTCCCTACGCATATCAATGCAAGAGTTCATCGATGATGACACTGCATGGTAGGCCCGGTTAGACCAGCTTACGTTACTCGATGAACGATGCATCAATGCTCTCGAGCATTTACGTATCTATCAAGAGCGACTTAAGAAAGCATACAACATGAAAGTTCACCTGAGGGACTTTCAGGTCGGTGACCTGGTCTTAAAAGAGAACCAACAAAATTCTAACTTGCCACCCCATTTAAGGGACAAGTTCATGGCAAATTGGTTAGGTCCTTATGTAATCGATAGTAAAATAGGACCTGGAACATACCGGCTCACCTCTCTTGAAGGAATCAAGGAACTAGAACCCTTGAACATCAGTCATTTGAGGCCATTCAACATTTAGAGAGCCATGGCCCACTCCAAAAGCCCCAAGGGTTCTCACAATCACTTGGTCAACCAAAATGCCCCAAAGGTATCCATAATCCCTTTGGTCAAACCAAAAGCTCCAAGGGTTCTCACAATCGCTTGGTCAACCAAAATGCCCCAAAGGTATCTATAATCCCTTTGGTCAAACCAAAAGCTCCAAGGGTTCTCACAATCGCTTGGTCACCCAAAATGCCCCAAAGGTATCCATAATCCCTTTGGTCAAACCAAAAGCTCCAAGGATTCCCACAATCGCTTGGTCAACCAAAAATGCCCCAAAGGTATCCATAATCCCTTTGGTCAAACCAAAAGCTCCAAGGATTCCCACAATCGCTTGGTCAACCTAAAACTCCCCAAAGGTATCCATAATCCCTTTGGTCAAACCAAAAGCTCCAAGGGTTCTCACAATCGCTTGGTCACCCAAAATGCCCCAAAGGTATCCATAATCCCTTTGGTCAAACCAAAAGCTCCAAGGGTTCTCACAATCGCTTGGTCACCCAAAATGCCCCAAAGGTATCCATAATCCCTTTGGTCAAACCAAAAGCTCCAAGGGTTCCCACAATCGCTTGGTCAACCAAAAATCCCCAAAGGTATCTATAATCCCTTTGGTCAAACCAAAAGCTCCAAGGGTTCTCACAATCGCTTGGTCACCCAAAATACCCCAAAGGTATCTATAATCCCTTTGGTCAAACCAAAAGCTCCAAGGATTCTCACCACCGCTTGGTCACCCAAAATGCCCCAAAGGTATCTATAATCCCTTTGGTCAAAACCTCCAAGGATCCATAAGAATCACTTGGTCCACACCCATTCGGGTTAAACCATCCATAACGAATATTCAAAAACAACAGATAATCAAAAATAACAAAAAAATTGCATCTCACTTTCATGCATAATCTTAAAAATCAAAACACAAAAAAAAAAGTTGCATTAGGCATCGCATACATACATTGCATATTTGCTGGTCATACATGTCAAACGCACCATAGACTGTAATTACTCGGCAATTCCATCATTTTCCACATTCAGTCCATTTTGTAAATGATCCAACAAGAATAACGCCATTCGCATTTTTGCCATATCATAGTCAGTTGTCTTCTAATGTCTTTAGGGTTTTCGTCATTCAGCTATCTTTAGATTTCTAGTCAAATGTTGTACAAAGTCAGACCGATTTTTACAAGGTAGAGTTTTACTTGGATCACGCCTTGTTACATAGCATCCCAACACAAGCTTAAAACACATAAAAATTCCCAAGTTGTGTGAACGAAAGATGAAACCTACAAAGTGGTCTAGGGTACCTTGAGCAAAAATTTTATCCTGCTCATCCCCCTATGCGAATGGTTCAAGAATGCTGAGAATTGACAAAAGGACAAGCTCTTCCCCATCCAATTCCCCAAAATAAATAGTGGTTTTCACCACTATCAAAAATCCCAAACACCCTTGATCCCTAAATTCGTAAGGATTCATACTACACGTCCCTGAGAAGGATGGGTAGTCATCCCCAAGGCCTAAAGGATCAATACCATTCCAAAGAAAAATCCCAAAAGTTCACCATCAAAATTCCCAAACACCTTTGATCCCCAAAGTCATAAGGATTCATACTACCCTGAGAAGGATGGGTAGTCATCCCCAAGGCCTAAAGGATCAATACCATTCCAAAGCAAAATCCCAAAAGTTCACCATCAAAATTCCCAAACACCTTTGATCCCCAAAGTCATAAGGATTCATACTACATGCCCCTGAGAAGGATGGGTAGTCATCCCCAAGGCCTAAAGGATCAATGCCATTCACAAGCCAAAATCCCACAAGCTCAACTTTGAAATCAAAATTCAAAATCTAAATCCTCAAAAAGCAACAATAAAAATAACAGTGGTTATCACCACTACTCAAACCCCTTGCTCAAGAGAAGAAAAAAAACTCAAAATAAATAGTGATTTTCATCACTATATGTGAGAGCAAGTATCCCAACAAATTGAACAACCGAAAGACGTCTGAGCTTGAATCCCTAGAATTCTCAGCATTTGAAAAACCATTTAGGTGATCCTCATTACGGGTTTGGTGGATAGCCTACCTGGCAATGGCGGTATCCTAAACGCATGACGATATGTCTATCACATTAGCTTTGCATGTGTGTAGACCAATGTTTGCATGTGGACGAGCTAGCTTATGGTATCCTAGATTGCATCATAGATTAATCCTACTAAATACAACAAAGGAGTTAGTGGAGCTAATTAGGTGATCCTCAGTACAGGTTTGGTGGACAGCCTACTTGGCACTGGCGGTATCCTTACGAATACCACATCAACGAACTCAATCGCACACACAAGGATGTGAAATAACTTGGTCAAACTCAAGTCTGATTCGTACCTTGTTCGAAAGTCTTGTAAGATAATGTACAGTCTTGACTAGTTAGTTAAAGCATCTGAGTCTCAAAAAAAACCTTAACTACATTCTAAAACAATTGTTGTATATTTCATTACTTACATCACCATCAAAAAATACAAAACAATTATTACAAATGCAAAGTTATTCCATAAAGCAATCACATAGTACTGAAAGCCAGTAAATCCTGTACAGTCTATGGTGCCACCGCTTGTATACCAACAAATCATTCCATCCATTCCAT
This sequence comes from Wollemia nobilis, assembly GCA_028583015.1. NCBI lineage: Eukaryota > Viridiplantae > Streptophyta > Pinopsida > Araucariales > Araucariaceae > Wollemia > Wollemia nobilis. Next base: position 1,689,146 of record JAQPPZ010017129.1, read on the forward strand.
ATGCATACATCTATATCATATAGTTAAAATCATCCGTAGTCATAATAGCATATGCATACATCAACATAAATAAATGTGCATAAAGAACAATAAACCATGACAAGTATATAATCAAACCAAAAAGAGTCATGTATATATATCAAGTCAAAATGCCCTCGAGCTACAATAAGAAGGTCCTCCGACCTCACAAAAACCAAAAACTCAAAATCCCCAAAGCCTAGGGAGTCGGCCACCATGATCATGTAGGATCGGTGCGACTGGAACTACCCCAGTAGTATGGGTCCTATGGGACCTCTCAGGTGGCTGCTGCCAGCCCTCGCACCCTACCCACCAACACTACCCTCACCTAGCCACCTGCGATGAGATGATGCAGACTGCTCAGTCTCACTACCCCTCGTACGACGTGATGAACCACCTCCATCAAGCATAGGCAACTGTCCACCGAGGTGGACAACCTCTATCTCTAACTCTATCCGGTACCGACCCCACTCCATATCTCATTGGTGATACACAGCCAATGCACTATCCCGCTGTGCCAACTGAGTCCGCAGGAGATCCCTCTCCTATGTTACCTCCACCAAAGCATCTCTATGCTCCTCCTCCCATCTCCGTAGGAGACCCTCCAATCATGCTATCTCAGCATGAAGCCCAGCCTCCACATCCCCTGAGATAGCCTGAGGCATGGGCACCTCCGAGATGGCCTGCTGCTCTGGCACCCACTGCTCTGGGACATCCTATACATTCGGCTGCTCTGGAACCCCCAAATCGTCTCCATCATCGATGAAGTCATCGACCTCCACCATGTCAACATCATCAAGCGGAGCCCCCAACCCTCCATCGGTGCCTCTGCACCCCCACCTCCTACTGTTGTAGTATCCATGCCTCCTAGAGGCCCCTCACTCCGCCATCACCGCATAATCCACCACCGGTCATACTCTGTAGTCACCCCGACATCGTCCACATTGGGTACATCAATAACTACATCGAACCCCTCACCCAACTGCTCAATGGTAGGCCAGACTAGAGTCCTCTCATCACCATGACGTCGATAGATCAAGGGATCACCAAGAAATCCCTGGTGCACCCCAAACTACCATGTCACCCAAACATATGGGAAGTACTCCTGCTCTATCCCGTGTCGCCCAATCAACCATCTACCCCTATGCACATGCCGGAGCCACTCTCCAGCCTCAGGCTAGGCTGGATAGTCCTGGTACGACCGCCAGAACACCTGCCCTAGCACTAGACGAGAGAAGGCATCAGTATAGTGACCTACGTCACCTGCCCACCGTCGACTCTATCCATGCTCCTCTGACCTCTGCCATAAATTGGCATATCCAATTTCTTGATCCACCATCTCACCTCGGGTGGTCCAAGGCAAACCCTACGGCCGCTCCATAGCTATGTGCTGCCACCCCCAACACTGCAAGAGATAGCTGCACCCGATCCCCTTCTGCTTTCGATAGCGGACCTCGTACAACTCATCGTACAACTATGCCAATAACGTCTGACCCCATCTCATAATAAGTGGAGCTGATGTAGGACACTCCACCAATGTGAAAACCAACTCAAGCAGGTTCCAAGGGAACCTCACACCGAGGAGTCAGGAAGTAGCATATTGGAGATGAGGGTCATGATCAAAGCATGCCTCACCCCTAATACGCCCTTCTCCAACCACCACCGCAATAGAATACTGCCTATCCGGCCAGCCTCTCCCTCTCCACAGCCCTCTCCACCCCCCTCTCCACCACCGGACCAAAACATCATGTCAATACCATTGTCCACTGGTCACGATGGGTCATCCGGATAGGCAGTCCATCTATCAAAATCCATAGAATCCGATACACATCCTCCAGAGTAACAATCATCTCCCCTATTGGGAGATGAAAAGTGTTGGTGCAAGGATCCCACAGATTGATCAGGGCAATCAAATATGCTCGATCCCCCACCACAGGCTCCAGACGCATCACGTGCTTGAGCCCAAGGGCATCAAGCCACTCCCAATCCACAACTGTCAGGGCATCCGGGCATCAGAGAAAATAGTCGATTGGTGGTACCGACTCTTCACAACCTAAAACAACAAAATAAAAAAAAAAAGATATTAAGTACATACTTAATATAAACAAAAACATTAAAATAAAACTGTACAACAACGACAACATACATGAAAATAACTATACAATCAACAAAAAACAACAAAAATCATATTAGGGTTTCAACCTTAATGTGAACAACAAAACAAAAAAAAAAACATATTAGGGTTTCAACCTTAATATGGCAAAAACAAAAATGAAATAAAACATATTAGGGTTTCAACCTTAATATGAACAAAAACAACAAAATAAAAAACGTTTTGGGTTTTAAACCTAAATACAAACACAAACAAAGTACATAAAGTTGTGGAAGTTTGACCTTAATAAATAAAGTTCCTATATTAGGTTTTCAACTTGATATACGAATAAAATCAAACAACCACAAAAATTAGGTTTTTAAAACCTTAAAAACAAAATAAAGCGAACAAACATTTTATATGTGAGTTTTAAACTTCATATAAAACACGCACGAATAACAAGCAGAGAGAAGGAACATCATACCGGTCTCACCTCGGCTCCTCCACTCGAAGATCCAGTTCTCGCACTCATGATGTCCATGAAATTTTAGCAGCGCTCTGCTACGCACACTCGCACTCCTCCTCACTGCTCCAAATCGCCAAGAAAAAAATATTGCAAATGAGCCCAAAACCTAGTTTTGGTCCTTATATAGGTTGTTAGGCCTGTAATCGTTCCACCCTGGGATGAGCGCTCTAGTTAGCGCTCGTCCCACCCTGGGATGATTACAAAATTGGTATTCGTCCCACCCTGGGACGATTACAGAGCAAGAAATAAAGCAACAAAAACTGCATCCAAAAAATGCACCAAAAATAGCAATAAATCTGCCGAACAAAGGTGCCTTTGCACCTGACATTCATGGCATGAAAAACCATCGTCGGGGTCACAAATACTCACTATCCTACTCCCTAAGAAGGCTAGCATAGCCGGACCGCTCCACGGGAAGGAGGATTTTCGATAATTTCTACCCCAATAGGCGTCAAAAAAAAGGGTCAAAACCCACCAAAAATAGGTCCGATGGTTGGAAAACTGCAATAAGCGTTCAACGAAAACAACTAAAGGCACCCTTACAAACGTCATCTTGGGTCAAGCGACTCATCACTTTTCTCATTTTTGGTCATTCCCTCATCGATTCATCGCTTGAGGGGGTAGTCACACTTAGTCACCAATCAACAAATACACACCCAATCAAGGAAATGGCATGCATTCAAAGAATCATTGACAAAGACAATCACGCTCCTGCTTGGGGCAGCAAACAAGCAATAATCATAGGCTAAACAAACACTTGGCATTCTGGAAGCATGAAGAAAAGGTTCCTCGGACAAAAGGTTGTGCCCTTTGCCTATTCATGACTCGAACAATGTCCAAGATCAAGTACACCTCACTCGAAAAGGTTACACTTGAGTTAAGCTCCTTAGCTCGTCAGAAGCAAGGATTCAAGAATGCGTGCCCTTTCCATACTTGGGGCATCAAAATTTGGTTAGGTTACTGAGAAACCCTAATCATTAAGTGCTTTGGTCATCTATTTTTGCTCAGCACTATGCCACACACAACGCATCCCAAAAAGGGGCATCTGTAGACACCAAAACAACACCAATCCGATTATGTGACTACAAGCACTGACCGAATTGGCATACATACCCCCTAGGGCAGCCTCCAGAGGTTAAACAGTGGTCCTAACCACTCCCAAATCAGTTTTGGAAGGTCAGAGGTCAGTTTTGCACCTTTTAAGCACTTTGCTCCCTATTCGTCCCACCCTAGGACGATTAGAATCCTATTCATCCCACCCCGGGACGATTAGCAGCAATCGCTCCAGGGTGGGACGATTAGCAGGTTTGACTAGAAAAAAGTCAAACCTTGACAAATGGCAGCCCAAATCTGCCACCTAACTCCGCCTTCAAGGCATGGGATTGCGAGGGAACGTTTCAAATCATGGAGGCCTCAATCAAGGAGGCCCTAATCAGGGAGGAATCTTCTCTCCCCCAAAAAGGCATAATGAGCCAAGTGGCGCCCTCGCATGCGCATTCAAAGGAGACCCTTAGGTCTATAAAAAGGTGAGCCTCCTCACCCCAAAAAGAGAATAGAGCTGGAGCATTTGGAGCAACGAAGTGCTGCCAAACTATACCCCCATTCCTCTTTGTGCTTCCTACATCCCTAATCTCTCTCTTCTGGAAGAGAGGTTATCGGGTGAACACTAGGAACGCAATCCAGATCCAAAAACCCAAGAAATCAGCCATAATCCCACCCCAAACTCATCGACACAACCCCCTAGGAAGTTTTGGACCCATCCCACTTGGATTGGTGTCAAAACTAGGCCCTAAACGGTGGGCGTCCCACCCCGGGTGCCCCCAAACTCATCGTAGTCCTAATCGCCCCACCCCGGAGTGATTAGAAATCTGTGCATGGTTTTGTTACTATTCTTTTTGCATTCTTTTATATCTAATGTACTTATGTTGTTGTCCAAATTTCATTGCTTTCTGACATGATTTGACCTGGTTTCTGTCATTTTATGCGTCTACTAACCTACAGGGAGCGCCTTCGGATACAAGATAACCTGGGTAGAATCTGCCAAATCTGACCTTTTGGGTCATCTCAAAATGTTGTTTTTAGTCTAACCACAAGTTTGCAGGAGTTTTGGAGGCCTCTAGGTAGGACATTTGCAAGGTCACTTTTTGCAAGTTTTGCGATAGTCCCCAACGTCCCACCCCAGAGCGATTAGAAATATGTGCATGATTTCCTTACTATTATTTTTGCAATATGTCCCAGATGATATCCTAATGCCTCTATTAAATTTTGAACTCATTCTGACATGATTTGACTGTCATTTTATTATTTTATGTATTAACTAGCTCGTAGGGCGCCCCTGTCACATATAGGAGAATCTGGGTAGGATATGCAAATTCTGAGCATTTGGGTAGTCTTAGAATTACATATAATGCCTAACCCATGAGTTTTAGGTGATTTGGATAAGCATAGGTGGGACATTGGAGCGCTCGCTTTGGAGAGGCCCCCGACGGGCAAACGAGCATAACGGGGCCGTCCGACGCCGCTTCGATGCAAAATTAGGTGATACCAATTCTAGAAGTTGTCCTTTACATTTATATATCATTCTGTAATCGATTTATCAATCTTATCACTGATATTCCACAAGCGCCCGCTGGAGGCCTTGGGGATTGCATGTTTTTCTAGATACGCATATGCTATTAATGATTTGTTGTCTTTCTATGCGTAGGATCTCACCACCAGGAATACTAGAGGGGCAGAAAGGAATGATGAACACATGGACACAAGCGGTGGCAACTTTTAGCCCGCCCACTTCGAATGTGGGCACGCGGAAGACGCTGGAAGCGTACCGTCCGATCTTGGAAGCGCGGCTTCTTTCGGGCATCCATTAATGTAACAAATTGTATCAAATGTTCTGAGCCCTAGAGGGGGGATGTATTGTAATCATATTAAAAGCAATATCAATAAAGGAGGCCCCGCTTTGTTTGCTCACATCTCGTTTCTGCGTCATTTCCTTCATGCATTGCTCATCGCATTCGTAGGACTTAGCATCTATATCTATTTTTGTTTGCATCATATCGGTACGCCATTTTTTTGCATGCTTTCAGATGCACATTATTTTTAATGTGCTATTACCTGACTCTTTAGGTGTGAGGTTCCCTTGGAATCTCTTAGACATGGTTTAGGACCTGTTAGAGTACGATTTGCAGTAACCTTTGATTATGGTATGGGGGAGTGCACTTATAGCATAGCTCTATTATGAGCTATATCATATTACATGATGGGGGTGAGCAGGAGTGAGATGCAGTATACTACTATAGATCTAGTGGTAAGAGCACATTTGCATAGACTGACCTAATGGATTGTCATTGGCTATAATGATCATAGAGAAGTATGACCAGTGCTATGCTATGTGGTGGCCATGAGATGTAGAGTCTAACCAGAGCCATCCATATTCTAGGGATGTGACACAATATACTAGGTCTTTGATGATATTATAGGTGAGTCAGGTTATATAGAGACCCCACCTAGGCTATCCTATGTGGGATGAGATAGGGATATACTAGGCCTGAGTTAGGAGTGGTAGATGGCTTGTGGGGCACCGCATAAAGGTGAGGGAGTTCTTTCACTATGCTCAAGTTACTAGGTAGTTTGGGATTACATAGGATGTGCCAAAGGAGCTTGTCCTCTATCACCATTGAAAGGCAAAAACATAGCTTCCAACACCATAGGTGACAGGGATGACAAAGGAGGTGGACCCTCCTATTGATGACACAGGTGCAAAGGATCCTAGGACCACTGTAGAGTATGATACTTGATGGGTTTCTTGATTATGGTAGGGTGGTGATAGCCTAGGCAAATCTAGGTATGAGGTGGCAATTAAGGGATGTGATGATGAAGGGCAACAAGTGCGTTGCAGGATGGAGGATGAGTGGGGACAAGCATCAGAGTATATGGATGATATCTAGGATGATGAGGGTGATGACGATGTTCTAGATGATTAGGTCTCATAGCTACTGGATCAGGTGCATAACTTACAGGTGTAGCTACAAGTAGCTCATAGGTAGGTGATGGAGCGAGATACATATCTCGCTACTATGCAGAGTCAGTTGAGTGTAGGCCAACAATAGTGGTAGGGGTATGCAAAGGACAGGGACTCTCTCCAGGCTTAGGTAGATTTGGCTATAGCATGAATTGATCATGTTACTATAGATAGGGATCTCTTGTAGGTATAGCTAATTATGTAGGACACCATAATAGATTCTAGGTATACTAAGAGAGATGCATTGAGGGCATAAATAACAACCACTACTACAGGTTCTAGATAGGATATAGTCTTGGTACAAGCTGCAAGGGATGTAGGGACACTATAGGCATAGGTTACTCGATACTTTGCTTGGCACAAATTAGATCAGGATTACATTAGCAGCTTGGAGGATGAGATAGAGCGATGTGGGGGTATATTACCCTCACGATTATCATTAGGAGCCTCTCATTAGAGAAGATAGACTGATTCTGGGTAACCATCAATGAGGCAACCAATACCTAGGTTTTCAGAGCATCCATAGATATTAGAGACTAGTGGTTCATATCCTTGTCCAATAAGAGCATAGGGTAGTGGTGAGAGCAATGGTGCAGGCACAACCTAAAAAATATATTTATGCTCTATATTTTGAGAGTGTGAGGTCTGAAGACCCACTCTATTATAGCCTATGGGTATTTTTGTACCTTGATGTACTTTTTGACACACACATATTTATATGATACTCTATTTATGGCTCATTATGTGTATTATGTCTTGGATTTTATGTTCATGAGATGCAGTTATGGATGCAATGCTTAGATGATGATGTGATTATGATATATGTTATGCGATGTATTAATGACATGCACTAGCTATATGATAGATGTATGATTAGATGCTATGATCTAGATATGTATGTGCTCTACTATGTATGCTTATATAGATGCAATGGTGAATGTTAAATGCATGTTGAAATGTTTCAATTGTTTATGCATTTACTATATGTAGTATGCTATGGTAGATGATATGTATGTAATGCATTAATTTCACGTTGATAGTCTAATGCAAATGAATCTATATGCTTTAATCACTTAAAATATAATGAATGGGTCTAATATGTGTTTAAGAAACTACTGGAAGACACCACAAAATGTATGAAAATCATGAATGAAAATGGTAACTCTTATCATAAGAATTAATCATTTAGACATCCATATGTGATATGAGATGATGTGAGATGTATGGGTTTTCCCTATAAGCTTTTGTAAGTTAAAATATATGCACAAAATAGTCAGTGGTCATCTAAATATCATTGTTGATATCCATCTAATATTTATCCTATTCCATGAACACCCCTTAATAAACAAAATTTTATAAGGAAAACTTTGTATGATTGATAAAATGATTTGTTGCTATTAGGGTAATTTTTTAGGTTTTCCATGAGACTTAAACACCCTAGTTGATTAATCAAAAGTTTTATAATTACTACACAAGACTCCTGAAAGATATAAGCCTATTAAGAAGACTAAGATATTCATTATCCCTCTATGTGCAAATAAATATATTAGATGAGGCATAAGACTACCTCATTTCCAAGTGGGTTTCAATCAACCCATTGTTGTAATGAAGGTCACCATATGTGTTGATGTATGATTTTTTCCAATTATAAAATCATCCTACAATTAAGATTGAAATTCTCTCTTGCAAAGAAAAATGTAGTTCTCCAAGGTTATTCACTTAATGTATTTAAATATCATGCAATGTATTAAAATAAGTGCTCAAATTATCTCAATGGTTTGCAAGTAACTGATAATAAGGGGCCTAGATTTTAGGTATTTTGATTTGACATCATCATATGCAATCTTTCCTAATATTTATTTTCTTGAAATTGAAACTCAATAATTAAATTTGATTTCAACTTGACCTTAAGACTATGAAAATTTAATTATGATCTCAATATGTAATGTTCAAAATTTTTATATTAAACACTTTATAAAACAATTTGTACAACCTGACTAAAGTTTATTTTCCAAATAAGATTTACATAAAATGATGGCAAAATAAACTTTAGACCCTTAATTATAAAGTTTACAACTCTATAATTATTGAATTAGGGCTCTAAATAAACTTTCAAATTAATCTTATATTTATTCTTCCAAATATAAATTAATAAAAATATTTGGAAAATGAATAAATATTAACCCTAAATTAAAGCTTAAACCTTATGATATAGCTTTAGGTTTATAAAATTCCAAAATGACCTTATAGTTTATTTCAAAAAATGCATTTATGTAAATGAAATAAACTTTAACCCTAATCATAAAATTTATAATTTTATAATTCTTGAATTAGGGTAAAAACCTTCTCGGTAATATAATATTGATTTGTCCAAATATTCATAAAATATTTGGATAATAAATCAATATGAAACCTAGTTATATAGTATCAAACTAGGTTTAAATCTCAAAACATTAAAATTGAAATAAAATCAAAATATTAGAGTAAAGAAATGAAATTAAAATGTGGACAACATACTACATAGCAATATTTGAACAGAACATTTGGGAAAACTAAATTTATGCAGACCAGAATTAACACAGTCCTACAATAAATCTAGTGTTATCTTCAATGGAACTTTAAATAAAAAATTATATAAAATTATTTAATTTAATCGAAACAATGTATTCACACATGTCTTAATAAAATAATTTGGTATAAAATCTATGGATCTTACAATAAATGATTTTCCTAAAACAACTATGCATTTAGATTTGTTTTATAACTTGCTTTTGCCTTCTCGCTCCTTCCTTCTTTCAATGCGTTCTTTGCTTGCAGTGTTCGACCCCTTCTCCCTTTACAATTTCTCCTTTTGTAATTTAAAAAAGTCATTGTGTTAGTTGGTTCATTCTGTTTTCCTTTTCCGTTCTGCCACAAATTTTCTAAATGAACTTTAAAATAGCATTCCATATTTGTACTTTCTCCTAATGATATCCTTTTTATAATAAAAACATAATATTTCAAAGTGCACCCACTTTATATAGCCTATAATTTTCATTTAATAACTTAATTTAACCATAACACTGTAGATATATTACATGATTTTATACCTAACATGATATTTCCAAACTGATGATAAGTGCATCACTTTTGAACATGTGAAATGCAGGTAAGAATATCATTTATGTTTCTGTCTATGTGATTCGTAGCAAATTTAATGCATACTGTAGAATTAATTCCAAAAACAATCTATTGATGATGGGTCCATCATGGTATCCACTTCAAAATACTGCACGGATATCACCATGACATGAAGATGAGAAACTACTGAAACATGTGTGCCTTTGATATGCCACCTTTCTGAATCACCACCATTCACATTTGTTCACTGTTGTCATTTTTTCATCAATGATATCCACTATTCAGTTCTTAAACTACGTTTTATTCTAATCGTCACCTCGAGCTACCCAATATCCAATTTCATCGTGTTATGCCATTTTTCTCCAGTGTTGTTCTCTATAACTAGGTTCAAGAATCTGCATTTTCAACACCATTACCTGTTAGATCCTGGTCATCATTACTATCAATACAAACTATATGCACCGTATTCACATATGTCATTGTAAAAATATTTTTTTGATAACTTCTTGATATGTTAATGCTTTGGTACAGTGCATCTTAGTTACAAACCCTTTAGCTACTATCCATTGTTGCACAAACAACCATCAAACTATACCAAAAATCATCATCATTTCACATTCATAAGATGTCATTGACCTTGAATTCCCTATACTTAAGCTTACCTATAAATATTCCTTGCCTGGTCATACTGTTCTTGAGCTACTGTTCATCCACAAGTATGAATTCAATACACTGATACTATCATCTACATGATCTATCCACATCGGATTCCCATTATTGCCATGTCGGCCACATATCATTGGTTCTTGTATGTTTTCCTTGGCCTGAATGTTTTGTTCTTCCAGCAATCTATGGTTCATCATTTCAAATCATCCTATCATCATACTGATATTCATCATAGCCAATGTGATATATAAAACCCAAACAACATTCATGTTTGCCTTTGCTATTTTAACAAGACAAATGTGTAGATGATGTGTTTATTTAAACTCGAGAAGTGCTATGTTTGTGACCTACACAATGCTCTTTGGTTATATTACTACCACAATGATTGCATCATACTACACGTTCATTATTTTATTAAACCATAACCAAATGCTCACACTATCATTATTTTAATTAATCATTTCAATATCTTCCAGCTCTGATGCCCAATTCCTTCATAATCAATATTGGTGCTCTATCTAGTATAGCTAGCCTCTACGTCGACCTTCACTCTACCATTTTTCTTGTGATGGGTGAGGTAAAAAATCCCCATTTATGTCATCCAAGTAAAACCATCGAAAAGTTGAAACTTGAAACACTACGTCCCACATCAATAGGTTCCACGTTCAGTGATAATCATTTGTTTAGTTAGGCTTAGAATTGAGGTTTGTTGTAAAAAAAATTGTACCCTATGCTTCATACCGAATATAATAGTGTGTATGGAGAATCCCGAGACCTTCTATAATTGAATTCTGCATCATAGACTTCTGTGTCATTTTATTTCCTTTGCTAACACAGTCATTTTGATGAAATTACATGACAATATCATAGTCCTCTCAACCCAAACTTCACCTTGAAACCTGCATTTAGTGTTGACAGTGATTGACCATCACGATCTCTAAGGAACATATGACCATCTCTAATATGCCTTGAATACATTGAAATTAACATGCCATGGTGCTTGATCATGTTGGTTTTAGCACCTGACGTTTCACTAAATCCAACTTCTCAAAAACCCCCTCAAACTTACAAAAAAAATTAGACAACGTTTTATTAGAAACTATCAATCTATTTGAAAACAATAAAATAAAATAACATAAGCTTTAAAAATAAAATAAACCTTAAAACAATTATCTATTTTATTTTTATTTATCAGCTTTTGCATTTAGGCTATTAGAAATTTTTCTCTTTGAAGTATACCTCTACATTGCTCTCTTTAGACATTGCTCTACTATCGACCAAACATTTATAGCCATGGTAGAGATTATCTAAATCTCCCAAATATTAGGTGAATTTTACATTTTGAATTTTCTTTATTTCAGTCTAGACCTAGCTCCACTACCAGTCAGACATCTATAGCCCCGGTGAAGGCTATCTAGACTATGGTGACTGATTTGTCTTTACTTTCCATTGTATTTGCTTTGCTTACTTTTTATTCAAGCTTTATATTACTTTTGCAAAATTCACCTGCCATTTGGGTTAGAGATCAAGTAAGGCTAAAAATTGAGTATATTGAATTTTCACCTTAATTTGCAAAACCAACAAATTTCATCCTTCTATATTTTCAAAATATATTCCTTTAAGATGTGTAGTACTTGTGGAGCATTTACAAAAATGATTTCACCATTTTCAAACTTTCATTGTCTTAATTCAAATTCATAAAGATATATATTAACCATCTCATTTTCCTTTTCTTCAAGTTTCATATGTTTTCAAAATAGGAAATTTTGTCCTAAATGACACAAGAACAAATACCAAACAAAATCATCAAGTGTTTATTGTAACTACCACAACTACCTCAATAGAAGAAACCATACCAAAACTCTCACAAACAACACAATTGAATACTAAAATTGTGGCATAAGCTAGTATTATTGAAAAACAACAATGGAATACATCCAATGATTTCACAAAACCAAAACATCGATAAACAAGAAGATTATAAAACTTCACAAAACAAAAAATTATGTACAAAATAAAACAAAAACACAAAAACCCAAAAAGCTATTTACAAAAATATACACTATGTACAAAATGATGACAAATTTATGCTATCACTTCCCTAGATCCCAAATACGATTGGCACACTGTAAAAGACATATATTATTATATGCATGCCAAGTTTTACATAACTCCAACCAAAAGAAAATTAGGCCAAAAATATAACAAATTTTATTTTGCCTTTCTCATCCCATTGATTTAATTCAAGTTTATAAGCAATTCCATGTTTAGGATTTGATTCATTAAATTTACAAGTGAATACATGATTTTTAATTATATTTTGCTTATTCAATGAGATATAACTTTCAAAATCTGATTTTTCACTTTGAATTAAGTTTTCATTTTCATAAGCATATAAGACTTCTTTCAAATAAGAGACTACTTCTAAAAATTTTAAAGCAAAATCATCATCTATGTCTTTAGGCCAATCATACTCATGCAATAATTTACAAGAATCTAGGATATTTACAAAATGAGAATCATTATAAGTTTGTATCCTAGATTGAATTGTTAGCTATTGATGAACTTGGTTCAATAATTCAAGCATATCTTCTTTTTCATTTAGTAATGCAATATTATTCATATAGGGAATAGAAATCCACTTTAGTTTTTGATCAACCTCCAATGGCATTTCATTATAAACAACATCTAAATCCAATAAACAATTATGTAAACTTTTACCTGATTCTTGGATGTTTGAATACAAAGGATAATATTCTACCTTTTGTACACTTTTATTTACCACTACTTGGTGAGCCATTGTAATCTTTTCTTTTTCTTCATGGTCTCTATCATCATCATCATCATAATTATTTCATATCCCTTTATCTTTCTCAATGACCTATTTTTCAAAAACATCAAAATTAGGCATCCAATCAAGAATATGTTCATATTTTTCAAACCATAAATCTTGTTGATAAAACAAAGCAATATTTTCTTTAGTATGAATAGAAAATTCTAATTCTTTATTATCCATACATGAAGTTTCTTCATTTGAATATTCAATACAATCATGAAAATTTTCACACAAATCTTCAGTATTCGAGAATGAAATAAAAGAATTTACCTCTTCTTCATATAAAATAGATGAATCATAAGAAACATTTACCATTTCCTCTTTTTCTATTTCAACAAGATGTTCCACAAACTCATATTTAAAATGATCAAATTTTGGAACATTTTCTATGTCTACAAATGACTTGACATCTCTTAATTGAACTAAAATTGTAATATCTTCATATGAAGTAGAACTTTCAACATCCTGCATATCAAATGAAATAGAAATTTCATCAGTAGGAGTATGAGAAAACAATGATTTACCATACAAACCCCAACCATTATAATAATTCTCTTCTAAAATCGAAGGGTGATATCCTATCGTGTCTTCAAACAACATATGATATTTTGGCTGTACATGAATTATAGGTTCTTCATGTAAGATATCAACTTTAGTGTCCTGCATATCAGATGAAGAACAAAAATTATCAGAAGGTATAAAAGAAACACATTTCTCATATCTTCCCCAACCATTATAATAGTTATCTTCTACAGCTAAAGGGTGAACTTCAACCATATCTTCTACAATATTTAGATATATGTATAGATTCCTTTTCACATTCCCCTTCATCAATCACTTGATGTGAAAACCTACTAGTTTCTTGTTGTATAGATATTATAGAATCCTTAGATGAGATAAGGTTTTCATTTTCTTGCACATCAATTGAAATAGAATCTTCTTTGGAAATTGCAAAAGAAGTGAATGATTCTTCTTCATTATCTGAAATAAGGACATCATTATATTTTTGAAGCACCTGGTGAAATTTCATATCTTCTTTTATGATATTTTCAGATTCATCTTCAAATTCATTTTCTTTAATTTCAAAAAATTCATCTTTCTCAGATTCATCCTCCTCAATTTCAAAGAATTCATCTTCCTCAGATTCATCCTTTGGTGAGACAAGGGTTTCTTCAGTGGGATCAATTTTTGTATTTTGTTTTATAAGATCATCCCAATCCTCCTTTGTGAATAATGGCTCTAAGCCAATTTCTACATTTTGATCAACTTGATCATCACAATGTTCATTGATGGGTATTGACTCTGAAACTTGCACCTCATTCTCAACATCTAAGGTAGTTGTGACATCTAAACTATCAATCTCAACCTTACTCATTTGTGATATTTGATTATGAGTTTTAGGTCTAAGTCTATATAGTTGTTCCATATTAACACCTGGAGATATCAACTGTTGTTCAAATGTTACTGCCTCATTGTAAGCTCTAGGTAATGATGTAATTTTAAGACATTTTCCCAAAAACATAGAAGTAACGTGATCTAAGGCTCCCATGTATATTTGAGTAGCTCTTTATTCTAAAATGATATAATGTATCCCCACATCGGTATACAACCTATGGAATTTATCATTAAATGATCTCATGGGTTCATTAATTTTTTTATGGATAGAGACAAATTGATTTAACATCATAACTAGATCATCCAACTTTCCAAAATGTTTGAGAAATTCTTCTTCTAGTTTAGCCCAAGAAGTGGTAGAACTTACAGGTAAATGTAGGTACCACTCAAACGAAACTTCATCCAATGGGTAAGAAAACAACCTACAAGGAACATCTCCCTGCATAAGTTGCAAATGACTTAACACGCTCTTGTATCTCTGAATATGTTCCCTGGCTTGATCCACATCATGCCTAAACCTGGGTAAACAAACTTCTACACCTTCAAGAATTTGATGAATAGGCATGTTTAAATTGCTATAATAATCACCTATCCAAGATGCAACTATTTTCTTTATTGAAGTAAACAATGCCATTAGTGAACTTTAAAGAACACAACTTTAATGCCAATATTATTAGTCAAAGAAATATATCTTGCAAATAAGCATGAAATGACTAATCAATTAATAGAAATATATGCATCAATTAAACCTTGGCATTAAATAACATCCTTCAATTTGCAATTTTTTTTTTTAACTAAGATTTGAATGACTACAAATGAAAATCAAATATTTACCTTTCAGGCCCTCCTTCTAGTGCCAATTTTGTTGAGGTATGATTTTGTCCAATTACAAAATCACCCTATAGTTAGGATTGAAATCCTCTCTTGCAAAGAAATATGTATTTCTCCAAGGTTCTTTCACTTAATGTGTTTAAGTATCATGAAAATGTATTAAAATAAGTGCTCAAACTACCTCAGTGGTTTGCAAGTAACTGATAACAAGGGGCCTGGATTTTAGGTGTTTTGACTCGACATCATCATATGCAATCTTTCCTAAAATTTATTTTCTTGAAATTGAAACTTAATAATTAAATTTTATTCGAACTTGACCTTAAGACTATGCAAATTTAATTATGATCTCAATATGTAATGTTCAAAATTTTTATATTAAACACTTTATAAAACAATTTGTACAACCTGACTAAAGTTTATTTCCCAAATAATATTTACGTAAAATTATGTTAAAATAAACTATAGACCCTTAATTATAAAGGTTACAACTCTATAATTATTGAATTAGGGATTTAAATGAACTTGTAAATTAATCTTATATTTATTCTTCCAAATATAAATTAATAAAAATATTTGGAAAATGAATAAATATTAACCCTAAATTAAAGTTTAAACTTTATGATATAACTTTAGGGTTTATAAAATTCTGAAATGACCTTATAGTTTATTTCTCAAAATGCATTTATGTAAATTCACATGAAATAAACTTTAACCCTAATCATAAAATTTATAATTTTATAATTCTTAAATTAGGGTAAAAATATTCTCAGTAATATAATATTGATTTGTCCAAATATTCATAAAATGTTTGGATAAATAAATCAATATGAAACCTAGTTATATAGTTTATAACTATATAATATCAAACTAGGTTTAGATCTCAAAACATTAAAATTGAAATAAAATCAAAATATTAGAGTAAAGAAAAAATTAAAATAGCGAACAACAGACTACATAGCAATATTTGAACAGAACATTTAGAAAAACTAAATTTATGCAGACCAAAATTAACATAGTCCTACAATAAATTTAGTGCTATCTTCAATGGAACTTTAAATAAAAGAATTATATCAAATTATTTAATTGAATCAAAACACCGTATTCATGCATGTCTTAATAAAATAATTTGGTATAAAATCTATGGATCTTACAATAAATGATTTTTCCAAAATATATGTGCATTCAGCCCTGATGTATAACTTGTTTTTGCCTTCTTTCTCCTTCCTTATTTCAATGCGTTCTTTTCCTACAGTGTCTGACCCCTTCTCCCTTTACAATTTCTCCTTTTGTAATTTAAAAAATTCGTTGTCTTAGTTGGTTCGTTCTATTTTCCTTTTGAATTCTACCACAACTTTTCTAAACGAACTTTAAAATGGTGTTCCATATTTGTACTTTCTCCTAATGATATCCTTTTCATAATACGAACATATTATTTCAAAGCACACCCACTTTATATAGCCTATATCTTTCATTTAATAACTCAATTTAACCATAAACACTATAGCTATATTACATTATTTTATACCTAACATGATATTTCCAAATTGATGATGGATAAGCACGTCACTTCTGAAAGTGTGAAATACATGTAAGAATATCATTTATGTGTATGTTTGTGTGATTCGCAACAAATTTAATGTATGCAGTAGAATTAATTCCAAAAACAATCTATTGATGATGGGCCCATCATGGTATCCACTTCAAAATATTGTGCTAATATCACCATGACATGGAGATAAACTACTACTAAAACATGTGTGCCTTTGATCTGCCACCTTTATGAATCATCGTCATTCGCATTCATTCACTATTATCATATTTTCATCAATGATATCCACTATTCAGTTCTTACACTATGTTTTATTATAATCGCCACCTTGAGTTACCCAATATCCAATTTTGCTGGGTTATGCCATGTTTCTCCAACACTGTTATCTATAACCAGGTTTAGGAATCTACATTTTCAACACCATTACCTATCATATCTCGATCATCATTGCTATCAATACAAGCTATATGCACCGTCTTCACATATGCCATTGTAAAAATATTTTTTTGATAACTTCTTGACCTGTTAATGCTTTGGTCCAGTGTGTCTTAGTTACAAACCCTTTAGCTACTATCCATTGCTACACAAATAGCCATAAAGATATACCAAAAATCATCATCATTTCACATTCATAATATGCCATCAACCTCGAATTCCTTGCACTTAAGCTTACCTATAAATCTTCCTTGCTTGGTCATACTATTCTCGAGCTATTGTCCATCCACAGGTACAAATAAAATACACTTATACCATCATCTACATGCTTGATCCATGTCAGATTCCCATTCTCACCATGTCATCCAAGTATCACTGGTTCTTGTATATTTTTCCTTGACCTGAATGCTTCGTTCTTATGGTAATATATGGTTTATCATTTCAAATCATCCTATCATCATACTGATATTCATCGTAGCCAATGTGATATATAAAAACTGAACAACATTCATGTTTACCTTTGCCATTTTAACAAGATAGTTGTGTAGATGATGTTGTGTTTATTTAAACCTAAGAAGTGCTATGTCTATGACCTACATAATGCTCTCCAATTATCTTACTGCCATGGTGATTGTATCATACTACGGGTTCATTATTTCAGTAAACCACAACCAAATTTGTACACTACAATGATTTTAATTAATCATTTCAATATCTTCCAAATCTGATGCCTAATTCCTTCACACTAAATATTTGTGCTCTGTATTGCACAACTAGCCTCTACGTCAACCTTCACTATACTATTTTTCTTGCGATGGGTGAGGTAAAACATCCCCATCTACATCATCCAAGTAAAACTATTGACTAGTTGAACCTTGCAACACTACGTCCCACATCAATAGGTTCCACGCTCAGTGATAATCATCCATTTAATTAGGCTTAGAATTGATGTTTGTTGTAAAAACAAAATCATACCCTATACGTCATATCGAATATAATAGTGTGTATGGGGAATCTCGGGACCTTCTATAATTGAATTAAGCATCATAGCCTCCTATTTCATTTTATTTCCTTTGCTAACATAGTTGGTTTGATGAAATTACATGACGGTATCATAGTCCTCTCAACCCAAACTTCACCTCGAAACCTGCATTTAGTGTTGACAGTGCTTGACCATCACGATCTCCAAGGAACATATGACCGCCTCTTATCTGCCTTGAATACATTGAAACTAACATTCCATGGTGCTTGACCACATTGGTTTCAGTGCCCGACGTTTGACTAAATCCAACCTCTCAAAAACCCCTCGAACCTGCAAAAATAATTAGACAACCTTTTATTAAGAACTATCAATATATTTGAAAACAATAAAACAAAATAACATAAGCTTTAAAACACAAATAACATAAACCTTAAAACAATTACTTTATTAAAACAAAATTTTAAAAGAAAATAAACAAAACTACATGAAAATAACATAAATTTTAAAATACTTAAAATTATAAAGTTTAAAATATTTTAAACTTTATCCTTAACTTTTAAATATTTTAAAATAACACACATTTTAAACATAGTTTATAGAAAATTTAATTTAAATAAAACAAACCACAAAATACCATTAACACCAAACTACTTATACACAAAGCTAGCTATAAACCAAAATATCATAACATTTTCAAATAAAATTGTAAAAAATTTGCAAGAGGGTCCCCAAAATTGGGGTTGTTGTGAAGGAGTCACAAGAATATGGTCATCATGATCCTAAGTTTGAACATAGTTGAACTAGAATACTAGGTAATACAAGCCACCTAAAGCTATATCATCCATAATCTGACACTGGTCTGCACAAAAAAGGTTGCTAATGTGATAGACATATCGCCATGTGTAAGGATACTTCATTGTGAGGCGGGTTTCATTCAACCCATTGTTGTAATGAATATCACCCCATGGTGGTCGAATACTAAGGATTCCAGGGATTCAAGATCATTACCCTCTTCTTTTCTTTTCATTTTTTGGGATACTTACTCATGCTTAGTTATGAAAATTACTATTTATTTTGTATTTTGTTTTCTTTTTGAGCAAGGTATTTTCTTAGTGATGAAAATCACTGTATATTTTTACTTTTGAAATTTGCTCATTTTGTATAAAAGTAAGGGAATTTTTGGGTATGGGGGAGCTTGTCCTTTTATCAATGATCAACATTCTAGACCATGCACATAATAATATGAGCAAGAAAAACCTTTCACTTAAGGTGACTAGGATCACTTTGTAGTGTCATCCTTCCTTGTTCAAACTAGGATTGTTATTGTTTAAAATTGTGATGGGGTTTTGATATATGTAAGGTACTATCAAAACTATAACTCATCTTCAAAAGCCAAGATATATTTCGACAAAATATGAAAATATAACTAAGGATGGTCGAATGATTGGAAAACCCTAGTATACACCTGATAGCAACTCCATAGGATGTGTTGAAAAACACAATTACTCACAAGGAATATGAATGATGATGATTTTGAGGATGCATGTTTGGCATACAAACATGGTGTCATCTAGAATATTGAAAACATGACCTATCCTAATGCAATTGCAATGGATGAAAATACCTAATGCAATGCAACTAATGAATGCATGTTTTGAAATACAAAAATGTAAATATTTTTGTGTTTTTAATGTTTTGAATTGTTTTTGTGTTTTGTTGTATTTTTTATTTTTTTTTGGATTTTGATGTTTTTTTAGGAAGAAGGTGTAATACCTTATGTACCCCTAGTGTACGTGTCACTCAATGAAAGTGAGGAAGGTGTGATACCTTCAGAGTTCTCACATTACTTCATTAGTTGTGATGTAGATGGTGCGGAAGGTGTGCTATCTTGAAGACCCCCATTGTGCATGTTGATCACTGCAATGTAATCAACCTGCTTAGGAAGAGTGATAGAAATCAACTCTCCTTGTTGCAGCATGAAACTATGTGAGGTGTCAATGTTTTTATGGGTTAAAACAAGCGAACCATCTGCACGAAGCTCATTCTGTTCTACCATTTGTTTGACCACATTCTTGAATGAATAGCAGTTGTAGATGTCATACCCATTTATATAGTGATAAATACAATAGAGACTTTCACTGTGTGATCCAATCTTAGGTGTTATTGGTTTGACATGTGGTAATGCAATTGCATTTACCTCATATAGTTTTTGAAATAAAGTTGTATTAGTCATTGAAAATGCGACTACTTAATGAGATGGCTTGTTAGGATGATGAGGCAGTAGTTGATCTTGGGGTCATAAATGAGATGATGAAGCATGACTCGAGGTGGGTTTATCTGAGGTGGATGAACCATCTATGAGTGAGGTCTCCTTTTCAATAAGGTCTTGGATGACTTTGTTAAACCCATAACAATTGTGAATGTCATGTCTCTCTATTCGATGATAAAGGCAGAAGTGATCCTCCCTATAACACTTATTTTTGACTTTGTTTGGATCTAAAGGATGTATGTCAGACAACATGATAGCCTTAGCTTCTTGTAGTTTCTAAAAAATGGTTGACATAGAGTTGTTTAATGGAGTTCAAATACACTGCTAGTTTTTCAAGTGTGTAGAACACACAAGCTAATTTTGGTAAAGTGATTGAGCTATAGGTATCTCGATTGTTTCCTTAGGTGGCTCTTTCTACTTTTTTGTGCAAGAGATGGATCACTGCCTATGCTTATTTTTTGTCTATTAATTTAAATTTAATCTCTCTCAAGCATGTCATGTATTGTGGTATTTAAACTGTGATATTATTGAATGTCATAACCATTTTGTCTATGATATAGACAATATACCTCCTCATTATATCCATGGGATTTTAGATGATTCAGATTTAAAGGGCAAACCTTAGGCAAAGTAATGACTTTTATGGTACATAATAAATTAAAAATCAATATCATAGGTTCAGGTAATGATGTATAAATGTACGGTAATTGGTGTGGCTAACTCGGTGCTTGCTCTTGTTGAGATTTTTCTTATGGCTATACAGGAGGTGGTTTGACCTCAGACGTGGTTTTATTTTGTAGTTCCATTCTTGTGATTTGGTACATGATTAGTTGCAACGCATCATTTTGCTAATCTATTTGTATTTCCATCCCAGATGATCTAGAATGTGTTGCAAGACTAATAGGGATTTGGAATGTATCGTTATTGAAGGGTCTGGATGATCATTACCCACTGTAGGAGTTGAACAAGTGGTTGTATAAGAACCCTTGGGTAAATGTGAATCACAAGTCTTCTTTGTCTAAGAAGATGTAGACGTTTCTTAATGATCCATTTTAATATTTGCACCCACATGCTCATGTTTGTGACTCCATTCATTTTTATTCCACTTTGTAGTGTTTATCTATGATAACTTGAGTACCTCCAGTTTGATGTGGGGGAGACACCCATTCTTGTTCTTTTGAATGCATTGTAAGAAATGAGTTAGGTGTGACTAATTTCAATGGTGGTGGCACTTATAGCATGACAATATGATTTTATGGAACTATATGTTACATTGATAGATTTAGATATGCTTGGTTCTCTACCTTAATATTGACCATTCCCATAAACTCATAAAAAGGCATTTTGACATTTGGACAAGTTGTGGGTAGCTCCTCAACTTGCTGAGGTTGTTCTATTTTAGTTGTGATAGGTAATATTTTCTTCTTGTCCTTAGGTATGATGTTGTCTTGCATTGTGCTAATGAGAGCAGATGGAGGAATCTCCTTGATTAACCCCTTCAAATTTTATCCCTTAAGTTATTTTTATGCTTTAAATGGGAATAAGGAGGGATTATTAATTATGGTAGATATGCAATTGGTAATGATGGTTTAATGCATGCTCTATTTGAATGTTTTATAATTTCATATATAAGAGTATCATGGTGCTTGTATGGGGCAAGAGGCTCATGTGGTTCATTGATCATTTTGTAATATTTGAAGGGATCTGGATCAATGTGCACCACATATACTTGAATTTGATGTACAAACTTGAGGTGTTGATGGACAATGGAGAGAAAACATTCCATATCTCTCATCCAAGGTCTGCCTAATAATATAATGTATTTTTTCTCACCCTCTAAAATGTGGCACAATGTAGGTATGATCTTTATCCCAACCTAGATGGGGAGGACTATTGTGCTAAATATAGGGGGTGTAGCATAATTAAAGGATCTTAATGTGAATGTAGAATCTATGATGTGTGATGATGAAAGGTTGAGGTGTTTCAATGCAATGACAATGATGATGTTAATGGATGAAACGATGTCAATAAAAACTCACTTATAAGGAATTTTATTGATGCTCGCTATGATATGCAATGATATATCGGGTTCATTATTAGGGATAGACCTAATCTCTTGCTTGTGGATTGTGATCACAGTATCCTTGTATGATTGAATGATATTTAATGGTTGTAAGGACTATGATACATGATCAAATATGACTAGATTTTTTGGTAAAGTAGACTGGTTAGGGTGTTTCTTGTTCTCCATTGTGATATTTATCATGCTAATAAATCCCTCATTGGGTGGGGCTATGTGTACCTCATTGACATGTTCAATTTGATTATCTTGAACCTCATGTTTGGGTAAAGGATATTTGAATATGTTGATGTGTTGATTATCAATAGCCGAGGGGCTATCTATTTGCAATTGGTTTATGTCTAACATATTCTACACCATTTTTTTATAACATAATGCAATATTGGATGTCGTGACCATTTTTTTGATGATACACATAAAACAAGTCTTCCCTATACCCCTTTGGTTTTGGATGATTAGGATCAAGGGAACGTATCTCAGGAAAAGTAATAGCCTTGGCCTCACATAAATGGTTGAAAAGAGACACCAAATATTTAAGCAATGACATGTAATTGCAAGGTGTTTGACATTATCATTTTTGTGCTTGGTTCTCATTACACTGATTGTGATGTGTTGGGGGAGGTTGAGCCTGATAATTTGGTTATTGTTGGTTCTTCTTAAATTTAGGAATATTTAACACAATTTGATTCGTAGGTGCATGTTTTGCCTAATGGTGGTTGTTGTTGCGTTGGTTTTTATTTCAATACTTTTTAGGAAGCTTCAAGTCATCCTCTTGGACCTTAACATCCTCTATGACTTTGGATTATGCCAAAGCCTCCTCAAATGTTGAATATTATTGCAACTAAAGTAGAAATGAAATATGTTTGGAAAAAATCTTTATGACCATTCAAGTTAGTTTAGATATAGGTATGGTGAATGCGAGTTTGAACATAATCTTCCACCATCTGTTCTTGTAGTCCATAACCAGCTCGTCGTCATATTGATGTAAACTTGACAAGTCAAAAAGGTTATATTTATTCTTGATGCCAAAGGAAAATTGTTCACGAAAAGTATTTGCTAGTTGTTCAAAGATAGTTATATTGTTCCTTGGTAGTTGATTATACCACTCGAAAGTATAACCTGAGAGTGTTATCTGTTGGAAATTTGAGTTATTTTATGTTTTCATTGATGTCACATGGATCATTGATGTCACATTGAGTTTTTGTGGTAAAAGCACTTCATAGATAATCATCTATGATATTTTGGAGAGCATGGATATATACAAGATTTTTATGAAAACCAAGGTGATGGGTAGTCGTTATACCATCATTAAATCTCAAAGATCTTATCAATCCGGGGTGGTGTCCAAGGCTATCTACGATAGAAAGTTCAAGCAGGGTTGCATTTCAGCTCATTTGGGAGCAGCAGGTCTTATTGGTGGAATTGATTGTGTGGGGGATTTGTGTCACTTCTACCCCTAAATTGCATAAATTTAACTTTAATCTATTTGCAAGAATGAAAAACTAATTGTTGTCTACAGAAATAAATTCCTAATTACAATTGCTAAATTGAGACTTAATTGATTTGCGGAAGGAAAATCCTAATTACGAGTTGCTAAATGAGAAACCTATTTACTTTTGCAATGATGAGATAAAACAAGTAATCAACTTCTGTCAATACTCTGAAACAGAAGGTCGTCAATCTTCTCTGCAGTGTTTGACAGCAAAAACAAGAATGCAGGAAATTATAGAAAACTTGTAAATTGCTGGAAATGTAAATTGCAGGGAATTGGAAAATTACTGAAAAATAAAGAAACTGATTATATCTATTGCTGATTACATCACAAATGTAAAATAGATGGATAAAAACTAAAACAGAAATCAAATACCACAAAATGCTGAAATTGACAAGTTCCACTACTTATTCTCGCTATAGCAAAATCAGGACTGAAAACCCATGCATTAGTCCTTCTCCTAGATCTGAAAGTGGCCGGCCTCCTTTTCCAGAAGAAGGTATAATTTCTTCTCTAAGTCTTACTCACACTCAGACATAACAAATTAAATGGAATGAAACTGCACTTTTATTGCTTCAGAAACATAATTACAATTTTGTTGAAATCTTATGCGATCTGCAATCTGTTACAGGTCTATTATCTCTAATATGTCTAATCTCTAATCTAATATTTCTAATATCTAATATTCTTCCTAATAGCTCAACCTTTACGGGAGCTATCTTTTATAGATGCCTAAAATCTAATTACAAACATAAAATATGTTGTCTTGATATCCTGCAGAATTTCCTGCGTTTATCCTAGAAGAAGATCAAACTTGATATTTTCCATAAATGATGGCTTTGGATGGCAAAGACAACAAAATTAGATGGGAGATATTTTCCCTTAACTTTCTCAACCTTATTATCCCTTTTTCCACCGCCAAAAGTCAGTCAACAAGTCAAAAAGTACATTATGTTTTCATTCCAAAGATAAGTGGCTCATTCCGAAGATACTGCAATTCTCATTCCGAAGATCCGCTCATTTCGAAGATACTGCAATTCTCATTTCGAAGATCCGCTCATTCCGAAGATACTGCAATTCTCATTTCGAAGATCCGCTCATTTCGAAGATACTGCAATTCTCATTCCGAAGATCTGCTCATTCCGAAGACACTGTGTTTTCTCATTTCGAAGATATTTGTTCATTTCGAAGATCTTTAGAATGACCAACTATGTTGACTCCAAATGGTTTTGGCTGCATTTCTCAAGTGTATTAGACCTCAGGATCAGATTGCAATAGTCTTCATTCTTCCTTGGATGTGAATTCCATGCCTTGCCATTCATTGGTAGCTTGCTGGAATTTATATGGAAAAACCAGTTTTCTACTGCACAGTAATAAGTCTTTGTACTATTTGCTGAATTTAGAGAAACTAATGCTTAATGATCATCAAAATAAGACTACTGAAATGCTGCTTTCAACCTAAGCATGAAAATATAACATAAAACTATACAAAAACTGTTAAAAATCAGAATATAATGTCCTTAACACTGCAATCATGCAAACAATTAATACAGAGCATATTAAATCAACTTAACTAGCATATAAGATAATTCACAAGAGTTTTAGGCAATTTTAGGCAGTTTTAACTATTTAAAACATGCTATAAATGAGGCTTATCCAGGCCTCATCATCCCCCCCAACTTATATTAATGCATGCCCTCATGCATTGCAGTGGGCTATGGAGTCACAGATGTCCATACTCATATTCCATGTTTCATAGAACAATTTAATGCCTGTGTAATTTCTCATGAAGATTTCTGATTCATTATTCAAACTGATCATCTGGTTGGGAATCCTCTTCAAAAGTCAACTTGTGACAGACTGCTTTTTAGTTTCTCCACTTTTTGCTATAATTCTCAAATTTTCTTTTCATGTTTTTCAATAACATCTTTTCTTTCCTCAATCCATCTCATTTGTATTTTTATAACACTCTTGGTTGTTCTCAGTTGTTTTGTGATGTCCACCTCCTCTTCTTCATTTGACTTAGAACCTAATACTGACAAATCAACTATAGTTTGCTGCTCAACAATGATCTCATCCTCTGCTTCAGACCCCTACTCCTGTACAGGAGGTTCCATGAAATTATCTTATTATTACATCCAAATTCTCAGTGGCTTGTTGCACTTCTATGACATCAGGGCTATCCTGTCTGGTCTTCTCTTCAATCATTTGTTCTTTTATCTCTTTTTGTTGGAGTCTTGCAGACCTCCTAGTCCTTAATGTATATTTTCTCTTCTTGCCCTATTTTCTTGTGGTAACAGGGGCTGTAGGGATAGCTTCAAGCTCTTCACTGTGAACTTCACTCTTATATTCTGACAGATAAATAACATATTTAGAAAAATGAACCCTCTTCTATTTTATTTTTTTTCTGTCAGTTTCAGCCCTGACAAAATTACATACTACCCTTCACAGGTTGAAAAGTCTAGTAACCCATGTGGTTACGTTATTCCAGGGTTCTTGTAAGCTGGCCTTTTTTTTCATTTTTCACTTCATTTCTCTATTCTGATGCTGAGAAAGCTTCTCTCTTCTGTTGCTACAGTCATCTGCTAGGTCACTGATTTCTAGTTTCTACAGAATTACAGGGTTTGCTCTTGTTCTTCTTCAGAAAGAACTTTTTAATTTTTTACTTTTCCTTGTAATCATTAGAAAATATGTCTTCAAAAAGAAAATATGGCACACTTCCTTATTCTATGCTCTGAACACCTAGCCATCAATCATTGGACATCCTTGCCATCAAATTTTCTTTACTATTTTTAGCTCATCCATTCTGCATGCAAATTTTCCCACATGAGTGGTTATTAGCAATGAATGGTGGTGGCATGTTTGTTGGTTATTTTCCCTGTGATTCTCATACTTCCTTGATGGGTGCAAAATATGAGATGAATCTAACCGCAAGCCAGATGACATGTGTCAATGATCACATGGAGTAAAACAATTCTGCTGACTATGTCTTTTTCTCCCTCCTTGGATGCCACATGGAAACAGACTGTTAAATCTTCATTCTGAAGATTATGTTTCATTCTAAAGACTAAGCTGGGCATTTAATTTGAAGATAACCTCATTCCGAAGATAAACCTTCATTCTGAAGACACACCTTCATTCTGAAGACAAACCTTCATTCTGAAGACAAACCTTCATTCCGAAGACAAACCTTCATTCTGAAGACACACCTTCATTCCGAAGACAAAGCTTCATTCTGAAGATACCACGGTTATTTGAAGATACAACAGTCATTCTGAAGACATAGCAGAAACCAACATTTTTCTCTTTCTCCAAGCATGTTTTGTTTATGCCAACTCTTATGAACACTTTTATACTAATAGTTAATTGTCATATACTATATATCAAATATTTACAATGAGAAAAGTGCAAGAAACATATATACCTGGTTAAAACAAGTTAATGCAAGTTTTGAAAGATGATTGCTTCTGTTGATATTCTACCGAGGCTTCCTGCAACACTTCAAAAACAAGTGCAGTTGGTGAATTTGTACAATGATGACTCAGAACTTTCAAGGTTATGCATGCCAAAAACTGGTTTTCATGCATACCAACTCGATAGCGCCTTAGAAAAGGTTTTCACTGCTGAGCTATTCATTTTCTCTTCTTTTTTTTTTTTCTCTTTAACCTCTCCTTTTCTCTCTTTTTTTTTTTGTCTTTTTGATTCTGATTGTGCCCGTGAAGGAATTCATGACTTCCCTGAAATCATGCCCATGAAGGAATTCACGACCAGAATTTATTCATCTTTTTGTTTTCTATTTTTTTCTAATTTTTTTTCTTTCTTTTAAGATTCAAAGATATGATCATTTGAAATATTCATCAGAAGAAGAAGCCTCTTCTCTCAAATGTAACTGTGTGAGATACCGAGCAAATTCCACTTTTGTTAGTGGTTTATGGTACAACCTGTAAAAGATGTCCATTCACCACTAATATCCTCCTTACATCATCAACTAAAGAAAGTTGAACAACTTCATTCTCAGACTCCCCTGGTTCATCCTTGCTGCTCTTAATGTGATCATCATGCCACATTTTCCATTTTTGTTGAGTGAACTCTATTTGGTGAAGTGCTTCCAACCAAAGTTCATCAAATGCATTCAACTGCAAAATTTGTTTTTTTTGTACCTGCAACAACTCAATGCCAATTGCTAAAGATGCATAAAATGTTAGTAAAGCATTAGGATGTTGCACCAATATATCAAACAAATTTGCTCCCTGGTTTTTAGTCAACCAACTATTGTTGTTCAAAGGTTGTTTTGGCTGTGTTTCAGTTTGTTTTGTACCGGGCTTATTTGAATTGGTTTTTGGAGAAACATTTTTATTTACACCAATGGAGGCCAAAACTAAAGTATTCTTTTCATTTTCCTTATGTGTTCTAACGAAGCTGTGGGCTTTCTGTACAATCATACTTAGGTGTAATAAGTTTACCTGAAAGCAAGTTAACTAATTTTCCACCTTTTTGTATGGTTTTAGGATATACTTTCTTCTTTTTTCTTGGTTTTCTAAAACACATTTCTTGAACAATCCTAATAATGATTGGTACAACTTGAGGTAAAGGGATTGTAATAGTTAAATGTTCTAATTCCTTTATCAAATCTGATTGTGAAGATGTTACTTTTGATATCTCAGACTGTTCAAAATATGATACTTTATTTGATGAGGTATCTTGTTCTTCTTGATGTTGTTTTAGTGTGGATTTGTTTTCATGTTCATTCTTTTTAACTTCACTTTCTACACTGATAAGTGGAATAGGTTCAAGCAGTGGTTCACCTGAACACAACTGAGTTTTAACACAGTCACTAACATTTATTAGGGTTGTATTTTCTGATTCAACCACAAGAGACAGGGGTTACCTGTTTAACATGATTTGGATTGACCACAGGTTGAGTTGAAAACAGAGGTTGTTTTAATTTTTGTTGTTGTTGTCCATGATAGAAATTATGGATATAATTAGGCAACAAATTTGATTTTTGTTTTTGACAATGTTGCTGCCCTTTGTACAGATTTTGATGTTGTACCCATTGATATCCCTGTAATTTTGGCTGCAACCATGGTGGATGTTGTTGATTCCATTGTTGTTGCATCCATCCATGTTGAGACCATGCTTGGGAGTATGCCCATGGTGGTTGACTCCAACATTGTTGAAGTGGACCTGAAGCAGACCATGGCATATACCAAGGATTATTTCCCCAATGTGCAGGAAATTGAGAAGCATTCGATATGGAAATTTATGAAAATTATTCCCTTGTCCTTGTCCTACAAAATTGATTTTTTTCATAGGTTGAGACTGTTTTTCAAAGACACTTTTAAGTTCGGCAATAAACTACACTGATCTGTGGGGTGTCCTAATTGACAAATGCTACATGTAGCAGGTATAAATATTTTGTTCAAAGGACAATCATGAAGAGAGTGTTGCTTTTTACATTCTGAACAATAGATGGCTGAAGATTCAGTAGATTCATTTTTTTCATCTAATGTTCTATCATGTACTAAAACATCAGCCTCTTTCATGCATTCTTTCAAATCATGTTTTTCATTACCAATTCTGTGTTTTCTATGCCTTGAATGAGAGTAATTTTTACAGAGTTTAATAATTTCCTGAAATTTAAGTGCATTTGTATCTCCTCTTCCCAAGATATCCAATGCATCCCTAGATTCATCTTGTAGTCCCCTTAAGAATATGACTTTGCAAATTTCAGGTTCAACACTTCCACATCTCTTATGAACAAAAGAAAATCTGTCTATATAATCTTCTAAGATTTCATTTTCCTCTTGTTTCATTGTAAGAATTTCATCATTTTGATTCTTGACTTGACAATATTCTTGGTATCTCTCCAAGAATATGTTTTCCATCTCATCCCAAGTTCTAATTGAGTCAGGTGCTAAGGTGATAAACCATCGTAGAGCTAACTCTTTAAGAGTGGAAGGAAATAGTTTGAGCTTTTGATTGTCATTAGTGTAATCATGAGCTTGACATACAATTTTAAACTCAAACAAAAACATATCAGGATCTTCGGATGTAATTCCCTTGAAAGTTGGTAATACTGTAGGTGAAATGACCTTCATGGGAGCATTTTGATTAAGATCTAGTTGGATGGGATTTTGAAAAGTTCTAGCAGGTGCACTAGGGTGGAGCACATTGTTGGCTCTACCTTGATTCTCTTGTGAGCCTTCCATTGTAGGTTCCCAAAAACAATTATAAATCTTGTCAAATTTTCCTGATTGTATGGATTTGTCAAGAGAAAATGGTGTTGAACTACTTAATTTTCCTCCTTGTAATGATTTCTCAAAGGATCTTGCTGTGCTGGAAGTGGATGATTGGGATTCTTTGAAAATTCCAACATTTTTGGAAATAAAAAATTTAGACATTTTTGACATAATTTCAACCTCTTGTGAAATTTTTCTTCTTGTGGTTTCTTGCTTATTTCCTAAATGGACTGAAATACAATTTACCAATAACAATTACTTATACCAGTCATTACATTCAGATTTTACTCTAAAATTCACAACTTAGCATATTTAATAATTATTGGACTGCTTTTCACCTTCTAACAACACCGTGTTCCCGGAAACGGTGCCAAAATGATGGGTAGTCGTTATACCATCATTAAATCTCAAAGATCTTATCAATCCGGGGTGGTGTCCAAGGCTGTCTACGATAGAAAGTTCAAGCAGGGTTGTAGTTCAGTTCATTTGGAAGCAGCAGGTCTTTATTGGTAGGATTGATTGTGTGGGGGATTTGTGTCACTTCTACCCCTAAATTGCATAAATTTAACTTTAATCTATTTGCAAGAATGAAAAACTAATTGTTGTCTGTAGAAATAAAGTCCTAATTACAATTGCTAAATTGAGACTTAATTGATTTGCGGAAGGAAAATCCTAATTACAGTTGCTAAATGAGAAACCTATTTACTTTTGCAATGATGAGATAAAACAAGTAATCAACTTCTGTCAATACTCTGAAACAGAAGGTCGTCAATCTTCTGTGCAGTGTTTGACAACAAAAACAAGAATGCAGGAAATTATAGAAAACTTGTAAATTGCTGGAAATGTAAATTGCAAGGAATTGGAAAATTACTAAAAAATAAAGAAACTGATTATATCTATTGCTGATTACATCACAAATGTAAAATAGATGGATAAAAACTAAAACAGAAATCAAATACCACAAAATGCTGAAGTTGACAAGTTCCACTACTTATTCTGCTGCAACAAAATCAGGACTGAAAACCTGTCTGTTAGTCCTTCTCCTAGATCTGAAAGTGGCCGGCCTCCTTTTCCAGAAGAAGGTATAATTTCTTCTCTAAGTCTTACTCACACTCAGACATAACAAAATAAATGAAATGAAAACTGCACTTTTATTGCTTCAGAAACATAATTACAATTCTGCTGAAATCTATTACAGATCTGCAATCTGTTATAGGTCTATTATCTCTAATATGTCTAATCTCTAATCTAATATTTCTAATATCTAATATTCTTCCTCCTAATAGCTCAACCTTTATGGGAGCTATCTTTTATAGATGCCTAAAATCTAATTACAAACATAAAATATGTTGTCCTGATATCCTGCAGAATTTCCTGCGTTTATCCTAGAAGAAGATCAAACTTGATATTTTCCATAAATGATGGCTTTGGATGGCAAGGACGGCAAAATTAGATGGGAGATATTTTCCCTTAACTTTCTCAACCTTATTATCCCATTTTCCACTGCCAAAAGTCGGTCAACAAGTCAAAAAGTACATTATGTTTTCATTTCGAAGATAAGTGGCTCATTCCGAAGATACTGCAATTCTCATTCCGAAGATCCGCTCATTTCGAAGATACTGCAATTCTCATTCCGAAGATCCGCTCATTCCGAAGATACTGCAATTCTCATTTCGAAGATCCGCTCATTCCGAAGATACTGCAATTCTCATTTCGAAGATCTGCTCATTCCGAAGACACTATGTTTTCTCATTCCGAAGATATCTGTTCATTCCGAAGATCTTTAGAATGACCAACTATGTTGACTCCAAATGGTTTTGGCTGCATTTCTCAAGTGTATTAGACCTCGGGATCAGATTGCAATAGTCTTCATTCTTCCTTGGATGTGAATTCCATGCCTTGCCATTCATTGGTAGCTTGCTGGAATTTATATGGAAAAACCAGTTTTCTACTGCACGATAATAAGTCTTTGTACTATTTGCTGAATTTAGAGAAACTAATGCTTAATGATCATCAAAATAAGACTACTGAAATGCTGCTGTCAACCTAAGCATGAAAATATAACATAAAACTATACAAAAACTGTTAAAAATCAGAATATAATGTCCTTAACACTGCAATCATGCAAACAGTTAATACAGAGCATATTAAATCAACTTAACTAGCATATAAGATAATTCACAAGAGTTTTAGGCAGTTTTAGGCAGTTTTAACTATTTAAAACATGCTATAAATGAGGCTTATCCAGGCCTCATCACAAGGTAGGTAAAATAAAAGGTTTTATTTAAAACCATGGTGGGCTTATGTGGAAAGGGCTTTTCTTAAAATCCAAGGTGGAATTTTTCTTCATCGAAAAGGACCTCCAGTGATGAAGATATTAAATTTTAAAGTTTAAGTTTAAATTAATGGAGGGCCAACCTATGTGCAATTAATGGAGGTTGGCATATATATATGTAAAGGTTTCAATTTATTTCGGAAAGTGGGCATATTATATATTGTCCAAAATATTATTTTGAGGGCTATTTGACTAACTTATTTAGAAGGAGAAATAAGGTGTGTATAAAGAGATATTTCTGATTTTACAAACAGGTTCCAAAAGTGAAGTTTGCTTTGTTCTTTTTCAAGAGGATTAATTCTTTCATGAGGTGACAAGGTATGCAATATTTTGATTTATTTTATTTTATGGTATAAGTGGTTTTGGGAGCAAAAAGGTTATGCAATGTTTTGATTTATTTTATTTTATGGTATAAGTGGTTTTGGGAGTGAAAAGGTTATGCAATGTTTTGATTTATTTTATTTTATGGTACAAGTGGTTTTAGGAGAGATAAGGAAGGTGTGCAATTAAATGCCTTGGTGATGATTAATGAAAGGTGGATAAATGTTCATTATTTTATGATCTACTAACCCTTGTGAATATTGGCAAAAGAATATTGTGATTGTGGCAGATTTACAAAGAAGTTTTTCATCTTCATAAAAGGTATGGGCACATTCTCCTATTGATTGTTTATGGTGGCTGATTTTTAAAATATCATTGGAGGGAAAAGGAGTGCTTGTGGTTTCCTTTTAGAAAGTGGTTGGTTGAATGCTTCAAGGTTTTTCTGATTTGAGAGTTGATTTTAAACCTTGTTTTAGAAGAATAGTTGTTGAATCCCATTGGTTGTGAAAGAACTTGAGTTAGAAAATAACATGAGTATCATTGTTATGTGAGATTTGTGGTTGAGCATTTTTGGAAACATTTGAGTTGGTTGATACATACTTGGACTAGGATTGTGTGAGAGAGAGTTGTCCCTTGTGATGATTGGTTGATTTGAGTTGATTGAGCCTATTCAAGTGATGTGTGAAGTGATTGTTAAAGTTCTATAAAACAAACTATTCCATCATTCTATGTTGAGTTGAGATTGAAGTTAGAACATATTGAGTCTCTAACAATTATTTGTATGGTTCTATAATACTTGAATTGAGTTGAGGTTGATTTGAGTTGAGAGTGATATTAGAACATATTGAGTCTCTAACAATTCTCTTTATGCTTCTATGAGATTGACTTGAGTTGAGTTGAGATTGATTTGAGTTGAGTTGATTTGAGATTGATTTGGGTTGAGAATGAGATTAGAACATATTGAGTCTCTAACAATTCTATTTATGCTTATAGGAAGTTAATTTGAGTTGAGATTACCATTCATTGTTGAGTTAATTTTTAGTACTACTTGAGCATGATTGATTGAGCCTTTGAGAAGGCCTTTGGGATAGATTTGAGGACAGTGTTGAGATAGATTTATGGATAATTTAGGGTAATTTTTTGGTGATCTTGCTAGAGCATATTTGGGCAAGTTCTTGGTGAGCTTGCTAGATCATATTTAGGCAAGTTCTTGGTGAGCTTGCTAGAGAAAATTTGGATAAGTTCTTGGTGAAATTGCTAGAGAAGATTTGGGAAAGTTCTTGGTGAGCTTGCTAGAGCATATTTGGACAAGTTCTATGTGAGCTTATTATTCAAAATTTGACGAGTTCTTTGTGAGCTTGTTTAGCAGGTTCTGTGTGAGCCTATTGAGCAGGTTCTTAGTGAGCCTATTGAGCAGGTTCTTAGTGAGCCTATTGATAGATCTTTGGAGGTGACAGAGTATAGAGGACGAAGTCTCAGTGGATAGAGATTTAGCAACTAGTACAATTGAATACAGATCTGAGTGAGGAGTCTTCAAGTGGAGAGAGATCCACCAGTCAGTGTAGTAGAGAGACAAAGTGTTATAGAAGATCACATATCCAGAGTAGAAGGGGAAAGAGTTATCCTATAGAAGTGATCCATGAAATTGATATTAGGGGATCAACATCTCCTTTGGATAAAGATCCATAAAATTTGTAATTGGAAGTGATTCCCAAAGATATTTATTGAGAAAGTTTTAGTAAAATATTTTCTACATGGAGTAGCCCACATTGGGTGAACCACATAAATTGTGGTGTCTCTATTGTGTATGGTTTTTGTGCATTTCTTTGATTATTGCTATTGATACTGCTATATTTACACAACATAATATTGAATTAGAATAAAAAGTAAAAAGTGGTCTTATACTGTTCACCCCCCATCTCAGTATAAGCTTGTGTTCTTTAATTGATATCAGAGCGGGTTCCTTCGGAAAGACTAATAGCTTAAGGGAAAATTCTACTAGGTTACAAGATGGACAAATGGTATATTGACAGTGGGTGCTCTAGTCATATGACTGGGTATAAGAATAAGTTCATTTCCTTAAAATGGAACAACAGTGGATCTATAATATTTGGTAATAATGCTTCAGCTAAAATCAAAGGGAGAGGAACTTTAAGTTTGAATTATGGAAAGACAACTACACAAGGTGTAATCTATGTTGAGGGTCTGAAACACAACCTACTAAGTGTAAGTTAGCTTTGTGATCGAGGTTACACAATTACTTTTTCCTGTATAGGATGAAAAATTAGGAAAACAAAATCAGGAAAGCTTGTTGTACCTGTAGAAAGAACAAATAAAAATCTCTACATGTTTAGTGAAATAAAAAGGGAAAAATGTCTTTTATCTTAAGAAGAAGAGAGTTGGCTATGGCATAAAAGGTTGTGTCACTTGAACTTTGATAACACAGTAAGGATAAGCAACAAACAAATTGTCAGAGATCTACCAAAGATAAAAAGACCTTAAATTATAATTTGTGCATAGTGTCAGTATGAAAAGTAGACAAGATCAAACATCAAGGCAAAAGAGTATTCCTCTTCCAAGTTATTAGAATTGATTCATACTAATTTATGTGGGCCCATGAGAACTAAAATTCTACAAGGTGAAAGTTACTTCATTTTGTTCATAGATGATTATTATAGAATGACTTGGGTTGTTTTTTTGAAATAAAAATAAGAGGCATTTGAGCATTTCAAAGTATTCAAAAAAATGGTAGAAAATGAAATAGGAAATAAGATCAAGTTTTTGCGATCAGATAGAGGAGGGGAATTCATATCTATAGAATTCATTCAATTTTGTGTTTAACATAGAATTAAAAAATAATATTCAGTAGCCAGGACACCTCAGCAAAATGGAGTAGTAGAAAGAAATAATAGAACTCTTGAGAATATGACCAGAGCAATGCTAAACGAATAAAAAAATTTAGCTGCATTTTGCAAGGAAGCAATCAGTACAATAGTCTATGTTATGAATAAATCTCAAGTTAGAACAAATAAAAACATAAGACTCCATATGATTTTTGGAAAGGAAGACCTCACATGGTAAACTACTTTAGAATTTTTGTAAGTGTTACATCAAAAGAGAAGATAAGGACTTGGGAAAATTTGATCCTAGATGTGATGAAGGTATTTTTATTGGATACTATAAAAAAATTAAGGCCTACAGAAGCTACAATAAAAGAACACATACCATGTTGGAAAGTATAAATGTCAGAGTTGATGAAAGAACAGGAATAAATGAGCCATCTCAGGAAGATATTCCTAAAGAAGAAGAAAGTTGTCAGGAAGAAATGGGTGAAGATTCATATGAAGAAGACTTGCAGAATATACCCTCCAAAACTACATCAAGATATATTTAGAAAAATCATCTAGAGGACTTGATCATTGTCAATCCTAAGGTAATATGGACAAGAAGAAGAATCATAGGCTCAAAAAAACAAACAGATGTTACACTATTATAAAAGATACAACAAAAGGATTTTAGAGAGGCAGAAAATGATGAATGTTGGATTAAGGCAATGAAGGAAGAACTAGATCAGATTGAAAAAAGTAAGACTTAGGAATTAGTTCCAAGACCAAAAGGAAAAAATGTAATTGGTACTAAATGGGTCTACAGGAACAAGCTAAATGAATATGGTCAAGTCATCAAAAACAAGTCAAGATTAGTGTGTAAAGGATATGCACAAGTAGAAGGAATTGATTTTGATGAGACCTTTGCACCAGTTGCAATATTGGAAGCTATATAGATGTTTTTAGCACTTTAAATTTATAGGAATTTAAAGTATATCACATGGATGTCAAATCAGCTTTTCTGAATGGTCATTTGGAAGAAGAAGTTTACATTGAACAACCTAATGGATTTAATCAAGCAGATAAGCTAGAATGTGTGTAATTTGAAAAAGGCTCTGTATGGCTTAAAGCAAGCCCCTAGAGCATGGTATTCAATATTGGATAAATATATTCGAGAGAAAGGTTTCTAAAAGGGAATAGTTGATAGAAATCTGTATACTATAAGGGAAATGATTTGATGATTATGGAAGTGTATGTGGATGATATTATTTTTGGGGGTAGCAATGATATAATGTGTCAAGAGTTTTCAAGAAACGGGACTAATGAGTTTGAAATGTCTATGCTTGGTGAATTAACCTTTTGCCTCGGATTACAAATTTCACAACTAGAAAAAGGGATATTTCTTTCACAAAGTATATAAAGGAGATGTTGAAGAAATTGAAAATGGAAGATAGTAAGCCAGTTAGTACTCCAATGATCATAGGGTATAATTTAAGCAAAGATGATGAATCTCTTGATGTAACTCAAACTCTATACAGGTCTATGATTGGTAGCCTGTTATATGTTACAGTCACAAGACCAGATATAATATAGGCAGTTGGTTTAGTGGGAATATTTCAAGCAACTCCAAAAGAAACACATGTGAAAACAGTGAAAATAATACTCAGATATCTCAAAGGAACAATGGAGTATAGTCTATAGTAGCCTAGAAGTAGTAAGTTTACTATCATAGCCTACACAGATGCATATTGGGCAGGAGATATTTATGATAGAAAAAGTACAAGTGGAGGAGCGTTCCTTCTTGGTGATTGCCTAGTTTCTTGGCTATGTGAGAAACAACCATCAATATCACTTTCCACAACAGAGGCAGAATATATTGCAACAACATGTTGTTCATAGGTATTATGGATGAAATAGACTCTTAAAGATTTTAGCATAGAACATGATCATCCCATTCATATTATGTGTGATAATACTAGTGCTATAAGTATCTTGAAGAATCCAGTAATGCATGCCAGAACAAAGCACATTCCAATAAAGTATCATTTTTTAAGAGAATAGGGTACAGAGCAACAAGTAAGATTGGAATATGTTCCTACAAAGGATCAGATTGCAGACATCTTTACAAAACCATTACCAAGAGAAGCATTTGAGCGGTAGAGAGAATGGTTGGGAGTAAAAGTACTCCCACCCCAAAATTAATCACCTCAAGGGAGAAGAGGGTGAGGGGGCTAAGCTTAAGATTCATATATTTTAACCCCATAGGTGTCCCTTTTGATATTGATGTCAAAGGGGGAGATATCTGAGTAAGGGGGAGAGCATTGAGTTAGGAGTAGCAGGCATTGAGTTAGGGGAAGCAACCTCCATATAGAGTATTGAGTTAGGGGGAGCAGCTTTGATTCTCAGATATGGCTTTTGTAATGATTGTAGTGATTTACATTAGAGGTGTTGCCATCAATGACAAAGGGGAATATTGTTGGAAATTTGAGTTATTTTATGTTGTCATTGATGTCACATGAATCATTGATGTCACATTGAGTTTTTTTGGCAAAAGAACTTCATAGATACTCATTTATGATATTTTGGAGAGCATGGATATATACAGGATTTTTTATTAAAACCAAGGCAGGCAAAATAAAAGGTTTTATTTAAAACCATGGTGGGCTTATGTGGAAATTACATTTCTTAAAATCCAAGGTGGAATTTTGTTTCATTGAAAAAGGACCTCCGGTGATGAAGATATTAAAGTTTAAATTAATGGAGGGCCGACCTATGTGCAATTAATGGAGGTTGGCATATATATATATATATATATATATATATATATATATATATATATATATATATATATATATATATATATATATAGGTTTCAATTTATTTCGGAAAGTGGGCATATTATATATCGTCGGAAAGCTTATTTCGAGGGCTATTTGACTAATGTATTTATAAGGAGAAATAAGGTGTGTGTAAATAAATATTTCTAATTTTGCAAAGGGGTTCCAAAAGTGAAGTTTGCCTTGTTATTTTTCAATATGATTAATTATTTCATGAGGTGACAAGGTATGCAATATTGTGATTTATTTTATTTTATAGTATAAGTGGTTTTGGGATTGAAAAGGTTATGCAATATTTTGATTTATTTTATTTTATGGTATAAGTGGTTTTGGGAGTGAAAAAGTTATGCAATGTTTTGATTTATTTTATTTTATGGTACAAGTGGTTTTAGGAGAGATAAGGAAGGTGTGCAATTAAAGTCCTTGGTGATGATTATTGAAAAGAGGAGTAATGTTGATTATTTTGTGATCTACTAACCCTTGTGAAGATTCGGATGAAGAAAGTTATCAGGAAGAAATGGGTGAAGATTCATATGAAGAAGACTTGCAGAATATACCTTCCAAAACTACATCAAGATATATTCAGAAAAATCATCCAGAGGACTTGATCATTGGCAATCCTAAGGTAAGATAGACAAGAAGAGGAATCATAGGCTCAACAGAACAAGTAGATGTTTCACTATTATCCAAGATAGAACCAAAGGATTTTAGAGAGGCAAAAAATGATGAATGTTGGATTAAGGAAATGAAGGAAGAACTAGATCAGATTGAAAAAAGTAAGACTTGGGAATTAGTTCCAAGACCAAAAGGAAAAAATGTAATTGGTACTAAATGGGTCTACAAGAACAAGCTAAATGAAGATGGTCAAGTCATCATAAATAAGGCAATATTGGTGTGTAAAGGATATGCACAAGTAGAAGGAATTGATTTTGATGAGACCTTTGCACCAGTTGCAAGATTGGAAGCTATACGGATGTTTTTGGCACTTTCAAGCTACAGGAATTTTAAAGTATATCATATGGATGTCAAATCAGCTTTTTCGAATGGTCATTTGGAAGAAGAAGTTTACATTGAACAACCTGATGGATTTAATCAAGCAGATAAGCTAGACTATGTGTGTAAATTGCAAAAAGCTCTCTATGGCTTAAAGCAAGCCCCTAGAGCATGGTATTCAAGACTGGATAAATATCTTCGAGAGCAAGGTTTCTAAAAGGGAACAGTTGATAGCAATCTATATATTAAAAATAAGGGAAATGATTTGATGATTGTGGAAGTGTATGTGGATGATATTATTTTTGGGGGTAGCAATGATAAAATGTGTCAAGAGTTTGCAAGAAACATGACTAATGAGTTTGAAATGTCTATGCTTGGTGAATTAACCTTTTTCCTCGGATTATAGATTTCACAACTAGAAAAAGGGATATTTCTTTCACAAACAAAGTATATAAAGGAGATGTTGAAGAAATTCAAAATGGAAGATAGTAAGCCAGTTAGTACTCCAATGATCATAGGGTGTAAATTAAGCAAAGATGATGAATCTCCTGATGCAAATCAAACTCTATACAGATCTATGATTGGTAGCCTATTATATGTTATAGCCACAAGACCAGATATAATACAGGTAGTTGGTTTAGTGGGAATATTTCAAGCAACTCCAAAAGAAACACATGTGACAACAGTGAAAAGAATACTCAGATATCTCAAAGGAACAATGGAGTATGTTCTATGGTATCCTAGAAGCAGTAAGTTTACTCTCATAGCCTACACAGATGCATATTGGGTAGGAGATATTGATGATAGAAAAAGTACAAGTGGAGGAGCATTCTTTCTTGGTGATTGCCTAGTTTCTTGGCTAAGTAAGAAACAACCATCAATATCACTTTCCACAACAGAGGCAGAATATATTGCAACAACAACATGTTGTTCATAGGTATTATGGATGAAATAGACTCTTAAATATTTCAGCATAGAACATGATCATCCCATTCCTATTATGTGTGATAATACTAGTGCTATAAGTATCTCGAAGAATCCATTAATGCATGCCATAACAAAGCACATTCCAATCAAGTATCATTTTTTAAGAGAACA
This sequence comes from Wollemia nobilis, assembly GCA_028583015.1. NCBI lineage: Eukaryota > Viridiplantae > Streptophyta > Pinopsida > Araucariales > Araucariaceae > Wollemia > Wollemia nobilis. The sequence goes on from JAQPPZ010017129.1 coordinate 1,730,106, forward strand.
GGTTACAGAGCAACAAGTAAGATTGGAATATGTTCCTACAAAGGATCGGATTGCAGACATCTTTACAAAACCATTACCAAGAGAAGCGTTTGAGCGGTTGAGAGAATGGTTGGGAGTAAAAGTACTCCCACCCCAAAATTAATCACCTCAAGAGAGAAGGGGGTGAGGGGGCTAAGCTTAAGAGTCATATATTTTAGCCCCATAGGTGTCCCTTTTGCCATTGATGTCAAAGGGGGAGATATTTGAGGTATGAGGAGCAGGCATTGAGTTAGGGGGAGTAGCCTCCATAGAGAGTATTGAGTTAGGGGGAGCAACTTTGATTCTTAGAGATGGCTTTTGCAATGATTGTAGTGATTTGCATTAGAGGTGTTGCCATCAATGACAAAGGGGGATATTGTTGGAAATTTGAGTTATTTTATGTTGTCATTGATGTCACATGGATCATTGATGTCACATTGAGTTTTGGTGGCAAAAGCACTTCATAGATAATCATCTATGATATTTTGGAGAGCATGGATATATACAGGGTTTTTATGAAAACCAAGGCAGGCAAAATAAAAGGTTTTATTTAAAACCATGGTGGGCTTATGTGGAAAGGGCTTTTCTTAAAATCCAAGGTGGAATTTTGTTTCATCGAAAAAGGACCTCCGGTGATGAAGATATTAAAGTTTAAATTTTAAGTTTAAATTAATGGAGGGCCGACCTATGTGCAATTAATGGAGGTTGGCATATATATATATATATATATATATATATAAAGGTTTCAATTTATTTTGGAAAGTGGGCATATTATATATCGTCGGAAAGCTTATTTCGAGGGCTATTTGACTAACTTATTTAGAAGGAGAAATAAGGTGTGTGTAAAGAGATATTTCTGATTTTGCAAAGGGGTTCCAAAAGTGAAGTTTGCCTTGTTCTTTTTCAAGAGGATTAATTCTTTCATGAGGTGACAAGGTATGCAATATTGTGATTTATTTTATTTTATGGTATAAGTGGTTTTGGGAGTGAAAAGGTTATGCAATGTTTTGATTTATTTTATTTTATGGTATAAGTGGTTTTGGGAGTGAAAAGGTTATGCAATGTTTTGATTTATTTTATTTTATGGTACAAGTGGTTTTAGGAGAGATAAGGAAGGTGTGCAATTAAAGGCCTTGGTGATGATTATTGAAAAGTGGAGTAATGTTGATTATTTTGTGATCTACTAACCCTTGTGAAGATTGGCAAAATAATTTTGTGATTGTGGCAGATTTACAAAGAGGTTTTTTCATCTTCATAAAAGGTATGGGCACATTCTCCTATTGATTGTTTATGGTGGTTGATTTCTGAAATATCATTGGAGGGAAAAGGATTGTTTGTGGTTTCCTTTTCGAAAGTGGTTGGTTGAATGCTTCAAGGTTTTTCTGATTTGAGAGTTGAGTTTAAACCTTGTTTTATAAGCATAGTTTTTGAAGCCCATTGGTTGTGAAAGAACTTGAGTTAGAAAAGAACATGAGTATCATTGTTATGTGAGATTTGTGGTTGAGCATTGTTGGAAACATTTGAGTTGGTTGATACATACTTGGACTAGGATTGTGTGAGAGAGAGTTGTCCCTTGTGATGATTGGTTGAGTTGAGTTGATTGAGCCTAGTCAAGTGATGTGTGAAGTGATTGTTCAAGTTCTATAAAACAAACTATTCCATCATTCTATGTTGAGTTGAGATTGAGGTTAGAACATATTGAGTCTCTAACAATTCTCTTTATGGTTCTATGAGGTTGATTTGAGTTGAGAGTGAGATTAGAACATATTGAGTCTCTAACAATTCTCTTTATGCTTCTATGAGTTGATTTGAGTTGAGTTGAGATTGATTTGAGTTGAGTTGAGTTGAGTTGAGATTGATTTGGGTTGAGAGTGAGATTAGAACATATTGAGTCTCTAAAAATTCTCTTTATGCTTCTATGAAGTTAATTTGAGTTGAGATTGCCATTCATTGTTGAGTTCATTTTGAGTGCTACTTGAGCATGATTGATTGAGCCTTTGAGAAGGCCTTTGGGATAGATTTGAGGATAGTGTTGAGATAGATTTGTGGATAGTTTTGGGCAAGTTCTTGTTGAGCTTGCTAGAGAATATTTGGGCAAGTTCTTGGTGAGCTTGCTAGAGCAGATTTGGGCAAGTTCTTGGTGAGCTTGCTAGAGCAGATTTGGGCAAGTTCTTGGTGAGTTTGCTAGAGCAGATTTGGATAAGTTCTATGTGAGCTTGTTATTCAATATTGGACAAGTTCTATGTGAGCTTGTTATTCAGTTTTGGATAAGTTTTGTGTGAGCTTGTTAAGCAGGTTCTATGTGAGCCTATTGAGAAGGTTCTTAGTGAGCCTATTGATAGAGCTTTGGAGGTGATAGAGTATAGAGGATAGAGTCTCAATGGATAGAGATCCAGAAGCCATCATAATTGAAGATAGATCTGAGTGAGGAGTCTTCAAGTGGAGAGAGGTCCACTAGTCAGTGTAGTAGAGAGACAGAGTCTTCTAGAAGATCACATAGCTAGAGTAGAAGGGGAAAGAGTTCTCATGTGGAAGAGATCCATGAACTTGAGATTAGGGGATCAACATCTCCTTTGGACAGAGATCCATAAACATTGTAATTGGGAGTGATTCCCAAAGAGATTGATTGAGAAAGTTTTAGTAAAATATTTTCTCCGTGGAGTAGCCCACATTGGGTGAACCACATAAATTATGGTGTCTCTATTGTGTATGGTTTATGTGCATTGCTTTGATTACTGCTATTGATACTGCTATCTTTACACAACATAATATTGAATTGGAAGAAAAAGTAAAAAGTGGTCTTATACTATTCACCCCCCTCTCAGTATAAGCTTGTGTTCTTCAATTGGTATCAGAGTGGGTTCCTTCAAAAAGACTAATAACTTGAGGGTAGATTCTACTGGGTTACAAGATGGAAAAATGGTATATTGATAGTGGGTGCTCTAGTCATATGATTGGGTATAAGAATAAGTTCATTTCCTTAAAAGGGAACAACAACGGATCTGTGAGATTTGGTGATAATGCTTCAACTAAAATCAAAGGGAGAGGAACTTTAAGTTTGGATGATGGAAAGACAACTACACAAGGTGTACTCTATGTTGAGGGTCTGAAACACAACCTACTAAGTGTAAGTTAGCTTTGTGATCGAGGGTACACAGTTACTTTTTCCTCTACAAGATGCAAAATTAGGGAAACAAAATCAGGAAAGCTTGTTGCAATTGCAGAAAGAACAAATAACAATCTCTACATGTTCAGTGAAATAAAAAGGGAAAAATGTCTTTTATCTCAAGAAGAAGAGAGTTGGCTATGGCATAAAAGGTTGTGTCACTTGAATTTTGATAACATAGTAAGGATAAGAAACAAACAAATTTTTAGAGATCTACCAAAGATAAAAAGACCTTCAAATACAATTTGTGCACAATATCAGTATGGAAAGCAGACAAGATCAAGCTTCAAGGCAAAAGAATATTCCTCTTCCAAGGTATTAGAATTGATTCATACTGATTTATGTGGGCCCATGAGAACTAAAAGTCTACAAGGTGAAAGTTACTTCATGTTGTTCATAGATGATTATTCTAGAATGACTTGGGTTGTTTTTTTGAAAGAAAAATCGGAGGCATTTGAGCATTTCAAAGTATTCAAAAAAATGGTAGAAAATGAAATAGGAAAGAAGATCAAGTGTTTGCGATCGGATAGAGGAGGGGAATTCATCTCTACAGAATTCATTGAGTTTTGTGCAGAACATGGAATCAGAAAAGAATATTCAGCAGCCAAGACTCCTCAACAAAATGGAGTAGTAGAAAGAAAGAATAGAACTCTTGAGAATATGGCCAGAGCAATGCTAAATGAATCAAAAAATTTAGTTGCATTTTGGAAGGAAGCAATCAATACAATAGTCTATGTTATGAATAGAGCTCAAGTTAGAACAAAGTAACATAAGACTCCATATGAGTTTTGGAAAGGAAGACCTCCCACGGTAAACTACTTTAGAATTTTTGGAAGTAAGTGTTACATCAAAAGAGAAGATAAGGACTTGGGAAAATTTGATCCTAGATGTGATGAAGGTATTTTTCTTGGATACTCTACAAAAATTAAGGCCTACAGATGCTACAATAAAAGAACACATACCATGGTGGAAAGTATAAATGTCAGAGTTGATGAAAGAACATGAATAAATGAGCCACCTCAGGAAGATATTCCTGAAGAAGAAGAAAGTTGTCAGGAAGAAATGGGTGAAGATTCAGATGAAGAAGACTTGCAGAATATACCTTCCAAAACTACATCAAGATATATTCAAAAAAATCATCCAGAGGACTTGATCATTGGCAATCCTGAGGTAAGATGGACAAGAAGAGGAATCATAGGCTCAACAGAACAAGTAGATGTTTCACTATTATCCAAGATAGAACCAAAGGATTTCAGAGAGGCAAAAAATGATGAATGTTGGATTAAGGCAATGAAGGAAGAACTAGATCAGATTGAAAAAAGTAAGACTTGGGAATTAGTTCCAAGACCAAAAGGAAAAAATGTAATTGGTACTAAATGGGTCTACGAGGAACAAGCTAAATGAAGATGGTCAAGTCATCAAAAACAAGGCAAGATTGGTGTGTAAAGGATATGCACAAGTAGAAGGAATTGATTTTGATGAGACCTTTGCACCAGTTGCAAGATTGGAAGCTATACGGATGTTTTTGGCACTTTCAAGCTATAGGAATTTTAAAGTATATTAGATGGATGTCAAATCAGCTTTTCTGAATGGTCATTTGGAAGAAGAAGTTTACATTGAACAACCTGATGGATTTAATCAAGCAGATAAGCCAGACTATGTGTGTAAATTGAAAAGGTCTCTATATGGCTTAAAGCAAGCCCCTAGAGCATGGTATTCAATATTGGATAAATATATTCGAGAGCAAGGTTTCTAGAAAGGGAACAGTTGATAGCAATCTGTATATTAAAAATAAGGGAAATGATTTGATGATTGTGGAAGTGTATGTGGATGATATTATTTTTGGGGGTAGCAATGATAAAATGTGTCAAGAGTTTGCAAGAAACATGACTAATGAGTTTGAAATGTCTATGCTTGGTGAATTAACCTTTTTCCTCGGATTACAGATTTCACAACTAGAAAAAGGGATATTTCTTTCACAAACAAAGTATATAAAGGAGATGTTGAAGAAATTCAAAATGGAAGATAGTAATCCAGTTAGTACTCCAATGATCATAGGGTGTAAATTAAGCAAAGATGATGAATCTCCTGATGCAAATCAAACTCTATATAGATCTATGATTGGTAGCCTGTTATATGTTATAGCCACAAGACCAGATATAATATAGGCAGTTGGTTTAGTGGGAATATTTCAAGCAACTCCAAAAGAAACACATGTGACAACAGTGAAAAGAATACTCAGATATCTCAAAGGAACAATGGAGTATGGTCTATGGTATCCTAGAAGCAGTAAGTTTACTCTCACAGCCTACACAGATGCATATTGGGTAGGAGATATTGATGATAGAAAAAGTACAAGTGGAGGAGCATTCTTTCTTGGTGATTGCCTAGTTTCTTGGCTAAGTAAGAAACAACCATCAATATCACTTTCCACAACAGAGGCAGAATATATTGCAGCAACAACATGTTGTTCACAGGTATTATGGATGAAACAGACTCTTAAATATTTCAGCATAGAACATGATCATCCCATTCCTATTATGTGTGATAATACTAGTGCTATAAGTATCTCGAAGAATCCAGTAATGCATGCCATAACAAAGCACATTCCAATCAAGTATCATTTTTTAAGAGAACAGGTTACAGAGCAACAAGTAAGATTGGAATATGTTCCTACAAAGGATCAGATTGCAGACATCTTTACAAAACCATTACCAAGAGAAGCGTTTGAGTGGTTGAGAGAACAACTGGGAGTAAAAGTACTCCCACCCCAAAATTAATCACCTCAAGAGAGAAGGGGGTGAGGGGGCTAAGCTTAAGAGTCATATATTTTAGCCCCATAGGTGTCCCTTTTGCCATTGATGTCAAAGGGGGAGATATTTGAGTAAGGGGGAGAGCATTGAGTTAGGAGGAGCAGGCATTGAGTTAGGGGGAGTAGCCTCCATAGAGAGTATTGAGTCAGGGGGAGCAACTTTGATTCTTAGAGATGGCTTTTGCAATGATTGTAGTGATTTGCATTAGAGGTGTTGCCATCAATGACAAAGGGGGATATTGTTGGAAATTTGAGTTATTTTATGTTTTCATTGATGTCACATGGATCATTGATGTCACATTGAGTTTTTGTGGCAAAAGCACTTCATAGATAATCATCTATGATATTTTGGAGAGCATGGATATATACAAGGTTTTTATGAAAACCAAGGCAGGAAAAATAAAAGGTTTTATTTAAAACCATGGTGGGCTTATGTGGAAAGGGCTTTTCTTAAAATCCAAGGTGGAATTTTGTTTCATCAAAAAAGGACCTCCGGTGATGAAGATATTAAAGTTTAAAGTTTAAGTTTAAATTAATGGAGGGCCGACCTATGTGCAATTAATGGAGGTTGGCATATATATATATATATATATATATATATGTAAAGGTTTCAATTTATTTCGAAAAGTGGGCATATTATATATCGTCGAAAAGCTTATTTTGAGGGCTATTTGACTAACTTATTTAGAAGGAGAAATAAGATCTATGTGAAAACACGAGATTCCAGAAACAAAAATGATAAACTAAAAATGCAATGTAAATGAAACTAAAATAATGCTTAAATCCTATGTTATTGAAAAATGCATAAAAAGAAAGAACATGAACACAAGATATTAAAGCAATATAAAGATCGGCCCTTTTATTGATATGCTTTTCAAATTTGTGTTACAATGCGTCTCCTTCCTTTTTAGGGGATAGGAGCATTAAATGTTGCTCTTTTACAACTTGTTTCAGAATTCCTTCTTCCGCGTGCCCACATGTAAGATGGGCGAACCAAAACGTCGTCGCCGCTTGCGTTGGTAAAGGTAGATTCCTCGCTGCTCCTCTAATGCTACAAATTTGCGTTCAAAGAAACAAAAAAAGAATCAGTAGCACCTGTGTATGAAAAATAAAAGATAAATCTAACTATGGCTAAAATGAATCTAAATGAACTAAAAATTTGACAAAAGCATAAACATGAAACTAGCTAAAAACTACAAAAGAAATAAAGCGGGGGGGTGCCCGAAGGCAAACCACCCACGGGTGAAACTTTGCTTCGACACCAATCCGCTTGGGATGGGTCCGAAACCTAATGTGATGTGTTGTCGACAAATTGGTAGGATATTGTGGTCAGAAAAATCAGGGTTGGTTCTTGATTCGTGCCTTCAAAAGTCACCCAATAACCTCTCTTTCGATTAAGAGATTATGGATGTTGAAAGCACAAATCGCAAGTAAGTGAATTAGCAACACTTCGTCGCTCAAAATGCTCCTTCTTTGTATATCCTTTGGGTGAGGAAACTCACCATTTTATAGACCCAAGAGGTCTCTTTGAATTAACATGCAAAAGTATTTCTTTGCATGAATGCTTTTTGTGTGAAAAGAAGACTTCTTCTTGATCAAGGGATTCTTAACTGTCTCTGTGCATGTCTTTGTATGTTTTAGAAAAGCTCACTTGCACTCCCATGCAATGCAGGGATAGCTAAGTGGCAAATATGAGTTGTCTTAAAAAGCTTACTCTCTTTCCCATGCAGTGAAGGGAAAGTCAATTGGCAGATATGAGTTGTCAAAAGAACTCACTCGCACTCCTATGCCATGCAGGAAAAGCTAAGTGGCAGTTCTGAGTTGTTATATGCCAAGATCTGACTTTTTTTCGATCAAACCTGACATTCGTCCCACCCCGAAGCGAGCGCTACTAATCGTCCCTGGGTGAGACGAGTATCAGTCTGCACTCGTCCCTGGGTAGGACGAGTAAAAACCCGCATTCATCCCTGGGTGGGACGAATAAGCAATAAAGTGTCTAAAAGGTGCCAAATTGGTTTCTAACTTGCAAAACTGCTGTGTGAGTGGTTAGAACCACTGTTTGACCTCTAGGGGCTGCCCTGGGGGCTATGTGTGTTAGTGTGATCAGTGCTTGTTGTCACAATCGGATTGGTGCTGTTTTTGTGTCTACACTATGTAAAGAGATATTTCTGATTTTGCAAAGGGGTTCCAAAAGTGAAGTTTGCCTTGTTCTTTTTCAAGAGGATTAATTCTTTCATGAGGTGACAAGGTATGCAATATTGTGATTTATTTTATTTTATGGTATAAGTGGTTTTGGGAGTGAAAAGGTTATGCAATGTTTTGATTTATTTTATTTTATGGTACAAGTGGTTTTAGGAGAGATAAGGAAGGTGTGCAATTAAAGGCCTTGGTGATGATTATTGAAAAGTGGAGTAATGTTGATTATTTTGTGATCTACTAACCCTTGTGAAGATTGGCAAAAGAATTTTGTGATTGTGGCAGATTTACAAAGAGGTTTTTTCATCTTCATAAAAGGTATGGGCACATTCTCCTATTGATTGTTTATGGTGGTTGATTTCTGAAATATCATTGGAGGGAAAAGGATTGTTTGTGGTTTCCTTTTCGAAAGTGGTTGGTTGAATGCTTCAAGGTTTTTCTGATTTGAGAGTTGAGTTTAAACCTTGTTTTATAAGCATAGTTGTTGAAGCCCATTGGTTGTGAAAGAACTTGAGTTAGAAAAGAACATGAGTATCATTGTTATGTGAGATTTGTGGTTGAGCATTGTTGGAAACATTTGAGTTGGTTGATACATACTTGGACTAGGATTGTGTGAGAGAGAGTTGTCCCTTGTGATGATTGGTTGAGTTGAGTTGATTGAGCCTAGTCAAGTGATGTGTGAAGTGATTGTTCAAGTTCTATAAAATAAACTATTCCATCATTCTATGTTGAGTTGAGATTGAGGTTAGAACATATTGAGTCTCTAACAATTCTCTGTATGGTTCTATAAGACTTGAATTGAGTTGAGGTTGATTTGAGTTGAGAGTGAGATTAGAACATATTGAGTCTCTAACAATTCTCTTTATGCTTCTATGAGATTGACTTGAGTTGAGTTGAGATTGATTTGAGTTGAGTTGAGTTGAGATTGATTTGGGTTGAGAGTGAGATTAGAACATATTGAGTCTCTAACAATTCTCTTTATGCTTCTATGAAGTTAATTTGAGTTGAGATTGCCACTCATTATTGAGTTCATTTTGAGTACTACTTGAGCATGATTGATTGAGCCTTTGAGAAGGCCTTTGGGATAGATTTGAGGATAGTGTTGAGATAGATTTATGGATAGTTTTGGGAAAGTTCTTAGTGAGCTTGCTAGAGATTTGGGCAAGTTCTTGGTGAGCTTGCTAGAGCATATTTGGGCAAGTTCTTGGTGAGCTTGCTAGAGCAGATTTGGGCAAGTTCTTGGTGAGCTTGCTAGAGCAGATTTGGACAAGTTCTATGTGAGCTTGTTATTCAACATTTGACAAGTTTTATGTGAGCTTGTTAAGTAGGTTCTATGTGAGCCTATTGAGCAGGTTCTTAGTGAGCCTATTGATAGAGATTTGGAGGTGATAGAGTACAGAGGATAGAGTCTCAATGGATAGAGATCCAACAGCCAACACAATTGAAGACAGATCTGAGTGAGGAGTCTTCAAGTGGAGAGAGGTCCACCAGTTAGTGCAGTAGAGAGACAGAGTCTTCTAGAAGATCACATAGCCAGAGTAGAAGGGGAAAGAGTTCTCCTATGGAAGAGATCCATGAACTTGAGATTAGGGGATCAACATCTCCTTTGGACAGAGATCCATAAACTTTGTAATTGGGAGTGATTCCCAAAGAGATTGATTGAGAAAGTTTTAGTAAAATATTTTCTTCGTGGAGTAGCCCACATTGGGTGAACCACGTAAATTGTGGTGTCTCTATTGTGTATGGTTTATGTGCATTGCTTTGATTATTGCTATTGATATTGCTATATTTACACAACATAATATTGAATTGGAAGAAAAAGTAAAAAGTGGTCTTATACTGTTCACCCCCTCTCTTAGTATAAGCTTGTGTTCTTCAATTGGTATCAGAGCGGGTTCCTTCAGAAAGACTAACAGCTTGAGGGCAGATTCTACTAGGTTACAAGATGGACAAATGGTATATTGATAGTGGGTGCTCTAGTCATATGACTAGGTATAAGAATAAGTTCATTTCCTTAAAAGGGAACAACAATGGATCTATGAGATTTGGTGATAATGCTTCAACTAAAATCAAAGGGAGAGGAACTTTAAGTTTGGATGATGGAAAGACAACTACACAAGGTGTACTCTATGTTGAGGGTCTGAAACACAACCTACTAAGTGTAAGTCAACTTTGTGATCGAGGGTACACAGTTACTTTTTCCTCTACAGGATGCAAAATCAGGGAAACAAAATCAGGAAAGCTTGTTGCAACTGCAGAAAGAACAAATAACAATCTCTACATGTTCAATGAAATAAAAAGGGAAAAATGTCTTTTATCTCAAGAAGAAGAGAGTTGGCTATGGCATAAAAGGTTGTGTCACTTGAATTTTGATAACATAGTAAGGATAAGCAACAAACAAATTGTCAGAGATCTACCAAAGATAAAAAGACCTTCAAATACAATTTGTGCACGAGTGTCAATATGGAAAGCAGACAAGATCAAGCTTCAAGGCAAAAGAATATTCCTCTTCCAAGGTATTAGAATTGATTCATACTGATTTATGTGGGCCCATGAGAACTAAAAGTCTACAAGGTGAAAGTTACTTCATGTTGTTCATAGATGATTATTCTAGAATGACTTGGGTTGTTTTTTCTGAAAGAAAAATCAGAGGCATTTGAGCATTTCAAAGTATTCAAAAAAATGGTAGAAAATGAAATAGGAAAGAAGATCAAGTGTTTGTGATCGGATAGAGGAGGGGAATTCATCTCTACATAATTCATTGAGTTTTGTGCAGAACATGGAATCAGAAAAGAATATTCAGCAGCCAGGACTCCTCAACAAAATGGAGTAGTAGAAAGAAAGAATAGAACTCTTGAGAATATGGCCAGAGCAATGCTAAATGAATCAAAAAATTTCAGCTGGATTTTGGAAGGAAGCAATCAGTACAACAGTCTATGTTATGAATAGAGCTCAAGTTAGAACAAAGCAACATAAGACTCCATATGAGTTTTGGAAAGGAAGACCTCCCACGGTAAACTACTTTAGAATTTTTGGAAGTAAGTGTTACATCAAAAGAGAAGATAAGGACTTGGGAAAATTTGATCCTAGATGTGATGAAGGTATTTTTCTTGGATACTCTACAAAAAGTAAGGCCTACAGATGCTACAATAAAAGAACACATACCATGGTGGAAAGTATAAATGTCAGAGTTGATGAAAGAACAAGAATAAATGAGCCACCTCAGGAAGATATTCCTGAAGAAGAAGAAAGTTGTCAGGAAGAAATGGGTGAAGATTCAGATGAAGAAGACTTGCAGAATATACCTTCCAAAACTACATCAAGATATATTCAAAAAAATCATCCAGAGGACTTGATCATTGGCAATCCTGAGGTAAGACGGACAAGAAGAGGAATCATAGGCTCAACAGAACAAGCAGATGTTTCACTATTATCCAAGATAGAACCAAAGGATTTCAGAGAGGCAAAAAATGATGAATGTTGGATTAAGGCAATGAAGGAAGAACTAGATCAGATTGAAAAAAGTAAGACTTGGGAATTAGTTCCAAGACCAAAAGGAAAAAATGTAATTGGTACTAAATGGGTCTACAGGAACAAGCTAAATGAAGATGGTCAAGTCATCAGAAACAAGGCAATATTGGTGTGTAAAGGATATGCACAAGTAGAAGGAATTGATTTTGATGAGACCTTTGCACCAGTTGCAATATTGGAAGCTATACAGATGTTTTTGGCACTTTCAAGCTACAGGAATTTTAAAGTATATCATATGGATGTCAAATCAGCTTTTTTGAATGGTCATTTGGAAGAAGAAGTTTACATTGAACAACCTGATGGATTTAATCAAGCAGATAAGCCAGACTATGTGTGTAAATTGAAAAAGGCTCTCTATGGCTTAAAGCAAGCCCCTAGAGCATGGTATTCAAGACTGGATAAATATCTTCGAGAGCAAGGTTTCAGAAAGGGAACAGTTGATAGCAATCTATATATTAAAAATAAGGGAAATGATTTGATGATTGTGGAAGTGTATGTGGATGATATTATTTTTGGGGTAGCAATGATAAAATGTGTCAAGAGTTTGCAAGAAACATGACTAATGAGTTTGAAATGTCTATGCTTGGTGAATTAACCTTTTTCCTCGGATTACAGATTTCACAACTAGAAAAAGGGATATTTCTTTCACAAACAAAGTATATAAAGGAGATGTTGAAGAAATTCAAAATGGAAGATAGTAAGCCAGTTAGTACTCCAATGATCATAGGGTGTAAATTAAGCAAAGATGATGAATCTCCTGATGCAAATCAAACTCTATACAGATCTATGATTGGTAGCCTGTTATATGTTACAACCACAAGACCAGATATAATATAGGCAGTTGGTTTAGTGGGAAGATTTCAAGCAGCTCCAAAAGAAACACATGTGACAACAGTGAAAAGAATACTCAGATATCTCAAAGGAACAATGGAGTATGGTCTATGGTATCCTAGAAGCAGTAAGTTTACTCTCATAGCCTACACATATGCAGATTGGGTAGGAGATATTGATGATAGAAAAAGTACAAGTGGAGGAGCATTCTTTCTTGGTGATTGCCTAGTTTCTTGGCTAAGTAAGAAACAACCATCAATATCACTTTCCACAATAGAGGCAGAATATATTGCAGCAGCAACATGTTGTTCACAGGTATTATGGATGAAACAGACTCTTAAATATTTCAGCATAGAACATGATCATCCCATTCCTATTATGTGTGATAATACTAGTGCTATAAGTATCTCGAAGAATCCAGTAATGCATGCCAGAACAAAGCACATTCCAATCAAGTATCATTTTTTAAGAGAACAGGTTACAGAGCAACAAGTAAGATTGGAATATGTTCCTACAAAGGATCAGATTGCAGACATATTTACAAAACCATTACCAAGAGAAGCGTTTGAGCGGTTGAGAGAACAGCTGGGAGTAAAAGTACTCCCACCCCAAAATTAATCACCTCAAGAGAGAAGGGGGTGAGGGGGCTAAGCTTAAGAGTCATATCTTTTAGCCCCATAGGTGTCCCTTTTGCCATTGATGTCAAAGGGGGAGAGATTTGAGTAAGGGGGAGAGCATTGAGTTAGGAGGAGCAGGCATTGAGTTAGGGGGAGCAGCCTCCATAGAGAGTATTGAGTCAGGGGGAGCAACTTTGATTCTCAGAGATGGCTTTTGCAATGATTGTAGTGATTTGCATTAGAGGTGTTGCCATCAATGACAAAGGGGGAGATTGTTGGAAATTTGAGTTATTTTATGTTGTCATTGATGTCACATGGATCATTGATGTCACATTGAGTTTTGGTGGCAAAAGCACTTCATAGATAATCATCTATGATATTTTGGAGAGCATGGATATATACAGGGTTTTTATGAAAACCAAGGCAGGCAAAATAAAAGGTTTTATTTAAAACCATGGTGGGCTTATGTGGAAAGGGATTTTCTTAAAATCCAAGGTGGAATTTTGTTTCATCGAAAAAGGACCTCCGGTGATGAAGATATTAAAGTTTAAAGTTTAAGTTTAAATTAATGGAGGGCCGACCTATGTGCAATTAATGGAGGTTGGTATATATATATGTAAAGGTTTCAATTTATTTTGGAAAGTGGGCATATTATATATCATCGAAAAGCTTATTTCGAGGGCTATTTGACTAACTTATTTAGAAGGAGAAATAAGGTGTGTGTAAAGAGATATTTCTGATTTTGCAAAGGGGTTCCAAAAGTGAAGTTTGCCTTGTTCTTTTTCAAGAGGATTAATTCTTTCATGAGGTGACAAGGTATGCAATATTGTGATTTATTTTATTTTATGGTATAAGTGGTTTTGGGAGTGAAAAGGTTATGCAATGTTTTGATTTATTTTATTTTATGGTATAAGTGGTTTTGGGAGTGAAAAGGTTATGCAATGTTTTGATTTATTTTATTTTATGGTACAAGTGGTTTTAGGAGAGATAAGGAAGGTGTGCAATTAAAGGCCTTGGTGATGATTATTGAAAAGTGGAGTAATGTTGATTATTTTGTGATCTACTAACCCTTGTGAAGATTGGCAAAAGAATTTTGTGATTGTGGCAGATTTACAAAGAGGTTTTTTCATCTTCATAAAAGGTATGGGCACATTCTCCTATTGATTGTTTATGGTGGTTGATTTCTGAAATATCATTGGAGGGAAAAGGATTGTTTGTGGTTTCCTTTTTGAAAGTGGTTGGTTGAATGCTTCAAGGTTTTTCTGATTTGAGAGTTGAGTTTAAACCTTGTTTTATAAGCATAGTTGTTGAAGCCCATTGGTTGTGAAAGAACTTGAGTTAGAAAAGAACATGAGTATCATTGTTATGTGAGATTTGTGGTTGAGCATTGTTGGAAACATTTGAGTTGGTTGATACATACTTGGACTAGGATTGTGTGAGAGAGAGTTGTCCCTTGTGATGATTGGTTGAGTTGAGTTGATTGAGCCTAGTCAAGTGATGTGTGAAGTGATTGTTCAAGTTCTATAAAATAAACTATTCCATCATTCTATGTTGAGTTGAGATTGAGGTTAGAACATATTGAGTCTCTAACAATTCTCTGTATGGTTCTATAAGACTTGAATTGAGTTGAGGTTGATTTGAGTTGAGAGTGAGATTAGAACATATTGAGTCTCTAACAATTCTCTTTATGCTTCTATGAGATTGACTTGAGTTGAGTTGAGATTGATTTGAGTTGAGTTGAGTTGAGATTGATTTGGGTTGAGAGTGAGATTAGAACATATTGAGTCTCTAACAATTCTCTTTATGCTTCTATGAAGTTAATTTGAGTTGAGATTGCCACTCATTGTTGAGTTCATTTTGAGTACTACTTGAGCATGATTGATTGAGCCTTTGAGAAGGCCTTTGGGATAGATTTGAGGATAGTGTTGAGACAGATTTGTGGATAGTTTTGGGCAAGTTCTTGGTGAGCTTGCTAGAGCAGATTTGGGCAAGTTCTTGGTGAGCTTGCTAGAGCATATTTGGGCAAGTTCTTGGTGAGCTTGCTAGAGCAGATTTGGGCAAGTTCTTGGTGAGCTTGCTAGAGCAGATTTGGACAAGTTCTATGTGAGCTTGTTATTCAGCATTTGACAAGTTCTATGTGAGCTTGTTAAGCAGGTTTTGTGTGAGCCTATTGAGCAGGTTCTTAGTGAGCCTATTGATAGAGCTTTGGAGGTGATAGAGTACAGAGGATAGAGTCTCAGTGGATAGAGATCCAGTAGCCAACATAGTTGAAGACAGATCTGAGTGAGGAGTCTTCAAGTGGAGAGAGGTCCACCAATTAGTGCAATAGAGAGACAGAGTCTTCTAGAAGATCACATAGCCAGAGCAGAAGGGGAAAGAGTTCTCCTATGGAAGAGATCCATGAACTTGAGATTAGGGGATCAACATCTCCTTTGGACAGAGATCCATAAACTTTGTAATTGGGAGTGATTCCCAAAGAGATTGATTGAGAAATTTTTAGTAAAATATTTTCTCCGTGGAGTAGCCCACATTGGGTGAACCACGTAAATTGTGGTGTCTCTATTGTGTATGGTTTCTGTGCATTGCTTTGATTACTGCTATTGATACTGCTATCTTTACACAACATAATATTGAATTGGAAGAAAAAGTAAAAAGTGGTCTTATACTGTTCACCCCCCCTCTCAGTATAAGCTTGTGTTCTTAATTATCACAAAGGTTCACACAAACAAGGCATCACTATCTTACAACTGGAAACACAAGTTCATAAAAATCATCACATGTTCTTGTGCATTCTCTTCTCTCTTAAATTTATCTAGTTTTGGCATTTTAAAATGCTTAGGATATGCTGGACTTGGCACTAATGGAAAAAGGGTTTGATTATGAATTTTGCTCAGTATGGGCTTCTTATAAACTGCACATTTTTCTCAAGTGATTGAAGTCGCTTGGTGACACTTTGTATGCTTGATATGAGGTGATCTCATCCTATCGAAAAGGTATTTGGGGAGAAAGTAGTGGTAGGTTTGTATATGATCGAGTGATCAGTTCTAGTCATCAACCAAGTCCACAGAGGATGGTTCAGGATACAACTACTCCTCATATTGTTTTGTTTCCTCATTTTTTTCATGCTTTGGTAGTTTGGTGCTAAACATTGATGTTGTCAAGAACCATGTTGTGAAGTACGATGAGGATGATTTTTTGCTTTTCTAGTAGGTAGCTCTTGGTGAAACATACTACATCTCTCATTATGTTGCTACCTATACTCACTAGGTGGGGGTAATTCTTCTTGAGCTAATATGTTTGATTGTTCTTCTCATTATTTTTACTCAAGGATCCTTTGTTCTCTCAAGAAGTGCTCATACAAACACTGGCAATGTAGCCTTTATAGTTTTGCATGTTCTTGTTCTAGGAACTCATGCTCATGGTGCAAATCCTCCAATTGGGATTGGAATATTTGCTCTCTCTAGTTGGTGTTTGGCTTAGTTAGCCGATATGGATGATCTTCTATATAAGGTCTATTACTTTAAAAATTTGTGCAAGGGGTTTTATTTATCTCAAAATGTGCAACAAGGTTGGAAACCCTCTTCCATTGATTAATAAAGGTTGTATTGACACCATGCTCAACCCTATTTTTGGTACCATCGTGAGTGGATGGAATGGTTGTGTTACATGGGCGCTTAGAGAACTCACCTTGGATATACATATGTCACACTACATCTTCACTATGCACACTCTTTGAATGAGAATGGACAGTCGAAGTGGACCTATAGGTTTACCTTCCACCATATTGATCTAAGAAATCAAGTTGATGGGTTTTCTACAATTGGTTAGGAGGCGTACCTCTTTCACCAATGCTACAAAATGATATGAGATCTATTCCATGCTCAGAATGATTTGAAAATATTGTGGGTATGAGTGTTTGCAACCCCTCTAGTTTACCCCTCATTGGGCAGATTTTATCTATCACCATCATGTGATGATTGGGATCAAGGTTTTTCATAAGAGGTAGGACCCAAAAGGTACTTGTAAAAAAATGGCTAATCTATTTCAAAAACTAAGCAAATCCTAGAAAATTGCATGTATGATGGCATGGCTAATTACCTCAAATTTTCAAAAAAAATGGTGAAATTCAAAGTTTTGATCGAACCAGGTGAGAAACGAGTTTGGCAATGTAAGACACTTCCCAAATATTAATTCGTTCTTGGACTAGATGCATAATATGATCCAGTTATGGATCGGATGCATAATATGATCCGATTACGAATCGGATGCATAATATGATCTAGTTATGGACTAGATGTATATTATGATCCAGTGAAGTACCAAATGCATAATATGATCCGATGATGGCCTGGACGCATCATACTATCCAGTCAATGGTCGGATGCATACTATGATCCAATCACAGACCGGATGCATAGTCTATTCTGGTCATATATCAGATGCATACTGTAATTTGGCCATCGATCGACAGCATATTATGATCCGACCACTAATCGAATGCATATTATGATCTAAGTTTGTATCGACTGTATAATATACTTTGGTTTTGGACCAGATACATACTTAGATCTAATCACCAATCAGATGCATAATTTGACTCACTCTTGAACTAGGTGCACAATATGATTCGAGCATCGATTAGATACAGAATAGAATCCAGTCATACATTGTATCAGACGTAGAAAATGTTCATCTACCATGTGTCACACATTCAATCAGCAACACCGCATGTCCAATACGATGTTGCCATGTGTCAACTCTATTTATCAATCTATAAAAGGGTATCAACTATCATTTTTACATTTTTTTTTTGCAACTACTACAACTAGAGCTAACCTTTTTTATCAACATTTTCGTTTCAATTCCCGATCCTTTTTCTTTGACTTCCAACTTCTTGTAATGGATACCTCTTCCATAATCACACCTGAATTCAAGAATTTTTTGTGCACTTTGATTTCAAATCTGATAACAACTCCAGGGATGAAATTTTAGTGGCTCAATAATGCAAGTTTATCAAACCTCATTTCCATGCCGAAATTCAAAACATATAAAGTTCTCCTCCAACATATTATATCTGGTTATGACCATGATAGGGCTATAGTGAGCATTAAAGTACAAAATATAATTCTATTTTAGCATCACCCTTATAGATATTCACATATTGGCAGGTCTTCCATTCATTGGTTTTCATCAAGTGTCAATGAGGTTACAAATTTCTCCAAATGATAAAGCACACCTTGAAAGCAAGTACAGTCTTTCATCGAAATATTTGGTAGGTATAAATCTTGTTAATTATATTTTATTAATTTTCAATGTTTTAAATTTGTAAATTGACATCTATTTTTTTTTATGTAGATTTTACCACCAAATCAAAAAGAGGTTATCAATCAATGATGTTAACCATCAAACTCTAAAGTCCATTATTGAATTTTTCTAGGCTAGACTTATTCTGATGGGAAGACCAAAAATTCCATTTTGGGTACTTGCTTATATTGTTCAGTTTGATAAAAAACAAAGGTTCTATTGGTGAACTTATATTTCAGATCGAATCAAGTTCAATTTGCACATGGTCCAACTGGCAACCAGCAAGACTCAGCCCATTGTGGGCACTTCAAATTTTATTTTAGCTTTATATTTTGAGTATTTTCATAATTTTTTGACTACTCCTATACCAACTATTGTGCATGCAACACTATAGTCTCTTTCCATGTCAGCAGAGGAATTGAAGATAATAACTACATCATTGTCCTTGACATACTATTTTATAGTTTACTACATTCACTTTTTATTTTTTCTTTTCATCTATATGTAGAGGAAGATAGAAAATACAAGGAGCAAATAGATTATTGCCACTAGGGTTCATAGGCTAGAACAAATAGGTGATTCTAAAGACATGGGCTCTGAAGCTACACCTAGTCCTATGCAGAGGTCGCAAAAATATTCCAAGCAAGCAGCTACTCTTAGGGTTTCTAGGACACCTAGGTATGCACAAAATGTGCAAGCTAAATCTAGTGTGGCTAACCCCTCCCTCATTGCAGGACAATTTCAAAACATTTCACCATATTCAGGTAAATCTATGTGTAGTAAATTAAATTAAGATCTTTTTTTATTTTAAGAAGAATTCTAACAAAATGTTTTTGACTATTTTTAGTTGATTCTCATGTTAAACAAGTAATATCAAAAGTTAGAAGGAATATACCACCACCACATGTAGTTGCATCATACTCACTGATTTCACCACAACCACCACTTCCACCAAATTAGCGACAAGCACCGCCACTGACACAGCCTCTGACAATGCCTATGCAAGGGTAAGTCAGTGTTGGAAAATGATTTTTTTCATAGAGATCACAAGGCACTACATGAAGTTATAGGTATGGTTTTCATACTATCGAGCAAGGTGCAGAAACAATATTGTCATTGTTGTCAACATAGACAGATAGATCAGATGATGCAGTGGACAGGAGTTCAGATGTCAGTCAGAGCATGTACAGTGAATATCCAAGAAGACAAAAGTGGCCAACATTCGAAAGATCAAAGAAAAAGACAAGTAAGAAAACTGTCACGATATCGCGACATGTTTGGTCGAAAAGAAAAACTATCATGATTTTGTGACATATTAGAGGAGAGAGAAAATGCTGGCAAAACTATCATGATTTCGTGACATGTTGGAAGAGAGAGAAAGTGCAAGGAAAACTATCGTGATTTCATGACATGTTTGGAGAGAAGGCGCAAGCAAAGAAAACTGTCATGATTTCGTGACATGTTCGGAGAGAAGATGCAAGCAAAGAAAACTGTCATGATTTCGTGACATGTTCGGAGAGAAGATGCAAGCAAAGAAAACTGTCATGATTTCGTGACATGTTTGGAGAGAAGGCACAGGAAAAGAAAACTATCATGATTTCGTGACATGTTCGAAGAAGAAGCACAGGCAAATAAAACTATCATGATTTTGTGACATGTTTTGAGAGGAGCTTGCAAAGAAAAGTGTCACGATTTCGCGACAATTTGCAAGAAGGACTGTATGGATGAAAAAGTGTCACGATTTCATGATAGGTTCGAAGAGAAAGCACCAAGGAGAAAAAGTGTCATGATATCACGACATGTCAGGTTTTCGTGACCCGAAGGGAAGAAAAGCGCCAAGGAGAAAAAGTGTCATGATTTCGCGACATGTCAGGTTTTCGCGACCCGAAGAGGAGAGAGAGTGTACGAAGGTGAATGTGTCACGATTTTGCGACATGTTGTGTTTTCATGGGCAAAAGGCAGAGAAAAGCACAAGGTAGCGAAAGTGTCACGATTTTGCGACATGTTTCGTTTTCGTGGGCTAAAAGCAGAGAAAAGCACAAGGCAGCGAAAGTGTCACAATTTCGTGACATGTTTCATTTTCGTAGGCTAAAAGCAGAGAAAGGCACAAGGCAATGAATGTGTCATGATTTTGTGACATGTGTTTTCATGAGCGAAAGATAGAGAAGAGCACAAGGCAGTGAAAGTGTCATAATTTGGCGACATGTCATGTTTTCGCAGGTGCAAGCCGAGAAAAGGACAAAGAGGTAGAAAGTGTCGTGATATCACGACATGTCATGTTTTCATAGGTGCAAGCCGAGAAAAGGACAAAGAGGTGGAAAGTGTTGCGATTTTGTGACATGTCATGTTTTCACGGGTGCAAGCTGAGAAGAGGACAAGAAGGCAAAAAGTGTCACGATTTCGTGACATGTCATGTTTTCATGGGTGCAAGCTGAGAAGAGGACAAGAAGGTAGAAAGTGTTACGATATCACGACATGTCATGTTTTCACGGGTAAAATGCAAAAAGAGTACAAAGAGACAAAAGTGTCACGATTTCATGACAGGTCACAACAACACGATTACAGACAGTTAATTGAAGTAGAACGACAGTTACAGGGGCAGTTGCAGAGGAAAATCATGCAGCCAAACTAAGAAGAGTCAACTAAAGTTAGTGTGATAGTTATAGGGGCAGTTACAGATAGAAATCATGCAAGCTAAAATAAGCACAATGCATTAAATATAGAACGACAGTTACAAGGCCCGTAAAGTAGTGTAACCGTCAAGCTATAGTTATACTGAAAGTCCAACATAAGAAACAAAGCTATTAATAGAATGCATGTACAAATTACTGTGTGATAAAGGAGTTACTTTCAGAAGTGTCTATTAATAGGGTACATGCAGGATTATGGAAGTCACAGAAGAACAGGTGCTTCAAGATGAAAATATTATTATAAAAGGGAAGTTGCATGGAGAATAAGGTTGTTGCTGAATGTGTGAAAGTGTTGCCAAAAGAGGGTTAGAAGAGTTCTATAAGAGAGCGACAAGCAGAGCCGTAAGTGTTTACTGTGTTTTGATAAATTGAAGACCAGTCAAGGTCTCATAAAAGTGAAGGCATTTTTATGTCATTGATATAGCTTTCAAAACTGTGATCCAAGTTGGTGCATGGATAGGTGTTGGTGCTCCTTTCTATTGGTGCAGATAAATCAGCGATTGGTGCTCCTTCCAATGGGTGTTGGTAAACAGATTGTAAAATTGGTGTTTTGTAAAGGCTGGATTTGGACCGTAGTCTAAGCAATCATTCTTAAGGAGTAGCCAAATTAGTGAACCTCGTTACATTATGTGTTGTGGTGTGCTCTCTTATGATAATTGATTTATCTACTTTTAAGTTCTCTTTGCTTCAGCTTTAAGAGTTATAGATTTGAATTTAAATAGCTACACTGATTCACCCCCCCATCTTAGTGTCATTGTGAGAATATCAATTGGTATCAGAGCGAGGTTCCTGAACAAGCTTAATCAGCTAAGGTGATCTTGGAAGAAACACAAAGGCAAGTGGTGAAGGATTCTCATCAAAAAAAGGTCCTTTGTTTGACAAAACTAATTACTCATTCTAGAGACTCAAGATGTAGACTTATCTATGTGCGTTGGGATACGACATTTGGGAGTCAGTAGAAAGTGGATACACAATACCCGTTACTCCTCCAACAGATACTATCGAGAAGAAAAAGTTTGAGAATAAATCTAAAGCAAAGAATGCCATAATGTGTGGGCTAGTAGACAGTGAACTGATAAGGATCATGAGATGTAAAACGACAAAAGACATATGGGACAAACTGAAGAGCATTCATGAAGGAGACGACAAGATCAAGGAATCCAAGCTACAAATGCATCGACCTCAGTTCGAAGCATTAAAAATGAATGACGATGAGAACATAGAGGTCTATATGCTGAGAGTCAATGGTATCATTAATGCAATCAAAGGACTCAACGAAGAAATGGAAGATGCAGTCATCGTGAAAAAGGTACTAAGAACTCTTCACAAAAGATTTAATTCTAAAGTTTTTGCTATAGAAGAAGCTAAAGATCTAAATAATTTTAGTATGGATGAGATGCATGGTTCTTTAACTGCATACAAATTGAGAATAGGACAAACTAAGCCCATAGACAGAGAAGATGTTTTAAAGCACACAAAAATATAAAAGCTAAACAAGAATTTGAGGATGAAGAGACATCGGATGAAATGGAAGCTAACTTTGTTTGGAAATTTATAAAGGGAAAAGGAAAATATAGAGGAAATTTATAATTTAAGTGCTTCAATTGTGGAGGCGTCGGTCACTTTGTAGCTAAATGTCCAATGAATGAGAAAACCAAAAGTGATGAAGGGTCACACCAAGAAAGAAGTGACTGGAAGAAGAAACCAACTTTAGAAAAAACAACTTCAAGAAGAAAAGTTTCATATCCAAGAATGTCAGCTCTTCTGAAGAAATCTCAGGTGAAGATTTTGAAGAAGAAATAGGTGAAGCTCTATTCATGGCATTTGAAGAAGAAAAAATAGAAGAAAAATAGGAAGGTGATAAAAACATTAAGGATGAGGCTGAAATATATCTGGAAGGTGAGTTGGTTGCTGCACTTAAAGAGTTAAGTACAGAAAGGAAAAAGAATAAAAAGGTTTCAAGAAAGCTAGAGGATGCCAATGACATAATAAATAGTTTGAAAGTACAGACAAAAGAATTTAAGAAAATGTTTGAAGAACTTGAAGTACAATTAACCATGAAAATAGATGAGTGCAACAAACTGGAAGAAGAGATTGTTATTTTAAGAATGCGGCTAGAAGAAAAGAATCAAAAATTGAGTTGCTATCACAAACTTGAAGGAAGTTCTATGAAGCTTGAAAAGATTATAAATAGTCAGAGGACTACAGACATCAAATTTGGCTTGGGCTTTGTCAAAGGAGAATCGTCAAGTGGATCAAAGGCCATAACTGTAGAACCAGTAAAGAAAGAAGATAAGATCAAGGTTGATCAAGGAAAAACGAATCATGCAAAAGAAAGCAATAATGCCAGGCATGAGAAGATTGATAATAATGAGGGATTCACAAACGTCACACATCAAAGGAGAAGAAAATTTGTGGCTTCTACTATAAAATGGCAAAGACCAACTACCAGGTTCAATCATTCCTTTTCTGGTTATTGTTTTAAATGCAATGCTTATGGTCATAAGATTTTAGACTGCATTTATAATATAGGACAAAGAAATTTCACCAATAGAAATGTCTTTTCACCATTGATGGATTATGCAGTAGAATGCTATAACTATCATAACTTTGGACACATTGCAAGAAACTGTAGAAGCACATATGCAACAAATAATATTAGGGAAGAAGATCTCAACCAAACAGTTTAAGGCAAAACAAAAAATTCCTAGAAAAACATGCACAGGCCACTGACAAAGAAAAGTCTAAACAAGTGACCAAAAATGTAGTCAAACCAGAGTGGAAAGAAAAGGAGCGACCCAAGGAAGAAAATGAATCTTTGATTGTATAGACAACATTCAAAGCACAGAACAAATCTACACCATGGATATTGGATAGTGGATGCTCTAGTCACATGACAGGTGATAAAAAAATGTTTGAAAAGTTACAGAACTATGAAGGTGGCTCAGTTAAATTTAGAAATAATAATGGAGCCAAGATAGTTGGCAAAGGATCAGTTAAGATAAGTGATGAAAAAATCAATTCCAAAGTATTATTTGTGATTGGTTTGAAGCACAACCTACTGAGCATAAGCCAAATCTGTGATAAAGGTCATGAAGTCATTTTTAAGAAGCAGGGCTGTGAAGTCAGAAAAGCATACAGTGGGAAGCTAATAGCTACTGGATCAAGAACTTCTGGAAACCTGTATACTCTCTCAAAGACATCAGAAGGAGCATGTTTGATTGGATAGGTAGATGAAAATTGGCTGTGGCACAAGAGGCTCGATCATATTAGCTTTGACAATATGGTAAAAATAAGTTCAAAAAGGGCAGTAAGAGATATACCCACCATTGGCAAACCATTAAATAGCATCTGTGCTTCATGCCAAAAATGGAAGCAAACTAGATCCACATTTAAATCAAAGGAATACTTCACCAGCAAAACTTTAGAGCTAATACATACTGATTTATGTGGACCCATGAGAACACAAAGCATAAATGGTGACAAATACTTTATGTTGTGCATAGATGACTATTCCAGGATGACATGGGTACTATTTTTAAAGCTTAAATCAGATGCCTTTGAAATGTTCAAGACTTTCAAAAAACTGGTTGAGAATCAAACAGGAAAAAGAATTAAATGCTTAAGATCAGATAGAGGAGGAGAGTTTATCTCAGAGGATTTTGCAGAGTACTATCAAAAATATGGGATCAGAAGACAGTTTTCAACAGCAAGGACACCTCAACAGAATGGTGTTGTTGAAAGAAAAAATAGGACAGTGCAGGAAATGGCACAAACAATGTTGACAAAGAACAAAATAGCAAACAGATTCTGGAAAGAGGCAGTTCATACTACGGTTTACATCCAAAATAGGTGCATGTTGAGGACACATGAAAGCAAAACTCCTTATGAGCTATGGTTCGAGAAAAAAGGTAACAATAAGATACTTCAAAGTCTTCGACAACAAGTGCTACATCAAAAGAACTGAAGATAATCTTGGTAAGTTTGAAGATAGAGCTGATGAAGGAATTTTTCTTGGCTATTCAACAAAAAGCAAATCCTACACATGCTATAACAAAAGGCTAAAGAAAATTGTGGAGAGTGCCGATGTTAAGGTTGATGAAGGTAGGGAACGAGAAATTAGCTATGAAGAAAACTACCCTATTTATGAAGAAGTTATTGAAGGAGATGAAGAAAAGGAAACAAAAGAGAATAAGGAGATTGACTCAGAAGTAGAAGAAAACAAGAAATTCAAAACAGAGCTGACAGAAAAATCATCCCAGAGAGCAAATTATTGGGGACCCCATAGTTGGTATTTAGACAAGGAGAACAGTAGTAAGGAACTACTCTCTATTATCCATAATTGAGCCCAAAAATGTTGTTGAAGCAAGCACGGATGAAAGTTGGATGAAGGCAATTAATGAAGAACTAGATCAGATTGAGAAAAACAAAACCTGGGAGTTAGTACCAAGGCCAACAAATAAAAATATAATCGGTACTAAATGGATTTTTCAAAACAAATTGAACGAATATGGACAGGTTGTAAGGAATAAAGCAAGACTAGTTTGTAAAGGCTATGCATAGGTTGAAGGTATTGATTTTGAGGAAACCTTTGCACCAGTAGCTAGACTAGAGGCAATCAGAATGTTTCTGGCTTTAGCAGTTCATAAAAATTTCAAAGTATATCAAATGGATGTGAAATCAACATTTTTGAATGGAAAACTGGAAGAAGAGGTTTACATTGAGCAGCCAGATGGTTTCCAACTCGGTGATAATCCCAACTTTGTTTGCAATTTGAAGAAAGCTTTATATGGCTAACAGGCACCCAGAGCATGGTATGCAAGGCTGAATAACTATCTTATTCAACAGGGGTTCAAGAAAGGTATGGTGGACAACAATTTGTATGTCAAAACATAGAATGGCTATCTTATTGTACTTGTTGTTTATGTAGATGATATCATTTTTGGCAGCAGCAATGATAAGTCATATAGAGACATAGCAAATAAAATGAAGAAATAATTTGAAATGTCGATGATTGGTGAAATTTCATATTTCCTCGGACTGCAAGTCAATCAAAATGAAAAGGGCATTTTTATCTCTCAAGTTAAATATGTGAAAGAAATGCTGAAAAAGTTCACAATGGAGGATAATAAACCTATTAGCACTCCCATGACGACAGGTTACAAGTTGAGCAAGGATGACAAATCTCCAGATGTTGATCAAACCATGTACAGATCTATGATTGGGAGCCTGCTGTATTTAACAACCACCAGACCAAATATCTTGTAGGCAGTTTGCATGGTAGCAAGATTTCAAGCTAGTCCCAAGGAGACTCACGTAACAGCAATAAAGAGGATTCTTCGGTATCTGAAGGGTACTATGGAGTATGGGTTATGGTATCCAAAAGGTAAGGACTTCATTCTTATTGCATATTCAGATGCAAATTGGGCAGGATGTATAGATGACAGAAATAGTACCAGTGGAGGAGCATTTTATCTTGGAGACAGGCTGGTAGCATGGCACAACAAGAAATAAGAATCAGTCTCTCTATCCACAGTAGAGGCAGAATACATTGCAGCAACAACGTGTTGTATGCAAATATTATGGATGAGACAAACCCTAAAAGATCTAGGTATTCACTTCAAAGAGCCAATTTCAGTTAAATGTGATAATACCAGTGCTATTAAAATATCAAATAATCTGGTTATGCATTCTTGAACCAAACATATTACAATCTGGTATCACTTTTTGAAGGATAAAGTTGCGGAAGGTGAGGTTAAATTGGATTTTGTTCCAACTACAGAGCAAGTAGCGGACATCTTCACAAAATCGTTGCCCAAAGAAGTTTTTGAGTACCTTCGAAGTAAGTTGGGAGTGGTCACTTTTCCCAAGAATTGACTAGCAATCGGGACCACATTCTCAAGGGGAGTATTTATGTCTGTGTTTATAGTTTTGCTCATATTCATGATTTTTGCTAACTATAATAATGTTTGTCTAAGAATGTTGTGCATAGACTCAGGGGGAGTCTACAGCAGCCCTTTGGTATTATTGTCAAAGGGGGAGAAGAATTACAAGAAATTGCACATGTGTTGCCAACAATTCCAAAGGGGGAGATTGTTGAGCAAGGTGCAGAAACAATATTGTCATTGTTGTCAACACAGACAGATAGATCAGATGATGTAGTGGATAGGAGTTCAGAGGTCAGTCAGAGCATATACAGTGAATATCCAAGAAGGCAGAAGTGGCCAACATTCAAAAGATCAAAGAAAAATACAAGTAAAAAAACTGTACATGTTTGGTCGTAAAGAAAAAATGTCGTGATTTTGTGACATATCAAAGGAGAGAGAAAATGCTAGAAAAACTGTCATGATTTTGCGACATGTTGGAAGAGAGAGAAAGCACAAGGAAAACTGTCATGATTTTGTGACATGTTCGGAGAGAAGGCGCAAGCAAAGAAAACTGTCATGATTTCATGACATGTTCGGAGAGAAGGCGCAAGCAAAGAAAATTGTCGCGATTTCATGACATGTTTGGAGAGAAGGCATAGGCAAAGAAAACTGTCATGATTTCATGACATGTTTGAAGAAGGGTAGGCAAAGAAAATTGTCACGATTTCACGACATGTTTTGAGAGAAGGAGCTCGCAAAGAAAAGTGTCATGATTTCGCAACAATTTGCAAGGACTATACGGATGAAAAAGTGTCACGATTTCGTGACAGGTTCAAAGAGAAAGTGCCAAGGAGAAAAAGTGTCACAATATCGTGACATGTCAGGTTTTCGTGACCCGAAGGGAAGAAAAGCACCAAGGAGAAAAAGTGTCATGATTTCACGACATGTCAGGTTTTCGTGACCCAAAGAGGAGAGAGAGTGTATAGAGGTGAATGTGTCGTAATTTCATGACATGTGTTTTTGTGGGTGAAAGGCAAAGAAAAGCACAAGGCGAGAGTGTCATGATTTTATGACATGTGTTTTCATGGGCGAAAGGCAGAGAAAAGCACAAGGCAGCGAAAGTGTCACGATTTTGCGACATGTTCCTTTTTCGTGGGCTAAAAGCAGAGAAAAGCACAAGCCAGTGAAAGTGTTGCGATTTTGCGACATGTTCCATTTTTGCAGGCTAAAAGCAGAGAAAGGCACAAGGCAACGAATGTGTCATGATTTCATGACATGTTTTTTCGCGGGTGAAAGACAGAGAAGAGCACAAGGCAATGAAAGTGTCGCGATTTTGCGACATGTCATGTTTTCACAAGTGCAAGCCGAGAAAAGGACAAAGAGGTGAAAAGTGTCATGATATCGCGACATGTCATGTTTTTGCAGGTGCAAGCTGAGAAAAGGACAAAGAGGTTGAAAGTGTCACGATTTCACGACATGTCATGTTTTCATAGGTGCAAGCTGAGAAGAGGACAAGAAGGTGAAAAGTTTCACGATTTTGCGACATGTCATGTTTTTGCGGGTGCAAGCCGAGAAGAGGACAAGAAGGCGGAAAGTGTCGCGATATCACGACATGTCATGTTTTTGTGGGTAAAAGGCGAGAAGAGTACAAAGAGACAAAAGTGTCACAATTTCGTGACAGGTCGCAACAGCACGATTACAGACAGTTAATTGAAGTAGAATGACAATTACAGGGGCAGTTGCAGAGGAAAATCATGCAACCAAAATAAGAAGAGTCAACTGAAGTTAGTGTGACAGTTATAGGGGTAGTTATAGATAGAAATCATGCAAGCTAAAATAAGCACAATGCATTAAAGATAGAATGGCAGTTACAGGGCCCATAAAGTAGTGTAATCGTCAAGTTGTAGTTATACTAAAAGTCCAACACAAGAAACATAGCTATTAATAAAATGCATGTACAAATTACTATGTGATAAAGGAGTTACTTTCAGAAGTGTCTATTAATAGGGTGCATGTAGGATTATGGAAGTCACAGAAGAACAGGTGCTTCAAGATGAAAATATTGTTATAAAAGGGCAGTTACGTGGAGAATAATGTTGCTATTGAATGTGTGAAAGTGCTACCGAAAGAGGGTTAGAAGAGTGTTGTAAGAGAGCGAAAAGTAGAGCCGTAAGTGTTTACTGTGTTTTGATAAATTGAAGACCAGTAAAGGTCTCATAAAAGTGAAGGCATTTTTATGTCATTGATATAGCTTTCAAAATTGTGATCCAAGTTGGTTCTTGGATAGGGGTTGGTGCTCCTTTCTGTTGGTGCAGATAAATCAGGGGTTGGTGCTCCTTCTAGTGGGTGCTGGTAAACGGATTGTAAAATTGGTGTTTTGCAAATGCTGGATTTGGACCATAGTCCAAGAAGTCATTCTTGAGGAGTAGCCAAATTGGTGAACCTCGTTACATTGTGTGTTGTGGTGTGCTCTCTTGTGATAATTGATTTACCTACTTTTAAGTTCTCTTTGCTTCAACTTTAAGAGTTGTAGATTTGAATTTAAATAGCTACACTGATTCACCCCCCCCTCTCAGTGTTATTGTGAGAATATCACATACCCACATAGATCACACATGCTAGTAGCAAGTTCTAGGCATGGATGGTCTCAATTTACATTTTATACAAATTCACAGGCACTAGAATGTTCTACACTGAGATTGGATAATATTCAACTTGATGAGGATTTCCTTTTGTAGGGTAACATTGTAGACTTCAAGGCAACATATGTGCTTAAAGATATAGCACAAGAAGAAGACATCAATACTACTCGCTCAAGGAGATAACCCTCATCCCTAGGGTCCTCAAACTGAGGATGATGTTGTCAGTTTTAATGAAAATATTTCATTGGCTGAAAATACTAAGTCAACAATTAAGGAGTTTGTGTTGAAAGATTTCTAGGAGTTGAAAGAATGGGAATATTGGATAAAGGTCATTATTAGGGAAATTAATGCCTGATATAAAAATTATGAAAAAAAAAATCTATTTATTCTTTGGTCAAATTTGAATCTAAAAAGCTTGATGGCCTACTAAAACAGGCTACATCAAGAATAGTTAAATCTGATTTTACTTATGATGATGATGTGTTAAATGTTGTTGTTGGTAGATTGGAGAATGTTAATGCTAAAGCCCAAGCATTTTACAACCAATGGGCTTATGATAAGTACAAGGTTGTAGTTTTTGATACTATAATAGAATTGGAAGAGGTAAATAAGTTATATGTATTTCAATTTTATATTGCAGTTAAATTTGTATATTTCTTGAAAATTTATAATAATTTCAATATTTCCCTTTCAAATTAAGTTTTCAATTTGTTTTTGAAATAAAATTTTAAAATTTTGAAAACATAGGTTAAGAGCATGAACGTCAATATTCATACAACAAAGACATGTTTGATGAATGTAATGGAAATGAAAAAAAAATGCAGGCAAAGGTTTTAGAAAATAATGGTTTAAAAAAATACATCAAAGAGAAGCTGTAAGAAGATCCGGATAAGGTGCTTGAGAAAATGAAAGAATCACTTCCAACATACTTGAAGATACAAACAAAGAATAAGTAGTATGTGTATCAAGTATTGTGAAAGTACGTGACAACCTTGTTAGAGTTGGAGCACTCCCAAAAGAGAGTGTCACAGAAGCTGATAAAGGAAAAAAAATGACAACTCCAACCATTAGCACAAGTGAAGCATCCAAGCACCAATCAAATGATTGAAAATGTTTTAAAAGACTACAATATGTAATTTCTGTTTGAAATTGGTATGTAATATTTGAGACTTGAGTTGGAAAATGTTTTAAAAAGACTGCAATATATTAATTTTTGTTTGAAAATGTATGTAATATTTGGGTTTAAAAATGTTTGAACTAGTTAATATGAAATTTTTTGTTTGATTTTTTTTTAAAAAGACTACAATATCTAATTTGGATTCGAAAATGTTATGTAATATTTCTGTTTGAAAATGTTATGTAATGTTTGGGTTTAAAAATGTTTGAACGATATTTTTGAACTAGTTAATATGAAATTTTTTGTTTGAAAATGTTATGTAATTTCAGTTTGAAAATGTATAATGTTTGAATGATGTAATATATTTCTTTCTGAACTAGTTAATATGAAATTTTTGTTTGAAAATGTTATGTCATTTATGTTTGAAAATGTTTTAAAAAGACTACAATATCTAATTTGGGTTTGAAAATGTTATGTAATATTTGAGTTTAAAAATGTTTGAACGATGTAATATATTTCTTTTTGAACTAGTTAATATGAAATTTTCTGTTTGAAATTTTTATTTAATTTATGTTTGAAAATGTTTTAAATAGACTGCAATATTTAATTTGGGTTTGAAAATCTTATGTAATATTTTTGTTTGAAAATGTTATGTAATGTTTGGGTTTAAAAATGTTTGAGTGATATAATATATTTCTTTTTGAACTAGTTTATATGAAATTTTCTGTTTGAAAATGTTATGTAATTTTTGTTTGAAAATGTAAAATGTTTGAACGATGTAATATATTTCTTTTTGAATTAGTTAATATGCAATTTTCTATTTGAAAATGTTATGTAATTTCTGTTTGAAAATGTTTTAAAAAGACAACAATATCTAATTTGGGTTTGAAAATGTTATGTAATATTTCTGTTTGAAAATGTTATATAATGTTTGAGTTTAAAAATGTTTGAATGATGTAATATATTTCTTTTTGAACTAGTTAATATAAAATTTTATGTTTGAAAATTTTATGTAATTTCTATTTGAAAATGTAAAATGTTTGAATGATGTAATATATTTCTTTTTGAACTAGTTAATAATTTTTTTTTTGTTTGAAAATGTTATGTAATTTATATTTGAAAATGTTTTAAAAAGACTACAATATCTAATTTGGGTTTAAAAATGTTATGTACTATTTGGGTTTAAAAATGTTTGAACGATGTAATATATTTCTTTTTGAACCAGTTAATATGAAATTTTCTGTTTGAAAATGTTATTTAATTTCTATTTGAAAATATTTTAAAACGACTGCAATATTTAATTTAGGTTTGAAAATGTTATGTAATATTTATGTTTGAAATGTTATGTAATGTTTGGGTTTAAAAATGGTTGAACAATATAATATATTTCTTTTTGAACTAGTTAATATGAAATTTTCTGTTTGAAAATGTAAAATGTTTGAATGATGTAATATATATATTTTTTGAACTAGTTAATATGAATTTTTTTGTTTGAAAATGTTATGTAATTTCTGTTTGAAAATGTTTTAAAAAGACTGCAATATCTAATTTGGTTTTGAAAATGTTATGCAATATTTGGGTTTAAAAATGATTGAACAATGTAATATATTTCTTTTTGAACTAGTTAATATGAAATTTTCTGTTTGAAAATGTTATGTAATTTTTGTTTTTAAATGTTTTAAAAAGACTACAATATCTAATTTGGGTTTGAAAATGTTATGTAATATTTGGGTTTAAAAATGTTTGAATGATGTAATATATTTCTTTTTGAACTAGTTAATATGAAATTTTCTGTTTGAAAATGTTATGTAATTTTTGTTTGAAAATGTAAAATGTTTGAATGATGTAATATATATATATATATATATATATATATTTTGAACTAGTTAATATGAAATTTTCTGTTTGTAAATATTATGTAATTTCTGTTTGAAATTTTTTTAAAGAGACTACAATATCTAATTTGGGTTTTAAAATGTTATGTAATATTTGGGTTTAAAAATGTTTGAACAATGTAATATATTTCTTTTTGAACTAGTTAATATGAAAATTTCTGTTTGAAAATGTTATGTAATTTTTTTTTGAAAATGTAAAATGTTTAAATGATGTAATATATTTTTTTGAACTAGTTAATATGAAATTTTTTGTTTAAAAATGTTATGTAATGTTTGTTTGAAAATGTTTTAAAGAGACTGCAATATCTAATTTGGGTTTGAAAATTTTATGTAATATTTGGGTTTAAAAATGTTTGAACGATGTAATATATTTCTTTTTGAACTAGTTAATATAAAAATTTCTATTTGAAAATGTTATGTAATTTATGTTTTAAAATGTTTTAAAAAGACTGCAATATCTAATTTGGGTTTGAAAATGTTATGTAATATTTGAGTTTGAAAATGCTATGCAATATTTGGGTTTATCATTTTCAATGAAATGAGAGTTGAGACACTAAGACATAAACATACAATTTTACAATCTACAAAAATGATATAAGCCATGTAATTTTAAAACAATAATATGATTTAAAACAACAATTCTTTGAAATCATATAAATCTAGAAAAATATTGAGAAATTTGCTATCAAATCAATTCACGTTTATCATTGTCAATGAAATCATGGAAAATTATCACTATGGAAGCTGAAACATATTAGTTTTTCCAAAATCATTATGAAACATAGCATAAATCTATGTCTCCACCATCTGATCACTGAAAGCATCATCATCATCGTTATCGATCGTATTCGACGTTCCTCTTCTATCTACCAAGGAACTCCAGTTTTCCAATGCTCTGTCATACGAAAATGTATCCAATTGATATGAAGACACATAAATTCTTAAATAATTTTCTAAATTCTTGTCGAGTCTGTTGCAGAGTTTATATTTAACAAAATTAAGTGCACTGAAAACTCTTTCATATTCGAGTAACCCCAAAATAATTATTTCACATAATTCATATAAACGAAAGTATTCACTTATTGTATCTTTTAATATTATGCTTGGATACAATGTTTACCACAAATGTGCAATGGAACCAATCTCATGGACACCTGTCATAAGTGATGTTTGCACAACCATTGTTCTTCCAAAATGTGATGACTGTTCTTTCAAAAGATCATTGTTGAGTATACCTTTAATTTCAACACCATTGACTTCCACACTCTTACTGAAATGGTTAATGAGATTACCCATATATTTAATAAAAAACTCATTTGCAAAATTGTATTCAATACAAGGTTCCCAAAACATGGGGTTAACCACACCCATGGACTCGAGCAACTCATATCTCTAAAACTGTTCTCTTATCTCACCTATCAAAGATTTTTCTATATTTGACAAATTACTCTTTGATTTTTGTATTACAACATGAAATCTATTGTGTTTTGCAAAAAATTCTTCAAAATATTCCACAACTATACTTGATTGCCTTTCAAAACAATAAATAGGTATCATATTTTCATGAAAATTAATACAAAGATGATCATTAATGTCAAACTTCAAAAAGTTTTTTTGGATTATTCATGTTTATTAATGTATTCCAACTATCAAATACAGGTTCTGAAAAATTTGCATTAGATACATATAATGTATCAAGAAGCATGTATATTTGTTTCCTCATCCTCATAAAATAAATGATATAGATGGATCTCTCTTGTGCAAGATTAATTAATCTATTCATTTCTTTTAACATTTGAAGAATACCACATAAGATCAAAAGTGTTTTCAAGTCAGTCAAATAGAACAACATATATTTTACCTTATCAACTATTATGTGATTTGCATGCATAAACCCCATCAATGATTGATATTCTACCAAAACTCTCTGAGCAGGTTGATATAGTGAAATCCATCTTGTATCCACATTTTTTAACAATTTTTTCCCTTCTGTAACTCCTAGTGCAAACTTCTAAAACTTTGCAAATATTTTTGGACTTAATAAGAAATAAGAATGAATATCATGAATAAGGTTTTCTAATTTAGCAACATTTGAAAATGTGCTCACAATTTTATATGCAATATTAACTCTATGAGCTATACAGTGAATGGAGATCATATATGGGGAAAATATGATTTGGAGTTGAAAAAAAAGACCAGACCTATGACCTTGCATAATAGCAACTCCATAAGCTCCAACACAAATTAAATTTGTTGCTATATATATAATTCATTCCTACAATATTTTTTAGACATTTGACAATATTATAAATATTTTATGCGTTTGAACTTTCCAGCATCTTATGTATTCCCAACAAAATAGGCCTTCTAATATAATTTTGAAATGTGTACACATGCATGCAAATCCAAGATGTGTTATCCATAGTTTTTACCTCATCAATAGAAAGTGAAATTAATTTGGCAAGTTTTACTTGCTCCCTTAGGTCTTCTTTCTCAACCAAAGATAAACATTTTATCATTTTCCAACCACTTCGATCTGACCAATGAGAAATATGAAGATTTTGTACATTAAAAAGATGTAATACTTGCTTATAATCAATAAAATTGGACATTGGTCTACTTTTCTTGAGAATATTGTAAACAATGACAAACTGCATAATTTTTGAAGATAAAATAGTCTCCTGTATTTTGTGAAATTGGGCTTCAATTGTTCCACCTTTCTAAACAAGATATTGTGCTTTAAGTTATTTTTATATTCTATAACATACCTTAAATACATTAATTCTGATGCATCCTTCCACTTAACTTCTTTACTAACTTCACCATTACTTTTTATAACTTTTACATAAGATTTTTCAGCATGTTTTTCAATTGTATCAATCTTGTTTTGAAGCCTATGATCCTTACCAAGTTTGCAACTGCAAATTTTGCATCTAAATTATTTTTCATCGATTTGGTTATCCTCAGTCATGATAGGCCCAAGCCAGGGAAATATTTCTACCCATTCTTTCCTAAATCCCCTTCCAAGTATCCAGAGAGATGCTTTTCTTTTATTGGAATTTTTGGTTGAATATTCAATTGAAGCTTGTGATGATTTTTATTTATCACTTTCATTTTCAATTATGATGTCATTTTACGTGTTGTCTTCAAGTGTTTGTTGGATGTCATTTCTAAGGGGAATTTCAATAAAAGACATCTCTTGTTGGGGAATATCTTCAAGTGGAGGCATATCAGGATCGACAAGGTATTCTGCATAGTAGCATCCCATACTATTTTTTATTATTCTTGGATAAAAAATTACAAAACAAACATTCAAATCTTCAATAAAGCACATACTAGGAAGTCAAAAATATTTGTACCTTGAATTTGCATGCATGTCGTTGGCTCGTTGCATTTCAAAGTTTGGCTAAAATATTTTAAGATACTCTTTTCAACAGAAGATTTGGTGCTTTTCTTTCCATCATTGGGTGACATTTTACTTGTTACAAAAAAAAGGTTAAATAGGGTGTACTTTCTAGAGGGCTTAAGATAATATTGTAAATAGAATAAACAATTGTTTGGGTAGTAGATTATATATACTTTTTTCTTGCCATTCTTTATTGTGATTTTATTATTTTATGTCACTGGTTCATTTTCTAGTGAAAGCACTTTAACTGAGAAAAAAAACATCAATATATCTTTAAATAACCAAAGCATTTACTCATGTATAATCTTAGAAAGGAAAAAAATATCTGAATTGAAACTAAGAATAAAAAACTTTTAAAACATTCAATAAAAGGCAAAATAGAGAAAAACGTGGGAATAGAGCAGGATATTGGTGTGGTACAAAACATGATTGAAAAATCATTAAATAAATAAAAACATGCAGAACCAAGAAAAATAACATGCAGAACATGGCAAAATAAAGAAAAACATGGCAAGCAGAGTAGTGACAGATAACTTGGTGTGAAAAGAGGTCTGGTGCAGACTAGGATCTGGTTTAAAATATTCTGATTGTAGAACTAGTTCCAGTCGAATGTAGAAAAATATCCGAATAAAAAGTGGTCCCATCCAATTGCACTACAGGTTCTAGTGAAAGCACTTTAACTGAGAAAAAGAGCATCAATATGTCTTCAAAGAACCAAATAATTTAATCATGTATAATATTAGCAAGGAAAAAAGATCTGAATTGAAAATAAGAATCAAAGAGTTTTAAAACTTTCAGAACATGGAAAAATAAAGAAAAACATGGAAACAGAGCAAGATATTGGTGTGGTGCAGCACATGATTGAAAAATCATTAAACAAAGAAAACATGCAAAACCAAGAAAAATAACATGTAAAACATGGCAAAATAAAGAAAAACATGGTAAGTAGAGCAGTGACAAACAACCTGGTGTGAAAAGAGGTTAAGTGCGGACCAGGATCTGGTTAAAAATGTTTCGATTATAGAATTGGTTTTGGCCTAATTTAGGAAAATATCCAGATAAAAAGTGGTCCCATTTGGTTGCACTACAAATTTTGGTTGTAGAAGTGGTTCCATTCAGTTGCAAAGGACGTTCCTGCTACATTAGTTGTTTTGAACATTGTAGAATAGGATCCAGCTATAGAAGTTATTCTGGATGGTTACAGAATAGGATACGACTATAGAAGTGGTTTTGTTCGGTTGTAGAGGATGTACCTTCTACAAAATTTGCTCTGAATAGTTGCAAAATAGGATTTGTCTATAGAAGTGGTTTCATCCAATAGTAGAAATGGTTATTGATGTAGAATTGGTTCGGAATGGTTGTAGAAACTGATCTGGTTGCCAAAATAGTTTCAGGTGATTGCATATGAGGTTATGTTCGATTGCAGAATTGGTTACGATCAATCATAAAAAAGGTTCTGGTATTGTGAAGAATTTTTTTTGGTATATTATTTCGGTATAGAACACGATCTGAAAATAAAAATGCATCCCTAGTGTGTTAATTATATATAAAGGTATACTTGGTGATTTTGGCACGATAATTTAGAATTTCTAAAATTTTAGGCTGAAAAGGGTACTTTATTTATGCAGATTACTTACGAATTTTTCAAAATATTCATGATAATCTCATCAAAGGATAGCTAACTGACACCTAAAATTTATTTTTCTTGAAAATTATGGCTAAATGGCCAACGTCTACATCTAAAAAATTTCATAAATTTGAATTTTTAAAAATGTTTTTTTGCCCAAATCGTGAAGTTTCGCCACTATGCATAACCCTTATTGGGGTTTGGATACACCCTCATATTGATCATGAGAATATCAAGTATTATTTCTCCTCAGTGGGGTTTCTCATTGAGATTACCTATGAGTAGAGTTGTCTCCTCTAAGACTACCTGAATGTCATTCAGGTATATTTTGGGTAGTTATACTGACTCTAGTGAAGTTTGTATCCTCTGGTCATGGGATAGGAAATATGCTCTCTATTAGTCATTTCTGATGATGGCACCTGTGGGCCACTGTTGAAAACAATGATCATGGGATAAAAAATATGCTCTCTATATTTTGGGCCTAATGAAGATCAATTTTGATATTGAATTGATGTGCAAGGATCGATCATGTATCAAGACATAGTTGATTATGAAATTGGGCTTGAATTACAGGTGAATCAGTGAAGAATGACAAGGTGGTTGATCCTCAAGCTATGATGATCTCCATTGGTGAATTTTTAGTTTTCTTTGCATGATTGTGCAACACTTCATCGCACCTCAAAGGGATATCAAATCACTTCTCAATTTGGTAGGAATTTGCTATGGAAATTGCTCATGAATTATTCTCTTTTGCTCTTATTTTGGGATGCCTTAAATAGACTTCCTGAATCCTATTCCTAGCTTCTCCAAGAAGCCAATATCAAGAAGTTTTTATGTTGGGGTAGTTGGATGGATGCTTCTAGAATCTTCATAGGCGCAATCGCTCAAGAAATTGTTGTTTGTAATAGTTTTGCTCAGCCTGGGTAGGCTGAGTTTGTTATAGACTCAACTACTATCGATAAGTGTAGCTATGGCCATGGTTGCTATCAACAAGCAAGACAAACCTATGGTTTCTCTAATCATTGGTGATGATTTTGGCCATGGTTGATGACATCAACAACAAAGGCTGAATAGGACTAGGCTACCCTTATTGAGTGGTTAGGACCATTTTTAGGTCTTGAAAAATTCCAAGGTGAGTCACATGGCCTGAAACTATGTCCATATGAGTAGTCTCCTCAACATGGCATGTTTTAGGTGTTTAAAATTATATGACACTTGCACAATCTCACACTCTATACACTTGCACACTTTACTACATGACACTTGGATTCATCCTACACATTGAAATATACTTTAGGGGAAATATAAATTACACACCTAATCTAATAACTCACACATAGTACCAAATAATGTAATATTATCCAACATGGACCATACAATGTGGTTTTTCACATTTGTGAAGTAGCATATTAGTTGAAGCTTCCATTGTCTTCCCACATCCATCTAGTTTTTCATGTGTCCTATGTCAAATATATTATCAACCAAAAGGTGTAGTCCTAGATAGAGCTTCCATTAATCAATTAAGAACCTTGAAACACTCTTCAACTTGAATCAACATTATAGTCCAAATTTCATCATCTTCAATATTAACAAATTCAAGAGTTTCTCATCAAATGGAATGACATTACAAAATAATATGCTACATGAGATATTGAGAGCATTTTCTA
Organism: Wollemia nobilis; assembly: GCA_028583015.1. NCBI lineage: Eukaryota > Viridiplantae > Streptophyta > Pinopsida > Araucariales > Araucariaceae > Wollemia > Wollemia nobilis. Next base: position 1,769,492 of record JAQPPZ010017129.1, read on the forward strand.
ATATTTTCCAGATTTGATGAAAAATCTTCTTAAGGGAGGATCCATATAACAATTCCAATATATCCATTTCAACTATATTTATTAGCTCAGGTACTATGTTAATTAGTTAATCCTTGAGCATTAGGGTTAGGATTAATGTGATTTAATATATAAATAAGAAGAATAAGGTGATAATTTGGGACACCAAATTTATTTGGATTTAAGTCATGTATTCCATGCATAAGGGACTTTGGGCTCTCTAAGTGGCTATGGGAGTTTTACCTCTCCTAGTTGCTATGGATTTATATTGATTCAATTCTATATTTTGATTTAAATTGATTTTTATTTACTAGTAATTGGGTTGAAGTAATTATTCCATTTGAATGAAATTATTTGTATGTTACTTATTTGTAATTGTTGAATATAGAAGTAGCTGTGTAATAGACTCTTGGTAGACCAACAATGTGAGTGTTGTAATGATCCTTCAAAATATTGTCATAGGAAAGCCTCAACAATCCAAACTAAAGAGAAAGTTATATAAATTATACCAACCTATTTTAGCTATACTAAACCAACTCCTTGAAGTTAAGACTTTAGATCCTAAAAAGGAAAAAGATCCTTAGTTTTTACCTAATGAGCATTTCATCACATTAATGATCATGTGACCAACATATGCTATAGCCTTAGAAATATAATTCAATACCTAATATATAATGGTCATCTTTAACAACTTTGACTCCAAACTTTTCTCGAGTCAAGACCTTGGGTTTTTCCAAGATCTATTGCCAAATCATAACTGAAAGGTAGAAAACCATATTCACTACAAGAGTGTCCCACCTCCAAACCAATTTATGGTGGGAATGCTCCACTTTTTTTTATCAATATTTTCCATAAAGAAACACTAAAATACTCCACCTCCTAACCTATAAACATAAGAGATATTACATTTGAGTCTATGCTTTTTGCCTATTTTATTTAGCTACTTGTATGCATTATGTTTGCTTAACTTATACCTAACTTTGTACTTGCTTGTATGCACATGCTTATATTTGGCTAAGATACCTATTGCATATCAAGAATCCATAATGATGTGAATGATGATCCTAGTTAGGATAGTTCATTCCTACACTACACTTGCACTAGGTGACTAATGTGAGTAGATTATCTTAGTTCCCTCTTTGTGAACTAAATCTTGGCTTGTACAACCATTTATCTGTTAGAATATGGTAAGTGCAAAATAATTAAACCATAATAATTAGGAATATTATTAATAATCAAAGGTTAAATAGAAATAGTAAACGTAATCAAATTGATTACGACAACTAACCTACCGACTAACCTGTCGTCCATAGGGAAATGACGGTAAGGTAAGTCACTAACCTAGGTAACTAGTAAAAGTAAATACTAGTGGTAAAAAGTAACAAGCTACTTTTTACCATGTAGTAAATAAAATCTACCTAATGTAGGGAAAGGGTAAAATATCCAAATGATGAAATATTTACTCTAACATCCCCCCTTATTACATTATTTGGGTAATACATACATATCCTCTAATACAACAATATTTGAGTAAAGTATATAACTGCCCCAATACAGTGAAGAAGATGTTGATCTACTGGTTCTTTGCTCTATCACAATACTCTAGCTGCTCCTAAGAAAAAAAGCGGTCATTCCTCACTTTGTCTTCATGTCAACGAAAGTCCTTATGGGAATCACATCATCCAACCAAATGGCATGGGTAAACAGCCGTTGCAATCGGTAGGTGTAGTAGAATAGATCACTTCATACAAGGTTAATTCATTTATGATATGAATTTGCAAAAGATAAGGTAGCTAAGGTGTCGGTCACTGCCGAAAATGCACCCTTATAAGTTCCCCCCTTCTCGTTGCAAAACATAGTGTATTCAATTTCTGAAGGAAGTGTGACTAAGGTGTCGGTCGAAGCTGAAAATGCACCCTTATAAGCCTTCTTCCCTATTTACAAAAATTGTGAAGAAAAGAAATTTGTATCCCCTCAATTGCAAAAAGTGTGCAATGCAAGAATGTTGTGAATGAATTGATAAATATTGCCTCCTAGACAATTTTACATCACAAAAAGTCGCTCCTCTTGTTACAAGTACTTCAAACACCTAGAATTTGCTATTTATGAAGCCTAAAAGAGGTGCAACCACCCCTTATTGCAAGGTCTTCAAACAAAATACTTATGCTATTTATGAAGCCAAAAATATGAGAGAAAGAAAATGGTGCTTTTGCCCAAGGTGACACATGTGTTTTCCCTCTACAATACTATTTTAGCCATGAGCACTCTATGTGCTCTCTTTGAACCAGAATCAGAATCAGAATGAGAATGAGACACTTCACTAGAAATATGGCTTATGTGATGTGCCTTTGCCATTTTAGTTTTGCTTGTTTTGAAACCAACACTGAATGGTGTCAAGGTTGTCATTTTTACAATTTGTGCAAAACTATGATTTCTAGGCAATTTTATCAAAAAGTTCACCAAATCATCCTTCCTTATTGTAAGAACTTCAAGCATGATTGCTATTATGAAGTCTAAAAGAAAAGGTATAATTTTTATGACTTCTACTTTTATGATTGCCTTTACAAGTTTTATTTCCCTCTTGTCAAAAATCTGTGTTTTGAAGGAAGAAAGGAATTATCCCCCCTTAGTGCAAAGGATTGCAACTTTTTAAGGTTCCTTATTTTCAAAAACTTGTTCTTTCTTTTTTATTACCCTAAAAGAGTACCAAAATATAATTCACTCAAACAGATATTTAATGGCACCTGCCTTAACACCCTTCAAGAAGGATGAGAAGTTGGAGGAAATTAAGCCAAACAAATAAGAGTGAATTATGGGTTTTGTTGATTTAGAAGAGAATATCAAGTAATTTTGGCTATAAATATGTGCAAGGATTTACACAAATTTGTGAAATTTTGGGGTTTAGTGTGTTCTTGATTCTATGACTTATAATTGAAAAAATAAATAATGCAATAATCAAACAAGAATGCCCACAAAATTCTTATCACCTAGGTGTCGGATGCAACCAAAAATGCATCTAATTTTCCAATAAAGGTGTCGAGTAAAATCGAAAATGCACCTTTTAATTTTTACAACAAAATGTGGATTTGTGTTGTGCAAAAATTGATATTTTTATGTCTCCTACTTTGTTTTACAATTTTTCAAAAGAAGTACAATATTGTCTTCCCCCCTTTATTTTGTAAAATTAAAAAATTGAGCACTCCTTCCAAGACAAGTTGACACACGACCCACATTTGAAAGGCTTCCAAAACCAGTCGACAAACGACTTCGTTTTTATCGACCCAATGCTTCAAATTCTTCTCAATTTTGCAAAAAAGAATGTGCAATTTTATGTCTTATATCCCCCCTTGGAGAAAACAAATGCACACTTTGCCTTTGAATATTACAAAAATTTTAAGTCTCCTTGTGTTCAAATTTGCAATAAAGAATCAATTGTTTTGATTTTATCCTTCTTTGAAATGTGCAAAATAAACAAGGTGTTGAGAAGAGAGTAAGGGTTTTCTAATTTGCAAAGAAAATATAGGTGTTATTCCTTGTATTATATCTCCCTTTTGTGGAGAAAACAAAAACCCTAATGTTTGGATATCGCAAATAAAATAGATCCCCTTATTTTTAAATTAATTTGCAAAATTAAAAAAAAAATTCAATTAGAAGGGTTAAATTTAATACTAAAAATCAAATTATGTTGCTTTTTTTTCGTAAAAATCAATTTAAAAAAAAAAAATTTAGAAACAATATTTTAGATTTTTATTATTAAAAAAAAAAACTTTATAATCAAAATAAAACTTTTAATTTAAATAAAAGAAAAAAAAAATTACCTTTGTTGTGGGCTGCAGTAGGATTTGAAACTCTAACCATCCCCGCCGCCTAGGGCCTTAGCCCATCCCGATCAACCGGTCGGGCTAGAGGGCTCGATGTGAAGGGAAGGGGATTCTATTCCCTTTCCCTTATTTCCTCGCGTGGGTAGGGAAAACTGTGGGAATTATCCCACATTTCCCATGCAGGGGATTTGGTGGGGAATAAAAGGGCTTTCAAGCCCTTAGACTATCGACTACCTTTGGGTAGTCACCCCCACCCTCCTTTTGGTCGCTACCACGTGGTGTGGCTATCAAGCTGCCACATGTCACAGTTGGTCAATCAGGTGCTGCGTGGTCTATCCACCACCTGTCACCAGTGTCAGGTCCTGTGACACGTAGCTAGTCCACCACGTGTCTCGTCTGTTTGTGTCTGGTCGTCATCTAGTGGCTATCAACAATTTTTTGGTCTTGGTTCAGTCCAGTCAGCACCTTGGGGTGTGTGCCAATGTCTGTCCATGTGTTAGTCTAGTCAGCACCTCGGGGTGCATGCCAGGGTCAGTCCATGTATCCGTGTAGTCAACATCGCACTGCAAGCAGGTTAGGAACTGACATGTGCCACATGTCGATCAAGGATTGGAGGGCCACCTACCCTCTTAGATCTTGATGTAGGGTCTAGGTTTCCAATCTGGTCGTTGATGATCGAAGGGCCGCCTACCCTCTCGGATCTCAGTTACTGATCAAGATCTGTGTCCTCCCACGGAGGGCGCACCTGCCATCTTGTCGACATTGCTGGCCTAGATCCAAGTGCCAGGTCTTGGGCTATGGGCCGCCATGTCAGTAGGTCCCACTCCTCGGGATCTATGCACCTATGGGTCGCTTCAACTCAGGTCTCGGGCTATGGGTCGCTATGTCAGCAGGTCTCGCTCCTCGAGATTTGTGTAGCATGGCATGAAGAATACATCGAGGGAGGAGGCTTCACAGGTACCAGGTGGAATGAGCGATGCTCGTGTTATCCACCCCAGCTCGGATGCCAATGTTAGAATATGGTAAGTGCCAAGAATTAAACCATAATCATTAGGAATATTATTAATAATCAAAGGTTAAATAGAAATAGTAAACGTAATCAAATTGATTACGACAACTAACCTATCGACTAACCTACCATCCATAATATCTACCGTCCATAGGTAAATGATGATAAGGTAAGTCACTAACCTAGGTAACTAGTAAAAGTAACTACTAGTGGTAAAAAGTAACAAGCTACTTTTTACCATGCAATAAATAAAATCTACCTAATGTAGGGAAAGGGTAAAATATCCAAATGATGGAATATTTACTCTAACATTATATTTATCAATTTACCTTTATCAATCTATTTTATCTCAATATGGTTTGTCTTAATTTATTCCTCTAAACCACAACTCTCTTGTTGCATGATGAATATTATAAAGTTCACATATAATTATAGCAAATATTGTCAAATTACATTCTTTTATCTTGTCAATGGCTACATGATTAATACTATGAGGATTCACAAGTGATGATAACCCAATAAATATTATGATATGCTTTCCTGTTCCAATATTTTAAGTGTGAAGGGACAACCAATTAGCAATGAAATGTCTTCTTGATTGGGGGTATCATTCATTGATGTGACAATCAAGCATACATTCTCTATTATAGTTATTTTTAAGAGAAATCAAATTATTAAAAATATCCTTTAAGGAGGCATTTAATGGTAATGAAATTATTAAAAATATCCTTTAAGCAAGTACTTAAATATAATAAAATTATCAAGAATGTCCTTTAACTAGGAGCTTAAAGATAATCAAATTATCAAAAATATCCTTTAAGTGGGTGCTTAAAGGTAATCCAAATCTTAAAAATTTACTTTAAGTATGTGCTTAAATGTAATCAAATGATCAAAAATGTCCTTTAAGCAGGTTCTTAAAGGTAATCAAATTATAAAAAAGGTCATTTAGTCTCTTGTTTAAAGGTAATCATATCAAAAAGACACTTTAAGCAGGTGCTTAAAGGTAATCAAATGATGAAAATTTTCTTTAGGCACTTCATTAAAAGTAGTCATATTAAAAATATCCTTTAGCTGCATGCTTAAAGGTAATCATATCAAAAATACCATTTAGGAACTTACCTAAAAGTTATCAGAATCACAAATTTCTTTTATGCACTTGATTAAATATAATCATATCACAAATGTCACCTTTAGGTACTTTGCTTAAATGTAGTCATATAAAAATATCCTTTAGGCACTTGCTTGAAGGTAGTCCTATCAAAAATATTCTTTAGGTACTTGCTTAAATTTAGTCATATCAAAAATATCCTTTAGTAACTTAAAAGGTAATATGTCAAAAATATCCTTTAGATGCTTGCTTAAAGGTAATCATGTCAAAAATATGATTTAGGTGCTTTCTTAAAGGTAATTATTTTAAAATATTCCTTAAGGCACTTGCTTAAAGGTAATCATGTCAACAATACCCTTTAGGAAGTTGTGTAAAGGTGATTGAGCTATTAGAATATTTTGGCAAAAGTTTCAAAATTTAGCCATCATGTAAAATTTTTCTTAATAATTATGTTAGTCTTTAAAAATATTCATAATAATTTTCAATCAATTATTTTTTACTATATCATTCCTAATCATGATGAATCTTCCAAAAATTAGATAATAAATTATGAATTAAATAAATCAACTAATCATGCACATTGTATTTAATTATGAATCTACTTATTTCACATAGATAATCCCAAAATTAAAAGTGTATCTTTGTTTAAAATGCCCAATTTTCAAAATTACATTTCCTTTCAAAACCCTATCAATTTTTTAAAAGTAATAGGAATACAATGTATGCACAACCTCTTTAGCCCATAAATCCAAGATATCTCATCTCTTATGCCTTCATTTTATGAAATAAATTTGAAGGCCTATGCCTTTTACAAGTAACTCATAGGATCTCTACAAGAGAAGCATTATGCTACTAATTACAGGTCATCCAAGCACATGGAATATTTGCATTCATACCACATACTCTCATGGGTGGGAAGTTGAGATAAAACCAAAAGCATTTATCTCCATAAGAATTAGCTCACATACATTATCTATGATTAACAAAGTCTTGATAGGAGGAATGATAAAAATAACCAACCATCCACACTCCAATATACAATATAAAAATTTGTTAAAATTATCCATTTTTTCTTAAAATATTCTATTGTCACATTTGCTAAAACTATCAACATTATTCCAATATATGAGAATAGTCAAAACACTTTATCCACATTAGTCAACATTATAGAAATCATCGAAATTTATTTGTTCAAAATTTTCAATCTTACCCAAATTTATTAAAATTGTTGGAAAGTATCCACAATATTAAAACTTATCAGAGTATCCAGATTTATCAAATTAATCAAAATTATCAAAATTTATCCATATTGTAACAAAATTTATAACAAGTATTCATATACTTCAAGCTTTTCAATAATAATTAAAATTTGTTCAAATTATCAAATTTGTCATAATCATAAAAAAGTATTAGGAATTATCAAGAATTTATCCATTATCAAAAATAAGAAAATTCATCATTTTTATTAAATTTTTCTTTTAAGATGATCAAAACTTATAAAAAAATTTAAGATAAAAATTTACATTAAATATTATCAAAATTTTACAAATTTATAAAAATTGTTAAATATAGAAAATTTTATAGCAAAAATATCTATATTGCAAGTCCTTCAAGTAGAAGGTCATGCTTAAGGATGATTTTCTATTGTAAGTCCTTTCAACAGGATGTCTTGCTTAAGGATGAATCTATACTTCAAGTCCTTCAAACATGGGTATTTGCTTAAGGATGAATAAAAATACACAAGTCCTTTAGGCACAATGCCATGTCTAAGGATAAATCTATGTATATAGTTGTATATATTTTGTACCATGGCAAGCTAATGAAAATCCCCATGGGAAAGCTAATAAATGTCTCCTTATGCAAGCTAACGAAATTCCCCCTAGGCAAGCTAACAAAAATTCCTCCTAGAAAATAGAATGAAAGTCCACCTATGAAATATAAATAAAGTCCTCTTAGGCAAATCAAAGTTGATATATTATAGTAAAAGTTATTTAGGTGAAGGAAAATCTTCCAAAATTTGATCTCTTATAGTAAAAGTCATTAAGTTGAAGGCACATTCTCCAAAATCTAATGTCCTATAGCAAATGTTGGAAATATTAAGAATATTGAGTTGTCATTGATGTCAAAGAGTACATAAGGCATAAGTATTTTGATGTCAAAGGGTACATGAGGCAAAATATTTTGATGTCAAAGATGCATGGTTGTCAAGGAAAAAATATTCCCCATGGTTTTGATAGCAAGCAATGGACAAAAATTCAAGGTAAAGCAATGGTCAAAAAATTCAAGGCAAGAGAAGGATTACAATATTTAAATTTTAAATTTAAATATTATAAAGTTGAGTTTAAAATCTTGGAAGAAAAAGTTTAAATTTGCATGGGCCAAAAAGATCTAATTTTTAAAAGAAAATGAAAGAGGTTTAAACTGCAAAGGACAAGGCTTAAAGATAAATATTATAATAGTTTTCAAATATTATAATATAAAGTTTTAAAAGGGACAAGGTGCCAAAATTATTAAGTGCATAAAATCAAAGTTAAATGTCATATTAGCACCAACGTCATGAAGCAAGGCAAAGGACAAAGCAAAGGATATAAATACACCAACGATTTTATTGCAAAGACTAATGTTCTTGGATATAGCATTTTTGATATCCCTTCGTGCTTGAATCGACGAATGAGAAAAGGGAACAGAGTGCGATTTGTGGCACCAGTGAACGAAGGACAAATATTTCATGTTGTGTATTGAGTTTCAGCTGGGAGGCTAGCCCAGTTGGTCACTGAGCTAGCGCTAGGGCGCTTGGGGCAGGAAGGTCACAGGTTCAAAATCGGGTGACTCCTGTTTTTGCTTGGAAGAGTTAAAAATATTTTGATTGGTCAGAGAAAGCGCTTCAAATATTTCATGTTGCACTAAGGTTACTACCCGCTGGGGTAGCCCGACTAGTAACCAAGCCTTGGCTTGGGCACTATGTGGGTAGAGGTCATGGTTTCGATTCTCCTGCACTCACGAGGTGTGTTGATTGAGGTATGAGCACCAAAATTTTTATTTAAATTTTTGAAAGGATAAAGTGTGTTGCCCTTGTATTGATTAAAATGAGGATATAGTTTGCTGCCTTGTGTTGATTAAAATAAAGATAAATATTTTTGTGAAAAGGAGATAGATTTGTTGGTTGGTTATTGATTAAAAAGGGGGTAAATTTATGTTTATATTTTATTTAAGAAAAGGAGTTATAAGGTGTATAAGGGACTAGTTGAAAGTGTATTTTTGTATGTGAAAATTAGAGACAAGGTGGTTTTGCTATTGCTTGAAAAGTATAACTCTTGCATGTTAGTAAAGGGGATATAAGGTGTATTGTGGATTGTTTTGAAATTGTAATTGTTGCATTTTAGAAAGGAGACATAAGGTGTATTGTGGCTTATTGTTTAATTGTATTTTTGTATGATAAAGAGGAAAATTGTAATGGTTTAAAAGCTTTATCTTGTGAGACCAAAAAGGAGTTATAGAGCATTATTTTTCAGGTATTATTGTGCACATATTTTGAGAAGGATTTTTAATGTATAAAGAAGAGATTTGCTAACCAAGTTTTCAAGTGGCAAAAGAAAGAAAATTATTTTTGAGATAGGTTTTTGAGGGCACATCTTCATCAAGGCAGTTTTAGAGGTATGGTATTTTAACTCCTTCTCAAGGTGGCTTGTTTGAAAGAAAATAGTTTTAAGTCATAAGGTGGAGATATAAGGATTAATTTTATGTGCATTGTTGGAAATATAAGAGCTAGGGTTTGAGAACAAAGTTGTGCATTAGTGTTGAATGAAATTGGGAATAAAAGTGCAAAGTGTTTGAGAACATAAGTGTACATTGCTTTGATTGAAATTGAAGTGAAATTGCAAGGGCTATAGATAAATGTTTGTGAAGCAAATCTATGCATTAGTTTTGAGTGAATCTTGAGAATAAATTTGTAAGGGCTATAGACAAGTTTTGTGAAGCAAGTATGTACATTGATTTTGTTTAATTTTGAAAGTACATAAGAAGGTCATCTATCAAGTGCTAGACTAGAGTATCCTTTTGAATGCAATAAATGTGAGACATGTGAAAGTGACAAACTTAATGAATGTGAGAAGAACATATTGAGTATTTGTAATGCATATCATTCTCTATATGTTCATGAAGAAAAAGAATTTTAGGTAGAATATGTCTGAATTACTTTAGTCAAAGAAAGCACTTTTGGGAAAGATATATGCAATGGTTTCTATGCAAGAATTAGGAATGGTTAAGAAGGTTTTGTGAGGATTGAGCAGAGTTTATGAGTAGGATCTGTGAGTAGGTTTGAGGTAGATTTGTGTAGGTTATGTGAGCAGGTTTTTAGGTAGATTTGAGTAGGTTGTATGAGCAGGTTTATTGAGGCAGTTCTGAGCAGGTTTATTGAGTAGTGAGGTTGTGAGTATTTAGAGTGAGAAAAATGATAAATTTAAATTATAATGAATTTAAAATTAAGTGACTATTTTGAGCAGGTTTGGTGAGCTATTTTGAGTAGGTTTGGTGAGCTATTTTGAGCAAGTTTAGTAAGATGTTATGAGTAGGTTTTTGGAGTAGATTTGAGCAAGCCTTGTGAGAAGGCTTGGAGCATATTTGAGTAGTTTGGTGAGTAGATTTGAGCAAGCCTTGTGAGAAGGCTTGGAGTAGATTTGAGTAGTTTGGTGAGTAGATTTGAGCAAGCCTTGTGTGTAGGCTTGAAGCAGATTTGAGCAAAGGGGATTGGTGTCTCTTGTGGATAGAGGTCCATGAAAAAGAATAAGGGGATTGGTGTATCCTATGGATAGAGGTCCATGAACCAGAGCAAAGGGGATTGGTGTCTCCTATGGATAGAGGTCCACAAACTAGAGTAAAGGGGATTGGTGTCTCCTATGGATAGAGGTCCATGAACTAGAGCAAAGGGGATTGGTGTCTCCTATGGATAGAGGTCCATGAACTAGAGAAAAGAGGATTGGTGTCTCTTGTGGATAGAGGTCCACGAACCAGAGCAAATGGGATTGGTGTCTCCTATGGATAGAGGTCCATAAAACCTAGAGTAGAGGGGATTGGTGTCTCCTATGGAGTGGTGTCCACAAAACCTGAAGTAGGGGATTGGTGTCTCCTATGGAGTGGTGTCCATAAAAATTAAAGTAGAGGGGATTGGTGTCTCCTATGGAGTGGTGTCCATAAACTTGAGAGGGGATTGGTGTCTCCTTTGGGTTGGTGCCCATAAACATTGTAATAGGGAATTGGTTCCCAAGAGATTTGTTGAGAAAATTTATAAGAAATATTTTCTCCATGGATGTAGCCCACATTGGGTGAACCACATTAAATTTGTGTCTCTTATGTGTGTGATGATTTGTGCATTGTTTCATTATTGCAATTGATGATATTGGATATTACTACTTTGGAAAGAAAAGTAAAAATTTTTATCTTATACTGTTCACCCCCCATCTCAATATAAGCTTATGTTCTTCAATTGGTATCAGAGCGGGTTCCTTCATGAAAGCCTAACAACTTGAAGGAAGATCTTACAGGAACACACATGGCTCATAAGGAAGGGTTTTCATCAAATAAGGCTCCATTGTTTGATGGGACTAACTATGCTTTCTAGAGTGTAAGGATGAAGACTTATTTGATGGCACATGGATATGATACATGGCAATCCATTGAAAATGGATTCACACCATATACAACTCCTCCTACAGATGCAAGTGGTAAGAAACCATATGAAGATAATGCCAAGGCAATGAATGCAATTTTGAGTGGGTTATGTGAATCAGATTTTGATAAGGTCATGCAATGTACTTCAACAAAAGAAATGTGGGATAAGTTACAAAGAATATATGAAGGAGATGACAAGGTCAAAATGGCAAAACTTCAAACACACAGAAGGAAGTTTGAAGACTTGAAGATGAAATATGATGAAGATATTGCTATGTATCTACTTTGTGTTGATGAGGTTGTCAACACTATTCATGGACTTGGAGAAAAGATTGAGGAATCTACTATTGTTCAAAAAATATTGAGGTCACTCCCTATGAGGTATGATGCAAAGGTTTCAGCAATAGAAGAGATGAAGGATCTCAAAACTTTAAGCATGGATGAGTTACATGGAATTATCACAGCCTATGAGATGAGGACAAAAAAGAAAAAATATAAAAATAGAGGTAACATTCAAAGCTTCAAAGAAGGAAAAGAATAAAGAACAAGAATCAAGTGATGAATCAAGTAGTGAAGAAGAGGCTAACTTTGTGAGAAGAAATAAAAAGGGTCCAAGAAAATACAAAAGTATGTAGACTATGAAATATTTTAGTTGTGGTAACATTGGTCACTATGCAGCTAATTGTCCAAAAAATAGAGGTAGAAGCAGTGAAGAAGAAAAGGATTACAATAAAAATAAGGAAAGAAAGTTTTATTATGAAAATAAAAAAGGGCATGGTCAAGGTAAGCATGAGAAGAATATTTTTCAAAGGCACAAGAAGAGTTTTTATGCTGAAGAAGAAAGCAGTACTTCTAGTGAAAGTGATGAAAGCTTCTCCGATAGTGAAAAGGAGGAAATCCTATTTTTGGCCATAGAAGAGAATGAAGATGCTCATGTTATCAAAGACCTAGAAAAAGAGAAATATTTAGAAAATGAAGAAGAAACCATGGTTAACATAGAAGAGGAACTTATTTCTACTCTTGGAGAATTGAAAAGGGTTAGAAAGAAGAATTCAGAATTGAAGGCTCAAGTTCAAGAGGATGAGGAAACAAAGACAAAGCTCCTACAAGATCTCATAGACTTAAAAGTAAAAGTTGAAGAGGTAAAGAAAGTTGAAGAAGGTATGGCTGAATAGTTAAAGGAAAAAGAACTAGAATGTGAAATATTAGAACATGAAGTTGTCACTCTAAGGAAGGGACTTGAAAAATTTAATAATAAGATATATCAGTTTAGGAAAAGCTCAAAATATTTGGATGATATTATCAAAACACAGAGATCTCCATTTATGAATACTGGACTTGGCTTTGAGGAAAGTCAAGAGGTACAAGAAGAGGAGTCAAGCTCAAAAGAAATAGAAGCATCAAAGAAGGTATTTTAAGAAGAGCCTAAGACCTATACTGATAAGTTGAGAAGTGGTAGCATCAAAGAGGAAGCAAACAAAGAATCATCAAGGAACAAGGACCATCACAAGAAAAGCAAAGAAAGAAACATGAGATCAAGGCAAGATGAATATCTCTTCCAAGGTTATTGTTTTTCATGTAATCATTTTGGTCATAAAGCTATACATTGCAAGGTTCATGATAGAAATGATTATGGCTTCAACAAAAGAAATTTTAAGTCACTTGCACTTTCCAAGGACTACAACATCATGTGTTTCAATTGCAATAATTTTGGTCATAAAGCTATACATTGCAGGGTTTATGGTAAGAATGATCATAGCTTCACCAAGAATTCATTTGCACCTTTCAAAGACTACAACATCAGGTGTTACAATTGCAATAATTTTGGGCATAGAGCAAAGTGGTGTAGAACAAAATTTTCGGAACTTCCAAAGACAAGCAAGAAAAAGGATGCTCAAAAGGTTAAAAAAGGTATGACTTCAAAAGTATGGAAAAAGAAAATTGAGAAAGAAGAAGAGCACAGTAATTTGGGAGTTTCACTCCCATCCCAAAATTGATCACCTCAAGTAAAGGAGGTGGTGAGGGGGCTATGCTAAGTGTCTTATATTTAGCCCCAAAAGGAACCCTTTGCCATTGATGTCAAAGGGGGAGAGAATTTAGTGAGGGGGAACATCTTGTTAGGGGGAGAAATTTTGAAATCCAGTTGCAGTAAAATATATATTTTTGAAGGGTTGCCATCAATGACAAAGGGGGATATTGTTGGAAATATTAAGAATATTGAGTTGTCATTGATGTCAAAGAGTACATAAGGCAGAAGTATTTTGATGTCAAAGGGTACATGAGGCAAAAATATTTTGATGTCAAAGATGCATGGTTGTCAAGGCAAAAATATTCCCCATGGTTTTGATAGCAAGCAATGGACAAAAATTCAAGGCAAAGCAATGGTCAAAAAAATTCAAGGCAAGAGAAGGATTACAATATTTAAATTTTAAATTTAAATATTATAAAGCTGAGTTTAAAATATTGGGACAAAAGTTTAAATTTGCATGGGCCAAAAAGATCTAATTTTTAAAAGAAAAGGAAAGAGGTTTAAACTGCAAAGGACAAGGCTTAAATATAAATATTATAATATTTTTCAAATATTATAATATAAAGTTTTAAAAGGGACAAGGTGCCAAAATTATTAAGTGCATAAAATCAAAGTTAAATGTCATATTAGCATCGACGTCGTGAAGCAAGGTAAAGGACAAAGCAAAGGATATAAATACACCAACGATTTTATTGCAAAGACTAATGTTCTTGGATATAGCATTTTTGATATCCCTTCGTGCTTGAATCGGTGAATGAGAAAAGGGAACAAAGCATGATTTGTGGCACCAACGAATGAAGGAAAAATATTTCATGTTGTGTATTGAGTTTTAGCTGGGAGGCTAGCCCAGTTGGTCATTGAGCTAGCGCTAGGGCGCTTGGGGCAGGAAGGTCACAGGTTCAAAATCGGGCGACTCATATTTTTTCTTGGTAGAGTTAAAAATATTTTGATTGGTCAGAGAAAGTGCTTCAAATATTTCATATTGCACTAAGGTTACTACCCGTTGGGGTAGCCCGACTGGTAACCAAGCCTTGGCTTGGGTGCTACGTGGGTAGAGGTCATGGTTTTGATTCTCCTGCACTCATGGGGTGTGTTGATTGAGGTATGAGCGCCAAAATTTTTTATTTAAATTTTTGAAAGGATAAAGTGTGCTGCCCTTGTATTGATTAAAATGAGGATATAGTTTGTTGCCTTGTGTTGATTAAAATAAAGACAAATATTTTTGTGAAAAAGAGATAGATTTATTGGTTAGTTATTTATTAAAAAGGGGGAAATTTTATATTTTATATTTTATTTAATAAAATGATAGCATGCGAGGAGGTCGATCACTATATGAGATAATCTAGGCACGACCACTGGGTGATTAAGTGTAAGACCAAGGTGTGGGAGTTCTTCCACTTCTCTCGAGTTACCAGACAGTTCGTGCTCTAGTAGGACATGTCAGAGGATCCAGTCCTCTACCACTACATTAAGGTGGAGATATAGCTTGCATGGCCACAAGTCATGACTTTGATCGAGGAGGATGATGCCATAAAGGATAAAGGAGAATCGAATGCTGATACAAATCTAAACTATGATGTATGGTGGACTACTAGATTATGGTAGGGTGGCGGTCCTCTAGGTAGATCTAGGTATGTTGATGCTGCTAAGGTAGAATTTTATGACCCACATGTATGAGGAGTGCACCAAAGGATAGAGGGTGAGTGGGGTGAGGTGGTCGCACAATATGAGGAGTTGTAGGAGTAGGAGTACGAGGAGGAGCCCGATGATGAGGTGTCATAGTTGTGGCCCCAGATGCATAATCTACATACACAACTATAGATAGCTTAATGATAGATTCTAGATAGGGACACCTCACTAGCTATAGTACAAGATCAATTGAGTGTAGGGTAGGCACACTGGCAAGGGTATGATAAGGAGAGGAGTGCCCTCCAGGAATAGGTTGACTCAACCACCACTGAGATAGATAATATCACTAGACAACAAGATCTTCTATAGGCATAGCTAAATATTAGGACTACTAAGAGAGACATTATCAAGGTTATGATAGGGGTTTCTAATACTTATTAGGCTACACCATCTATTCCAGTTACTCTGAGATTGACAGGTTTATATGCAGATGAAGATATTAGATGTCTACAAGGCATCATAGTAAATGATACATCTCAACATAAAAAAAATTCTGCATATATCATTGCTCTAGAGGTTGAGGTTCGACTATGTAGAAGTAAACTACTAGCTAGGTCCATAGCAGGGGGCTCACGTCGAAGTAGGCAAAGTTAGTTAGGTCAGTCACTAGTGCAACCTAGTCACATGTAAGGGGCCCGATCAGAGAGATTAGAAGGCACTAGCTCTAGGTAGCCTTGTAGAGAGGGAGTTGAGGGAGAAGGTGACTCAGGGAGTGCAGGCCATTCATGATATGATGGGCTATCATTGTATCATTTTTTAGTGTAAGGTTTGAGGACCTACACTATTGTAGCCTACGGGAATTTTGATACCTCTTGCACTTATTGATACTTTACACACACACATATATATGATATTCCAATTTTATTATGGCTTATTATGTGTAGCATTTTATTATTTTATGTTTATGTGATGCACATGGATGCAATGCTTATATGATGTTTTGATTATGCTATATGGATGCGATGTACTAATTACATGCACTAGCTAGATGATAGATGTATACTTAGATGCTATGATCTAGATGTATAGATGCATTATGATGATGGATGCATATATGGATGCAATGGTGAATGTTAAATGCATGTTTAATTTGTTTGATTTGTTTATGCATTTGATATATATGATATGATATGATAGATGATATGTGATGTGATGCATTAATTACATGAGAAAATGAACTAATGCAAATAGATATTTATGTTCTAATCACTTAAAACATAAGGAATGAATCTAATGTGTGTTTAACAAACAAATGGATGACACCACAAAATGTAGAAAAATCATGAATGTAAATGGTAACTCTTATCATAATAGTTAATCATTTAAGCATCCAAATATGAGATGTGATTATGCGATATGTATGGGTTTCCCTCATAAGCTTCTGTAAATTAAAATATATGCACAAAATAGTTAGTGGATTTCTAAATATCATTGCTGATATCTATTTGGTATCTACCCTAATTCATGAACACCCCTTAATAAAAAAAAAATCACAAAAAAAATGTGTAAGATTTAATGACATGATTTATTGCCATAAGATATGTTTGAGGTTTTCTATGAGACTCAAAGACCCTAGTTGATTAATCAAAAGTTCTATAATGACTATAAATGACTCTTGAAAGATAAATTTTTTTGTTATGAAGACCAAGATATTCATTATCCATGTGTGTGTAAATACATATATTATATGAGACATAAGACTACCTCATTTCTAGGTGGGATTCATTTAGCCCATTTTTGTAATGAGTATCACCAAATATTCATCATGGTCCTAAGTTTGGATGTAGTTGGACTAGACTACTAGGTAATATAGACCACCTAAAACTAGGCCATTTGTAAATTGCTTAGAACTACCCCAATGCCAGGCGGGATTCATTCAGCCCATTACTGTATTGAGGATCACTCAATGGATTCGAGTACTAAATATTCTAAGGATTCAATTTATTCACCCCTTTATTTTCTTCACATTTTTTGGGATACTTGCTCATGCTTAGTGATGACAATCACTATTTATTTTGCATTTTTTTTAGCAAGGGATTTGCTTTGATTTTGGAATTTTTATTATTTTGTATGAAAGCAAGGGATATCTTTGGATAGGGGGGAGCTTGTCCTTTTTTCAATGATAAAAAATCTAGACCATGCACATCACAAGATGAGAAATTAGAAACATTTCGCTTAAGGTGACTAGGACCACTTTGTAGTGTTCATATTTCTTTGTCTAGACTAGGATTGTTAATGTTTAATTAGTGATGGGATTTTAAAAAATGCAAGGTACTATAAAAACTAGAACTCATATTCTGAAAGTGAAGATAGCTTTATATAAAATTTTAGAAGATCACTATGTATAGCTAAATGACCGAAAAATCGTATTTTATTCCTTATAGCAATAGGAAGGGTTGTGTTGAAAAACATAATTACTCATAAGGGTGACGGATGATGATGATGTATAGATGCATCATTAGCATGCAAACATTGTGTCATTTGTAAGATTTTTAACACAACCTATCCTAATGAAAATGTAATGGATGAACATACCTAATGCAATTCAATTAAATTAATTCATGTGCCAAATAAAAATGCATAATGTAATTGTTTTTTGTGTTTTTTATGTTTTGCAATATTTTTTGGATTTTATTGCTTTTTTATTTGTTTTGATTTTTGGTTTTAATTTTTTTTTTTAATTTTGAATTTATGTATGAAATGCCTTGATATGAATAATTTTTAGAGATTCAGGCTCTTCAATACCTCTAGAAATGTTAGGTGATAAATACTAGGTCCTATCTTCTTTGATATGATAAATGGACCTAACTAGTTGGCCGTAAATTTGTCTCGTAGGTGCGACGACATGTTTGAGTTTTGTTGGTTTTATTTTAGCACATCCCAAAATTTAAAGTATCTCAAGTGGAATTTATTATTGTAAAATCATTTTATGTGATCTTGGTAAACTCAGATATGAACTAGAGCATTCACACAATGTTCATCAAGAAGCGTCAATTGGTCTAGGTGAGCTTGCTACACAGTGTCATCATCGATGAACTCTTTCAATGCGATGCACAATGTTGGAATTTATAATTCCAAGGACATGATGGCCTCAGTGGCATATACTAGTGAAAATGGGGTTGCCCCAGTGGGCATATGTATACTAGTTCTATAAGCCCATAAAGCAAGAGGCAACTAAATATGACAATATTTATGGTTTTCTTAAATAGTTTTGTATAAGATTACTACCACTATTTTGTTAAAGGCCTTTGCTTGCCCATTTTCTTGTAGATAATATGGAGTTTCAAAATTGTGCTGAATATTATACTTGGACATTAAAGCCCTTACAATTTTATTTTTGAATGAAGTTATATTATCCAATATTATTTTGGATGGGATCCAAAAATGGCATATGATATTATGGAGTATGAAATCTGCAATATGGGCTCCTATAATTGTATTTAAAAGGATTGCCTCCACTCATTTGCTAAAGTACTTAGTTTCCATTAGGATAAATGTATATCATCCCAAAGATGGGGGAGAGATCTTACCAATTAGATCAAACCCCACTGAGCAAATGGCCAAGCCACTTGCATGGGTTGTAAGGCCTACAATGGTAGGTGCATAAGATTAGCATGATGCTGAAATTTGATGCACTTGCTAACATACATTGTGCAATACTTCTCCATAGCAGGCCAATAGTAACTCATTCGAAGGATGCACTTGACAATGACGATGCCACTAAAATGGCCACCGCATGTACCATCATGAGCTTATGAAATCACCCAAGCTGTTTCTTAGAGCTGAAGAAAACAAATGATAACTCTATCATAGCTACGATGATACAAGATGTCTCCTAGTCAGACATATCTAGTTACTTTTTATTTAAATTCTCTTTTTGCAACATGAAAAAATCTTTGTGGGATTAATGTAATTATGACAACCAATATTGATAAGCAACAACTTTAACTAATTGAACAATATTTTTCCATTACAATTTAACTTGTACAAAATCTGATTGGGAAATAACCCTATGGAGAATGATGGTACCATTCTCTTTAGGACCCTACGACAACAAAGATCCCCAAGGCACCTTCTTTAGAAAGTCTCTAGCTCTATAGAACCATTCATGGTTTAGATCTATTTGAATCATGTGGAATGATTCTTTATTATTTTGTGACTCACATTGTATCGTGGATTGTGATAGCATTTTCACTTGGATGGTAGTAAATTCAGCAGATGTATTTTGAGGGACTAAGGATCCCAAAGATACCATGGTGTCTAAAAATTTGTTGGACATTCAAGGGATTACCTCAACGTTATACCATTCCAATTGGGATAGGTAAGTGTCCACAAGTTATTTATATACTTTCAATATGGGACATCTACATTGATAGATCCCTTTAACTTGATTAACAATGAGCAAGGAGTGACCAAAGATATTTAGCCTTCTAATATTCATGGTGAGCATTGTTTGGAGATCCAATATTAAGACCTTGTATTTAGTATTGTTGTTGGTGCAAGGGAAATTAAGTTTAAAATAACAAGGGCATTGGAGCACCTTGTGGTATAAAAACATAATCCCTGAGCCACCTCCTTGCTCACATTTAGAACCATCGATGAACAAAGACATGTTGGCTTGATTATCGAGTTCTTCAGGTTTAGGTAAATCTGATAATGCAAAGGCTACATCATCAAGAAGCTCTATTATGAGAGGACTATGGTCTTGAAGAGGGGCCTCTATCATTTGATCTGCTATGACTTTTCCCTTGATAGAATTTTAACTAATGAATTCTAGGTTGAATTCAGTCAATAGTATGATCCACTTTGCAGTACACATGTTATGATATGTCTTGCTCATCATATACTGCAAAGGAATTTTATTTTGATAATACATATGTTGTATGGCTCAACATGTAGTAGTGCAACTTCTTCATCGCAAAGACCACTACTAAGCACAAATTTTCTACATATGCATATCATAGCTCATAATTGACCATGGTTTGATTGATATAATATATTGCTTACTCTTTGTTTTGCATGTTCTTATGGGCTATCATAGTTCCCCATGCAAAGTGGGTGGTAGATATATACAAAAAAAATAGCACATATGGTCTAGGTGGAGCTAATACTCATGGTGATGCCAAGTATTGTTTGATCTCAGTGAAGGATTTTTCATAGTCCTAATCCTAGTTGAATAGGACCTCCTTATGTAGTAGTCTATTCATGGATAAATATTTATATTATAACTATGTGATGAAGTGCTTTATGGATGGTACCTTGCCGTGTAGTCTTCTTAATTCCTTGATGTTTGTGAGGGGACATATTTCTAGAATAGCCTTGACCTTTACTGGATAAAATTCGATACCTCATTTAGAAATGATGAATCCCAATAGTTTACCTAAAGTTACACCAAAGAAACATTTCTTGGGGTTCAACCTGACATTATGCTCTATCGGGCTAACAAAGAATTTTCTTAGAACCTCATCGTGCTCTTCACATAGCAATAACTTGGCCAGTAAATAATCGATGTAATATTCTAATATTTTATGCATGTAGTTATGAAAAATATATGTCATAGCCCATTTATATGTGGCACCAACATTTTTGAAATCAAATGACATAACTTTGTAGAAAAATGTTCCCCATGGAGTGGTGAAAGTAGTTTTATGTTGATCTTCTGGTTTAATCCAAATTTGGTTGTAACCAAAAAAACCATCCATGAGAGAAAGCATTTTGTGACCTGTAGTTGTGTCTACAAGAGAATCAATATTAGGAAATAAAAATGAATCCTTGGGTGTTGCCTTATTGAGGTATCTAAAATCCATACAAATATGGATTCTTCCATCAGGTTTTCCTATGGGTACCATGTTTGATACCCATTATAGATAGTTGATGGGAATTATGAACTCTACATACAAAATTTTTTGTAGGTTATATTTAACCATTAAAGAAACGGTTGGATGCATTTTCCTAATTTTTTACTTGATCTGTTCCTTGGTAGGTTCCAATGAAAGGTTATGGGTAACCAGTTTCAGATCCAAACCTGGCATGTCCTTGTAGGTCCAAGTGAAGAGATCAGGTGTCTCTTTCAATAGAGGAATGTGGTTGGCATGCTCCTTAGGAGATAATATCTCTCTAAATTTAACCTTCCTTGGATTGGTGGGATCATCATTGATATCCACTTTGAAGGTTTTCTCTAATATACGTGACCCCTCCTCAATTTGGTGAGGCATAGGGATCAAATGGATGTCATCTACTAGGTTTAAAGGTTCCACTGAATCAGAATTATCCTTAGCATGATAAATATAATATGCATAGCCTAGTACAAAATGAAATGTTTGCAACATTTATTCATTGGAGAAGAAATATTTAGGCTCTAAGGTTGAATTGGCATGATCGAAATCAATGGCCTCAGGATTGAGGTACAAATATTTCGAAGGGTCAGATGGATTATGAAGTGGAGTGGTCAAATCAATGGAGACCATGTTGATGGAATGGAATAAATCTCTAGGACCACATGGATGTAACACTAGCTCCAGATTGGTCCCCCTACTCAAGATGTGGCTAAGGAAGAATGGGGATTATCGGGTCTGCTCTAGGAATAATTATAACAATTGGATCCTTAGGGAGAAGCAACTGCCTTATATTGGAAGGACTAGGAAAAGCTATATGATATATCTCTTCCAAATTCACTAACCTCCTTTGGATGGGAGGACCTGGGAATACCACATGATAAGTTGGTTTCATGTCCGCAGGTTCCCTGATATGACAGAGATATCGAAGACCTAGATAAGACATATTTGTTTTGTCCTCATATTCCTCATCATATGAGAAATATTCTCCATCATCTTCTTCAAAATAAAATTCTGGTCCACCTCTCTCAAATATGAATTTTGACTCACCTTCCTCATAAGTGGCTTATGATTTAGTTTCTACTATTGTACCAAAACTTTGGGGTTCAATGCCAATATTTTTAGCATATTCATAGTTTCTTATAACCCACTCAATTTTTTGGAATATAATCTGAACTAGCCTCCAATGAAATATTATCATGATAGACCAAGGGTGGTTCTATGGAAACCATGGTAACCGGACAATTACCCCTTCGTGAATGTAAAGGGTTAGGATGGTATGGATTCCAATCAACATCCATCCCTATTCTTAGGTTTAGTTAATATAGAGATATAACCAATAACTCATCCTGACCTCCTACGCCATAACCCAATCTGAATATGTCATATGGCAGTTGATAATGTGGTTGATACAGATTTTGATATCCTTGTTCAAATAGACCTAATCCGTAACAATGTGAATGGTAAAGATCAAAACAATGAAGGGCATACTCTAGGTTTGAAAGATAATGAATATTCATAGTGAACAGTTCATCATCATCTTATTCTATGGGTGAACGATTTGCAATTTGATCTAAACCTCCATAGATAAAGTTATTCTAATTCAATGGCACCCCTAGTGGTACCATTATTTTGATAGGAAAGCGATGGTTTTGAGGCCTATCCATATCCTGTGCAGATTCTATGATTGGCATAAAAGTTACATTCTATACCAAGTATTTAGCTAACACAGGATTGACTAGGTGAATCATCACCTATGGTGTAGATGATGCATTTGATGACACAAGTGAGTCAGGTTGAGGTACCTCCTTGACTATATTTTGTGAGTTTCCCTCCTCCATGGGATTTGGGATCTTGGTAGTTGCTATGTTTGAGATTTCCTTAGAATATTTTTCACCTAGAACTGCCTTTAGCTTCTGATCATTCTTGTGCTTAGTCAATGTCGTAGGCTTCTCAGAAGTAGCCACTATGTTTGAGGTTGGTCATGGTGCCGATGTTGAAGGCCTGACACACACTGTCTTCGACTTACCCACTAGATCTAGATTTTTGATAGGCAACATAGGTCTAATATCTAGATGCCTATATG
Organism: Wollemia nobilis; assembly: GCA_028583015.1. NCBI lineage: Eukaryota > Viridiplantae > Streptophyta > Pinopsida > Araucariales > Araucariaceae > Wollemia > Wollemia nobilis. Next base: position 1,792,753 of record JAQPPZ010017129.1, read on the forward strand.
GGAGGATGAAGTCTCCTAGTAATTCAAGCTGATTAACATACTTAAATGGCTCTTCATCTGAAGGAACCACATGTACATGTCCCTTGTGCACATATTTGATACATTGGTGTAAGATCAAGGGGATGCATTGCATGTCCCTAATCCATGACCAAACTAGAAAAATATTATATTACATAGCACCCTCTAGCATGTGATATATCATAGGGATGGTTTTCAACCCCACCTAAGTAGGAAGGACTATAGTACAAAACTATCAATAAAAACACATTGTTGAAAGCTTGCAATATAAAAGTATAAGGCATGATATGCGACTTAGGAAATTTTAGATGCCCCAAGTCCTTCATGGTGATTATGTTGATCTAAGATCCCGTATCAATAAAAAATTGCTTGAATGGAGTGTGGTTTACACCTGCATTGATATGAAGCGATGGGTCCACTATAACAATGGATACTATCTTGATTTTATGATCATAGAATTGGATCACAGGTTCTTAGCACTGCTACACATACCCCATAAAATTAGTGAAAGCTTCAGGATAATGGGGTTGAACCTCAATGGCCCTTAATATGTCTATTAGCATATCACTATACCTAGGAGACTGTTGTAGTATCTCATATATTGATAATTTAGCTGAGGTCATTTATAGACTCTAGATGAGTCTATTCCTTATTGTCACCATTGGTCTTATTGGTGGGTCCTACAAGGGTTTCTATGTTGGCATCTCCTGAGGCATAGCTTAAATTTGAATTGGTTCTAGAGGAGGATCATGTTGGTTGTACCTCCTATTTATGGTGACCACATTCACCATACCAACAAATATTTTCATAGGTGGTTCAATCCGCACTTGGTTTACTTGTCCGACATTGTTCCTCGATGGCTCATGATTCGATAAGGGATTTTTGAATATTACCATATTCTAGTTGTCTAAAGCAAAAGGATTATCAATAATCAACTCATTCTTATCAATCATATTTTGTACCATGTGTTTGAAACCATGGTACACTTCGATATCGTGCTTCTTTTGTTTGTGGTATTGGCAATACTTTTATTCCTTATATCCTTTCAATTTAGGGTGATTAGGATCGAGCAATTGAAATTTGGGCAACGTTAAGGACTTAGCCTCAAAAAATTGATTTAATATCAATGCCAAAGTCTCTGACAATGGCATAAATTAGCAAGGTGGGCAATGTTATTTTTCCTTGCCCTATTTTTTTTTGCGCCAATTATATTGCATAGGGGGAGGTTGTCCCTAATATTTTTATGGTTTCTAACCCTTATACCCCTTTTGAAGGTTTAACACAACTTGATTCACAAATGAAGGCTTGGCTTGGTTATTCTTATTCTTCATGTTCTTATTTTTCCACTCCTTTTTCATTTGGATTTTCAAGTGATATTCTTGTAACTTGATATCCTCTATGACCTTGGCTTCCACCAGCCTCTTCAAATATTTTGTATTACTATAGCTGTAATAATAATGAGATATGTTTTGTGTAGCTCTTGGTAAACATCCATATCAACTCTATAGTTGGGATGGATAAGGGAAGTTTAGCCATTAGTTTCTTCCATTTATTTTCAATTTTGTGATTGGCTCATCATCATATTGCTTTAAAGAAGCCAAGTCAGATAGATTGGTCTTCTTCCTGATGCCAAAAGAGAAGCATTCAAGAAATACATTCACCAAGTGTTTAAACCTGGTGATGCTATGCCTCTTCAATTGATTAAACCATTTCAAGGCTGGGTCTAAAAGGGTTTTAATGAAAGTTCTTGGTAATAAGGCATCATTATTTTAAATTTGGAAACACGGATTCATGAAGCTAGTCACATGCTCTTGTGCATCATCATCGCCCCAAAATATTTCTAGCTTAGGCATATCAAAATGATCAGGATATGTTGAGCTAGAAACCGAGGGACACAGACGCTCATTATGAATTTTTTTTAGGGTGGGCTTTTTATAAGTTATTCTCTATTTCTAAATAGCTTTAATATTTTTAGCAAGAGCTATGTACGCTTAAGAGGATAATATTTCTTCTTATCTAGGATATCTCTATGGAGCTAGCGAATGTATATTCCTTTTAGACTGAGGTGGAAAATTGTGCTCATCATCCACATCTATAGAGGAGAGCTCGAGATATTGTTGATCTTGCTTGTCCCTCTCTAATTCTTCATACTAACTATGCCCAGGTTGTTCTAGTGCTTGGCACTATTGTTCCCTTAGAGTACGCTAGGGCATATGTCGAGTACAATTTTCAATTTTTCTAGGGCATAATTCTGGTTGTGATATAGCACATTTGTGGCATGGATCCCTATACTCACTATGAGGAGGTAGATTAGCTTGATATAGTCTATCCTCTCCCTCTTTGTGCTCTTCTTGATCAAGGATGCATTGTTCTCATAGGTTCTACTCATATAAATATTATTGAAGTAACATTTGATATTGATAATCCTCATGCTTTAGGTGCACACGCTCTACATGCACATCTTCCAACTGATCTCAGAATATGCATCATCTTTGTTTTGAAGCCAACCTATGTGATCAATCTATAGGATCGGATGTGTAAGGGCTTTGACTTTGTAGATATGTATGAGGGGTCTTATGAGTATGGGCTCCAATAGACTTATCTTCTTCACTCTTACCCTTGTCTGTAAATATGACATTTGTGTTGTGTTGTTGTTTGTACTATATGCCCATATGCATAGATGGGGTGCGTTCACTATGAGAGTGCTTTGAGTATTCTCCTGGTTCATGGGTATGCCTCTATATGTCCTCACTACTTGTGATCTTGAAGTGAGAGTGATTAGTAGAGGTCCTCTACCCTAGTTTTTCTAAAACTTGGTCTAGTCCATTGAGCTGACTAGTCTTCCAAGGTTCATCGGGCGATGTACCATTGACTCCAATAGTGGCAAGATCTATTGTGAAACTTCTAGGTTCATTATTATTTGGATTCCTTAAGTGTCTACATTATGATGCATCCCTATCCTCTTACCCCTGATTGGGTGGATCTTATCAATACCTATCATGTGATGATGGGGATATTGAGCCACCCTTGGTTCTATCATGAGAGGAGTGCATATTGCATCCTCTAACTGAGGTATTATGATGAGAACCCTCATGCATCGATTTATTACCTCTAATACTAGCTAAATGTCATTCAAGAGCATTCTATGTAGGAGGTTCAAACTCATTATTATACGTATGGTTTGGAGCTTTGGTTTCCACCTCATCTATGTGTTGAGGGCGGCCTCTCTGTGTGTTAAACATGATTTGTAAACTTATCTCGTATGTAAGTTTTAGAGAATACAAAGTATACAAAAATGTTTATCTCATTTAAAAATTCTTTGTGTATCCTAAAATTGTTTAGTGTGTTTTGGTTTGTTGAGTATATAATATAAATCTCATCATGTTTTGAAATTTATTGATGATATTCTTAGATAGTTAAAGGGTTTTCACCTATATACTCACAATGACATAACCCGGTAATGATATCAAGGTTGTCTATCTCTTGAGATATGGAGATGAAATCCATAACTAGATAAGAAGCATAGGTACTATCGATTCTCACCCAGCACACCATGGTCAGTGATACACCCCTTTGAAGAGGGATACATGTTATTTTCCATAGATAGGATAGTTCTTTAATCAGCCCTGGCCACGACCGGGTCTCGATAATACAATGTTAGATGATCCAACCAAGTGGTAATGACTTCCACTATTGGTATCAATCAACGGGTTGGATGTGAGAGCCCAATTTTTTTTATGTTCACTTTGAGTCATGGTGTGTGTGGGTTATTTTTAATTTTGCATAGATAAAATATGCATCATAAAGCATTCATGATTCTTTCTCTACATGCCTAGAAAATAGCGTTTTATTTTCATAAATATGTAAGTTTAGATGATATTTGCTTTAAGAGAATGCAATGCAAAATTAATATGATATTGGCCTTTGGATAGGCCCCAAGCAAGCAAAAAATACCATACTATTTAATCCAGTAGTCGTTGTTTTGTACAGTAGGCAACAGTTTCAGCCATTGGATAGAAAAGTAGCTTAGAATCTTAGCCACTGGTGACAACAGTAGCTAACAGAGTTGGTCATTGTTGCTAGTAGTGGCTAGAAAAAAGTAATATTTTTCAATATATTTCCCCTTAAATATTTGTTATGTGGCCTAATTAGAGCCTAGAATGCATAGGAAAATACCAAAAAATAAAGAAACATAGAAGAGGACACCTACCTAGAAATCCTCATTCGAAGTAGAATTAGGTTGCTTACTACTTTTCCTAATTTTTTTCTAGTCGTTGTTGCTCAAGGCGGCTAAGATGCTAGTCATTGTTGTTAACCATGGCTGAGACTGTACACCATTGTATTCAAATGTAGCTAGTAATTGTACACTCAAAATAGAAAAAATCAACAAAAGCAATAAAAAAGTGGGGTTTCCACCATTATCGCCACTATAAAAGGCTTAAAAAGTGTATATCCACACTAATTGCAACATGAAATTAAATTTAAAGCAAATAATATGTATAACCAAATTTGCAAGAAAGAATACCTCCTTTGTATTAATCAATAAAATTTGATTACATATCCATCACTCTTAGGGATACCAAGTTTTATACAATGTTTACAAGTGCTTTAGCCCCTAAATTGGGGTGATATACTCTAAAATCTCTTTAGGTCTCCACCAACTTTGTGTGAGAGCTTACTAGGATACATCCTTCTCTATGTGAAGAGGAATGATCATGAATAGTGCTTTGAATCTTAGAATATGTCACTTGCATGCAATGAAACAACAAAGCACATCAAAAGCATATGAAACCTCTCATGATGAGGCTATTATCCAAGAAATGTAATAAATGAAGCAAATACTTAAAGAAAGCATGAAATGTATAAATATGCTTACAAGATTGAAAAATAAGCACAAAGCATGGCTTGCAACATGTAAAGAAACCTAAACTTGCATATGATTTGAAGCATTAAGCATAATGGAACTTAATCTATGGAAATTTATGAAATAAAGCATGAATAGCATGAATGAAATTAAAGCTACCTATAAAATTGCTAATTAAGCATGGAAATACCTGAAATAATACTAAGCTATGCTAGATCAGCCTAAATGTATAATAAGAAAGAGAAATATATGGCTAAAACTGAGAAATAAGGGCATCAAACATTAGCTGCTTGTGCTCAGAGCAACTAGCTCTATTAGTCATAGTTGACAGTCATAGCTAAGATTGTGGGTCACTGTTGACAATAAAAACCACAAGAAAAGTATATTTTCTCATGAAACCAGGGCTAGAAATGGTCAAACCCTTCGTGTAATTGATGGTCAAGGGTTGCCTTCGTGTCTTTACCAAAATTTGTGATTTATTTAACTCAAATTCGTAATGGATTGGTGTGGAATTATGGGGTGTGCTTCTTAATCCTTTGGAAGCTCCATTGTTGCAAAAGTAGATGTCAAACTATAATTGGGTAGCATATCCATACTATTCAAATATTGCAATTGGCTTTCCAGTTCGACAAGGCTTTGCTACAATGAAATTCAGATTCTAATTGTCTATTTGGGGCATCTATAAATAGACTTCTCAAATCCTAATCTTGGCTTCTCAAGTAAATGAAGATCAAGAAGTTATTAGCCTGGGCAGTTGGGAGGAAACATCTAAAAGCTTCCTCATCCAAAATCACTTGATATCAGTTGCAATTTAGCCGTTACAATAGATTTTACTCAACTCTGGTAGCCTAAGTTTTTTATAGGGCTATCTGCTATTGCTCAGCGTGACTAGGACCCTAGTCGCTATTTTCAACTATGGGTGAGATCTTATTTGCTGATGTCATAAATGACTAAGGCTAAATAGGCCTAAGATGCCTAAAATAAGTGATTAAAATCACTACTTATACTTGGGAGGGTCCAAGGTCATTCATATGGTCTACAAAGGTGTCTATAATACTCTATTTAAGAAAAACATTTATAAGGTGTATAAGGGACTAGTTGAAAGTGTATTTTTGTATGTGAAAATTAGAGACAAGGTGGTTTTGCTATTGTTTGAAAATTATAAATCTTGCATGTTAGTAAAGGGGATATAAGGTGTAATATGGATTGTTTTGAAATTGTAATTGTTGCAATTTAGAAAGGAGACATAAGGTGTATTGTGGCTTATTGTTTAATTGTATTTTTGTATGATAAAGAGGAAAATTGCAATGGTTTAAAAGCTTTGTCTTGTGAGACCAAAGAGGAGTTATAGAGCATTATTTTTTAGGCATTATTGTGCACATATTTTAAGAAGGATTTTTTATGTATAAAGAAGAGATTTGCTAACCAAGTTTTCAAGTGGCAAAATAAAGAAAACTATTTTTGAGATAGGTTTTTGAGGGCACATCTTCATCAAGGTAGTTTTAAAGGTATGGTATTTTAACTCCTCAAGGTGGCTTGTTTGAAATAAAATGGTTTTAAGTCATAATGTGGAGATATAAGGATTAATTTTATGTGCATTGTTGGAAATATAAGAGCTAGGGTTTGAGAACAAGTTGTGCATTAGTTTTGAATGAAATTGGGAATAAAAGTGCAAAGTGTTTGAGAACATAAGTGTACATTGCTTTGAGTGAAATTGAAGTGAAAGTGCAAGGGCTATAGACCAATGTTTGTGAAGCAAATATATGCATTAGTTTTGAGTGAATCTTGAGAATAAATTTTCAAGGACTGTAGACCAATTTTGTGAAGCAAGTATGTACATTGGTTTTATTTAATTTTGAAAGTACATAAGAAGGTCATCTATCAAGTGCTAGACTAGAGTATCCTTTTGAATGCAATGAATATGAGACATGTGAAAGTGACAAACTTAATGAATGTGAGAACATATTGAGTATTTGTAATGCATATCATTCTCTATATGTTCATGAAGAAAAAGAATTCTGGGTAGAATATGTCTAAATTACTTTTTTCAAAGAAAGAACTTTTGGAAAAGATATATGCAATGGTTTCTATGTAAAAATTAGGAACGGTTAAGCAATTTTTGTAAGGATTGAGCAGATTTTATGAGGAGGATTTATGAGTAGGTTTGAGGTATATTTTTGCAGGTTGTATGAGAAAGTTTTTAGGCAGATTTGATCAGGTTGTATGCGTAGGTTTATTGAGGCAATTATGAGCAGGTTTATTGAGGTAGTTCTGAGTAGGTTTGGTGAGTTGTTTTGAGTAGGTTTGGTGAGCTATTTTGAGCAGGTTTGGTGAACTATTTTGAGTAGGTTTGGTGAGTTTTTTTGAGTAGGTTTGGTGAACTATTTTGATAAGGTTTGGTAATTTATTTTGAGTAGGTTTGGTGAACTATTTTGAGTAGGTTTGGTGAGCTATTTTGAGCAATTTTGGTTAGCTATTTTGAGTAGGTTTGGTGAGTTTTTTTATCAGGTTTAGTGAATTTTTTTGATTAGGATTTTAGAACAAATTTGAGAAAGCATTGTGAGAAAGTGTGGAGAAAATTTGAGTAGTTTGGTGAGAAGATTTGAGCAAGCCTTGTGATAAGGCTTGGAGTAGATTTGAGTAGTTTTGTGAGTAAATTTGAGCAAGCATTATGTGTAGGCTCTAAGCATATTTGAGAAAATAGAATTGGTGTATCCTATGGATAGAGGTCCATGAGCTAAAGCAAATGGGATTGGTGCATATTGTGGATAGAGGTCCATGAACCAGAGCAAAGGAGATTGGTGTCTCCTATGGATAGAGATCCATGAACTGGAGCAATGGGTATTAGTGTCTCCTGTGGATAGACGTCCATGAACCTGAGCAAAGAGGATTGGTGTATCTTGTGGATATAGTTCCACAAACTAGAGGAAATGGTATTGGTGTCTCCTGTTGATAGAGTTCTATGAACCAAAGAAAATGGGATTGGTGTCTCCTATGGATAGAGGTCCATAAAACCTGAAGTAGAGGGGATTGGTGTCTCCTATGGAGTGGTGTCCACAAAACCTGAAGTCGAAGATATTGGTGTCTCCTATGGAGTGATATCCATAAAACCTGAAGTAGAGGGATTAGTGTCTCATGTGGAGTGGTTTCTATGAACTTGAGAGGGGATTGGTATCTCCTATGATTTGGTGCTGATAAACATTATAATAAGTAATTGGTTCCCAATATATTTGTTGAGAAAATTTATAAGAAATATTTTTTTCGTGGATTTAGCACAAATTATGTGAACCTCATTAAATCTATATCTCTTATGTGTGTGATGATTTGTGCACTGTTTCATTATTGAAATTGATGATATTGGATATTACTAATTTGGAAAGATAAATAAAAAGTTTTATCTTATATTGTTCACCGCCATCTTAGTGTAAGCTTGTGTTCTTTAGAATAATTCCTTTCGATAAAGGAAAATATTTCAAAATGTGATCTCTTGCAACAAATGTCCTTCAGGTGAAGGGAAAAATTCCAAAAGCCATCTCTTGTAGAAAAAGTTATTTAGTTGAAGGTAAATCTTTCAAAATATGATATATTACAACAAGAGTCCTTTGAGTGAAGGAAAATCATCCAAAATTTCATCTCTTGCAAAAAAAGTCCTTCAAGTCAAGTAAAATATTTTATATAATTGTATATATTTGTATATACTATCTTAAAAAAAATCACCTTATCAAATTTCTATTATGTCTTTCCATCATCCTCTATTTCTATTTCATTCTCCCATATAACCTTTTGAAGATAATTTTTTATTGATTAAACAAGATTTTAACGTTTCTTAAATTCAACATTAGCCATCAAATCCTTTCAAATCTAACCTAAATCAAATCCTGATCAACTAATTTTTGAATCTTTCACCTTTAATCAATTGTTTCTATTTTCTCATCCTCTCATCTCTCCTTTAATCCTATACCCTTAATCCTTACTCAAAATATTCTATCCTGATCAACACTTTATCTCATTCTCTTCTCATCACTACACTAGTGTGCATCATAATCAAGTTAAATTTCCTCAGTCCAACTTGTTTGTACCTCCAAAACTTGAGGAGGCTCAATGACATCTAATATTGTTCAAACCCCATCCCTTACAATCCACCAATACTAGTTTCTCTTATATTCTTCCCATCTCAAAATTGAGGTATTTATGTTAGTTTTTTATGTATTTATTATGCAATATATACATCAAAAAGGGAAAATATAGACACACAATTTTGGAACACTTCTCCAAATTTCAATCTTGTCAATTTATTTAATTAACCCTTCCAACCATCCTACTATACATATGATTTGCCTTAGTCTTCCTTGTGCCCAAATTTGAAGTTTTTATTGCTTTAAATATGATAGCACTAGGGCATGAGCAATAACACCACTGACACTATTGTGCCCTTGGTGACGCTTCTATTAAAAATTTCCAAATTTTCCTTTCCTATCTATTTTTGACCTCCAATGGACACTTAGCACTAGTGCTACCTCTGTAGTGCTACAAACACTCATGCTTCTAGTACTTCTAACTTGAAAAAAGTGGAATCTTAGAGGCATGCCTCTCTAGAATGCATAATCCACCCTCCACTCTTAGGCATTATCACACAAGTTAATCCATATCTCATTCCCAAACCTTATTAATGCTTCTATGTCGTTGACCATACCATTATTCCATAATTTCCCTCAAAGAAGGCCATGAATGCTTCTAAATTCAATCTTTCGGTAGGTAATTTCAATGAATAAATTATTAATAGCCAAACTCTACCAAAATGATATATATTTGTAGTCATCTTAGCATTCTCTTGTCAAGATCATGCCAAACATTTGGATCAATCTTGAATCTCATAATCTTTGTAGCAATAAAGTACCTATATCTCATAAACATTTAATCAAGCATTAGAGTTCTTAGTCTAAAAATCAAGAATTCCATCAAGAATCATAACATTTGATGGACCTCCAACATGCAAAAAAGAGGAAGCAACCTACAATATTGGTTTGTATGTTACCTCTTCCTTTTTTTTGCATACTTGGATATTTTATCTTATAGCTTTTATCATAGCTAACTCTTTATCTTATCATTATATTATTTGTTTCTAATATTTTCCATCTTGGATGACCTTGATCTTATTAATTTTTTAGATAATAAATACTTCTTTTAGGCTAATATTTTCATATTTTCATATCATACTTGCATGATAGCATACAATTTTATTTTAGGATATTTAGTCTTGTTCTAAGTAGTTATATCTACATCAGACTATTGCACAATAGGATATCTATCCTTACAAGGTATCACCCTTCACACTTATCACTATTAACTTGGATTATATTGCATTTATTCTATTTGATCTACTTACAAAGTTAAAAGTGTTTCTAGATTGTAGGTCAATAGTGTTATTTTCCTTTTTGTACATAGAGTAAAAGTGTAGGCAATCATAATGCTCATATTATCTAGTGTGTCTACCATCCTAGCATTTATTATATCAATTATCATTTTCTAGCATTTCATCACTTTTGTCTTGCTAGAATACGAATATGCTCACTCTTTCAAGGAATCTAATTATCTTCCATTAGATCAAATAGACATATCTAAACTAACATATATCATTTTTTATTTCTTATTTTTTGTAGAAATTAGAAAAAGTGCTAGAATTTGATAAAATATTAAGTAATCCTTTTGCAAAGATGGAAGTGCTTATACCTTTGTGGAAAAATTAAGCTCCTATGTTATTTGATCTTATTGATTTTAGTCTTAAGGTTTAGTCTCTATTTTGTATTTGCATAGTTAGGTTTCTATTTTTATTTTGTTACTAATTTAATAAATGTAAATTAAGGAATCATAGCTTAGTCATAACCACATAGGTGATAACATATCCTTTTCATCTTAGACATCAAACTAGAAGTGCATGTAGATTGCATCCTAGACCAAATTGTATGTTGTATTCCTCCTTGTGCCCTTGCTTAAAAGTAAAGATTACCTATCTTTATATTATCAATGAAATCAAGGAATCATTATAGTCCTAGGTCTTTGTGTATTTGCATTTATTGTTTATACATTTAGACCAAGTTAAGATTAAGGTTATATAAAAAGGATCTTAGGAGAAAATTTAGTTTTCATTTTGAAATGTAGGTTTTTTTGAAATCACCCATCAAACATAGTCTTAATCTCTCCTAATATCCCCTAATATTTGAGATGAAAAATCCCCAAGGAAGAAGCATGTTTGATCGCCTTAGTTATCCCTTTGTGTTCTCCCCTTCTCCAATTGCCTTATCTCAATTGTACATTAAAAAGGTAAAAATATAATATTAGTCCAAACAAGTTCAACTTTTCATATGTACATTAAAAATTAATAATATAAGATGAGCATAAATAATCTTAGGCTTTTCTATTTTTCGTATTATACATTTTTTATCATTAAAATTTTAACTAATATGGTAAGTTGCAATTAATAAATTACATATTATAAATATTAGATAACTTGGCATAGTGTAATTTGCAAAATACACTATGTTTTCTCCCCTATCTTGTGCATGTTTTCCATGCAATTTTTATTTATTTTATTCTAAAAACCAACACTTAGTTTCAAAGAAAATGGGCCTACCATAAACCTTAGAAAACCACATTATTATGATCTCATTCTAGGCATGGCTAACCTACTAAATAAACATAGAAGGATTCATATATATGATTCTTATTGATGTCTTATACAATAAATTCTAAGCATAGAAATTTTCTTGTGTTGATATAAAAGGATATGGGACCTTCATTTCATATTTTTATAAGGATTTTCTTTAAATATTATAACCCAATAAAAAACCTACATTATAGCCTCCATCATACCCTAACATATTATTGGACTAGCAAGATATTAGACAAAGTTATTTTAATCAACAATGTGATTATATATAATGGAGGTAAGGTGGTTGGTTTAGATAACTAATTTTAAACCACCTATTCAAGTGCAACTTCCAAATATCTTCCCTGACTATATTATATAATGTAATAAATTCTTAACATTTCCCCCTTATTATATCATTATTAAATAGGGGTAAAAATAGAAAACTTAAAAATTCAAGATCATGAACTAGGACACATGCATTGGTCCATGAATTACAAAATTGTGAATAAAGACAAACTCAACTACTCACCTTAGTTCAATTTATGACAATAGACTCAATCAAAGATAGGTATAAACACAACTATCTAGGATTTTATATCACAAGTGGATAGGGACACACACTATCCATATACATAGTTGCAAATAGGGGCACATTCATTGATTTAAAATTGTCTATAATAAAGGACACACTCAACTAATCATAGGTACAATACTTTTCTTGTGAAGGACACATACAACCAAAAACAAGATCATATGTGAATAGGGACACACTCCACAATCTAAAAAATATAGGGTCTTCTTTTCTCTTGAATACAACATTATATTTAGTAGACAATGTAGTCAAATTTGATCTTCAAAATGGATCATAGTTGGGTCAACCATGTGAAACCCCACCAAGCTAAATAAAGTTTTTGAATATGTGGTATTCAAAAAATCCTTGGTATATTTCTTCAATAGGATGGTTACATTGGGCTCAAAAAACAAATTTTGATTAATATCAATATGTATATCTTCTACAACATAATAATAGAAAAAAATAATTAATTTTCTCCTGTCAAAGTCTCCAATTGCCATGAATATGGTATAAAAGCATGCATTTCACTTCAATAAAATATTGTGTAGGCATCACATGAACTTGACATCATCTCCTTGATCTTGACCAATCTAGTGTTGAACACTTCACGCTAATTTGCATAAAAATATCCATAATGATCTCTTAGCATAGGGAGACAACATCCAACAAGGAAGTCAAAATATTTTAGAAACCTCACATAGTAAAAATTCTATTTATTTTATTTCCTTATTAATAAGAGATAAATTCCATAGTGCATTCAATGTATAGTTTACAGGCAACAATTATTTTTTAAGATTCATGATTATCATAATTAGTCACCTTATTTCTAACAAAATTCCATTGATGACATGTTGTCTGGTTTCAACTAGGTGTGCAACAAAATTATTTTTTAAATAATGGGATGAGTTTAGAATTTATTGTTCCTCCATCTACATCTCCCTCAACAAATTTTTCCATTGACGTGTAATCAGGTTGTTGCAAACTATAATTATTTAGGTTTGGTACCTTCTTTCCATTTTTAGATAATTTGTTCCTTGCATGCAATAAATCATGCATGACACTTTCCTCTACGTAAACTATAGATAACATATTTTTAGTACACAAAACAAGCCTTTAATCAATATTACATTGGAAGTTAACTTCTATATGACCCATGAATTGATTATATGACAAATCCATAATAGATATTTATATGACCTTATTGTTAGATGGCCTAGTCAATAAATGATACGATCAAAGTTCACTTCAGATGACCCTTTTTTAGATGACAATACTAACTTATTATTAGAATATTATATCTTATACCGATAAATCCAAACGAATATTCTAGATAGAAAGTTATTTGAAAACACCAATATCTTCAAAATATAGTTATTTTGTAGATGGAAACTCTTCTCTAGATAAAAACTCTTCCCTAAATGGTGGCTTTTCTCTAGACATTAGCTTGAGATGATAGTTGTTCTCTAGATGATAACTTTTCTCTAGATGGAATATCTAGATGAAAACTCTTCTTTAGATAATAGATCTAGGTTATAGCTCTAGATGGAATCTATAGAAAACAACTCCATATGATATCTATTATTTATACAACCTTATTTTATGATGAAATAATTTTTATATGGAAACAATATTGTATAATTAATCTTGATCCACTCCTAAGCATCTCCCACACTAACAAGGGCAATAAAATATAAAGAGGATAATTGCTAAAACTATCTCTAATGCAATGCTCTAGATGAATAATTATTTAAATTAAATCATTTAGATGTCTTGTTTTCCTTTGATAGTATTATAATTGTATGCAATCACTAGCAAAGTGGAACTCCAACTTCTCTTGTAAAATTAAAAAACATAAACAAAATTAAAATGTTGTATCTTATCCTTTGTGCTTTCTTTGTAGGACATCAATCATTGTTGTTTCTAATGACACTACTTCCTTTATGTTTTCTATTATTGCCTCCATGCTTGTAAATAACCTTTATGCTCCTCATACTGCTATTTATATCTACTATTAAACTCTCATATAATAACTTTGTTCAATCTCATGCAACACCACATATTTAGGTTCCTCTTCAAAGACAATGCATTCTTGTCAAACATCTCAACTGCTCTTAGATGGTGAGGCTTAACATTCATTGTATTATCCAACTAGAAAATATTATTTTCTGCTAATCTATATTTGCAAACAAAACTCTTAAAAAATTAAGGACAAGCCTATAATAAAATAAATAATATTTTTTTATGTGCTTCAGGCATGATGTCAGCTCTAAGACCACATGTTAGACTAGTAGGATATTAGAAAAAGTTTCATTAATCAGTAATTTGAATATATAGACTTGGACATCAAGAAAAACAATGGATGGATTTGGTTTAGGTTGAACACTAAATATCTTGGAGCTTATCAAGGGCTAGTTGAGAGAGAAATTTGATGGATTGCATGGGTGCCTAAAAAAAGACACAAATCCAGTTGGAGAGTGTTAGGGAAGAAAAATTGACCTAGGGGATTTTTCAAATCCTATTTTTGTGGGAGATGGAAAAACCCCACCTCTACTTGGTGGGGCCTCTCAAGAGGGTCAAAACAATGTTGGGAGTACATCATGAAGGAATGTAGTTTAGGGCATTGGTACCTAGAATGAAAAAAATATTATTTTTTCCACTAGGGAGGGAGAAAGGGTTTGTTTGTGTATCCCTTGTTATTTAGCTATGATACCACTAGATAAAAGAAAGAATATATTGTTTAAGATATTTATAGGTCCAAGACTAGATGTGGACTCCATTAGAAAATGAGTACTGTAGAAATGGAAACCCAAAAATCATTTAGAGGTGGCAACAATGCTAGAAAACTTTGTGTTGTTTTATTTTTAGAATCTTGAATGTCTAATGCATGTCATGCTCCAAGGACCTTGGGTCCTTGGTAGAAGGGGCTTGGCTCTTAATAAATGGTATTACACTTTTGACCCATGTAAGGAGGTCATAAATAAAACCCTTTTTTGGGTAAGACTACTAGGATTACCACTTGATATTTGGGATACATACATCTTGGCCAGGATTGCAAGGGCCATTAATACTCCTATAGTAATGTATTTAGCTACCAAATTAGGAATAATATTAATTCACATGAGATTTTGTGTAAATGTTAACCTAGAAAAACTGTTGTTATCCTTAATAAAGTTAGTCTCATACATGAGAATGTGGAACCAAGATATCAAATATGAAAATATTTTAATATAATGTTCCATATGTAAAAAGTTCAGCCATATGGAAAAATCTTACCCTAAGCTGAATACTGTTGGAAGTTAAAATGGTAAAATGGTAAAAATTTGTTTTACAACTGTAAGCTTTGGACCTTACCCTTTTACCTCCTTGGATGACAATCGAGTCAATAGGATTGAACGACATGGATGATAGGAAGAGTTTGAATCCAAATTCCTTTTTTCCTTTCCTCCCTATTTTCCTTCCTCCCTAATATTTCTCCTAAGCTTTCTAAGTATTGGTTATTAGTTTATGTATTTAAGGAATGTATTTTCGAACCTTTCAAGGTGAATGAATATCATAGATTATATTTTGAGATCCTAAATTTTTGGTTCTATATTTGGTATCAAAGCAAAGGGTGTCTAGGGCTTCAAGGCAAGCTAGGCATGGATCCCGAGGAGGCCTGAGGAGGCCCACAGGTGAGGCATGGATCTCAAGGAGGTCGAGAGGGCCCGTAGAGCATGAATTGAGGTGAGGTCGAGAGGAGTCCCGTAGAGAGCATGCTATTCTAGGTTGACCAACTGATTAGAGAACACCAAGCATGATTCCACAGGTGACTGACATGTGACTTGGTGGAATGCAAACCAGAGGCGAACACGTGGTGAGCAAACATCGAGGTAGACACGTGGACACACAGACTAGAGGAGAGATGACTGGATGTAAGGCAATGTGGCAGGAGATGTGCTGGAAAAAGGAGCAACTAGGGCAATGTGGCATAAGGAGATTGGCTAAGGAAGTTGGCAAAAGGGTGGTCACCGATTTCCCAAAGGCAATCGATAAGATTTGTGTGTCTTTTTGATTATATAATGTTATTTCTCCTTCGCACAATGAATGTGGGATAAAAGCACAAGTTTTTTGTTGTTGTTTTGCATAGGCCATGACAAAACAAAGGAGGCAAGCCTCCATTTCATCCTCGTCGGGCCACGCAGTTTGCATGGCTTGAGGAGCCAGCCTTAAGGCGCTTGCCCCCAATAGGTTGCAGGTTCGAAACCTGGCAGCGATGAAGGTTTTAATTTTTTTTTTGTACACTTGCTCTAAAATATTAGAAATATAGGTGTATGCTGCTTGAGTCCCATCAGTGGTGGAAGCCGAATTGGTAAGAAGGCTTTGTTTAGTGAGAGGAGTCACGGGTTCGACTCCTGTAGGCTTGAAAAAAAAAAAAAATTTTTTTTTTTCTTTCTAAAGTTTTTTTTTATATATTAAAAATAATAATTTATATTATATTTAATAAATTAAAATAATAATTTTTTTTTATTTTTTTTTATAAAGCAATTTATTTTTTAATTAAATAGGATTATAGATATCTTTTTAGTACAATAAAAGGAGAAAAATAACATTGCCTAACAGGAAATTTATGTAAAAGGACTCAAAGGTGGAAAATTGTGACAATTTCATTGTAAAAGTTTGAGAGAGGCAAAACATTGAAAACTAGGAATTTGTAAAAAGAGGCAAATTGAAGGGTAAAATTCATGATTCGCTCCATAGGATGTTATCATGCACTTTTGTTAAGAAAGAATGCTAAAATATTTGATGAAAAAGTACGAGCTTATGGTCTTCATACTATGTTTAGTCAGTTGCAAAACGCAGTAATAGCACACCAGAGGCATCCAGACTCAGGGTACAAGGCAGAATATGAAGATAACTCCTTTGGGAGTCAATTTGAGAAATCTATATCCACAAAAGTTGCACCACAATAATATGAATATACTCATTATAGTAATTTAGTAGAAATTCTAGAACCAGAATCACCTGAGATAATATTGATCAGTGGCGACAAAGAACAAGTAGCAAACAATTTCATGAATCAAGAAATAGCAGTGCCACAACAAGAGGAACAAACAATCAGTGAAAGAGTGAATCAAGTCCGATTTAAATTAAATTTGTAATCTCTTATTTCTTCTTCTTTATTCTTTCTTCCTTCTTCCTTCTTTGAAAAAGCAGAGTGCTTTATTGTAACCGAGAAATAAAAAGAGTGTTTTAGTAACTATGGCCTACCATAACAATCTACCAATTCTAGAATTCAAAAAATATGATTACGAGTATTGGTCTATAAAAATTAAGACCTTAATCATAAGGAAAGGTTTGTGGGACATAATGAAAGAGAGTTACACCGAACCCACAGACTGAACAACATTAATTGTTGCAAATTAGAAAACAAAGAAAGAAACGCATAAGAGCAACTCCTCTGCTCTTTATCATATCCAAGCACCATTGGAGAAGAGTATATTTCCTAGAATAACCACTTGTATAACTACACAATATGTATGGAAAGCTTTGAAATATGGACTCCAGGGAAGTGATCAAGTGAGGCTTCAAACACTGAAATGAGATTTTGAAAATCTCAAAATGAAAGAAGATGAAAAAGTAGGTGATTACTGTGTCAATGTGAAAGCAATAGTTGATAAAATGGTTACTCTTGGTGAAGAAATTAATCCTGAAACAATTGTAAAGAAAGTGTTATGAACACTTCTTCAAAGATGGAATCACATAGCCATAATCATAGAAGAGTCAAAATATCTTTCCACTTTAACATTTGATACATTAATTGGGTCATTAATATCTCATGAAGAGAGATTACATGAATCCACTTCAACCAGTTATGGAGGCAATGATAAAGCCTTCACATCCAATGAAAATTTTGGAAGAGGATGTGGAAGAGGTCAAGGTAGAGGCCAGCAAAGAGGTGGAGGTAGAGGCAACTACAGAGGAGGCAATCAAAATAGAGGAGGCAACTCCAACAAAGGAGGTAATCAGAATAGAGGTGGAAACCAAAATTGAGAAGGAAATCCAGGATGAAGTGGAAATCAAGGATGAGGCAGTGAAAAGTACAAAATAGCTTGTTTTAATTGTGGCAAGCCAGGTCACTTTGCTCATGACTGTTGGTCAAAATATTCTCAAGGCAGAAACAATCAATATGGAAATTATGGTGAAGAAGATGATACCTCTAACATTTTTCTTTCATATGGAAAATCAGAACAAAATTTAAATGACACATGGATTTTGGATACTGGTTGCTCAAACCATATGAGTGGAAAATAAAATCTATTTGCTACTCTAGATTCCACTTATAAATCCCACATCAAGTTAGGGGATGATAAATATTTCCAAGTCAAAGGCATTGGAGCCATGGAGGTTCCAACAAAAGAAGGCCTAAATAAAGTGAATGACATCTAGTACACTTCAAAGCTCTAACACAATCTGCTAAGCGTTGGGAAAATGATGGAGAATAATTACAAACTTATTTTTTATGAAGGAAAATGTATCATTATTGATAAAACCAATTGTACTCATGTCATCACACAGGTCCGAATGACCAAGAATCGATTATTATCTCTCAAATTTGGTGAGCCAAGGGGAGCTCAACTTACAAATGTATCTATAACTAATCCAAGTGTACTTTTGCACTTGCGATATGGTCACCTAAATTTTTCTAGCTTGAAACTGTTAGTTTCTCAAGCTATGGTGACAAGACTTCCCAAAATCAATGAACAGAAGGAGGTCTAGGAAGGATGTGCTTTGGGAAAGCACTCAAGGTCTAAGTTTCCAAAAGGAAAAGTATGGAGAGCCATCTATCCACTTCAGTTAGTGCATTCAAACATCTGTGGTCCAATGCAGATAAAGAGTATCGGAAACAATTCCTATTTTCTCACTTTCATAGACGATTTCTCTAGAATGTGCTGGATTTATTTCTTGAAACATAAAGATGAAGCTTTTGATTGCTTCATAGATTTTAGAAACAATGTAGAGAAACAAAGTGAGTATTTTGTAAAATGGCTTAGGACATATTGAAGAGGTGAGTACTCCTCAAAATAATTCTTGAAATATTGTAAAGCAAGTGGGATAAAAAGGTAATTCACAACTATCTATACCCCACAACATAATGGTGTGGCAGAGAGAAATAACCACACCATAGTTGAGATGGCAAGAATGATGCTTCAGAATAAGCATCTAACTAATATGTACTAGGTTGATGCTATAAGAACTAGTGTATACATTCTCAATAGAAGTCCAACTTCTAGTTTAGATGTCATCACTCCTTCTGAGGGGTGGTATGGAAAGAAACCAAATGTAAAGCACTTCAAATTTTTTGGTTATTTAGCATATGCGCACATTCCTAATGAGAAATGGAAGAAGCTTGATCCTAAAAGTCAAGCTTGTATATTTTTAGGGTATTGTGAGTCTACAAAACCATATAGACTCTAAAATCCCAATACTCTTAAAATTGTACTTTCCAGGGATGTAATTTTTGATGAAGGGGGATAATGGGGTTATCAAAGAATTTTTTTTGATGATGAGTCCCAAGATGTAAATTCTTCATAGGTACAACAGGTACAACAGGTGTCTCCCAAGAAAAGCAAAGGCACACCACCCTC
Organism: Wollemia nobilis; assembly: GCA_028583015.1. NCBI lineage: Eukaryota > Viridiplantae > Streptophyta > Pinopsida > Araucariales > Araucariaceae > Wollemia > Wollemia nobilis. The sequence continues at coordinate 1,812,483 of JAQPPZ010017129.1, forward strand.
TCCAAGCTCAACTAGGAGTACTACATCAAGTACTTCAACCACCACTCCAAGTACTTCTCCATAGAGATCAATAAGTTATTCACCGATGGACATTGAAAGTGACTCTCCATCAAAAGGCAAAATAACTTTACAACTTCATCCATCCTTTCAAATGTTGGATCAAAATTTCCAAAGAAGATTCACTAGAAGCCAAGCTAGTGGAATGAATAAAATTTTGCAACAAATTTAAAATTTGTAATTGTATGGGGATGATGACTCCCATGATCCTAAGGGAGATGTAGTCAATTATGCTTTATTAGCTAGTGCACAACTAGAACCATCTAGCTATGATAAGGCTTGTACTCAAAATGTATGGCAAGAAGCCATGGAAGAGGAAATAACCTTTGTAAAAAATAATGATACAAGGGAGCTAGTAAAGCTACCCAAAGGAAAAAAAGTGTGTTGGATGTAAATGGGTCTACAAGACCAAATAAAATGTTGATGGAAGCATTGAGAGGCACAAGGTGAGATTAGTAGCAAAAGGTTTTACTCAAAAATTTGGCATTGACTATGAGGAAAATTTTTCTCTTGTTGCATGACGAGACAATCAGATCAATTCTTTCTTTATCTGCCCACAAATGATGGAACATTCAACACATGGATGTGAAAAATGCTTTTCTGAATGGATACTTGACTGAGGAGGTTTATGTTCAACAACCTCAAGGCTTTCAAGAACAAGGAAAGGAGAACCTTGTTTACAAATTGAAAAAGGCACTTTATGGCCTCAAGCAAGCACCAAGAGCTTGGTACTCATGCATTGATGACTATTTCAATGAGTATGGATTCACTAGAAGCAAAAGTGAACCAAATCTATACTACCTAAAGTATGGTGTAGACATTATCATAGTTTGTTTGTGATCTAATATTTATGGGTAGTAACACTAAAATGAATATGGAGTTCAAAAACTTCATTATGAAGCAGTTTGAGATGAAAGATCTCGGTTTAATGTGATACTTACTAGGCTTGGAAGTGCATCAATAAAATAAAGGGATCTTCATATGTCAACACGAGTATGCTCGAGACATGATCAAGAATTTTTCCATGGAGCAGTGCAAATCAGTTGCAACTCCAACTGGACATGGAATCCAATTGAGCAAGGATGACAAAGAACCAAAGGTTGACATGACCACTTACAGGAGCATGGTTGGGAGTCTGACGTTTCTCACCAAAACAAGGTCTGATATTCAATATGTTGTTTCTCTAGTTTCAAGGTTTATGGCAAGTCCATCTGAGCTGCATCTACAAGCAACTAAAATAATCTTAAGATATGTAAAAGATACATTGGATTTTGGAATTCATTACCACAAATATAATTATGTGAAATTAATTGGCTTCAATGACAGTGTTTGGGGCAGTAATATAGATGATAGGAAATCTACATTAGGGAACGTCAGGACTAATCACATGGATTTACAAGAAGTAAATTTTTGTAGCATTGTCATCTACTGAGGCTGAGTATATAGCCATTATACATGCTAGTACTCAAGCCCTATGGTTGAGAAAAGTCCTTGAAGAAATTAGAGAAAGTCAAAGTGGTCCAACTCGACTGTATTGTGATAACATAAGTTCCATTCAATTGGCATACAATCCAATCCACCATAGCATATCAAAGCATTTTGATATGAAGTATCACTTCATTTGAGACATGGTGGAGCAGCATATAGTTGAGCTTAAGTATTGTAGCACTTTGGATAACATTGTAGATATATTCACAAAAGGCATGGCTAAAGCTCAATATATAAAGATGAGAGACTGTATAGTTAGTCCTCTCAAATTTAAGGGGGAGAATTTTGGAAGTTAAAATGGTAAAAAATTGTTTTACAACTATAAGCTTTGTAACTTACCCTTTTACCTCCTTGGACGACAACCGAGTCAGCAGGATTGGACGACATGGGCGATAGGAAGAGTTTGACTCTAAATTCCGTTTTTCTTTCCTCCCTATTTTCCTTCCTCCCTAATATTTCTCCTAAGCTTTCTAAGTATTGGTTATTAGTTTATGTATTTAAGAAATGTATTTTTGAATCTTTCAAGGCGAATGAATATCAGAGATCATATTTTGAGCTCCTAACTTTTTGGTTCTATAAAGACATCCACAAAAGTATGGATAAAAATGGTAATAGTTCCCAAAAAATACCAAAGATATAAGTCTAATATGTTAGAGTAATATTCCATTATTTAGGATATTTTCCATATTCCCACACTAGGGTAAATTTTATTTACCTCGTGGTAAAAAGTAGTTTGTTACTTTTTACCACTAGTATTTACTTTTACCTTTAACCTGGATATTATCTTGGTTAATAGGTTAGTAGTCATAGTCAATTTGACTACGTAGTTAGTTGTTAGTAAGTTAGCATGATTTATAGGTAGTGCATTTTTGTTAGCATTAACTAAGGATAATATTTGCTAATATTTCCTAAGGCTATTCATAGCTTATTGCGGTCCTATTTAAAACCTACACAATATCAATCCTATCTAATGCTTTTGAATTATTTATTTGGTTATTAATAACCTAACATTGGTATCAGAGCTATGGCTTACCTGATCAGGATCTGTGGAGCACAAAGCTTTACATAGGCATTTAGAGCGACACTGGACAAGGCGGGCAATGACTGGTTCTAGTTGGACCAAGGACAAATATCGAGACTCGAGACCCCCTAGATAGGAATGCATTTCGAGGTGTTTGGAATATGTGCATAATTTTGAGGACCTACACAAAATTTTTGACTTATTTTTGAAATAGCCTATAGGCTTGATTTGTAGTTGAATCAGGCCTATAGGACTGATTTTTTGAAATGGCCTGTGGGGCTACATATTCGATAGAATGTGGTTGTCAGACCTGTCAAGCCTGATAGGCCCATGTGGGGTAGCCCACATAATTGAGTAGACCACATGAGGGTGGGGACCATAGTCAAACTTGAACTACGACCCACCACTAGGCAGCCTACTAGAGCTACTATTGATCTGCAGGCATTGACAACCTGCATGGGCTGACATAGGGTAGGCGGTCCTCCAAACTAGTGATTGAAGAATAACCTCTGATGACCAAGATCAATGGCCCACCACCACGTGAGGAAAATAGTACCCTCCATGGGGTGATCCAAACTGAACCTGGTGTAGACACCTACGTCAGGCAAGACTATTACAAGATTTTGACACAAAATCCAATGCAACACATGGATCAGATAGAACCCTATTAACATAACCCAAACACAAATTCTAAGGTGGTGATGTGGTGCTTACTGAGCACTACCTGGACCTAATAGAGTGGATAGACCCTTGTTGACATCACCCGGGCATGGATCTTGAGGTGGTGATGTGGTGCTTACTAAGCACTGATTAGACCTGATGAAGCAGATATACCCTTATTGACATCACTCAGGTATGGATCCTGAGGTGGTGACATGGCACTTACTAAGTGCTGATTGGACTTGACACATGGACACAAATAGACATGACACATGGTGACAAGCCATGTGACATGTGGACACAAATAAATGTGACACATGGTGACAAGCCATGTGCCACTGGACCTGACACTGACGACACGTGATGAACTGGCCACATGTTACAACGTTGACAGAGTCCACGTTGCTGGTAGCAAAGCCAACCATGTGGAGGACTGATTACCCATAGGTAATAATTTTACTAAGGAAGATTTTGTGTTTTTAAACACCAAAATTTCCCCCTTAGCAATGTGGAACTAAAAGTCCCACATCCTTTTTCCCCACCCAGAGGCAGGAAAGCCTTCTAAAAGAAGGCAGCCCGCTCTTAGTCTCGTCAAGATAGCTAGCCCAATTGGCGATGGGAAATGAGCTAAGGCTCCTGACGGGAGGTCGGGAATTCGACTCCCATAGGGGCCTAAAAATGCTTTCTTTTGCTAGATAAGCCAAAACCAAGGTAAGATTTTTATTTTGTTGTTCAAGTTTATTTTTTATTTTTTTAATTGTTTTTTTTAGTTTTAATTTATTAATCATTTAATATTATTATATATATATATATATATATATATATTTTATAAAAATTAAATTTTAAAATAAAATAATTTTTATTATTAATGAATTATACTTAAAATAATTAGAAAAATGCAATAAACTTAAACATTAAAAGGGTTATTTTTTTTGCAATTTACAAATCAAAGAGGGCTTTTGTTTTCTCCCAAAAAGGGGATATAAGACATTTAAGAGCACCATTTTTTTTGCAAATTAGAAAGCCCTAAAATATTCTCAACCTTGTTAATTTTGCACAATCAAAGGAAGACAAAATCAAAGAAATTTGATTTTTTCTTACAAAATTGGAAAATAAGGAGACACAAAATTTTGTAAAATTCAAAAGGCAAAGTGTGCATTTGTTTTCTCCAAGGGGGGATATAATACATGAAATTGCACATTCTATTATTTTTGCAAAATTGAGAAGAAATTGAAGACCTTGGGTCCATAAAAACCAAGTCATGTGTCGACTAGTTCCAGAAGCCTTTCAAACGCGGGTCGTGTGTCGACTTGAATTGAAAGGAGTGCTATTTTTTTAATTTTGCAAAACAAAGGAGGGAAGAAAAGATATTATATTTATTTTGCAAAATTGTAACACAAAGTGAGGAGCACTTAAAACAAAATCAATTTTTGCAAAAATAAAAAAGGAAAGGTAATTGTTGTATGCCACATTATTTGGAAATTTGAAAAACAAGAGGAGACATAAAATATCAATTTTTTGCACAACACAAATTCAAATTTTGTTTCAAAAATTAAATAGTAATAATGTGCATTTTCAATTTTACTCAATACCTTTATTACAAATTGGCAAATTATGTGCATTTTTAGTTGCATCCGACACCTAAGTGATAAATTTATGGGCACTCTTTGATTGATTATTGCATTTATTTTCTTGTTTTATGCAATTATAAATCACAAAATAAAAGAACACTAAAAAAAATCCTAAAATTTCACAAATAACTACGTAAATCATTTGCACAAGTATAAGCCATTTATAAAATTGATATTCTCTCCTTACAAACCCTAAAAATTCACTCTTATTTGTTTGGCTCAATATCCTCAAACTGATTATTCCTCTTCAAGAGGATTTTCAGGCAGAGGCCATTAAATATATTTTTGAGTGAATTATATTTTGGTACCCTTTTAAGGTATATCAAAATAAAGAACAAATTTTTGTAAAATAAGGAACCTTGAAAGTATCAATCTTTTACACTAAGGGGGGATAATTCCTTTCTTCCTTCAAACACAAATTTTAACAAGAGGGAGATAAAACTTGTAAAGGCAATCAGAAAAGCAAAAGTCATCAAAATTATACCTTTTATTTTAGGCTTCATAATAGCAACCATGCTTGAAGTACTTGCAATAAGGAAGGATTATTTGGTGATCTTTTTTGATAAAATTGTGTAGGAGTTGCACAAATTGTAAAAAGGATAACAATGACACCATTCGATGTTGGTTTCAAAACAAGAAAAACTAAAATGGCAAAGGCACATCACATAAGCCATTTTGCTAGTGAAGTGTCTAATTTCAATTCTAATTCTGGTTTAGAAAGAGCACATAAAGTGCTCATGGCTCAAACAACATTGTAAAGGGAAACAAATTTGTTATCCTAGGAAAGCACCTTTCCAATACCTCTTTTTAGGCTTCATAAATAGCATCAACTTTTGTTTTAAGTACTTGCAATAAAGAGGTGATTGTACCTCTTTTTAGGATTCATAAATATATATATATATATATATATATATATATATATATATATATATATATATAATAATATATATATATATATATATATATATATATATATATATATATATATATATATATATATATATATATATATTTTAAGTACTTGTAATAAAGGGGGAATTTTTTGGTGTAAAATTTCCTAGGAGGTAATCTTTGTAAAAGCCTTAACAAGCTTCATGAGTTGCACATATTTTTGCAATTAAGGGGGGATAAAAATTTATTTTTCTACTTCACATAATTTTTTATAAGAAGGGAAGAAGACTTATAAGGGTGTATTTTTAGCAATGACCGACACCTTAGTCATACTTCTTGTAGAAATTCCATTACAATATGTTTTGCAACAAGGGGGAAACTTATAAGGGTGCATTTTTGGCAGCGACCGACACCTTAGCTACCTTATCAAAACTTTTACAAAATCATATTATAACCGAATGAACCTCGTATGAAGTGATCTACTCTACTAAACCTAGCGGTTGCAATGGTTTGTTACCCATGCAATCCAATTAGATGACAATATTACAATAAGGATATTCATTGATGTGAATACAAAAGTGAGGAATGACCTATTTTTTGCTTAGAGTAGCCAAAGATCAAGCCAGAGCAAGAACTAGTACATCAACATCTTTTTCATTGTATTGGGGTAGTTATATACATTACCAAAATAATGTAATAAGGAGGTATGTTAGAGTAATATTACGTTATTTGGGATATTTTCCATATTCCTACATTAGGGTAGATTTTATTTACCTCATGGTAAAAAGTAATTTGTTACTTTTTACCACTAGTATTTACTTTTACCTTTAACTTGTATATTATCTTGGTTAGTAGGTTAGTAGTCGTAGTCAATTTGACTACATAGGTAGCTATTAGTAAGTTAGCATGATTTATGGTTAGCGCATTGTTTTTAGTGTTAACTAAGGATAATATTTGCTAATATTTCCTAAGGCTATTCATACCCTATTGTGGTCCTATTTAAACCCTATGCAATATCAATCCTATCTAATGTTTTTGAATTATTTATTTGGTTATTACTAACCTAACATAAGAAACTCCAAAAGGAAAGAGGGTAAATTTCAAGTATTAGAAACTTTTAGAACAAATTCAATGTTTTAGAAGTGGACACAAACAAAATGTAGAACCTAACATGGAAAAGCTAATAAAACCCCAACTAGGTACAAATAAAATATTTCAGGAAGAAATTTTACAAATGTTGACTAGGTGATCCAAACAGAACCTCAGAATGATGAGGGTATCTAGGAACAAGAAATAGAAGATAATTCAAAAATAAATATTAAAGCTAAGGAAAACTTTGAGCATAGGGAGGTCCCTCTAGAACAAGGAGGTATATCACAAACAAAGCAAAGGAAGCTACACCAGATAAGGGAGTTCTAGAGACAACAGAAGGGAAGTGGGAATGAAGACCAAATAGGGGATAAAATGTTAGATGGCTAGAGGTTTGAGAGAGAAACAAAGGTAGAAAATATGAATCTGAACATAGTCAAGGAAAAAATACAATAGGAAGAAGCAACATAGTCCAAAGATAAATCTATAGAGGAAGATAGTAAAGAGGAAACCCCTATGATGATAAAAACATGCAATGCAAGGAAGAATGCAGATCTAGGTGGCAAAACCAAAGTGGAAAGACCTTCGAATGCAGAGGTGAGAGCTAAAGAAACATCGAAAGAGATTTCCAATGACACCCAAAAAGTCTTGAACTTAAGTGGAGGTCACAACCCCATTCATAGCAAAAAATAAATATCATATATTGGAATGTAAGGGGGATGAACACCCCCAATAAGAAAAGAGTTATTAAGATCTTAATAAAAATGAATAATCTAGATATTCTTCTCTTTTAGGAGATGAAGGTAGACTCAAACAACATGTTGAGAATAAAGAATAATATGTGGAGACAAGTGAAGAGGAAACAAGTGTAGTTGATGGAGCTTCAGGTGGTGTGTGGACACTTTGGGATCCAAATAAAGTGGAAGGAACATGCATCCAACAAATAGATAGGTATATTTCAATTCTTTTTATGATAAAAATTTAGAATATAGCTAGATCATTACAAATATATATGCACCTAATTTAGTTATAGGAAGAAGGAGGTTATGGAGGGAACTGAAAGAGATGCACAGATCTTTCTCCCTCCTATGGGTAGTATCTAGGAACTTTAACACCCTCCTACTACCTAGAAAGAAGAGAGAGGGTACTCAGATATACAATGATGGTATGGAGGATCTAGAAGATTTCATTGTAGAGATAGGCCTGATAGATATTGAACTTAAGGGAAGTAAGTACACTTGGTCCAATAGGAGGATTGGAGAGAGGCTAATTTAGATAAGATTGGATAGGATGCTAGCCTCACAATATTGGTATACAAATTTTAGCAACTCAATTCTATCAACCCTCCCTAAGATTACCTTCGATCATAGCCCATTGACCCTAGATATGGTCATTGGCTCTAGACTAAAAAACCCTCCTTTCAGATTCAAGTTAATGTGGCTTCAACACCCCCAATTTAAGGAAAAAGTAAAGGAATGGTGGAATGTTGACATTAGAGGGACCAAAATATTTGTAGTTGCAAAAAAATTGAAAAACCTCAAGAGAAATCTGAGATCTTGGAATAGAGAGGTCTTTGGCAATGTCTTCAATTAGAAAAAATAGTTATTGGCTCAGATCCAAGACTTGGAGAACGTGATCCAAACCCAAGGGAGATCTCAACACCTTGAGGAGAGAGAAGAATTTGCTCAATGAATATCACAATGTTTTGGCAAAGGAGGAAGTTTTTTGGAGGTAAAAATCTAGAGCACTTTGGTTAAGAGAGGGGGATTGAAACACAAAGTTCTTCCACCTTTCCACTCTCAAACATAAAAGCTCAAACAAAATTAGGGAGATAATATTAGAGGATGGTTCCTTGATCCAAAGAGAAGATGAGATAAAAGATGTTGCCATTTTCTTTTTCAAATATTTGTTCAAATATAACTCTACTAGAAATGAAGAAGCCTCTCATTCTATTATTTCAAATATTCCTAGGTTGATTATAGCTAAGATGAATGACTTCTTAACACAACCCTTCTCAGATGATGAAATAAAAAAGTTGATTTTTGGAATGTAGTGGGACAAAGCTCCTAGCCCAAATGGTTTCCCTCCGGGTTTTTTTCAAGAATTTTGGCATATCATTCAACAAGATATAGGGGAATCTTTGAGGGAGTTCCAAGATCATAACACCTTGCTAAAGGAATGGAACTCTACCTTTCTAGTCCTCATACCAAAAAATCAAGGAGCTAATATGTTCAAGGACTTAAGACTAATTAGTATTTGCAACATGATCTACAAAATTCTTACCAAGACCTTAGCCAATAGATTGAAGATCCTTCTCCCCAAGATTATTTCTCAAATCCAAGGTGGGTTTGTGGAAAATAGATAGATTGTGGATGGTGTTATATCCATTCATGAAGTGTTGCACTCCATGGATCAAAGAGGGTCAATAGGTATGCTTTTAAAGTTGGACATGAGTAAGGCCTATGATAGGGTGTCATGGGCCTTTTTGGATAAGGTCCTAGAATATTTTAGCTTCAACTTAGAATGGAGAAACTAGGTTACTTAGTGTATATCTACTCCTATATTCTCAGTCATTGTGAATGGCTAGGTGACGGGTTTCTTTCCCAATCAGAGAGGAATAAGGCAAGGGGACCCTCTCTCCCCTTACCTCTTCATTATAATGGTAGAGGTACTTGGTAGGGCCATTGACTCAGCTAAAATTTTAGTGTAGATTAAAGGAATTAGACCAACAACAATAATAGATATGGTTACTCACCATCAGTTTGTGGATGATACTATAATTGTAGGGGAGGCTTCATTAAGAGAAGCCAAAAATATAAAGAAGGTGCTCCAAGAGTATGAAAAAGCATCAGATAAAAGCATCAACTTTAACAAGAGCAAATTATTTTTTGTCAACACTTCGACTTCTAGGTAGAACAAAATTTCTAGGATCTTTGGTTGTGAAATTGTGGACTTTCCCTCAACTTATTTAGGCTTACCCCTATTTAAAGGAAGAGCTAGAGATGAACTGTGGAATGTAGTGATAGAAATATTTCAATGCAAATTAGCAGGGTGGAAGGGGGCTCTCCTATCTTAGGTTGGTAAAGTGTAGCTCTTGAAATCTACTCTTCAGTCCTTACTAGTGTATTACCTCTCGATGTTTAAAATCCCTTCAAAATTTTCTACCATTCTTGAGAAAATTCAAAGATATTTCTTGTGGTTAGGGGTAGAGGAACATCAAAGACTTCCCCTAGTGGCTTGGAATAAAGTGTGCAGTCCTAAGAGAGGAGGAGGGTTGGGCATCAAGAGAATGTAGAAATTTAATGAAGCTCTTATGACCAAGCTTGGTTGGAGGATAATAAAAGAAAGTGGAATATCCTGGGTCAAAATCATCAAAGCTAAGTATTTATAATCCTTCAACCCCTTCTTTAGATGTAAAAATCCACCTTCTGGTTTAGCTTTCTAGAATGGGTTAATTAAAATAAGGCCTCTATTATTGAAAGGATTAAAATGGAAACTAGGGAATGATAATTCCATCTTGTTATGGGAGGACACCTAGATAGCTAACAAGCCCCTTTGTGCTTGGAGGGAATGCAAGCAAATCATGGAACCCCTGAAGTTAAGATTTGGTATTTGGGTTAGTGATTATTTAGAAGGAGAAGGGATATTGAGAAGATGGAAAGATATCTCTATTCCTATCACTGATCAGGAAACTCAACACCAAGTGTCTTTCATCAAAATACTTCTCCTCTCTTACTACATTCCTATAAGCCCCACTCAAGACACCCTCATTTGGGCCCCTACTTCAATAGGAGTTTACTTAGCTAGGTTAGGTTATCTACTGACAAGGGATGAGGACCTACCTAGATTCCCAATCAATAGAGTTTGGATGAAAGAATTAACTCCTAAAGTTGCATTCTTTCTTTGGTTAGTCCTTCAAAATAGAATTTTAACAATAGACAATCTCAGAAGAAGAGGCTTCTATTTTTTGAACATGTGTCCTTTGTGCAAAGTTAATGAGGAATTAGTTTCACACCTCTTTATTCATTGTTCTTTCTCAAGGAAGGTTCTTCATTTGATGCTTCAAGCCTTTGAATGCTCTTGGGTGGTCCCTCAATCTATCCTTAGTTTTTTTGAACAATGGCACTCCCCCTTCAAAAGTTCTAGACTCACTTGTTTATGGAATATATCCTTAGCTCATTTCTTTTGGGGTATCTGGTTGGAGCACAATAATAGGATTTTTAGAGATGGTTATAGGGATGAGAAATCTATCCTTTTTAGAATTAAGAATGTGATCTAGGAGAACTTGACAACAAGTAAGCATAGGGAAGGGGTTGAGTAAGGAATAGAGAAAGAGATAGCTAATAATTAGAAATTAGAAGTAAATATCGAATATGGCCACAAGTCGAGGGAGGACATAAGAAAGAATACCAGATGGAAGAAACCTGAGGAGGGGTGGGTGAAACTAAACTTTGATGAGGCCTCTAAAGGTAACCCAAGAAAATCTAGGGGAGGTGGTGTGATAAGAAATTCAAAAGGGGAGATGATAGGAGCTTACTCAAATAATTACGAGATCCAAACCAATCATGTGGTTGAAGCTAAGATGATGATAATTGGTATCAAGCTCCTAGCTCAACTTGACATTCCTAAGATAGTAGTTGAGGGGGACTCCCTTAACATCATTAACTATTTACTTGGAAAGGGAGAACCAAGTTGGACCATGGAAGGAATCATAAGGGATAGTAAAATATTGCTTCAATATTTTCAAGAGGTGAAAATCATGCATACTTTCAGGGAAGGGAATAAAGTTTCTGATTATTTTGCTAATCTAGGAGTAAACAACGGTGAAGGAGACATATGGGTGGACTCATTTCCACCACATGTGCTCTCATATTTAGGCTTGGATAATCAATTCAGCTCCTGTAATGTGGAAATTTAGTGAGAAGTGTTATGTAATGGCTTTGAATCCAAAGATAACTCCTTTTCATAACCTTGGTAACAAATCAAGGTATAGGAGAAGCAACACGGTGGATAAACAAATCCAGGTGGGAGATAGCCACATTGGTGTGGCTACTCAAAAACAAAAATTCATGGTTGACAAAGGGGTCCAAGTTGAGGAGGACATCCATTTTCAACATACCTTCAATCATGAGGAATACATTCAAAGGTTTAACTAGATGATGGACACTTGGGAGGAACTAAAGATAGTGGTTCAGGTAAAGAAGAAGGATGAAGACATGGAAATTGTTGTCATCCTATCCAAAATGAAGTAGAACAATCAGTATCATCCAACCTCTTGATTTTGAATGTAGTTTCTTTGAGTTGTACTTTTTGTGTTGAACTTTTTGTTGTATCCTATGTTGAATTTTTTGTTTGCTATCTTCTAATTAAGTTTGTTGTATATTTTTTCCCTTAGGTTTATCTTGTCCTCTTTTCTTGAGGGATTTATTTTCTTGTATAAAGGGTTGGGGCCCTTTCAAAAACCCCTATTTTCACCTCTAATAAAAAATAATAATTTGTGTATATAGAATGAAGGTGAGGTAGTTGGTGTAGTCAAATTATTTGCCAACATTTACAAGTCCAAATATGTACTGTCAAACTTGTCTCTATTTGCTATTTTTCAATTTTGAAAATTTTCTCTACATTATTATTTTTTGCACCATCATTCTTACAAATTTCTTTAATCTAGCACCTAAGGAAGAAATTTTAAGCTTGAAATTGCTTACAAACTACTCATTCAAGTAATTCAAAAGTTGAGTTGCAAGCTACTATAGTGGTAAGATATTTCCTCTCTTTGAGACATCCAAAGTTCAAACTCCACTCAGTTTGAGGGGATGAGGAACCTCATAAAAACCTATGTAAAATCATTGAAAAAAATGTAATCTAGAAGATTTTGTATAGAACAAATTCATATTTTTCAAGGCCAAGATTACAAAATATTAGTGGCTATAACTTTTCCATAGTGACATCAACAAGGCACTCAAAAATATCTGACCTGGTAAGATAATTTTGAAGGAGTATTTGGATCTATAAAGCAACCACAACAAAGTTCTTAAAATATCCAACCCAATGTAAATCCTATACAGTGAAGAAAATTCATTCAGGAAGGTAGTGAGCCAAAATGTTTTTTGTAGTGACATCAACTTGACCTCCAAAATGGTAGGAAAAGCAACCTGAAAGGTAAGACAAAGGTAAGAAGCATACTAGATTGGAATATTTTATAAATCAAGATGATGTTAGCATCATAAATATTTTCCATGCTTCCAAATCAACATTGCTTCAAGAGCAAAGCACCCATTACCCTCCAAAAGGATAGTTTATCCATTGTGATATTTATTAGAGCAGGAAAGCAACAACCACTCCAAAAAAGGATAACTAACTACAAGTGGGATGATATAGGACATGCTAAACATGCTAAAGATGCCAAGTGGTGCTAGCTCATCCTAGGTCATGCAAGACCAATTTTCTTATGATTGTACATAGTAGTTAGCTTTATCCCTAGCTAGACAAAAACTATAAATAGAAGAATGCTCCTCATTGTAAAGGGTCAAAATTTTTAGTGTTTTCCTATCATATGTTATATGTGTATTCTATTCTAATACAATCAAAGGATTGTTTGACCTATCTCAATTGAAGTATGAAGGATTATTCATTGTGTAGATATTTACACTTTCAACATTTCTGTTTATGCTTTATTAGAAGTAATTTTTGTTAGTTGTGAAACTATCTGGCTTATTTCTACTAGAGTGCTTGGAATATTGAATGTTGTAATATTTAGCTTCATGTAATTTCTCCATAGCTTTATTTGAATGATCAATTAGGCATTGCTTGTATCAGATAGTCTATGCTCATTCAACAAAAAACAATGTTGTTAATTGAGCCCTGACCACATTAAATCAATCTCTCTATCCCTACTCTTCTCTCAACCCTACTCTCTTTTATATATTTTGTCTTTTGCATAGTAGGATTTAGGTAAGGAACCGATCTTCTCTAGAGGTTGACTTAGAAGCAATTTTGAGTCATCCAATATTGACCTCGATCTAGGGTGCACATTCTATACCTAGGTAGATCAACTAATCAAGAGTTTTGACATGCTTGATGGGACAAATCCAATCCATTTTATCTCACAATTAACCATCGGTGGAATGAATCACATCAATTCCTTCTGATTAAAATTCAAGAATTCAAAGCTAATACCCATCATGCACACAATAATTTTGGTACACCCACATTTTTAGATGATCAAGTTTATAGTGAAAATCTTGGTCTTATAAGCAAATGAGCAAATTCATTCACCTAGAAACTCCTTACTTGAAGAACCCAAGAGTTTTTTGAAAATCTACTAGAATGCATAGATCCATAATATTATGATAATAAGATCAAATTCCAAGAATATAAAAGAACCCCTAGATTTTTCTGAGTTATCTGCTTTTAGAGCATCCAAAAAAGGAAGATAACTTTCACCCATTTAGGAATTTTCCATCCAAAGCCCCACTCCTCTATAGGTAATATCCCTTGAATCACCTACAACATACCCAACTAAAACCATAACTGGAAGAATATAACCTAGCTACAATAGTGTTAGATCCCTCCACCTCCCAAATATTCATGATATCCCATAGGATGCACTGAAAGCCTTGCCCTCATATGATGGTAGCAAGAAAATTGCTTATGAATATTGCCAAGATATAGCTACTCTAGCTACTATGCATAATATCATCCATGAAGATGTAATGGTGAGGTTATTAGCCTTATATTTTAGAGGTAAGGTGTTGACTTGTTACCAATATTTAGAAGAAAGTAGCATCAACACATGGGTTAAAATGGATGAGCCTTTTATCCTAGAATTCAATGATGTAGGGGATTCCTTTTCTCTCCTCACTCAATTTACTTCCATATAGAGGCACCCTCAAGAGAACATCATAGATTTCAACATCTAGTTCAATAAGACATGGAGGAGAATCCCTTAAGAGGTGAGACCTTCTCAAGCCCAAGCTTACATCTACTACCTCTAGGATTTCATCCTAGACCTAAACCTACAAATTTGTCATTCAAATGAGATGAGATTTCCCCAAATCTTCCAAGTGGTTGTGGTAGCAGAAAATATTATGATCTTAGTTGGAAAGCTTCCTCCAAAGGTTGTGATGCCATATTTTCAATAAATCCCTTAGTAGAATCAACAAGCCTTACTTTCAGCTCCCTCAAACCCACCTGTAGTTGCTTTACCTGCACCTAGGCAGTATCCTCAACCTGTTATCTTGGACATCATAATGGAGCCTTTTCCTACACTAGAACCAAAAGATTCAATAGAGATGTAGGAGCTAAAATCAATTATTAATAATCTTACAAGCAAGATCATTATGATGGAGCAACAAAATATTAAAAGAATATTTGAAGGATACCAATAGATGAGATACCCCTATGTCATAAAAAACCAAGGGGTTTCAACCAACAATACAACCAGAAAGAGAAATGCTATGGCCAAAAACCAAGAGAAAGAGACATATACAACCTGGGAAGACTATTGGTGTCTAGCTTACAATAATCCCCATAATACTAATGCTTGTATGGTATATCAACATCAATGTCAACTGGTTGTAGCTTAGAAGGTTGAAATATTCAAAATGGATGGTAGGCATTCTAGTGGATCTATATAAAGATTTCTTAGTTGAGGAACATTCAAGCTCTACACATGTCATATGCTTACCATAACTAAAAAAAGACCTCTTTTGGTGGATCCTAGAAGGTTGATAAGTTGAAGGCTACAAATTAATTGCAAAAAGAGAATATCAAAGACAACCTAAGCAAAAACCATGATCAAAAGTACCCAAGGATGATCAAGAAGAAATAAAATAACAAGCACTAAGAAAGCTACATTTCCCTTCAATTACCAAAAGGTAAAGCAATATGCCATATAATAATTTTATAATAGGTTTGAGGAGCCAGTTTGGAAGGAATAAATTTTTTGGAGGTCTCCTGATATAGCATTATAAAATAAATAAAGAAGACCCCTTCAAGGGCCAATATGATGCATTGCTAATTCCTAGAAAAAGTGATTTGCTTAGAAAAACTCTAAAGAATACATCATCAAGCATATTTGGTTTCTTGGACCTTAACCTGGCTTAGGATTAGTAGATCCTAGGGATGGAAAAAATATGTCTTTGATCTTCTATATATCTTTGTGCATGGAAGGATAAGTTGTGCACAATTGCATGGTGGACTTCAGAGCTACCACAATAATTATGACTAGGTCTATTTATGATGTGATGGGCATGGAATACACCTAAACTATTTTTAATGTATTATAGCTAGATGGAACTCTAGTCTAGATAGTTGGAGTAGTCAAGGACATGCCTATGGCACTTCATAAGGTTATGAAAATCACTATTATCCAAGAGGTGATAATGGTTTATCTTCCTCCTCTCTTTGGCCTATGCTTATCAAGAGAATTCATAACTAAGCTAGGAGGATACCTCTCCTTGGAATAAATGCATATGGTGATTTCCCACAAAGGAAGGAAAGTCAATATCTATGTAGATAAGCCTAGCCCATATTACATTGAAAGGATGGAGGAAGATAATGTCAATCTGGTTGAAGTTGATCCAAAATACCTAGAAGAGCTAAGGAACTACAAATAGAAAATGAGTTCTTACTAAGTGATTTCAATGCAATACTTAGCATTGAAAAGGGAAATTATTACATGATTGAATCAAATAGCTACAAAATTTTAGATATGACACATCATACATTCCAAAGAGTTATCAAGTATAAGCATAAGCAATTTAGAGCACTTTGGTTTGGATATTGCCAATTTTTATGAACAAAAAATATTTGAAACATTTGACACAAAAAACATGCCAAATTCTGTACCATATTATAAATAAGTAGTGGCTAATAAAAAGCTAATATTTAAGTAAAATCCATCTTGTCAAAAGACTATTGGTTGTAGAAGATAGTGGAAGTAAGGAAAAACTAGATTAAGGCATTTACATGAGCCAAATATTTGGGAGAAGTGGATTAATTGTAGTAGGAAGCACATATATGCACACACACATTAATGCAATTATGGTGCTTACCATTGATGAAAGCTTATAAAAGGCATCTACTAGCTCTATACAACTCACCAAAAGCATTCAAGCACTTAGCCATTTTATGAGCAAAAGCTAAGAAAAAATTGTGTGCTTCTCCTTTTTATAAAAGCTTTATAAGAATAGGTATTGATTCTCATGGAGTCCAAGAAGCTTTTTGACTACCTAGAAGATATTGTTGATCCAAAATCTAGGCCTTACCATCAAGGTGAAGAATATAAGGGACACAACAAAATATAAGGCTATAATATTCTCAATGGATCACCAGTTTGCATGTGCTTGATACTCCTTCTTGGGGTAGGAGAGTGCATCCTTACCCAGAGCTGGTTCAAGTAGTAGCTAAATACTACCCCAAAAATTCCAAGACTATAAGAATTTATACTAACCAAGTACTATTATCCTTGAAGCCCAAAATTTTTACAACCTTTTTTAGGACCATTCCCCCTTATGCGCTCGTATTTTGATAGAGATGACCAAGAAACCTATTGTAATAATAGAATAATATCATGTCTAAATAGGCAGTTGTTTAAACCTATAGAAAATCATCTTAATAGTTTGTTTCCCTTAGCTTATTTTCAAGTTCATGCCTATGAAATTTTCTTCATGCTAGCTACAATTTTTGGGTTAGAATCAAACAAGCTAGTCTACGATTTTTAAATAGCTATAGCCTATGCTATTACTAACCCTAAAAATCTAATATATTTTGATTGGGATCTATTCCTAAGATATGAAATTCGTAAGAAATTAGTGGATTTTAATCAAGGAGGAATTTTATAATATATCTTCTACCTAAAATGATTTTTATTATTTTGCAAAGAAGAAATCTTTTCGAGCCTCAAATTAAAAAAAAGAGAGTTGATGTGTTAGGATCCTCCATCCTAACATTATTAGTTAGTATTATTAATCATTTAATTATCATATTATTAACTCATAAAGTGAACCATCGGATCTCTTCATAACGTGAACCATCATGTCTCTTCATAACATGAACCATCACGTCTCTTCCTAACGTGAACCATCACGTCTCTTCACCAACATAGCTTTAGGGTAGATATATATATTAGGTTGGACATTCACACAAATCATCCATGAATAAGAATATATATTTGATAAATTGATCCATTGGAAGGGTTCCTCTCCAGTGCAAAGGTGATTCTATCCAAAAGGTGATTCTATTAGTTTAGATCCAATTCCAATTATCATTGATAGATCCACTAGGAACTTGGGTTCCTACCATTTGGTATTAGAGCATCGATTCTGGACACAAGTGGGGAATTTTGTTTAAAGACATCTCGAAATAAATCCTGCAAGTAATGAATAAATGGCAAGATGATTTTGAAATAAAAATAGCAACAAAAATAGCAGAGTTAACCCTAAAAAAGGATGACCTTGCAAATAAAATTATTACAAAGGAGGATTTTTTCCAATGGAAGGACCCAATTACAAAACCACCTATATGGGAATCACAAAATACGTACACCACCCCAAACATTACCCAAAAGTTACTCATTAAATGTATCAACCCTGTCGAAATGAAGGCACAAAGAGAAAACGACCTTTGCTTTCATTGTGATGAGAAATTTATTTGCAATCATCAATGTATTACACCTACACTATATATTTTAGATGCAACTATTCCTTGTAGTTCTTTCAATGATGAAAATGTGATTGAGGTAGAAGTAGTGGCAGATACACCTTTAGATAGCACTAAATATGGGGATGATGAGGAAGGTAAGTAATGTGAGGAAGCCATAAAATATAAGAAAGAGGAGAAATATGTGGAACACAAGAACAATAAGAAATAAACACCTAGAATATCTGATTCGACCAATGATAGTAATAGGGTTGATATACCAGAAGTGATTGATGCACCAAGCAAGGATGAGGTAGACATACCCGAAGTGATCAATGCCGACCAGACATGCACTCTACAAGACCTACACACACCTTCCTCACCAATAGTGAGTTATCACCACATGACCAAACCTATTCAAAAACAACGCAGAGTGACTACACACTCCTTCTTTGTTGGCTCTACCAAGGAACCGTAAAAGGATATGGAAGTGTTACTACCAATTTTGATGCATCATTCTAAAGTGTTTGAGGAACCCCAATGGTTTCCCTCCCATCGTTATCATAATTATCCCCAAAAATATTCTACTATTATTCTTGACAACCCTCCACTAACACTCCAACCTTCAAGATATCCCTACCTTTGAAAAAGTGACATGAAAAATACTACAAGAACTTGCAAAATTATGCTTGGAAAACAAAATACAAAGCTCCTCACTTTGAGCTTTGAGGATAAAGCTCTTTTTAAGGATGGTGGCATGTTAGGATCCTCCATCCCAACATTATTAGTTAGTATTATTAATCAATTAATTATTATATTATAAACTCATTAAGTGAACCATCACATCTCTTCATAACATGAACCATCACGTCTCTTCATAAAATGAACCATCACGTCTCTTCCTAAAGTGAACCATCATGTCAAAGTGAACTTTAGATATATATATATATATATATATTAGGTTTCCCATTCACATAAATCATCCATGAATAAGAATATATATTTGATCAATTGATCCATTGGAAGGGTTCCTCTCTAGTGCAAAGGTGATTCTATCCAAAAGGTGATTCTATTAGTTTATATCCAATTCCAATTATCGTTGATAGATCCACTAGGAACTTGGGTTCCTACCATGATAATGGAAGAGTTTTATTGATAGTAGACTAGATGCCAACCCTTCAATAATATTTTCCTTGGCCTTGCTCTATCATGCATAAAGGGAGATATTCCCCAACTAACGGAAGAGGCAATAGATCAATTATAGACAACTAATGCATAAACTAAAGACTTGTACTTTGTACCATAAGGGAAAGTAATAAGGCTATATGGCTTAATCAGAGATCCAATTTTGCTACCCTACTATGTCATATTTTATCTATTTGACCTAAAATTTTATTTCCAGATGGATTATATGGATGCACACTTATGTGTTAGGGTGAACAAAGATGCTCTATACCCCTTGTCTAAGAGGTTTCGGAAAATTAATATTAAGTCCCAAAAATAGATGATATACTAAAGAAAAGGCTCCTAAACATGTAGCTAAAGACTATGTCAAACAAATGGATCTATGACCTGAAAGGAATTCTAAAGGCTTACCTAGAAAAAATGAATAAGAAGCCCCCTGAGAAAGAAATAAATCTAGTAGAAGAAGAGGGAACTAAGGTGAATGCAAAAACCAAATATAAACATCCCCTAAAGGATGTTTTATGAGGCAAAAATAAAATATGATCGTAAGAAAAACTCAAGCCATATACTCAATGAAATAATATATAAGACAATTATAGCTAAAAAATAGATTGAATTTTTTTTTTAGGAATGGTGGATCTTCCAGTGTGAAATGAGCACAAAAGGCCTTAGGTTTGATATAAATATGGACCATCAATTTGATAAATGTTTTGATAAAAATTATAAAATTAAAATGAGTAGAGGAGTGATGACTCTGAGGACCAATGCACTTTGAAAGAGTACCAGGAAGAAGAGACTAACTAGAACAACTTGAACAAGTTCTAGATATTGCCAATTCAAGTTGTTATCAAGCTCCACCATCACCATTAGTCAAAGAGATCCTCCAAAAAATATATATTATTGACATTAAATGGTAGGAACCTCGTTCCTAGCAATGATAAAAGGTGGAAAAACAATGGAGTGACTGCAAAATAAAAATAAAATGTGTTAAATCGCCTTGGAAAGATCGTTGTTTCACTGGAGGGATTTCTTGTCAATGCTCTCAAAGAGATAAATTATTATGTTCTTCGATGTCTAATTACACCCAATCAAATGAATATAAATATCTACCTATGGTTATGAGGTGAAGGGACACAATGGTCCATAAACATAGTAAGTAAATTAATAATGATTAATGTTAGGATTAGGATCCTAACATGCCACCCTCCTTAAAAAGAGCTTTGTCCTCAAATCTCAAAGGGATAAACTTCATTCCATGTTTTCCAAGTAGTATTTGTTCATGTTCTTGCATTATTTCAATGTCATATTCCTGTAAGTAAGGATATTTTGAAGGTGGAAGTGTTGGCGAGGGGTGGGTAGGAAGAATAGTAGGATCATAAAGACGACATGAGGGTAACCCTTTTCCTACCTTCTTGGTGGTTTGGATAGAAAATAAGTGGGCAACCATTTCCTTACCTCCATTGCAAATAATTTTCTCCATGTGATGAGAGCTTGCTAGTGGAGAAGGGCCTAATTTTAATCCTTTAAGAGTATACATTTGATTATTTATTGTGAATTTCATCCATAATTCCACAAAATCCCATTGGATTATCCCTAGTGTTCATAACCATTGTACTCCTAAGATAATATCACATCCTCTTAAGGAAATTGAATACATGTCATGTTTCATGGTATAATCACCCAAGGTGAGCTTAATATTATGGCATTTACCATTACAAGTGATCATTCCCCATTACCAATAATAACTTCAAAACTATTGCAAGGATGGATAAAGTAGTCAACTTGTTTCGCCACATGTGGGTCGATGAAGTTATGGGTACTACTAGAGTCAATAAGTACAGTAAGATTTTGTCGTTTGAAGGATCTGGGGACTTTCATATTTTGGGGAGAATAATTACCAGCGAGGACATTGAAATAAAATTCTAGTGGACCTTAAGTGCTATCATCGGGTGTATCTGTCATGAATTCTACCTCAATATCCTCTTCATCGTTGGTTGATTGAAAATGAATAGCTACATCTAAAATATATAATTTAGGTATAATACATTTATGATTGGATACAAATTTCTCATCATAATGGAAACAAAGACATTTTTATCTTATTTCTTTTATTTCCTTAGGACTGATACATTTAATTGGTATAATTCGATTAAGATTTGGGGTGGTGTAAGTATTTTTGGGTTCTGCCTTAGATGGGTTTCCCAGTCCACACGTATTAATGAATTTCTCTTCTACCATTTGGGATAGCATAATATTTTGCATCATGTCAGTGGGATTGAAAATTTGTACTTCTAATCGAATGTCTTCCTTTAATCCACTGATGAAACAACTTTGAAAGAATGAGGCATTTAGCCCTAATGTAAGATTTACCAATTTTTCAAATTGAGTTTGGTATTCTCACATTGTAGTGGTTTGAAGGAGTTTGGTAAGGGCTCTTATGAAATATTTGAATTTAGTAGGGCCAAATTGTACCATTAGGTTTATTGTAAATTCTAGCCGTGTAGGAGGGCCATTTGTCTTTTCGTACCACTAGTACCATTGGGTAGCGATATTTTCCAGGTGGAATGATGTGATGCAAACCTTTTGTGCTTCAAGAACCTGGTAGAGTGAGAATTATTGGTCAGCCTGATAGATCCAATTGGTGGGGTCGTCTCCTTCAAATTTTGGAAAATCCAATTTAGTAGTTCGAGGAAGGATTGATGTTTGTGGTCCCCCAAGTAATGCTTGGTGTGTTGGTGCTCCGGTAGATTGGTCGACTTGGATTAATGCCATATTTTTTTGTACCATATCCACGGAGTGGTTAGTGGTATCAATTTTTAAGTCTAGTTCTGCTATCTTGTTTTCATAGTCCGTCTTTAGTATAGTATTTTCATCCTTCCATTGGCAAAAATCCTCCTTTGTCATGATTTTATTTTCAAGATCATCCTTCCATCGATTCATTTCCTGCATGAAATATTTCATCCGGTCTTGTGACCTCCTGTCATCGACCATTTAGGGTAGTTTGTATTTTAGAAGTCCTTTTTTGTAGCGAAAATTTTGGTTTTCAAGATTTTAAATTTAAAAAATTTTAGGTTTTTGTTATGAATTTCTGCAAAAAAATTATGTCAATTTTACCAAAAAATTGTTTTATCAAATTCATAGACCTAACGATCAATTTTCAATTTTTCAAATTTGAATTTTTGAATTTTTCAGTGGGACAATGGCTATAAGGAGCGGTGGTGGGGGCCTAGCGAGCGGTAGGGCGGTGGTTTAGGGAGATGCGATAGAGCATTAGTGCAAGCAGGTTAATGATCAACAAAAAAGCGATAAGGCAATGATCTAGGGAGCAACGAGGGCAATTATGGAGGGACATGTGCCAACCACTAGCACCAAGGCTCTCGTGCATGTGCAGGAGATGTCTAGCCAAGATAGAAACTTAAAGGGACGTGTGCAATGTCCTTTAAACTCCCTCTTGGTTCCTTTTGGAACCAATGTGGGATAAAGGGAGCGTAGTGATTACATGCTCCTCTCCCATCCCCTATTACTGGTGAAAGATTACAATATCGAAGTTGACCGCCAACAGTTAGAATTCTTTTAAAACTTTTTTATAAAGTTTAAATTATAAATTCGCGTTGGAAACCTACAGTCCTTTCTAAAAAACAAACGTCACACTAAAATTTCATTTTTTTTTGAATAATTAAAATTTTCCTTCAACCTGATATTGAATTTGATGTTCAATAGAGGTTTACGATTTTTTTTTGTATTTTTCCTTGTTTCTTCACTAGATTCGTTCATAAATTATTTTGTCTCTGATTAGTTTTTCGGTGTTTGATAATGGACATCTGTGATGTTTGGTTGAGTTCTTGTAATTCTGCAATCAGATTTTAGCTATTGACGATGATATTTTTTGGTGAATAAATTAAAAATTTATTATGGGGTATATTTGGTAATGTGGCAATTAAAATAAAATGAAAAATGAAGGCGCAAATATGAATGCTAGATGATGGCTTGATAATGAATAGAATGGCAGATGATGGCTTCAAAAGGTGAAAAATATTACAATGAATGATGGCTCTAATACTAGTTGGTAGGAATCTTGTTCCCAACAATGATAAAAGATGGAAAGACAATGGAGTGTTTGCAAAATAAAAATAAAATGTGTTAAATCACCTTGGAAATATCGTTGTTTCACTAGAGGAATTCCTACCAATGCTCTCAAAGAGATATAAATTATTATGTTCTTCGATGTCTAATTACACCCAATCAAATGAATATAAATATCTACCTATGGTTATGAGGTGAAGGGACACAATGGTCCATAAACATAGTAAGTAAATTAATAATGATTAATGTTAGGATTAGGATCCTAACATTAAAATAATGGAAAATATGGGCTATACAAGCAACAACGTAGGTTTAGCAACATCCAAGCCAATAAACCCTCCTCAAGTGGTGCTTGATAGGGGTAAATTTGGACTAAGTACTAATGTTTTTGGCTATGCGATTATTAGCAGTTGTTACAACAAATAACAATATGCCTATAATGTAATAATAAGCTGAGCTATGCTAACATTCCCTATGAAATTTCTAGTCCTAAAACTCATAAAGACCAATGAAAAGCAACCAAAAAAGTGTGATAACAAATTTAAGACCACATTTGGAGTAGTAGGGGCCAAAAACAAAGAAAATAGGAGCTCGATTGATGTCTGTGCATGTTAAAAAGCATTCAATATTAGCAATGCAAGGACTAGGTATGTCATCTCCAACCTCTTATATTCTTCACTCTAGTCACCCACCTTCTTCCCCTCCTCAATACATGCTACCACCTCCTTCTCTACCTCACCAATCTCCACCAAAATAGGCACTCTTTGGGTCACCTCCTAAGGTTTCTACCACTTATCCACCTATAGATATCTCTCAAGATCTCAAAATTGTACTATCCCCATATTTTAGAATACTCAAAACTATTCCTTCCATACCTATAATTACCTCTATGTCTCTCATCTCTCTCTTGCACTATCCCTTTTTTAGATCTCATAGTCTTTCAATATTGAATATTCAAAATCAATCCCAGTAGGCACAAGCCAATGTGCAAGCTTGGCTTGATAAGAAGAAGCAAAAAATAAATCCATAGACCATGCAAACAAGTGTGCTTCACATGTTAGACCCTAAGAAAAGAAAATTCATGCTAGAATCTATGACTCATATTGTGTCTAACCTGACATCTTAGTTGACTAATACTAACTGTCAAATAATGAAAAATATTGTAGACACAAATAGGGTCCCAATTGGGAATAAAACTTAGATGACACACATGTCAATCAACATGTTATATACGGATGAAGTCTAGATGATGGCTAAGTATCACAAAAAAAAATGATAGAGCAAAGTGGTTAGCTAAGGACCTTGAGCAAAGAAAGAAAAAAAATACCTTGAAGAAGCAAGTCCAACAACTTAAAAATAGTCTTAATGAAGCCCTAACACTAGCATAGTTATAGGCCAAGCTTACTTAGAACTAAAATTTATAGAAAATGGTACAAGACCTACAACAAGAGCTTGCTATGGCCAAACAACAAGTCCAAGCCTCTTATATATCCATAGATACCTGTCAAATATTTAAAATGAGATGCTAGGTTAAAATTTTTAGGCTATTAAGATGTGGTCTCTAGCCCTAAAATTTGTTAATTACTATTGGTAAATCACTTAAGAAGTGCAAGCTGACTTCAAGCCCATGGAGAATAAATTTCATGAAAAGGACCCAAAAGTACATGCCATAATAGATGCACTAAATAAAGCCTTTAGCCAATAATTTTCTCTAGCAAAAGATAAGGTTGAAATATACCAAATGGTGACAAAAGTCATTGAGTGGGTTCAAATACTTAAACCAGGATATGAGGCTCTTAACTCACTCATTGCCATCAAAAATAGAATTTTGAGGAAAATAAATGAGATCATTGGTGATGGACTCCCATATTTATAGGGAGAACTGGATGGCCATACTTATTTTATAGATGAGACAAAGGGAATTTATAATATAGTAGTAGAATATCCAACCAAATTTTCTTATTGGTTGGACAATTTTTATGAAGTTCTTCTTATTTATTTATTTTACAAATAAGTTGGCTACACTGCATATCAGGGTTATAGAGTTGGGGAAGCATTATGAAAACCATTTGTACAATAAATACTTTGATGTAACATATATTCATGAGAAGGCTAAAATATTCCAATCCCCAATACAATAGCAGTGGGATAGAGCCAAGTAGGATTTAGGTCTGGAATATGAAGCTTTTGCATCTAATATAAAATAAGGAGAAGACCCTATTATAGAATAATATTATTAAGATTTGGCAAAGTAAAACTCCACAACCCAAGAATAAGGCCATATAGGTTTAAATTCTTGTTAAGAAAAATTATCTCTAAAGGCACCAACATTTGTATTATCAAAATTTACAAGTCCAAACATATATTGTCAGACTTGTCTCTATTCTTTATTTTCACACCATAATTTTTATAAAATTATTTTGTCTAGAGCCTAAAGAAGCAAGTTCAAGCTTGAAATTGCTTGAAATATGCTCATTATAGTAAGCCAAAAGGTTTTGACTAGAATAGCTTCATATTTTTAAGTTGGGCTTGCAAAATCTCAACAATCAAAACTTTTTCATAGTGATGTCAGCAAGACACTAAAAAATATTCAACCTGATAAGAAAATTTTGAAGGAGAATTCAAAGCCTAGAAGCTACCATGTTGGAGATTATTAGCGATGATGTTGATAAGGAACTTAACAATCATTGGCCTAGTGCAAATATTGTGCAACAAAGATTATTCATTCTAGAAGGTAGCAAGTTGAAACTTTTGTACAGTGACATTAGCATGACCTCAAAAAAAAATTGGCCCAATGAAAATGCTTGCACTAAGTAGGAAAAACAACCTAAAAAGTAAGACAAAGGTAAGAAGCATCCTATACTAGAACATTTTAGCAAGCAAGATGGTGTTTTCATTGTAAATTTTTGGCATACTTTGAAGGAAGATATTGCTTCAAGAGCAAAGTGCCAAAGACCCACAAAAAAAGACAATTTTGCCAACATGACAATTGTTAGAGTAGGAAAGCAATAACCACTCAAGAAAAGCATAACTAACTGCAAGTGGGATGGCAGAGGATGTATTGAAAGTGCTAAATATGTTGAGTGGTGTCAACTCATCCTTTTGAAAGTGCTTATGATTATACATAGTAGTTAGTTGCATTTTATCTCAAAAAAATCAATATATATAGGAATGCTCCTCATTGTAAAGGGTTAGATGTTTCAGTGTTTGCTCTTTATAAGTTGTGTGTTTATGCTATTTTAATACAATCAAGGGGTTGTTTGCCTACCTCAATTGAAGTGTGAATAATCATTCATTATGTTGTTATATACACTTTAAACATTTTTATCTATGTTGTAGTGGAAGTAATTTCTATTTGGCTTGAAGTTGTTTGGCTTATTTCTATTGGAGTGCTAGGACTGTTGAATGCTATAACATTTAAGCTTATTATATTTTTGTATATCTTTAATTAAATGTTTTGTTAGGCATTACTTGTATTAGATGGTCTATGCTCATTCAACCAAGAACAATATTGTTAGATGAGCTTTGGCCACATTAATAATTCTCTCTATCCTTGCTCTTCTCTCAACCTTATCCTTTTTTATATATTTTATCTTTTATAACATTAGATAAAGAATCGACCTACTTTGAAGGTTTATTTAGAAGCAATTTTAAGTCATCTAAATTTAACCTCGGTCTAAGGTGCACATTCTATGCCTAGGCAGATCGAGCAATCAAGAGTTGGTTTGATAATTAATTATCAACCACCTATTTTGGTGCAACTCTTAAACATCTACCTTAACTATATTACATTATTAGTAAAATCCTAACATTTATGAGGAATCACCCTAGATCATACATTAGCAGTAGTTCCCTTCAACCTTATTTGGGTTAGTTGAAGGAAGGGTCCATCCCAACGATTTTATTACAATAGTTCTGAGACTTTAGAAAATTAAATTGATACCAATTGCATACTTGATAGAAGTATTTTTTCTATGTATATATACATAATTATTAATTACCTAGGCTTTTCTATGTTGTTTTCTATGTCCCACAAGATTAATAAAATACACATTATGTAATTTACAACCATCTATATAATGAGTAATTTCTAAAAACTATAACATAATCCATGTTTTGGTACCTTGAATGCATATGCAATGGCAAGAACCCCAAATTTTTTAGGAAAATCAACAAATCTATTCTAGTGTGGGGAAATAGTAGCAAGACCCTTCTATGAATAGCATTTTTACATTAATAACATAAAATCTATATCAATCACCATTGGAATTTTATCTTGAAGAAGAAACCAAAAAAGGAATACAATAGTGAGGAGATGAGATATACATAAAGAATGGCATAGAAGGATTGCCATTATAGATAAAAATAAATGAGTTTAGTCTTTTTATTTTAGAATTGCATCTTGATTACTTTTTATAGGATGCATACTATCTAGTTGTTTCACATTGATAAAGATTGAGAGATAAATTTTCAACATTTTATATGTATTAAAACTTTCTCAAATGTGGATAGCATAGTAGTAAGGGCTTTGAGATCTCATTTGGAAGATCCAAGTTCAAACCATAATGTATACATAAGGGAATAGGTTGGTTGGTAGCATCCAAGTGTTTATCAGTTTGTTGCTCCAATTCGATTCCTTGGAGGATCAAGGTTCCATTGACTTTGTCTTACCTAGCATGCTAGGATTTATAGGTTGGCTATCCTAGTTCAATTCGTTGGAGGGTTGGGGTCCCATTGACTTTGTTTTACCCAATAGGTCAGGGTTTATAAGTTTGTTGCCCCAATTCGATTCCTTGGAGGGTCGAGGTCTCGTTGACTTTGCCTTACCTAATAGGCTAGAGATTATAAATTGGCTGCCCTAGTTTTATTCCTTGGAGGGTTGGGGTTTTGTTGACTTTGTCTTACCTATTCCTTCAAGGTCCGGGTCTCATTGACTTCATATTACCTAGCAGGCTAGGTTTTATAGGTTGGTTGCCCCATTTCGATTCCTTGGAGGGTCGGGGTTTGTTGAATTTGTCTTACCCATTCCTTCGAGGGTATGGTCCCGTTGACTTCATCTTACCTAGCATGCTAGGGTTTATAAGTTGGTTGTCTTAGTTTGATTCCCTTGAAGGTTGAGATCTTGTTGACTTTGTCTTACCTAGTAGACTAGGGTTTAGAGTGGCAAAGGTGTTACCCATTCCTCTATATAACAAAACAAAAAAACTCAATTTAAAAACATAAAAATAAATACTTGAATAATATTTGTTAAATTAATTTGTTACCATCTTTCTTTTCTTCAATATTAATATCACATAAAAATAATTATATATTCTATAAATTATAATTGTTACAAAATAAATGAAAAACAAAAAAAAATATAAAAGATAACTACCACTTGTTAAATAAATCATTTTAAAGGAAGGTGCAACACTTTATTCATAAATCCTTTTCTTGCACAGCATATAAAGCTATAATGCATATTTTTCAAAGTTTAAACTCGTAAAAAAGAAACAAAAAGAAAAAAAAAAAAATTGCACCTGCGACGATGAAAAAAATACTTATATAATCTAGTTTCCTTAAGATTGCTCTAGAACATAATTTAAAATCACAAATTTTGACTGGTAAACCATCAAAGTAAAAGGTGTTGAACTCTAAAACTATCCAAATTATAAGTTGTTGAACTCCAAATGGCTCCTTAAAAATCTCCTTGTGCCATCAAAAATCTCACAATCAAAGAATATAATTTGTCCTGGTAAAAAACAAAAGCAATTGTATAACATTGCATGCTCTTAAAAAAAAAGTTACAAACTATAAACAAAATAAGCCTAGACCCGTATATACAACATATAACCCTAGACCCGCAGATACAACATGATGAGATTGGGTTATAACACTATATGAGCTAGGCCCATCATAATAACACAGTGCTCTGCTAACCGAATTAGGCCCATCCTTTAGCTTCTTTTAAATCCGGTAGCTTTCTTTTTTATAAAACTTCTTTTTAATAAAAAAAAATTATGCATAAGCTTCAATGTCAGAAATGGTTAAACAATTTTTTTTTTTTTTTTAATTTTCAGAATGTCTCTTTCAGCTTGTCTGTCCTTAAAAGGAGTTTTATAAAGCCCAATACAGGCTGCATGCCTCAACCTGTGATAGCTTTCTGGTAAGACTATAGACGTGTTAAAATTATATAACATTTCATAAATGAATTTCCAGTCTATCACCAAAAGTCAGGTCCTGCATACCAGTAATATGCAGATTACTCAAAATTGCTCTGGCTGCACAGCATACAATCGATTTAACATCTATTTGGAAAACTCAATGTATCCTAAAGCGTAACTTCTAGATATTTGGCATTCACCAAAGTATATTGTTTATGCTCACCTAGAAATTATAAAAGCATCAGTATTCATCGAGTCTCTTTGTTTTTCTTGTTACCACATTAGGAGTCAAGCCTTCATTTACCATTTTGTATGTGCACCAGCAAGATCAACTGCCTTACAAAGACCTTCAATGACTCTGTTGTATGTTATTTCGTCAATTTTCAAATTCCTTTTTGCTAATTCCTCTAACATTACCCATGTCCTATAGCTTTCCTATCCGGCATAATGCACAGATCAGAATATGGTATGTCTCTACCTAAGGAACATAGCCGTTGTTTTCCATCTCAAACAGAAGTGTGCAGGCTTCACTTATCTTAATCTGACATAAACCAGCAATCAGAGTGTTGTACGTAACAATGCTTGGAAAGCAGCCTTTTCTTAGCATCTCTTTGAGCAACTTTTGACCCTTTCCAGCTCATATGATTTGCATAGACCATATGTCAAAGAATTATAGGTAATTGTTTTGGTACAAGGTGGTTTGAATCTGGGTTTCTCGAAAAAAAAACTCAAAACCTTAATCACATGGGTGTGACACTGCACATGGTGTGACACTAGGTAATTGCTGCAAACCATTTCTAGACATGTTACACAAACAATTTTGAGCCATGGTTATATTGTCATCTTTGCACAGTCCATCAATAATTGAATTGAATAATCATATGGAAAAGGACCAACTTCCATCATTTTCACAAATAGACTCTATAGGCTTCCTCTATTTTTCCAGCCTTGCAGAAGGCATCTATGAAGCTATTGTATTTAACAATATCTGGAGAATAATTACCAAGTGTTGTTTTAGCCACTAAATTGAGATCTTCATCTAGTCTTTGACCTTTTCAGAGGCCATAAATCAGGGTGATATTTGTAACAATATCTGAAGAAATATTAGCACGTCTCATTTCAACCACTACTTCGAAAGCTTCATCTACTCTACCCACCTTCACAGGACATATAAAGGTGCTATATGTAACAGTATTTAGAGAGCAATTTACACGCCTTATTCCAGCCAATAATTTGAAAGCTTCATCTGCTCTATCCACCCTCATCAATCAGGGTATTACATTTAACAATATCAGGAGAAAAAATATCACGCCGTATCTTAACTACTAATTTAAAAGTTGTATCCACTCTACTCACAGTGAGCAGACGTCAGCGTACACTTCAAGTGGCGTTAGACAAGACAAAGATCACTAGGGCATTTGGTACGTAACCCTAAGTAACTGTTTCATGTTCCTAAGACTTATAGACAAGACAAAGATCACTAGGGCATTTGGTACGTAACCCTTGTCCTCTTTTCTTTCCTACTCCATATGTATTTTTTCAAAAACTAGAAAGAATGTGCAAGAAAATGTATATTGCATCAATACAATAGAAGAGGAGGTAATAAAGTGGAATGAAAGAAATTTTAACATAAGGATATATTTTTTTGGTTGTAACATTAAGATTGGTGCTTTTTTTAACCATGAATTCTTTAAAATGTTACAACAATTTTTTAGGAAGACACTTGTTAGAGTAAATCACTATATAAAATATAGAAAAACAATTATAGTGTTTCAAACTTTAGCAACATAATTAACAAAATAAGACAAACACAGTAGAAGAGACAACGATTTTAACGTGGTTCACCCAATGTGGGTTACACCGAGAATTTTCAGTCCTTATTTCTCAATCCAAGCAATAGAGGGTTACAACCTACAGTAAACATTTGTTGTAATTTTCTCTCTATATTTACAAAGAATCAATACAGTAATTTTCATTTTCATTATATTCTTTGTTTTTCCTCACAACTATATATAAGAAAAAAATAGAAAAACAAACTGCTTTTCTTAATACATTCCAAGATTAACATTGAGTTCCTAGCATCTAATTTTGGGATAAAAACAAAAAAACTTTCCGTGGCTGTCCTGTTGTAAATCCAGAAACTTTCTATGGTAGACTAACAGACTGTAAATCTGGAAACTTTCCCTACCCGTCCTATAGTAAATCCAGAAACTTTCTCTGTTTAGCCTCCTCATAATTAGGCTCCATTCCTAACAATCTCCCACTTGGAGACTAATTCCATTGCACCATACTGCAACCAAGGACTGAAAAATTCTCATCATGGCCTCTTATTCCTTAAGGCCAACTGAAGTTGAGCAAAAGCTCAACTTTTCTCTTGACACCACTTTTGTAAGCATATCAGTAGGATTTTGTGATGTGTGAACTTTCCCTAATTTCAAAGATCCATCTTCCACTACTGATCTAATGAAATGCCTGAGTTTGATGTGTTTAGTTTTTGAATGGAATGCTGAATTCTTCGCAAGGTGTATAGCACTCTGGTTATCACTCCACAACCTATTATCCTCTTGCTTCTTCCCCAATTCTTCCATTAGTATTTGCAACCAAATAATCTCTTTGCTTGCTTCTGTAGCAGCAACATATTCAACTTCAGTGGTTGAAAGGGCAACTACGTGTTGGAGTTTAGAAATCCAACTAACCGCTCCTCCTCCTATAGTAAATATGTAGCCAGTAGTGCTCCTTCCACCATCAAGATCACCTGCCATATCGAAATCTACAAAACCTTTCAAGCATATATTAGAGCCTCCAAAATTCAAAGAATAATTTGAAGTTCCTCTCAAGTACCTGAGTATCCATTTTACCCCTTGCCAATGTCCTTTTCTCGGATTACTCATAAATCTACTCACTACTCCCACTACATGGGCAATGTCTGGTCTTGTACAAACCATTGCATACATCAAGCTTCCAACCGCTGATGCATTGGGAACCTTAGCCATATACTCTTGTTCCTTTTGTGTCTTGGGACACAAATCTTTGGTGAGTTTGAAATGCTTTGCCAATGGAGTAGCAACAGACTTTGCATTGTTCATGTTGAATCTCTTAAGCACTTTTTCAATGTATTTTGCTTGTGATAATTTCAAAGTGTGACTCTCCTTGTCTCTTGTTATCCTCATACCAAGGATTTGTTTGGCTTCTCCCAAATCCTTCATGGCAAAGGATTTAGCCAACTTCTTCTTGAGCATGTTTATATCTTGCATATTTGTTCCTGCAACTAACATGTCATCAACATACAATAGCCAAATAACATAGTTTCCATTTCCAGTTTGCTTAAAATATACACAATGATCACTTTGACATCTTTCAAACCTTTGATTAGCCATGAACTTATCAAATTTTAAATACCATTGTCTAGGAGCTTGTTTTAACCCATACAAGCTCTTTTTCAGTTTACATACCCAATCCTCTTTACCTTTCACTTGAAAGCCTTCTGGTTGGTGCATATAAATTTCCTCCTCCAAATCACCATGAAGAAATGTTGTCTTCACATCCAGTTGCTCCAGATACAAATTTTCTATAGCTATAAGACTCAAAATAGCTCTAATAGAGGTCATTTTTACAAGCCGTAGAAAAAATCTCATCAAAATCAATACCTTTTTTCTGAGCGAATCCCTTGACCACTAGCCTTGCTTTGTATCTCTTATGCCCTTCATTCTCCTCTTTAATCCTGTACACCCATTTATTGGTCAAAGATCTTTTACCTTTGGGTAGCTCAACCAAATCCCAAGTTTGGTTGTGGAATAAAGAGTCCATTTCTTCATTCATTGCAAGCTCCCACTTATTCCCGGTATCCATCTGTAATGCTTCCTGAAAATATTCTGGCTCACCAACATCAGTATACAAAACATAATCAAAAAAACGTTGAGGAATTTTACTTATCTTGGTAGATCGTCTAACAACACTTTCTGGAGATTGAGGTGCTTGTTGCACTTTCTAGAGATTGAGGTGCTTGTTGTTGCTGTTGTACATTTTTATCTTCTACCACTTTTGGAGTTACCTTTTCTATGTGTCCATCAAGGTCTATGTATTTAGAAATTTCCTCTTTCTGTTTCTTTCTCTGCAACCGATATTTATACAAGTTTTTTTCATTAAATATGACATCTCTACTTCTAATGACTTTTCGGTTATCACAATCCCATAATCTGTAACCCAAGCCATCAATACCGTAACCAATAAAATAGCACTTTTGGGCCTTAGCATCTAACTTATTTCTGTTCTCTTTGTCTATACGCATAAAAGCCTCACATCCAAATACTTTAAGGAAAGGATAATTTACTGGTTTACCTGTCCAAAGCTCTTCTAAAATTCCTCCATCCAAAGCACTAGAAGGTCCTCTATTAATTAGATATACTGCAGTATCAACAGCATGAGCCCATAAAAATAATGGTAAGCCTGCATGAATTCTCATGCTCCTAGCATGCTCCATGATGGTTCTATTCATTCTTTCAGCAACCCCATTTTCTTGAGGTGTTCTTGGAACTACCTTGATTCTTCTAATTCCATTTTTAGAACAAAACACATCAAATTCTCTACTGCAATATTCTCCACCATTATCCGACTTTAGACACTTTAACCTTTTTCCAATTTCATTTTCAACTAATGCTTTCCAATTCTTGAAGGTATTAAAAACATCACTTTTATTCTTAATGCAATATATCCATGTTTTCCTTGTTGCATCACCAATAAAAAAGTACATAGTAAGAGGAACCTCCAAGAGAAGTTACCTGAGCTGGGCCCCAAACATCTGAGTGCACAAGCTCTAATTTCTCTTTCTTCCTTTCCTTGCCATCCTTGAGAAATCTAACTCTCTTTGCTTTACCATAAACACAATCCTCACAGAATTCCAAATCAATCTCTTTTAACTTAGGCAATAACTTTCTTGAATGTAAAATTTCCATACCTTTCCCACTCATATGGCCAAGTCTTTGGTGCCACAAAGATGCACTCTCAACTGTAGAAACTAAATTCATGGAGCAGTGAGAAAAATCAGTAAGTAAATAAAGAGTACCCACAAAGATGCACTCTCACCTGTGATACCTTTCTGGTAAGACTATAGACGTGTTAAAATTATATAACATTTCATAAATGAATTTCCAGTCTATCACCAAAAGTCAGGTCCTGCATACCAGTAATATGCAGATTACTCAAAATTGCTCTGGCTGCACAGCATACAATCGATTTAACATCTATTTGGAAAACTCAATGTATCCTAAAGCGTAACTTCTAGATATTTGGCATTCACCAAAGTATATTGTTTATGCTCACCTAGAAATTATAAAAGCATCAGTATTCATCGAGTCTCTTTGTTTTTCTTGTTACCACATTAGGAGTCAAGCCTTCATTTACCATTTTGTATGTGCACCAGCAAGATCAACTGCCTTACAAAGACCTTCAATGACACTGTTGTATGTTATTTCGTCAATTTTCAAATTCCTTTTTGCTAATTCCTCTAACATTACCCATGTCCTATAGCTTTCCTATCCGGCATAATGCACAGATCAGAATATGGTATGTCTCTACCTAAGGAACATAGCCGTTGTTTTCCATCTCAAACAGAAGTGTGCAGGCTTCACTTATCTTAATCTGACATAAACCAGCAATCAGAGTGTTGTACGTAACAATGCTTGGAAAGCAGCCTTTTCTTAGCATCTCTTTGAGCAACTTTTGACCCTTTCCAGCTCATATGATTTGCATAGACCATATGTCAAAGAATTATAGGTAATTGTTTTGGTACAAGGTGGTTTGAATCTGGGTTTCTCGAAAAAAAAACTCAAAACCTTAATCACATGGGTGTGACACTGCACATGGTGTGACACTAGGTAATTGCTGCAAACCATTTCTAGACATGTTACACAAACAATTTTGAGCCATGGTTATATTGTCATCTTTGCACAGTCCATCAATAATTGAATTGAATGTTAAATCATATGGAAAAGGACCAACTTCCATCATTTTCACAAATAGACTCTATAGGCTTCCTCTATTTTTCCAGCCTTGCAGAAGGCATCTATGAAGCTATTGTATTTAACAATATCTGGAGAATAATTACCAAGTGTTGTTTTAGCCACTAAATTGAGATCTTCATCTAGTCTTTGACCTTTTCAGAGGCCATAAATCAGGGTGATATTTGTAACAATATCTGAAGAAATATTAGCACGTCTCATTTCAACCACTACTTCGAAAGCTTCATCTACTCTACCCACCTTCACAGGACATATAAAGGTGCTATATGTAACAGTATTTAGAGAGCAATTTACACGCCTTATTCCAGCCAATAATTTGAAAGCTTCATCTGCTCTATCCACCCTCATCAATCAGGGTATTACATTTAACAATATCAGGAGAAAAAATATCACACCGTATCTTAACTACTAATTTAAAAGTTGTATCCACTCTACTCACAGTGAGCAGACGTCAGCGTACACTTCAAGTGGCTTTAGACAAGACAAAGATCACTAGGGCATTTGGTACGTAACCCTAAGTAACTGTTTCATGTTCCTAAGACTTATAGACAAGACAAAGATCACTAGGGCATTTGGTACGTAACCCTTGTCCTCTTTTCTTTCCTACTCCATATGTATTTTTTCAAAAACTAGAAAGAATGTGCAAGAAAATGTATATTGCATCAATACAATAGAAGAGGAGGTAATAAAGTGGAATGAAAGAAATTTTAACATAAGGATATATTTTTTTGGTTGTAACATTAAGATTGGTGCTTTTTTTAACCATGAATTCTTTAAAATGTTACAACAATTTTTTTAGGAAGACACTTGTTAGAGTAAATCACTATATAAAATATAGAAAAGCAATTATAGTGTTTCAAACTTTAGCAACATAATTAACAAAATAAGACAAACACAGTAGAAGAGACAACGATTTTAACGTGGTTCACCCAATGTGGGTTACATCCACCGAGAATTTTCAGTCCTTATTTCTCAATCCAAGCAATAGAGGGTTACAACCTACAACAAAAATTTGCTGTAATTTCCTCTCTATATTTACAAAGAATCAACACAGTAATTTTCATTTTCATTATATTCTCTATTTTTCCTCACAACTATATATAAGAAAAAAACAGAAAAACAAACTGTTTTTCTTAATACATTCCAAGATTAACATTGAGTTCCTAGCATCTAATTTTGGGATAAAAACAAAAAAACTTTCTCTGGCTGTCCTGTTGTAAATCCAAAAACTTTCTATGGTAGACTAACAGACTGTAAATCTGGAAACTTTCCTCGCTCGTCCCGCAAGTAAATCCAGAAACTTTCTCTGTTTAGCCTCCTCATAATTAGGCTCCATTCCTAACAATCTCCCACTTGGAGACTAATTCCATTGCCCCATACTGTAACCAAGGACTGAAAAATTCTCATCATGGCCTCTTATTCCTTAAGGCCAACTGAAGTTGAGCAAAAGCTCAACTTTTCTCTTGACACCACTTTTGTAAGCATATCAGCAAGATTTTGTGATGTGTGAACTTTCCCTAATTTCAAAGATCCATCTTCCACTATTGATCTAATGAAATGCCTGAGTTTGATGTGTTTAGTTTTTGAATGGAATGCTGAATTCTTCGCAAGGTGTATAGCACTCTGGCTATCACTCCACAACCTATTATCCTCTTGCTTCTTCCCCAGTTCTTCCATTAGTATTTGCAACCAAACAATCTCTTTTCTTGCTTCTGTAGCAACAACATATTCAACTTCAGTGGTTGAAAGGGCAACTACGTGTTGGAGTTTAGAAATCCAACTAACCGCTCCTCCTCCTATAGTAAATATGTAGCCAGTAGTGCTCCTTCCACCATCAAGATCACCCGCCATATCAGAATCTACAAAACCTTTCAAGAATATATTAGAGCCTCCAAAATTCAAAGAATAATTTGAAGTTCCTCTCAAGTACCTGAGTATCCATTTTACCCCTTGCCAATGTCCTTTTCTCGGATTACTCATAAATCTACTCACTACTCCCACTGCGTGGGCAATGTCTGGTCTTGTACAAACCATTGCATACATCAAGCTTCCAACCGCCGATGCATAGGGAACCTTAGCCATATACTCTTGTTCCTTTTGTGTCTTGGGACACAAATCTTTGGTGAGTTTGAAATGCTTTGCCAATGGAGTAGCAACAGACTTTGCATTGTTCATGTTGAATCTCTTAAGCACTTTTTCAATGTATTTTGCTTGTGATAATTTCAAAGTGTGACTCTCCTTGTCTCTTGTTATCCTCATACCAAGGATTTGTTTGGCTTCTCCCAAATCCTTCATGGCAAAGGATTTAGCCAACTTCTTCTTGAGCATGTTTATATCTTGCATATTTGTTCCTGCAACTAACATGTCATCCACATACAATAGCAAAATAACATAGTTACCATTTCCAGCTTGCTTAAAATATACACAAGTGATCACTTTGACATCTTTCAAACCTTTGATTAGCCATGAACTTATCAAATTTTAAATACCACTTGTCTAGGAGCTTGTTTTAACCCATACAAGCTCTTTTTCGGTTTACATACCCAATCCTCTTTACCTTTCACCCGAAAGCCTTCTCGGTTGGTGCATATAAATTTCCTCCTCCAAATCACCATGAATAAATGTTGTCTTCACATCCAATTGCTCCGGATATAAATTTTCTATAGCTATAAGACTCAAAATAGCTCTAATAGAGGTCATTTTTACAACCGGAGAAAAAATCTCATCAAAATCAATACCTTTTTTCTCGAGCGAATCCCTTGACCACTAGCCTTGCTTTGTATCTCTTATGCCCTTCATTCTCCTCTTTAATCTTGTACACCCATTTATTGGTCAAAGATCTTTTACCTTTGGGTAGCTCAACCAAATCCCAAGTTTGGTTGTGGAATAAAGAGTCCATTTCTTCATTCATTGCAAGCTCCCACTTATTCCTGGTATCCATCTGTAATGCTTCCTGAAAATATTCTGGCTCACCAACATCAGCATACAAAACATAATCAGAAAAACGTTGAGGAATTTTACTTATCCTGGTAGATCGTCTAACAACACTTTCTGGAGATTGAGGTGCTTGTTGCACTTTCTGGAGATTGAGGTGCTTGTTGCTGCTGCTGTACATTTTGATCTTCTACCACTTTTGGAGTTACCTTTTCTATGTGTCCATCAAGGTCTATGTATTTAGCAATTTCCTCTTTCTGTTTCTTTCTCTGCAACCGATATTTATACAAGTTTTTTTCATTAAATATGACATCTCTACTTCTAATGAATTTTCGGTTATCACAATCCCATAATCTGTAACCCAAGCCATCAATACCGTAACCAATAAAATAGCACTTTTGGGCCTTAGCATCTAACTTATTTCTGTTCTCTTTGTCTATACGCATAAAAGCCTCACATCCAAATACCTTAAGGAAAAGATAATTTACTGGTTTACCTGTCCAAAGCTCTTCTAGAATTCCTCCATCCAAAGCACTAGAAGGTCCTCTATTAATTAGATATACTGCAGTATCAACAACATGAGCCCATAAAAATAATGGTAAGCCTGCATGAATTCTCATGCTCCTAGCATGCTCCATGATGGTTCTATTCATTCTTTCAGCAACCCCATTTTCTTGAGGTGTTCTTGGAACTACCTTGATTCTTCTAATTCCATTTTTAGAACAAAACACATCAAATTCTCTACCGCAATATTCTCCACCATTATCCGACTTTAGACACTTTAACCTTTTTCCAGTTTCATTTTCAACTAATGCTTTCCAATTCTTGAAGGTATTAAAAACATCACTTTTATTCTTAATGCAATATATCCATGTTTTCCTTGTTGCATCATCAATAAAAAGTACATAGTAAGAGGAACCTCCAAGAGAAGTTACCTGAGCTGGGCCCCAAACATCTGAGTGCACAAGCTCTAATTTCTCTTTCTTCCTTTCCTTGCCATCCTTGAGAAATCTAACTCTCTTTGCTTTACCATAAACACAATCCTCACAGAATTCCAAATCAATCTCTTTTAACTTAGGCAATAACTTTCTTGAATGTAAAATTTCCATACCTTTCCCACTCATATGGCCAAGTCTTTGGTGCCACAAAGGTGCTATATGTAACAGTATTTAGAGAGCAATTTACACGCCTTATTCCAGCCAATAATTTGAAAGTTTCATCTACTCTATCGACCCTCATCAATCAGGGTATTACATTTAACAATATCAGGAGAAAAAATATCACGCCGTATCTTAACTACTAATTTAAAAGTTGTATCCACTCTACTAACAGTGAGCAGACGTCAGCGTACACTTCAAGTGGCTTTAGACAAGACAAAGATCACTAGGGCATTTGGTACGTAACCCTAAGTAACTGTTTCATGTTCCTAATACTTATAGACAAGACAAAGATCACTAGGGCATTTGGTACGTAACCCTTGTCCTCTTTTCTTTCCTACCCCATATGTATTTTTTCAAAAACAACAAAGAATGTGCAAGAAAATGTATATTGCATCGATACAATAGAAGAGGAGGTAATAAAGTGGAATGAAAGAAATTTTAACATAAGGATATATTTTTTTGGTTGTAATAGTAAGATTGGTGCTTTTTTTAACCAGGAATCCTTTAAAATGTTATAACAATTTTACTAGGGAGACACTCACCCACTATGGAATAGCCAAAGCCAAACCTTTATATTAAGGAAAGCCCGAAGGCCAGATCTCCTTCCAAGGGTTGAGGGAACTTGCCAGTAAGGTACCTAGTAAGGTACCTAGTGCGGATCTAAAATGTATATAAAATATGTGGAGCATGTATAGGGTAGTTGGTCTCTAGGGTTATGTATAGTGGCTAATCATATTGGGTTTTTGATATTTGAAATTGGTTAATATTGAAACCCTTGCCGGGGACTATTAGCCCAAAAATTTTAGGCCCATTAACCCAAAAATTTTGGATGTAAATTTGTCTGGTAAATTAGTCCCAATATTATAATAATTGGACCATTATAAGTTAAATCTCCGATATTACTCCTAATAATAGGGAATCTTTTCACGTGTGTACTCTTGACAGGGGTTCATTAGCTCAAAAGTTTTAGGTGCAAACTTTTTTGTCATCCTAATTTTATAATAATTGAACCAACTCCCATGTGTAACCTAAAAAAATAAAAAAATAAAAAAATAAATAGACTGTTTTAAATTTAAATCTTCAATTATACCACTAATAATTGTGGACTTTTCCCCTTAAACTTATAAAAAATTTAGATTTCAAAACTAATTTTCTTTTAAAACCAACCCTTACACATAAACCTAGAAAATGTATATTGCTACAATAGAAGAAGAGGTATTAAAGTAACCAACCCTTAGCATAAACCTAGAAAATGAAAATTGTTACAATATAAGAAAAAATATTAAAGTAGAACGAAAGAAATTCCAACAAAATATGTCACTATAAATAAACACTACCTACCCAGGTGTTGTAGGTGAGTTGGAGAGGAGAGGGCAATCCTCCAAGGGAGGTCCCAGGTTCAAATCTCTACCCTACCAAAAAGCTGAATTGAGTATACAAAAATCCAATTGATAATGTTGGTGTGGGCAGGGTCGGGTGCGACTCCTTCAAAAATAAATAAATAAACACTACCTTGTATAAAAACAACATCACATATAAACTAGTTAAAAAACAAAAAAAAAACCAACTACCCTACCATGAAATTTTAAATCTTAAATTAAAAATAAACTAAACTTATTCCTCACCCCTCACAATTGTTTTTTCCCTTTCTTCTTTAATGTTCTGGTTAAGACTTGTTCAACGCTTGTTCTAGCCTCTCCTTTATAATTCTTCAACCATTTTGAATAATATATCCAACTTATAACTAGGTCCAATGTTTAATAATGTCTTTGTTAATATTTTTACATTTAAACAACAATTTGTATTTATTATTGATAAATGTAATTATTTTTATATTAATATATTATAATTATAATTTTTTTATTTTATGCAAAGAAATGTGTTTTGTTATTTTCCAGTACTGTTCAAGACACTCACTTATCTTTCAATGAAAATTAAGATTCTTTAAAGCCTTCAATTTAAACAATTTAATTGTTTTTTTTTGCTTTTTTCTTATTTTAACTTATTTTTAAACTTCCCTAATAATTATAAGATAAAGACAAAAGAAAGATTTTATTATTAATAAATTAGAGACTTTGAGAATTTTTAGTCTCGTTCTTTTTATGGTGCTCCAATACAAGTATTTGATTAAGATTTTTTTATGAACCATAAATATTATTATAGGAGGATATTTTCTTTTTTAATTACCTGGAAAAAGTCATATTAACTTGTTGAGCTGAGAAATTGTCTTGGATTTATAATTTTAATTATAAAAAGTTGAAGGAAATGTCAATGGCCCATTCCAACCTCTAGATTGGGGTTCATCACTATAGAATACTCTTAGGTTACTATACTCTAATTTACATGAAAAGTAAAGTGTAGAAATTAAAATTTATAAAATATTTTGGGATGAGGGACTCAAATGTAATATTGTGTTTACTCATAAAAAGAAAGTATGTATGATCAATTGACACAAGAATTTTAATAACATTAATATTATCTTATTTAGCAAGTATAAACTTGCTTAAACAAATGACAAGATGGATAAAAGAGAAGTAACTCAATCATCACACACTTAAAAAACTAGGAGTGTGATGCCATTGATGAAATGTATAACGAACTATCAATTTCTTAAAAATCCCATGAGATATAAAGCACAATGTGGTTTTACATCTCTAAATTCTCATGACCAAAATATGAATACAATGGAGTCCATATATAGTAACAATTTACCATTGAGTAACCTACGGTGAGAAACACTTAATCTTAGTAAAAGTAAATATTTGGGGGAATATTTAACAAAGTGATGCATCTTCAAAGGTTACATGCCTCTAAATGTATCTCTAATGGACTTAGGAGGCTTTCAAAATGAGTTAGTATGCCACTACATGCTAAAATATCACTATAAAAATATTCTTCTTTACCCTTTTGCTGCTTGGCAAACAATTCAATCTAGGGAGCAAGAAAATTAGTAGACTTTGCTAGCAAATTGCTAGATAACCCTATGCAGTTTATTTCTCTAATCCAATTGGGATCCTTTTACAAGTGAATTGATCTTGAACCAATCGACGTGAGCTAGAATTAGATAAATTGAGAAATGTTTCAGAAGGCATTGGCTTATGTATTTCACTGCTTTGTGCCCTTCCAAAATTATGATGTCTAAAATAGTGTTAAAGCACTACATTTTTGGTGACTTCATAGAGTGCCAAGCTCGATTGACAGGAGATTCCAAACCCTACCTTTAGCATGGAGTCTACAAAATTATGTGCCCCTTATGCTATCTTCTATAGCAACATCCTAGCAATTTTTTCTACTCATCATTACCTATAAATTGGATGGATTCCAAATATTTAACTTTCTTTATAAGATCTAAAAATTGACTTTTCAATAGCTCATCTTGTTTCATGTTTATTTCTAGTAGTTTGGCATACATGGGATCCATTTTTTAATAAATCTCAACTACATCCTGCTCATCAGCTTAGTCCTTCTCTTCCTATAATATGTTGTTGATAATATCATCATCTAGGATCTTCATGCATAATTTCAAGATGTGAGGCAATAAAAAAACTAACCCTTCAATTTTCTTGATCATTTTCTAAATTGGTCTCTTTAAAGGTACCAAAGTATTTTTGCAAGTCTAGATATCTCTCTAGGCATTAAGGATCTTCTTCAATTTTATAACCAAGCCTTTCTTGTCCATACCTTGTTGTTGTGCCTATGATATTGACATAGAGGATAGAAGATTATATAGTTCTTGGTGTTCTACCCTAGAAACCAACCTTTCTTCCATATGTTTGATGGTATTTATCACTTTTCCTAGGCCTTTGTTTGCATAGGATATGGAACAAATGTATTACTATGCATTCTTCACCTTTACCCCAATCTTGTCCCAAAGGGACTTGACCCAAAGGGACATATAGTTGATTTTGTTGGTTTTGAGACTATCAACTTAAAAAACAAAAATTGTCTCTTGATTGTATAATTACCTAAAGTTATTTTATTTGATTTTTCTCTTGCACGAGTTGCTCTAAAATATTATCTAAATATTGTGAACTATTCTCAACTTTGACAAGTTGATATGTGTGGTCCTCAACTTGTTTTTTAAACTATTCATTAATTGAGGCGTCTTTCTTCAATATATCATTTTTTAGCTAGAGTTTTTCCTTTTGAGCCTTGAGTTGTGTGTATTCTTCCTCTAGTTATTTGTTCTTCTTCTTCAATATTTTATCCACAATTGCTAGTCGACCAAAATTCATCAATATATCAAGTGGGAGTTGATTCACAAGTTATATCATTTGATATGGATATATTCAGTTTAGATTTAGCTTAAAATATCTAGTAGTCATGTCAATAGGGGATGTTGTTGACTTTGATGG
Organism: Wollemia nobilis; assembly: GCA_028583015.1. NCBI lineage: Eukaryota > Viridiplantae > Streptophyta > Pinopsida > Araucariales > Araucariaceae > Wollemia > Wollemia nobilis. Next base: position 1,856,837 of record JAQPPZ010017129.1, read on the forward strand.
ATCATTTTTTTGTCTTTTGTAACATAGATCTTATCTCTTTTTATCTAGCTATAATTGCATTATAATCGAAGGCTTGGAGGTCTTGTCCTTTAGCCACTTGTATCCCTTCTTCCATTGCTTATCATAAATGGAAATGATGCCAAATTTCTTTTGACATCCATCTCTAGATTGTAGAAAAAATTACATTAAAAGTCCCAAATCATCTCTATAACTATATTGATTTGAGGGGGTATTCCTATGGACTTAGTCTCTTTAACTAGGGTAGGGAACATCATTGCCAATAAGAGTAGTTGTCTTGCTTGTAATGGTGGACATGATGTATGTGTAGATATGGTAGGTGGAGAAAATTAGGTGGTGATAGAAGGAAATGTAGTAGATACAAAAGGGGTGGTATGTGATGCCAATTGCACCAATGCTTTTGCTAGTAATGACATCATAGAAAATTAAGTGAATGATGATTATGTTGATAGTTCATATGGTAGTAATGACTATGTTATAAATATTTGGATGAATATATATAGAAATGAAGTGATTGGGTAGTACCAAGTGTTACTATAGTGATAAATCACTACACCTTTCAAAAGAGAAATTCTGAGTCACAAAGAAACACATGAAGAAATTCTTGATCATAAATTCTTGATCAAATAGAGGTCAAATCTCATGAGCACAAGAATTTTTAAGGTCCAAAATTCCGAAGTTGTAAACAAAAGGTAATAACAAAAAGTCTTGACAAGGAACTAAAGGCAAAAATTCTTGAAGATCTAAATACAAGTGGTCCCAAAGGATGAAAAAACTTCTAAAGAAGAAAATTCCAATGCCTCAAAGGTCAAATCAATAAAGTGCATATTCTTTGAGGAAGATTGTCATTCCTACAAAATATATCTCATGTCTCTAATAAAGTACAACAATAGCATGAAATCATGACATAAGAAACTTGAAGATCTAGGATATTAAATTAAAGTAAACTTCTGCACCCAAGTGATGGGAATACCCAAAAAATGGGTAGATGGAAATATAAGTGGTAGCTACTCATCCAAGGACCAAGATCAATTGAAATTCATATATTTAGATCTAGAAAATTCTAAGGGTAAAAACAATAAAAAATGACATGACTCAATATCTAAAATGACAACAACTTAGAGATATTTGCATGAGTTTTGGAGGAAAAACTTTCCCTTGTAAATCTTTAAATAGGAGTAGTATTAATTTTTTCAAGGATCGAAAAGTTTATAATTCCATGTATTTGTAGGTTTTATTTTCATTTATCTCTATTAAAATAGTTATGGTTCCTAAGAAACTTGTGGGTAATTTCAAACCTCTTCTTCTAGCACAATCTATGTAAAAGTATTCCTACATTTATATACATGAAATCTTGTGTCTATTTTTTGGCCTTTGCCTACAAACCCATGGATGTGTGTGTGTATGTGTGTTTGTGATATTTTGCATGAATATAAGGTTTGTTAAGTTTATATGTGTGTGAGAGGCATGCATCTATCTTTGTATTGAGTCACTTATTATCTTGGCTCTCCTATGAGACCTGCCTACTCATATATGCATATAACTGGTAGATCTTGATTTCTCTTCACTATGTCGAGGAGAGGAAGTGTTCACTACTAGAATATAAAATTCAAGCCTATTTTTGTAGGAATATCTTAGTGTATCTCTTGGCTCATCACCCTCTTTTCCTTTTATTTGTTGAGTTTGCTTACTTTCTTGCATCCTTTTTTCTTTGGTAAAGTAGCAACACCTTGAAGATCACATTTTAACAAGGAGTCAACCTTGTAAAACTCCCAGAGGCCCCTGATTTAGTTGAATGCTGTGCTCTCAGCTCTGTCCCATTGTGTCACTCTGATGGGAGGTATAATTATCCCAAGTGGGGATAATTGGATATGATAATTTTTTAATGGCACACTCGATGGGACCCTAGTGACACATCATTGGTCCTAAAATCTCAACAAGGAGTAGGGTTGAGACTTGGTGAGGGTCTTAGTCTATTTCTCACTTTTTGAAGCACCTATTTCTCACATGGGTAATCCACTCTAGAAAAAATACCAAAATAGTCCACTAGTAATATTACGATATTGAGGTTCGGGTGAAGACTTTTATCTATTTTATTTCTAGAAACAAGAAGCCACGTTCATCTAACAACTCCACAAAAATCCCAAGGAAAAAAATATCCAATCATGGTGACCTTCTCATACAAATCATCCCTTATTTGGGATGATAAAATCCTACTATATCCTCTAGAACCACTAGATGTTTAGAGAAAGCTTCTAGAATCACTGTTGGGCATCTTTCTAGAGTATACTAGTGAAGGACCATCAACCCTATTGGAGAACGTACAATAGATTATCTTCATCTATCAAACACACTACATCATAGAGCAAGATGTGGCCTTTAAACTACTAGTGACATCATTAAAAGGTTAGACCCAACAAAGGTATGACTCCCTATCTCCACACTCTATTGCTAGCTAGGACCACTTTTCCACATTTCTAATAGGAGGGTTTGAAGAAGAAAAAAAAAATAGAGGTCCAATATAGGAAGGAAGGGGACCATACCCAATCAAGAGTACTAATATTCATACCCCTATAGTTGGAGCTAGTGAAAGCTATTGACCAAGCCCCCTAAATTATGACAATAATAAGAAGGAGCTCCCTTATTATTATCATCCATATCAAGATACACATGACACACAACTTATATATGGATAAATATCATAATCAACCATGCCTATCTTAGGTATAATAGGTATGGCATATAACAAACTAGTCAACTCAGTGATCAGTAGGCCAAGGGATAAGTTGAAAGGTAAGATGACATCCAATAATTGGATAACAAAATAACAGAGTGGGCACATTTCTAAGAACCTACTAGGTTGTAAAAAGGAAACAACAAGATGATAAAATAGGGTGACAAGTTATCCATGATAAGCCGTAATAAAATTCATTACATGATCCAAGGAATACATCCACTACCAAGGCAAGCTACCCAAGAACATCAAAAAGTGACAACTTACATGTTCAAAAAATTGAGCATGTGGGGAAAGCAAAAGTTTGGATCAATATGGTTTGGATACTATAAATTTTGATGAAGGGGACATATGAGAAGTCATTGGCACAAAGAATACACCAAAATTTTGTATTTTAAATAAGTGGGTATTATAAATAAAGAGGACAAAGTTAAGGCAACATATATGATAGGAAGGTGGATCTCAATTTTCAATAAGTGTAATAAGAGGTTCTTTAAGGGGAATAAAAAAATCAAAGAAGTGATGAGTTTGTCAAGAAAAATTGAATAAAATAAGAGCAATTAAATTTCTTGCACTAAAATCTCACCAAAAAAATAAATAAAGTAGCTAGAACTTCATGCATGTCATAGTTACTCGAAAAGCAAATCTAATCCACCAATTAAAGTCTTGACCATTTACAAAATTTCAAAGTTGTGGTTGGTTTGCCGAAAACTTTTAGTTTATGAGAAAATTTTCTTGACTCTATAACCAATGGAATAAGAAACTATTTTTTGGGTTCCTTATCTTTAATAGGCTAAAGATCTATTGAAATCCACCAGAAATGTAGTGATAAATCACCACACCTTTTAAAAGTAAAAGTTTGAGTCACAAACAAGCACGTGAAGAAAAGCTTGATCATAAATTTCCACTCCAATAGAGTCCATATATCAAGAGCAAGAAAAATCCAAAGGTTGAAAGTTCTCAAATTGTGGATAAAAGGTAATAACATAAAGTCCCAACAAGGAACTAAAGGCAAAAATTCTCGAAGATATAAAGACAAGTGGTCCCAAAATATGAGGAAAATGCCACTACCTCAAAGGCCATATCAATGAAGTGCACATTCTTTGAGGAAGATTGTCATTTCTACAAAATATATCTCGTATCTTTGAGAAAGAACAACAACAACATGAAGCCATGACAGAAGTAGCTTGAAGATCTAGAACATTAAATTAATTTAACCTTCTACATCCAAGTGATGGGAATCCTAGAAAATGTGTAGATGGAAATTAAAGTGGTACCTATTCATCTAAGGGACAATATCGACTGACATTCATATCTTTAGATCTAGAAAGTCCTATGGGACAAACAGTAAAAAAGGATGACTTAGTATCTAAAACAATATCCACCTAGAGATCTCTGCATGAGTTTTGGAGGGAAAACCCTCCCTTGTAAATCTATAAATAGTAGTATTAGCTTTGTAAAGGATCGACAAGTTTGCAATTCCATGTATTTGTAGGCTTTCCTTTCATTTCTCTTTGTAAAAATAGTTGTGGTTCCTGAGCGACTTGTGGGAAATTTTGAACCCCCACTTCTGGCACAATCTATGTAAAAGTTTGGTTGTATTTATATATACACAGAAACCTGTCTATTTTTAGCATTTGCTTGTAGACTCGTGGATGTGTATGTGTGTGTGTTTGTGATATTTTGGGTGAATATCAGGTTTGTTAAGTGTATGTGTGTGAGAGAGGCCTACATCTATTTTCAAATTAAATCACTTATTAGCTTGGCTCTCCTATAGGACCTACTTGCTCATATATGCATATAATTGGTAGATCTTGATTGCTCTTCACTGTGTCAAGGAGATAAAATTTTCACCACTGGTACATAGTGTGTAGGTCTATTTTTGTAAAAATATCTTAGCAAATCTCTTTTTGTATCACCCTCTTTTATTTTTTGAGTTTGCTTACTTTCTCGCATCTCTTTTCCCTTTGGTAGAGTAGTAGTGCCTTGAATATCACATATTAACAAGGATCCAACCTTGTAAAACTCCTAGAGGCCCTTGATTGAGTTGAACCCCATGATCTTGACTATGGTTGGGTGTGTCACTCTGATGCAAGATGTGATTGTCCTATGTGAAGACAATAAAAAATGATAATAGTTACTACAATTATTGATGACAGGGTACCTCTAGGATAAAAATGGGTTGCATTAACAAATGGTGAGATAAGTGTAGCAATATAAAGGATGTAAAATGAATAAGTAAAAAGAGAAGAAAGAATAATAAAATAAATGGAAGTAACATGCCTCATTCAACTATTTTTCTTATTTCATGAGCTATTGTGCCTCATTTGAAAGCCTTTATAACTTTACCATGAAATTATCCATAATTACCTTATACAAACTGGAATAGAAGTATAGGAGGTCGTGTTTGCTTCTCTATAGGGTGCATCTATGTCATCCACAACTAAAAGTGGCTCACAACATATCCCCATATGGTCTAACTGAAGGGTAAAAAACCAATGTTTATTCTATAATATGATAAATTAGACCAAGTATGATGTGTAGGAAAAATTTTTTCTTCTTCAGAATCTCTTAAGTAACCTTTTGATTTATAATGTATAAAGCATAGTCAATTATTTGGGAGTGTCCAAAGTGGGTTTGCATATCATGGAGCAAGGAAATTTTTTCCTCATAGATATTTACATCTATCCTCATCCATAATAATAATAGTCCATGGCGATACCATCTAAACATCCTCCTACATTATGTTGAAGTTAGTTAGGAGGTATGGTTTCTTCAAGAATGTGACTAGGAAATCCCTCTAGTAGATGCTTACACCTCTTGGTCTATGATCTACCTATAGGTATGTTTTGCAACCTAGACCATAACCAAGATTGGATGGGTTTATATTAATTCTAAGTCAACCTCTAGAGAAGGCTAGTACCTTTGTATCAACCCCAAAAGCTAACCAACCTGAGAGAATTTTTTTTAGACATAAGGTTTTACCAGAGTATCCATGGAATACATACATCAACTAGACATCCAAATTTTAAGTATAATATGTTGAAGACACGAGTGGACAGCAAGGGCCAAAATCTTGTAGGTACCTAGTGTTCACCTTATGCACCCTTGTGGTATAAAGGAAACTTTAAAAATATCTCACTACTTTAATGGCATTCTCCATGAACGCAGACTATAAACATAAATAATACACCATATGCAATAAAATAATATTGTATTAAATTAAATGGGAGTGTCCTTTGAGTACAAATGAACCCCTTTTAGTGTTATAAATAGAGTATATTACATCATTTGAGTCATGTAAATGTATCTTCCAAGATACATACTTAGGACATTATATTATGTTAGGGGGGAGTTATCTAGTTACTTCATGCAATGTAATAAATGCACAAGTGTCAATGTGCAAGTTGTCCCTTGCATAGCTAGGTAGAGTGTTGGCCAAGGAATCTATCTTCCTATATAATAAAGGCCTCATTGTTAGATAGATATAGAAGTAGAGAGAGTTGGGGACATAGTAGCTTAGAGGTTAGTACAGTTCTATGTGGATCACCATCCAGTGGTGATGGGTGCAATGTAGTTCAATAGCTTTATTAATGGAGTGTTCATTTCCTCCATAGCTACATTGTATTCATTTATATCATTTCTATTTATTGCATATCTCAGTCATATATAAGATTTACTTTCTTTCATGTTATTCTACATCTTGTGATTGTTATCTCCCTATGTCCATTACATCAAAATCTAACAGTGGTATCAAAGCAAAGGTATATCTAGTTTGAGTATATCAATAGGGATACCACCATTATCATTGAGCCTGATTTTTTTTCAACATGACATATCGTTGGACCAGTCACTATCAAAATATATAAGAATAATCTAGGTGGTAGAATTAGGGAGAGTCACAAGTGAGGACTAAAAGAAATATTAGTTCCAAAAAATACTGAGATTGCATTTGACTAGATTCTTTCCACAAAGTTACAGGAAAAACTTGTGAAGACCAGGACTCAACATTCAATCCACTAGATTGATAGATCATCTAGTGAAGATCATTATATCTGGAACTTGTTAACTATTGGCCAAAGTTACTTTTGTTGTAGATAATTAATTCTCATAGGATTGGTACTCCTCCTACAACAAAAATCTAGGAGACTCCAACTTCGTTGCCCAAAGGTTGGTGTGCTATTGAGGATAACTTAGGCTTATCCACTTAAGCCTAAGTTAATTATTATTATTTACTATTCCTATTATATTGCACTTTGTATTCACGTGAGGCATAGTATGCCCATGTTAGAAATAGGTTGTTAGCATGTTTTTAGCATGTTGGTAGATGGTTGCTAACTGCTAGAGATCTCCTTTGTCCTCTAGCAGTAAATGGACATCCCTAGTTAGCATTTGGTTAACTAGTAATTAAGTGGTTGGCCATGTTTGGAATATTGTTGCAACCACTTAACCTACGTAACATCCATTGTAATTTTATATATAATTGCATTATGATGAATAATATAGCTTCATACTATTGTTCCTACATCATTGGTATCAGTTAGCCTAAGGTAAAGTGCAAAAAGGAGGACATAACTGCCACTTCACTGCTAGATCGTAGGTAGGTGTTTTTTGGAGTTGATTTGAAGTCACCCACAACATCAAGTGAAGATGAGGTGATAGAGGGCAGAAATTACCCTTGCACCAAGTGTTAAGTGTCAGTTACACCAGTTAGAATAGGTTGAAAAGTTTGAGGTTGGAGTGGAGTTCACTTCTCTTTTCAGCAAAAGATTAAAATATTGGTGCATGGATTTCATGCATGATTTTTTTTAATTTAGGCCTTTAAGCCTATTTCGAGCACTCACTACCCGATCACTACCATAACTAGTTGACAGGCATCGAAACTTGGCAGCGTTAGCAACACTAGCCTTGTAGCATATGCGGTAGCACTGGCCACAACCGTCGGTAGCCACCCGACTCGCGACTGCACCAGCTTCGCAACATAGAGGGGCATTGCCTCAACTTAGGTCAACGCTTGAATGTCAGCACCCCGACCATCGATCGACACTCCCAACCAGCCATAGCCTATGACAACAAACTCAACAGACCCCCCGATTTGCAGCTTTGGTAGAACCAAAATGACCAAGGAGGACCTCCCCCTTGCAAACGAACAAAAAACAATTTTCGGCGAACGTCGTGAGCTCCTAGTTTTTTCGATGAGCGCAGATAAACCAAGTTTGGTAGATCATAGAAGGCGACTGCATTTTTTGACATAGTAGATGTCAACTTCTTGGTGAGATCTAATAATTTTAGTGCATTCAAACAACGATTTTGACGAGTTTCTACGTTTCTCGATGACTAATTATGAATCCCCGATGAGCTCCTGGTTTTTCCCAGCATGACTGCAATTTTTTTGATGATGTTTTGAAAATTCCGACGACCCCGATTTTTCGGTAGCAAAAAATTAAAAATTTTCAAAGGTTTAAATTGATCGTCGACCACCACAGAAGTTTTCCATCATCGCAGAGTCAGTCGGCAACCGACGATCAGGGTTTGTAAAGGTGGGATTTATCCCGCATTTGCCTTGATGAGGGAAAAATAGCACTTAAAAGTGCTTTCACACTTTAAGTGTATTGTGAGCACCTCACGGTACTCATGACTACCGCGCTCGTGTGCGATAGCACCTGGTTGAGTGGACCCACGACATTTTAGGCCGTAGAAGGCATTTGTGGCCTTTGAGATATTGCACTTCTTATCATTGGACATGTTGCGCCTTACATTGGGGTTGTTGTCGGACCTCTTTGCGATAGTTAACCGACGGGTGACCGTCAAATACAAACAAAAACATTTTTTTTTGGCACTCTCGAAGACACATGGTGGGAAAAATTCGACGGAAGAATTTGAAATTTGAAATTCAAAATTTTGGTGCCAAAACCAAAAAAAAGGAGAGCAACTTCAAGAGGTGATATCTTCCTCGTTATTGGTCCGTCTTTTACCAAATTTTTGCATTGTGTTGCAAATTTTCAGAAGATTGATAATTTTTGCTCCTAACCAAATTTTGGCATTGTAAAAGGGTTGATTTTTCATTTTTTTTAGTGCTAATTTGTAATTACAAAACTTGATTTATTTTTGTAAAGAGCACTAAAATAGCCCTAATTTTGAGAGCAAAACTTGTAAAATCTAGGCAATTTGGCTGCATAGGAAACCGAAATTGGTCCTAAGCCTAGATTAAGATTCTGCAAAACCATTTTGTAATCCTCCTAGTCTGGCATATACTAGGAAAAATATGGCTCAAGACCTCAGATCAAACATGGAAAACTTTACTTCTACAGTAGAAATTTTAGCAGAGAAGGTAAGAGATATTGTTGTGCAATTCAATCTTGATGAAATCAAAATCCACCATAATCATGCCAACAAAGCTAAATATGAGGTTAATATGTATGATGGATCTAGGGATCCCAATGTATTATCTGCATGGATTTTGGATATGCAAACTTGGTTTGCTTATGCTGAAATTTTGGAGGATGAAAAAGCCACATTTGCTACACTAAAACTCACAGGTTTAGCAAAAGTTCTCATTGTAGAAAGACAAAGCCATAATGCCACCATGACTTGGAAATAATTAACTCAAATTCTGAAAAACACCTTATTTCCACAAAACTACCAAAGTGACCTCACTACCAAGTGGTATAGATTGAGGTAAACCTATGGAATGTCAGTTTTTGATTTCATTTTCCAATTTAATAGGTTGAGGGTATTGCTTGGTGTGAAATATTCAGAATATGATTTGATTAATAAATTCACTCGTGGCTTGCAAGATCATATTTTCAGGGAGATTAAATTCAATGTCTTCCTCACCTTGGATGTGGCATTCAATCATGCCATTCTTGTAGAGGATAAAGTTGGTGCATATCAAAAGTCTCATTCATCACAGGAGGGCTCTTCCAAAGGCGAGAATCAACATCAACAGAAGGTGAAGAACAATTCTCAATCTTTCCCTCATTATTCTTCTCCTCCCACTTCTCCTAAAGCACATTCTTCTTCCTTTCATGCTAAATATTCTTCTTCTTCATTGTATTGTGACTTTTGTAAAAATCATGGACATGTAAAATCCAAATGCTATACTTTTGAGAAGTTTAAGAAGAAGAAATCCCTAATTGTATAGCCTACACATGAGGAACCAAAATATGGTCATATTTTGGCTACAAGGATAGAAGAAGAATATCCTACTTTAAAGGGTAAACTGAACAAAGTTACCCTAATGTCCAATGTGTTTTCTCAAGGGGGGCATGATCATTTGTTTGTCACTAGAGCCCACTTGATGCATGATTTCTATGTTGATTGTATCATTGATAACGGATCGCAAAAGAATATCATTGCGAAGTTCATTGTGGAGAAGTTGAAACTTCCCATCAAACCACATCACCAAATGTATGCACTTAGGTGGAAAGATGTAGAATCCACATCCAACATCACCCATACTTTCACCTTGACTTTTGCTTTTGGTGACAAGTTTGTGGATAAAGTTAGGTGTGATTTCATAGATATGGATTTTTGTGGACTCTTACTAGGTAAAACCTATCAATTTGATAGGAATGCTATTTATCATGCTAAAAATAACACCTACACATTGGAGTTGCATGGTAAAAACTACTTGATACAAAGCACTACACCTAATTCCAATTTGATGTTAAGTTGTAGGCAAGTAAGGAAGCCATTGAGTCAAGCACTTATTTTAGCTCCTACTAGCATTTGTCCCACACAAAATGAAGAAAAAGCACCACCTAAGGAACATGCAAAGGAAGAATTTTCACTCCCACATGATGAACAGTCATAAGAGCAAGTGGTTAAGGAACCCACCATTCTCACTCATGAGAAATATGCCATTGATTCCATTGGTATAATTTTGGGTACACCTACAACTACTGAACCACTTGTTCCACAGAAGTTACCTTTGGCTTTGCCCACTCCCACCATTGCACACATGGAGGAGAAAGTTAAGGTTACTTCCCTTACTAAGAACCAACAGAGACTTCTGTTGAGAAGCAACACACCCCCACTGAAAAATGCATTTCCATCCTCTTGAAGATTTTGAGATACCATTTTGCAGCAGGGACCCTCTTGATGATCTTCAGTTTTAAATCTTGCTTGCCTCCTTTTTAAAGTTGTGTTTTTCTTGCATTCTAGCTTTGGTTATCTCAGGCTGTACTTTTCACATGCTAGAATGATTCATGCTTAAACAAAATCCTGCACCAGCACAAAGAAAATCCAGAAAACAGATGCATAATTGCATGAAAATTCAAACTTTCCTTTTAAGGTAAAGTCACGAAATCGCGACACTTCCATTTATGGAAATGTCGTGAAATCGTGACAGGAAAATAGAAAATCGGCTAAGTCAGAAAATGTCGCGATATCGCGACATTTCCATTTTTGGAAAGTGTCGCAAAATCGCTGCCGACCGGAGGAGAGAGAAAGAAAGCGTACGGAACAGCGCGATTTCATGACATGTCACGAAATCGTGACATGTCGCATTTTCGCGGCTGAGGAGAGAAAAGTGGTGAAGGAAGCAGAACGTCGCGATATCGCGACAAGTTTCGGAAGAAAGAAGCAAATAAGGAACATGTCACGAAATCGCGACACGAATCGCAAGATTGTACGGAGGCAAGAAAATGTCGTGAAATCGCGACATGTCGCGAAATCGCGACGGAGGAAGAAGAAAATCATCTAAGTGTGAAAGATGTCGCGATTTCGCGACGTCGCGAAATCGTGACGTTTCTGCAAAGGGGAGTCCAGAGCGTACGGACTGTCGCGATTTCGCGACATGTCGCGAAATCGCGACAGGTCCGGATGGAGGCATAAGGGAGAAGAGAGAAATCATGTTGCAAATTGACTAAGGCATGGAAAAGGTCACGAAATCGTGACAGCCAAAGAGATCCCAATGAAACAAAAATTTCAGCCGAAGACTTAAGTCTAAAAAGGGTGCAGCGATGCGCTGCGTGCTTCAAAATCGTGGGCTGGAGCTTGCAGCGATGCGCTGCAGGTTTGCCTCAACGGGGAGTCTAAGCTCGATGTTGCAGCGACGCGCTGCAAGTTTTAGAAGTCGCAAAGGCGCAAGGCATTGATTAAAAAGAAGGAAAAGTGTCTAAGTGTTTAAAGTGGCAGCGATGCGCTACCATGTTACAAGGTCCATGGACGAGGTTGCAGCGATGCGCTGCAAGTTGACCAAAAGGAAAGTCTGGACTCGAAAAGTGTAGCGACGCGCTGCACGTTTCGAAGGTGAAGGGTGAAAATGGTAGCGATGCGCTGCACCTTTTGAGGAAGTCTTGCAAGACAAGCATGTCGCGAAATCGCGACATCTTTGGAGCAAATTATACGGAGGCCAGGGAAGGTCACGATTTCGTGACACGGTCGCGACAGTCGTGGAAAGAAAGAAACGACAGCGTCTGGGGACGTCACGATTTCGTGACATGTCACGAAATCGTGACATGTCGCGAAATCGCGATAGGAGAGAGAAAGTCCTCAAAGGACCTGAAAGTGCATTCCAGCGGGAACGGAAGGCATCCTGGAGTAGCGACACGTGTAAAGACGCGTGTGTGATGTTCAGGGCCGACATGCAAGCTTATTTTGTGGTTTTTAATCTGATTTTAATGTTTTAAGCTTGGATTTAATGTTTATTAAAGTGCTAATATAATCTTTTTGTCTTTCATCCAGGATTCCACCTGTCACCTGAAAAGGGCCATAAAGACAAAGTTAAAGTGCAGATTTAATCAAGGACCGCCATGCTAGAGGAGAAGATGCCGGTAAATGCATTCAATGGCAAATTTATGGCAGAATTAATAGCATGAAGACAATTTCAACTCAGGGATGGCTTTACGGGGATGAATTGATGGAGAAGTGGTGACTCATCCGGCTCACCAACAGAAATTAATGGAGGCATTTATTTTCGATTGCGGATGAATGCAAGTTGCATTTGATTTTATCTTCTCCATTTATGGCAGTGGACTGCACTAGATTTGCGGAAGGGTTAAGTTCTATCCAGAACTTGATTTTAAATGGATTTTTATTGTAAAACCCGGGTCCTAGGGTTTAGATGAGATAAGATTTGCAGTTAAGGAAGAAGATATTTCTGAAAAGATCAGGGTCTATCCTGAGTCTATAAATACTTCTTCTCAATGTAATTGCAGGGAGGCGGAGACTTAGAAATAAAAGGCTTATAAGCAATTTCTTGCAAATTTTGTGAAATCCTTTGTTTTTGGACTTGGAGTTGATGTGCTTTAGCTTTTTCTGTGATAGCATGGCCAGGAGCCTAATCTTTTACAGATGTGTGATAAGTGTATCTTATTTTGTTATTCGTTCCATTAAAGTTTGTTAGATATATGTCTGTGAATCTGCGATTATCAAGATTAAATATGTTGTTAGGCTTCAGTTGTTCTATCTTGTCGTTAGGGAAAATTACAGATTTGAGGTTTAAGTTTGTTCTAATTGCTCTGTCTTCATTGTGTGAGCTAGGCTGCCGGTGAAAGATACCAATTTTAACTGACTTCCCTTGGATTTATAATTTTTTGCTAGATCTCTTCCACTCTGCCTTGTGCTCTTAGTTGAAAGTGATCTTAGAAATCTGGACACTTTCTTCTTTGATTTGTTCTGTTGTGAAGCTGATAGCATAGATAAAATTGATAGTTTAAGGTTTTACAGTTAATGTTTGATAAACTTCTCTTTCTGCCTTACCCTACCCTCTCTTTGTTTTCGGTGAAATGATCCATTTTTATTTTCTTTATTTGTCTTTTATTTAAATCTGCTGACCCATGAGAGCTAGATCAAGAATTCAAGTTAAATCTGATTGTAAACAAGTGACAACTACTGAACAAGTTCAGGAACCCCCTGTAAGGTAACAGAACAATCCATATTGAAATCTATTCCAGAAGTGGAAAAGAGTGAATAGCCATTCGACCCAACTCTGTAACTCGCACCTTGGATAACCAGCTAGATCCTAAAGTGAGTGGGATTCATCCGGTATAAGTGTCACCGGAGCTTCCTGCTCATCCTTCGCGGGGTGTGTATGAAAGCCGGACCAACATTCTAATTGGCGCTAGAAGGAGGGCCATGAACTCAGTTCAAGTATTGTAAGGGCATAACAACAACATTTGTAAGGACCCACACTGAACTTCAGTGCAGTGTTGTCAGTACAGTATTTTAACTTGCCAAATACAGAACCTGTTGAGAACTGCAGAGTTTGTCAGTGCCTGTGAAAGCTGGATTCTACATACAGGGTAACAAGGTCCCACCCCAGAGCCGGAGAGCTCCTTGTCCCTGAATTAGAAACTCCGAGAAGAAGTAGCCTCAGAAGGGCCAAATCTCTGTCACAGATAGTTTTATCACCACTGATTGTTACTCCAACCAGAGCTCAGAATATCCCTGTTAATCCATTAGCTATGGCAAATTGGTTGGGCTCCACAACTTTGAACATTTCGGGTATAGCCCATGACTTGCCCAGAAATCCAGAAAGATACCTCCCTAGGTATAAACATGATGGGACAAGAACTGCAGAGGAACACTTAGTTGCATTCAAGAATGCACTGAAGTTATTAAATGTACAACATGAGGATGTTGCCTGTAGACTCTTCCCGTTTACTCTCCAGGAGGGAGCTTATGATTGGTTTTTGAACCTCACCAATGATTCCATCACCAGTTGGAATGACTTAGAAAAAGTCTTTGTGTCACAGTTCGGTGAAGTGATAGACCCCAGTATTTTATATCAACAGTTTTCTGGCATCAAGAGGGAATTGAATGAATCCATCAGGTCCTATAATGTTAGATTCCAGAAAGCTTATGGTAGACTCACTGGCTATTATGTACCGAATGCTGACCTGGCATTAGAGATTTTTAGGAACTCTCTAGACCCAATGACCTCTGTCTTCTTGAAGAGGGATGCCACTGTTACCAACTTGACAGAAGCTTATAAAGAAGCTTTAATCCTGGAAAGACAGTTGGGACCCCAGCCTTTAAATATTCAACAAACTCCTCTGATCACTCAAGCTGCTCCTGTGTTCAATCCCATTCCACATCAGATGATGCTGCCAGTTTGTCAGACTTTACCATCAGTAGCACCAGTGGCTGCTGCACCTGTTGAGAATGTACAGAACCCGATAAAAGAGGCTGACAATGCTAGGATTGAAGAAGTTTCAAAGATTGTTCAGAAGCTGGCCAATGATTTTTTGAGCTTTAAAAGGCAAACTTCTACTGGAGACAATCCCAACAGATATTCATACCAACCAAACAGATTTAACAGGCCCCCATATGAACCAAATAAAGATTACAAGGGGAAAACTCATGATGTGAACATCTGTGATTTGGCTCTACCCAACTGGTGCAGAATTCATGCCACTTCTCAGCATGGGGAGTTAGATTGTGTGGAATTTTGCAATGCATTTGAAGCCTTGTCAGGAGATTTGATCTCCCCTGAAAATCAAAGAACTGCTGAGGGCCCAAGTTCATCTGGACACAGTGCAGCTATGGTCTTGGATTCTTTTTCTTTCCCGGATGAATCTGAGAATGTAGTTGAAATGCCCATGGATGAAGTACAGGCTTTCCAACAGTACAGAAGAGATAATTACAACCTGAGAAACAGGAATCCTGAGCCTAATACCACATCAACTCCTCCGGATAATTCTCACAATATTCCTCCTGACCCCTCTCCAAGCAATAATCCACCTCCACCAAAGGGAGGAGCTCAAAGAGTACCAGATGTTGCTATTCCTCCACTTAACAAAGGATATAACATAGTGGAGGATATGAAAAATATTAAGGCTAACATTACTTTGCATGAGTTGGCACAGATTTCAGAGCAGAGAGATAATCTGATAAAGACATACTCTGGCCCTGCTGCTAAACCTGTGGATAAAGGGAAGAAAATAGCCAATGCCAATCTGGCCATGTACAAGGAAAAGACTGAAGTTCCCCCATTTTTACTAACTGTCAAAATTTTTGGGAAGAATTTACATAATTGTTTGGTAGATTCAGGTGCATCTGCTAATGTCATGCCACTGGCAATTTGTCAGCAGTTGGGGCTGACCCCAATGAAGTCTGAGAGGAGAGTTGTCCAATTGGACAAGTCAGAAGTTAAGGTTGTGGGAGAGCTGCAAAACATTCACATTCAATTGGCATCTGAGCCAAGGGCTCAACATAAGATCGAAATCCAAGTTGTGGATATCCCAGTGGGGTATGGAATGTTGTTGAGTAGGGATTGGTCTAAGTCTCTAAATGGATATCTGGCAATAGACTTTTCACACATGTGGTTGCCATGGAAGGGTGTGGCCAATCAATTGCGGGTTGACAGAGAACCCAGGTACAAGCACACGATTACAGAGTACAATGCTGCAAATGAAACTGTCAATGTTGCAGAAGTAGACATTGGAGTCTACAATTTAACAACTGGGCACAATAATAAATTTAACAAAGCTCATCCTGTACATACTAATGAAGTTTGGACACTTCATGTGGATGGAGCCAGATGTAAGCAGGGTTCTGGAATAGGGGCAGTCCTCAAAGGGCCTCAAAGTCAGACATTTTTTATGTCTTACCGCTTGTAGTTCCCATGTACTAATAATTTAGCAGAGTATGAAGCTCTGATTTTAGGTTTAAAATTTGCATTGGATAAAAATGTGAAGAACATTCAAGTTTTCACTGATTCAGAATTAGTGGCAAGCCAAGTCAGGGGTAAGTTTCAATGTAAAGCCTCTTATCTGAAAGGGTACAAACACAGAGCCTGGGACCTGGTAGAAGGCTTTGATGCCTTTAACTTAACACATATACCCAGGGAACAAAATTCACATGCAGATGTCTTGGCATCTTCAGCTGCAAGTTTAAAGCCATTGGAAGATTTTAAGTGGGATAAGTTTTCAATTGAGTTAGTCCCCTGTCCTTCGGTTCCAAACAATATAGACAGCTTTCAAGTTTTCTCAGATGATCAACAGATTGTGAACTTTCTGCAGAGTACCAATACCTTTGAGAATGCTATAATTGATGAGGGCCAAAGGGACACCCTGATGGAACAGTTAGATGATGACAGGGGAATCATGAGATTGAAGGACAACAGAATCCCAAAGGGAATGGTAGAGCTGGAGAGGCTATTTGATGTTGACAAGATCAGAAAAGAAGGTGAATTCTGAGGACTATGTGGCTGCCATTGACAGTGAGACAGAAAATTTGAATGTAGGAACTGAAGAGGATCCAAAGAACATCAAGTTGGCAAAGGACTGTGATCCAGAGATAAAGAGAAATATGATTGATTTCCTGCACAAGTCCAAGGATGTAATGGCCTGGTCATACAAAGATTTAAAGGTCTTTGACCCAAAGGTTTACACTCACATCATACCTTTGAAAGAATCTTGCAAGCCTTTCAGACAAAAACAGAGGCATGTTAATGCTCTGTTAGAACCCCTTATCCAGAAAGAAGTGGAGAAGCTCTTGAGTGCAGCAATTATTTTTCCTATCAGGCATTCAACCTGGGTGGCCAATCTGGTGCCAGTCAGGAAGAAGAATGGAGAGATCCGCCTTTGTGTGGATTTTAGGAATCTGAACAAAGCATCTGAAAAGGACAATTATCCCCTGCCTTCTATGGATGAAGTCCTGCAGATTGTTAATGGATCAGAGATGATGTCTTTCTTGGATGGCTTCTCAGGCTATAATCAGATTCTAGTTGAGAAGGAGGATAGAATGAAGACTGCTTTTACAACTAAGTGGGGCACTTTTGCTTACAAGAGGATGCCATTTGGATTGATAAATGCAGGAGCAACATTTCAGAGAGCAATGGACCATGCCTTCAAGGGGCTTATGGGCAAATGTATTGTAGTTTACATGGATGATCTAACAGTCTTTTCCAAATCTAAGTTTGACCATGTAAAGCATTTAGAGTCTGTGTTTAACAAGTGCAGAGAGTTTGGCATCTCTTTGAATCCAAAGAAATGCATATTTGGTGTAACAGAAGGCAAACTGCTTGGGCATTTGGTCACAAAGGATGGCATTTCTATGGATCCAGGCGAGTTGAGGCCATATCTGGCATACCATTTCCCAACTCCAAGAAAGAGTTGAGATCATTCTTTGGAAAGATTAACTTTGTCAGAAAGTTTATCTCAGGCTTTGCAGAGATAGTTAAACCAATGAATGATATGTTAAAGCAAACTGCCCAGATTGCCTGGACCACTGAAGCTAAGACTGCTTTTCAAGAAATCAAGACAGCCATTAAACAAGCACCAGTCTTAGTAAGCCCAGATTTCAGTGCAGATTTCTATCTGTACACATTCTCTTCTGAACATACACTTGCTGCAGTGCTGACTCAACGGAGAGATACAGGAGAACATCCAATTGCTTTTAAGAGCACTAATTTGAAGGGAGCTGAACTGAAATATTCCCGTTTAGATAAACAGGCTTATGCTTTGGTAAGGGCAGTGAAACAGTTCAGACATTATATACTGAGGAGCAAAGTTCATGCCATAGTGCCGGACCCAGCTGTCAAGTACCTTCTAAGTCAGAATGAGTTGGGGGAACTGAGGGGAAATTGGGTCACCGAGTTGCAAGAATATGACTTGGAGATTAGGCACTGCTAAACTGATCAGGGGACTTGGCTTGTCCAGACACATTGCTGAAATACCTCTACAGCAGGAAGTTAATCAATTAAACTCTGAATCTGATGATTGGTATGGGGATATCATTCATCTGCTATAGTTTGGAGTTTGCCCATCCCATTTGAACAGAACTCAAAGGAGAGCATTAAAGTTAAAAGCTGCTCACTATCTCCTTAAGGCAGGTATTTTGTACAGGGAGAATTATGCTGGCATCTTCCTAAGGTGCATCTCTCCCAGTGAAGTCAGTGAAGTCATGGCTAGCTTTCATGAAAAACTAGGGGCAGGACATTCATCAGGATCTGCCACTGCACATAAGATACTGAGAGCAGGCTATTACTGGCCTACACTTTTTAAGGATGCACATCAACATGTCAGAACCTGCCATCAGTGCCAGACATTTGCAGCCAAAGAGGCAAACCGAGCTCTGCCATTGCAACCAGTTGTGATAAACAAACCTTTCATGCAGTGGGGACTTGATTTTGTGGGAGTCATTAACCCAAATTCCTCAGCAGGGCATAAATATGTTATGACAGCCACTGACTATTGCACAAGGTGGGTTGAAGCAGCGGCCACTACAAGGAGTACGGCTCAGGAAGTGATTGATTTTCTTGAATCAAATGTCATAACTAGATTTGGGGTTCCCACGAATTTGGTCTGTGATAATGGACCAACCTTCCAATCGTTGGAATTTGCAGATTGGGCATACCAGATGGGGATAGTTATCAGATTCTCATCCAACTACTACCCCCAAGGCAATGGACTGGCTGAGTCAACAAACAAGAATTTAATGAATGCCATCAAGAAGTCTGCAGCAGATAAACCCAGGCAGTGGCATACATTGTTGAAATATGCACTTTGGGCTGATCGGATAACACACAAAGTGGCTCTTAAGACCTCTCCTTTTGTTTTGTTGTATGGTACTCGGCCAATTGTCCCCATCTCCTTGAAGTTGCCTACCTATCAGTTTGCCTTAGATTATTTTGAAGATCATGATGATGCTGAAGCCCGTGTTTTAGACCTCACTAACTTGCAGGATGAAAGACTCCAAGCCCTGGAGCACTTCAGCAGACACCAAGAAACTGTCAAGCGGTGGTTTGACAAGAGGGCCAAAGTGAAGGCTTTCAGACTGGCTGACTTGGTGCTTCTGTGGGACAAGGCCCATGAGAAGAAGGGTAAGCACACAAAGTTGCAGCCACTGTGGATAGGCCCCTACCAAATTGCTGAAATATTGGGTAACAATGCTTTCCGCTTGCAAGACCTGGATGGTAATTCTCTGGACCTTCCCGTAAATGGCCAGTACTTGAAACATTATTTCTCCATTGTTCCATCCAATGTATCATTTGAGTGAGCTATAAAGAAGTTGTAACATGTGTACATATTGTAAATAGCTCCGTAAGTTTTATTTTGTTCTAGTTTAGTTCTTTTAATAGCTCTGTACAGTTGCTTTAGTTGCTTCTTTTTAGTTTTAATTGTGTGCTGTCTGTACAGGTTTGTTTGTTAGATTAATCCTTGCTCTTTGTGCAGTGTTCTTTGATTCTTTTGTTGTCTGTGCAGTTTTAATTTATTTGCTTTAGTTCTTAGTTTATTTGTTTTAGCTTAATTTTGCTGCCTGTACAGCTGTGCTTTGCATCCTTTGTAAATAGCCTTGCAGTTTGTTTTATTCCTTTGTCTGTACAGCTGTGCAGTTTTCAGTGTTTAGTTTAGTTTATTTCAAGTCTGTGCATTTTTATTTTGTGTTGCTTTAGAAGCCTGTGCCTGTCCTTGGAAACCTGTACAAAGTCCTTCAGCTCTTAAAATTCTGTCCTTTAAACCTTTGCCTAAAGGTCAATGAATAGTTAGCCTTCAAAATTGTTTTATTCTGAGCTGATCAATCCACAATCCAATGCCCATGTTGTTCACCATTCTAATAGAGATAGTCTGCTTGCACTGAACAGTAGAACTATTTTGTTATTCAGGACAAAGGTAGAGAGATGATGGGATCTTGTGTCTTACTTGCCACAGTTGTTTTAATAATAGAAAAACTGCTATGTTGTTTTGTTGGAGGAACTCCCGGGGAATCCAAGAAAAGCTGGTTATGAGAGGGGACTATGTCATGTAATTATTTGGGTATATCTAGAGGCTATCAGTGCCTAGACTGAAATAGTTCCGGATTGATCAAAGTTCCAGATTGATCAAATGTTAAAAGAAAATTGTGATTTCCCTAAAAGCATTTCAGATATTGATATATTTCAGAGGGAGAGATATAAAAAAAAGAGAAAAGGAAAAAGAAAAGAGTTGAACAATTAAAAGAGGCAGCCAATACTTCCAAAAATATTTTCTTCTAAGTTATAGATTCTGCCCTACAGTTGTAAATTTGGGTCGTGTAAATCTAAAGGGTAACTCTGTCTAGGCTGTAAAAGGCTAAACTAGTAAACAGAGCTCTACTCGGTTTCCCCTTTTACAATCTAGAAAAGTTGATCAATCCAAGTTTATCATTCAATCCAGTCATCCTTGAAGAAAGTTTTATACCCTTTGTAATTGCACCATCGGAAATCTTCCTTGAAGTAGTTCAGCCTAGTATGTCCTTGGGAAATTTTAACAGCTAGCAGTTAGTGGTCAATTTATTGTGAAGGATGTCTGTGGCAGGGCATGATGCATGGTCTTTTTGTTTTGAAACCAGAGTCTTGGGTTCTAAAATAGTGCTATTATTTTACCCGCAGATATCGCCATTTGTTGAGAAGCAACACACCCCCACTGAAAAATGCATTTCCATCCTCTTGAAGATTTTGAGATACCATTTTGCAGCAGGGACCCTCTTGATGATCTTCAGTTTTAAATCTTGCTTGCCTCCTTTTTAAAGTTGTGCTTTTTCTTGCATTCTAGCTTTGATTATCTCAGACTGCACTTTTTACATGCTAGAATCATTCATGCTTAAACAAAATCCTGCACCAGCACAAAGAAAATCCAGAAAACAGATGCATAATTGCATGAAAATTCAAACTTTCCTTTTAAGGTAAAGTCGCGAAATCGTGACACTTCCATTTATGGAAATGTCGTGAAATCGCGACAGGAAAATAGAAAATCGGCTAAGTCAGAAAATGTCGCGATATCGCGACATTTCCATTTTTGGAAAGTGTCGCAAAATCGCTGCCGATCGGAGGAGAGAGAAAGAAAGCGTACGGAACAGCGCGATTTCGCGACATGTCACGAAATCGTGACATGTCGCATTTTCACGGCTGAGGAGAGAAAAGTGGTGAAGGAAGCAGAACGTCGCGATATCGCGACAAGTTTCGAAAGAAAGAAGCAAATAAGAACATTATAACCCACAATTCCAAAAACAATGAAAATGTCACATTTCGCGACGTCCAAATCGTCACGTTTCAAAGGGAGTCCAGAGCGTACGATCGCGATTTCGCGACATGTCACGAAATCGCGACAGTCCGGATGGAGGCATAAGGGAGAAGAGAGAAATCATGTTGCAAATTGACTAAGGCATGGAAAAGTCACGAAATCCTGACCCAAAGAGATCCCAATGAACAAAAATTTCAAAGACTTAAGTCTAAAAGGTAACGATGCCCGTGCTTCAAAATCGTGACTCGATCATTCCCAGGATCAATATTTCAAGTTTTAAAGTCAAATAAAAAATTCAAAGCCATCGCTACCATGTTACAAGGTCCATGGACGAGTTGCCGAGCGTGAAAAGAGAAAGCCCACTTTAAAGGTGAAATGGTAGCGATGCCGCACCTTTTGAGGAAGTCTTGCAAGACAAGCATGTCGCGAAATCGCGACATGTTGGAGCAAATTGTACGGAGGCCAGGAAGGTCGCGATTTCGTGACATGTCGCGAAGTCGCGACATGTCGCGTTTTCACGGCCGACAGGGGAAGAAGCAGCGCAGCGCTGGGGACGTCGCGATTTCGTGACATGTCGCGAAATCGCGACATGTCGCAGAATCGCGATAGGAGAGAGAAAGTCCTCAAAGGACCTGAAAGTGCATTCCAGCTGTAACGGAAGGCATCCTGGAGTAGCGACACGTGTAAAGACGCGTGTGTGATGTTCAGGGCCGGCATGCAAGCTTATTTTGTGGTTTTTAGTCTGATTTTAATGTTTTAAGCTTGGATTTAATGTTTATTAAAGTGCTAATCTAATCTTTTTGTCTTTCATCCAGGATTCCACCTGTCACTCTAAAAAGGGCCATAAAGACAAAGTTAAAGTGCATATTTCATCAAGGACCGCCATGCTAGAGGAGAAGATGCCAGTAAATGCATTCAATGGCAAATTTATGGCAGAATTAATAGCATGAAGACAATTTCAACTTAGGGATGGCTTTACGGAGATCAAATTGATGGAGAAGTGGTGACTCATCCGGCTCACCAGCAGAATTAATGGAGGCATTTATTTTCAGCTGCGGATGAATGCAAGTTGCATTTGATTTTATCTTCTCCATTTATAACAGCGGACTGCACTAATTTGCCGAAGGGTTAAGTTCTATCCAGAACTTGATTTTAAAGGACTTTATATTGTAAAACCCGGGTCCTAGGGTTTAGAAAGATAAGATTTGCAGTTAGGGAAGAAGATATTTCTGAAAAGATCAGGGCCTGTCCTGAGTCTATAAATACTTCTTCTCAATGTAATTGCGAGGAGGCGGAGACTTAGAAATAAAAGGCTTATAAGCAATTTCTTGCAAATCTTGTGAAATCCTTTGTTTTTCGGACTTGGAGTTGATGTGCTTTAGCTTTTTCTGTGATAGCATGGCCAGGAGCCTAATATTTTGCAGAGTGTGATAAGTGTATCTTCTTTTGTTATCCGTTCCATTAAAGTTTGTTAGATATATGCTGTGAATCTGTATTATCAAGTTTAAATATGCTGTTAGGCTTCAGTTGTTCTATCTTGTGTTAGGGAAAATTACAGATTTCAGGTGTAAGTTTGTTCTAATTGCCCTGTCTTCACTGTGTGAGCTAGGCTGTCGGTGAAAGATACCAATTTTTACTGACTTCCCTTCAGTTTATAATTTTTTGCTAGATCTCTTCTACTCTGCCTTGTGCTCTTAGTTGAAAGTGATCTTAGACTACTGGACACTTTCTTCTTTGATTTGTTCTGTTGTGAAGCTCGTAGCATAGATAAGATTGATAGTTTTAGGGTTTTACGAGTTGAAAGTTTGATAAACTTCTCTTTCTGCCTTACCCTACCCTCTCTTTGTTTTCGGTGAAATGATCCATTTTTATTTTCTTTGTTTGTCTTTTATTTAAATCTGCTGACCCATGAGAGCTAGATCAAGAATTCAAGTTAAATCTGATAAACAAGTGACAACTACTGAACAAGTTCAAGGACCCCCTGTAAGGTAACAGAACAGTCCATATTGAAATCTATTCCAGAAGTGGAAAAGAGTGAATAGCCATTCGACCCAACTCTGTAACTCGCACCTTGGATAACCAGCTAGATCCTAAAGTGAGTGGGATTCGTCCCGTGGGTGTCTCCGGAGCTTCCTGCTCATCCTTCGCAGGGTGCGTATGAAAGCCGGACCAACATCTAATTGGCGCTAGAAGGAGGGCCATGAACTCAGTTCAAGTATTGTAAGGGCATAACAACAACATTTGTAAGGACCCACACTGAACTTCAGTGCAGTGTTGTCAGTACAGTATTTTAACTTGCCAAATACAGAACCTGTTCAGAACTGCAGAGTTTGTCAGTACCTGTGAAAGCTGGATTCTACATACAGGGTAACAAGGTCCCACCCCAGAGCTGGAGAGCTCCTTGTCCCTGAATTAGAAACTCCGAGAAGAAGTAGCCACGTAAGGGCCAAATCTCTATCACAGATAGTTTTATCACCACTGATAGTCACTCCAACCAGAGCTCAGAATATCCCTGTCAATCCATTAGCTATGGCAAATTGGTTGGGCTCCACAGCTTTGAACATTTCGGGTATAGCCCATGACTTGCCCAAAAATCCAGAAAGATACCTCCCTAGGTATAAACATGATGGGACAAGAACTGCAGAGGAACACTTAGTTGCATTCAAGAATGCACTGAAGTTATTAAATGTACAACATGAGGATGTTTCCTGCAGACTCTTCCCGTTTACTCTCCAGGAGGGAGCTTATGATTGGTTTTTGAACCTCACCAATGATTCCATCACCAGCTGGAATGACTTAGAAAAAGTCTTTGTGTCACAGTTCGGGGAAGTGATAGACCCCAGTATTTTATATCAACAGTTTTCTGGCATCAAGAGGGAACTGAATGAGTCCATCAGGTCCTATAATGTTAGATTCCAGAAAGCTTATGGTAGACTCACTGGCTATTATGTACCGAATGCTGACTCGGCATTAGAGATTTTCAGGAACTCTCTAGACCCAATGACCTCTGTCTTCTTGAAGAGGGATGCCACTGTTACCAACTTGACAGAAGCTTATAAAGAAGCTTTAATCCTGGAAAGACAGTTGGGACCCCAGCCTTTAAATATTCAACAAACTCCTCTGATCACTCAAGCTGCTCCTGTGTTCAATCCCATCCCACATCAGATGATGCTGCCAGTTTGTCAGACTTTACCATCAAGAAGACCATCAGGTCGCCGCACCTGTTGAGAATGTACGTAACCCGGTAAAAGAGGCTGACAATGCTAGGATTGAAGAAGTTTCAAAGATTGTTCGTAAGTCGGCCAATGATTTTTTGAGCTTTAAAAGGCAAACTTCTACTGGAGACAATCCCAACAGATATTCATACCAACCAAACAGATTTAACAGGCCCCCATATGAACCTAATAAAGATTACAAGGGTAAAACTCATGATGTGAACATCTGTGATTTGGCTCTGCCCAACTGGTGCAGAATTCATGCCACTTCTCAGCATGGGGAGTTAGATTGTGTGGAATTTTGCAATGCATTTGAAGCCTTGTCAGGAGATTTGATCTCCCCTGAAAATCAAAGAACCGCTGAGGGCCCAAGTTCATCTGGACACAGTGCAACTATGGTCTTGGATTCTTTTTCTTTCCCGGATGAATCTGAGAATGTAGTTGAAATGCCCATGGATGAAGTACAGGCTTTCCAGCAGTACAGAAGAGATAATTACAACCTGAGAAACAGGAATCCTGAGCCTAATACCACATCAACTCCTCCTGACAATTCTCACAATATTCCTCCTGACCCCTCTCCAAGCAATAATCCACCTCCACCAAAGGGAGGAGCTCAAAGAGTACCAGATGTTGCTATTCCTCCACTTAACAAAGGATATAACATAGTGGAGGATATGAAAAAGATTAAGGCTAACATTACTTTGCATGAGTTGGCACAGATTTCAGAGCAGAGAGATAATCTGATAAAGACATACTCTGGCCCTGCTGCTAAACCTGTGGATAAAGGGAAGAAAATAGCCAATGCCAATCTGGCCATGTACAAGGAAAAGACTGAAGTTCCCCCATTTTTACTGATCGTCAAAATTTTTGGGAAGAATTTACATAATTGTTTGGTAGATTCAGTTGCATCTGCTAATGTCATGCCACTGGCAATTTGTCAGCAGTTGGGGCTGACCCCAATGAAGTCTGAGAGGAGAGTTGTCCAATTGGACAAGTCAGAAGTTAAGGTTGTGGGAGAGCTGCAAAACATTCACATTCAATTGGCATCTGAGCCAAGGGCTCAACATAAGATCGAAATCCAAGTTGTGGATATCCCAGTGGGGTATGAAATGCTGTTGAGTAGGGATTGGTCTAAGTCTCTAAATGGATATCTGGAAATAGACTTTTCACACATGTGGTTGCCATGGAAGGGTGTGGCCAATCAATTGCGGGTTGACAGAGAACCCAAGTACAAGCACACGATTACAGAGTACAATGCCGCAAATGAAACTGTCAATGTTGCAGAAGTAGACATTGGAGTCTACAATTTAACAATCGGGCACAATAATAAATTTAACAAAGCTCATCCTATACATACTAATGAAGTTTGGACACTTCATGTGGATGGAGCCAGATGTAAGCAAGGTTCTGGAATAGGGGCAGTCCTCAAAGGGCCTCAAAGTCAGACATTTTTTATGTCTTACCGCCTGTAGTTCCCATGTACTAATAATTTAGCAGAGTATGAAGCTCTGATTTTAGGTTTAAAGTTTGCATTGGATAGAAATGTGAAAAACATTCAAGTTTTCACTGATTCAGAATTAGTGGCAAGTCAAGTCAGGGGTAAGTTTCAATGTAAAGCCTCTTATCTGAAAGGGTACAAACACAGAGCCTGGGACCTGGTAGAAGGCTTTGATGCCTTTAACTTAACACATATACCCAGGGAACAAAATTCACATGCAGATGTCTTGGCTTCTTCAGCTGCAAGTTTAAAGCCATTGGAAGAATTTAAGTGGGATAAGTTTTCAGTTGAGTTAGTCCCCTGTCCTTCCATTCCAAACAATATAGATAGCTTTCAAGTTTTCTCTGATGATCAACAGATTGTGAACTTTCTGCAGAGTACCAATACCTTTGAGAATGCTATAATTGATGAGGGCCAAAGGGATACCCTGCTAGAACAGTTGGATGATGACAGGGGAATCATGAGATTGAAGGACAACAGGATCCCAAAAGGAATGGTAGAGCTGGAGAGGCTATTTGATGTTGACAAGATCAAAAAGAAGGTGAATTCTGAGGACTATGTGGCTGCCATTGACAGTGAGACAGAAAATTTGAATGTAGGAACTGAAGAGGATCCAAAGAACATCAAGTTGGCAAAGGACTGTGATCCAGAGATAAAGAGAAATATGATTGATTTCCCGCACAAGTCCAAGGATGTAATGGCCTCGGTCATACAAAGATTTAAAGGTATTTGACCCAAAGGTTTACACTCACATCATACCTTTGAAAGAATCTTGCAAGCCTTTCGGACAAAAACAGAGGCATGTTAATGCTCCGTTAGAACCCCTTATCCGTAAAGAAGTGGAGAAGCTCTTGAGTGCAAGCAATTATTTTTCCTATCAGGCATTCAACCTGGGTGGCCAATCTGGTGCCAGTCAGGAAGAAGAATGGAGAGATCCGCCTTTGTGTGGATTTTAGGAATCTGAACAAAGCATCTGAAAAGGACAACTATCCCCTGCCTTCTATGGATGAAGTACTGCAAATTGTTAATGGCTCAGAGATGATGTCTTTCTTGGATGGCTTCTCAAGGCTATAACCAGATTCTAGTTGAGAAGGAGGATAGAATGAAGACTGCTTTTACAACCAAGTGGGGCACTTTTGCTTACAAGAGGATGCCATTTGGATTGATAAATGCAGGAGCAACATTTCAGAGAGCAATGGACCATGCCTTCAAGGGGCTTATGGGCAAATGTATTGTAGTTTACATGGATGATCTAACAGTCTTTTCCAAATCTAAGTTTGACCATGTAAAGCATTTAGAGTCTGTGTTTAACAAGTGCAGAGAGTTTGGCATCTCTTTGAATCCAAAGAAATGCATATTTGGTGTAACGTAAGGCAAACTGCTTGGGCATTTGGTCACAAAGGATGGCATTTCTATGGATCCAGGCAGAGTTGAGGCCATATCTGGCATACCATTTCCCAACTCCAAGAAAGAGTTGAGATCATTCTTTGGAAAGATTAACTTTGTCAGAAAGTTTATCTCAGGCTTTGCAGAGATAGTTAAACCAATGAATGATATGTTAAAGCAAACTGCCCAGATTGCCTGGACCACTGAAGCTAAGACTGCTTTTCAAGAAATCAAGACAACCATTAAACAAGCACCAGTCTTAGTAAGCCCAGATTTCAGTGCAGATTTCTATCTGTACACATTCTCTTCTGAACATACACTTGCTGCAGTGCTGACTCAACGGAGAGATACAGGAGAACATCCAATTGCTTTTAAGAGCACTAATTTGAAGGGAGCTGAACTGAAATATTCCCGTTTAGATAAACAGGCTTATGCTTTGGTAAGGGCAGTGAAACAGTTCAGACATTATATACTGAGGAGCAAAGTTCATGCCATAGTGCCGGACCCAGCTGTCAAGTACCTTCTAAGTCAGAATGAGTTGGGGGAACTGAGGGGAAATTGGGTCACCAGGCTGCAAGAATATGACCTGGAGATTCGGCCTGCTAAACTGATCAGGGGACTTGGTTTGTCCAGGCACATTGCTGAAATACCTCTACAGCAGGAAGTTAATCAATTAAACTCTGAATCTGATGATTGGTATGGGGATATCATTCATCTGCTATAGTTTGGAGTTTGCCCATCCCATTTG
This sequence comes from Wollemia nobilis, assembly GCA_028583015.1. NCBI lineage: Eukaryota > Viridiplantae > Streptophyta > Pinopsida > Araucariales > Araucariaceae > Wollemia > Wollemia nobilis. The sequence goes on from JAQPPZ010017129.1 coordinate 1,885,368, forward strand.
AACAGAACTCAAAGGAGAGCATTAAAGTTAAAAGCTGCTCACTATATCCTCAAGGCAGGTATTTTGTACGGGGAGAATTATGCTGACATCTTCCTAAGGTGCATCTCTCCTAGTGAAGTCGATGAAGTCATGGCTAGCTTTCATGAAAAACTAGGGGCAGGACATTCATCAGGATCTGCCACAGCACATAAGATACCGAGAGCAAAGCTATCATCGGCCTACACTTTTTAAGGATGCACATCAACATGTCGAACCTCGCCATCGGTGCCAGACATTTGCAGCCAAAGAGGCAAACCGAGCTCTGCCATTGCAACCAGTTGTGATAAACAAACCTTTCATGCAGTGGGGACTTGATTTTGTGGGAGTCATTAACCCAAATTCCTCAGCAGGGCATAAATATGTTCTGACAGCCACTGACTATTGCACAAGGTGGGTTGAAGCAGCAGCCACTACAAGGAGTACGGCTCAGGAAGTGATTGATTTTCTTGAATCAAATGTCATAACTAGATTTGGGGTTCCCCTGAATTTGGTCTGTGATAATGGACCAGCCTTCCAATCATTGGAATTTGCAGATTGGGCATACCAGATGGGGATAGTTATCAGATTCTCATCCAACTACTACCCCCAAGGCAATGGACTGGCTGAGTCAACAAACAAGAATTTAATGAATGCCATCAAGAAGTCTGCAGCAGATAAACCTAGGCAGTGGCATACATTGTTGAAATATGCACTTTGGGCTGATCGAATAACACACAAAGTGGCTCTTAAGACCTCTCCCTTTGTTTTGCTGTATGGTACTCGGCCAATTGTCCCCATCTCCTTGAAGTTGCCTACCTATCAGTTTGCCTTAGATTATTTTGAAGATCATGATGATGTCAAAGCCCGTGTTTTAGACCTCACTAACTTGCAGGATGAAAGACTCCAAGCCCTGGAGCACTTCAGCAGACACCAAGAAACTGTCAAACGGTGGTTTGACAAGAGGGCCAAAGTGAAGGCTTTCAGACTGGCTGACTTGGTGCTTCTGTGGGACAAGGCCCATGAGAAGAAGGGTAAACACACAAAGCTGCAGCCACTGTGGATAGGCCCCTACCAAATTGCTGAAATATTGGGTAACAATGCTTTCCGTTTACAGGACCTGGATGGTAATTCTCTGGACCTCCCCGTTAATGGCCAGTACTTGAAACATTATTTCTCCGCTGTTCCATCCAATGTATCATTTGAGTGAGCTATAAAGAAGTTGTAACATGTGTACATATTGTAAATAGCTCCGTAAGTTTTATTTTGTTCTAGTTTAGTTCTTTTAATAGCTCTGTACAGTTGCTTTAGTTGCTTCTTTTTAGTTTTAATTGTGTGTTGTCTGTACAGGTTTGTTTGTTAGATTAATCCTTGCTCTTTGTGCAGTGTTCTTTGATTCTTTTGTTGTCTGTGCAGTTTTAATTTATTTGCTTCAGTTCTTAGTTTATTTGTTTTAGCTTAATTTTGTTGCCTGTACAGCTGTGCTTTGCATCCTTTGTAAATAGCCTTGCAGTTTGTTTTATTCCTTTGTCTGATACATGTGCTTTCTGTTTAGTTTAGTTTATTTCAAGTCTGTGCATTTTTATTTTGTGTTGCTTTAGAAGCCTGTGCCTGTCCTTGGAAACCTGTACAAAGTCCTTCAGCTCTTAAAATTCTGTCCTTTAAACCTTTGCCTAAAGGTCAATGAATAGTCAGCCTTCAAAATTGTTTTATTCTGAGCTGATCAATCCACAATCCAATGCCCATGTTGTTCACCATTCTAATAGAGATAGTCTGCTTGCACTGAACAATAGAACTATTTTGTTATTCAGGACAAAGGTAGAGAGATGATGGGATCTTGTGTCTTACTTGCCACAGTTGTTTTAATAATAGAAAAACTGCTATGCTGTTTTGTTGGAGGAACTCCCGGGGAATCCAAGAAAAGCTGGTTATGAGAGGGGACTATGTCATGTAATTATTTGGGTATATCTAGAGGCTATCAGTGCCTAGACTGAAATAGTTCCGGATTGATCAAAGTTCCAGATTGATCAAATGTTAAAAGAAAATTGTGATTTCCCTAAAAGCATTTCAGATATTGATATATTTCAGAGGGAGAGATATAAAAAAAAAGAGAAAAGGAAAAAGAAAAGAGTTGAACAATTAAAAGAGGCAGCCAATACTTCCAAAAATATTTTCTTCTAAGTTATAGATTCTGCCCTACAGTTGTAAATTTGGGTCGTGTAAATCTAAAGGGTAACTCTGTCTAGGCTGTAAAAGGCTAAACTAGTAAACAGAGCTCTACTCGGTTTCCCCTTTTACAATCTAGAAAAGTTGATTAATCCAAGTTCATCATTCAATCCAGTCATCCTTGAAGAAAGTTTTATACCCTTTGTAATTGCACCATCAGAAATCTTCCTTGAAGTAGTTCAGCCTAGTATGTCCTTGGGAAATTTTAACAGCTAGCAGTTAGTGGTCAATTTATTGTGAAGGATGTCTGTGGCAAGGCATGATGCAAGGTCTTTTTGTTTTGAAACCAGAGTCTTGGGTTCTAAAATAGTGCTACTATTTTACCCGTAGATATCGCCATTTGTTGAGAAGCAACACACCCCCACTGAAAAATGCATTTCCATCCTCTTGAAGATTTTGAGATTCCATTTTTGCAGCAGGGACCCTCTTGATGATCTTCAGTTTTAAATTTTGCTTGCCTCCTTTTTAAAGTTGTACTTTTTCTTGCATTCTAGCTTTGGTTATCTCAGATCAGTACTTTTTACATGCTAGAATCATTCATGCTTAAACAAAATCCTGCACCGGGACAAAGAAAATCCGGAAAACAGATGCATAAATGCATGAAAAATCAAACTTTCCATTTTCGGTAAAGTCACGATATCGCGACACTTCCATTTATGGAAATGTCGCGAAATCGCGACAGAAAATAGAAAATCGGCTAAGTCGAAAATGTCGCGATATCGCGACATTTCCATTTTTGGAAAGTGTCGCAAAATCGCTGCCGATCGGAGGAGAGAGAAAGAAAGCGTACGGAACAACGCGATTTCGTGACATGTCGCGAAATCGTGACATGTCGCATTTTCACGATGAGGAGAGAAAAGTGGTGAAGGAAGCAGAACGTCGCGATATCACGACAAGTTTCGGAAGAAAGAAGCAAATAAGGAACATGTCGCGAAATCGCGACACGAATCGCAAGATTGTACGGAGGCAAGAAAATGTCGCGAAATCGCGACATGTCACAAAATCTGACGGAGGAAGAAGAAAATCATCTAAGTGTGAAAGATGTCATGATTTCGCGACGTCACGAAATCGCGACGTTTCTGCAAAGGGGAGTCCAGAGCGTACGGACTGTCACGATTTCGCGACATGTCACGAAATCGCGACAGGTCCGGATGGAGGCATAAGGGAGAAGAGAGAAATCATGTTGCAAATTGACTAAGGCATGGAAAAGGTCATGAAATCATGACAGCCAAAGAGATCCCAATGAAACAAAAATTTCAGCCGAAGACTTAAGTCTAAAAAGGGTGCAACGATGCGCTGCGTGCTTCAAAATCGTGGGCTGGAGCTTGCAGCGATGCGCTGCAGGTTTGCCTCAACGGGGAGTCTAAGCTCGATGTTGCAGCGACGCGCTGCAAGTTTTAGAAGTCGCAAAGGCGCAAGGCATTGATTAAAAAGAAGGAAAAGTGTCTAAGTGTTTAAAGTGGCAGCGATGCGCTACCATGTTACAAGGTCCATGGACGAGGTTGCAGCGATGCGCTGCAAGTTGACCAAAAGGAAAGTCTGGACTCGAAAAGTGCAGCGACGCGCTGCACGTTTCGAAGGCGAAGGGTGAAAATGGTAGCGATGCGCTGCACCTTTTGAGGAAGTCTTGCAAGACAAGCATGTCGCGAAATCGCGACATGCTGGAGCAAATTGTACGGAGGCCAGGGAAGGTCGCGATTTCGTGACATGTCACGAAGTCGCGACAGGTCGCATTTTCGCGGCCGACAGGGAAAGAAGCAGCGCAGCGCTGGGGACGTCGCGATTTCGTGACATGTCACGAAATCGCGACATGTCGCAGAATCACGATAGGAGAGAGAAAGTCCTCAAAGGACCTGAAAGTGCATTCCAGCTGTAACGGAAGGCATCCTGGAGTAGCGACACGTGTAAAGACGCGTGTGTGATGTTCAGGGCCGGCATGCAGGCTTATTTTGTGGTTTTTAGTCTGATTTTAATGTTTTAAGCTTGGATTTAATGTTTATTAAAGTGCTAATTAATCTTTTGTCTTTCATCCAGGATTCCACCTGTCACCTGAAAAGGGCCATAAAGACAAAGTTAAAGTGCATATTTCATCAAGGACCGCCATGCTAGAGGAGAAGATGCCAGTAAATGCATTCAATGGCAAATTTATGGCAGAATTAATAGCATGAAGACAATTTCAACTTAGGGATGGCCTTACGGGGATGAATTGATGGAGAAGTGGTGACTCACCCTGCTCACCAACAGAATTAATGAAGGCATTTACTTTCAGCTGCGAATGAATACAAGTTGCATTTGATTCTCATCTTCTCCATTTATAACAAGTGATCGCACTAATTTGCAGAAGGGTTAAGTTCTATCCGGAACTTGATTTTAAATGGACTTTATATTGTAAAACCCGGGTCCTAGGGTTTAGAAAGATAAGATTTGCAGTTAAGGAAGAAGATATTTCTGAAAAGATCAGGGCCTGTCCTGAGTCTATAAATACTTCTTCTCAATGTAATTGCAGGAGGCGGAGACTTAGAAATAAAAGGCTTATAAGCAATTTCTTGCAAATCTTGTGAAATCCTTTGTTTTCTGGACTGGGAGTTGATGTGCTTTTGCTATTTTCTGTGGTAGCATGGCCAGGAGCCTAATATTTTGCAGAGTGTGATAAGTGTATCTTCTTCTGTTATCCGTTCCATTAAAGTTTGTTAGATATATGCTGTGAATCTGCCATTATCAAGTTTAAATATGTTGTTAGGCTTCAGTTGTTCTATTGTCTGCTAGGGGAAATTACAGATTTGAGGTGTAAGTTTGTTCTAATTGCTCTGTCTTCACTGTGTGAGCTAGGCTGCCGGTGAAAGATACCAATTTTAACCGACTTCCCTTCAGTTTATAATTTTTTGCTAGATCTCTTCCACTCTGCCTTGTGCTCTTAGTTGAAAGTGATCTTAGACCGATTGGACACTTTCTTCTTTGATTTGTTCTGTTGTGAAGCTGATAGCATAGATAAAATTGATAGTTTAGGGTTTTACGAGCTTAAATGTTGTGATAAACTTCTCTTTCGCCTTACCCTACCCTCTCTTTGTTTTCGGTGAAATGATCCATTTTTATTTTCTTTGTTTGTCTTTTATTTAAATCCGCCGACCCATGAGAGCTAGATCAAGAATTCAAGTTAAATCTGATAAACAAGTGACAACTACTGAACAAGTTCAGTGAGCCCCTTGTAAGGTAACAGAATAGTCCATATTGAAATCTATTCCAAAAGCAGAAAAGAGTGAATAGCCATTCGACCCAACTCTGTAACTCGCACCTTGGATAACCAGCTAGATCCTAAAGTGAGTGGGGTTTACCCCGGTATAAGTGTTAGCGGAGTTTCCTGCTCATCCTTCACAGGGTGTGTATGAAAGTCGGACCAACACCTTCTAGGAAAGGTACCACAATAATTGCAGAAGACTCCGTAGGGAGTGGTGCGAAAGCATCACAATCCTCACTCACCATAGGTTGGAGGCAAATTTTGGGTTCCTTTAGATGAGCGCTGCTTTCCAGATACACCATTTTAGGACCCTCTTTTGGTACCTGATCCTATTTTCAGTCCTACAGCAGTAGTGGCACCTGATCGCCAGCTTCTGCTCATTTCAGATAGAGTTTTTGAGATGAAGACTCATCACACGGGACAAGGTTCTTCCACTACTTACCTTGTCGCTCGTCATGGTCACTTTCCACACATGGCTCGCTGGATTCCTCACCATGAGATGACCCATGACTTTCCACATTTTTTGAGAGCATTGGGGTCCAATGCTTATATGGTTGGGAGGAGTGTTGAGGATAACTTAGGATTATCCACTTAAGCCTAAGTTAATTATTATTATTTACTATTCTTATTTTATTGCACTTTGTATTCATGTGAGGCATAGTATGCCCATGCTAGAAATAGGTTGTTAGCATGTTATTAGCATGTTGTTAGATGGTTGTTAATTTTTAGAGATCTCCTTTGTCCTCTAGCAGTAAATGAACATCCCTAGTTAGCATTTGGTTAACTAGTAGTTATGTGGTTGGCCATGTTTGGCAGATTTTTGCAACCACTTAACCTACATAACATCCATTGTAATTCTATATATACTTGCATTATTATGAATAATATAACTTTGTACTATTGTTCCTACATCATGTGCCCTCATAGTTTAAATATTATTTCCTTATGTAAGAGAAGAAAACTATGAAATAAGACCTCTGGAGGAGAGTCGTGGTGAAGTTAGGATACTGAAGATCTCCATTGCTAGATTGAAGAACTTCACAGTTGAAGAACAAGCCATAGAAGCCTTGATACAAAAAATACCATATAATCCTTGAAGAAAATGCCATAGAAGCCTTGAAGAAGAAGACATAGAGTCTTGATACTGAAAATGCCACATAAGCCTTGATATTGAAAAGGCCACAAAAGCCTTGATACTGAAAAAGCCATAGAAGCCTTGATACTGAAAATACCACAGAAGCCTTGATACTGAAATAAAGGCCAAAATAGCCTTGATAATGAAGAAGAATTCAAAAGAGAATATTTGATTCAATAGTAGATTAATATTTTAGTACTAATATTTTTTTTGTAGGGAAAGAACATTCAGTGAGTTGGGAAACTTCCTATAAGAAAGTTAGGAAGAGCATCTTCTTCAGAATAAATTTAGCACTTGAAGCAAAAGTGTTAGAAATAGATTATATTCCATCATTTGGGTTATGTAAATGTATCTTCCAAGGTACATACTTAGGACATTAGATTACTTTAGGGGGAAGTTATCTAGTTACTTCATGCAATGTAATAAATGCACAAGTGTCAATGTGCAAGTTGTAAATGTGCAAGGTGTCACTTGTACAACTAGATAGAGTGTTGGCCAAGTATCCTATTTTACCTATATAAGGAAGGCCTCATTGTTAGATAGATATGAACAGGGAGAGTCGGTGACACAGTAGCTTAGGGATCTTAGTAGGTAGTACAGTTCTATGTGGATCACCATCCATTGGTGATGGGTGCAATGTAGTCTAGTAGCTTTATTGATGGAGTGTTCATTTCCTCCATAGCTACATTGTATTCATTTATATATCATTTATGTTTATTGCATATCTCAGTCATCTAGTAGATTTACTTTCTTTCATATTATTCTGCATCTCATGATTGTTATCTCCCTTGGCATATTGTATCAAAAGCTAACAGTGGTATCAGAGCTACGGTAGATCTAGTCTATGTAGGTCTACAGGAAAATCACCATCATTATTGAGCCTGAGTGTTTTGTCAACCTAACGCGCCATTGGACCAGTCACTATCAAAATATCTCAGAAGAATCTAGGTGATAGAATTAGGGAGAGTCACAAGTGAGGACTGAAAGATATCTTAGTCCCAGAAAATACTGAGATTGCATTTGACTAGAGTCTTTCCACAGAGTTATAGGAAAACTCGTGAAGACCAAGACTCAACATTCAATCCACTAGATTGATAGATCATCTAGTGAAGATCCAGGATATCTGGAATTTTCTAACTATTTCCCAAAGTTTCTTTTGTTGCAGATAATTAATTCTCAGAGGATTGGTACTCCTCCTATGACAAAAAGCTAGGAGACTCCAACTTCGTTGCCCGAAGGTCGGCGTGCCCTCATAGTGCAGAGATTAGTTCCTTGTGCAGGAGAAGAACACTATAGAAGAAGACTTCTGAAGAAAAGGTGTGGTGAAGCTAGGAGACTGAAGATCTCCATTGCAGATTGAAGAACAGGCCATAGAAGCCTTGATGCAAAAAGGCCATAGTAGCCTTGAAGAAAAGGCCATAGAAGCCTTGAAGCAGAAGCCATAAATCACAAAACCCTTGATACAAAAGGCCATAGAAGCCTTGATAGTAGAAGCCACAAAAGTCTCTGATGACTACTAAAACCCCATAAAGCCTTGATACTAAAAAGGCCACAGAAGCCTTGATACTAAAATAGGCCATAGAAGCCTTGATCCTAAAGAAGAATTCGAAAGGAATATCTGATTCAGAAGTAGATTAAGATTTTGGTATTAACATTTTTGTTATAAGGAAAGAAGATTCAGTGAGTTGGGAAACTTCCTACAAGAAATTTAGGAAGGGTATCTTCTTTAGAATCAATTCAACACCTAAAGCAAAGGATATCAGGAGAATATCTCATTGAAGGACTTCCAGAATTGGAAGAAGGACTAGGAGAGTCCTGCTCAAATACAGAAGTAGCAGAATCAAAGATCCAGGAGCAGATCACATCACCAACACTTCTAGGAGTAGAAGGTTGAAGAGGTCTCAAGTGAAGACCAACAGAAGTTGCAAGATCAAAGACCTTGGAAAGGTCTCATCGAGCATCCAAAAAAAGGCTAGGAAAGCCTTACTAAAGAAATCATCAAAGGAGATCTCACTAGAGAAATCCACTACCAAGGAGAAGCCCCTGATAGTGAAGGACTTGGGACAATTATCGCCATCCGACAACAAGCCCAAGAGAAGGAGAATTTGGCAAGGAGTGCCAAATTGCAGAAGAAGAATCCAGTGAAAGACCTCAAGACATTCAGAATCTTGAGAGGAAGATCCTGCTTGAAGTCAGAATTCGACAAGAAGACTTGAAGATAGAAGAAGCTCATCAAATCTAGGAGATTTGAAGATTACCTCTCATAACAAGAAGGCACCACTTCAGAGATAGAGACTTCTCCAAATATATAGTAGAAGGAGAATATTACAAGAGGAGAACAAGCCACCAAATCCTAGGCTCATAAAAGAAAGTTTGAGACCATCATTTGGTGAAGAAGGAGTTATTCAAAAATAGTCTACAAAGAGCTGCAAAACCCTACTCGAAGTAGCAACTTGGTGATCTTAGACACCAAGATCCACATCCTCTATAGAAGTGAAAAAAGGAGCTATAGAATATTACAAAAAGGTATGCAACTACTAGTGCTAACTAACTCATTAATTAGACTTCTTATCAGATTCATTAGAGCACCTTATCTGGATTAAAGTTGCATGAAGAAAAGTAGATTACAGTCTTCAAAAGTGCAAATAGGAAAAGGTTCTTTTTAAGGTTCATTTGCACATTAATTAGGAGTTGATTAGATTTCAGAATTATATCTATCAACTACCTATCATCTACTTTGGAAATAGAAAAGAAGACTAAGTCCTACAATATTAGTTGTAGTGAATTTGCAGAATAACTTTTAAAGATTCATTTTAGGTTATTCTTGATTAGTTGTAGTAGATTGATTAAAGTGCATTATATTGAGAGTTAATTGGAGTGATAAGGTGAAATTCTTAGTGCATTAAAAAAAGGTCTATTAGATTTATTTTGCACTATTATACTACTCTCAAAAGAAATTAGTTTTTGTGTTCTTGAAGGGCACAAAATCTGATTTGTATCAAGTGTCTAAAGACACTATTGAAGCACAAAAATCTGCAACTCGTAGTGGCCAAAAGAAGCCACCCAAAAAGGTTAGAATCCTCCAAAACTTGGAGAAGAACACAACTAACTAAAAACAGAAATAGAAGCTTCAAGATTGAGACTTGGTGAGTCTCAGATCCAAAGCATTACAAGATTGGATGCAAGAAAAGAAAATGCAGAAAATTGCATAAACTAAAAAGCTTCTATCTACTATTATCTAAGCTTGGATTTATTATAAAAGTGTCCAAGAAAAAATGGGAAGGTGTCTACTCATAAAATACAACCTCAAAACCCTTGTATTGTAGGAAGAAAAATCTGCCATGAAACCAGAAATTCAGATCTGAAATAAGAGTGCAAAAGAAGGAGGTTAATGTACAATCTATAGTACATTTTATTGCACCATTTTAATATGGTTTTTTACAGCCCAAGAGCAGATTTGGATGTGTCCCCAAAGGAACAATATCAACAAGAAAAGAACAAGAGAGGGGAAAGGAACCCTTCCTAAGCAATAGGAGCCACTCAAAGGGCTCATCTTGGATGGATGAACCTGCAAAACAAATCCCACAAGAGGCTATCATCAAAGCTACATCTACGTAGAGAAAAGAGTGCACATCTACCAATGTACAACAATGTGAGACATACAACAATATGAGATGGACAACAACGTGAGATGGACAACAATGTGGGATGAACAACATCTACACTACAAAAGAAGGCGTCTACTCCTACCAACGTAAGATGGACAACAATGCAAGATGGACAACATCTAAAAGGCATCTACTTCTACCAAAGAGAAATGAACAACATCTACACTACAAATATGCATAGGTATTAATACATTGGAGGTATAGAAGATAAATAACAAAGGAGCTACATTCAGAACTTGGTGAAGATCATCCACCAAATGAAGCATCGAAATTGCTATTCAAGCTCCATAGCACCTCATCAATCCACCTATAGAAAATAAGTTTGCTTGATGCTCAAGAAACGTAGCAAAGCAAAGGAATGGTAGACTAAAATACCTAAGGAGTTATAATAATCTCCTTGGAAGGCATTACGGTGAAGGTCTACATGCAGAGAGCATGAATGCCACTTGGCATCAATCTTCTAAAGAGCATGCATTACAAGAACGTTGTCTCTCAAACGCTCAAGCATATTCACTCAAGCATACGTTACTAGAAGCTTTGTCTCTCAATGCACTAGCATATGTGGTGACACTTGTTATTCTCCTCAAGTCCCACATGAGTGAGCAGGCATTACAAAGTGACCAACAATGTTGAACAAGAAAGAGTTACGAAGAAGGAGCACCCATACGTAATGGATGTGACACGTGTCACAAGGCTTGAGTTTGCTCCTCCAATAAAAGTGCTCAAAGTCCAAATATCATAGCAGGTAGAGAGAGAGTGAAACATAGTCAAAGCTAGTCAAGCACAACATGGAAGGAAGGTAGAAGGAGCATTTAAGTCTCTAGGTCTTTGAAGGTCAAATCTTCCATATTCAGTAGTGTATACATTCTAGCATTAAAGATGAGCATCTCCATTGATTCCAATGCCCAAGGGAACCTTATCATCATTATTATATTCAGCCAAAGGGAGCATCGAAGAGTGGGGAGACTAGCATCAAAAAGGTAAGGGTGAAATCCCACTTTATTATTGCTTTCAACTTTGGAGATATAAGGGTTATAAACTAAGGTAGAAAATTTAGTTTAGTGAAAGCAAAAGCTATAAGGGATAACTTACCAAATTAAAATAATATTTGCATCTCAACCTAGGAGAAATAAGGAATTCAACTTGGATTAATTTCTTTGATATTTTGCAAATATTATTGATTTTCTAATTTTCCAAATTTGGGAGTGATAAGGGTTACAACATCAAACTAGGTCTTTGGAAATTAGAAATTAAAACCTAAGGGTTATAAAAAGAGGTTATTAAATATTTATTGTTAAAGTTGGAAATTTATATTTTTCTTGTCTCTAAATTTCTCAAAAGGGACAAAAGGATTCCAACATTAAAACCTCTTCAAAATTGGAAAAGTGCTTAGTTCAATTAGGAGAAATAAGGTGTTAGAAAATTTGATTTTTGACTGTACAAAATCAATCATAAAATTGAACTTTATTTTTACAAAAGCACTATATCATACTCCAAAACATTAGGGAGTCATAAGGCATTCTACAAAACTTGATCAAAGGTTGTCAAGTTGGGAAGATATAAGCTTTCTTCAAAACCTAAAATTAGGTGTTCATACTCTCATTACTAGGGAGACATAAGGAAGCCTACAAATCTAAAGGTTTCATCAAATCAAGCTTATATACTTCAATCAAGGTTTGCATATCCTAAGACTAGGGAGCTATATAAGGATGTCTACCAATAAATGCTTTAGAAAGGAAAAATCCAATGCCATAAAACTTGAGATCATGAATCTACTCAAGAAATCGGAAGGAAGATTAGATCTAGCTTCAAAAGTAATCCATAGTGAAGCTTTAGAAGATAATTTTGATACTATGGAATGCTATCTTCAAACTCATCTCAATGAAGCAATTGACAATGGAAAAAGTGATATTTTACTTTCCTTAGACTTTGCAAGCATATTATACATGGCATTGCTCACATATAAACACTACAAGGCAGAAAATGAAGAACAAAAAGGATTGATAGAATTACTCAAAAAGAAGTCAGAACTTGATGAATCATATCTAGAAAAAATTTTCAATCCTCATGCAACATCAACACTTCATGTTCTACTAACTCAAAGTCTTATCATGATGCCTTAAGTGATTGTTCAAAAACTTTTGTACATATTAAAGATAGGAAAGAAGAATCATCTTCACAAGAACCAGGTAGCAGCTCAACCTCCTGTGAGAACACAAAAACTAGAATCAAAGGCAAAGCTAGAGATGAAGAAGAAGACAAAAGTGATAAAGGAGGAATACAATGCAAATTCAATTGAAAGAAGAAGCCTCAGCTCTAGCCTACTCTGCATCATATGAAGACACAAACCACATACTGAACTTGAACACAAAGAATGCAGAGGAAAAATACAAAGTTCAGAAGAAGAAGATGAAGATCCATATTGAAGACTAAAAGTCTTCAATACCCAAATAATGTAATACAGGGGGTGTTAGAAATAGATTATATTCCATCATTTGGGTTATGTAAATGTATCTTCCAAGGTACATACTTAGGACATTAGATTACTTTAGGGGAAGTTATCTAGTTACTTCATGCAATGTAATAAATGCACAAGTGTCAATGTGCAAGTTGTAAATGTGCAAGGTGTCACTTGTACAACTAGATAGAGTGTTGGCCAAGTATCCTATTTTACCTATATAAGGAAGGCCTCATTGTTAGATAGATATGAACAAGGGAGAGTCGGTGACACAGTAGCTTAGGGATCTTAGTAGGTAGTACAGTTCTATGTGGATCACCATCCATTGGTGATGGGTGCAATGTAGTCCAGTAGCTTTATTGATGGAGTGTTCATTTCCTCCATAGCTACATTGTATTCATTTATATATCATTTATGTTTATTGCATATCTCAGTCATCTAGCAGATTTACTTTCTTTCATATTATTTTGCATCTCGTGATTGTTATCTCCCTTTGGATATTGTATCAAAAGCTAACAAAAATATATCAGGAGAATATATTATTAAATAAATTCTAGACTTGGAAGGAGGACTAGGAGAGCCCTACTTGAATCTAGAAGCAGCAGAATCAAATATCCAGAAGCAAATCTTACTATCAACACTTCCAAGAGTAGAATATTGAATAGATCTCAAGGAAAGACCAGTAGTAGCTACAAGATCAAAGATCTTGGTAAGGTATCATCAAGCATCCAGTAAAAGGCTAGGGGATCCTTACTGAAGAAATCATAAAAGGAGAACTCACTAGAGAAATCCACTACCAAGGAGAAGCTCTTGATAGTGAAGGACTTGGGACAATTTTCACCATTCGACAACAAGCCCAAGATAAGGAGAATTTGGCAAGGAGTGCAAAATTTGAGAAGAATAATTTGGCAAGGAGTGCCAAATCCCAAAATAATAATCTAGTGAAAGACCTCAAGACATTCAAAATATTGAGAAGAAGTTCCTACTTGAAGTCAGAATTGGACAAGAAGACTTGAAGACAAAAGAAGCTCACCAAATCTAGGAGATTTGAATATTACCTCTCATAGCAAGAGGCACCACTTAAGAGACAAAGACTTCTCCAAATCTATAGCAGAAAGAGGAGACCACAAGAGGAGGACAAGCCACCAAATATTAGGATCATGAAAGAAAGTTTGAGACCATATTTTGGTGAAGAAGGAGTTGTTCAAGATAGTCTATAAAAAGTTACAAGATCCAACTCGAAGTAGCAACTTGGTGATCTTAGACACCAAGATCCACATCCTCTACAGAAGTGGAAAAAGAGCTACAAAAGCTTTTAAAAAGGTATGCAATTATTGGTTCTAACTTTCTCATTAATTGGATTACTTATCAAATTCATTGGATCACCTTATTTAGATTAAAGTTGCAATAATGGAAAGCAAAATTACAATATTCAAAAGTGAAAAAATAAAAAGATTCATTTTAAGTTTCATTTGCACATTAGGGGTTGGTTAGATTTCAGATTTATCTACCAACTACCTATCTTCTACTTAAAAAATTACTTGATCCTACAACTATGTTTGTAGTGAAATATGCATGGGTTCATTCCAGATTATTCTTTAAAGTTTACAGTGAAATTATTAAGTGTATTATTAAGATATTAGTGGAGCAATAAGGTGATATTATTGTTACCATTAAAAGGTGCATTGTTAAAAACTATACTAGTTGATTTGTTAACTAGTTATCTCAATTAATTTATGTTGTTGAAAGCATAAAAATTAGCACAAGATCTATATTGCTTTCATTGCCTATAGAAGCCACCATTGGAAGCAAAATATGAATAATAAAACCACCATTGAAGTCCTTGAAGGAACCCTCAAATAGAGACCTTAGAATTCTCAAGATTCAAAGAAATTATAAAGGGTTCATTTCAGTGCAGAAAGTAGGAATTCCTCTTTGAAATCAGCATTAGCTTGGATCATCTATTATCCAAGAAAAATAAAAAATATTACGTAAAAAACTCTTCATTTTGGTGCAAAAACTATATATTACGGAAGCACCACTTTTGTTCTTTTGGAAGAACAAAAGTATTATCTACATGGGTGAAGCAAAGATATTTTATCCAGCAAAATAAAGGAGCCATCGAAGTGCCCATACATCCAAGGAGTCAAGGTGTTTACAAACACCAGTTTTTAATCTTCAAATCAAGCCCTAGAAGAGTACGTATCACCTAAAACATTGGAAGCATAACAAGGATCCAAAAATCAGTCAAATATTACATAGAAGGGTAGCTTACAAGGAATAAATTATCTACGTAAAAGGAGTATTATCAAAATCAAAAGGGAAGCATTCAGTTGTAAAAATGAACCAACAATATATTACAAAGGAAAAGGAAGTGCTACCCAAGGAGAATGTTCACCATTGAAGACTACAAGAAGCTACTATAGGACCACCATGGAGGAGCACCAAATATCCAAGAGGTAATACATAGAAGCAGCCAAGGACGCTGGAAGATTACTTGCATTTATAGAAACAAGGCAAGTTTACGTAGAAGGAAAGATAAAGGCTCCAAGAAACATTACAAGGAGGCTTGCATGCATAAGACTTGAGTGCCACTTGGCACTAAAGAACACAAGCTTATACTGATAGGGGGTGAACAGTATGAGACTAACTTTTAATTTTCTTTCTCAAACAATAGTATCCACTATTATCAATGGTAATATCAATAGTAGTAATCAAAGCAATGCATAAATCATCACACACATGAGAGACATAAATTTAACATGGTTCACCTAATGTGGGTTATGTCCACAAAGAAAATCTTTCTTCTAAATTTTCTCAACAAATATCTTTGGAATCAATTCCCTATTACAATATTTATGGACCTTTGTCCAAAGTAGACACCAATCTCCTATGCTCTAATTTGTGGTTCTCTATCCATAGGAGAACTTTATCCCCTTTTTCTAGTTTTTGGATCTCTTTGCACAGGAGAAATCTTTTCCCTCTTATTTTGTTAGTGGAACTTGATCCAAGAGAACTCTTTCTACTCAATTGGTTTATGGATATATCTCCATAGAAGAACTCTATCTTCCCATCTGGTTCATGGATCTCTTTCCATAGGAGAACTCTATCCCCTCTACTCTGGTTGGTAAAATTCTAGAAGACTTATGCCCCCACTACTTTGGATTATGGATCTCTCTCCATAGGAAACCTCTGTCCCTACTGCACTGATTGATGGACCTCTATCCATTGGATATCTCTATCCTCTATGCTTTGTCACCTCCAAATCCTACTCTCAATTCTATCTCAAATATATACCAAAATCTATCCTAAGTCTAGCACAAATATGCTCTAACTTTGCTAAAAAATATACTCTTAATTCTATCTCAAATTTACCCCAAGAATTAATACAAATCTTGAACAAATTAGTAATCGAACATGCTCTCAATTCTATTTCAAATCTATCCTCAAGCCTTCTCAAAAGACTTTCTCAAAACTGCCTTCAAGCCTTCTCAAAATACTTGCTCAAATCTGCCCTCAAGCCTTATCAAAATACTTGCTCAAATTTACCCTCAAGACTTCTCAAAATATTTTCTCAAATCTGCCTTAATGCTGCTGACTAAAACTACTCAAATATTTCCAAACCTTGCATACAAAAAAACTTATATATTTTTTAGAAATGCTTTCTACAAATAGATATATTCAACTCTGAATTTGATTAACCTCTGGAACATATAGACAATGATGTACACTATAAAAATCCCAATATGTTCTTCATATTCACAAATCTTGCATTCAACTAATCCAATATTTATCTCTTGCAAAATCCTTTTCAAAATAAATCAACATAGTATATATCTTGCTTCACAAAACTAGTCTATATTTCTTGCAAATTTTCTCTCAAAGATCAATCACACTCATGCACAATTTCCCTTCACAAAATTGATCTCAACTACTTCCATAATTGCAATCAATATCTCTCAAACCAATGTGTAAAATATTTCACAAAGATGCACTAACTTGTCTTTAACCCTAGTACAAGTAGTTCACAATATCTAGTTCAAATGTCTTAACCTCTTTCAATAATAGAAGCATAGATTATTCTCAAATTCTATCCCAATTTTTTCCAAAACATTCAACAATGAAGCATAAATACTAACTCAAATATTTCCAACAATGCTTATCAAGCAATCCTTTTCACTCTACCTTATGTTCCAAAACATTCACTTCAACAAACACTTTAAACAAGGAGTGATGTGCCCATACCTCTTAATTTATTTGAATATAATATGACCTTAAAACCTGTTTCACAATCAACCAATCCTTCTTGTGCTTCTTCTAGAGTTAGAAACCAAATATACCAATCAAGCCTTTTAACTCCACCTCAAAACTATATTCTCAAAACATAACCACCATACCTCAAAATGCTTGATGAAAAAAAATACCCTCAAATACCTGTCTCAAAAATAATATCTTTGCAACTTCAAAAAGGATTAGCACAACACCTTCTATTATTGGAAACCCTTATCAACAAGTGTGCACAATTAAATTCCAAACCAACTCTCTTGGTTTCTCAAAATAGAGCATTAAATCATAAAACCAATCCCTTAAAAATGAAGTAAAAATACAAGCAATAAAAGTAATTCATACACTTGTCTAGCATAATTGGAGAGATGAGGAGCGGTGGAGGAAGTGGAGGAAGCGAAGGAGGAGCAAAAACGGCAGGCAAGAATTTTGAACCAATGGAAGGAGAAGATCCAGAGGCAAGGCAGAATGTTGTAGCTGGAAAGGAAAAGGATTCCCTATCAGCTCAGTTCAAAAAGGCTAAAGGTACAGATCCTCCAGATAAACCCTCAGACAAAGGGTCCCACTGGGGTTCGGGAGCTGGCAACAAGGGCCCAACCTTTTTGGAAATGCTGAAAGGGAAAAAGAAGGAGCCAGTCAGTGAACTACCACCCCTAATACCAAACAATAATAGGTTAACTGCACCAGTGGAGATTATGGAAAGATTCTTGGATATGGAGGCATCATCCTTAGTTGGCAAGTTTTTGGGAGGAAGGCCGGACATTGAGACTATTCGCTCATGGGCCGTGGCAAAGTGGAAAACTTCAGGAAGCTTAGAAATCATAGCCATGTCAAGAGGTTTTTTTATGATAAGACTCAACAACAAAGATGATGCAGAGCGCATCTTGACAGGAGGACCCTGGTTTCTAGGAAGGCGTAGCCTCTTTCTGAGGAAGTGGGGGGAGGATTTCAACCCTGAGAAGCAGAACATTAATATAGCACCCATTTGGGTCCGCTTACCAAACCTCCCAACCCAGTTTGTTAATGAGTACTGGCTTAGTGGCATAGCAAAGACGATAGGAGAGCTCGTGGCAATAGACCATTCAACCCGGGCAAGGACTAGACTGACGCATGCCAGGATCTGTGTAAATGCAAACTTGGATTCTGATCTACCTTCTCAGGTGGAACTAGCATATGGAGAGTTTCTAAGGATTCAACCTATGGAGTATGAGAACAAGCCGATATTTTGTAGCGTGTGCAAAACCCAGGGCCACCTTCAAGCCCAATGTCTGACAATAACTCGCAAACAAGGAAGCCACGAGCGAAGGTTTTCTGGGGAAAGCTAATGGGAGAGGGATCCCAAAGTTTCAAGGACCGCGTCTTAACTTGGAAGGATACAGACAAGTTAAGAATAACCAGGCTGACCAAGCCAACACAGAACTGGCAAAAATCCAGGAGAAAGGAAAGCAACATAATGAGGGAGGCAAAAATCATAAGGTATGTAATAAAGATCCCAGCTTGAACATGTTTGATATCCTAGAAAATCTAGAAGTTGAAAAAGAAAATAGTAAGGATGATACCATCAGTGTCAAGTTTCCTGAAACCCTAGACTCCCCATCCAAATCGGGACCATCCACAGCTATGACAAAAAGCCCCAAAAGCTATGCTCAAAATGAAGAAAAATTGCCAGGTCATTTCAGTTTAAACATGGAAAAAATAGAGTCAAGAGTCGAAGTTGTGGAAACAAGAGCCAGGAATGTAGCTCCTAATCCGGTAGTGGAGCAAATTATCCCTTATCAGACGAGCCCAACGGTAAAAGGTTCCTTGAAGGAAAGCCCCCTGTTTAGGAACCAGATAGGAGAGGTGAACCAAAACAAGGTTGAGGATGAAGAGGGAATTGAAAACCCCCAAAATGAGGAAGAAGGTTCAAGCCCTAGACTATCACAAATATATGCCCCCTCATTTCAGTCCAAAATAGACTAGAAGCACTACCAAGCCTCCGATAGATTATGGAAGTGAAAGAAAGAAAGGGAGAATATCTACAACAGAGCACTATAGAATGAGAATCAATGAAGAAATTGCAAACGAAAAGCAAAGAACATTGTTACAGCAAGCTATTCCTGGCCAGGATAATAGCAAAATTGACAAACCCCCTTTGGATCAGGGAAGGGGGCGGGGAAAAAATATCAAACAGTCTAAATGAAGGTTCTCTCATGGAATGTGAGAGGCCTAAACGGCCCACCAAAACAAAGGATGGTGAAGTCTATAAGGAAGGATTGGAATCCTACTATCATTTTTCTTCAAGAAACCAAAACAGATGCGGCACAATCAACACTTATAGCTAGAAGGATTTGGAAGCAAGGGGAAGTGGCCTTTCAACAAGCGAGAGGAGCATCTGGGGGCCTCATGATCTTATGGGATCCTATTAAAATAGAAGGAAGTATTATTCAGGCAAATGAAAGAGTCTTAAGCGTATTATTTCATGATTTTGATACTAATAAGAATTGGATTATGTCAAATGTTTATGCCCCCACCTCTCGTCCAAGGGCGGTCTGAACTGTGGGAGTTTTTGGGGCATTTGAGCCAAGCTTTTAAAGACATTCCTTGGGTGATTGGGGGAGATTTCAATACCCCCATTTACCCATCCAATAAGAAGGGAGGATCTCGGGTTACCCTCAAGGAGCATGGAGGACTTCAATGAATTCATTAACACAAATGAATTGATGGATGTAAGACTAAAAGGAGCCAAATTTACATGGAGTAACAAGAGGATAGGAAGTCAGCTGATTCAAGAAAGGTTGGACAGGTTTTTTTTATCCAAGGAAGCTACAACAATGTTTGGTGATTCAACGTTACAAGCCCTTCCTAAATGCGCTTCAGACCATAATCTTATTCTATGGGAGGCATTTCAGGCTAACTCCTTTAAAAAGCCATTCAGATTTCTATCAATGTGGGTTAAACATCCGGACTTCAAGAAACGAATAGAGGAATGGTGGCAAGCAACCTATCCAGGGAAGTGCTTCCTTCAAACTATCTCAAAAACTTAAGATGGTGAAAAACAACCTTAGAATATGGAATAAAGAAGTCTTTGGAAATATTTTTGAGAATAAGAGAGCAAGTGGGGGAAAAACTGAGAATAATAGAAAGCAAAATCCAAAATGGAACCTATGATGAGGCGACAAGGACTGAAGAGAAGGAAACCCTTTGTGAGTTTTATAATATTTTAGCTTGTGAAGAGATGTATTGGAGGCAGAAATCAAGGGCATTATGGCTAAAGGAAGGGGACTCTAATTCAAAATTTTTCCATGTTACCACATTGAGCAATAGAAGCAACAATAATATTAGAAATTTAACTAAGGTGGATGGATCCTCAACTCAAAACATTCAGGAGATCAGGGACGAGGCTGTTAATTTTTTCAGTTCATTATTGGGTGAAGAACGGGCCTGTAATGCCCAAGCAAAGGACTCTCTCCTTCAATTCATTCCACAACTCATTGATGAAATGATTAACGAGTCTCTTACAACAGCTTTTTTAGATGAAGAGATCAAGGAGGCTTTGTTTAACATGGATCCCGACAAAGCTCCTGGGCCGGATGGGTTTTCACCGTGGTTTTTCCAAGTTTGTTGGGATATTGTTGGAGCAGAAGTTATTGCTGCAATCAAGGAGTTCCAAAGTTCAAATCATATTCCAAGGGGTTTCAATTCAACTTTCATTGCTTTGATCCCTAAAGGCCCCAACCCCAAGACTATGGCTGACTTTAGGCCGGTTAGCCTGTGTAATATATCCTATAAAATTCTGTCCAAAGTTTTAGCCAACCGTTTGAAGAAAGTTCTACCGGTTATCATTGATCCAAGTCAAGGAAGTTCTGTACAAGGAAGATCAATCTTAGATGGAGTTATTACTGTTCATGAGGCTCTTCATACAACCGCTCAGACCAAAAAAGCAGTCATGGCTTTAAAGTTAGACATGAACAAAGCTTATGACAGGATAAATTGGGAATTCCTAGAGGCTGTTTTATTAAAATTTGGCTTCAACATGAAATGGGTCAAGTTAATAAGAGAGTGTATTTCTAAGCCTTGTTTTTCAGTTTTGGTTAATGGGTCTACTGCAGGTTTTTTTCAAAGCAAATGTGGTCTAAGACAAGGAGATCCCATAAGTCCTATGTTGTTCATCATTGTAGCTGAGGCCTTGGGAAGAACCATTAAGGCAAGCAATGGTAGCTGGACTCATATCAGGTATCAAGGCCACGTCGCTAACTACCCCGATGACACATCAACAATTTGTTGATGATACATTGCTACTGACTTTGGCTTCTGTGGTTGAGGCAAGAAGGATTAAAAATATTCTCATAATGTATGAAGAAGCGATTGGACATAAAGTGAATTTTGATAAGAGCAAACTTTATTTCATCAATACCCCCATTCCTAGGCAAAACAACATAGCAAGGATCATGGAATGTCAGATTGCATCCCTTCCCACCTCCTATTTAGGTCTTCCCCTATTTACGGGGAAACCTGAAGGATCAATGTGGAACATAGTTCTGGAGAGGATCCAAAAAAAGCTAGCAGGTTGGAAAGGACATCTGTTATCTCAAGCAGGCAAAGCAGTTTTAACTATGGCTTCACTTCAAAGTATACCCGTTTACTTCCTATCAGTCTTCAGAGCTCCCAGCAAGGTGTATCACAAAATTGAGCAGCTTCAAAAAAAATTTCTTTGGTCAGGGACTGAGGATAAGAAAAGGATCCATTTAGTAGGTTGGAACAAGGTTTGCAAACCTAAAGCTGATGGGGGGTTAGGATTGAGGAGAGTTGCTCATCTCAATACAGCTCTGTTAGCCAAACAAGCATGGCGGTTATTGACTAAGGTCGATAATGAATGGACTACCATAGTTAGGAGGAAATACCTCCAAGGTGTGAACTTCCTTAATGACAACTTAGCAAGTAGGGGGTCTACTTTTTGGAAGGCAATCCTCACGAGTAGGGATCTTGTCAAGAAAGGTCTTAGATGGATTCTAGGAAATGGGTAAACAATAGACTTTTGGAAGGATCGGTGGGTGAGAGCTGAGGAGTTATCCCAAATGCCTCCCGTTTGGCTAGGATTCAAGAGCATATGGAGCAACATATTGGGAAGAAGGTTGCAAATTATATGTGGTAGGATATAAATATCAACAGGTGGAAACACATCGAGTACAGGATTTTTAAGCAGAGTCTCAAGAGCTTTATAACATTTTAACTCAACAAATTATTCCCTCTAGAGAGGATGAAGATCACATTAGTTGGGATGAGACCACTAAAAGTGTACTTCCCTAAGAAAAACAATTAGCTCGGGCCTTAGGTATTGAGGACAAACCTTCCATTCCTTTGCCCAATCCCAAAAATGGGATTTCTTGGGAGCCACCTCCCTAGGGTTGGTTTAAACTAAATTTTGATGGTGCAACCAAGGAGAACCCGGGAAGAGCTGGATCTGGAGGAATAATCAGGGATCATCAAGGAAATATGGTCAAGGCCTTTGTTGAACCATTGGGAATCAAAACTAATAACGAAGCAGAAGCTAGAGCCTTTTGGAGAGGGTTGCAAGTAGCCTAAGAAACTCAAGGTAACTTGATGGTTGAAGGTGATTCTATGAACATCATCAACCTGTTAACCAATGGCAAAAAACCTCCATGGAGAATCAAGGGAGTCATCCATGAAGTGAGGATCCTTTTTGCGGCAAGACAGAACAAGAGGGCTCGTCACGTGTACCATGAGGCCAACATGTTAGCTAAAAAATTAGCCAACATAGGTGTTGATGTTGGTAGTTTGGTGACATGGACACAAGGTGTGCCACGTGAAGTGGAAAACATTATTAGTCATGAAAAGAAACCTACCCATTAAGGAGAAAGATGAATGGGTGTTCTTTCCCCATGGAGCTAGTAATAACTATGGGGTTTCCCTCTAAATCATACCAAATTGGAAATGAAGGTAACAGGGTGTAAGCCTTGGAAGATTCCAACAGAGAATAGGAAATGGGCAAGCAATAGGTTTCACAAGTGCAAAGTTCCAAACTTCAATTCCTGTCAATGTAAGTAATGTTTATAGTTATGTTTAGGTATGGGTGTGCTTTGTTAGTAAGGTGTTGTAGGGGATTCAACACAATTTATGGTAAGAAAGTTTCAAGGATGACCAGGATCTACAATCTCAGCAGAAGGATAGATATTGTAATAGGTTTTGGGTTAACCTGCAAAACCCGGTAATTAATGAAGACTTTTATTTACCAAAAAAAAAAAGTAATTCATACACCTTTTAAATCCCTCTTAATTTAAAAAAAAACATTCATAAAATAATTATCAAAAGTCCTCATTACTCCACAAAGTCACTTTTTCAGCAAAATTTTCATAATATTTTTCTCCAAAATAAATTACAATAAATAATTAAAAATTATTTCCCATTATACCTCCCTAATTCAACGATGCTCAAATAATAAAACACACCTCATGCACCTAACCCTCAACCTTAGGCATTTAAAATTTTAATCAATGCTTACCAAAACTACCATGGAGATATTCAAACACAACACCTCCTACCTGTAACGTGCTTATGTTGCTTGGGCTGCCACTAGGCCAACCACCCACATGAAAACAAATATACACAACTTACACCTTATCCTCCATGAATTTTCCTTGCCAAAATAAAACTGATAAAAATAGTCATCGCTCAGATTCAAACACACGACTTGTTGTCTGCCCTGTGCCTTAACATTATCCAGTCTACTGCTAGGTCAACTTCCTGGCTGGAGATAAGATCACATGATCTTATATTTCAATCGCCCAAAGCCCTTCCTTTGCTTAAATAATTTTTTCTTCTTCTTATTACAATGCACAAGTAGGAAACTCGAATTATTCACTTGAAATGTGCATTGACCACACAACCTTAGGGCACGAAACTTTATCCATATTAATATGGATTTACCACCATGCTAAGGATGTCAGCACTTAGGAATTTAAAAAAATAAAATTTTGAATGATGGCACCAAAACTCACTTTGGGTTGTAAAATAATATAATATAAAATATTATAATTATTTTATAATTTAACCTTAGGCTTTAACCTTTTAAATTTAATATTATAATATTATTTCCTTTTTGAGCCTTAGTCATTTTCTTCCTTTAGTATTTTTAAACCAGGGCCTTCAACCTTTTAACCAAATACATGGAGCTTTGTCCTAAACCTCTTGGGCTTAAAATATAAAAATTGTAACCCTCTTTTTATCAATTTCCTTGCATTGAGAATGATCTTTGCCTTGCATTTTAACCAACTTATAGAATTTACCTTTTTGCCATACCGAGATATCATTTGCAACGAATCTCATCAACCTATGACCTCAAAACTTTGACATCAATGACAACAATATACTCAAAATTTTCAAAAATCTCCCCCTTTGTCATTGATGGCAACCCTTTCTAAAAAAACTTTCCTTACCATTGGATTCCAAAAAAGCTCCCCCTGATTTGATTCTGCTCTTTATGAGAAGCTGCTCCTCCTGACTGAATTCTCTCCCCCTTACTCAAATATCTCCCCCTTTGACATCAATGGCAAAGGGACTCCTTTGGGGATAAATATAAGACTCTTATATCAGCCCCCTCCCCACCTCCTCTCCTTGAGGTGATTAATTTTGGGGTGGGAGTATTTCTACTCCCAGCATACAATGCTCTTTTTCTTTGTCAACCTTCTTTCTCAACATACCTTTTTGATACTTTTGAGTGTCCCTATTATTGCTTGTCTTTAGAAGCTCCACAAACTCTGTTCTACACCACTTGGCCTTATAACCTAGATTATTGCACTTGTAACACTTAATGTTGTATTTCTTGGAAGGTGCAAATATCTTGAAGTTCCTCCTAGTGAAGCCATAATCATTTCCATCATGAACCCTGTAGTGGATTACTTTATGACCAAGGTTATTACAAGAGTAGCGATACCCTTCGAAGAAATATCCATATTTGAAAGATTTGACATTCCTTCTAGTGAGGCCATACTCCTTTCCATGATTCTTGTAATGCATAGCCCTGTGAACAAACTGATTACATAAAAAAAATGGTCTTTGAAGAAATATTTTCTTGAACCCTATGGTCTCTTAGTCCTTTGCCTTCTCTGTGATGATGCATGTTTCTTGTTTGTGCATTGTTTCCTTTCTTAGTGAAGATTCTATTCTTCAACTTATCCACATAAGTCTCAATTTTTTCTTCACTCTTTTCCTCTAAAATTTCTTCTTCTTTTGAGCTTGAGCTTGACCCTTCTTCTTGATTCTCTTGTCCTTCAAAAACATGTATTGTTTTGATAGATAAAGATCTTTGTGCATTGATAATATTATCCAAAGTCTTTGAATTTTTCTTAAACCTGTGTAGCATGTCCTTAGAATATTTTACTTTCATCCTTAGTGAACTATCTCATGTTCTAATATTTCACATTCTGACTCTTTTGCCTCTAAATTTTCACTCATGACGTCTTTAAGTCTTGTTGAGTGGTAATTTCACCCAATTGTGAAATTGCACTCTCCCTTAGGATTTGCATTCAAAATCCCCTCTTGCAAAGAAGTTAAACAAACAACTTCTCCAAGGTCTCCGCTATATTAGCATTTGCATATGTGTATTAGTAGTCTCAATAAAGATATATCAATTCAATGCTTGGAATACCTTAGTGATTGCAAGTAACTGTAAACAAGGGGCAATGTTGGTTTATTTTACCATGCTACTTTAATGATTGTTCATGAAACCAAAATGAAACAAATGTGAGTTGGCCCTCATATGACCACGATGTAGTGCCTTAATTATTTTTATCTTGTAGGATTTTAAGGTAGATTTTATCTTCTCTTATTAGGTAGGTTCTAAACAAGTTTTATCTTGCATTAAATCCTACTTTAAGTATTGAAATGAAGATTAAATCTATCTATGAATGTAAATCTAAAATTATGAATAGGCTCCTCAAACGTAGCTTCTTATCATGTAGATTAAGATAGCCTTCAATATGATTAATAAATTACCCCTCTTTGGTGAAATTAATTGTCACAAAGAGATGATAATTTATAGCCTTGAAATAGAGGCTTTTAAATGTCCTTTAATTATCCCTCTTAAATGAAATTAAATTTTCATTTAGATGAATAATTTAGTGCTTTGAAATAATAACCTTCAATGTAGTGCACAAATTACCTCTCTTTCATAAAATCAGAATTTTTATAAAGAGAAGGCAATTTAGGCTCCAAAAATGGTAGCTATGAAATGTCATTAAAATTTACCCCCTTTGACGAAATTGAAATTTTTGTAAAGGGAAGTTCATTTTATGCTTGCCATTGAAATATAAAACTGAAAAAATTAAATTTGGCCTCAAAATGGAAATTTTGAAATTTTAAAAATCTGCAATAAAATAGCAACTTCAAACAATTTTTTAAAAATAAGAAATGACTTCGAAGTAAAAATGTCTAAGTGCAAAATAGAACTTTTAAGTATACTCTACGCAACCATGCAATTATTTTTGGATTTTGAATTTATTTTTATTTTTATTGTAATGTCCAAAAAATTTAAAAAAATGAAATTAAAAAATTAGAAAATAAAAATAAAATCTGAAAACTAAAATAAAATGCAAAAAACCAGAAAATGCAGTTTTATTCTACCCTAGCATGCAAAATCCAAGAGATAAGATTTTTTTGAGCATAACCAACATCCCGAAAAAAAGTGGGTGCAAGACTCTAAGGAAATAAAATGAAATCCCTACTCTTGGAAATTCAACAATGAAACCCTTAAATGCAATGACATTGTCTAAAAACCTAGAAAGCAGAAAGAAGAAAGATAGACAATAAAATGAGAACACTCAGAGATTTTCTCCTCTTATTTTGCTCCAAGGTGCAGAAATCTTACAATTTACACATAAACAATCCATGCTTTTACATTCATTCTAGCAAAATATGACCTCCCCAAAAGAGCAGCAACCCTTTCATTCCAGCAACATGCAGTCTCCAAGAGATCCAACCCCGGTTATGCCATTTTCTATTGTATTTAAAACTTTAGGAAACTTTTCATTTTCCTTTGTTTGGGCTTCCAATGTTTTGTCTCTTTGTTTCTGGTTTTCTTTTTCCCATTTTGACTATTCGTTTCACCATATTCGTTTAGGCTTCCTGCAATTTTAATTTGGCTTTGAACAAGCCCTCTGTCTATTTATTTTTCTTATCGACGCTTTTTGTTTCTTGTTTCTTATTTTATGTTTCATAAAAATCCTTTTCTTTTATTTCCAAAGGCTTCACAAAGTTTACTTTTGTCCTTTTTAAGATAGAAGACGTTATGAATTTAATTAATGAAACCTTTTAAATAAAAAAACATCCTTTTTTATTTCCATAGGCCCTCCTTCCACTCTGAAGCTGCACTTTGCTTCGATGTCATGCTGCGCCCAATATCAAACTCCGCTAATGCTTAGGTTCCACGTTGGCATTCAGCGTGTATATTCCCATGCAACCTTGTTTTGCTGCTGGTAAAATTATTGTCTATCGACATCGCCTGATCTAGGTGCGCGTTGTCAAATTCTGACGAACCACGTGTGTCATTTACCTCCACATTTCTATGTTGCCACCGATAGGGCCAAACATAGTTGCCACATTATCAAGGTTTTCTCCTTCAACATCGTTTATGTTTTTCATCAATGCAGGCCATCCCTATTTATGCACTTCCCTCATCATCAATTTTGCTAAAATATCTCTGTCTTATCGTTTAAACCTAGTGTACCATTTCTCAATGCTTTGCATGCAAATCGTTGGTTATAGTCTATGTGTCGCTTATGGGAACCACAATGAAATGAAGTCTCTTTCACGTCCATAGTGAATACTCATCTCCTAATAATGTGCCCAATTTAAAATTAAAGTTCATCCATATGTTCACTGTTTAAACCTATTGCACTATTCCCATTTTGCGTTCAAGCCTTGTTGCCCTGTTGTTGTTTCCCATGATATGTAGCTTCAAACCTCCTACTGCACAATGTCTAATGTTGAATGTTGTTTTAATTTTCTTCATGCTTTGCATCGTGGACTCTACCGAATCATATCCATTCCTCATCATCCATCGTGATTGATTCTGGCATCTCCCGATAGCTCTCCTTTATCGCACTACGCTTCAACCCCGAACTTCATCGTCAACATTTCTAAATTCATACCCTATTTAGTGATAGTGTCATTTTTTTGTGAGTGCCCAAGTCCCCATGTGGCCTTCGCATTCCTTGCAAATGTGGTCGAAGAGAAGACCCTCAACCCTGCTCGCATCATCCTTTCCTGACGACAAGAGGTAGGGCCAGATTTAGTTATGACCTCGTGGAGCATCCAATCACCTTTCGAATAGATAGGTACACACTATCGGTCTTCTTGCTTGCCAATTCAAGGTCCCCATGGCGTTCCCTCGCTGGCTTCTATCTACGTGGACCCTGGTCACATAAAATAACATGAGTTAGTCCAATCTTTACTAACTATAGACCACCTTATAAAGTATTCAACATAATTAACATTAATATCTTACTTTATAACAATTGCAATCCATGCTAATATTTTACTTTATAATGCTGCGGAAAGGCTCATGTGTCACATGATACTTTTACTTTTTTTTTCTTTCTTTTTCCTTTTTTTTATTATCTTTATTTAATATATTTATTTTTTTATTTTTATTATTATCATTATAATATGATAGAATAATGTAATAATAATAATATATATTTTTAACTTACCAAAAAAAAAAAATAATATATATGTTTTTACTTTATTATATATACATATAAAAGTTATATATATATATATATATATATATATATATATGAAATGAGGATCAACCCTTTAAAAGGTTGAATTATTAAAAACAAAGACCAAAGGAAAATATTAAAACTAACCTCAAAAGAACAAAATAATTAATAAATCCTATTAATCTAAACAAGAGAAACAAACCAAAGGAACCGAAACATTAGCAAATAGAATAAAATAATTGACACCTTAGAATTCCTAACAGACAGCAAAATCGGACACCAAGTCACACACAAGCCTGCAAAACTAAACTCAAAGAACACAAACACTCTCGAAAAGAATCTGCAATGCAAGATATTGAACCTATGATTCCAATCAAACTCAAAAGGTGCACTTCTTTCAAAATACAAGAAGGCTTCCAGATTAAGGAACCTTGACAAACTGCATTGCAACCTCATGGAGAGGAATCTATCCAAAATGACCGATCAAAGACAAACAAAACTTCCAAAACCAAAAATTAAAAGGTGGGTCCCCAATTTTGGGGCTAGTTGTGGAGCAGCCACAACAAATGGTGACTCTATTGGGAAATGCTCCTGAGCATTTCGGTAAGAACCCAACCTGAAATGAAAACACACAAGATCAGCGAAACAAGCATTATTTAGCAACGTCTCGAGAAGGTGGGGGTAAACAACTTCAGCATGAAAACAACTAATCCATCTGCCTTTGCTCAGTGTGTGCAAAAGTGATTCATTCTTGCATTTCTGAAAATCCTCCAGATTCCATCATCCCTTTCTGCATTAGGCTATGAAGTACAGCTCATGAAGTGAAGACTTTTACAGATAGAGCCCCACTGCCAGTCAGGCGTCTATAGCCCCGGTGAGGTTTATCTAACTCACCCATGTGTTCGCTTAATGCTTTGCAAAGCCCATCTATCCTAGGTGTGTCAAGACTTTCAATGCTCATCTCTCTTTTTCTCTCTTTTTTTCTCTTTTTTCTCTTTCTAAGTATCAAACTTTGCCTAGCCAGGGCCCCACTGCCAGTCAGGCGTCTATAGCCCCGGTGGAGTTTTCCTGAACTAGATGATAGATTTCAAGAAATCTGTTGCATAGCTTATACTAATGGAACTCTTGCAAAAGCATCAAGTCTCACTAGGTTAGAAAGCCAAAGTAGAGCATTTTAGATTTTCGCCTAGGGTTGCATAATCAAGACAACTTCATCCTTCTTACTTCCAGAAACACCATTTAATGTGTGTGAGTCCCATGTGGAGCTTTGGCTAATCTTTCATTGTTCCACTTTCCACCATTTTAGTCCCAAAATCTGAGCATGATCACCAAATAACTCATCCCCCTTTTCTCGGGTTCATTAGTTTTCAAATCAAGTACTCCAACCTACTAAGCAAAGAAACATCCAAACAAAAAAAAAACAAACCAAAATCAAAACATGAAAACCAAAACTATATACAAATGTACAATATGGTACAAGATGGTGCAAAGTTTGAACTATCACTTCCCTAGATCCCAAACATGATTAGAACATTTCAAAAGACATATAACATGATACACATGCCAAATTTGTAGGAATCCAACAAAAACAAGATTAAGACCAAACAATGCAACAAACTTCAACTTGCCTCTCTCACCCCACCATTTTAGTAAAGTTCCATTAATAATCCCATGGTGGAGTTTCAAATTATCAAATTGATTAGACAATAATTGATCTTCAATTCTTTCTTGTCTATTCTTTAAGATGTCAATTTCACACTTCGATTCATGATTTAGAAATAAGCTTTCATTTTTAGATATGAGATCTTGCAAACTAGGAACCTATTTCTAAAAATTTTAAAGCCAAATCATTTTCCAAATTTATAGGCCAATCAAATTCATGTAACCATTTGCAAGCATCTAGGATATTTATTAAATGAGCATCATCATAAGTTTTTATCCTAGATTCAATTACTAATTGATTATGAACTTGATTTAACACTTCAAGCATACCAACTTCATTTTCATTCAATAAAGCAATATCATTAGTGGTGTGAGGAGAAATTAAGTCAAATTCTTTATCAACCACAAATGACATTTCATCATTGATAGTATTTGAATCCAACAATCCATTAGATAAACCTTCACCTGAATTTCGAATGGTAGAACACAAAAGGTGAGATTTTACCTTTGGCACATTTCCATTTACCATTACTTGGAGAGGATTTGAAACTTCCCTTTTCTCTCATGACTTTCATCATCATCGAACACTTGTTTATCAAAGACACCAAAATTAGGCACCCAATTAAAAACATGTCCATCCTTTTCAAACCATAGGTCTTGTCTATCTAGGGATGGGTCAACTAACACATCTCCATGATCAATCACTTGGGTTGTTTCAGATAACATGATATTTTCAATTGGATCATCGGTGATATCAAACCCAAACCATTCAGGTTCTGAAATTTCCTCATTTTGAAATGGCATAGACATTGTAGAACCAATAAGTGGATCAAGATTTTCAATTTCTTTTCCCTCAAAGGGATCCAAAGCAAATGATTCTCCTTCTTTATCCATGGTTGTAGAATCCTTATCACTTTCCAAAATTTGATGAGATTCGAATCCCTCTTCCAAAACTTTCTCAAATTGTACAAGATTTGTAATATCCTCATGTGAGAAAACAATTGTATTATCCTGCATATCAATTGACACAAAAAGTTCATTAGAAGATTTAGAGCGAGCATATTCTTCCCATTTCTTCCAAGAATCATAGTAATCATCTTCCAAAATCAAGTTGTGATGCTCAATTACTTCTTCATCATCTTCCGATTCATCAACATGTTTCTCATCCAATTCATCTTCACCTTCCTTAGATGGTTCAATTATTTCCAAAAGTGGGTTATTTCTTGAATTCAAATTTGTAAGGCTATCATAATCCAAATTAGTAACCCATGATTCAATTTTATCACAATTTGGAAGGTGTGGATCTTCTTGGCCATCAATTTCAACAATATCATCCAAAGTATCTTCCGAGAACAAGTGGTGAAATTCTATTATGTCTTCAAATTCATTTATTGATTCTCTTTCAAATTCACTTTCAACCACTTTTGATGGCTTAGGAGCTTCTATAAGGGGATCAATTTTTACATCTTGCTCCATATAGTTACCCCAATCTTCCTTTGTGAGTACACATGACCAAATCATATCCTCATAAGTTTGTTCATCCAAATCCTCATTTGTGGGTAATGATTCTAGATCTTTTCTTTCCAAAACAAGATGGTGATCATTTGATTCCAACTTCTTGTTACCCATCCATAGAATTTCTTCTCCAAAATCTTCATGCTCTTCAAGACATTCTGAATAGGCATTTACTTCAATGTAAGTCACATCAAAATCTCTTCTATCACCTGAAGGAGCATAACATGAAATATCATTAAGATTAGCATTATGAATTTTCTTCCTAGGATGATTTGGATGCATACATTGATGTGCTCATTTTTGTGATGGAACCACATCTCTACTTAACTTCTTAACCAACTTATTTTGCTCTTTTACTTTCGATACAAGCTTCTTTGGTTGAGTGGTAGAAGTAGTAGGATTAGTTGGATTGATATCAACAGATAAAGTCTGAACACTTGTTGCAATGGCTCCATGAGTGACCACATGATTCTCTAACCATGGAGTGGTTGGATGGATAGAAGTACTCGTATAAGCGCATGTGGGAGCATAAGTGGGTATGGTAGGGTAAAATTGATTGTGGGGCAAAATATTTGATATCAAATTTTGTTGTGCCCATGCTTGATTTACCATCGAGGTTTGATTGCAAGCCCCTAGTTGTCCTACCATAGGTAATTGCTCCATCCCATAACCTTGTGGCCTCAATTTTTGATCTATAATCATAGCTTTCATGTAGGCCGATGCAAGATTAGTGACCAAAGGATTTGTCCTAATGAACATGGCAAATAATGGATCCAATGCCCCAAAGTATATTTGAAGAGCACCGCTCTCCTCAATAGTATAGGGAGAAATTAATCTCGCATAGAGCTTTCAAAATCTCATGTTGAAAATTCTCACTAGCTCATTAGGTTCCCTCTTGCAAGAAGCAAATTGTTGATAAATCATGAGAGGATCAATGGGCAACCTAAATTGATTGATAAAAGCAGTTTCCAATTGGGCCCAGGATGTAATAGAGCTAGTGGGTAAATTGATGTACCAATCATATGCCACCTCATCTAGGCTCCCAGGAAACAATCTACATGCCACATCCTCATGTTCAACATTCCATCTAACTAGGATATCCACATAGGACTGAATGTGCTCCTCGGCTAATATTGTGCCATTGTGCTTAAACTTGGGCAAAAGTTTCTCTATGTTCTTGGGTAAGTCATGAGCATCTCCACTAATGTTCAAAGGATTACCATGTACCCCATACCACTTTCCAGTATTTGTAGCCATTAGTGAAACTCAAAGGATAACTTCAAAACCAATTTGTTAGTCAAATAAATATTTCTTACAAAGAAGCATAAAATGACTAACAATCTCAAATGTACAACATATGAATGATCATGTTAGCATCAACCAAGAGATATGTATCCATTAAACCATGAAATTGAAGAACATTCTCAAATTTGCAAATAGATTAGCATTAGCACATCATCAAAAATAGAGAATGTTAGAATCAAATGAAAGTGATCATATGGAAACAAAACCTCGTTAGTCAAGACCAATGTTTTGTAAAATAAATCTTTCAAGTAACATGAACAATTTAGCATCTAAATAGCCATAAAATAAATCAATTCAAATCCTCCTAGCTCCCAAAGTGTGAGTGTTAGAGGAAACCAAAGATGCTAATCAAATGAACTTGAAATATTTAGCAATTCAAAACTTTCAAAATTATATCAAATCACATTATTCCTGTATGAACAATCCAAAAGCGTTAGATCAATGAATAACAATTCATGTCCTCCTTTTAGCATCACAATGTGTGTTAAAAGAGGTCTAAAGATAATAATCATAGGGCATGAAATATTCCACATTTAAATCCCTATAGCATTTAAAATCACAATAAAATAAACCAAATCATGCCCTCCTTCTAGCACCAAAATGTTGAGTGTTAATTTTACCCAATTGTGAAATTACACTCTCCCTTAGGATTTGGATCCCAAAACCCTCTCTTGCAAAGAAGTTAAACAAACAACTTCTCCAAGGTCTCCGCTATATTAGCATTTGCATATGTGTATTAGTAATCTCAAATAAAGATATATCAATTCAATGCTTGGAACACCTTAGTGATTGCAAGTAACTGTAAACAAGGGGCATGTGTTGGTTTATTTTACCATGCTACTTTAATGATTGTTCATGAAACCAAAATAAAATAAATGTGAATTGGCCCTCATATGACCACGATGTAGTGCCTTAATTCCTTTTATCTTGAGGATTTTAAGGTAGATTTTATCTTCCCTTATTAAGTGGGTTTTAATCAAGTTTTATCTTGCATTAAATCCTACTTTAAGCATGGAAATGAAGATTAAATCTATCTATGAATGTGAATCCGAAATGATGAATAGGCTCCTCAAATGTAGCTTCTTATCATGAAGATTAAGATAGCCTTTAATATGATTAATAAATTATCCCTCTTTGGTGAAATTAATTTTCACAAAGAGATGATAATTTATTGCCTTAAAATAGAGGCTTTAAAATGTCACTTTAATTATCCCTCTTAAATGAAATCAAATTTTCATAAAGATGAATAATTTAGTGCTTTGAAATAATAACCTTCAATGTAGTGCACAAATTACCCCTCTTTCATAAAATCAGAATTTTTATAAAGAGAAGGCAATTTAGGCTCCAAAAATGGTAATTTATGAAATGCCATAAACATAACCCCTTCAATGAAATTGAAATTTTCATGAAGGAAATGTCATCATAGGCTCATGAATGAAATATAAAACTGAAAAAATTAAATTTGGCCTCAAAATGAAAATTTTGAAATTTCGAAATTTTAAAATCTGCAATAAAACAACAACTTCGGATAATTTTTAAAAATACGAAATGACTCCAAAGTAAAAACGTCTAAGTGCAAAATGGAACTACGAAGTATACTCTACGCAGCCATGCAATTATTTTTGGATTTTGAATTTTTTTCATTTTTATTTTAATGTCCAAAAATTAAAAAAAATTGAAAATAAAAAGTTAGAAAATAAAAATAAAATCTGAAAACTGAAATAAAATGCAGAAAACCAGAAAATGCAGTTTTATGCTACCCTAGCATGCAAAATCCGAGACATGAGATTTTTCTGAGCATAACCCAACTCAGTCGGAACTGCATTTACACATCCCGAAACAAAGTGGGTGCAAGACTCTAAGGAAAAAATGAAATCCCTACTCCTGGACATTCAACAATGAAACCCTTAAATGCAATAACATTGTCTAGAAATCCAGAAAGTAGAAAGAAGAAAGATAGGCAATAAAATGGGAACACTCAGATATTTTCTCCTCTTATTTTGCTCCAAAGTGCAGAAATCCTGCAATACATTCAAAAACACTCCATGTTTCTACATTCATTCCAGCAAAATCTGGCCTCTCCCAAAAGAGCAGCAACCCTGTCATTCCAGCAGCATGCGGTCTCCAAGAGATCCAGCCCTGGTTATGCCATTTTCTGTTCTATTTAAAAATTTAGGAAACTTTTCATTTTCCTTCGTTTGGGCTTCCAATGTTTTGTCTCTTCGTTTTTGGTTTTCTTTTTCCTATTTTGATTGTTCATTTCATCATCTTCGTTTGGGATTCCTATAATTTTCATTTGGCTTCAAATAAGCCCTCTGTCTGTTCATTTTCTTTATAAACATTTTTCATTTCTTGTTTCTTATTTTATGTTTCATAAAACTCCTTTCCTTTTATTTCCAAAGGCCTCGCAAAGTTTAATTTTTTCCTTTTTAATATAGAAGACGTTATGACTTTAACTAATGAAACCTTTTAAAGAAAAACGTCCTTTTTTATTTCCATAGGCCCTTTGCCAACACATTGTCTTACCTTTGAATAAAATATGGCCCTCATGTCCTCATAATTAATTCCAACTCGCGTCCAATGGTGTAATCCTCTCACCGTTCAGCATTTTCCTACTATAGAGCCCATTGCATTCACCTCAAAAACAAAAATCCCATGCTGCCAATGCCCATAGCGTGTTTGATTGTCACAACACCCCGAATCATTGTCCAAACTACTACTATCCACTTCTGATCATTAATTCGAAGGATTGAAGATGAATGAGGATGAAAATATAGAGGTATATATGTTGAGATTTAATAAAGTCATTAATGCTATCAAAGAACTTGGAGAGGAAATCAAAGACCCAGTAATCATCAAAAAGGTATTAATATCTCTTCCTCAAAGGTTTGATTCTAAATTTTCAGCTATAGAAGAAGCTAAAGATCTGAATTCTTTTAGTATGGATGAGATGCATGGCTATTTTACTGCATATGAGATGAGAATAGGAAAATCTAAACCCATCGATAGAGAAGCTACTTTTAAAGCCCAAAAAAATATGAAAGCAAAACAAGAATCCAAGGAAGAAGAGACATCAGATGAAATGGAAGCAAAATTTGTTCGAAAACTAAAAAGGGGAAAAGAAAAATACAGAGGAAAGTTACCATTTAAATGTTTCAAATATTGAAGCGTTGGGCATTTCATAGCTAAATGTCCATTTAATGAGAAAAATAGAAGTAATGAAGGATCGCACAACGAAAGAAGTGACTGGAAGAAAAAAATAAATTTGAGAAAATGTAACTTCAAGAAGAAAAGTTTCATCTCCAAGAATGTCAATTCATCAGAAGACAGCTCCAGTGAGGATTCTGAAAAAGAAATAGGTGAAGTTATTTTTATGGCATTCGAAGAAGAAAAACCAAAAAAAGAACAGGAATGTGATGAAGAAGAAATTGATGCAGAAGTGAATTTTGAAGAGGAACTAATTGTAGCTTTGGATGAATTGAAGACAAAGAAAAATGAATAAGAAAATTTCAAGAAAGCTTGAGGATGTAAATGAAATAATAACAAGTTTAAAAGTGTAGATAGAAGAATTCAAGAAGATCTCTGAATATCTTGAAGTGCAAATAACCATGAAAATAGATTATTGTAGCAAGTTATAAGAAGAGGTTGTTGGTTTAAGGATGCAGTTAGAAGAGATGAATAAGAAAATTAGCTCTTATCACAAACATGAAGAGAGTTCTATGAAGCTAGATAAGATTATAAAGAACCAGAAGACTACAGGCATCAAATTTGGTTTGGGTTTTGATGAACAAGAATCATCAAATGGATCAAAGGCCATGAATGAATAATCCACAAAGAATGAAGAAAAGAAACAGGTTAATCAAGCAAAAATGAATCATGCAAAGGAAAGCAATAATGTAAGGCAAGAAAGGAGAATTGACAATGATGGTTTCACCAATGTCACACATCAAAGAAGAAGAAGATTTATGGCTCCTACAACATGGCAAAGACCACCACCCAGGTTCAATCATCCCTTTTCTGGTTACTATTTTAAATGCAATGGTTATGGACATAATATTTCAGATTGTAAGTATAATGTAGGACCAAGGAATTTTTTTAGTAGAAATGCTTTTTCACCTTTGATGGCTTATGTAGTAGAATGTTATAACTGTCATAACTTTGGGATATTGCAAGAAATTGTAGAAGTACATTTGCATAAAATAAAATTCAGGAAAGAAAATTTCAGCCAAATGGAATAGACAAAATAGAAAATTTACAAAAAAACATGCACAAGCTACTGAAAAAGAAAAGCAAAAACAAGAGCCCAAAACTGTAATCAAACCGGAGTGGAAAGAAAAAGAGCAACCTAAGGAAGAAAAGGAATCCTTAATCGTACAGATGACATTTAAAGCATAGAATAAATCCACACCATGGATACTTGATAGTGGATGCTCCAATCATATGACAAGTGACAAACAAAAATTTGAGAAGTTGCAGCAATATGAAGGTGGTTTAGTGAAATTCAAAAACAATGATGGAGCTAAGATAGTTGGTAGAGGTTTAGTTAATATCAGTGATGAAAAAATTAGATCATAAGAATTCTTGTTTGTGGTTGGTCTAAAGCATAACTTATTGAGTGTAAGTCAGATTTGTGACAAAGGTCATGATGTGATCTTTAAGAAGCAGGGTTGTGAAATTAGAAAGACAAACAATGGGAAGTTGATAACAGCTAGATCAAGGACATCTGGCAACCTGTACATTCTCTCAGGGACTTCAGAAGGAGCTTACTTGATTGGATAGGAAGAAGAGAATTGATTGTGGCACAAGAGGCTTGGTCATATCAGTTTTGATAATCTAGTAAAAATCAGTTCAAAGAAAGTAGTGAGAGATATTCCTACCATTGGCAAACCATCAAATAACATGTGCTTCATGTCAAAAATGGAAGCAAACTAGATTCTTATTTAAAACAAAAGAGTACTACATGAGAAAACCTTTGGAACTAGTACATACTAATTTATGTGGACCCATGAGAACGCAAAGCATAAACGATGACAAATATTTCATGTTGTGTATAGATGACTATTCGAGGATGACATGGGTATTATTTTTGAAGCATAAATCGGAAGCTTTTGAGATGTTCAAGGTTTTCAAAAACCAAGTTGAGAATAAAATAGGAAAAATTATTAAATTTTTAAGGCCAGATAGAGGAGAAGAGTTCATTTTAGAGGATTTCACAAAGTATTGTGAAAAATATGGCATCAGGAGATAGTTTTCAGCAGCCAAGACACCTCAACAAAATGGTGTGGTAGAAAGAAATAATAATACAATGCATGAAATTGCATGGACTACATTGACTGAGAGAAAAGTAGCATACAAATTTTGGAAAGAGGTAGTCCATACTACGTTATACATCCAAAATATGTGCATTTTGACGACGCATGAAAGCAAAACTCCTTATGAGTTGTGGTTCGGTAAAAAGGCAACATCAAGATATTTTAAAGTTTTTGGTAGCAAGTGTTACATCAAAATAACTGAAGAAAACTTGGTAAGTTTGAAGATAGAGTGGATGAAGGTATTTTTCTTGGCTATTCATCAAAAAGCAAAGCTTATAAATGTTACAACAAGAGGCTAAGAAAAATTGTGGAAAGTGTCAATGTTAAAGTTGATGAAGGAAGGGAACGAGTAATTAGCTATGAAGAGAACTACCCAATTTATGAAGAGGTCATTGAAGGATATGAGGAAGAGGAAACATAAAAGAAATCAAGAATTGACTCAGAGGATTCAAAAAGTGATTCAAAATTGGAAGAAAACAAGAAATTCAAAATAGGTAGCTGGCAGAAAGATCATCCTAGAGAGCAAATAATTGGAGACCCCACAATTGGTGTTCAAACAAGAAGAAGATTAGTAATTATCTACTCTTTACTATCCATCATTAAGCCCAAAAATTTTTCCAAAGAAAGAAAATATTAAAGTTGGGTAAATGCAATAAACGAAGAATTAGATCAGATCGAGAAAAACAAGACTTGGGAGTTAGTACCAAGACCCGCAAATAAAAATGTAATCGGTACTAAATGGGTCTTTCAAAACAAATTGAATGAAGACGGACAGGTAGTCAGGAACAAAGCAAGATTGGTATGCAAAGGGTATGCGCAAGTTGAAGGTATTGACTTTGAGGAAACCTTTGCACTTGTGGCTAGACTAGAGGCAATTAGAATATTTCTTGCTTTAGCAGTTTACAATAATTTCAAAGTTTATCAAATGGATGTGAAATCAACATTTTTGAATGGGAAACTTGAAGAAGAGGTTTATATTGAGCAGCCATATGGTTTTCAGCTTGGTGATGATCCCAACTTGGTTTGCAAGTTGAAGAAAGCATTATATGGCTTAAAATAGGCACCTCGGGCATGGTATGCAAGGCTAGACAATTATCTTACTTAGCAAGGGTTCAAGAAAGGTATGGTGGACAGTAATTTGTATGTCAAAAAATAAAATGGTCATCATATTGTTGTTGTTATATACGTAGATGATATCATATTTAGCAGCAACAAATATGAGTTGTGTAAATATTTTGCAAATAAGATGCAGAAAGAGTTTGAAATGTCAATGATTGGTGAAATTTCGTATTTTCTTGGATTGCAAGTTAATCAAAAGGAGAAGGGCATATTTATTTCTCAAATAAAATATGTGAAAGAGATGTTGAAAAAGTTCACAATGGAGGATTGCAAGCTAGTTAGCACTCCCATGATGACAGGTTGCAAGTTGAGCAAGGATGACAAATCTCCACCTGTTGATCAAACTATGTACAGATCCATGATTGGGAGCTTACTGTACTTGACAACTACTAGACCGGATATTTTGCAGGTAGTATGCATGGTAGCACAATTTCAGGCTAGTCCCAAGGAGACTCATGTGACAACAATAAAGAGGATTTTTCGTTACCTCAAGGGTACTATGGAGTATGGGTTATGGTATCCGAAAGGTAAGGACTTCACCCTTATTGCATATTCAGATTCATATTGGGCAGGATGTGTAGATGATAGGAAGAGTACCAGTGGAGGTGTATTCTATCTTGGTGATATTCTTATTGCATGGCATAGCAAAAAGTAGGAGTCAATCTCATTATCCATAGCAAAGGCAACGTCTATTGTAGTGACATCATGATGTACACAGGTACTTTGGATGAAATAAAATTTGAAGTATCTTGGAATAAATTTTAGTGAGCCCATATCGATCATGTGTGACAATACAAGTGCAATCAATATCTCAAAGAATACGGCTATGCATTCTTGCACAAAACATATTGCTATCCGGTACCATTTTTTGAAGGAGAAAGTTGTGGATGATGAGGTTAAGTTGTATTTTATCCCAACAACAGAGCAAGTAGCGGACATCTTCACCAAACCATTTCCCAAGAAAGTCTTTGAGTACCTTCGCAAGAAATTGGGAGTAGTCACACTTCCCAAGAATTGACTAGCTATCAGGGTCACATTCTCAAGGGATCATTTGTGTCTTTGTTTATCTTTTTGCTCATGTTTGTGATTTTTGCTAAGTGTAATAATTTTTGCCTGAGAATGTTGTGCATGGACTTAGGGAGAGTTTGCAGTAGCATTTTGGTCTTGTTGTCAAAGGGAGAATATTTATAGGAAATTGTGCGTGTGTTGCCAACAATTCCAAAGGGAGAGATTGTTAAGCAAGGTGCAATGATAGTATTTTCATTATTGTCAACACACTCAGATGGACAGTTTGATGCAGTGGACAGTTGTTCGGAGGTTTTTCAGAGTATGTAAAGTGGTGTTCAATGCTTATGATAATTTTTGTGATGTTTAGGTGAAGTTGTTACAGGTTGTTCGTGCAAATTTGCAAAAGTTGCAAAAATCGTCAAGAAGTTGTCAAAGTAGCAAAAAAAGGAAGTTGTCAAAGTGGCAAAACGTCAATGGAATGTGTTGGACAGCCCCAGATACTATTTGGAGGTTTTTTTTATCATTAGCAAGTGTGGTTTCTATGTTGGAACGCCTGGTTGCTTCGTCGGTGCATTGTTGGTCATGAAACTGTAGCTATAAAATTTGTGTCGGAGGTCACTTTACAGGAGGAATATTAAGCAATCCATGAGGAATTGCACCTCAAATTTTTTATTGGAGGTATCTAGATATATTGAGATTGAGTTTTAAATTTTATCCCAAATAGAGTTTGCAAGAAGAAACGGTGAGCGCTTCAAAATGGCTTTGGAGCACTTTTTGCAGTTTATGTGACAGGTGTAAAATCAGTGTCAGAGGCCACTTTGTCGAAGGTATATTAAGAAATATGTGGGGAATAAAACTTAAAAAAAATTAATGGAGGTATTCTGATATACAGAGAGCTTATATTTTAAATTTCATCCCGAACGAAGACCCGAGGAAGAAACGACAGTAGTTGCAAAATGCCTCCATAACACTTTTTCCAATTTTGGGCAGCCAAGTGCTTTTGCGCTCGAATACTCAAATTCATATTTTCTTGTTGCTGAATGTGCCATTTAAGTGTTGTTTCATGTATAGCTCATCGAATTGAACATCTTTTTTTTTTTGTCGAAATAATTTCTAGGGCTCCAAGTGTGAGAACGAGTAATGCGCACAACACTTTCTTTGTGAATTATTTGACAAAATGCCTCTCCAAAATTAAAGTGAAACTTAAAAAGGTCATAACTTTTGATCCGTAACTCCTTTTGAGTCCGTTATTTTTCTAGCGCGTGTAAAATTTTAAAATCTAGAATAATGTTATATCTCTTAAGGGAAGCATTATTGAATGCTGAAACGGTCATCTTATAGCTCAAAATTTGTTAGGAAGTTGAAGTGTTGGAAGTTAAAGGTATTGCAAAAAGATTTTTAAAAGGAGTCAGTGTCAGTATAGAGAAGTGTGTGAGATAGATATCCAGATCATATGAGATTATTCAAAGTGGATGTGTAGAGAGAAGCAATGAGCTAGACCACTCAAGGTATTTTGAAATAGAGATCAAATTTTCTACTATAGTTTTTGTTTTTGTCGAGTGGGTGCTTGGTGATCGGGGTCGGTGCTCGTTACAGTTGGTGCTGCTAAATTTTGGGTTGGTTGGTGCCATTCCCTATAGTTGGTGCTGTAAAAATATTGTAAAGACCAAATATTTTTTAGGCTGAATTTGGATGGGAGTCCAAACAGTCCATTGGCACAGTGGTTTTCCCACATTGGGTTTCCACTATAAATCTGGTGTTATGTGATGCATGTTTGTGTGATTGCTTGTTTTCATTTGATTTCATAGTTGGATTAAATTTTTAATACACACTGATTCACCCTCCCTCTCAGTGTCATGCTTGTTAGCGTACTATTCATTCTGTTCATTAGTTTCGTCTGTATTACATTATTGGACTGCTGTTACAACTACGTAACAGTTCAGTTACGCCGGATGGGCTATTCCCGGCTACTGATGTACTATTTAATCCCTGTTTGATAATGCAAACGTTAATTCACATTCTTAACATGGCATCAGAGCCATACTGGTACGGGATATTTTTACAGTGAAAGGGAGCAGCGAGAGGAGGGTGGAGGCGGACGAGCAGAGGAATTTTTTTTAATTTTTTTTTCCACGACGTGTTATTCGACAGCAGTTGCGGGAAAAAATAAAATAAATAAAAAAAGTTTGTGCAGCCCGACGCAGGACGTGGAACATCGCGCCCAGGCCAGACCGCGGAGACGCGAGCCCGAGCTTGCCGGTCGAGCCAGTGCGCGCGAGCCCGAGCTCGACAAGGGATTGACGTCTGCGCAGGGCACAGAATGCCAACCCCCCTCCCCATTGGAGGGAGCGGACGCGACAGCGCCGCCCCCCCACGTTGGTGGAGACCGCACAATCGTGCGGGCCCCAGCGGGAATTTGAATTTTGAAATTCCTGCCTCCCCGCTCCTCTCCCCCCCTCCCCGCCCGGGTATAAACCCCCCCCGACGCGAGAGGGTGGGACAGGAATTCCCCCCCGCCACACGCAGAGCCAGCGCGAGAACGGGTCACAACCGCGCAGAGGGCGGGAACAGGCAAAATTTTTTTTCGGGAATTTTTTTTCTCGATAAAAAAAAAAAAAACGCAGTGCGAGCGAGGGGAAGCAGCGACGCGCGACGAAGCGGAGCGGAGCGCGAGACTGCGGAGGAGGAAGCCGCGAGCAGTCGGAGGCTGCTGCAGAGGGTGTTGAAAAGGGAGGTGGCTCACTGATCATTTCGGATCAGCCCGCTGGCTCACGTGGTCGTGAGCCGTGCGGTAAGGCTCAGGGAGCCTGCAGGTCGGGGGTTCGAATCCCGCCGACGCCCCCCAAGGTATAATTTATTTTTGCAATGTCATTTTTTTAATTATTATTTTTTTAATTAAAATTTTTAATTTTAATTTTTTTTAATATAGTTTTTTAAACTTTATAAATTAAAATTTTAATTTTAATTTATTTTTTATAAGTTTTAAAACTATATAAATTAAAATTATTTATTTTAATTTTAAATTTATAATAATTATTAAAAATGCTTTGTTAAAGAAAGCCTTTTAAGGGGGGATATTTTTTCAAAAAATCAAAGGGGGATAGTGAGTAATTTTTCGAAAAATAGCAATTTGGCAAATTGTAAAAGGTGCATTTTCGGCTGTGACCGACACCTTGTGGGTTATTCTTGTGGGCAATTTTTTTTGTTGTATGTTGCATATTTCATTTTTGCACTATAACATTAAAAATTAAAATCAAAACACTCCCTAAGTCCCCGGAATATAAAACCCATCTCGTGCAATTTATTTGCACTCGCAGCTGTTCGGTATTTGTGATACCTCCGCCAGCACTTACAGTGTAAAGCCGTCGTGATTTGGCTACCGTATCCGCCGCCTAATATAGCCGCTATAACGACGTCCGAGCTTGTTCTCTATAAATCGTCTGGGAGGAATAAGTACGCCATTTTTGCATTTTTTTACTCCATCCACTACCCTTTATCGCACTTGTGTTTAGGCGTAAATCCTGACGAAGTATTCTTCATAGTGTTTAGGGGAAGTTACGCCCCACGCATGAGAAGAATCTTCTATGGTAGGTGCCATCAACAAGGCGATTCCCTTTCAGCACCGCTTATGTTCCACGTATCGTATGATCTCTAAAACTCACCTATAGTCTCCCTCACGTAAGGGCGGGTGATTTTTGTTGATCTTTCTAAATACCTATAGTTTCCCTCACGTAAGGGCGGGTATTTTGTACGGTATATTGGCCTAGCAAAAGGTATATCGAAAGGGGGACCAATTGGTGATATAAGGAACCTTCACTATGGCCGCCGTTGCAAAGTTGATGACTGATCCGCATCAGTTATTGAAAGGTCCAAATTATACACCATGGAAACATAAGATGAAGGCTATTCTCCAAATGGAAGATTTGTGGGATATTGTTACCGG
The DNA here is from genome assembly GCA_028583015.1 of Wollemia nobilis. Taxonomy (NCBI): domain Eukaryota; kingdom Viridiplantae; phylum Streptophyta; class Pinopsida; order Araucariales; family Araucariaceae; genus Wollemia; species Wollemia nobilis. The sequence goes on from JAQPPZ010017129.1 coordinate 1,929,973, forward strand.
AGTAGCAACTAGGCCTTCACCAACAGCAGGATCCACAGGTCCTTCAACAGATCGGATAGCTTTTGACAAGAAAGACAATAGAGCAAAGGTGCTCATTTTGTTTGCTGTTTCAGATGAAGTGCAACCTCATATAGCTGACAAAGCAAGTGGTAAAGAGGCATGGGATGCCCTTAGAACCATCTATGAGGGGAAGAATGAATCCACCATTCTTCATCTTCAACAACAACTTCATAACCTGAGTTTGAGGCAGGGTGAAACAGTTTGAACTCTTTCTCGTGCAGAGTGTCCGAGTTGAAAGAGAAATTGAGTTCTCTCGGGAGATACCGTGGACGAAAAGCTTCTCATTTCACTTGTGATGAGAGCTTTACCTTCTTCATTTGATATGTTGATAACCTCCATCCAGGTGTCTCAACGACAAATTACCTACATCGAGTTGGTCAATCTGCTTCAACAACAGGAGGCACGCCAACTTCACAAGGATGATTCTTCCAATACAGCCCTATACACCAACAGCAGTGGTTCTAGGAAGAAAGGTAATGGGCAAAAAAGAGGCAACTTTCGGAAAGGAGGAAATTCTCAACAAGATACGAAAGGAAAAGGCAAACAACCTCAACAGAAGAAGAGGTGGTGCAAGATCCGTGAGAAAGACAACCATGACACCAACAGAGTTGGCATAAGAACAAGCAAAAAGGCCAAAACAAACCACAAAATAAAAACAAGCAACCCCAAGTGAATGTTGCTGTTGAAGAATCTGACTCAGATTCTGAATGGGCACACAAGGTGCTCATGACTACCACAGATTCCACACAGAGGGATCCTATTTGGTATGTCGATTCTGGAGCTAGCAAACATATGACTGGCGACAGATCGTGGTTTGAATCATTTGAGGCCAAAGAGGGCAAACCTGTCACCATTGCTGATGATAAAACCTACAGTGGTTCAGGGAGAGGGTACAGCTTCAGCCACTCTTCCCGATGGCAAGTGTCGATTGACAAAGTCCTCTATGTTCCGGGATTGGCCAACAATTTGTTGTCAGTGACACAAATCCCCGGACAGAAATATGGTTGTCAACTTTCGTGTTGAGAATGGAAAGAAGTGTTGTACCATTACCGGGAAGGGTAAGCAGATTGCAACAGACTTCATATAAGCACGGCTTATTTGCACTAGATGCTATCTCTACTCCACATGTTGCCATGACTGCCTCTACCAAGGAGGCAACTTCCCTATGGCACAAGAGATATGGGCATCTTAGTTCTGCTACTTACTTGAGCTCAAGCAAGTATGAGATGGTAAAGGGTCTTCCTTCCCTTTCGACCACATTGCCAGTGTGCTCCGACCGCTGCGGAGAAAGCAAAGATAGAGTACCATTTGAGAAGAGCTCTACAAGAGCAAGAAAACCTCTGGAGTTAATTCACACCGATCTATGCGGTCCTTTCACACCCAACAGTTGTTGGAGGGAAGAGGTACTTTCAGTTATTCGTAGATGACTACTCACGAAAGATGTGGGTTTTCTTTCTCAAACCGAAATCAAGCTTTCGCATTCTTCCAAGCAGCTCAAGAAATCCGTTGAGAAGGAGTCGGGGGCTTCTATTAAAACCCTCCGCTCGGATCGAGGGGGAGAGTTTACCTCTAATGAATTTTTTGCATTCCTAGATAAGCATGGGATCAAGAGACAGCTTAACAATCGCCTATACTCCTCAAAGAAAATGGAGTTGCCGAGAGAAGGAACCGTTCTATCATGGAAATGGTTCGTTGTATGCTCACAGGAGCTACTCTTGGGCAACAATATTGGGCAGTAGCTGTCACCACTGCAGTGTATCTGTTGAATAGGGCACCCACAAAGGCCCTAAAAGGAATGACTCCACAGGAAGCATGGAGTGGTCGAAAACCCTCCATATCTCATCTACGTATTTTCGGATGTCAAGCTTTCATGCACATACCGAAAGAGAAAAGGAAGAAGCTAGATGAGAAAACACTGAGATGTATTTTTCTTGGATATTCTGAGCACTCTAAAGGATATCGGTTGATAGATCCTTTGACCAAGAAAATTCATATCAGCAGAGATGTTGTCTTTGATGAAGCTTTCACATCACAGAGCACATCTACAATACACCAAGATATTGTGGAACCTAAGGAAGAGAAGATTCCTTCGTCAGCACAGACAGGAGGTCCTTCTACATCTTCTTCACCACCACCGAAGAAGAATCCTAAATGGTGTACAAATACAATCAGAGATGCAAATTTATCCACTCCTCCCAATTTGAATTTGGATAGACCTCGTACACGCAAGGATGGCTCAAAAGGAAAGAGAAGCCGGAGAAACCGGTGAGGTTGATGATCTTTGTCAATATTTTGAGGAACTTTCGTGACTCCAAGTACAGAAGTAGAGGATATGGATATTGATGATGACAGGGCATTCATGTCTACCATAGATAGTCTTGAACCTCGCATCGAGGCAAGATGCTCTCAGTGAGCCTCATGGAAGGCCGCTATGGATACAGAGTATGAGTCTCTCGATGAAGAATAAAACTTGGAAGCTTGTTGATCTGCCGCATGGAAAGAAACCCATTGGCTGCAAATGGGTATACAAAGTCAAGTACAAGGCAGATGGAACAATTGATAAGCATAAGGCCCGTCTTGTTGCAAAGGGCTATGCTCAAAAGGAAGGCATCGACTATGAGGAAACTTTTGCACCTACTGCTCGGATGACCACAATTCAGGTTATGTGTGCTATGGCAGCACAATATGGGTGGAAAGTTCACCAGATGGATGTCAAAAGTGCCTTTCTAAATGGTGATCTCCAAGAAGAAGTCTATATGACTCAACCTGAAGGATTTGAAGTGGAAGGCCAACAGCAGAAAGTTTGCAAATTGGTCAAATCCTTGTATGGTCTGAAACAAGCTCCTCGAGCTTGGTATATAAAAATGGACAATCACCTTATGCAGCATGGATTTAAGAGATGTCCGTCAGATGCAAACCTCTATTTCAAGAAACAGGGTTCTGAGATAGTGTTGCTTGTACTCTATGTGGATGATCTGCTCATTACAGGGAGTTCAGAAACTATGATCTCTACTGCCAAAAGAAACTTGTGCAAATATTTTGAGATGACAGATCTCGGACTTCTCCATTACCGTCTTGGTCTCGGAATTCAGCCGTAAGGAGCACTCCATCAAAGTGTCTCGTAAAAAGTATGCCAAGACATTGCTCGGATAAATATCGCATGACCGATCGCAAGCCAATGGCAACTCCAATGGAGAATGGACTTCAGCTTATCGCGATATGATGACTCACCTCTGTAGATGGTACTCTCTATCGACAGCTGATTGGGAGTCTCATATATCTGACCAATACTAGGCCAGATCTCGTATTTGCTGTCAACTATCTTTCGAGGTTCATGCAGGAGCCTAAGACCACTCATTGGAAAGCAACAAAACGTGTTCTTCACTATGTCCGTGGTACTATGGAATATGGCCTAGAATACAAGAGGAACAACAAATTCTTCTTGCAAGGATACACGGACTCCGACTATGCCGGATCATTTGATGATCGCAAGTCAACTTCTGGATACATTTTTCATCTGGGATCCGGTCCTGTCTCTTGGCACAAGAAGAAGCAACAGGTGGTTGCTATTTCATCAACAGAGGCAGAATATCGCGCCGCACGTGAAGCTGTGTGCGAAGTGATATGGTTACGTCGCATTCTGACAAGTATGGGCCATCCATCAAAATCTCCAATACACTTGTTTTGCGACAATCATGGTGTTCTGAACCTCGTCAAGAATCCAACCCATCATGAAAGAACAAAGCACATTGACACACAATGTCATTTCATTCGAGATGAAGTTCCAAAGCACCGAATTCAGCTTCAAAGACATTCCCACCGATGCTCAAGTTGCATACATTTTCACTAAGGCACTTGGACGTGTCAAATTTGAATTGTTTCGCAGCTCACTTTGTATTGCAAAATAATGTAAGGGGATGTTAGTAGTCTAGTATAGCTATTAGTTATTACATTACCCAAATAATGTAATAAAGGGGGATGTTAGCGTACTGTTCATTCTGTTCATTAGTTTCATCTGTATTACATTATTGGACTGCTGTTACAACTACGTAACAGTTCAGTTATGCCGGATGGGCTATTCCCGGCTACTGATGTACTATTTAATCCCTGTTTGATAATGCAAATGTTAATTCGCATTCTTAACAACGCTTAGTTCTACACTAGATCCACTGTGAATTCTTCTTTATTTTTTGAATATTTCTCTACTTCTTGGTCTACAAGAGCATCTTCATACTCTTCGACCTTATCTTCAATAGGACCATTTTCTTCTTCTTCTATTGCCAAAAATATGATATCTTCTTCTTCACTATTTGAGAGTCTTCCATCATTGTCACTTAAAGTGTTGTTTCCCTTATTAACATAGAAACTTTTCTTGTACCTTTGAAACAAATTTTTCATGCTTGCCTTGACCATAGTTGTATTTCTTTTCATACTTGGATTTTCCTCCTTTTTTATTATGATCATGTTTCTCGTCACTACTATTACTTCCATATTTTGAAAAATTAGATGCATAGTGACCAAAATTACCATAATTAAAACATTTCACTATTTTCATACCTTTGTGCTTTCCTGAGTCCTTGTTTCTTCTACCATAGTTAGCTTCTTCATCATTGATGGAATCACCACTTGATTCTAGTTTCTTATCTTTTGTATTCTTTGATGCTTTGAAAGTTACATCTTTATTGGAGTTGGGATCCTTTACTATTCTCATTTTATAAGTTGTGACAATTCCATGTAACTCATCCATAGTCAATTTTCAATATCTCTCATCTCTTATATAGTTGAAACCTTTCCATCATACCTCATAGGAAGTGACCTTAATACTTTTTGAGCAACACTGGAGTCTTCAATTTTGAATCCAATTCCATGCATGGTATTTACAACTCCATCCACACGAAGCAAGTATGTAGAAATATATTCCTCATCTTCCATATTCAAATATTCAAATTTTTTCTTGCTGTTTTGTAGTTTTGCCATCTTGACCTTTTTATCTCCCTCATATGTTTACTTCAATTTTTTCCATATATCTTTTGCTGATTTTCAATGCAAAAATTTCACAAATTTTGCTTCATGTAGTCCACTTAAAATTCCATTCATACCCTTGGTATTATTTACATGTAATATCTTACCATTTTATCTATGGGAAGAGTAGTTGCATGTGTGAACCCATCCTCAATAGATTTCCATATCTCATATCCTTGTGCCATCAAGTAAGTATTCATTATTATGCTCTAGAAGGATAATTGTTTCCATCGAACAATGGTGCCTTATTTGATGAATATCCATTCTGATATGTCATCTGTGTTCCTGTAATATCTTCCTTCAAGATGTTAGAATTTTTCTAAGGAACCTGCTCTGATACCAATTGAAGAACACATGCTTATACTGAGATGGGGGGTGAACTAGTATAAGATCAACTTTTACTTTTCTTTCCCAAACAATATTATCCAATATTATCAATGATAATATCAATATTAGTAATCAAATAAATTCACAAATCATCACACACATGAGAGACATAAATTTAATGTGGTTCACCCAATATGGGTTATGTCCACAGAGAAAATATTTCTTCTAAATTTTCTCAACAAATCTCTTGGTAATCAATTCCCTATTACATTTTTTATAGACCTCTATCCAAAGGAGACACCAATCCCCTATGATATATTTTTTAGATATCTCTCCATAAGAGAACTTTATCCCCTTTGCTCTAGTTTGTGGATATCTCTCCATAGGATAACTCTTTCCCCTCTAATTTGGTTTGTGGAACTTGATCCAGGAGAAATATTTCTCCTAAACTGGTTTGTGGATATCTCTCCATATAATAACTCTATCTTCCTAGTTGGTTCACAGATCTCTTTCCATAGGAGAACTCTATCCCCTCTACTCTAGCTTGTGAACTTCTAGAATATTTCTACCCCCATTGCTCTGGCTTGTGGATATCTCTCCATAGGAGACCTCTGTCCCCACTACACTGGCTAATGGACCTCTATCCACTGGAGACCTCTATCCTCTTTGATTTATCACCTCCAAATATTTCTCTCAATTCTATATCAAATTTGCACCAAAATTTGTCCTAAGTCTACCACAAATATGCTCTAACTCTACTCACAAATCTTCTCTTAATTCTATCTCAAATTTACCCCAAGCCTTAACACAAATTTTGAAAAAATCAGCAATCAAACTTGCTCTCAATTTTATTTCAAATATGTCCTCAAGCCTTCTCAAAAGACTTTCTCAAAACTGCCTTCAAGCCTTCTCAAAAGACTTGTTCAAATCTGCCCTCAAGCCTTATCAAAAAACTTGTTCAAATCTGACTTCAAACCTTCTCAAAAGACTTTCTCAAATCTACCTTAATGCTGCTCACTAAACCTGCTCAAATATTTCCAAACCTTGCATACAAACAAAGCTTATATATTTTTCATAAATGTTTTCTACAATTAGATATATTCTACTCTGAATTCGTTTAACCTCTAGAACATATAGATAATGATGTACACTATCAAAATCCCAATATGTTCTTCAAATTCACAAATATTGCATTCAACTAATCCAATATTTATCTCTTGCAAAATCCTTTTCAAAACAAATCAAAACAGTATATATCTTGCTTCACAAAACTGGTCTATATTTCTTGTAAATTTTCTCTCAAATATCAATCACATTCATGCACAATTTCCCTTCACAAAATTGATCTCAACTACTTCCACAATTGCAATCAATATCCCTCAAACCAATGTTTAAAATATTTTACAAAGATGTACTAACTTGTCTTCAACCCTAGCACAAGTAGTTCACAATATCTAGCAAAAATTTCTTAACCTCTTTCAATAATAGAAGCACACATTGTTCTCAAATTCTATCCCAAATATTTCCAAAATATTAAACAATGAAGCACAAATCCTAACTCAAATATTTCCAACAATGCTTATCAAACAATCCTTTTCACTCCACCTTATGTTCCAAAACATTCACTTCAACAAACACTTTAAACAAGGAGTGGTGTGTCCATACCTCTTAATTTCTTTGAAGATAATATGACCTTAAATCGTATTTTACAATAAACCAATCCTACTTGTGCCTCTTCTAGAGTTAGAAACCAAATATACCAATCAAGCCTTTTAACTCCACCTCAAAAATATATTCTCAAAACATAACCACCATACCTCAAACTGCTTGATGAAACAAAAATGACCTCAAATACCTATCTCAAAAATAATATCTTTGCAACTTCAAAAAGGATTAGCACAACACCTATTACTGGAAACCCTTCTCAACAAGTGTGCACAATTGAATTCCAAACCATCTCTCTTGGTTTCTCAAAATAGAGCATTAAATTATAAAACCAAGCCCTTCAAAATGAAGTAAAAATACAAGCAATAAAATTACTTCATACACCTTTTAAATTCCTCTTAATTTAAAAAAAAAAAAATCATAAAAGAATTATCAAAAGTCTACAAAATCACTTTTCAGCAAAAATACATTTTCATAATATTTTTCTCCAAAATAAATTGCAAGAAATAATTAAAAATTATTTCCCCTTATACTTCCATGTTGGTCAAATATCTGCCTAATCAACAAAACTATGTTTATGCACCCTAGATATGGCCAACATTGATTTATCAGAGGAAAGGAATGTCCTTCGTGTCAATCTCTAGAGAGGGCTGGCTCCCAAGCTAAATCATACACTGGTTGAAGACTAGATTTGTAGGAAAGAAATTAGGAATTGCAAAAAAATATGGGAAATATGGCCACATGCCAAAGGTGTAGGATTTGGGGTAGAATAGCAGCAATAAATTCACCCAAGCATGGAATAGCATGTAATAAAATAAAAGTAGTAGAATTCACTCGTAACCTTGCAAAGACAACCTCCAAAATAACACTCCAACACTCACTCCCCCACTAGCAATATTTAAATTCAGATGCAGAATTCAAATTCAACAACAAATAAGGAATATGAATGTAAAATAAAAATGCACAAATACAGAAGAAAGTCCCACACAAGATCACTTGAAAATTCATAAGCCTTGTATATTCTATTGATGCAGAGGACTTGAAAAGTTTTCTCACAAAATGTCTAACCTCCTTTTTACAATGAACATTGAGTAGTATTTATAAAGGATTTTACCTCTTTCATTAAATGCACATGAAGATAAAATGATCATATATCAGGAACTATAGTGAGGAAATGCCTCCTTGGAAGTCTGTAAAATGCATTTCCTCAAAACAATGACCCATATTCTAAGGAAATTCCTTCATGAAAAATGCATCTTTGGATCTGGTGCACAGAAAATTATAAGGCTTGGCTATTTGACTGGGGACATTCACCATCTTGAAAATATGCGTGTACTTTGGAAATCATAAAATTACATTATATATTTAATACGACTATCCTTCTCGCTCGAGATCTACAATTTGAGTTACTCCTTGCCTTCATTATTTAATATTTTCTACAACCCGCTTTGGGTGCTTTAAAAAACTCATGCATTAATGGAGAATGCATTTCTAGCCTTGGTAACTTATATCCTTTATTTGACCATGGAGACCACCATCTAAAAATCATTTTAATAGTGACATCATTTTATCTGTCTAAAATTGCGTTTGCCCCAAAAAGGGGTGACAAAGGTCACTGCCTTCCCTTCGGGGTGAATGCAATGTTGACTATTTAACATTGCTTTCCTGACTTTGTATTCACCCATCATTACATTTGCCAGCGTGTTCACATGATATTGTTATCCAAAGGAAGTTCACCCATGGGAGAGTTAAATGGAGCATTCACCTCTCAACCCAAGCAAACACGATATTGACTAATCTATGTCACGCGCCTTTGAATTTTTTATATTGCATTTTCAAATGATGTTCACCCCAAAGTGGGGCAAAAGGATCTCTCACCGCATGTTTGATGCATACGCACTCCTTCATTGAAATGATTTTTATTTGCAAAAAATTGGGTGAATCATTCTTATTTTAAAAATACATTCATCCCAAAGTGGGGCGAACGAAGCCTTTGCCTCATCTGTGGGACAAACACAATTCTCTGAGTTTTAATTTCGGGTGCTTTCATATCCTTTAATGCTTCACCAATTTTAATGTTTCCTTCTCTTTTCTTTTGCAGTGTGCAGGGCCTTCTGCTCAAGGCGAACATTTCTTCATGTTGTAGTGAAATTTTTGTCTCCATACTTAGTCCTGATGCACTATTTTTTTTTAAATGTATTTGCAGACAAAGCGAACTCAATCTTCAATATAGTTTTCCAACCTTTTCCATTAAATATTTATTACTTCCAAGCCAAAAGAGATATACAAACAAGGAAAGAAAAATAAAACAACTGTAATATATCAATTTGGCTAAAATATTATATTCTTAGATCAACATATTTTGCTGTCATACAATCAAAATGCCCTCAAAATTATATATTAAAAATTCAATGTGGCGAAGTGCAAAACTACCAATATTTCTAGCGACTCACGGGGTATCCAGTTCGTATGAATGCAAGCGATCCCAGGCCTTTATCCATTGGGCTTCTATGGATTCCTTTTTCTGACTACCTTGGATGGCGCTTTCTATGTGGATGTTGTTCTGCATGCCTCTTCTTTGGTCCTCTCCTTGGCTTCAGCTTCGGCTGCAACCTTGAGTACTTCAGCTTGCTCTGCTTATTTAGCTACTTTTTCTACCATTGTGCACTTCATTGCTACTCTTTCTGCCTGATCTTTGAGGCTTTTAGAGTTAACCTCATAAACTATGATTACATCCTCCCATGCTTGAGTGGTGAATAAGCAGGGAGTATTCAATGACTTGTGAACAAATTAAAGATTCTAGATATCTTCCAGACTGAGGTGCTTTGCTCACTGAGCTAGCTCAAACAGTGAAAGCTCTAGGTGGGTTTATTTTTGCATAAGAGGTAATATATGTGCTTCCATTATGGGCTCCTCCCATGTATTGATATGTAACGTATCCTCTATGAACTTCCTCCAAACCGTTGTCAATTGTTCCTTTGGTAGAAGTTCGCCCCATTCATCAGTGAAGTTTGAGAATCCCAAACCAGTAAGAGTGTCAAAATTCATCATGTAAATAGTATGCTCTCGCTTGATGGTATTAAGGATTTTTTGGCCTTTTCTTACTAGGTCCATTCTATGAAAATAACTACGTAGTTTGAATTTGGAAATGGACCAGGCGTGATCAATTTCACTTAGGGGGTGAATGTGAATGTTGGAATTGGCCAGAGCTTGAATTTTTACTACCATATCCATATATGGTTCCATTCTTTCCTTTGTGTTATCAATTAACTGCTACCCCAGTTGAATTTGTATGCTAGCCATCCATAAATAGTGTAATACCTGAATTGCTTGTTTGGATAGTTTCTCATAGTTTTGGGTCGAACGAAGGCATGCTCCTTAATACTCTATGGAGAGAAACCTACAACCTGTGCAGCATTTTCTGCTAGTTGATTCTTGATGGCTTCCAACTACGTTTGAAGTGAGTGCATATCTATTCTAGCTGCATCTCTTTCCTTCAAATGCACTCCTACCTGTTGGTGCAAGTGTTCATTTTCTATGGTTTTCTTCTCCTCTTGCACTCTAATTTTGGCCAAGGCAGTTTCGAGTTTGATGATTTTACTTTCTTTCTCAAAATATTTTTCCTTGTATTATTCACCATGCAAATATACCAAACTCATGTCAACTTGTATGTTTCCCATTTTCTTCATTGGATCAATCCTAGTGAGATCTTCTGTTATAGTCTCACAGACATAATCACTTGGCAACATTTATCCTTGTGGATTTTGAAGTAAGGAAGTGATTCTAGTCATGTGATACTCCATGGTGACTAGGTCGAAGGCAACCTTTTTGATCGGTCAAGCCATATCCAAGGTCTCCTTTCACCTCTTACTTTTCAACCATTGTGAATAAATCAAGCGTGCCCAATTAATTTTCTCCATATCAGGTTGTTTCAGCACCACCTGAACATCGGGCAATGCTTTTATTTTCAAAAATGGAGTGAATGGAATCAAAACTTCTGAGCAGTTAAGCTCAAAATAAGTAGTTGTGATGGTTAGAAGTGGAGGGAGTGAAACGGTGGAATGGATGGAGGAACCAGGGTTCAGCTATAGTTATGCTCACTCTGGGTGGATCTTGCATACTTATAGCCTCAAAAAAAATGGTGGTGGCAATGGAAGAGGAAGGGCACAAAAATGGATTTGGTCCTGATGCATATGAACTAAAAAAAAAGGATGCCAAAGAAAAGGGAAGGAAAGAAGGAGTAGCAGTGACTTTGGAAAGAGAAGAAGAAGGAAGTGAAATAGATATAGAGGGCATATCGAAGGGTGGAGAAATGAATATGGAAACTGATGGGAGTGAATCATAAGTCACTACATGCTCCGAAGAAGAAGGGGAAATAGAATACGTGCCTTCAAGCATAGGCACCATGTGACATGATGATGGAAGTGGTTATGAAATAACATCTTCTTGTTGCTCTTCTGCTCTCTCCTCAATGTTCACATTCTCCTTGAAGTCCATGACCTCCTCCTAAAATCCCTCCAACTGATGGTCCTCCCCTTGTTCTTGAACCATTGGAAATAGTTGCACAACCATAGTCGAAACCTCCATTGCTAGTGAAGAATTGAAAACTACCACCGAAACAATAGGAACTGTAGGAACTGCAGTGACTAAAACTTCTATAGTAGAAGAAGAAATGGTGCTAGTCCTCGGTCTCTTCACCACTTTAGGAAATGGGGGCACATTCCAAACATTTTTCTCTCCAATGCAGGTGCCTCCTCTATCTTTTGCTTTTTCCACTACGACCTTCTCTTGAACACATATTGTTGTTCTTCCTCCTCCAAAATATATTCTTCAACTGACGGTTGTTCACCTTTGTATTTGCTTTTTCCACTATAAGAATGTTGGAAACTTCAAGGTAAAATCTTGGTGAAAGCAACAAGCTGATAAGAATCAACAAACTTGTCATAGGTGTCCAAAAACACCTCGTCCAACTTCAACCCATAGGGAGTTGTGGTCTTTCCTCGATGAACCCGCATTATCCACCAGTTTGTAATTTTTTCTTTAGTCCACTTAGGTTGGATTTCTTTTACCTGACTAAATAATTTGGGAGGCGAAATCTAATTTTTATATTTTACCATATTATATTCAGCCTCCTACTCATAGCATTCATTCCAAGGTGGAAGTGTCATCATATCCTCGATGCGCCAGTCCATATCGGGCCCATAAAAATTATTTTACCTTTTCTCAATATCAGACCATGGACAACAATGAAATGACTTGGATTTTATTATTTCTAAAAACTTACCTAGTGGGTCATACCTCCATCGCTGCGGTAGTTCTATTAGGCCCAAATCCTGCAACATTACTATGAGCAATCAATTATGCCCTACTTGGCTCACCTCTATATTGCCAAATTTGAAAGGCATATTATAGGTTGTTTTCTTGTTGCACCCTATTCCATATACATAATTTACATAGTCCGACTAGCACACCACCTCCATAGCAAACACGTACTTGGTGGAAAAATAAGGTAATAAAAATGGCTTACCTATAAAGCCAAAAATTCTCAAATCATGCCCTGAGTGAGCAGAAAGATATATCCTTTTTATCCTTCAATTACTACTTCTCTTAATTCTCGTAGCACCCTTTCACATGTACCACAAAGTAATTCTATATCGGATCCCAAAAATAAATTGTTAAAACTATAGAATGACTCCCTTATTGACAAAGCAAAAGTCCACATATACACTGGCAGAATTGTGTCCTTCTCATTCATCTACCTCATCGTAATGAAAGGGAAGTGCTATTGCAAGTTAAAAAAGAAATACCATACCAGGAAAGAGGTATGTATAAAGGACTTATCTTCCCAATTCTGCAATATTTCCAACTGGAAATTCAATCTTCGAGAAATAAGATCAGCCCAATCGAAGAAAATCATATTGGTGCTTTGTTTCAAAGTCAGTGGAGATTAAAATATAGTTTGACATATACACTGTGCTAGGTCCGCCTACCATTTATGAACAATATATTCCATAGGAAAATCTGCCATAAACACCAGTATGGAATTAAATCTAAATTTTTGAATTCAGTGAGTGGCTTTGACAAGTTTGGGAGCTGCTCCATTGGTGGCTCCTTAATCAGTTGTGTCTCCATAAATTGACGTATGGTTACTATGGAGACATATCTATCGTCCTGCTCATGGGTATGAATTTTTTTAGAAATAACATAAAAAGGAGGCTTCAAACCACACATTAATGCTTCCCGCACTTCATCTGGGGTGATGGTAAAAAGTATTTCTCTCTTTGCATTCCTCACTACCCTTGTAAATGGGTCATAAAACTAAGCAATCAGTTGCACTAGCTTAGGACAAGGATGTACGGGTGGACACAAGTACCAAAATAACTACGAGTGATATGGTACTGTCAACAAACTCTATGATGTCAACCCCTAATTTACTACAACTTCTACATCCTGTCGTAATTTTTCTACACCCTTGTGGGTAATTATGCAGTCCCCAATTTTTTCCATTGTGTCTGCATATGGGTCTTGTTGTGGCTGATCCACAACACACCCAAAAACTAGGGACCCACCTTTTTTGCATGCTTTCAAAGAAGACCGCAGTGGCCCAAATGCTAAAAAATCAAAGGAAGAGCAAAATATAGCAAGAAAAAGAAAGTTGTCACGATATCGCGACATGTTGCTCCGTCACGGCCGAAAATGAAAAGTTGTCGCGATATCGCGACATGTTGCTCCGTCGCGGCCGAAAATGAAAATTTGTCGCGATATCGCGACATGTTGCTTCGTCGCGGCCGAAATGAAAAGTTGTCGCGATTTCGCGACATGTTGCTCCGTCGCGGCCGAAATGAAAAGTTGTCGCGATTTCGCGACATGTTGCTCCGTCGCGGCTAGAAATGAAAAGTTGTTGCGATTTCGCGACATGTTGCTCCATCGCGGCTAGAAATGAAAAGTTGTCATGATTTCACGACATGTCGCATTTTTGTGGCTAAGAGCAACAAAATGCAGCATGAAAATAAAATGTCGCAATATCGCGACATGTCATGAAATCGTGGTTCACAGAGAAGAGAGAAAGACAAAGTGAAAAACGTCGTGATATCGTGACATGTCATGAAATTGCGGTCAAAGCAGTCAAACAGGGCAAAGTTTAGAAATTATCACGATATCGCGACATGTCACATTTTTGCAGCAAGAAAGTGAGGAAGGAACAAATGAAAGAAAGTGTCACGAAATCGCGACAGGTTGCATTTTTGCGATCTATCGGTGGCAACGGAGGTTAAGACAGAAAAATGTCGCGAAATCGTGACATGTCTCATTTTCACGATTCACGATGACTGACAAGCTAAGCAAGGGAATTATGTCATGAAATCGTGACATGTCACATTTTTGTGACCGAGAGCAGCCAAAGTGAACGTAGAGGAAAAACGTCGCGATATCGCGACGTGTCAAATTTTTGCGACAGAAAACAACGAGATGATACGGAAAGAAAAAGTGTTGTGATTTTGCGACATGTCACATTTTCATGGCCAAGTGCAGCAAGATAGAGCAAAATGAAAAGGCGTCACGATTTCGTGACAGATTGCATCAGCACAGCCCGAAAGAGAAAAGCGTCATGATTTCACGACAGAAAGCAGTGAGATGGTACGAAATGAAAAAGTGTCATGATTTCGCGACATGTTGCATTTTCGCGGCTAAGTACAACAAAACACAATGAAACAAAAAAACGTCATGATATCATGACATGTCTCATTTTCGCGATGCATGAAGGTGAACAAGGCTGCTGACAAAAAAACATCATGATATCGCTACATGCTATTTTTTGTCATGATTCATGGCAAGTCATTACAGAATGTGCAGGGAATTGTTGAACACATGGCACGAAGATGTCAGGACTATGGTATAATGCTTCAGGACTAGCAGTTATAGTTCACAGAGAAGATCAAATGTTCGACATCTGAGAAGAAAGTCAAAAGACAACGAAGAGGCGGGGAAGACGAAACGATGCAATCTAGGAAATGAAACAAAGCATCACCGAGCGAAACAAAGAACTGCACCAGAAATTTTAAAAGCAGAAGCACAGGACAGGTACAGGGGTCAAAAACCATTGCGAGTAGAGTTGCAATGCTGAAGGCGAGAAGCCATTTTGGGCCTGCTTTGGAGTTTTTTTCTTCCCCTTTTTCTAGTTTTGAGAAAACTAGAGATTCTGTTATTGTAAAATGATCAATTTTAAATACAGAAAATTCAGAGAGTTGCATCTCATTGGCAAGAAAGGAGGAGTTATTTTCTGCATGCAAAATTGAATGTTTATCTTTCCCCTTTCAGATTTTTAGGTTTATAGGTGAATTTTAATGCAAGTTCTCTTGGTTGCTTCATGTGAATGCCTAAATCTGAAAGCCATAGTTAAGACCCCAGAAACCATCACCTAGCTTATCTGGATTGTGCGAGTTTGCAGGTTCAATAGGTTAGGTTGTATGCAGAAAACCTCATTATCTTCGGTTTTGTCGAATAGGATTGCAGCCCCTGAGTGTATTTTATTTTCATTTTTCTTTACATTTTATTTTTATCTTTTTTGCACTTTCATTTCCAAAAATTTTAACTTTTATTTTAATTTACAGTCATTAAAATAAACAATTGAAAATCTACCAAAGTTCGAAATTGAAAATAGATTCATCATTAAGTTTAATTCACATTGAGTCCATTGCAATTTCAGAGTAAAATAAACCATAGTGCCCCTTGTTAACAATTACTTGCAACCACTAAGGTATTCCCAGCATTCAAATTGAACAGCATTGTAGACACCAAAACAGCACCAATCCGATTATGTGACAACAAGCACTGATCGCACTAACACACATAGCCCCCAGGGCAGCCCCCAAAGGTTAAACAGTGGTTCTAACCACTCACACAAGTAGTTTTGCAAGTCGAGGATCAATTTGGCACCTTTTAGACACTTTATTGCTTATTCGTCCCACCCGGGGACGAGTGCGGATTATCACTCATCTCACCGGGGGACGAGTGCGGATTAATACTCGTCTCACCCAGAGACGATTACCAGCGCTCGCTTCGGGGTGGGACGAACGCCAGGTTTGACCGACAAAAAGTCAGATCTCGGCATATGACAACTCAGAACTGCCACTTAGCTTTTCTTGCATGGCATAGGAGTGCGAGTGAGTTCTTTTGACAACTCATATCTGCCAATTGACTCTCCCTTCACTGCATGGGAATGAGAGTGAGCTTTTTAAGACAACTCAGATTTGCCACTTAGCTATCCCTTCATTGCATGGGAGTGCAAGTGAGCTTTTCTAAAACATACAAAGACATGCACGAGAGGCGGTTAAGAAGCCCTTGATCAAGAAGAAGTCTTCTCTTCACACAAAAAGCATTCATGCAAAGAAACACTTTTGCATGTTAATTCAAAGAGACCCCTTGGGTCTATAAAATGGTGAGTTTCCTCACCCAAAAGATATAGAAGAGAAGGAGCATTTTGAGCGACGAAGTGCTGCTAATTCACTTACTTGCGATTTGTGTTTTCAACATCCATAATCTCTTAATCGAAAGAGAGGTTATTGGGTGACTTTTGAAGGCACGAATCAAGAACCAACCCCGATTTTTTGACCACAATATCCTACCAATTTGTCGACAACACATCACATCAGGTTTCGGACCCATCCCAAGCGGATTGGTGTCGAAGCAAAGTTTCACCCGTGGGTGGTTTGCCTTCGGGCACCCCCCCGCTTTATTGCTTTTGGTGACTATTTCTTTTGTAGTATTTAGCTAGTTTCATGTTTATGCTTTTGTCAAGTTTTTCAGTTTATTTAGATTCATTTTAACCATCGTTAGATTCATCTTTTATTTTTCATACACGGGTGCTACTGATTCTTTGTTTGTTTCTTTGAACGCAGATTTGCGAGCATTAGAGGAGCAGACGAGGAATCTACCTTTACCAACGCAAGCGGCGACAACGTTTTGGTTCGCCCATCTTATATGTGGGCACGCGGAAGAAGGAATTCTGAAACAAGTTGTAAAAGACCAACATTTAACGCTCCTATCCCCTAAAAAGGAAGGAGACGCATTGTAACACAAATTTGAAAAGCATATCAATAAAAGGGCCGATTTTTATATTGCTTTAATATCTTGTGTTCATGTTCTTTCTTTTTACGCATTTTTCAATAACATAGGGTTTAAGCGTTATTTTAGTTTCATTTACATTGCATTTTTAGTTTATCCTTTTTGTTTCCGGAATCTCGTGTTTTCAATGGCGATCACGGTGGGACCTCTGTCCTCTTTTTTTTTTAGGTTAAATTACTGATCTGAAATTGCTTGTTTTTTACAGGTACCTATTTTTCAACATCGGACTGTTATTCGTCTCTGCAAGTGACGATTACAGAATTGGTATTCGTTTCACCCCGGGACGAATAAACTATTCGTCTCACCCTGGGACGATTATTGTTCTGATATTCGCCTCACCCAGGGACGAGTATATTTCTATGCAATTTTTAGAGCAAATCAGAAACATCCTATTAGGCAGAGAAGAGGTAGGGGTTTTTTAAAGCTTCTATCAAATTTTTGTTTTTCTATTTTTTGGTTTTCAATTTTGTATGGCTTAGGGAAAGATTTCTTTTTCGTTTGCCTATTTCAATTTTTGCAAATTAAAATGAACCCCACACATCACGTGGTATTTTAAACCAAGGCGTTGGTCGTAAAACCCCAACCCTTGAGCAAGACCAAAGGTGGATTCCATTATCACTTTGGCTTGAGATATTGCATCCATTACCTCGATCGTGACTGTTGCTAGACGTAAATCCTGACGAAAGCTGACCGAGTGTAGCTAGGGTGATTCCTAGCGCATGAGGATAAGTCTTCTATGGTAGGTGTCATAAACAGAGTGATTCCCCTTCCGTACCGCCTATGTTCCATGTATCATCTGCTCTCACGTACCTATAGTCTCCCTCACGTAAGGGCGGGTATATAGAGAGGTTGGTATATCGGTCCGGCAATGGTATATTGAAGGGGCGACCATTTTGGGAGTCATAAGAGCCTTCATAATTGCATTTAAACGTTTCACAAAAATTTTCAAAAACAAAACAAACAACAAAAACACACTAAACCAGATTTAGGGCACACTATTAATCTTTAAAAGAGATAATCATTGCTTGTGTGTGTATGCTATTTTCTGTTTAGAAAAAAAAAATCATAAAAAGAATTTTTGCATCTTTAGGTTAGCATTACCATGGTGAATACTCGTAGCCAAGCCCAATCACGGGCAGAAGCTGCAGAAAATGCACCAAGAGAGACAAATCGTCTCCGATATAGCCTTGAAGACTTGGCCATCCCGCCTCGATGGCGGGGTACACCAGTTAGTTCACACCATGCAGAACATGGCTCTAGAGGCCCCTCCTTGAGGGGCACTCCAACCCATACAGTCATAGAACATGGCTCTAGAGGCACCTCCTTGAGGGGCTCTCCAAGTCAGGCCATCAATAGACGAGACTTTAGAACCCCCTCCCTAAGGGGAACTCATGAGCAACAAGAATCTTTTCAAGAAAATAACCTATATATACCACCTGGTCTAAGTACGAGGCCTCCTTTGGAAGTTCATTTTGGGTGGCCTAGTGATGAAGCATTGTGTACTGCTCTAGAACAACAAAGGGTCCAAAAGGAAGAACCATATGATTTTGTTGTTCCTAATTTACCCCCGATTAATGTCGGACACAGTAGACCATATCCAGAACATCAGGTTCTCCCGACAGGGCAAGACAATTCTGCCCGCACTTTTTATGCATATCACAGAGAGAGTGAGGAGGATCACTACATTCCTCAAGAACAGTACTCAATGCGAAAATGATGCACGTCTGCACCTGCTTTATATCCAGATTGCTCATTGAGACCAGAGTTTCAAGTTAATGCGGCCAACCTCGACAGAGGGAAGCAACATATAGGGGTCTCAGAGCACCATGATCGAAACAGATATGTAGGAGAGACATCTAGGCCTATTAAACAAGAGACGGTAGAACAAAATGACTTGGCATTTGCACAACTAGCCGCCCGCCAAGCACAAATCACGCGGCTTAGGCAAGAACAACAGGAATTAGAACATTTGTGTCGCCTTGATCAAGAGCGCATTCAGCGTCAGACAGCTGAATTGCTTCACAACAATGCGCCTGAGAAGGCCCCAGTCCCTCGTGCACAACAATCTGAGATGTATGTGAGGCACAACCCCTTAGTGCGAGACAGGTCTCCGCGACTTCAGCAAGCACTGCCTCCAAGACCTCTTAGACCTGAGCGGGAGGCCATTCCCCACAACCGTGATGGGCATCCTCCGCGGGCACCCATCCATGTTTACAGGCCTAGGCCAAACACTCCTCAAGAAGATTATGAGGATTATGACCAAGAAGAAGAGCGGGCTGAAATGCCCTATCAAGGCAGAAGGGATGCTACCCATTTATCCATCCAAAGGCCTCAAGTTCCCCGCAACCCACAGTGGGAACAAACCAAGGAGGAGGAGATTACGTCCTCCGATGCATACAAAGTGTTGTTAGAATGCTTAGAGACTATGGAACTCAAGACTGTTGGGCCCCAAAAGCCTACCTTACGCCAACTCCGTAGTCATCCGGTGCATCCATCAGTGCCAACACCTCCATACCCCGAACATTTCAAGCTGCCCCAGTTGGCACTCTTTAAAGGGGATGAGGATGCTCAAGAGCATGTGACGCGATTTTTGAGCCAATGCTTTGGTATACAAGACAATGATGCATTGCTATTGAGAACATTCATAACCACATTCGTAGGATCTGCCTCGGATTGGTTTACCCATCTACCGAAGCATAGCATCTACAACTTGGATCAACTAGTGGACGCGTTCCTAGAACGTTTTGCTTTCAATACAAAGAAAAAGGCGTCACTCAGTGATCTAGCTAGCCTCAAACAGTATGAGGAGGAATCTATGGTAGCATATGGGAATCGGTGGAGGACGGTGCTTTCAAAGTTGTCCTACCTCCCTCCTATGTCCGACCTAACTCAAATGTTCGCAAAGAGCTGTTTGCGATCGATCTCTGTGCTATTGCAAGTTGCAGACAATACGCCACTTTAGAAGAAGCTCTGGCGCAAGCTAGACGTATCGAAGAGATCAAGATATAGGATGGCAAAATTGCCAAGCCTAAGAAAAAAGAGTGGAACAAGAGCACCAAAATAGGGAATACGCAACAGAAACCCGTCGTGGTCAATCAAGTTGCTATTAATGCCCCTACGCCTGCCCAAGCAACACAACCTTCAAAGGCTAATTATCAGGCGGTGCCTCACAATAATTATGAGAAAGATAACAAAAAGCAGGATCAAAATCAGCAGCGTCACCCTAAGCGACAATTTACACCATACACTGAGTCTAGGGACTCCTTGTTTGACCATTTGTCAGTGGCAAACTTGATTAATCTACCAGATATTCCAACAATTGATCCTAATGCGCCAAAGCCTAAGGGCTACAGAGAGGATCTTTTCTATAGATTCCATAGAAGGAAAGGGCATGACCTTAATGTCTATTGGACGTTTAAAGGTTTAGTGCAAGATCTCATTGATAATCACACATTGGTAGTGGATAACCCCATCGCACCCAACAACCAACAAATGGGTGTTTTCAAAGATCCTTTACCCACACATGATGCACAAACAAAACCTCTGCATGTCAATGAAGTGCAACAGAGTTGCCCCATGGAGGGGTATGTTGGGATGATTAGCATTGTGACAAGAAACAAGAGACACCCAGGGAGTTGCCCCCGTGACGGCCACCGGGGAAGTTCCATCCATGTCACAACATCAACCGAATCCTACACAGTTGCCCCCGCCTAGACCAGTGGCCATGATTCGAACTAGACTTACTCAAAGTCTACGGACCACATCGGCTAGGCTCTCCATTTATGAGCTTATTCAACAATCGGTGCCCCATCGGGAAGCTCTTATGGAGATATTAAAGGCAATTGAATTGCAACCCCACGAAGCGGATTCGTTCAACAATTTTGTGGGGCATGTCAAATAGTGTACTTGAACCAGTCATTACCTTCAGGGAAGATGAGCTAAAAATGGTGACTGGAGATGTAGCGGATCCACCCCTGCACGTTATTGCGTGGGTCAACGGGACTCCGTACAAGCGGGTGTTGGTAGACACTGGTTCGTCCAGTAACATTATTACAACTGCTGCATTGAAACATTTGAAACTGCCAGCCTCTCACATTGCACCTTCCACTTATACCCTTCGAGCATTTAATGATGCGATATGCTCGATAGTTGGCACAATTGTCCTGCCCATACAAGTGGGACAAAAGACCATTCATACGTTGTGCCACATTTTAGAAGGTGAGATGGCTTACAATATCTTGCTTGGGCGGCCTTGGATCCGGGATATGAAGTGTGTCCCTTCAATTGCTCATCAATGTCTGAAGTATACATTTGAAGGACAAGTGCACGTGGTCCCCGTAGATTTGGAACCTTTTAAATATTGCAACTCGAGTGCAACTCATGCCGCGATCGACCCTTCCTTCAACGCATGTGGATTTCCAGTTAAATCCATCTAAGAGGGGTCTGACTAAGCAAGAATCTCCATTACCAAATCAATCAAATTCCCAGGCGGGTTCATCTTCTTCATCCAGTCCTCCCACAATGATGCCACCTACGGTGGCCACACCAACGGACAAAGGAAAGAAGCCCCTGGAAGCGGAACCACCTCTAGTCTCCAACATCTCTACAGAAGAGATGCCTAATAGAATGGAAGTTGAGACGCCTAGTTCACCCCACATGGAGTGGACTCAAGGAGAACTCCCATTCGCTTCCCCTCAATCGCCAACGATTACTATTGAGATGTCTAACACAGGCATGGGGAGTATATAGTGCGCAATGTTGTTGCAACGCCCACACTTCAATCTATGCAAGACATGGGAAGACCTCGACTCCCCATAGGCTCCGTGGTTCCTTTAGGCTACCCACCTAATCAGACAAAATTTATTTTTGGGGGCCTGGATCATGGCGTTGAACCTTCCCGACAAGAAGAGGAAGATGAAGATCCCTTTGTGGAAGATGTCAACTATCTGGCTAACCCAGACTTCGCATTACGATATCTTAGCCAATGCAATTGGCATGGATACGAGTTAGGCAGGTATGAACAAGGAATGCGTGTTTTGTGTCAACCAAGATACCAAATGCCTTATGATAAGTCAGGAGTAGGGTTTAATCACCCTTTGCCCCTCGACATCTTGGTCGAAAACATGCAAAGCCTAGGGATAGGCAACAAGGATGGGTTGGCATCAGATCCATATGCCAATCCAAATACAACTTATACATTGGGGGATTATTTCCCATTACAAACAAATAACCTTGTTGACCTCAACAACCCTTTCCCTATGGCCGAACAAGGAGAAACCTCATGGACTCACCCACAAGGGGAAGATGGACAAGACCACGAAGGGTCTTTTGAAGATGAGTCGGAGTACGATCATTCGCATGAATATCCAATGAATGACGATCAGGATAGCTTCCTGATGATGTTCCCATTGAATGATCCCAGTGAGCATAGGCTACATCAACAACAACAAAATCCTTTGGACATAGATGACATGTTTGAACACTTACACATAGGTCCAAGACATAGGAGGCATTTCAACCTGGCGCAGTTATAGCAATTACTGCACCCGCCACTCCAGGCATATAGAGAGCATCTTTCGCTTGGAGACCCTATCAAACCATCAGTGCCTAGGGCAGACCCTGTTTGTAGGTCCGTGCATAGGGCTGATCCCTTTGTGCCAGTGCCTACAGAGCCAGATCCAAAGCACCAAGAGCATCCCGAATGTCAGAGTTGTCACATTTGCGGTAATGGAGATTACAATCATTTCATCAACATGGTCTCCATTGACTTGACCGCCCCCATCCATGATCCAGCCAATCCAACATGATTATTGCATCTAGACATAGAAGCTATTGATTGGGATCGCGTTGACACACCACCATCTCCATCAGAGTATTGGCCTTGCGGTGGGATGTTTCATTTCACTCCAAGACAGACT
The DNA here is from genome assembly GCA_028583015.1 of Wollemia nobilis. Classification (NCBI taxonomy): domain Eukaryota; kingdom Viridiplantae; phylum Streptophyta; class Pinopsida; order Araucariales; family Araucariaceae; genus Wollemia; species Wollemia nobilis. Next base: position 1,953,087 of record JAQPPZ010017129.1, read on the forward strand.
CAGGATGTCTTCCATGCTGAAGAGGAACTTGACGTTCCTAATGATGATCTTAATTCAGCAAACGATATCCATCTGATCCCAATTCCACACCAGTTGGAAGACGGATCCCATATGTCAGTTGAAGCAACGACTGATGTAGACATCGGCACAGATCCAATGAATCCATGGATTCTCAAGCTGGGGGTAAGTCTTTCCCCTGAAGAGCGAGCCGATTATGTTACCCTTCTTAAGGAAAAGAAGGAGGTTTTTGCATGGTCATACAAGGATATTCCGGGACTAGACCCACAGCTAGTCACGCACAATTTAACGCTTGATCCAACAATCAAGCCAGTCAAGCAAAAACTATGCAAGATGCATCCAACAGTGGCCTTAATGGTAAAATATGAGTTACAAAAGTTGTTGGATGCCCAGTTTGTCATCTGTGTGGATTATCCGCCATGGTTGTCTAACATGGTTCCTGTCAAGAAGCCCGACGGGAGGATTCGCATATGCACTGATTTTTGAGATCTTAACAAAGCGAGTCCTAAGGATGATTTTCCCTTGCCGAGCATCGACGCGTTGGTAGACGCTACAGTGGGCCACGAAATGCTTTCCCTTATGGATGGTTTCTCAGGATACAATCAGATTCGTATCAATCCTGAGGACCAACTAAAAATGGCATTCACAATGCCTTGGGGGACATTTTGCTATAAGGTCATGCCTTTTGGCCTTAAAAATGTCGGAGCCACCTACCAACGTGCCATGACGTACATCTTTCATGATTACATGCACAAAACTTTGGAAGATTACATGGATGATTTGTTGGCCAAATCTCTTTTGTGCCCAGATCACATCGGTGACTTGAGCAAGGTCCTTGATCGCCTCATTGAGCATAAAGTCAGACTAAACCCCAAGAAGTGCGTCTTTGGCGTCACCTCTGGAAAGCTCTTGGGTTTCATAGTCTCCAAACGAGGAATTGAGGTTGATCCAAACAAAGTCAAGGCAATCCTTGAAATGCGTCCCCCAACCACCATCAAGCAGCTCAGGAGTCTGCAGGGAAAGGTTGCGTCGATCAAGCGCTTCATAGCGTAGTTATCTGACAAATGCCGACCCATGAATAAATTATTGCATAAGGGGGTCACATTTCATTGGGATGACGAGTGCCAGTCAGCCTTTGATGACATTAAATAGTACTTGGCTTCGTCGCCAGTATTGGCACCACCTAGACCAGGAGTGTCATTCTATTTATACATCTCAGCCACTGAGGTGGCACTGGGTGCCATGCTGTCCCAGAAAAATGAACTTCACAAAGAACAGGCTACATACTATCTTAGCCGCACCCTAGTCAATTATGAACTTAACTATGCATATGTTGAAAAGCTCTGCTTGGCAGTGGTGTTTGCTACCAAAAAGCTATGCCACTACATGCTCAGTAATAAGACGTATGTTGTGTCTAAGGAGAATCCATTGCGATACATGATGAGTCGTACTTATCATAGTAGCCGCACGACGAAATGGATCATGTTGTTGACGGAGTTTGACATAGAGTTCATTGGACAAAAATCCTATAAAAGGTCAAGTCATCGCCGATCAACTAGTCGAGGCTCCTCTTGAAGACGATCAACCTCTGACTTTTGAACTACCTGATGATGGGGTCTTCCATGTTTCAGAGTCGCCAGATTCTGATGAGCCTGAGTCACAGGCTGACATAACCCTATTCTTCGATGGTTCTAAATGTGAGCAAGGGGGTGGTGCGGGAATTGTATTCTTCACTCCGCAAGGTGCTCCAATGCCCTTGTCATTTAAATTAGACTTCTCGTGCACCAACAACAATGCAGAATACGAAGCCTTGCTCATAGGTCTTCAGACAACAATCACCATGAACATTAAACGATTGAACATCTTTGGTGATTCGTTGTTAATTGTCAATCAAGTAAAGGGGATATTCCAATGTAAATGTCTAGTTTTGCGGGCCTATAAAGCCCTTGTGGACAAATTCCTGGCACAACTTGAATGGTATGACATCGAGGCACTCCCTCGATCATCAAATCATTTTGTGGATACTATGGCCTCCTTGGGGTCACTCATCCCGTAAGACCCTTTTGGTGAAATGACAACCATTCGAGGTTAAAACATTATCGCAATCTACGATGGAGCGTGCAAGCTCTGATCTGACGCCAGGAATCCACATGATCCAGATTGAACCATCTTCGGATAAGTTCTCTCGAATTCGAGATTGTTTGACTCAAGCCAATTGGGGGTCCTTGTTCTCCCCGACCCCTCTTACTAGCAACACCACGTTGTTTTTACAAGTTCTTTCCTGCTCAGCTTTTGTTCGGGATAGACTTCAAGAGGGATTGGTCGTTCATACTATCGAGGTTTTTGATCAGCAAGATTGGTACACACCCATTCGGGATTACCTCAAGCTAGGTAATCTCCCACTTGGATTGACACAAGCCATGAAAAGATCATTCAAACAGAAAGCGGCAAAGCATGTCTTGTTAGGAGACATTTTGTATCATCAAAATTATGAAGGAATCCTCCTTCGTTGTTTGGACCAGCAAGAGTCCGCTTGGGCGATCACCCAAGCTCACGATGGTACATGTGGTGGCCACTTCAACGGTATGGCCATCGCAAAGTGCATTCTTCGCATGGGTTATTATTGGCCATCTTTAGAGCGAGATTGTTGTGCATATGTGAAGAAGTGCGTGAAGTGTCGGCACCATGCTAATTTGACACACGTACCTTCTCAGGCCTTGCAGCCGATTCAATCGGTTTGGCCTTTTTTGTAGTGGGGCTTTGATCTAATTGGGAAGATCTCCCCTACGTCGTCTAGTCATCACATGTTTATTTTAACGGCCATAGAGTACTTTACCAAATGGGTGGAAGCAATTCCGCTGACCACTACGATTGGAGCCCGCATTGCGGAGTTTATTTTGCATAACATCATATGTCATTTTGGTATTCCATCCAAGATCCTGTCAGATAATGGGACACCATTCAAGAATAAATATGTGCGTGCTTTGACCACAAAGTACAAGATTCAGCATAGCTTTTCAACACCCTATTATCCATAGGCAAATGGGCAAGCAGAGGCGTCAAACAAAATGCTAGTCGCCATTCTCAAAAAGATAGTTGCAGACAATCATAAAGACTGGCACATTCAGATCCCGCTTGCCCTATGGGCTTATCGCACCAGCATTCGAACGCCCATTGGGGCAACTCCATTTTGTTGGTGTATGGCTCCGAGGCAGTCATGCCTTTTGAGTTGGAAATTCCTTCCCTGCGCATTTCAATGCAAGAGTTCATCGATGATGACAACTGCGTGATAGGCCCGGTTAGATCAGCGACGTTGCTCGATGAACGACGCGTTAATGCTCTCGAGCATTTGCGTATCTATCAAGAGCGACTTAAGAAAGCATACAACATGAAAGTCCACCTTAGGGAATTTTAGGTTGGTGACTTGGTCTTAAAAGAGAACCAACAGAATTCTAATTTGCCGTCCCATCTACGGGACAAGTTCACGGCAAACTGGTTAGGTCCTTACATCATTGACAGTAAAATAGGACCTAGAACATACCGGCTTGCCTCTCTTGAAGGAATCAAGGAAACAGAACCCTTGAATATCATTCATTTGAGGCCATTCCACATCTAGAGAGCCATAGTCCAACAAAAAGCTCCAAGGATTACCACAATCGCTTGGTCAACCCAAAAGCTCCAAGGATTACCCAATCGCTTGGTCAACCCAAAAGCTCCAAGGATTACCACAATCGCTTGGTCAACCCAAAAGCTCCAAGGATTACCACAATCGCTTGGTCAACCCAAAAGCTCCAAGGATTATCATAATCGCTTGGTCAACCCTAAATGCCCCAAAGGTATCTATAAACCCTTTGGTCAACACCAAAAGCTCCAAGCGTTACCATAACTGCTTGGTCAACATAAATATTCAAAAATCAACAAAAACAACACAAAAATCAAAATCACAAAAACAATTGCATTTCAATTCCATGCATACTCAAAAAAAAAAAAAAAAAAAAAAAAAAACAATTGCATTTCAATTCCATGCATTCTCATAAAAATCAAAATTACAAAAACAATTGCATTCCAATTCCATGCATTCTCATAAAAATCAAAATACAAAAATATAGGTTGCATTAAGCATTGCATCCATACATTGCATACTTCGCTAGGTCATACAAGTCAAAAGCACCATAGACAGTCATTACTTGGCAATTCCATCCATTTCCACATCAGATCCATTTTCATAAACGCATACATCCAGCATATCACCCTTTTATTTTAGCATAGTCAGTTGTCTCCTAATGTATATAGGGTTTTCGTCATTCGAGATGTCTTTAAATTTCTAGCCAAAACTATACACAGTTAAGCAGATTTTACACGGAAAGTTTTACTTGGATCACACCTTGTTACGTAGCATCCCAACACAAATTAACACACATATAAAAATTCCTAAGTTGTGTGAACGAAAGATGAAACCTGCATAGTAATCCGAGTTACCATAAGCGAAACGGCTATCTTGCTTATCCCCCTATGCGAATGACCCTAGGAATGTTGAGAGTTGGCAAAAGGACAAGCATCCTCCCTACCCAATTCCCCATGAATCCCAAGTTCTCAAAAGTTGCAAAACATCAAAAATTTGCAAAACGTCAAAACATTACAAATTTGACATCCTACAGTGCACACATCAAAAGGCACAAACAATAGTGATTCTCGTCACTCCATATTCAAATCCCTTGCTCAAAAAAAAAAAAAAACAAATAAAACAAAAATAAACAGTGATTTTATCACTATAAAGAGCAAGTATCCCAATACAATTGAAGAAAAGAAGGGAGTCGAACTTGAATCCCTGGAACTCTCAGTATTTCGACCGGTCATGAGGCAAGCTTCAGTACCGATTTGGTTGATAGCCTATCGGTCATTGGTGGTAAACCTCCCGCATGACGATATATCTGTCACATTAACTTGTGTACAGATCAATGTTTGCATGTGGATGAGCTAGCTTATGGTATCCTAGATAACATCGCAGATTAATCTGACTAAATACAATAAAGGAGTTAGTGGAGCTAATTAGGTGATCCTCAGTACGAGTTCGGTTGAAAGCCCATCTGGCATTGGCGGTATCCTGATGAATAACACATAAACGAACTCAATTGCACACACAAGGATGTGAAATAACTTGGTTAAATTCAAGTCGGATTTAGACCTTGTTCAAAAGTCTTGCGAGATAAATGTACAGTCTTGGCTAGTTAGTTAAAATATCTGCATCTCAGAAAAGCTTAACTACATTTTCAAACAACCGATACATTTCATTCCATACATCACCATCAAAAAATAGACAAAATACAAAAACAAAGTTTTCACATGCACAAGCATTCCACAAAGTTATCCCATTACTCTAGCAAGTCCAATCCAATCTTGTACAGTCTATGGTGCATCGACAAATCATCAACAATTCATTTCATTCATTCCATATGCATACATCATACAAATTAGAATCATCGCATTCATAATCGCATATGCATACATCAATGTAAAAACATGTACATAAAAATAAATCATGAAAAATGTATAAACACCAAAAAGAGTCATATATATATATATATCATAACAAAATTGCCCGTAGGCTACAGTACACTGGTCCTCGGACCTCGCTCCCATCATCCAAAATCTTAAAAACCCCCAGCCTAGGGCGTCGACCACCATGATCACGCAGGATCGGTGCGACGAGAACTACCCCCTACAGTATCAGTCCTCTGAGATCTCTCAGGGTGACTGCTCGCCCCTGCATCATGCCCACTAGCACCTCCCTCATCTCGTCGCCTACGACGGGATGATGCCGACTACTCTATCCCACTATCTCTCATCCGATACGACGAGCCACTCGGTCGGAGGCTCTGGTATTCGCCCACCAAGGCGGATAATCTCACCCTCCATCTCTAACTGATGTCACCCCCAATTTGCCTCTCGTCGCCTCCACTCTGCCTCCCACCTATGGTAGTACATGATTGCATCATCACGTTGTGCTAGCTGCACCCGCAGGAGATCCCTCTCCCATGCAGCATCCGTATCACCCTCCTATCGGTGAGACGTAGCCCCTATGCTCTCTCGCTCTACCAACTATGTCCGTAGGAGATCCCTCTCCTGCATCATCTCCCCAAGCTCTCCATCTCACCTCTGTAATAACCTCCATCAATCGTGCTACCTCAGCGTGCAACCCCGCCTCTGTATCCCCCGACCCGGCTGGTTGCCTCGACCTCTCTGGAGCATCGACTAGAGCATCCTGCATCTCTGGCTGCTCCTCATCCCCAAAGTCCTCTCCTACATCTACCACCTCCACCATATCCACATCCGCAGGAGCTCCCCAACCCTCTCCTGGTGCCTCTGCACCCTCTCCGCCTCCCGTTGCCTCATCTCCTCCCAATGGCCCCTCACCTCGCCACTGCCAAAGCGTCCACCACTCCTGGTACTCGATCGTCACTCCGACGTCATCTACGTCCGGAATGTCCAGTACTGTATCTGACTCCTCCCCCAATGGCTCGAGGATCGGCGTAGCTAAGGTCCTCTCATCACTCTAGCATCGATAGACTACGGGTTCCCCAGGCAACCCCTGGCGTACCCCAAACTGTCGTGTCACTCGGAGGTAGTGAAAGTACTCCTGCTCTGTCCCATGTCGGCCAATCACCCATCTCCCCCTTCGGACCCGTCGAAGCCACTCATCAGCCTCTGGCCATGTGGGACAATCTTGATATGGCCTCCATACCACATCTCTTGGAGTCAGTCATGCCAATGCATCTCTGTAATGGTCCACGTCTCCCGCAAACCATCGACTCTGCCCTCGCTCCTCAGACCGATACCATAGAGCACCATAACCAATATCTCTGTCCACCATGTCCACCCGTGTAGTCCAGGGTAGCCCTCGTGGTCGCTCTACGGCTATATGCTGCCATGCCCAGCACTGCAACAAGTAACTGTAGCCAATCCCCTTTCGCCTCCGACAGTGGACCTCATACAACTCATCATACAACTGAGCCAAAAGCGTCTGGCCCCATCTCATAATCATCGGCTCTGTCATCGGACAATCCACTAACTGCCACACCACCTCCAATAGGTTCCATGGGAACCTCGCTCCTGACGAGTCTGGCAGGAGCATGTTGGAAATGAGGCTCATGAGTAGTGCATGCCTCACTCCCAACATTCCCCTCGCATACCAATATCGTACCAAAATCCCCCCAATCTGACAATCCAGCTCCGCCCTCTCCAACGAGGTCATCCCATCCTCATCCTCTCCATGTCCAAAATACCGTGTCAGTACAGCCGTCCTCTGGCCTCGTGGTGTCGTCCGAATGGGAACCCCGTCTATCGAAATCCGAAGAATCCGATACACGTCCTCTAAGGTGACGGTCATCTCCCCTGTCGAAAGATGGAAGGTGTTCGTCCGAACATCCCATAGGCCGATCAAAGCTGTAATGTATGCCCGATCCGCAACAACTGCATCCAACCGAGCCACATGCTTGAGCCCTAAGGCATCAAGCCAATCCCAATCCTCAGCAGTCAACGCCTCGCGGGCATTAGAAAAAATAGTCGGCACCCGATGTCGACTCTTCACCACCTGCACATCACAGAAAACAACACACATCAAAAACATGCATCAAATTACCATCACATGTACAAAAATGCATAACTGTACAGTAACATCTTTCATTCACATGTACATCCAAAAAAAAAAAAAACAAAAATTTGACATGGTTTACCTACGGTTTTACCTAAGTTTACCATTTCAAAACAAAAAAATTCATTCAGTTTTCATCTTACATTTCATCAAAAACAACAAAAATTTGACATGGTTTACCTACGGTTTTACCTAAGTTTACCATTTCAAAAAAAAATTCATCAATTTTTCATTTTACATTTCATCAAAAACAACAAAAATTTGACATGGTTTACCTACGGTTTTACCTAAGTTTACCATTTCAAAAAAAAATTCATCCATTTTTCATTTTTAAATTTCATCAAAAACAAAAAAAATTTGACATGGTTTACCTACGGTTTCGACCTAAGTTTACCATTTCAACAAAAAAATTCATCCATTTTTCATTTTTAAATTTCATCAAAAACAACAAAAATTTGACATGGTTTACCTACGGTTTCGACCTAAGTTTACCATTTCAACAAAAAAATTCATCCAATTTTCATCTTACATTTCATCAAAAACAACAAAAATTTGACATGGTTTACCTATGGTTTCGACCTAAGTTTACCATTTCAACAAAAAAAATTCATCCATTTTTCATTTTTTAATTTCATCAAAATAACAAAAAAATTTGACATGGTTTACCTACGGTTTCGACCTAAGTTTACCATTTCAACAAAAAAAATTCATCCATTTTTCATTTTTTAATTCCATAAAAATTACAAAAAATATGGGCATGGTTTACCTATGGTTTCGACCTAAGTTTTACCATTCACATCAAAAACAAAACATTTTTATAACCATGGTTACCCTAAGGTGTTACTCTAAGTTTCATTTTGGGTTTATCCTATGGTTTTCCATCTAAGTTTCCATCGGTTTGCATCCATGTTTCATTTGGTTTCAGTTAATTCATTCACCTTTTAATTTAATTAATTAGGGTTTCATGTTTTAAACAAAAGAAAAACACAATAAAAACACATTTGCATTTTTCAAATTCAAACTCGAGGAGATAGTGCACTTACTGGTCTCGCCTCGGCTCCGCCGCTCGATGACCCGGTCTGTGCACTCATGGTGGCTGGAAAATTCGGCAGCGCTTCGCGTCAGAAAATCTACCTCCTCCTCCCCAGAGCTCCAAATCGCAATCGATGAACAGTGCAAATGAGCCAAATCCGTCATTTTCGCATATTTATACTTTTTGCTAGCTGGTAATCGTCCCTGATCGGGACGAGCACTTTTCCCTCGACGGTGCGCTCGTCCCACCCCAGGACGAGTACCATCAAGGCACGCTCGTCTCACCCCAGGACGAGTACCATCCTGGCATTCGTCCCCAGGACGAATATAAAAAAAAACAAAAATATAAAAATGACAAATGCCAACAAAACCACTAAAAATTGCCGGACAAAAGTGCTCTTGCACTTAACCTCTTGGCATAAGAAAACTGATGTCGGGGTCTACCTTGTCGTTATCCTACTCCCTAAGAAGGCTACCATAGCCGGACCGCTCCACGGGAAGACGGATTTTCGCCAATGTTAACCCCAAATGGCATTCCAAAATGGGTTCACACCCACCAAAAATAGGTCAAAACAATCGAGAAAACTGCTCGAGCATGCATCGGATAACATCTGAAGGCACCCTCACTTAAGTCATCTTGGGTCAAGCGACTCGTCGCTTTTCTCATGTCGGTCATTCCCTCATCGATTCGTCGCTTGAGGGGGTAGTCACACTTAGTTGCCAATCAACACCAATATACCGAGTCTTGGAAATGACACGCATTCAAAGGATCATTGCAAAAGACAATCGTGCCCCTGCTTGGGGCAGCAAACAAGCAATTATCACAAATTGATCATATACTTGGCATTCGTGAATCATGAACTCAAGGTTCCCACAGACAAAAGGTTGCGCCCTTTGCCTCTTCATGAGTGATCAATGTCTAAGTTCAAGTAATACCTCACCGAACCAGGTTAATGCTTGATTTAAGTTCCTTAGCTCGTCAGAAGCAAGGATTCAAGAATGCGTGCCCTTTCCATACTTGGGGCATCAAGAGTTGGTTAGGTTACTGAGAAACCCTAATCATTAGTGCTTTGGTTATATATTTTTGCTCAGCACTGCACCATGTGCAGCGCTTTCCAAAAAGGGGCATCTGTAGACACCAAAATAGCACCAATCCGATTATGTGACAACAAGCACTGATCGCACTAACACACACAGCCCCCAGGGCAGCCCCCAGAGGTTAAACAGTGGTTCTAACCACTCACACAGCAATTTTGCAAGTCAAGGATCAATTTGGCACCTTTTAGACACTTTATTGCTTATTCGTTCCACCCAGGGACGAGTGCGGATTTGTACTCGTCCTACCCAGGGACGAGTGCGGATTGATACTCGTCTCACCCAGAGACGATTACCAGCGCTCGCTTCGGGGTGGGACGAACGCCAGGTTTGACCGACAAAAAGTCGAGATCTCGGCGTATGACAACTCAGAACTGCCACTTAGCTTTTCTTGCATGACATAGGAGTGCGAGTGAGTTCTTTTGACAACTCATATCTGCCAATTGACTCTCCCTTCACTGCATGGGAATGAGAGTGAGCTTTTTAAGACAACTCAGATTTGCCACTTAGCTATCCCTTCATTGCATGGGAGTGCAAGTGAGCTTTTCTAAAACATACAAAGACATGCACGAGAGGCGGTTAAGAAGCCCTTGATCAAGAAGAAGTCTTCTCTTCACACAAAAAGCATTCATGCAAAGAAACACTTTTGCATGTTAATTCAAAGAGACCCCTTGGGTCTATAAAATGGTGAGTTTCCTCACCCAAAAGATATACGAAGAAGGAGCATTTTGAGCGACGAAGTGCTGCTAATTCACTTACTTGCGATTTGTGTTTTCAACATCCATAATCTCTTAATCGAAAGAGAGGTTATTGGGTGACTTTTGAAGGCACGAATCAAGAACCAACCCCAATTTTTTGACCACAATATCCTACCAATTTGTCGACAACACATCACATCAGGTTTCGGACCCATCCCAAGCGGATTGGTGTCGAAGCAAAGTTTCACCCGTGGGTGGTTTGCCTTCGGGCACCCCCACTTTATTGCTTTTGGTGACTATTTCTTTTGTAGTATTTAGCTAGTTTCATGTTTATGCTTTTGTCAAGTTTTTCAGTTTATTTAGACTCATTTTAACCATCGTTAGATTCATCTTTTATTTTTCATACACAGGTGCTACTGATTCTTTGTTTGTTTCTTTGAACGCAGATTTGCAGCATTAGAGGAGCAGCGAGGAATCTACCTTTACCAACGCAAGCGGCGACAACGTTTTGGTTCGCCCATCTTATATGTGGGCACGCGGAAGAAGGAATTCTGAAACAAGTTGTAAAAGACCAACATTTAACGCTCCTATCCCCTAAAAAGGAAGGAGACGCATTGTAACACAAATTTGAAAAGCATATCAATAAAAGGGCCGATTTTTATATTGCTTTAATATCTTGTGTTCATGTTCTTTCTTTTTACGCATTTTTCAATAACATAGGGTTTAAGCGTTATTTTAGTTTCATTTACATTGCATTTTTAGTTTATCCTTTTTGTTTTCGAAATCTCGTGTTTTCAAGCATTATTAGTGTAAAAAAGCTAATATAACAGAAACGGAAGTTACTTGTTTAATTTCTTTGCAAGCAGAGGATTTGGGACTCGGATCCTATTGAAGAGTGTGTTTTCACAATCGGGTGAAAATACCACTCAATAGATTGGCGCTAGAAGGAGGGCATGAAACGGTTTATTTCATCGTGATACTACAAGTTTATAATTGTTTAAGAGTTTTATATTGCTAAATATTTCAGGTCCATTTGATTAGCATCTTCGGCCTCCTCTAACACCACTCAACAGATTGGCGCTAGAAGGAGGGCCTGAACTGGTTTATTTCACTGTGATTTAAGTGCTACAGGGATTTAAATTTTGAATATTTCATGCCCTGTTAATTGTTATCTTTACTCCTCTAACACTCGGCAGACTGTTAAAAGGAGGGCCTGAATTGGTTTACTTTTTTCTATTTACGTTAAACAATTCAGGTATGTTGTATATCATTCTAACGCTTTTTGATTGTTCATACAGAAACAATGTGATTTGATTTAATTTTGAAAATTTTGGTCGTGACTAACGAAGTGTTGTTTCATGCAATTACTTTTCATTTGATTTTAATGAATACATCTCTTAGTTGATGCTAACTTGATTTTTTTTATACATTGCAGGTTGGATATTTGCTAGTCACTTCACGCTGATGTGCCGTGATTCCTTCCTTTTTGACTAACAGATTTTGGTTCTAAAGTTACATTTTGAGTTTCACTAATGGCAACACTTGAGGAGCAAATGGTATCCCTAAGAAAAGAAATGATGTCTCTAAGAGAAAGAATGGTATCTATGATGGAGGATCATTATAAGGGTTTGTCTATACATGTGATACCCTATCAAATTCCTAAAATGTTATTGGAGTTTTTACGATGTTTTAATCAAGAGGTGTCACTAGGATACTTGCAAAAACTACATGTCTACAAGAATACATTATGCCAATTCCAGGTTTTCTATGAGGAAGTAGCTTGTAAGTTATTTGCATACATTTTGGATGATAAACCATTCTTTTGGTACAGCCAACTACCCATGGAGGTTAGGACTTCTTGGATACAACTAGAAGCAGCCTATCTTTATCATTTTGGTAATCAGGTTGACTTAGAAATCTTGAAAAATCAGTTTACCTCCATATGTAAGGAGCCTAATGAATCCTTGAGTCAATTCAATGGAAGATTTCGTGAGTTGCACTCCCAAATGTGGGAAAATTTTAACACATTAGAAGAGGAAGCCATGGAAATATACCTGGGAGCCATACACCCCACACTTGCTTCACTCATTGAGGAAAAAATGGGTGGCTTGTCTCTAGAAAAAATCCATGAGATCTTAGAAGAGATAGAACGACAAGGTCTTGAAGAAGAAAAGGCACAACATGTTCACATAAGAGATTGTCCTTCTAAAGATATTGATGCCAACCTACACCAACCATCAAATGTAGCACCCTCCACTCCAATGATATCTAAGGTAAATGATCAAGGGGATGAATTTGAATATCCAAGTGTTACAACCACCTTAGATGTAGTCCAAGAGGAGGTGCAAAGTGCTAAACCAACATCCGCTAATGAGGATTATGCATAAATGATCTCATTCATAGAGATACACGATTATTCGGATGAAGGGGTTCTAAATCCAACAATGTTTGATATGTGTGATAGGACGGAACCCACCATAAAATTGAATGAAGTGGTTGAAAGTGAAATTGAAATAAAATCAATAAATGAATTTGAGGATATGATAGAGTTTCACCACTTGTTCTTGGAAGATACTATTGATGAGATGTGTAAAATTAACGATCAAGAAATTCTTCACCCTCCAAATTATGATAAAATTGAATCATGGGTTACTAATTTGGATTATGATGGCCTTACAAATTTGAATTCAAGAAACGACCCACTTTTGGAAATAATTGAACCATCTAAGGAAGGTGAAGATGAATTTGATGAGAAACACATTGATGAATTGGAAGATGTTGAAGAAGTGGTTGAACGTCACCACTTGATTTTGAAAGATGATTATTATGATGCTTGGAAGAAGTGGGAAGACTACACTCACTCCAAAACTGCTAACGAAACTTGTGTGCCAATTGATATACAGGACAACATAATCGCCTACTCGAAGGAAGATATTATAACTCCTGTACCATTTGAGGATGTTTTGGAAGAGGGTTTCAAATCTCATCAAATTTTGGAAGATAATGAGGATCTTACTACCAAGGGCAAAGAAGAAAGTGAATTGATGAATGAATCAAAAGATCATGTCACAAATACCATGGAGTTTCATCCCACAAATTTGGAAGATAATTTTTATAATGGTTGGGGGAGATATGATAATGCATTCTTTTCTCACACCCTTATAGATGAAACTCATATTTCACTTGATATGCAGGATGTCGAAGATCTCACATTCACAAGATTTGAGAAGGTGGCAAAATTCGATCATGTTGAATATAAATTCATTGAAGATGCGAATACAAGTGTGCAAGATGATTTTGAGGATTCAAATGAGGAGATACCATGGATAGTGAACAAAGAATTAGAACCAAATGACAAAGAGATTGATCAATTGGAAGCAACTCGAATAAGTGATCATCAAAACAGATTACTTGACATACACTTTGACCAAAAACATTTGAGGGTTGAAAAGGATGGGCATGTTTTCAATTGGGTGCCCAATTTTGGTATGTTTAATGAACAAGTAATCAATGAAGAGTATGAAGACCATGAGGTAAAAGAGGGAATTGCAAATCCCCATCAAATTTTGGTAAATAAAAATGTTCAAAAGTTAGAATCTAACTTTTTGTGTTCAAGCATCCAAGATTTAGGTGAGAATTTGCATGACCATATTTTGAATTTGAATGATGTTTATGGTGAAATGTCATTAAAGGTGAATGAAAAAAAAGGTATGATTTCTAATCACACCTTTGACAACATTGTTTTAACAAATGAAAAGGAAGTTGATGCACTTGAACTGTTAAATCAAATTCATCAACAATTACTAATTGAATCTAGGGTAAAAACTGTTAATGATCCTAATTTAGTAAATATCCTAGATGCTTGCAAACTGTTACACAAATTTGATTGGCCTACAAATTTGGAAAATGATTTGGCTTTAAAATGTTTAGAAATAGGCTCTTACTTACAAAGTTTCATTTTGGATAAAGAAAGCCTACTTCTAAATCATGAATGGAATGATGAAACTTGCAATTTAAAGAATAGACAAGACAAAATTGAATACCAACCATTGTCTAATCAATTTGATTTGAATCTCACCTATGGTGTTGGTAATAGAACTAAATCAAATTGGTATGGTGAGCGTGGCAAGTTGAAATTTGTTGCATTGCTTGGTTTGATCTCATTATTGTTGGATTCCTACAACATTTGGCATACATATTGTGTCATATGTCTTTTGAAATGTTCTAATCATGTTTGGGATCCGGGAAAGTGATAGTCCAAGCTTTGCTTCATCTTGTACCATATTGTACATTTGTATATAGATTTTGGTTTTGGTTTTGGGTTTGTGTTTTTTCAAGTTTCATTTTTAGAATTGCTAGTCTAGTTAGGATTTAAGTTGTGTGTTTGATTTCATTTGACATGTTTAGTTTGTTTTTATATATAAAAAAAAAGAGAAGAAAAATTTGAGATGTCAACTTATGCCTAAGACCAGGAGAGTATGAAACATTGGAATTATGTTGTAGAAAGCTCCACAAGTAACACAAACATCTTAAATAATATCGTTTGAATCTTGTAATGCATGAAGTTGTCAGTTTTACACATTATGGTAAAGTAGATGATATATTCCATCCACATTTCAAAAGAAGCAGTGCATTCATATCTCATGTCACATTCCTCATTGCATATACATGTCATCTCACATACATTTTCATTTCATGTGCAATCATTGAGAAGGTGTCGAATCCTCTTAGGGTTATTACATAACATATATTAAAAGGATCCTAAGGTTGGGAACTAATGTCCAAACAATCTTGAACCAAGCACGTTCTATGCACATTAAAGAAGATCTTGGGCAAAATGATCAAAACCATGCTTGGAAGAAAAGGTGAAGGCGAAAAGAATATTTCATGTTTGTCCTATCATGCAACATGATCCTTAAAATAGTGGTTTTTACCACTCCCATAGAGCTTAAAGCCTAAAACCAGAGTAGTAAGGATAGGGTTAAATCCTCATCGAACTTAGGTTGAGGATCCAACTCCCCAAAGCTCTGATTTGACCTTCATGGAGTAGTAAGGATAGGGCATAATTCTCATCTCGCCTAGGTTGAGAATCCGATTCCCCAAAGCTTCTATGTTTCATTTAATCATAAATCTTGGATTGGAAGGATCGTACTACATGTCCCTAGTAAGGATGGGTAGTCATCCCTAAGGTCCAAGAAGTAAAGTTGCTAAGTCTCATTCCATCATAAATCTTGGATTGGAAGGATCGTACTACATGTCCTCTACAAAGGATGGGTAGTCATCCCCAAGGTCCAAGAAATAAAATTAACTAATATTTCCCATTTTATCTTAATATTGGATTGGAAGGATCGTACTACATGTCCCTAGCAAGGATGGGTAGTCATCCCCAAGGTCCAAGAAATAAAAGAAAAAAATGAATGAAGCTAAATCATGGATTATGGGGTTAAGTATGCCCATGCGTGGCAGCATGTCTTGTCTAAAAACAAGACCACTGACTGTTCAAATGGATAGACTAGCATGACCATTTCATCCATAATTGGTTAAATTATTTTTCTCAAAGTGAGGTAATGAATTCCAAATCAGAGTAGTAAGGATAGGGTTAAACTCCCATCTCGATTAGGTTGGGAGTCCGATTCCCCAAAGCTCTGATTTCACTTTCACTTGCACATGGGTTCAAGATAGTAGTGACTCATAACCAACTTTGGGATCTAATAAATTAATTCAGTATACATATATTTGGTCCTAAGAGGGTTTGATAGTTTTAATATGTTTGTTCATGATATTAGAAGGTTTGAGCCTTTTGTAAAGCAGGTTGTTATATCTCTAGCATCTTCATCATACATCAAATCCTGCACAAATCATTCATAGCCTTGCATACAAATCATAAGTGAAACTGACAATGGAATGTTGATCAAGTTCAAGCGATAGGGAATGAAAACACATTGCACACACCGAGCTGATACTTAATGATTCTGATGTTTCATGTATTTCTGATCTATCGATATTTGTTTATCTTTTATGTGTTGACGCTTGTATCTAAGCTTGTATATTTCAGGTTGGGTTCTCACCAAAATGCTCAGGAGCATTTGACAGCAGAGTCGCCATTTGTTGTGGCTGATCCACAACACACCCCAAAATTGGGGACCCACCTTTTTTGCATGTTTTCCAAGAAGATTGTAGTGGCCCAGATGTCAAAAGAGCAAAGAAAAGCAAGAAAGATAAAGTGTCGCGATATCGCGACATGTTGCTCCGTCGCGACCAGAAATGAAAAGTTGTCGCGATATCGCGACATGTTGCTCCGTCGTGACCAAAAATGAAAAGTTGTCACGATATCGCGACATGTTGCTCCGTCGCGGCCAAAAATGAAAAGTTGTCGCGATATCGCGACATGTTGCTCCGTCGTGGCCAAAAATGAAAAGTTGTCATGATATTGTGACATGTTGCTCCATCGCGGCTAGAAATGAAAAGTTGTGCGATTTCAAGACATGTTGCTCTATCGCAGCAAGAAATGAAAAGTTGTCGCGATATCGCGACATGTCATGTTTTCGCGGCTAAGAGCAACAGAATGCAACATGAAGAGAAAATGTCGCGATATCGCGACATGTCATGAAATCGCGGTTCATAGAGGAGAGAGAAAGACAAAGTGAAAAATGTCGCGATATCGCGACATGTCATGAAATCACGATCAAAGCAGTCAAATAGGGCAAAGTTCAAAAATTGTCGTGATATCGCGACATGTCACGTTTTCACGATCGGAAAGTGAGGAAGGAGCAAATGAAAGAAAGTGTCGCGATATCGTGACATGTTGTGTTTTCACGATCTGTCGGCGGCAACGGAGGTTAAGATAGAAAAATGTCACGAAATCACGACATGTCTCATTTTCGCGATTCATGACGACTGACAAGCTAAGCAAGGGAATTATGTCACGAAATCATGACATGTCACATTTTCGTGACTGAGAGCATCCAATGTGAACATAGAGGAAAAACATCGCGATATCGTGATGTGTCGAATTTTTGCGACAGAAAACAACAAGATGATATGGAAAGAAAAAGTGTTGCGATTTCGCGACATGTCGCATTTTCGCGGCCAAGTGCAGCAAGATAGAGCAAAATGAAAAGGCGTCGCGATTTTGCAACAGATTGCATTAGCACAGCCTGAAAGAGAAAAGCGTCGTGATTTTGTGACAGAAAGCAGCGAGATGGTACGGAATGAAAAAGTGTCATGATTTCGTGACATGTCGCATTTTCGTGGCTAAGTGCAACAAAACACAGCGAAGGAAAAAAACATCACGATATCGCGACATGTCTCATTTTCATGGTGCATGAAGGCGAACAAGGCTGCTGACAGAAAAACATCGCGATATCGCGACATGTCTCATTTTCACGATATAGGTAGAGGAGCAAAGCTGCATACATAAAAATGTCGCGATATCGCGACATGCTATTTTTTTGTCATGATTCACGGGGGGCCGTTATGGAACATGCAGGGAAGCGTTGAACACGTGGCATAAAGGTGTAAGGGCTATAGTATAACGCTTCAGGACTAGCAGTTATATTTCATAGAGAAGATCAAACGTTTCGACATCGAGCATAAAGTCAAAAACAACGAAGAGGCGGGGAAGACGAAACGAAGCGATCTGGGAAATGAAACAAAGCGTCACCGGGCGAAACAGAGACGCATTGCCAAAAAGTTTAAAAGCAGAAGCACAAGACAGGTACGGGGGTCAAAAACCGCTACGAGCAGAGTTGCAGTGCCGAAGGCGAGAAGCCATTCTGGGCCTGCTTTGGAGTGTTTTTCTTCCCCTTTTTCTGGTTTTGAGAAAACTAGAGATTCTGTTATTGTAAAATGATCAATTTTAAATACAAAAAATTCAGAGAGTTGCATCTCATTGGCAAGAAAGGAGGAGTTATTTTCTGCATGCAAAATTGAATGTTTATCTTTCCCCTTTCAGATTTTTAGGTTTATAGGTGAAGTTTAATGCAAGTTCTCTTGGTTGCTTCATGTGAATGCCTAAATCTGAAAGCCATAGTTAAGACCCTAGAAACCAGCACCTAGCTTATCTGGATTGTGCGAGTTTGCAGGTTCAATAGGTTAGGTTGTATGCAGAAAACCTCATTATCTTCGGTTTTGTCGAATAGGATTGCAGCCCCTGAGTGTATTTTATTTTCATTTTTCTTTACATTTTATTTTTATCTTTTCTGCACTTTCATTTCCAGAAAGTTTAACTTTTATTTTAATTTACAGTCATTAAAATAAACACTTGAAAATCTACCAAAGTTCGAAATCGAAAATAGATTCATCATTAAGTTTAATTCACTTTGAGTCCATTGCAATTTCAGAGTAAAATAAACCATAGTGCCCCTTGTTAACAGTTACTTGCAACCACTAAGGTATTCCCAAGCATTCAAATTGAATAGCATTATTTGGCTGCAAAATGCTAATATAACAGAAACCTTGGAGAAGTTACTTGTTTAATTTCTTTGCAAGCAGAGGATTTGGGACTCGGATCCTATCGGAGAGTGTGTTTTCACAATTGGGTGAAAATACCACTCAACAGGTCTAAATCAACATTTTTATTTCTTCGGGCCTTCTTGGATTTAGACCCTCCTATTTTTCATGACCTCTTAGGCTCTGTGGCCTCTATAGTCTCTTGAGTCTCTTTACTTCATTTTCCCATCATTTCTTTCTTCTGACAAATGCTCTAAATGCTTTGAAAAATTCTGCAAGGATAGTTTGGAAACACAACGGCAGTAAAGAAATTTAAAAAATAAACTGTGGGATTTTACCTGGTCCTTTATATAGAGCACTCTCCCAACTGTCATAATAAATACTGAATTACCCTGAGTGCTTTCGAAAGAATGTGTGTATCGATTCACTCGCCTAGCACTACTCACAATGTTTTAATGGTATCACCTTTGATTCACTACCAAATTATCCTAGGAAAGAGTGCCCTCCTTTGTCGTGTAATTTTATTATGAAACGTGCCCTGACAATCGAAGATTTTTTGGAAAAAATAAATCAGTTGCCTGAAGTCAATAATGTGTATTTCTAATCCTCGGGAAAATAAATTTTTTCTTCTATGCAAATCCAGGTGCACGTTCGAATTAAATGGCCTCATATCATTCCCTAACCTGCATGCACGCTTTCCAACACCTAACATGCGTCTAAGAGTAAAACTTCTTCTACAAGCGTGCTCCCAAAAAGAAATGGGACACAAATATTTTGAAACACACTTCTCTTCCTTCTTTAGTTTTTCCCCTTTCACTCTGAAGTGCCTTCCGCCTGTATGGTAAATCTCCACAGTGAACGGCCTTACTTTAAAATATTCTCATTCTTATTTTTTCATCCATATTTAGAAATAACTTGTTTTTATTAGAAAAACGTAGGTTCTTTTAAGGCTTTTGCTTTTAGATTTTTCCTCTCTTTTAAAAGTGCATTGAATTAGTATTTGAAATATTTTAGCCAAAATAAACTAAGGCGCCAATGTCTTTTACATATCAAATTCTCGTTGCCCCCTATCAAGCAAAAAATGTTTATAATAATAATATTTTTTTATTTTTTAAAGAGCAACATGTCTGCCACAACTTTTGGTGAATGTGTCACCCTATATTCGAGGTGAACGTGATTTTTTAATGGCTTCGATGTGTGCTCTTTTAATACATTCATCCCTTTTGGGGGCGAACATCCGTTTCACCCTTTTTTAGAGGTGAACGTGATGTTTACCTTTCTAACAATGCGTTGACCCGATGATTCCCTCTGCTTGCTTCATTTGTTCACCCTCAAAATGTGCTTAAGGCATTGTGCTTTTCCCTTGGAAAAAAATGTCTAGAAGCCTTTTCATTTTTTATATCGAATGCACTGTTTGAGAGGGGTGAAAGCACTTTCAAATTTAATTATGTATCACTTGTTTTTTCAATGATGCCTTCCTTGCTAGAAACTTTGTAACACTGTATTCTTAGCCAAAATATTTTAATAAATAAATTTGGGATGACACTGATTTAAAAAAGCAACACTTTTACCTCGTTTTCTTTGCTTTTCTTCTTTCTCTCCTTTTTTATATATATCACCATATAAAGCAAATAAAATGCTAATAAAAGAATATGTACATATTTACAATATGGTACCTATTTAAAAACAAATCATTGAATATAGACCTTCAAATGAAGGCCATTCATTGGAATAAGAAGATACCAACCCTCCATGTCATGAAGATGATATGCATTCACTGAATTTACTAAAAAAATCTGAAAAAGGCCTTCCCAAATTGCATCAAACTTATGGTGTTTCCCTGTCTTGGCTTTATTTTTGTTTTATTTGAGAACTAAATCTCCCACCTAAAACTTGTGCTCAGTTGTTCTCTTTCCAAACCACTTCTACATTTCTTTAGTGTGATCAATGAATACCTGATAGGACTTTTCTCTATCTTCCTCCGACTACAATAGTTGTGCCAACCTCACACACATCAGATCATATTCTTCATCTTCATATTTAAATAACTGCAATGTTTGGAGCACTAGAATATCAATGTGAGTGGGAAAGATTACTTCTTTCCCATACACCAAAGCATATGGATAAGTTTTAATAGATTTTTTCATGGATATATGATCTACCCAAAGAGCCTGGTTCAAAAATAGGTGCCAACTCCTTTTATTATTTATAAGTGTCCTTTTTAAAATTTATAGCAATTTTTTATTGGTAGATTCGGCCAAGCCATTCCCTTGTGGGTAATAATTGGATGACGTATTGAGATAAATCCCATACTTGCTGGTGAATTCAGTAATTTTGGCTCCAATAAATGGATTTCCATTATTTATCACAATAGAATCTAGGACATTGAAACGGGTGATAAGTCCCTCTAGGAAAGATATGACAGTCACCTGATCTACCCTTTTGGTAGGAATAGCCTCTGCCCACTTGGTGAAATAATCAATCACCACCAAAATGTATTTATGTTCCGCAGAGGAATGTGGATCAATGAATCCAATGAAGTTAAGACCCCATTACTGAAAGGGTGCTTCTACTTGATTTTGGTGCAAGGATAGCACTCCTTTCATGGTCCTACCAACATACCATTGATAGTTATCATAGTTTTGACTTATTTTATGAACATCGACGAATAATGTAGGCCAAAAGTAACCAGATCGAATGATTTTAAAGGATATAAACCTTTCTGCATAATGGCCACCAAAGAGATAAGAATGAAACTCTTCCAATACTTTCTCCTTTTCTAACTCCACACATATGAGGATAACTCCATCAATATTCTTATGAAATAGCCCATTAGGCAACAAAACATATTTGAGTGCTTACAACCTGAATCTCTGACACTGTGAAGCATCAAGGTGTGGTGGATACTTCCTAGAAGTAAATAAGTCAATAAGCTTCTCTATCCATTCATGATTGCTTGCAATATTATTTACACAAATGCTTTCACCAACCTCTTCTTCTTGCATCAAAGACAATGATTATGACACTGCACTTTTAGCCAATTCCTGACAGAGAGCTCGTCTGCAAACTAACTTTGTCGATCAAATATTTACATCATACTCTTGAATTTTTGAGACCCAACCTGCTCTTTTGTTGCCTAGTTCTCCTTATTTTTTTATGAAATTGTATTTCTCCTGGTGAGGCACAATGACTTGTCTTAGAAAGGTAATTGGCTTCTAATATCCATCCTCTTGCTTCTGTGTTAAAACTGCAGCATAAATCTCTTGCTCACCCATCGCATAAAGAATGAAGTCTTTTAAATAATCAAGATTGATCAAAACTAGAGCTTGGGTAATTCTTTCCTTGATATCCTAAAAATCTCATCTTCTGGCTTCTATCCATTTAAACTCATAATTCTTTTTTAAGAGCTCATTCATAGGTTTCACTGCCTGAGCAAAGTTAGCAATAAATTTGTGAATGAAATTTGTTTGGCCGAAGAAAGATTGTAGATTCCTTTTTTTGGAGGACAATGGTAACTTCAGAAGCACCTCTGCTCTCGTGGGATCAATTACCAACCATTCTTGTGAGATCACGTGACCCAATAATTTCCCCTCTTTGACAACAAATATTGACTTCTTCAGATTAGTAGAAATCTTGAACTCATGGTATTTCTTAAACACCTACCTCAAATGAGAAACGTGGTCTTCTCTACAATGAAAAAACATAGTCATATCATCAATATAGATTACAATAATTCTATTCAATAACTCATCGAAAGCAATGTCCATGACCCTATGAAAGGTAGTGCTAGATTTTGAGAGTCCAAATGGCATCCTTTGATAGGCAAACATGCCCCAATTGGTAGTGAATGTCATTTTATGTTGGTCTTCATCCTTCATCCATATTTTATTATAACCAGATAAACCATCTAAAAATAAAAATCTCTTCGCATCGACAACTACATGGAGGATTTGATCAATCTGTGGTAGAGGGTAGTGATCCTTTAGTGATGCCTGGCTCAGGTTGCAAAAATCAACACACAACTGAATATCTCCATTCTTATTTTGTACTAGTACTAGGTTCACCACCCATGTTGAGTGCTTAATTGGGTAGATTATATTTGCCTCTAAAATATTTAGTAGTTCCACCTTCATTAGTACTTCTATCTTGGGTTTGATGGACTGTTTTTCTGTCAAAAAGGTTTTAATCCCTCCTGTAGCTCAATGGTGTGTTGGATCACGTTCTTGTCATATCCCTTTAAAATTTCAAATCTTGATATCTCCATGCAACAATGTCAAGGTACTCGTACCATAAATTCTTGATGTCTTCCAATTATTTTGGCATACATTCAGTTTCGATTTTCATGATATTCTTAGGTTCTAGATGTAGCTCCTTATATTCCTTCGCATCTACCTTGATTATGTGCTTCTCGGCCCTATAATTTTGATAAAATAAACTTTCCAATGAAATGAGTCCCCTAGGAATGTGATTATTTTCAATTGTATCATCCCCTCCATCTCTTATTCTACAAGCATTCTATCATCTGCACTTGTAGCTTCCTTGATCATAAAATTGACTATTTTCTCATCATTGTCAAATACTTGCCAATAGATGTTCTTTTCATGGAGTGAAGGTCTATAGATCACCCTGACAGTCTTGGGCTTTCTGACTACTTATTCTGTAGGAGAATAATTTACACCAAGAGAAGCCAAAATATTTGCATGTTTGTTCTACTCCCAAGAGATCACCTAAATGTTCAAGGCTATGAAAGAGTCGAATATATCCCACACTTTATTGTGATAGAATTTCAGGTAATGTTGTTTGGACACACATATGTTTGCGGTTTGATTAACAATAAGCTCAAAGTCACCAAAAATTTACTACTTTATGCCTAACTTCTTAGCCTTCTTTAATCTGAGACACAATGCTTCATATTTGGCCACGTTATTGGTGCAACTCCAATTCAATCTATAATAATAAGTCTTCTATAACCCCATGGGAGAAATTAGAACAATACTGGCCCCTACACCATTCTTGCATCTAGTGCCATCAAAAACAAGCTTTCATAATTGATCCACAATAGGGTTTGGGGAATCAAGGACTTTTTTTTCAATCTGCTCAGGTTTGGTTATCGTATAAAAACCAATGTCTATTTCAATCATTGCATTAAAATCCATGAGCGAGAATTCCTCCTCAAGGTGAAGTTCACCAAGCACTTCTTCCATTAAGTCAACTTCTTCGAATTCCTTAGTCATCATATTATCGATTCCTGGAGATTTTTCTTCTTCCTCCAGCTTTTCAATATGAAAAGTCAATGGATTTTCATTATATATGTGAATCCTATTTCCTTTAAATGGAATTTCTAGATGCGAGTAATCCAAGGAAAGGTATCCTCCTAGCTTTGTTGTGAACTCTCTTGAGAGGCACATGCTAAATTATGGTTCTAGTTCAACCACCACTACTTCTTGGATAACAGTAATTTGTGACATGCTATGTAGAACGATGGGGATATCCTTGATTACTCATACCATATTAACTGGAGTCCCATATAGCTACAACACTCCTGGGCTACTTATTGTATATTCTATTCCCATTATTTTGCATACTAACTTTGGCATGATAGTAGTCACGAAACCAAAATCTATCATGCAATTGTGTACAATCCACCCCTCCATTCTGAGTGACAAATAAAATGGGGGTGGTCTATTATTTCCAGTGGCTAAATTTGGTAATGTCTATGGCAACACTATCTGATAAGGAATTTTATTTTGATATTTTGTAGTCTTAAGAGACTCTTGTAGCAAGTCAACTTGTCGAGGCAACTGTAGTGCATCATACAAGCTCACTTTAGTTGGTATCTTCTTCATTTCTTCCATAATATTATAATCAAATGATCTTAGATCCTTTTCTTCTACAACCTGCTCATACTTGTCCTAGTACTACTAAATTTCTTCCACCCTTTGTTGCTTAGTCAACAATGGGTATTTGAGGCATTCCTTGGCTTGTTATTTCATCTCATTTTGCATTTGGGCAACTTCTATAGGTTGTGAAGTTGATGCATTTGTTTGTATATTTTATTTAGCTTGCTTGGGTAGCAAGTATTTCACCAAGATAGAGTCCTACTGCTTAGTCGTTGTACCATGCATCTTCGCAGGTGGCTACACTTTTTTGTTTTACATCTTTGGTTCCACAGACACCTTCAATGGTTCTAGATCAGTTGGATCTATAGTTACTGGCTTCTTTTTGAATCTTGTGAGAACCAAAACTTTCTCCAAGGATGGCAGCATAAAATTATGATCAGCTTCCCTAATCATGTTGACTTATCTGTCAGGTAAACTTTTTGCAAGTGTCTACACATAGTTAAGGTGCACTATTCAAGTTTCTTCTCCATGAGGATCGTTGCACATTGAACACCAGTACATATTTTCTATCATGCTAGTCTCTTCATTTTCTAACACTATTGTGCTCTTCTCAGGGCCTCTACTAACAGATGCTTTCTCTTGAGTAATCAATGGAGTTTGAAATCTCCTCGACTGAAATTCAGACTCGGCATACTTATTCCTTATTGTCGTAAGCTCATTTGATATCTTCCTTAAGGCTAATTTATTAGATTTCACCTCTTGTAATAATACCATGTAGGGATTAGGATTGGGGAGTGCAGGAGGCACTAGTAAAGGTATATGTGCTGGTGGTGCGGGTAATGGTAGTGGGACTGGTGGCACTGGAAATGCTAGAAAAGGAATAGGTGTGGGTAATTATGGTACTACTGAAGTGGGTAACTACATAAATATCAGCATAGGAAATTATGGGATAGGAATCAAAGTAATTTAGGGTGGACCCGAGCTCCATGAGGTAACTGGGTACATAGAAGGCATGGGCTATGAAAACACACTTGAATACAAATGATATGAAAGATCAAGAAGAATAGGCATCATCATTTTTGGAGGAATATTGCCTATGGTGATCAAGTCATGTTTAGATTTCTAGGCTTGTCTATACATATCAAGGAAGGTATTCACATTGGTTTGCCAAAAAACCATGCCAATGTTAGTGTTAAATACCCTAAGGTAATAGAATGCAACTTGTTCGTGCGTGGGCCGCAAACCATCGGGAACTCTTTATCAACTTCGAAAAAACCTAAAATTGAAATCAACTATATCCTCTTGTGGATGTCTTTGGATCATTGTAAACTGATGCAACAAGGATAACAAGTCAGCTTGTTCATGGAAATTCTTGATCAACAATTTTTCCAACTGGTCCCATGTGGCGATGGTAGTAGGTGGTAAGGACCGATACCAATATAGCAACTTTCCTCTTAATGACAACACTAGAAATTGTACCATTATGTCTTCATTAGTAATACCATGGATTGTATCCAAAGAAGCCACATATTGAATATGCTCATAGGTAGTTTTACTAGTGCCATAATAAGTCAAAAAAGCCTTCAAAATTGCTTGAGGCATTATATTTTGTGCTTGTAAATTCAAGGCCCCTGAACTATTCCATGCTGGGAACTACCTTGGTGGTTGTTGTTGTTGTGGTGGTGGGCTCTAATCCATGTGACCTGGTGTGTAAGGTGGAGCTTGAGGAACACTAGTGGCAGTACTAACTAGATTTGTGGGAGAAAAAAATACACTAGCTAGTCATGAGGATGATATCGATTATGTATGAGATATGTGAGGTAAGGATGATGTACAACATAAAGTTACCAATTGAGGATGTTATCCTAATATTTGAATATCAAGTTCATAGAATTAAATAGGGTCTTTGGGATTCTTTTCCTTCAATCTCATAATCATGAAACACAGCTTTCACTATCTTCACATTTGAAGGTTTTCTAGGTACAATCAATTCGCCAAATTTTCTAACTATTCAACACGAAGGCAAACATCAAACCTTAATACTTTCAAAAGTGGAACTTTCGATTTCCCATAGGGCATACCAAAAATTGTTGATAAAATATCTGCCTAATCAACAAAACTATGTTTGTGCACCCTAGATATGGCCAACATTGAATGATTGGAGGAAAGGAATGTCCTCCGTATCAATCTCCAGAGAGAGTTGGCTCCCAAGCTAAATCCTACACTGGTTGAAGACTAGAGTTGAAGGAAAGAAATTAGGAATTGCAAAAAAAGATGGGAAATATGGCCTATATTTCCCATATCTTTCTGCAATTCCTAATTTCTTTCCTACAACTCTAGTCTTCAACTGGTGTAGGATTTAGCTTTCCAGCAACTCTAGTCTTCAACCAGTGTAGGATTTAGCTTGGGAGCCAGCCCTCTTTAGAGATTGACACGGAGGACATTCCTTTCCTTCGGTTATTCAATGTTGGCCATATCTAAGGTGTACAAATGTAGTTTTGTAGATTAAGCATATATTTGACCAACACTCCATAAGTCAATGATGCTCAAATAATCAAACACACCTCGTGCGCCTAACCCTCAACCTTAGGCAATTAACATTTTAATCAATGCTTACCAAAACTATAGTGAAGATATTAAAAAAAAACACCTCCTACCTGCCAATGCACTCATGCTACTTAGGCTACCACTAG
This sequence comes from Wollemia nobilis, assembly GCA_028583015.1. Taxonomy (NCBI): domain Eukaryota; kingdom Viridiplantae; phylum Streptophyta; class Pinopsida; order Araucariales; family Araucariaceae; genus Wollemia; species Wollemia nobilis. Next base: position 1,980,565 of record JAQPPZ010017129.1, read on the forward strand.
GCAAACCACCCACATGAAAATAAATGTGCACAGCTTACACCTTATCCTCCACAATTTTCCTTGCCAAAAGAAAATTGATAAAAACTATTACTACTTAGATTTGAAAACATGACCTGTTGTCTACCCTATGCATTAACACTACCCAATATACCATTAGGCCAACTGCCTAGCTGGAGATAAGATCACATGATCTTATATTTCAATCACCCAAATCCCTTTCTATGCTTAAAGAAATATGTCTTCTTCTTCTTACGACACACATGCAGGAAACTTGAATTATTCACTTGAAATGTGCATAGAACACACAACCTTAGGGTACAAAACTTTATCCATATTAATATGGATTTACCACCATGCTAAGGACTTCGATGCTTAGGAGTTTTAAAAAATGAACTTTTGAATGATGGCACCAAAACCCACTTTGGGTTATAAAATAATATAATTTAAAATATTATAATTATTTTATAATTTTACCTTAGTCTTTAACCTTTTAACTTTAATATTATAATATTAAAATATTAAAATATTATTTCCTTTTTTAGCCTTAGTCACTTGCTTCCTTCAGTATTTTTAAACTAGGGCCTTCAACCTTTTAACCAAACACTTGGAGCTTTGTCCCAAACCTCTTGGGCTTAAAATATAAAAAATATAACCCTCTTTTTATCAATTTCCTTGCACTGAGAATGATCTTTGCCTTGCATTTTAACCATATTATAGACCTTATCTTTTTGCCATGTCGAGATATCAATTACAACCAATCTCATTAACCTATGACCTCAAAAATTTGACATCAATGAAAATAATATACTCAAAATTTCCAACAGGCACAGATGCTCTATACTCTCCAACGCACGTAAAGACTCAAGCACTGAACATGAAGACATTACACATGTTTGGAAGGAGTTACACATTCTTGAGAGGAGTTAAAAACCTCATTATTACAAGGTTTACGTTGAAGGCATCTATAAAAAATATTTCAAATGAAACTTGTCACAAACTGCAAGCAACTCATCCTATTTAAGGTACTAAGTAGGTTAAACAAGCAGACGAAAGACAATACATAGATCATATAGAAGTAGAAGACTACTTTCTAGCCATACACCATTCAAAGGTGTAAGAAGTGCATTTAAAGAAATTTCATAAACCAGCACTAGAATTTAGCAGGTGAAAGCATATTTCAAGGAGGAGGAGTGCCATACGAGGGAGAAGAATGCAGGTCAAAGAGGACTTTGACTCCCAAATCACCTACGTTCTAGCATTGAAGACAAGTAATTCCAAATCATCTCCATTAGAACCAAAGGTAACCTTAATATTATTGTTATATCCAACCAGAAAGAGTGTCATACAATGAGGAGATTTAGCATCCAAAGGTAAGGTTTAATCCCATTTTATTATTTCTTTTATTTTTGTAGATATAAGGATTATAATCTAAGGTTGAAACTTAGATTTTGAAAGAAAAATATTTGAGGGATAACTTATCAAATTGAAATAATATTTGCAATTTAACCTAGTAGAAATAAGGAATTCTATGTGGATTAAATTCTTTAATATTTTCAAATATTGTTAATTTTCTAATTTTCCAAATTTGGGAGTGATAAGGGTTACAACATCAAACTAGGTTATTGGAAATTAGAAACATTTGAATAAAATCCTAGGGGTTACAAAAGAGGTTATTAAATATTTTTTCTTAAGGTTGGAAATTTATAATTTACTTGTCTCAAAATTTCTAAAAAGGGACAAAATAAATCCAACATTAAAACCTCTTCAAAATTGGAAAAAGTGCTTAGTTCAACTAGGAGTAATAAGGTGTTAGAAAAGTTGATTTTTGATCTTTACAAAACTGTACAAAATCAACCATAAATTGAACTATATTTTACAAAAGCACTATATCATACTCCAAAATAATTAGGGAGTCATAAGGCATTCTACAAAACTTGATAATAATATCTATCAAATATTATCAAGTTGGGAAGATATAAGCTTTCTTCAAAATCTAAAATTAGGTGTTCATACTCTCATTACTAGGGAGACATAAGGAAGCCTACAAACCTAAGGATTAATAAAGGTTTCATAAAATCAAGCTTATATACTTCAATAAGGTATCATATATAGGGAGCTATAAGAAAGACTACAATTCTATCTCATTTCTTCAAATTTAACCTCTTCAAATGGGTAAAGGAATGTCATACAATGAATGTAAAACTTGCTTCAACAAGAACCAGTTCACAAATCATGAACACATGTGGTATGTTGACTTAGGAGCCTGATGCAGGAGCATCCAGTGGTAGCAGCACAATCTTGCAACAAAAGAAATAAAAGAGTGAAACAAAAAAAATACAAAATACTCTGTGTGGAAAGTTGTCGCGATATCGCGACATAAAAGTTGTCGCGATATCGCGATGCATTTTGAACCAAGCCGAGAGCCACACGCAAGTTTCACGATATCGTGACATAAAAGTTGTCGTGATATCGTGATAAACTCAGAACAAAGCCAAGAGCCAACCGCAAGTGTCGCGATATCACGACATAAAAGTTGTCGCGATATCACGACAACTTCAGAACAAAGCCAAGAGCCAACCGCAAGTGTCGTGATATCGCGACATAAAAGTTGTCACGATATTGTGACAAACTCAAAACAAGTCGAGCATAAAATGCAAGTGTCATGATATCGCGACATAAAAGTTGTCGCGATATCGCGATGAACTTGAACAAAGGCAAGAGCAAACCGCAAGTGTCGCGATATCGTGACATAAAAGTTGTTGCGATATCGCGACGAACTTTGAACAGAGGTTAAAGCAAATAACAGTTGTCGCGATATTGTGATGAACTTTGAGTAGAGGTGAAAGCAAATGAAAGTGTCGTGATATCGCGACACATTGGCAAACAAGGACAAAAGCCAAAAAAGTGTCACGATATCGTGACATGTTGGCAAAGAATGACCAAGGCCGAAAAAATGTCGCGATATCGCGATAGATGGACTAAAAGGAAAAAGTGTCACGTTTTCACGACCCGGCTAGGAGAGAGAAGGGCGGGTTGAAGAGATGTCACGATATTGCGACATGTTACTTTTTCATGGACTGTTACAGAATGACTTTTGACAGTTGCCCGAAGTTGTTACGACAGTTCCAAGGGACTGTTGCAGCGGTTACAGGGACAGTTAAGAACGGCGATTATAGCAAGAATCTGCCATTATAAAAAAGAGGTTGCTCGAAGGATTGCGGAGGCTAGAAGGATGAAGACTGTGGCTTCTTTTGCATTTTTTTATACTTTGTAAATCTTCCATGGTTTGAAATTGTAATCTTTCCATGCTTTGAAATAAAAATTAAGTCTTTTTCATTGTGTTAAAATTTGGCTCCCCATCAAGTGGTATCAGAGCGAGAAGATTCTGAGTATGTAAGAAGAGCGCTGAACGTGAGGCAGCTTGCACCAGGATCTGGGGTTAAGGGTTCTGAGAAGAAGTGAAGAAAAATGTCGCCATGAAGAAATCGTGGTGCTGGAAGGAACGTGGTTCCTGAAGGAGACTTTCGAGAATTGCAGAGGCAAGTGCAGGCCCTACAAGAAGAATTACGAAGAGGAGTAGAGCCAAGAGGAGAAGACCAAAGCAATGATGAATCTTGCAGAGTTGATGACCCGTCAAAATAAGAAGAAGAAGCAATGAGTGCTGCAGAGTCCCAAATGATTAAAGCCATTTCTCAAATTTGGAAAAGGCCGAAGATAGACATATCCACATATTTTGGAAATTTAAATCTAGAAGAGTTGATTGACTGGATCAACGATATGGAAGAGTATTTCGAATATGAGGAGGTTGAAGATCCAAATCGGATAAAATTTGCAAGAACAAAGTTGAAAGGCCATGCTGGCATATGGTGGAAAGGAGTGCAGCTAGAATGAAATCGAAGAGGAAAAGAAAATATCACCAGGTGGGATCGAATGGTTGAAAAACTGAAATGGCAGTTTATTCTAGCAGATTACGAATTAGATCTGTTGAGGAAAATGCAGAGTTTGCGATAGTCCAAAAAGTTTGTTAAAGAATATACAGAGGAATTTTTTAAAATTTCCATCAGAACTGGCCACACAGAGGCAAATAAAGAGAGAGTAGCCCATTACATTAATGGGTTGAGAACCAACATACAAGAAGAATTGAGTTTGGTTCAAATGAGCACCATTGAATATGCTTACCAGTTTGCTCTGAAGGTGGAAGAGAAACTGAATCTTAGATTTGACAGTAAACAGAGAGGAAGAGGTCGTGGTGGAAGAACTGGTGGCAGAACCAGTGGAGGTAAATATGACGACCAGAAGCAGACTAGTGAAACAAGCAATCACCAGGAATAGAAGGAGGAGAATGCCTACCGACCCCGTAATTAGAACAATTATTATCAAAGGGGACGAGGTAGAGGTGGACGTAGATATGGAAGAGGCAAATTTCATGGAACCTATTTCAATTGCGGGGAAGAGGGGCATCGATCATATGAGTGTCCCAAACACCAAGAAACATTGAACAGAAGGCCTGAAGGTAATGCTAGAGCTATGGTTGTTGATGATGGTGTTGAATTGGAGCACTCTAAAGAAGTAGAGCGAGGAGAAGTGATGATCACAAGGAGAACCTTGTTGAATGAAGAGAGGGAACCAGACCAGCGAAAAAGCCTATTCGGCATGAGGTGCAAATGTGCAGGTAAAATCTGTAATATTATTATTGATAATGGTAGTACAGATAATTTGGTCTCAGAGGATATGGTGACTAAGTTAAAGCTAGAAAGAAGGCAGCACCCGCATCCATACCGGATTGCATGGTTGCAGAAGGACCATAGAGCATTGGTCAGTGAACAATGATTGGTCAATTTTCAAATTGGAAGATACCAGGATGAGGTCCTGTGTGATATTTTGCCGATGGATGCTTGCCATTTGTTGTTGGGAAGACCATGGCAATTTGATAGACGTGTGGCACATGATGGGCATGCAAATACCTATTCCCTGACAAAATATGGAGTGCACCACAAACTGAAGCCATTGAAGGAGGTTGAGGAAAAGGTATGCAATAATGCTAGAATTTTTTTAGTAGATGGCAAAAAAAAATTGGATGGTCTAAATAGGGATTCAATGTGTTATGCATTAATTCCTACTATAAAGAGAGAAGAAACTACAGACATTCCAGTAGAAGTTGAACATCTTTTAGCAAAATTTCCTGATATTATATTAGACAATGTGCCTGAGGGTTTGCCACCAATGAGGAAGATTAGTCATCAGATTGACTTAATGCCAGGATCTATCTTACCCAATAAGGCCGCCCATAGAATGTCTCTTGTAGAAAATGAAGAGTTGAACCGCCAGGTTCATGAATTGTTGAGGAAGGGTTTGATTCGAGCAAGTTTGAGCCCTTGTGCAGTATCGACAGTACTTGCACCAAAGAAGAATGGTGAATGGTGAATGTGCACTAATTCCCGAGCCATTAATAAAATTACCATTAAATATCACTTTCCATTACCTAGAATGGAGGATATAATGGATTGTTTGAGTGGAGCTAAATACTTTACTAAGATTGATTTAAAGAGTGGATATCACCAGATACACGTCAGAGAGGGTGACGAATGGAAGACAACCTTTAAAACCAAAGAGGGTTTGTATGAGTGGTTAGTTATGCCATTTGGATTGACTAATGCACCCAGTATGTTCATGAGGCTAATGAATGAGGTATTGCGGGACTTCCTGGAAAAGTTCGTGATAGTTTATCTGGATGATATTTTAATTTTTAGTAAAACATTGGACGAGCATTTGATGCATGTTCGGATAGTTTTTGAAAAACTGCGAGAGGAGCAGTTATTGATAAATATACAAAAGTGCAATTTTGTACAAAAATATTTGATATACCTAGGGTTTGTCATCTCGAAGGAGGGTCTGAAAATGGATCCTGAGAAGGTGAAGGCTATCATTGAATGGCTTGCCCCAAGGAATGTGACAGAGGTAAGATCATTTCATGGTCTTGCAAGTTTCTATAGAAAGTTTATTAGAGACTTTAGTAGTATTTGTGCACCCCTAACAGAAACTATGAGAGGGGATAAGAAAGAATTTAAGTGGACTGCCAAGGTAGGTACCAGTATGGACATATCGAAGAAGAAAATGATAGAACAACCCATTCTAGCACTTCCAGATTTTAATAAAGTGTTTTAGGTTGACTGTGATGCCAGTGGCAGTGCCATTGGAGCCGTATTGAGCCAAGAAGGTAAACATGTTGCATACTTTAGTGAAAAATTGAATGATGCTAGAAATAAATACTCTGTTTATGATCAAGAATTCTATGCTATAATTCAGGCTCTTAAGAAATGGAGACATTATTTGCTAGCCAAAGAGTTTGTTTTATATACTGACCATCAAGCTTTGCAGTATATAAATAGTCAAGGTAAACTTAACCAACGACATTTGAAGTGGGTTGAATTTCTGCAGAGTTATACCTTTGTCCTGAAGCATAGAAGTGGAAAATCTAATAGAGTTGCAGATGCCTTGAGTTGAAGGCATAATTTTTTGATTGAAATGAGAGTGTAAGTTGTTGGGTTTGATGAACTCAAGAGTTTATACCCAGAGGATCCAGATTTTGTAGAGGCATGGACGGCATGTTTGTCTCCTACTACTATGGATCGCACTAAGTGGTTGGATTTTATGATCCAAGATGGGATGCTATTTTGGAAGAACCAGTTGTGCATTCCACAAAGTTCCATGAGGGAAAATTTGATCAAAGAGAAACATAGCGGAGGACTAGCAGGGCATTTTGGTCAAGATAAGACCATTGCTCTCGTTAGTGAGAATTACCATTGGCCACAGTTGCAGCCGGATGTGACCAAATTTGTGTAGGGTTGTAGAGTGTGCCAGATGGCGAAAGGAGTCAGCCAGAATACAGGAATGTATTAGCCATTACCTGTACCCGAGAGACCATGGGAGGACATCAGTATGGATTTTGTTCTTGGTTTTCTAAGGACAGAACGTGGAAATGACACCATTTTTGTTGTCGTTGACAGGTTTTCAAAGATGGCCCATTTTATTCCATTCTAGAAGATAAGTGATGTTCATATTGCAGGCTTATTTTTCAAGGAGGTCGTACGACTTCATGGTCTACCCCAAAGCATTGTCTCGGACAGAGATACCAAATTTGTGGGTTATTTCTAGAGAACTCTGTGGAAGAAGCTAAAAATAGAATTGAATTTCAGTTCTACATACCACCCGCAAACTGATGGATAGATCGAAGTAGTCAATAGAAGTTTGGGTAATCTTCTACGATGTCTAGTAGGAGATAAACCCAAGGGTTGGGATCTAATTTTACCGCAGGCAGAGTTTGCTTACAATAACTCTGTCAATCACAGTACTGGTAAATCCCCATTCCAGATAGTGCATGGGAACAGCCCGAGAAACACTTCTGAGTTGAGGCCAATGGATAAAGGTGACAAGCGCAGTGCTGAAGCTGAAGACTTTGCAGCACACATGAAGCATTTACATGAAGAGGTCCAACAACGTATCAGTAAAATGAATGCTATGTACAAATCTAGAGCAGATCAGAAGTGGCATTTCAAGGAATTCCAGATAGGAGATGAAGTCATGGTTCACTTACGCAAGGAACATTTTCCTAGAAAAACCTACAATAAGCTAAAGATGAAGAGGTTTGGCCCATGCCGGATCATAGGTAAACGAGATTCAAAAAATGCCTATGAAGTAGATCTACCAAGTGAGCTAAATATTTCACCTATTTTCAATATTTTAGACTTGGTCGAATATCATGAAGGAAGTTGTAGCGAGCCACCCTGTCTGGATCTGTGGAACATTCTAGCATCCACTCCAGACAAAGAAGAAATCAAAGACATACTTGACACTCGTGAAGGCAGAAGTACCCAAAATAGGCAATATTCGGAGTATTTGGTCAAGTGGAAAGGTCGACCTGTCGAAGATGCAACATGGTTGTCCAAATCATAGGTTGATCGCTTGGGTTTTCCTTTGACCATCCAGAAGTGAGGATCACTTCTCAATCTACCCCGGGTGTCTGATGCAGGAGTATCTAGTGGTAGTAGCACAATCTTGCAATAAAAGAAATAAAAGAGTGAAACAAAAAAAACACAAAATACTCTAAGTGTGGAAAGTTGTCGCGATATCGCGACATAAAAGTTGTCACGATATCCCGATGCATTTTGAACCAAGCCGAGAGCCACATGCAAGTGTCGCGATATCGCAACATAAAAGTTGTCGCGATATCGTGACAAATTTAGAGCAAAGCAAAGATCCAACCACAAGTGTTGCGATATCGTGACATAAAAGTTGTCGCGATATCATGACAAATTCAAAGCAAAGCCAAGAGCCAACCGCAAGTGTCGCGATATCACGACATAAAAGTTGTCGTGATATCACGACAAACTCAGAACAAAGCAAGCGCAAAATGCAAGTGTCACGATATCACGACATAAAAGTTGTCACGATATTGCAACGAACTTGAACAAGGGCAAGAGCAAACCACAAGTGTCACGATATCGCGACATAAAAGTTGTCACAATATCGTGATGAACTTTGAACAGAGGTTAAATCAAATAACAGTTGTCACGATATCGCGACGAACTTTGAGCAGAGGTGAAAGAAAATGAAAGTGTCGCGATATCGCGACACATTGGCAAACAAGGACAAAAGGCAAAAAAGTGTCACGATATCATGACATGTTGGCAAAGAATAACCAAGGCCGAAAAAATGTTGCGATATCACGACATATGGACTAAAAGGAAAAAGTGTCACGTTTTTGCGACCCGGCTAGGAGAGAGAAGGGCGGGTTGAAGAGATGTCATGATATCGCGACATGTTACTTTTTTGCGGACTGTTACAGAACAACTTTTGACAGTTGCCCGAAGTCCTTACGACAGTTCCAGGCGATCATTGCAACGGTTACAGGGATAGTTAAGAACGGCAGTTACAGCAAGAATCTACCATTATAAAAAAGAGGTTGCTTGAAGGATTGCGGAGGCTAGAAGGATGAAGACTATGGCTTCTTTTGCATTTTTTTGTACTTTGTAAATCTTCCATGGTTCGGAATTGTAATCTTTCCATGCTTCAAAATAAAAATTAAGTCTTTTTCATTGTGTTAAAATGTGGCTTCCCATCAGAGCCAGTAATAATATGGAAGGAAATATACAATGGTTTGATTGTCTTGAAGTCACTAAAGGTTACAAACTAATAATTGTAGAAAGTCAAACTTATCCTATACATGGATATGGATGTGTAATATCTAGAAAATTATTTTTAAATCTTCTACTACAAAAAGTATTGTATGTTCTTAGATTAACATGTAATCTCATTTCAATAAGCAAGCTAGTAGATTCAATGGAAATCTCACAAGATATTGTGGTGTTTCAAAATGATACTAACATATTTACAAAGGAACATGTTGAATAAAATGAAGAACCAGTACACCAAAAATGTAAGCACAAAAGGATAAAAAACAAAAGGAGAGGGGATAATTGCACCATACCCTACTCATTCATCAATAATCAGAACCAAATGAAGATACTTGCAAAGAGTTCTATAAAGGTGGCTGGATAGAAGACAAGGATGATGACTCTGAAAAAGCCAAAGATCATCCAATGAAAGAAGAATTTATAGCTTTAGATACAACTTACTCTACATCATATGAAGAAACATATTACCTGTTGAACCTGAATATAAAAAATGAAAAAGAAGAGTACAAATCTCAAGATGATGAAGAAGAAGATCCATATTAAAGACTAAAGTCTTTAATACCCAAATAATGTAATACATGGGGGTGTTAGAAATAGAGTATATTACATAATTTGGGTCATATAAATGTATCTTCCAAGGTACATAATTAGGACATTAGATTACTTTAGGGGGAAGTTATCTAGTTACTTCATACAATGTAATAAATGCACAAGTGTCAATGTGCAAGCTATATATGTGCAAGTTGTCCCTTGCACAACTAAGCAGAGTTTTAGCTAAGAAATCTATCTTCCTATATAAGAAATGCCTCATTTTTAGATAAATATCGAAGTAGATAGAGTCAGGGACATAGTAGCTTAGAGGTTATTATAGTTCTTTGTGGATCACCATCCAGTGGTGATGGGTGCAATGTATTTTAGTAGCTTTATTAATGGAGTTTTCATTTCCTTCATAGCTGCATTGTATTCATTTATATCATTTCTATTTATTGCATATCTCAGTCATCTAGAATATTTATTTTCTTTTATATTATTTTGCATATCATGATTGTTATCTCCTTGTGGCCATTACATCAAAATCTAACATTTAGGGGTGTTTTTGCCATAAATATGTGCTCGTAAGGGTGTAATTCCCTTTTTACAAAGCAAGGATGGTGTTTTTGTTCTTCATACCATGAGCAAGTTGGATGGTGGGATTTTTTTATGTTGTTATCACCAATGGAGTTGAATTGATTTGAGACCCTTCAAAGACCTACACACAAGCAAAAATACAATATGTTAGTAGCACCTATTTAGAAGCATGTAAAACAAATTAAAGACAAATGCAATTGAAATGTGAATGTGTATGTGTGATGTAGATATGCAAACTTAAAATGTGTATGATGATTGCTTGAAGTGTAGATGTTCTTGTAGGCTAGAGTAATTTTGGTAACATATCCCCATGTGACTTCATGTGTTCTTGAAAATAAAGGAAATATGAGGGGTAATTTATAGAATTTGAGCAAGGGCTAGGGTGAGGTGGATCGTAGGTGAGTGGGAATCTAGGTGGCATGACTTGGAAACCATGTGGTAAGGTTAGGTGGTTGTATATTTCTAGGGAACCCCATGTGGAATGGGGGTACACATTCCTTAATGAATGCCTTCGGGTGGAGATATTTCTCACCCACTCAAGGCCATAAATGATCCTAGGGAGAAGGGTCCTTGGAAAATGGGGAAGGAATTAAAAGTTCCTCTTTGGTGCACATTGGATAAAGGGCAAGAGAATTAGAAATTCCTAAAAATATGATGTGGAGAGGGTAGGACATGTAGGATTAAATGGGGGGTTGACTTGGAGTGGATATGGAAATTTTAAATTCATAAAATTGCATGGGGATATGTGGGAGGATGTAGGAGGATTTGGGAGTTAAATGAGAGGGAATTCCCATGGGATTTCCTAGGTATTGAGGGGGATTTGCCTTAGATTTTAGGGATTATATTTGGAATTTAAAATTCCTTTTGTCATTCCCCTTGGGATTGGGTTGTGGATTAGAAAGGTGATTAGGGCCTAATGGGGGGCTTAGTGGGGGGATTAGGTGGATAAGATGGGTTATGGGAATTTTGAGGGGAGAGATGGAAATAAATAATGGGATTAGGTGAAAATTGGGAAATTAGGGAAACTAAGAGAGAAAATTAGGGAAGATTAGGGAAATTGAATAATTAAGGATTTTAGGGAAAAAGAGGAAATTAGAAGAAAATAAATATTTTAAGTAACCTTAGAAGAACTTAGGGAAATTAGAGAAAATAGAATATAATTAGGAGGGCTAGGGAAATTTAGAAGAAATTAGGGAAAATTGCTAGAAATTAGGGAAAATTTGGACAAATTAGACCAAAAATTGGAAATTTGCAAGAATTGATCAAATTTGAGCGATTTTGGAAAAAATTGGGGATTTTGGAAAATTTGTGCAATTTTGATTGCAAATGATTAAAATTTGGTGTCTACAGATACCTATTTTTGTATTGTGTTGTGTGAAACACAATGTGGTGAAAAAATAAGAGACACTTGGATCATTGAATGCAAGTCTTTTACTTGTTACCTCAGCAAAAAGGTGAATGATCTTAAAAAATTTAGGGGTTTTACTTACGCCCTCAAGTGATGAGAAATTGGAAGATGAAATGGATTATAACAGTGAGTCGATTGATAAAAATATAAATGGTGAAGAGGCAAGTGAGAAAAATGGTTTTTGGCTTGATAAGGGTGACGTTTGGTTGCCCCAAATCAATATCAATGGAGGATTTCCCAGTCATAGAAGCAAAAAATATTTGTGAACCTTGTCATTGATAGATTTATGAGCATAGTGAAACAACTCTGCTAATCTAAAAACTAAACTACTAAGCTAGGAGTTCTAGTGTGAAGGTGATCGGATTCATGATGCTAAAATGAGAAGAGTCACTATGCTAAGGTGATTGAAATTGTTGTGCTAAAAATATGCTATGATCAAGAGTGCTAATTAAATAAAATGATATTTTTAAATAAGGTTCTTGGATATTAATAGATTCCAAAAATGGTTACTTGGATATTGATCTTATTTAGGGTATAATTTTATGAATTTTGTCTACCCTCTCAAGTGATGACTGGGTGGAAGATGTAATAGATGGTGGTAATGATTCAATTGATAAAAAAAGGAGTGGGTATGGCAATGGGAGAGTGGGTATGAGATGATCAAAGAATGATATTTGGCATGAAAATATGGTGAAATTGTGGCATTTTGTTTTTTGGTTTTTGTTGTTTTTTTGTTGATATGAGTGTCCTTATGGTAATCTACTCATCCTATTGTATTGCATGGATAACCAATTGCTACAACCTATAGGTGAACTAGATTAGATCACTGGGTACAAGGTTCACTCAAAAACCTACACTAAAAAAAACAATAAAATCTATGTTATGAAAGCAAGAAAATTATTTGCTAGAAAAATGAGAAAATGCAGGAAAGTAAATCTAAGTTATCCAATCAATAAATGCTAATATATGAAAGTGATAAAGTCTAGTCTATGAAAATAAATAAAATCTTATCTATGAAAGCAAGAGATTGCATGAAAGTAAAGCTCTAATCTATGAAAGTAATAAAGGACAAGAAAGTAGATCTAGTCTATTATGATTACTATGAGGGTCCTTATGGTAATATACTCATCCTACTGGATTGCATGGATAACCAATAATTGCAATTGCTAGGTATATAGAGTAGATTATTGGGTACAAGGTGCACTCAAAATGCTAGGCTAAGATAATCTATAGTGTAAGAAAGAAAATCTAATCTATGACACTACTTTTTGATGGGAGCGACCCTAAAATCTAATCTAATGTAAGCTATGAACATGAAAGGAAGCCTAATCTATGGCGATTCTTATTGATCATAGCAATCCCATGTTATAATATAATGTAACCTATGAATATGAAAGGAAGCCTAATCTATGGTGTTGCTTATTGATAGGAGCGACCTCAAGATCTTGAGAGGGAGCAACCTATATGCTAAGGATATGACTATGTGCCTAGCTGCTTGTAACTATGCTTGTGTCTAGGTGTTGGTGTAGGTGTGTTTTTGTGAAGAACACAAAACTTATACTGAGAGGGGGGTGAAAAATATAAGACTAGCTTTTAATTTTCTTTCTCAAACAATATTATCCAAAATATCAATGGCAATATCAATAACAGTAATCAAAGCAATGCATAAATCATCACACACAATAGAGACACCAAGTTAACGTGGTTCACCCAATGTGGGCTACTCCATAGAGAAAATATTTCACTAAAATTTTCTCACCAAATCTCTTGGGAATCCTTCCCTATTACAATGTTTATGGACCTTTGTCCAAAAGAGACACCAATATTCTAATCAAGTTCGTCGACACCAATCCACAGGAGACACCAATCCCCTCTACTGGTTTGTGGATATCTATACATAGGATAACTCCTCATTTTATTTGGTTGGTGATCTTCTAGAATACTACTACCTCCACTGCACTTGCTTGTGGATCTCTCTCCATGGAATACCTCTATTCTCACTTAGAAGACCTTTGTCCTCACTACCCTAGATAATGGATATCTATCTATTAGAGAATATTATCCTCTGCTCTATAGTCTCCAAAGCTTACTCTTAGTTCTTCTCAATATCTATCTCAAATTTGCACTAAATACTATCCTTAATCTAGCATAAATATGCTCAAAATTCTATCTTTGGTCTGGCATAAATATTCCCTCAAATATGCACCAAAATCTATCCTCAAATTTGTCCCCAAGACTTAACACAAATCTTGATAAAATCACAAATCAACTCTGCCCAGATCTTCCCGAAGCCTTAATACAAAGCTTAAACAAATCAATCAATTAATTACACTCTCAAGTCTTCTCAAAGACTTGTCTCAAATCTATTCATAAGTCCTCTTAAAAACTTGCTCAATATGCTCAACATGTCTTCACAAATATTTACCTTAAATTTTTCCAACAAGTCTTCATAAAGACTTACCTCAAATCTATCCAACAAGATCTCCGTAGAACTTGTACAATTTGCTCAACAAGTCTTCACCAAGACTAACCTCAAATCTACTCAACAAAAATTCACCAAGATTTACCTCAAATATTTCCAACAAGCTCTCCATAGAACTTGTCCAATATTCTCAACAAGCTTTCATAAAAGCTTTCTTAACTCTATACTTAAGCTTTCACAAAAGCTTACTCAAATCCATCCTTAACTCCCCTCTAGGACTTACTCCAATCTACCCACAAGATTTTACAAAAGCTTTCTTAGCTCTATATTTAATCTTTCACAAAATCTTACTCAAACTACTGCAAATATTACATACAAAAATCAACTTAATATATTTTAGAAAACCTCTTCAATCACACAAAAAAGTTTCACTAAGAATATTTTTTAACCACATGAACATATAGAGAATGGTAAAAGACTCAATATGTTTCACACTCACTAGGTTTTGTACCCAACAAAACACTTTATCACTTTCAAACTTTCTTTCAAATCAATTCAGAAATAAGGTATAATTTGTTTCATAAAACTTGAACTATCACTCCAATTATTTCAATAAATAATGTTCATCCTACATTACTTAAACATTCACTCAATAAAACACAACTTGCTTACAAAGCCTAAACAAGTGTTTCACTATACTTCCAACCACTCACACTACGGGTCTCAAACCTTGAATAAAGATGATTCCAATATCACATAACAATTATACTCATATTATTTCAACAAAACCTAGCTCAAGATAGTTCTCAATATCACATAACAATTATACTCATGTTCTTTCACAAACCCTATCTCAAAATTTTTCTCAATCTCACATAACAATGATACTCATGTTCTTTCAACATAAACAAATCATGCACATGAAAACTTACTCAAACATTTCCAACAATCCTTTTCTCTCCAACTTTGCATTTCACAAAATTAAATCCAACAATATTTCACTCATAAGGAGATGTACCCATAGCTTTTTTTTTTAAGGAGATATGTCTTCAAAACCTGTGTTAATCAAAATCAAATCCTCTTTGCCAATTTCAAGGCTAGATAGCAACAACCTATCTCAAAATTTCCACACAAATATTTTCCTCAATTGTTATTTCACCATACAAAAATATCAAGTCTCAAGTACACCTTATAATCTCCAAACCATTCAAAATATAATTAGCAAAGATTCAAATTACTCACTTTCACAATAATTCACTTCAGAATTTAATGCATAGAATAATAAAAAATTACTTCCTTATAACTCCCTGTTCAAAGATGCATTTTAAAAATAATTAACACCACTATTCGAAAATATTCCAATGTACTTTTCAAACCAAAAATTAAATCATTCAACACTTTCAACCATGGCAAATATTTATTTCAACCAACTTATAATTCCTCAAGGTGCATACCATCAACTTTAGATCAAGCACAAATTTATAAATTTAAAAATTTAAATACGTTTTGTGTATGCTGCCTTGGTGGGATTCGATCCCCTATCGTGCTACCGCTAGTGACATAGCCATGGCCTAACTGCCATGTGAGCTAGGTTCTCACTTGGGATACAAAAGCACATCATGCACTTTGTTCCTTCGCTCGAGGCCAAAACCAAAAACAAAAATTTTGCCCCTTTCATTACCTTTGGGACTCGAACGCGGAACCTCCACTCACCCAACACCTTACACAGTGATGCCTTACCACTAGCTCAACCACATGTTTGGTGATAAGTATTTAATCCTTAGTTGATTTAACCTCCACATGTTTCTACCACTTTTAAAAATTAAAAACCTCTTGCCTTATGTGCTCACGAATTCGCATCAAACCTTAGCCAATATTCACACATGCATAAATTCGAAGACTTACCTTAATGTTGCAAGTCTTATGGTATAAATACCATTCTTCTTTTTCTTCGAACGTCGGTAGGGGATATTTATTTAAATGTTTTTGTGCCCAAACCTAACTTAGGGTTTAATTATTTTATTTTATAAATTAATTTATAATATAAATATTATAAATAATTTATAAATAACATTAGGCATTATTTTTAAACCTTAATATTATAATAATAAATACTATAATATTATTTCATTTGGGCCTAGGTATCTCCTTCCTTCATGGTATTTAACCAACCTTTTGATCAATCATGTGATGCTTTTAAACCAAATATCTTGGGCTTAAAATATAAATATTTTAACCCTCATTTTACCAATTCCTTGCACTGACTTATGATATCATTGACATTGTCTCTTGACATCAATGACAACACAACTATTCAAAATATCCAAAAATCTCCCCCTTTGTCATTGATGGCAACCCTTTTTACTTAACCATTCATTTTTCCTTCTCCAATTCTGCTTCCATTGAGAAATTGCTCCCCCTGACTGAATGATCTCCCCCTAACTCAAATCTCTCCCCATTTGACATCAATGGCAAATGACCACCTTTGGGTCTAAATATAAGACTCTTATCTCAGCCCCCTCCCCACCCCCTCTCCTTGAGGTGGTTAATTTTTGGGTGGAAGTATTTCTACTCCTAGAATACACTGCTCTTTTTCTTTGTCCACCTTCTTCCTCAACTAATCCTTCTGATTCCTCTGAATATTCTTGGTCCTGCTTGTCTCTAGAAATTTTGTTCTACACCACTTAGCCATATGCCCAACATTATTGCACTTATAACATTTAATTTTTTAGTTCCTTTAAGGTGCAAATGTTTTTATGTTCCTCCTGGTGAATCCATATCCATTCTTGTCATGAACCCTACAATTTACTACCTTATGACCAAACTGATTACAAGAGTAACAATACCCTTGAAAGATATGTCCATTTCTAAAATTTCTATTGGTGAAAAATATCCCTATCTTTCATGTGTCCTACACTGCATAGCCTTGTGTCCAAACCTATGACATGAGAAGCAACATCCATTGAAGAAACCTTGCCTTGACCCCATTGGTCTCTTAGTCTCTTCTTCCCTATGATGTTTCCTGTTCCATATTTTCCTTATTTTCGCATTGTTCCTTTCCTTGTTGAACTTTCTATTTTCCAATTTATTCTTAGAAGTCTCACTTTCTCTTTCACTCTCTTATTCTAAAGCTTCTTCTTCTTTGGAGCTTGAGATTGACTCCTCTCCTCGTCCTCTATGTTCTTCTTCAAAACCAAGTCATGTCTTGTTTGATGAAGATATTTGTACCTTGATAATATTATCCAAGGTATTTGAGCTTCTTCCAAACTTGTGTATTTTATCTTTAGAATATTTTACATCCTTCCTTAGTGAAGCTACCTCATGTTCTAATCTTTCACATTCTAAGACTTTTACCTCTAACTTCTCTTTATATCTCCTTGTCTTAGATATTGAATATGTCAGATCTTGTATAAGATTTCCTTTCTCTTCATCACATTCTTGAAATTGAAGCTTGAGTTTTGAGTTCTACTTTATTACCTTTCTTAATTACTTAAGAGAAGAAATAAGCTCACCTTCAATATCAACTTCTTCTTCCTCTTCATTTTTTTATTCTTCCTCTACCTTTTTTTCAAGACCATCTTCATTTTTTTATGATTTATTTCCACTAGAAGCACTTTCTTCCTCTTCTATTTCCAAGAGGAGACTTTCTTCTTCTAGGTCTTAAATAGAATCTTCATATTCATATTCACTAAAATTGAACCCATTCCTTGTGTAATGATCTTCAAGATGACCAAAATTTCCACACCTAAAACACTTGATAATTATTGGTTCCTTTTTTTCCTTTTTCTAACATCTTTTTCTACTGTTAGAAATAGAATTTCTTCTTCTTCATTATCTAAGGACCTTTCATCACTATCACTTGAACTCTTGTATGTCTTGTTTGCATAGAAACTCTTCTTATGCCTTTGGAAAAAACTTATTTTCATGCTTGTTTTGTCCATACCTATTTTTCTTTTGGTACCTGGATTTTCCTACTTTCCTATTCTTATGATCCTATTTTTATTCATAATTGCTACTTCTAGCCTCTGAAAAGTTAGACGCATAGTGCCCATATTTACCACAATTTAAATACTTAACTAATTTTGTAACTTTGTGCTTTCTTGTGTTCTTGTTCCTTCTGCCATAGTTTGCTTCTTCATCATTTGATGACTCATCACTTGAACCTTTCTTTTTGTCTTTTATTTTCCTTGCTACTTTATTTCTAGGGGATAGGATCATTTCCTATTCTCATATCAAAATCTATGAGTGTGCCATGTAGCTCATCCCTATTCAAAGTATCAATATATTTTTTTTCCTCTATGGCTAAAACCTTTTCACTATACCTCTTCAAAATTGACCTTGGCTAAAACTTTAAACCCAAGTCCTTGCATGGATTTAACAACCTCATCCACATAAAGTAATTATGTAGCAATGTCTTCCTCATCCTTCATGTTTAGGTATTCAAATGTTTTTTTGTGATTTTACAATTTTGCCATCTTGAAATTTTTGTCTCCCTCGTATATTTTGCAACTTTTTCCAAATCTCTTTTGCTGATGTGCAATGCATAACTTTTACAAACTTTGATTCATGTAAATCACTTAATATTCCATTCATTGCCTTTGAATTATTTAGATGTAGGAGCTTACCATTTTTATCTATATGAGGAATAGCTGGTGGTGTGTATCCATCCTCAACTACTTATCATATATCATTTCCTTGTGCCATTAGATAAATATTCATGCCTAGAATGCATAATTGTTCCCATCAAATAATGGTGCCTTATTTCCTGAAGATCCACTTTGAGAATCCATCTGTGTTCTTGTAAGCGTTTCATTCAAGATTTTAAACTCTTCTGAAGGAACCCACTCTGATACCAATCGAAGAACACAAGATTATACTAAGAGGGGGGTGAACAATATAAGACCAAATTTTACTTTTCTTTCTCAAACAATATTATCCAATATATCAATGGCAATATCAATAGCATTAATCAAAGCAATACACAAATCATCACACACAATAGAGATACCAAGTTAGCGTGGTTCACCCAATGTGGGCTACTCCACAAAGAAAATATTTTGCTAAATTTTCTCAACAAATATCTTGGGAATTATTCCCTATTACAATGTTTATGGACCTCTATCCAAAGGAGACACCAATCCCCTAATAGTGTTCATGAACACCAATACATAGGAGACACCAATCACCTTTACTAATTCATGGATATCTATATATAGGAGAACTCCTCCTTTGCTCTGGTTGGTGATATTCTAGAAGACTACTGCTTCCACTACACTAGCTTGTGGATATCTCTCCACTTGTTCTCACTTAGAATACCTATGTCCTCACTACCCTAGATAATGAATCTCTATCCACTAGAGACTACTATCCTCTACTCTATCACCTCCAAAGCTTACTACCACCTCTACTCAATCTCTATCCCAAATTTGCACTAAATACTATCCTTAATCTAGCACAAATATGCTCACAAGTCCTCAAGCCTTAAAACAAAGCCTGATAAAATCACAAATCAATTGTTCTAATATATTCCCCAAGACTTAATACAAAGTTTGAACAAATTAATCAATCAATTCTTCTCTCAAGTCTTCTCAAATACTTGTCTTAAATTTATTTATAAGTTCTCTTAAGAACTTGCTCAATCTGCTCAACATGTCTTCACCAAGATTTACCTCAAATATGTCCAACAAGTCTTCACCAAGACTTACGTCAAATATGCTCAAAAATTCTTCACCAAGACTTACCTCAAATATTGCCAACAAGCTCTCCCTAGAACTTGTCCAATATGCTAAACAATTTTTATAAAAGCTTTATTAACTCTATCCTTAAGCTTTCAAAAAATCTTACTCAAATATATCCTTAAGTACCCTCTAAGACTTACTCAAATCTGCCCACATGCTTTCACAAAAGCTTTCTTAACTCGGTCCTTAAGCTTTCACAAAATCTTACTCAAAATACTGCAAATCTTGCATACAAAACTCAACTTACTCTATTTTAGAAAACCTCTTCAATCACACGAACAATTTTCACTCAAAATATTTTTTAACCACAGGAAAATATAGAGAATGGTTAAATACTCAATATGTTTCACACTCACTAGGTTTTGTACCCAACAAAACACTTTATCACTTTCAAAATTTCTTTCAAATCAATTCAGAAATAAGGTATAATTTATTTCATAAAACTTGAACTATCACTCCAATGCTTTCAATCAATAATGCTCATCCAACATTACTCAAACATTCACTCAATGAAACACAACTTGCTTACAAATCCTAAACAAGTATTTCACTATACTTCCAACCACTCACACTATGGGTCTCAAACCTTGAATCATGATGATTCCAATGTCACATAACAATTATACTCATATTCTTTCAACAAATCCTAGCTCAAGATAGTTCTCAATATCACATAACAATGATACTCATGTTCTTTCACAAACCCTATCTCAAGAGTTTTCTCAATATCACATAACAATGATACCCGTGTTCTTTCAACATACACAAATCATGCACATGAAAACTTACTCAAATATTTCAAACAATTCTTATTAAACAATCCTTTTCACTTCAACTTTGCATTTCACAAAATTCAATCCAACAATTTTTCACTCATAAGGAAGATGTGCCCATTACCTTTTGTTTTGATGGAGATATGTCTTCAAAACCTGTCTTTCAAAACCTGTCTTAATCACAATCAAATCCTCTTTGCCAATTTCAAGGTTCGATAGCAATAGCCTATCTCAAAATTTCCACACAAATATTTTCCTCAATTGTTATTTCACCATACAAAAATATCAAGTCTCAAGTACACCTTATAATCTCCAAACTTTTCAAAATATACTTATAAAAGATTCAAATAACTCACTTTCACAATAATTCACTTTAGAATTTAACGCATAGAATAATAAAAAATTACTTCCTTATAACTCCCTACTCAAAGATGCATTTTCAAAATAATTAACACCACTATTCAAAAATATTCCAATGTACTTTTCAAACCAAAAATTAAATCATTCAACACTTCCAACCGTGGAAAAAATAATATTTATTTCAACCACCTTATAACTCCTCAAGGCATATACCATCAACTTTAGACCAAGCACAAATTTAAAAATTTAAAAATTTAAAAATTTAAATACCTTTTGTGTATGTTGTCTCAGTGGGATTCGATCCCTTATCATGCTACCACCAGTGCCCTAGCCATGGCCTTACTTCCACGTGAGCTAGGTTCTCACTTGGGATACAAAAGCACAATGTGCACTTTGTTCCTTCACTCGAGGCCAAAACCAAAAACAAAACTTTTACCCATTTCATTACCTTCGGGACTCGAATGCGGGACCTCTGCTCACCCAACACCTTACATAGCGATGCCTTGCCACTAGCCCAACCACATGTTTGGTGATAAGTCTTTAAGACTTAGTTGATTTAACCTCCACATGTTTCTATCACTTTTTAAAAATTAAAAACCTCTTACCTTATGCGCTCACGAATTTGCATCAAACCTTAGCCAATATTCACACATGCATAAATTCAAAGACTTACCTTAATGTTGCAAGTCTTATGGTATAAATACCATTCTTATTTTTCTTCGAACATCGGTAGGGGATATTTATTTAAATATTTTTGTGCCCAACCCTAACTTAGGGTTTAATTAATTTATTTTATAAATTAATTTATAATATAAATATTATAAATAATTTATAAATAACCTTAGGCATTATTTTTAAACCTTAATATTATAATAATAAATATTATAATATTATATACTTTGGGCCTAGGTATCTCCTTCCTTTAGGGTATTTAACCAAAATTTTGACCAATCATGTGATGCTTTTAAACCAAATCTCTTGGGCTTAAAATATAAATATTTTAACCCTCCTTCTGAAAATTCCTTGCACTGACTTATGATATCACTGACACTATCCCTTGACATCAATAACAACACAACTATTCAAAATATCCAACAATCTCCCCCTTTTTCATTGATGGCAACATTTTTTCCTTAACCATTCATTTTCCTTTTTCCTTTTTCCAATTTTGCTCCCATTGAGAAACTACTCACCCTGACTGAATGCTCTCTACCTAACTCAAATCTCTCCCCCTTTGACATCAATGGAAAATGACCACCTTTGGGGCTAAATATAAGACTCTTATCTTAGCCCCCTCCCCACCTCATCTCATTGAGGTGGTTAATTTTAAGGAGGGAGTATTTATACTCCCAACATACACTACTCTTTTTATTTGTCCACCTTCTTCTTCAACTGATCCTTCTGATTCCTCTGAATATTCCTATTTTTGCTTGTCTCTGGAAATTTTGTTCTACACCACTTAGCCATATGCCCAACATTATTGCACTTATACCATTTAATGTTGTAGTTCCTTTAAGGTGCAATTTTTTTGAAGTTCCTCCTGGTGAAGCCATATTCATTCTTGTCATAAACCCTACAATTTACTGCCTTATGACCAAATTGATTACAAGAGTAATAGTACCCTTGAAAGAGATGTCCATTTCTAAAATTTCTATTTGTTAAACCATGTCCCTATCTTTTATGTGTCTTGCACTACATAGCCTTGTGTCCAAACCTGTGATATGAGAAGCAACGTCCATTGAAGAAACCTTGCCTTGACCCCATTGGTATCTTAGTCTCTTTTTCCCTATGATGTTTCATGTTCCACCTATTCCTTATTTGTGCATTGTTCCTTTCCTTTTTGAACTTTCTATTTTCCAAATTATCCTTAGAAGTCTCACTTTCTCTTTCACTCTCTTATTCTGAAGCTTCTTCTTCTTTGGAGATTGATATTGACTCCTCTCATCATCTTCTATGTTCTTCTTCAAAACCAAGTCATGTCTTATTTTATGAAGATATTTGTACCTTGATAATCTTATCCAAGGTCTTTGAGCTTCTTGCAAACATGCATATATTATATTTATAATATCTTACATCCTTCCTTAGTGAAGCTACCTCATGCTCTAATATTTCACATTCTAAGAATTTTACCTCTAACTTCTCTTTATATCTCCTTGCTTAGATATTGAATCTGTCAGATCTTGTATAAGCTTTCCTTTCTCTTCATCACATTCTTGAAATTGAATTTTGAGTTTTGAGTTCTACTTTCTTACCTTTCTTAATTCCTTAAGAGAATAAATAAGCTTACCTTCAAGATCAAATTCTCCTTCCTCTTCATTTTTTATTCTTCCTCTACCTTTTTATCAATACCGTCTTCATTCTTTTCTTATTTATTTCCACTAGAAGCACTTTATTCCTCTTCTATTTCCAAGAGGAGAGTTTCTTCTTATAGGTCTTCAAGAGCATATTCATATTCATCTTCACTAAAAATTAACCCATTCCTTGTGTAATGATATTCAATATGACAAAAATTTCCACACCTAAAACACTTGAGAATTATTGGTTCCCTTTTTACCTTTTTCTTAACATCTTCTTTTTCTACTATCAGAAATAGAATTTCTTCTTCTTCATTATTTGAGGACCTTTCATAACTATCACTTGAACTCTTGTATGTCTTATCTACATAGAAACTCTTCTTATGCCTTTGGAAAAACTTCTTTTCATGCTTGTTTTTTCCATACTTATTTTTCTTTTGGTACCTAGATTTTCCTGCTTCCCTGTTCTTATGATCCTATTTTTCTTCATCATTGCTACTTCTAGCCTCTGGAAATTTAGATGCATAGTGACCATATTTACCATAATTGAAACACTTAACTAATATTGTACCTTTGTTCTTTCTTGTGTCCTTTTCCCTTCTGCCATAGTTTGCTTCTTCATCACTGGATGACTCATCACTTGAACCTTTATTTTTATCTTTTGTTTTCTTTGCTACTTTGAAGGTTGCTTATTTTTTTGGGATAGGATCCTTTCCTATTCTCATATCAAAAGCTATGAGTGTACCATGTATCTCATCCCTATTCAAAGTCTCAATATATTTTTCTTCCTCTATGGCTGAAACCTTTTCACTATACCTCTTAGGAAGTGACCTTAAAATATTTTTACAAACATCTGTTTCTTCAAATTTAAGCCCAAGTCCTTGCATGGAGTTAACAACCTCATCCACATGAAATAATTATGTAGCAATGTCTTCCTCATCCTTCATTTTTAGGTCTTCAAATGTTTTCTTGTGATTTTGCAATTTTACCATCTTGACCTTTTTGTCTCCCTCATATATTTTCTACAACTTTTCCCAAATATCTTTTGCTAATGTGCAATGCATAAATTTTACAAAATCTGATTCATGTAAGCCACTTAATATTCCATTCATTACCTTTGAATTATTCATATGTAGGATATTACCATATTTATCTATAGGAGGAGTATCTGGTGGTGTGTATCCATCCTCAACTGCCATATGTCATTTCCTTGTGCCATTAGATAAATCTTCATTATTATACTCTAGAATGCATAATTATTCCCATCATATAATGGTGCCTTATTTTTTGAATATACACTTTGAGAATCCATCTATTTTCCTATAATATTTTCCTTCAAATTGTTAAACTCTTCCGAAGGAACCCGCTTTGATACCAATTGAAGAACACAAACTTATAACAAGAGGGGGGGTGAACAAGTATAATACAAACTTTTACTTTTATTTCTCAAACAATATTATCCAATATATCAATGGCAATATCAACAATAGTAATCAAAGCAATGCACAAATAATCATACACAATAGAGACACCAATTTAACATGATTCACCCAATGTGGGCTACTCCACAAAGAAAATATTTCACTAAAATTTTCTCCAAAAATCTCTTGGGAATCCTTTCCTATTACAATATTTATGGACCTCTATCCAAATAAGACACCAATATTGATGGGGAGCCAAAAATCGCTCAGCCCAAATTCTCAATTCTCATTCATTAAACTTGGAAAAATTTACAAAAATGGCAGCAATCTGCCAAATAAACTCCTTTATTTCAAAAGATAGTTTATTTTTTTTTATATTACAGCATTTCCAACTCTGGAAGAAAACAACCCAAACAGGTCCAGAATGGCCCTCTTGCCTTCACGTCTACAACACTGTCTTAGCAGTTTTTCGACCCTTTGTGCATGCCTTTGCTTCCCCTTTTAAAATCTCTGGTGTGACTCTCCGTTTCTCTTTTTTGACCCTTCATTTCATTTCCCATGCCTCTTCATTGTCTTGGCTTTCGAAACATCTTTCTTTTCGAATCTTGATCTTCGTCTGCTTTCATTGCACCTTGGTGCCACGTGTTGTTCAGTGCTGCCACTATAGACTCTATCTGCCTGTCAACCAATGATGACGTTCGATATACCCATCGCTCGATAATTTCCTCTATAACGGCCCCTGTAACCGCCTGCCATTTTTCTTTTCTTTGGTCACGAAAATGCGACATGTCGCGATATCGCGACACTTTTTCCTTCTTCCTCTTTCTCTTCTCTTGTAGTCGTGATAATGCGACATGTCGCGATATCGCAAAACTTTTTCTCTCTTGTGCCTTCTCTCGTCTTTTGGTCGTGAAAATGCGACATGTCGCGATATCATGACACTTTTCCTCCCTTGCGCCTTCTTTCGTCCTTTGGTCGTGAAAATGTGAAATGTCGCGATATCGCAACACTTTTCCTCCCTTGCGCCTTCTCTCGTCCTTTGGTCACGAAAATATGACATGTCATGATATCGCGACACTTTTTCTCCCTATGCCTTCTCTCGTATTTTGGTCACAAAAATGCGACATGTCACGATATCTTGACACTTTTCCTCCCTTGCGCCTTCTCTCATCCTTTGGTCGTGAAAATGTGACATGTCACGATATCACGACACTTTTTCTCCTTTGCGTCTTCTCTCGTCTTCTGGTCGCAAAAATGTGACATGTCACGATATTGTGACACTTTTCTCTCTTACACCTTCTCTCGTCTTTTGGTCATGAAAATGCGACATGTCGTGATATCGCGACACTTTTCTCTCTTGTGCCTTCTCTCGTATTATGGTCACAAAAATGGGACATGTCACGATATCGTGACACTTTTCTCTCTTGCACCTTCTCTCGTCTTTTGGTCGTGAAAATGCGACATGTCACGATATCACGACACTTTTCTCTCTCTCGCCTTCTCTCGTCTTTACGTCGCAAAAATGTGACATGTCGCTATATCGTGACACTTTTTCTTCTTTGCTGACATGTTGTGATATCATGACACTTTTTCTACTTTGCGGTATTTTGCCTTTCGTTGGATGCTCCTGCATCAGACAACCAGGGTGGATTGAGAAGTGACCTTCACTTCTGTACTATTCTGTCACCTTCTTTTTAATTGGGGATGTACAAGCTCTCCAAGCTTCAACAAAATATGGGCCTGTAGGGTACAAATCCTTAAGTTCTTCAAACCCCACAACTTCCACTCTCATTATTGTCAGCAAAATCTTTTCATCCATCTCCTTCAGTGGCTTTAGTTTATGGTGCACTCCTTCGTTTTTTAGGGAGTAAGTGTTGGTATGTCCATCATGGACTACACGATGATCAAACTTCCATGGTCTTCCTAACAGCATATGGCAAGCATCCATAGGCAAGATATCACACAGGACCTCATCCTGGTATCTCCCAATATTGAACTTGACTAAGGACTGTTCACTGACCAATGCCCTATGGTCCTTCCGTAACCACGCAATCTGGTATGAGTGCGGGTGTCTCCTCCTCTCTAACTGTAACTTAGTACCCATTTCTTTAGACACCAAGTTATCAGTACTACCATTATCTATAACAACATTACAAACCTTACCTAAACATTTGCACCTTGTGCAAAATAGGCTCCTCCTCTAGTCTATTTCTTCCTCCTCATCCAACAAGATTCTCCTTGTGACCATAACTTCTCCTCTCTCTACCTCCTCAGAATGTTTTGATTCAGCACCTTCATCTGCTACAGTAGCTCTGGCATGACCCTCAGGTCTCCTATTCATCCTATCTTGGTGTTGGGGACACTCATATGCCCGATGTCCTTCTTCCCCACAATGGAAATAGGTTCCACAAAATCCTCCTCTTCCATACCCACGTCCAGATCTACCTCTTCCTCTTTGGTAGTTGTTCTGACCATGGGATCTGTAATCATTATCTCCCTTCTAATCCTGACTATTGCTAGCTTCTTCTTTCTCCTCATCTCATCCTCCATCTATTCTTCCACCAGTTCTTTCTCCATGACTTCTTCCTTTCTACTTACCCTCAAACCTTCTGTTCAGCTTCTATTCAACTTTTAGAGCAAACTAGTAAGCATCCTCAATGGTGCTAATCCTAACTAGACTCAACTCTTCTTGAATACTGGTTCTCAATCCATTGATGTAATGGGCTACCCTCTCCTTGTTAGCCTCAGAATGGCTAGTTCTGATTGAGATCTTGTAAAACTCCTCTGTATATTCTTTGATAGATTTGCTTGACTGTCTCAAACTCTGTATTTTCCTCAATAGATCCAATTCGTAATCTACAGGCATAAACTACCTCTTCAAATTCTCTACCATTCGATACCATATGGTTATATTTTCCTTTTTGCTTCTATTTCTTTCTAGCTGCACTTCTTTCCACCATATGCAAGCATGGCATTTCAACTTTGTTTTTGCAAACTTGATCCGATCTGGATCTACAACCTCCTCATACTCAAAATACTCCTCCATATCATTGATCCAATCAATCAACTCCTCTGGATTGAGATTCCTAGAATACGTGGAGACATCAAACTTTGTCTTCTTCCTGATCCAATATATGGCCTTAACTAATCTAGCTTCTGTAGGATCCATTACTTCTTCTTCATTCGATGGATCATCCACCTCCTAAGATTCATCTTCACTACGATCTTCTCTCCTTGGCTCAACCCCTCTTTGAAGAACACAAGCTTATACTGAGAGGGGGGGTGAACAGTATAAGACCTATTTTTACTTTTTCCTTTATACTTCAAAACAGTAAAGCAATATACCCAAAGCAATATCAAAGCAATGCACAATATCATCCACAAAGTGACACCAATTTTAACGTGGTTCACCCAGAATGGCTGGGCTACGTCCACGAAACTTTTCTCTAAAAGCTATCTCAAAATTCTTTAGGAATCCTTCCCAATTACAATGTTTATGAGCCTCATCCCAAAGGAGATACCTTCCCCCAATCAGAATTTATGAGCCTTTGCTCAAAGGAGATACCTTCCCCTCTACTCTGGAAATGATCCCTCAGAAGATCAACTGCCTCTACCTCTTGCCAGCACGTGGAACTCCTTTCCACCGAATACCTCCTATCCTCAATGCTTAGCCTAAGAGACCTCTACCTTCTATGATCACGTCCACAACAGCTCAGCAACTCGTACCAAACACAGTCAGTCGGTCTAGTACAAGTCTTCCTTTGTCTGTCAGATCTGTCCAACTCTTGAACAAATCAATCCTCTGCATACAAGCCTTATCAAAGACTTGCCAAATCTATCCTTAGGTTCTTATCATTGAACCAATGCACCTCTGTCCTCAAGTTCTCTAATAGAACTATCAAACTTAGTTCACAAGTCCTTTTCTAGGACCTGTCCAAATCTGCTCACAAGTCCCCACCGGAACCTGTCCAAAAACTGCTCACAAGTCCCCACCGGAACCTGTCCAAAAACTCAGCAAGCTCACCAAGAAAAAACTTTCTTAGTAGGAAATCACAAAGTGAATTGTTAGAGACCCAATGTGATTTTTCAAACTCATAGAAGCATAAAGAGAATTGTTAGAGAATCAATATGTTCTATACTCAAATCCCAATCTCAAAACTCAACTCAAATCAACTCAACTCAATATCAATCTCAAATCTGAAAACTCAACTCAATATCTGAAATGGATAGGATAGAATGTTTTCTTTCAAGAACATGAAACCCCAACAATTGCTAACTATGCAAAGAATCACATAACAATGATACTCATGTTATTTTCATCATCAATTAGGGTTTCAAAAACAATGCTCATCAAACAAGGTTTAGTCAACCAACACCACTCAACTCAACATCAACCTTGAAGCATTCAACCAATCATCACAAGAAAAGGAAACAAGTAGAAATCCTTTTCCCTCCAAAGATATTTGAACAAAACAACCACCAACACAATATCACCAAATGTAAAGAATAACTTGCTCAAATCAACTCAATGGAGTAATCCCAATATCATGAATCAAGTAAAGCAATAACTTGATCAAACAACCTCTATGGAAGCAACTCAACTATCAAACTCAAAACAGCCAACCAAGGGTTCCACCAACTCAATGCAAGTAATAAGACTCACAAACATAAACCCTAGTGCACAATGCTTCCACTACCTCAAACCAGAATTATGCATTCACCAAAACTCTCATCAAGGATAACAATGCAAAATAAGTCTTCAACAAACCAAAAAATAGGATTTACATTGAAAACCTTTTCACTCCAACCTTATTTCAGAAAACATACACCAATCATACTCATAAGGAAAATGTGCCCATACCTTTTTGGAGTAGAAGAAAATTGATCCTTAAAGCTATCACCACAGACAACCCTCAAACTTCCAACCAAGTTAGGGTTAGAACCAAGATAAATGAGCATATATAAAAACTTTCCTTAATACACCTTTTAGCTTCTCTTCTTTAAAAACAACCACCAAAGAAGCCAAAAACACAACAACCAAAACTTACACCTTATATCTCCATTTTTAAATTTAGCATAGCAAAAGACTAATCTCAAAAATACAACCAAAGAAATATCCCCTTATTTCTCCTATGTCTTTTAAACAATGCTAAACAATGCCAAAAATCATATCAAGAAAATAATCACACCTTATATTGGCTGCCCTTGAAGAATCTGAAATTCGTAGCACAAAACACATTTTAATAAAAACATGACTAATCCATGCACAGCTCCCTCCATGGGGATCGAAACGTAGACCTCCGCCTACGCAAGGCCCAAATGCAGCCTTCGTTGCCACTAGCCCACAAGGGGCTTACGAAGTCCAAGACGGACTTCCTTCCACATAAACGGTCAAGCTTTTTGAAAGCTTTTCAAACCACAAGCTCTCCTCTTTCGTAGCGTAAACATAAAATTCGATCGCAGCCAAACCAATTAATTGCCTTCGATTTTCCAAGTCGGTTTAACCTTAGGAACCTTCTCATATTTATAGTCCATACGTGGACTTTAGAATACGTCAGCTGCAAAGAAAAGTAATTTCGAATTTAATCGAAATTTGCTTTCTAAAGGGTTTAAAAACCCTTAAAGTATTTTTAATAAATTAAAAATAATTTCTCCCTTAATTAATTAAATAATTAATTAATTAAAACCTTGAAGGGTTTTAAATAATAATTAAATAAATAATAAAGAGAACCTCCATTGGTTTTAATAAAAACCATTGCCAATGGAATCTCTCTGGATTCTCTTAAAAATATTCTCTTGGAATCTTCCACCTTTGAAGCCAACACATCCTCTTAACATTAATGTCATTTCCTTTTGACATCAATGACAACTCATAGACAAGAAGCTAGGATCTCAAACCCAAAATTGACAACAATCTCCCCCTTTGTCATTGATGGCAAACCGTGCTTCTCAACAACACAAAAACTCAACATAAACAGCTCCCCCTGTCTTGAGGCTCTCCCCCTTACTCATATCTCTCCCCCTTTGTCATCAATGGCAATGGGTCACCTTTGGGGCTTGGGACTAATAATGAGCCTCTTAGCTTAGTCCCTCCCCCACCTCCTGATGAGGTGATTAATTCTGGGGTGGGAGTAAAACTCCCAACAGGCACTGATCATCATCAGTGTCTATAGCTGCCTTACCATGTCTTCTCTTGTTCTCCTTGTCCATATTCCCGTTCCTCGTTCTCGTCACTCTGTTCTCGTTATCATTCCCTGTTCTTATCCATGCCTTGATCCTTGGACCTGTTCATACCATTGTTCCTATTCCTGTACCTTGGAATTTTAGCTCTACACTGTCTAGCTGTGTGACCTTCATTGTTGCACTTATAACAAGTAACAATGTTATTTCTTTTAGGCATACCTGTTCTTTGAATCAACCTGTTCTGACTAACCCTTTTCTTGTTATTAGCCTTGCAAAAAATTGCCTTATGCCCAAACTGTTTACAAGAGTAGCAATACCCTTGAAAGAAATTACCACCTCTGAAACTGTCATTTACCTTCCTTACTTGAGTCATGCAATGTGAAGCCATGCGATCAAACCTGTGACAAGCAAAACATCTGCCATTAAAATTTTTTGTAAATGACCTTCTAGGTCCTGTAAACTTTCTCCCCTTTTTCTGTTTCCTATTTTTTGTTTCTATGCATCTATCACTCAAGGATTCCTTTTTTGAAATACTTTCCTCATCAAAACTTTCTTCCTTTTGGAGTCTCTTACTAGACTCTCCAACTTGTTCCTTGTGTGGCTTAACAAAACCAAGGCCTGTTTTATCTGTTGTCTTTCTTTGACCTTTGATGAGTGACTTAACCTTTTTGGAGCTATCTTGAAACCTATAAAGCTTATCCTTGTACTCTTTAGTTTCCTCTTTCAAAGAAGCCATTTTTTGTTCTAACTCATTATACTCAAGAACCTTAGACTCTAACTCATCCTTGAGTTCTTGTGTCTTAGCTATAGAGAAGTCAAGACTTTCTATAAGATCATCTCTCTCCATACAACATTCATCTAACTTATCCTTGAGTCTAGCATTCTTCTTTATTTCCTTTTTCAAAGCACTAAGAGCACTAATAAGTTCACTTTCAAGATCCTTTATTTGTTTTCTTTTTGAATCATCAAAGCCTTTTTCAGATTTCTTATCACTAGAGGTGCTACCCTTTTCAAAAACCATACATACATCTTCCTTATAGTTTTTTGAAGCATCCTCATACATACTAGAAACCAAATCATTATTTGTGCAATCATCCTCAAGGTGACCAAAGTTTCCACATCTAAGACATTTCATGATAATGAATCTATGTTTCGGTTCTTCCTCCTTTTCTGATATGAACAACATTTCATTTTCATCATCACTTGAAGAACTTTCACTATCACTACTAGAACACTTACTTGCTTTGTCTAGGTAGAAACTCTTCTTGTGCTTGTGAGAGTACCTCTTTCCTCGATTGCTTTGCTCATATTTATTATTTCTTTGATGCCTATGCCTTTCAAAATCCTTGCTCTTACAATCCTGTTTATCTTCATCACTTTCATCCTTGGTAGCAGTACAGTTAGTAGCTTAATGACCAAAATTTCCACAATTGAAACATCTTATATTTTTCATACTTTTGTGCTTTCTAGAGAACTTTCCTTTCTTGTTGTAATATGCCTCTTCATCACTAGAAGACTCATCACGAATAGGTGTTGCATTGCCACTTGAATAATCCATTGTGTTCTTTACTAGTTTTTCCTTCAAGATGTTAAACTTTCCAAAGGCACCTGCTCTGATACCAATTTAAGAACACAAGATTATACTGAGAGGGGGGGGTGAACAGTATAAGACCTATTTTTACTTTTTCCTTTATACTTCAAAACAGTAAAGCAATATACCCAAAGCAATAACAAAGCAATGCACAATATCATCCACAAAGTGACACTAATTTTAACGTGGTTCACCCAAAATGGCTGGGCTACGTCCACAAAACTTTTCTCTAAAATTTATCTCAAAGTTCTTTGGGAATCCTTCCCAATTACAATGTTTATGAGCCTCAGCCCAAAGGAGATACCTTCCTCCAATCAGAATTTATGAGCCTCTCGCTCAAAGGAGATACCTTCCCCTCTGCTCTGGAAATGATCCCTCGGAAGATCAACTGCCTCTACCTCTTGCCAGCACATGGAACTCCTTTCCATCGAAGACCTCCTGTCCTCAATGCTTAGCCTAAGAGACCTCTACCTTCTATGATCACATCCACAACAGCTCAGCAACCTGTACCAAGCACAGTCAGTTGATCTAGTACAAGTATTCCTCTGTCTGTCAGATATGTCCAACTCTTGAACAAATCAATCCTCTACATACAAGCCTTCTCAAAGACTTGCCAAATCTATCCTTAGGTTCTTATCATAGAACCAATGCACCTCTGTCCTCAAGTTCTTTGATAGAACTATCAAACTCAGCTCACAAGTCCTCTACTAGGAACTGTCCAAATCTGCTCACAAGTCCCTACTGGAACCTGTCCAAAAACTGCTCACAAGTCCCCACTCGGAACCTCGTCCAAAAACTCAGCAAGCTCACCAAGAAAAAACTTTTTTAGTAGGAAATCACAAAGTGAATTGTTAGAGACCCAATGTGATTTTTCAAACTCATAGAAGCATAAAGAGAATTGTTAGAGACTCAATATGTTCTATACTCAAATCCCAATCTCAAAACTCAACTCAAATCAACTCAGCTCAATCTCAATCTCAAATTTGAAAACTCAACTCAATATCTGAAATGGATAGGATAGAATGTTTTCTTTCAAGAACATGAAACCCCAACAATTGCCAACTATGCAAAGAATCACATAACAATGATACTCATGTTCTTTTCATCATCAATTAGGGTTTCAACAACAATGCTCATCAAACAAGGTTTAGTCAACCAACACCACTCAACTCAACATCAACCTTGAAGCATTCAACCAATCATCACAAGAAAATGAAACAAGTAGAAATCCTTTTCCCTCCAAAGATATTTGAACAAAACAACCACCAACACAATATCACCAAATGTAAAGAATAACTTGCTCAAATCAACTCAATGGAGTAAGCCCAATATCATGAATCACGTAAAGCAATAACTTGATCAAACAACCTCTATGGAAGCAACTCAACTATCAAACTCAAAACAGCCAACCAAGGGTTCCACAAACTCAATGCAAGTAATAAGACTCACAAACATAAACCCTAGTGCACAATGCTTCCACTACCTCAAACCAGAATTATGCATTCACCAAAACTCTCATCAAGGATAACAATGCATAAGAAGTCTTCAACAAACCAGAAAATAGGATTTACACCCAACCAAAGGAAACCTAGTTGAAAACCTTTTCACTCCAACCTTATTTCAGAAAACATACACCAATCATACTCATAAGGAAAATGTGCCCATACCTTTTTGGAGTAGAAGAAAATTGATCCTTAAAGCTATCACCACACACAACCCTCAAACTTCCAACCAAGTTAGGGTTAGAACCAAGATAAATGAGCATATATAAAATCTTTCCTTAATACACCTTTTAGCTTCTCTTCTTTAAAAACAACCACCAAAGAAGCCAAAAACACAACAACCAAAACTTACACCTTATATCTCCATTTTTAAATTTAGCATAGCAAAAGACTAATCTCAAAAATACAACCAAAGAAATATCCCCTTATTTCTCCTATGTCTTTTAAACAATGCTAAACAATGCCAAAAATCATATCAAGAAAATAATCACACCTTATATTGGTTGCCCTTGAAGAATCCAAAATTTGCGGCACAAAACACTTTTTAATAAAAACATGACTAATCCATGCACAGCTCCCTCCATGGGGATCGAAACATAGACCTCCACCTACGCAAGGCCCAAATGCAGCCTTCGCTGCCACTAGCCCACAAGGGGCTTACGAAGTCCAAGACGGACTTCCTTCCACATAAACGGTCAAGATTTTTGAAAACTTTTCAAACCACGAGCTCTCCTCTTTCGTAGCGTAAACAGAACATTCAATCGCAGCCAAACCAATTAATTGCCTTTGATTTTCCAATTTGGTTTAACCTTAGAAACCTTCTCATATTTATAGTCCATACGTGGACTTTAGAACACGTCGGCTACAAAGAAAAGTAATTTCGAATTTAATCGAAATTTGATTTCTAAAGGGTTTTAAAACCCTTAAAGTATTTTTATTAAATTAAAAATAATTTCTCCCTTAATTAATTAAAACCTTGAAGGGTTTTAAATAATAATTAAATAAATAATAAAGAGATCCTCCATTGGTTTTAATATAAACCATTGCCAATGGAATCTCTTCGGATTCTCTTAAAAATATTCTCTTGGAATCTTCCACCTTTGAAGCCAACACATCCTCTTAACATTAATGTCATTTCCTTTTGACATCAATGACAACTCATAGACAAGAAGCTAGGATCTCAAACCCAAAATTGCCAACACTCTTCGCAACTCCTCTTTTAGGGCTTGCACTTGCCTCTGCAAAGCTCTAAAATATTCTTTAGGTACCACATTTCTCCCACCACCATGGTTTCTTTGTGGAGGCATTCTTCCTCACTCTCTTCTCATAACCCTTCCATAGATCTTGGTGCAAACTGCCTCACTTTCAGTGATCTGCTCATACAATCAGGAACCCTAAGCTCTTTCACAGATCTTGGTGCAAACTGCCTCACTTTCAGCGATCTGATCACACACTCAGGAACTTCTGCTCTTCCACAGATCTTGGTGCAAACTACCTCACTTTTGGCAATCTGGTCACACACTCAGGAACTCCTGCTCTTCCATAGATCCTGGTGCAAACTGCCTCACTTCGGTGATCTGCTCACACACTCAGGAACTCCTGCTCTTCCATAGATCCTGGTGCAAACTGCCTCACTTTCAACGATCTGCTCACACACTCAGGAACTCCCACTCTTACACAGATCCTGGTGCAAACTGCCTCACTTTCGATGATCTGCTCACACACTTAGGAACTCCCACTTTGATACCACTTTATGGGGAGACAAAAAATTGCTCAGCCCAAATTCTCAAATCTCGTTCATTACACTTGGAAAAATTTACAAAAATGACAGCAATCTGCCAAATAAACTCCTTTATTCCGAAAGATAGTTTATTTTTTTTATATTACAGCATTTCCAACTCTGGAATAAAACAGCCCAAACAGGTCCAAAATGGCCCTCTTGCCTTCACGTTTGCAACACTATCTCAGCAATTTTTTGACCCTTTGTGCATGCCTTCACTTCCCCTTTTAAAATCTTTGGCGTGACTCTTCATTTCCCTTTTCTGACCCTTCATTTCATTTCCTGTGCCTCTTCAGTGTCTTGGCTTTCGAAACATCTTTCTTTTTTACTATTGATCTTTGTCTGCTTTCATTGCACCTTGGTGCCACGTGCTGTTCAGTGCTGCCACTGTAGACTCTATCTGCCTGTCAACCAATGATGACGTTCGGTATACCCACCGCTTGATAATTTCCTCTGTAACGGCCCCTGTAACCGCCTGCCCTTTTTCTTTTCTTTAGTCATGAAAATGCGACATGTCACGATATCGTGACACTTTTTCTTCTTTGCCAACATGTTGTGATATTGCGACACTTTTTCCTTCTTCCTCTTTCTCTTCTCTTGTAGTCACGATAATGCGACATGTCGCGATATCATGACACTTTTTTCTATCCTATGCCTTCTCTCGTCTTTTGGTCATGAAAATGCAACATGTCACGATATCGCGACACTTTTCCTCCCTTGCGCCTTCTCTCGTCCTTTGGTTGTGAAAATGCGATATGTCAGGATATCGTGACACTTTTCCTCCCTTGCGCCTTCTATCGTCCTTTGGTCATGAAAATGCGACATGTCACGATATCGCGACACTTTTTCTCCCTGTGCCTTCTCTTGTCTTTTGGTCTCGAAAATGCGACATGTCATGATATCAAGACACTTTTCCTCCCTTGCGCCTTCTCTCGTCCTTTGGTCATGAAAATGCGACATGTCACGATATCACGACACTTTTTCTCCTTTGTGCCTTCTCTCATCTTTTGGTCATGAAAATGCGACATGTCACGATATCGTGACACTTTTCTCTCTTACGCCTTCTCTTGTCTTCTTATCATGAAAATGTGACATGTCGCGATATCGCGACACTTTTCTCCATTGCGCCTTCTCTCGTCTTCTGGTCACGAAAATGTGACATGTCGCGATATCGTGACACTTTTCTCTCTTGTGCCTTCTCTCATATTTTGGTCGCAAAAATGCAACATGTCACGATATCATGACACTTTTCTCTCTCTCGCCTTCTCTCATCTTTACGTCATGAAAATGCGACATGTCACGATATCGTGACACTTTTTCTTCTTTGTCGACATGTCACGATATCGTGACACTTTTTCTACTTTGCGGTATTTTGCCTTTCATTGGATGCTCCTGCATCAGACAACCGGGGTGGATTGAGAAGTGACCTTCACTTATGTACTGTTCTGTCACCTTCTTTTTAACTAGGGCTATACAAGCTCTCTAAGCTTCAGAAAAATATGGGCCTGCAGGGTACAAATCCTTAAGTTCTTCAAACCCCACAACTTCCACTCTCATTATTGTCAGCAAACTCTTTTCATCCATCTCCTTCAGTGGCTTTAGTTTATGGTGCACTCCATTTTTTAGGGAGTAAGTGTTGGTATGTCCATCATGGACTACACGGCGATCAAACTTCCATGGTCTTCCTAACAACATATGGCAAGCATCCATAGGCAAGATATCACACAGGACCTCATTCTGGTATCTCCCAATATTGAACTTGACTAAGGACTGTTCACTAACCAATGCCCTATGGTCCGTCTGTAACCACACAATCCGGTATGGGTGCGGGTGTCTCCTCCTATCTAATTGTAACTTAGTAACCATTTCTTTAGACACCAAGTTATCAGTACTACCATTATCTATAATAACATTATAGACCTTACCTGAACATTTGCACCTTGTGTGAAACAGGCTCCTCCTCTAGTCTATTTCTTCCTCCTCATTCAACAAGATTCTCCTTATGACCATAACTTCTCCTCTCTCTGCCTCCTTAGAATGTTATGATTCAGCACCTTCATCTGCTACAGTAGCTTTGACATGACCCTCAAGTCTCCTATTCATCCTCTCTTGGTTTTAGGGACACTCATATGCCCGATGTCCTTCTTCCCCATAATGGAAATAGGTTCCACAAAATCCTCCTCTTCCATACCCACGTCCAGATCTACCTCTTCCTCTTTGGTAGTTGTTCTAACCATGGGATCTGTAATCATTATCTCCCTTCTAATCCTGACTACTGCTAGCTTCTTCTTTCTCCTCATCTCTTCCTCCATATATTCTTCCACCAGTTCTTTCTCCATGACTTCTTCCTTTCTGCTTACCCTCAAACCTTCTATTCAGCTTCTCTTCAACTTTTAGAGCAAACTGGTAAGCATCCTCAATGGTGCTAATCCTAACTAGACTCAACTCTTCTTGAATACTAGTTCTCAATCCATTGATGTAATGGGCTACGCTCTCCTTGTTAGTGTAGCACCCTAAAATTGGCGCAGTCAAATTATAAAATTTACATTCACCTTAGTATATAATTTAAATTCAAATTTTAACCACCCGTTAACCATCGAGAAATCTGTTTCCCCCTTTTTCGTGCCATTTTTAGAGGTTGTTTTGACCGTTTGACGATATCGTCGTCGATCAGACGATATCCCCCAGATTTGACGATTTCGCCTGGACTAGGACGTCCAGACGATTTTGTCGCAAAACTGAATTTGCAAAGTTGGAATCTATTCCAACGGGTCTCCAATCTTGGCAGAAGCGTGTCTGCGCAGTTGGGACCCTCCCCTGTTGAAGATCTCCCAAATTGGGATGTTCTCCAACCTCCTAAAAACTCCCCCCTAAGCCTATTTAACCTCTAGGATTTTCCCTCCCCAACCCCTGGCTGAAATTCTCTATAAATTGATTCCCCCTATGTTGAAACATCCCTACTTTGCATTTGCATTAGTTTCATATTATTTTGTTGCAGGTACAACATTATTTTTCAACCGAAGCCAACACCCATCGTCGCCAACCAACCTGTCCAGATCGGAGGCGATCCTGTCAAATGCGAGATGATTTCGCACTGATGCGAGACGATCTCGACTGCAGTTCACATTGAGGCAATCAGTGCCTGGAGTTTGCTTTTCTCAACCTTTTCTTTGTCATTTTATTCTTCAAATTAGATAATATATTCAGCCTCTATATTATTTTGCATCTGGAGTTCACCCATTTAGATTAGATTGCACACTAAGTTCATGATTTGTTGTTAAAATATAGAAGTTTGCTAGGATTGCTATTTTAAACTACTATTCAGTATTCATTTTATTATTTGGTGTAATTTGCCTCTGTTAGCATTGTGTTATTTCTTGTATTCTGCATCTATTTTTTGTATTGCAGGTCTTTGACGAATTCGTCAGATTTCAGACGATCCTGTCAGTTTCAGATGATCCTGTCAGTTTCAGACAATTCTGTCAGATTGTAGGTGATTCCGTTGAATTCCAGATGATCCAGACTGCTTCAAACGTGAAAATATTCTTCAGACATCCGGATAAGGTATTCTTCATTTGCATCCTGTAAATTCTCTATTTTCTACTTCTAAATCTATTTTCTGTATTCATGAAAGTTGCATTTTCATGTAGTTAATTTAGATTCATTTCGGCCAAACCTAGGATATGAATGCTTAAGGTTAAAACGAACTCATATAAACACATTCCAAAACCTAGGCATGGAAACTACCGCCAAATGTTTCCTGGTGAACCCACCATCCATCGAAAAATCATCAAAATGCACCTCCCTTGAGATGCGGGACCTTCGCAAAGTCCTCTTAGTCCGAGGTACCGCACCATCCTTTTCCCATCCTCCTTCCAGGCACGGATCCTATAGCCTGAAGGTAGGGATGCAAAAAAATTGGAGCGATACAGTTAGCCTCAGAATGGCCAGTTTTGATTGAGATCTTGTAAAACTCCTCTGTATATTCTTTGACAAATTTTATTACTGTCTCAAACTCTGCATTTTCCTCAACAGATCCAATTCGTAATCTACAAGCATAAGCTGCCTCTTCAACTTCTCTACCATTCGATCCCATCTTGTTATCTTTTCCTTTTTGCTTCTATTTATTTCTAGCTACACTTCTTTCCACCATATGCAAGCATGGCCTTTCAACTTCATTTTTGCAAACTTGATCCGATATGGATCTACAACCTCCTCATACTCAAAATACTCCTCCATATCATTGATCCAATCAATCAACTCCTCTCGATTGAGATTCCCAAAATACGTGGAGACATCAAACTTTGTTTTCTCCCTGATTCGAGATATGGCCTTAACTAATCTAGTTTCTGTAGGATCCATTGCTTCTTCTTCATCCGATGGATCATCCACCTCCCAAGATTCATCTTCACTATGATCTTCTCTCCTTGGCTCAACCCCTCTTCGCAACTCCTCTTGCAGGGCTTGCACTTGCCTTTAAAAAGCTCTAAAATCTTCTTTAGATACCACATTTCTCCCACCACCATGGTTTCTTCATGGAGGCATTCTTTCGCACTCTCTTCTCACAACCCTTCCATAGATCCTAGTGTAAATTGCCTCACTTTCAGCGATCTTCTCACACACTCAGGAACCCTAAGGTCTTCCACAAATCTTGTTGCAAACTACCTCACTTTCGACGATCTGCTCACACACTCAGGAACTTTCGCTCTTCCATAGATCCTGGTGCAAACTGCCTCACTTTCGACGATCTGCTCACACACTCAGGAACTCCCGCTCTTCCAAAGATCTTGGTGCAAACTGCCTCACTTTTGACGATCTGCTCACACACTTAGGAACTCCTACTCTTCCACATATCCTGGTGCAAATTTCCTCACTTTCAGTGATCTGCTCACACACTCAAGAACTCCCACTCTTCCATAGATCCTGGTGCAAACTGCCTCACTTTCGACGATCTGCTCACACACTCGGGAACTCCCGTTCTGATACCACTTGATGGGGAGACAAAAAATTGCTCAGCCCAAATTCTCAAATCTCATTCATTACACTTGGAAAAATTTACAAAAATGACAGCAATCTACCAAATAAACTCCTTTATTTCGAAAGATAGTTTATTTTTTTTTTATATTACAGCATTTCTAACTTTGGAAGAAAATAGCCCAAATAGGTCCAGAATGGCCCTCTTGCCTTCATGTCTGCAACATTGTCTAAGTAGTTTTTCGACCCTTTGTGCATGCTTTCACTTCCCCTTTTAAAATCTCTCGCGTGACTCTTCGTTTCCCTTTTCTGGCCCTTCATTTCATTTCCCATGCCTCTTCATTGTCTTGGCTTTCGAAACGTCTTTATTTCTGACTCTTGATCTTCGTCTGCTTCCATTGCACCTTGGTGCCACGTGCTGTTCAGTACTACCATTGTAGACTTTGTCCACCTGTCAACCAATTATGATGTTCGGTATACCCATCGCTCGATAATTTCCTCTATAATGGCCCCTGTAACCGCCTGCCATTTTCCTTTCTTTAGTCACAAAAATGTGACATGTCACGATATTGCGACACTTTTTCTTCTTTTCCAACATGTCGCGATATCGCGACACTTTTTCCTTCTTCCTCTTTCTCTTCTCTTGTAGTCACGATAATGCGACATGTCGTGATATCGCGACACTTTTTCTCTCTTACACCTTCTCTCGTCTTTTGGTCACGAAAATGCGACATGTCGTGATATCACGACACTTTTCCTCCCTTGCACATTCTCTCATCCTTTGGTTGCAAAAATGTGACATGTCACGATATCACGATACTTTTCCTCCCTTGCACCTTCTCTCGTCCTTTGGTCATGAAAATGTGACATGTCGCAATATCATGACACTTTTTCTCCCTACGCCTTCTCTCATCTTTTGGTCACAAAAATGTGACATGTCACGATATCACGACACTTTTCCTCCCTTGTGCCTTCTCTTGTCCTTTGGTCATGAAAATGTGACATGTTGCGATATCACGACACTTTTTCTCCTTTGCACCTCTCGTCTTCTGGTCGTGAAAATGTGACATGTCACGATATCGTGACACTTTTCTCTCTTGCGCATTCTCTCGTCTTATGGTCATGAAAATGCAACATGTCACGATATCGTGACACTTTTCTCTCTTGCGCCTTCTCTCATATTTTGGTCACCAAAATGTGACATGTCGCGTTATCGTGACACTTTTATCTCTTACGCCTTCTCTCGTCTTTTGGTCATGAAAATGTGACATGTCACGATATCACGACACTTTTCTCTCTCTCACCTTCTTTCGTCTTTATGTTGTGAAAATGCGACATGTCGCGATATCGCGACACTTTTTCTTCTTTGCCAACATGTCGTGATATCGTGACACTTTTTCTACTTTGCGGTATTTTGATTTTGTTGGATGCTTCTGCATCAAATACCTTAATCAATTTCATGGACACCAATCCATAGGAGACACAAATCTCCTTTGTTGGTTTGTGGATCTCTATCCACAGGATAACTCCTTCTCCTTTGCTTTGGTTGGTGATCTTCTAGAAGACTACTTCCTCCACTACATTGGCTTGTGGATCTCTCTCCACTGAAGACCTTTGTCCCCACTTAGAAGACCTTTATCCACACTGTACTAGGTAATGGATCTCTATCCACTAGAGAATACTATCCTCTACTCTATCACATCTAAATATTTGTCCTAGCTCTGCTCAATCTTTGTATCAAATATGCACTAAACACTATCCTCATTCTAGCAAAAATCTGCTCACAAGTTTATCTTTGTTCTGGCACAAATCTACCCTAAAATATGCACCAAAATCTATCCTCAAATTTGTTCTCAAGCCTTAACACAAAGCCTGATAAAATTACAAATCAACTCTGCTCAGATATGCCCCAAGCCTTCATACAAATCTTGAACAAATAAAATAATCAATTTTTCTCTCAAGTCTTCTCAAAGACTCATCTCAAATATGTTCATAAGTCCTATCAAGAAATTGCTCAATCTTCTCAACAAGTCTTCACCAAGAGTTACCTCAAATATTTCCAACAAGTCTTCACCAAGACTTACCTCAAATCTATCCAACAAGCTCTCCCTAGAACTTGTCCAATATGCTCAACAAGTCTTCACCAAGACTTACCTCAAATCTGCTCAACAAGTCTTCACCAAGACTTACCTCAAATATGTCCAACAAGCTCTCCCTAGAACTTGTCCAATCTACTCAACAAGTTTTCATAAAATATTTCTTAACGCTGTCCTTAAGCTTTCACAAAATCTTACTCAAATCTATCTTTAAGTCCCCTCTAGGACTTACTCAAATATTCCCACTAGCTTTCACAAAAGCTTGCTTAACTTTGTCCTCAAGATGTCACAAAAGCTTACTCAAACTATTGCAAATATTGCATATAAAACTCAACTTAATCTATCTTACAAAACCTCTTCAATCACACAAAAAAGTTTCACTCATAATATTTTTTAACCACCGGAACATATAGAGAATGGTAAAAGAATCAATATGTTTCACATTCACTAGGTTTTATACCCAAAAAATACTTTATCACTTTCAAACTTCCTTTCAAATCAATTAAAAAATAAGGTATAATT
The DNA here is from genome assembly GCA_028583015.1 of Wollemia nobilis. NCBI lineage: Eukaryota > Viridiplantae > Streptophyta > Pinopsida > Araucariales > Araucariaceae > Wollemia > Wollemia nobilis. Next base: position 2,023,951 of record JAQPPZ010017129.1, read on the forward strand.
TGTTTCACAAAACTTGAACTATCACTCCAATGCTTTCAATCAATAATTCTCATCCAACATTACTCAAACATTCACTCAATGAAACATGACTTGCTTACAAATCCTAGCTAAGTGTTTTACTATATTTCCAATCACTCACACTATGGGTCTCAAACCTTGAATCAAGATGATTCCAATGTCACATAACAATGATACTCATGTTCTTTCAACAAACCCTAGTTCAAGATAGTTCTCAATATCACATAACAATGATACTCATGTTATTTCACAAACCCTAGCTCAATATTATTCTCAATCTCACATAACAATGATACTCATGTTCTTTCAACATCCATAAATCATGCACATGAAAACTTACTCAAACATTTCCAACAATGCTTATCAAACAATCCTTTTCACTCCAACTTTACATTTCACAACATTCAATCCAACAATATTTCACTCATAAGGAAGATGTGCCCATACCTTTTTTTTTATGGAGATATGTCTTCAAAACCTGTCTTAATCACAATCAAATCCTCTTTGTCAATTTCAAGGTTAGATAGCAATAGCCTATCTCAAAATTTCCACACAAATGTTTTCCTCAATTGTTATTTCACCATACAAAATATCAAGTCTCGAGTACACCTTATAATCTCCAAAATTTTTAAAATATAATTAGCAAAGATTCAAATAACTCACTTTCACAATAATTCACTTCAGAATTTAATGCATAGAATAATCAAAAATTACTTCCTTATATCTCCCTACTCAAAGATGCATTTTCAAAATAATTAACACCACTATTCAGAAATATTCCAATGTACTTTTCAAACCAAAATTTAAATCATTCAACACTTTCAACCATGGAAAAAATAATATTTATTTCAACCACCTTATAACTCCTCAAGGCGCATACCATCAACTTTAGACCAAGCACACATTTATAAATTTAAAAATTTAAATACCTTTTGCGCATGCTACCTCGATGGGATTCGATCCCCTGTCGCACTATTGCCAGCACCCTAGTCACAGCCTAATCGTTGTGTTAGCTAGGCACTCACTTGGGACACAAAAGTGCCTCATGCACTTTATTCCTTCGCTCGACACCAAAACCAAAAACAAAATATTTTCCCCTTTTGTTGCCATCGAGACTAGAACGTGGGAACTCCTCTCACCCAACACCTTATACAACAATGCCTTGCCACTAGCCCAACCACGTGGTTGTTGATAAGGCTTTAAACCTTAGTCAATTTAACCTCCACATTTTTCTGCTACTTTTTTAAAATTAAAAACCTCTTGCCTTATGCACTCTTGAATTCACATCAAACCTTCACCAATATTCACACATGCATAAATTTGGAGACTTACCTTAATGTTGCAAGTCTTATGGTATAAATACCATTCTTATTTTTATTTGAACGTTGGCGGGGGATATTTATTTAATTTTTTTTGTGCCCAACCCTAACTTAGGGTTTAATTAATTTATTTTATAAATTAATTTATAATATAAATATTATAAATAATTTATAAATAACCTTAGGCATTATTTTTAAACCTTAATATTATAATAATAAATATTATAATATTATTTCCTTTGGGCCTAGGTATCTCCTTCCTTCAGGGTATTTAACCAACCTTTTGACCAATCATGTGATGCTTTTAAAACAAATCTCTTGGGCTTAAAATATAAATATTTTAACCCTCCTTTTGCCAATTCCTTGCACTGACTTATGATATCATTGAAACTGTCTCTTGACATCAATGACAACACTACTTAAAATGCCCAACATTTTGTGCTTGTGTGTGTGTGCTTATGAGTGTCATTGATTTGATGAGAAATATGTGATACCTTGAACATGCTCCAAATTTAATCAATTAATGGATTGATAATTTTTATTGATTGATTGATTGATTGAGTTGTACATTTGAGGAAAAGGGTGCAACCTTTGTCAAAAGGACACAACCTTTTGAACTTGGTAGTGGATTGGAGTGTTCATATTTTTCCCTAGGATAAAAATCAATTCTTTTTGTTTTTTTGTGAAGATGAGGCATGTGGATGGATACATGATGATTTTCTAGGTGCTCCTTGGTCACCCATGGATTTAGGACATGATATTCATCCCCTTCACTCTCCATCACTTCCTTAAGTATTTCCATGAGGGTTGTGTCCATTGTGTTCCTGCTAATGATGAAGCCTTTAAATACAGCAACCTAGTTTCTAACCCATATGAGCTACCCCTTATATCAACCCACTTGACCATCACTCATGTGGTTCACCAACCTATTGTCCACTCCCTTACCCAACCTACTTATCTACATGTGCAAGCCGCTCACCCCAACCTTCACCAACCTAGTCCTCTCCTCCTCATCCCTCGCCTTATGACCCTTCACCTTTTGCACCTTAGACCCATTTCATTTCATCCTATGCCCCTACGCTTCTCCTTCATTTTATTCTTAGGCTTCTCCTTCCCAAAATCCTTTGTATTACGCTCATTCTTTCCCTACTACTCATCCTCCTAATATGGATCAAACCTCATCATCCTAAGTTTATTTTACCTCCCCACATCCCTCTTCTACTTATGTTGCAATTATTAGGCCTTCATCACCTATTTCCCCCCTCTTGCCAATGCCCCATTTTCTCCATCACCCCTTCCATTTTTCTTTATCCTTATTGACCCATACCAACCGTTTATAGTACTTGACACCCTTGGCTTATCACTTTGATCCTTGTAGTCATCCATTAGTCTCCTAGTTTCTACCACACCCTTGATTCCCCATACTCCTTTTGTAGTGATGATTTTTAACATCAATTACACCATAGAACAACTAGATACTCCTCCCTTACCAATAATTGAACCAACAACCACATCATATCTGATCCCATCTCCCTCCTTAACCACTTCAACCATTCCTCCTTCCACCTGACCTAAACCACCACCACCTCTATACCTTGCTACCTTCCTTAATAATAGCCTTAATACTACCCTAGATATTGATACCCCTTTGACATATTTGTTGTTTTAATCATTTCTATTGGTCACTAACCAACCACATCCACATCCCTATAGATCCATGTTGTAGTCTAATTGACCAATTTTGTCATTGGCAATTATGTTATCTAAAACATTACCTTCACACCATCACTCATACAATCCATTAGAGACTATAATCATCTACACGACCCTCCTTTATCCATAGTTGTGGTTTACCCTATGGGTTCCTCCTCCACTCACATTATTTTTTTTATGGAATACTTGATAATAACAATGATCCAACAACCCCTCAAGAACCCAAATCACCATTTCCTGGCACCACCAACTTTTTATCATACACCTCTTTTACCATGCATTATTTTTGATGCTTCAACTTGCAAGGGTATGGTCTTAGTCATTATAATAAATGGCATGGCCTTGATCATTATGAGCAAGGCTTTCATAACATCCTTGAACCCCATTACCAACTTCCTAGTGATCAATCTAGTTTGGGATATGGTGGTTCCTCTCCCCTTGATCTCTTGGTAGAAGAGCTATAATGTATCACCCTTGGCCTTGAGGAAGATAATGGGGATGATCATATGGATCTTGATCCTACACCCCCACCTTCAATTCTCCCCCACAAGTCATCATCGTTGATATTTTTCCAAGTGATTCCTGAATAGATGAACTTAATGAATATCGAGCAACTTTCCATTGCTTCAAGTAGGTTGAAAGAGGGCTTGTCTCCCATTGTCCCCATAATTGATCCTATAGATTATGGTAATATTTACTTTTGTATGTTTCACATTCCTCATCCTATCATACCTACTCTCAACATTACCCCAATACCTCCATCATAGCCCAACTTCTCCTTTGTGAGCAAGGAAAAACAAACTCTAATCCACCCCTTTACTTGTTCCTACAAGTTAACATGATCTCCATTGACCTCTTTGCCTCACTTCACAATCCAAATTCCCATTCCAAACCCATTCATATTAACCCTATTTTTATTGAATTTGATTAAATATCCTCTCCTCCTTCTCCCTCTGACTTCCTTCCATTTGAGCAGCTTCTTCATGATGCCATCCAGTACATTCTCCCTTTTTTTATTATCCCATATATTTATCAGGTTGACATAGTTGATGAAGAGCCTCCACAATTCTTGTTAATCCAATCGATAATATCCACATTGTTCCTACTTCACACCAAATCGAAGAATATTCCCACATATTTATCAAGGACATGATCGATGTTAACTTCAAAACTAATTCCAATAACCCTTAGATTAGCAAGCTTGGCCAAGGCCTTTCACCTATAGAATGAGAATAATTTACAACCCTGATAATGAAATACAAGTAAGTCTTCGCTTGGTCATACAAATACATGCTTGACCTTGATCTCAATTTGGTCATCCACAACCTCACAATGCTTCTAGATGTCAAACTAGTCAAGTAGAAATTATAAAAACTCCACCCCGCTGTAGTTCTATTGGTTAAATAATAATTGCAAAAGCTCTTATATGTGGGTTTTATTCAATGCATATATTATCTAGAGTGGATTTCAAATATGGTACGTTCTAGAAAACTCAATGGGGGGATTCATGTATGCACCAACTTTTAAGACTTGAACAAAGAATACCCTAAATATGATTTTCCTTTACCAAATATCAATACACTTTTAGACTCTATCGCGGGTCACAAAATGCTCTCCCTTATCGATGGCTTCTCGGGTTATAATAAAATCTATGTATGTTTAGTCAATCAACATAAACCATATTTTACAATGCATGGGGGACTTTTTGTTACAAAGTCATACCATTTTGTCTCAAAAATGTAGGATCTACTTATCAATGTGGAATGACATACATTTTTCATGATTACAAGCATAAAATCATTGAAGACTATGTGGATGATATTTTGGAAAAATCTAAAACTCGTCTCGAGCACCTGTGTAAAGTTTTTGATAGACTTTTAGAGCATAACATCAAACTTAATCCCAATAAGTGTGTCTTTGGCATCACTTTTGGTAAAATATTAGTATTTATAGTTTCTAAGCAAGGCATCAAAGTGGATCCTAACAAGTTTAAATATATCATCGAGATGCCTCCCCCTATGAACCTAAACCAATTGCACAATCTACAAGAAAATATTTAAGCAATTCATCGCTTTATCATGTAACTCTTCAATAAATGCAAATCATTTGATAACCTCTTGCAAAAGGGAGTAGCTTTTGAATGGACTCCAAAATGTCAACATGCCTTTGATACCATCAAATACTATTTAGCATCACCTCCCATTTTGTTACCACCTCATCCAGGCATTCCTTTCCACATGTACATTTTTTCTACTAATTTTTCCCTTGGGACTATACTAGCCCAAAAGAATGAGAACAACCATGAATAGGCCATATATTATATCAACCATACTTTGGTGATCTACAAAACCAAATACGCTTATGTGGATAAAATCTATCTTGTTGTGGTCTTTGCCACTAAGAAACTTCACCACGACATGCTCAATCATACGACCTATGTTATCGATCATGAAAACCCTCTACGTTATATGATGAACCACACATACACCAGTAGTAAAACCACTAAATGGATAATTATTTTGATTGAATTTGATCTTGATTTTAATAGCCAAAAGTCCCTTAAGGGTCAGGTAATTATTGATCAACCTATTTAATCTCCTCTTCTAAGTGACACACCCCTCATTATCAAGCTACTTGATGATTATTTCTTCACCATCACTAAAAAATAAGAATACATCAAACCCAAATATGATATCGATATCACCATTTTCTTTGATGGTTCTAAATGCAAACAAGGGAATGGATCTAGAGTAGTCTTTTTCATGCTGTAAGAAATTCCCATCCCCTTCTCTTTCAAGCTTGATTTCCCTTGTATGAACAATAATGTAGAGTACAAAGCCCTCATATTGGGTCTTCAAACTATCATGGCTATGCACATTAAGTGCATTTGAATCATCAGTGATCCCAACTTGTTTTCAATCAAGTAAAAGGGATCTACTAATGCAAATGCCTAGTTCTAAAGTATTACAAAGATATTGTTGACAAGTTTCTCATCAATTTTGATTATTATGATATAGGTTCTTCTCCACGGTCTACCAACCATTTTTTTGACACCATGGCCTCCATCGGGTCACTTATTCCACAAAATTATTTTTATGAAGTCACCATTGTTTGTATTACCTAACTTTCTAAATTAGTCATTTCCTATTGTGATTCTACATATGAGTAGTGCATCCTTGTCGTTCAATTCAAATCTTACCATAATTGGCTCTCTCAGGTGCGAGACTTACTCAATCTTGATTTCCTTCCCCTAGAGTTGCATTTTGCTACTAAACACACTTTAAAAAAAAAAAATTCTTGGTATACTCTTGTTGGTGATGTGCTCTATCACTAAGGCTACAATGGTATTCTCCTTCATTGTCTAGAACCACAAGAAGCAAGTTGGACAATATCTCAAGCACATGATGGCACATATGGTGGTCATTTTAGTGGAATGGCTATCACAAAGTGCATTTTGTGCATGGGCTAATTTTGGCCCATAATGGAGCATGATTGTTGTGTATACATAAATAAATACCTTAACTGTCAATACCATTCCATATTAATGCATTTACCCTTGCAAACCTTGCAACCCATTCAAGCTATGTAGCCATTCTCTTAGTGGGACCTAGACCTTATTGGTAAAATTTCAACCCCTTCCTCAAGGTGACATACATTCATTATTACTGCCATTAAATGTTTTACTAAATGGGTTGAGGTAATCCCTCTTGTTAGCACCGCAGGACCTCAAATCACAGAGTTTATACTCCACCAGTTTTTGAAAGTGTGGATGATATGAATGATGTAAATAAATGTGATGAATGATTCTTATTTTGACCCAATAGAATAGGGTTTATAAAAGTTTGGATTATATGAATGATGTAAATAAATGTGAATGATGTATCCCAATGTGGAAAGAAAAAATCAAACTTGGTTACCCTAAGTTTGAGGTGATTATGTTCTATTGAGAAGTATACCTTTTTGGCGTCATTGAAATTCAAAATAATGCAAATGTAGAAACATGAAAAAGTAAAAGGAACCAATCATCCTAGGCTTATGATATCCCTAGTGACTGTTTGTAGTTATTGAATGTGAAAAGAAATGATGTAGTAAAAGTTATTCGTGTTTGTGACCCCATGAAAAAGGGCATCAATGAAAATTTTCAAGCAAATTAGTGTAAGCACAGTCTTACTCCCAAAATGAGGGACCAAAAATATGTTTTCAAATAAGAGGATGTTGGATGATGATATGAGAAAGCATCCTTATGGTGATCTATCCATCCTATTGAATTGCATGGATAACCCATCACTGCAACACTAGGGGGCATAAAGTAAACCACTAGATACAAGGTTCACTTGAATGATATGAATGATGTAAAGGAATGTGAAAGATGCAATGCATGTAAATGGTGTACTGATTATGAATAGTGCATTGATTAATTTCTACTTTTTCCCCAATAGAAAAAGGGGTTTTTGACTGGATGATATGAATGATGTAAATAAATGTGAATGAATGATGATATGAACAAGCATCCTTATGGTGATCTACCCATCCTACCGAGTTGCATGGATAACCAATCACTGTAATCACTTGGGGAATATGGTAAACCACTAGATATGAGGTTCACTTGATAATGTGAGTGAATTTGATAGTGTTGGTTGAAAAGACATTGATGGTAATGCATTGATAGGTGAATTTGATGATTTTATGAAATTTAGAATTGATTTGGGATATTTTGAAACAACTCGGGACAATTTCATGACTTTTAGTTGCAAACAATAATTGAATGCCCAAATCAATCCATGTTATTACAAAAATATGATGAAATGATGTGATGAATGATTGGAATAGTGAATGTGTTAGTTTCATAAAATTTTGAACCATTTTGAGACATATTCACATGATGTAGGTATTTTTACAACTTTTGGTCATAATAAAAAATTAAAAGCCCAAATCAATCCATGTTTGCACAAAATGTGATGGAATTATGTAATGAATGCATGGATGAAGTTTGAGGTGATTTTGGGGGCTTACTACTACATTTTGAGTCTATTTGTGTCCTTTTGCAATATTTTAGATCCAAAAACCGACCTACATCTACATCATTGACAAATGTGGGAGGGTATCTACCACTTGGAAGATGCAGAGAGGCATTTGAGTGCATGAGGAAGACACCCTAAGGTGTTTGAGTGCACCAAAATTGGCTATAAAAGTGCTACTGAGGTAAAATTTGATTCATTCTTGTATTCAAGAGTTCAAGAAGCGACGTCTGAAGAGGAGTGAGTGAGTGTGAAGGAGTGAGGTGATGGCGATGGAGGGCATGGATGTGGTAATAGGATAAGAGATTTAGGTGGTTGAGGTAAGTTCCCTTGGAACTATTGTTTGTAGTTTTACAAAAAAAAATTATGCAATGAATGTGATGGTTATGTGTATTTGTGGTTGTGTTGTGTTGTAGTTGAGGATCTTGGAGACTCGGCATTGATTCTCACCTATCATACCAAAAGTGATAAAGGTGTTGCAAAAGGATAAATAGGATTAGCTAGAGTGGGTGGTATTGGAAGGTTGTGCCCACATTGAGGTGGTGAGGGTTGATGAGGGGTATCTCTCTACCTTGGAAAAATTATGGGATCTAGATAGGGGGACCTTAAAGCTACTAAAAGGTGAGATGATTCTGACACTGGATGATATGTATCGCATATTTCAAGTACCAATGGAGGGGTTATGTGTCCAAGTTGGGCATAATAGGGAGTATGAGATGAGGCATATTTTTGGAAATGGATGGAGGGATGTGAACATCCAAGGTGGAGGGATCAGGTATTTAGATATGTATGTGGTAAAGTAATTGGAGGCACTTCCAACCTTGGTCATGTTCCTATTGGATAATGTGTTGGTTCCTAACAACACCGGTTGTTGGTTCCTCTAGAACATGATTTGATTGGTATTTGATATGATTAACGAGCCTCGGGTGTATTCATGGATGCCTTAACTATTAGCATAAATATACCTCAAGTTGTATGAGGTGAATATGTGGGGGCAAAAAGAGTTGTGTTGTAGTATACTACTATAGATTTTGGGTTGGGTGCTTCTTAGTGTGGTGCATCCTATGGGCCTACAATGTGAGTGGGATAGGGATCAGTCCTATGCCCTAATATGGGAGATGACTAAGGAGATATAGTCGATTCATCCTGGTTGTAGTGGCTAGGAGTGCAAATATATATGGGCTAAGTTGATAGCAGACCTAGTGTACTGGAGGCCATGGTGGGATGCTAGGTGACCTATTTATGGAGAGTATCTATGAAGGATCTGATAGGCTAGATGGGTGGTTGGCCGATATGGGAGTGAGGTGGATTTTATCTAGTTCTTACAAGTGTTGCAATAGTTTAGGATATAGTAGGGCATATCTAATGCTCCATTGTTGTATACGCATCAATTTGATGAGTTGATTATACCTTGTATGGAGGAGTGGCAAGTGGAGTATGATGATTATGAGAAGATAGATCTCCCAAATATGGATGATGTCAAAACCACTACATATTATGATGTATGGTTTGTTTCATAGCCACTATGGGTACCGAGTTATGTGGTTGAGGAGAGAAGTGGAGATGATGGGGAGGTACAAATGGAGGCTGAGGAGACTCTTCAATGTCAAATACATCATCGATCTAGTAGATGAGGGAGGCATACAAGGGTTGTAGCAAAGAAACCTTTAGAGATTTGGGGTGATGGTGATGGTGGTGGTGGTATGGAGGAGGTTTTGAAGAGACCTCCTGGTTAGAGTGAGGAGGAGTGTATTGAGATCTAGGTAGAGTGAGACCAGCTCTAACAAATGGTGGTGGAGTGGGATGCAAATATTTTTTAATTGTAAGTGAAATTGAATGCATGAGTGGTAGCAGGTGGAGGTGAGGATACAGTAGTGAGGCTCTAGGTAGAGTTGGCACAGAGGGATACTCATTAGAGGTAGGATGTACTACACCTTCAATATTATGAGGGATATATTCATGATCTTGAGGATGTTATTATGCATCATGGCATTGGACTGCTAGTGTGGTATTTTTCCTCTGTATCAGGGATTTTTATGCATGGTGACTCTAGGTCTAGGGCTCTATCAGGATCTCATGGGTTTACCTATGGGTATTAGCTAGTGCCTAGATGCACTTTTGTATATGAGCCTTATTGCTCCATTGTATATAGCCTTTAGTCATTCCTTGTATATGCAATTTTTATATAGATACATGGCTTTTGTGTTATAACTTTGTGTGAATGTTTATGTGAATGCATGTGTATGTGATGTGATGGATGAAAATGTTATGATGATTTTTATGCTTTATGATAATAATGTAAGTGAATTGACATACTAATGATCACTTTTAGTGTAGATTTTGCTTGACCATATTTATCCTTATCACTTAATCAGGAGCACCAAAATGGTGGTATGTAAAATGAAATACTCTGTAATGATGTGATAATGGCATGGATATTGTTTTGGATTATGGATGACTGATTTGGAATTGTTTTACAGAGACTAAAACATCCTAATGATTGTAAAAAAAATCACTAAATTTTGTCTAATTTCTCCAAGGCCAAATGTGTGTGCAATGAATTTTCATTTATCAATCATGAGCATGGTAATGACTCAAGGTATTCAAGAACCAATGTGTGCAAGTGAATTCATTAACCCATCTTGAGTAAATTGAGGTGAAACCTATCATGGAGGAGACTGGAAAGCTAGTCTATACTTATGTGTAGTTAGATGTCTCTTTAAAAGAGATGTGTCACCACACATGAGCGTACTCCACTACTAGTCAAGCGTCTATAGCCCTTATAGTGATTAGCTCCATAGTACAATAATATGATCTCTAATATTTTGGTAATCAAACTGCCTAGCCATATGGTTGGAAATGTAGTTCTATCCTTATTTCTTGAGGATATGTGGTGTGTAATTTATAAAATGATTAGATATTTTGGGAATCATATTCTCAATCGATGTGTGATGATAATTTTACCCTATCCTTACTACTCATTCTTTTATTTGGAAGTGTTGATAGTGGTGAAATCACTATTTTGACTTTGGACTATGTGTATAGTGGGACAAGCAAAGATGAATTTTTTGCTTCGAGGTTCAACCCAATTGTCATGTTATCCTTATTTGAAACAAGATGTTTTTAATAAGTGTGATATGTGTTTGGTTTAATAATGTTAGAATTGTAGACATAAAAAATTGACTCAATCAAGTGATTAATTCCCTAAACCCTTCAGGGAGACCCTTCATATTTGCCTAAGGAAAGGACTAGGTTTTACCTCCCCTCCCATTTATTTTCTCGTCTTTCGATGAAATCAAGATTGGTCCTGATGGGGCATGATTTTACCTTTTAGGTTTTTTCTCAAGTAAACCCTAATTTCCAAAGTTGGCATGTTTTGGCATTGGCTCATCATGTTTTTCCCACATTTTTTGCTTTTAAATACACTATAAAAGGAGGGTTTGAAGTCTTTTTTTTTCCAAATTAACAAGTAAGACAAGTAATGCAATCACTAAAGGCTCTTAAATTTTCTCACATTCATTCTTCTTCTACAAGCATGCTAATTTTGCAAGTTAATAAAGTGATAATTATTCAAGTGTGAAATATAGTTTTTTGAAGCTCTATTTCCTACTACATTGATTTGTTTGTTGCTAAATTTTGTGGAAAATTTTTGAAGCCCTAAGGAGAGATCAACTATTTTAAAGGTATTAACCCTTGTCTACTTTTGTGTTATCTACCAGGTGATTTTGCTCTTCTACATGTATATTTTTATGTTATTTATCATGCATTAGTTATTTCACATCGGTATGGGGCTTTTCACCTCACTTATATGAAATCGTGCTTGATCTCTGTGGGGCATGATTCATCAATATACAAAATTAAATTCACTCCTTTTAGAGCATGATTTCACGTAGACCTAGTTTGGGGGCTATTAGAAATAGAGCATATTACATTATTTGGTTCATGTAAATGCACCTTCCTTGGTACATACTTAGGATATTAGGTTACTTTAGGGGGAATTTATCTAGTCACTTCATGTAATGTAATAAATGTACAAGTGTCAGTGTGCAAGCTATAATGTGCAAAGTGTCCACTTGTACAACTATATAGGGTGTCGGCCAAGGAACTTATCTTCCTATATAATGGCCATAGATGTAGCATCATATAAAATCATAGAGGAGCATCACAGTGTGTGGTAGGTAGGTAGTAGGATAGTGTGCATGAGCTATAAGCTCAAAGCTCCTCATAAAGCAGTAGCATATTGTATGGAGTACCCATTTCATCCACTACTACTAGTGTAATATTTTTGCCATTTTTATTTATAACATATTTTAGTCATCTTGTAGATCTATTTTATTTATTTCTACATATTTTTACTGGTAATGTGGCATAAAAATCTAACAGTGGTATCAGAGCTACAGTATATCAAGCCATAGTAGGTCTATAGGGAAACCACCATTATTATTTGATCCTAAGTTTTTTGAGAACCTAACGTGCCTTTGGAATAGTCACTATCAAAATTTCTCATAAGATTCTAGGTGATAGAATTAGGTAGAGTTACAAGTGAGGACTGAAATATTAGTTTCAAAAATACTGAGATTGCATAGGGCTAGAGTCTTTCCACAAAGTTAAAGGAAAACTCGTGAAGACTAGGACTCAGAATTTGATACACTAGGTTGATGAATCAACTAGTGAAGCTAAGAGATTTGGAAATACTTACCTAAAAGTTTCTTTTATTACATGGAATTAATAATTATATGATTGAGATACCTCCTACAATAGATAGATAGGAGACCTCAACTTCATTTCTTGAAGGTCAAAGTGCCTTCATAGCGTAAATATTAATTGTTGCAAAAAGGAGAATACTTCAAAATAATCTTCTAGAAAAGAATCATGGTAAAGTCTAAAGATAGGAGATCTCCATTGATATATTGAAGAACTTCACAAAACGAAAATGCCATAGTAGCCTTGATACATAATAAAATACCATAGAAGCTTGATCTAGAAGAAAATTCCATAAGATCCTTGATCCAGAATAAAAATCCATAAGAGCCTTGATCCAGAAGAAAATGCCATAGAAGCCTTGACAGGTCGTAGAGGCCTTGATATTGAATAACATGCCATAGAAGACTTGATATTGAAGAATAGGCCATAGAAGCCTTAATATTTAAGAACATGCCATAGAAGCATTGATATTAAATATTAGGCCACAAAAAAAATGATATTGAAATAGACCTTAGATGCATTTTATCCTGAAGAAGATTCCAAAGAGAAGGATCTATTTTAGAAGAAGATTTTAGTACTAATATTTTTGTTGTAGGTAGGTGTGTTGAGAAAGGTGCAGCAAAAGAATTGCAAAAGTATTGTCATTGTTGTCAACACAGACAGATTGATGCAGTTGATGCAGTTCAGAGGTCAGTCAGATCAAGTGCAGTGAATTTCAAGAAAAACAGAGGTGACCCAGATTCAGAAATTGGCAGAAAAAGACAAGGAAGAAAACTGTCGCGATATCGCGACATGTTTTCTGTCGCGATATCGCGACAAAACAGAAGAGAGAGAAAATGCAAGGAAGATTGTCGCGATTTCGCGACATTCAAGGAGAGAGAAAATGCAAGGAAAATTGTCACGATTTCGCGACATTACCAAGGAGAGAGAAAGTGCATGCCAATTTGTCGTGATATCGTGACATGGCAGAGGAGAGAGAAAGTGAAAGGTAAACTGTCGTGATTTCGTGACATGCTGGCAGAGAGGGAAGCAAGGTGAAAAGATGTCACGATTTCATGACATAAATGGAGGAAAGGAGCTAGCAATGAAAAGTGTCGCGATATCGCGACACGTCGGGTTTTCGTGACCCGAAGAGGAGAGAGAATGCTCAGCAACAAAGGTGTAGCGATTTCGCTACATGTTGAAATGAATGGAAACAAAGGTGTAGCGATTTCGCTGCATGATGGAAATACATGGCACAAAGGTGTAGCGATTTCGCTACAAGTGAAAAGGCACAAACAAGAAGATGTAGCGATTTCGCTGCATGACAAAATGTATAAAAACAAAGGTGTAGCGATTTCGCTACCATTCAAAGTTGCAAAAATTAAAGATGTAACAAGTCAAAAGCACAAGGCACAAAGTTGTAGCGATTTCGCTACTGCATGAAACAAAGAGTGTACGGAAGCAGTGAACGTCGCGATTTCGTGACATGTTCCATTTTCGTTGAAGTTTGCAAGGAGAGTTGTACGGAAGAGCAAAGTGTCACGATTTCGTGACATGTTCCATTTTCATTGAAGTTGGCAAAGGAGAGTGTACGGAAGCTAGAAGCGTCACGATTTCACGACAAGATATGACATTTTCGAGCAAGAGTGTCGAAAGAACTCATTTCACAGCATAAGGATGACATCAAATGTTGAAAGTGTCGCGATATCGCGACAAGATGGAAAGCTTTCAAGAGCCAAAACGGTCACGATTTCGCGACATGCTTAAGGATGACGTCAGCAAATGTTGAAAGTGTCGCGATATCGCGACAAGATGCAGGGAAAGCTTTCAAGAGCCAAAATGGTCACGATTTCATGACAGCAAGGGCATGAATGTACGCTAAAAAAGTGTCGCGATATCGCGACAGGTAACAGTCTGGCAGGTAAAACCGCAGGAGCATGCAAGGTGACACGTGTCAAAAAAGCCTACAGAAAATCATGCAGCCTGTTACGTAAAAAGTAACTGATGTCAGTTACACGTTGACAGGTGTCGGACATGCATGGGAACAGATGTAAATGCATGATTGAAAAGCATTCAAAGTATCGTATTGACTGTATCGAAAAAGCATTCGAACGGCCGCAGTGCAGCATTCGAACAGCCGATTGAAAATGCATTAGAACAGTCGATTAAAAAAAAAACGTATTTGCAGCATTCGAAACATAAAATAGGAAGGATCGAAAAGCTTTCTAGAAGAAGGATGTGCAACATTCGAACGGTCGTATTTGGAAGGATTCGAACAGCCGCATTGGAAAGGAGAAAAGAATTCGAACGGCTCGAGAATGTAATCCGACTGCATGCAGGATTGAAACGCTATGGAAGACAAAGAGTTTCGATGAGAAAAATAGATTATAAAAAGGACAGTCATGCAGAAAATAATGTTGCTACTGTTAGAGAGAAATTGTTGTAAAAGGAGGGTTAGAAAAGAATCAAGAGAAAAATTAGCAGAGCCGTGAGAGTGTGCAGAGTTGGGTTAATTGCAGACCAGTCAGGGTCATGCATGAAGTGAAGACATTTTTATGTCATTCTAAATTGATCAGAATTGCAGTCCAAGTTGGTGCTTGGTACTAGGGGTTGGTGCTCCATCTGTTGCAGCAGAAAATTACAGGGGTTGGTGCTCCTTCCAGTTGATGCTGGTAAAGTATTTGTAAAATTGATATTTTGCAAAGACTGGATTTGGATTGGAGTCCAAGCAGTCATTTTTGAGGAGTAGCCAAATTGGTGAACCTCGGTATATTGAGTGTTGTGGTGTGCTCTCTTGTTCAAGTTGTTTTTCCAGTTTTCAAGTTCTCTTTATTTCATATTAAATGTTGTAGATATAAAAATTAATAGCTACACTGATTCACCCCCCCTCTCAGTGTCATTGTGTGAACATCAATTGGTATCAGAGCCAGGTTCCTTGTTCAAGCTTAATCAGCTAAGGAGATCTTGGAAGAAACAATGGCAGGCGGTGAAGGATTCTCATCCAACAAAGCTCCCTTATTCGATGGAACAAATTACACTTTCTGGAAACTCAAGATGCAAACATATCTGAGTGCATTGGGATATGATATTTGGGATTCTGTAGATAGTGGATACACAGCACCCACTACTCCTCCAACAAATATTGCTGAGAAGAAAAAATTTGAGAACAACTCCAAAGCTAAGAATGCCATAATGTGTGGGCTTGTTGACAGTGAACTGATAAGAGTCATGAGCTGTAAATCAGCAAAAGACATGTGGGATAAACTGAAAAGCATCCATGAAGGAGACAACAAGATCAAGGAAGCAAAACTGCAAACTCATCGAGCACAGTTCGAAGCACTGCAAATGAATGAAGATGAGAACATAGAGGCTTATATGCTGAGAGTCAACGGAATCATTAATGCAATCAGAGGACTCGATGAAGAAATTGATGATGCAGTTGTTGTGAAAAAGGTTCTCAGAACACTGCACAAAAGATTTAACTCCAAAGTTTCTGCAATAGAAGAGGCAAAAGATCTGAACAACTTCAGCTTGGATGAGATGCATGGTTCTCTGACAGACATATGAAATGAGAATAGGACAAACCAAGTCTATAGACAGAGAAGCAGCTTTTAAAGCACACAAGAATATAAAAGCTGAACATGAATCTGAGGATGAAGAGACTCTGGATGAAACAGAAGCTAATTTTGTTCGAAAACTCACAAAAGGAAAAGGAAAATATAGAGGAAAGCTACCTTTCAAATGCTTCAACTGTGGAGGAGTCGGTCATTTTGCAGCCAAATGTCCAATGCATGAGAAAACTAAAAATGGTGAAGGCTCACACCAAGAAAAAGGTGACTGGAAGAAGAAACAAAATTTCAGAAAGAACAACCTCAAGAAGAAAAGCTTCATATCCAAGAATGTCAGTACTTCTGAAGAAAGCTCAGATGAGGATTCTGAAGAAGAAAAAGGTGAAGCTCTGTTCATGGCACTTGAAGAGGAAAGAACAGAAGAAAATCAGGAAGGTGATGAAAACTTTAAAGATGAGGCTGAAGTTTATCTGGAAGGAGAATTGGTTGCTGCACTTGAAGAGTTGAGTGTAGAAAGGAAAAAGAACAAAAAGTTTTCAAGAAAACTAGAAGATGCCACTGACATAATAAACAGTTTAAAAATACAGACAGAGGAATTCAAGAAAATGTCTGAAGTTCTTGATGAACAATTAACTGTAAAGACAGTTGAATGCAGCAAGCTAGAGGAAGACATTGTTAAGTTAAGAATGCAGCTAGAGGAAATGAATAGAAAATTGAACTGTTTTCATAAGTTTGAAGAAAGCACTGTAAAGCTGGATAAAATGTTAAATAACCAAAGGCCTTTCGGCATCAAATTTGGTTTAGGCTTTGATGAAGGAGAATCATCAAAGGATTCAAAGAACTTGAATTTAGAACCCATAAAGAAAGAAGAAAAGATCAGGGTTGAACTAGAAAAAACAAATCATGCCAAAGAAAACAATAATGCCAGAATCAAGAAGAATACTGACAAAGATGGATTCACAAAAGTCATACATCCAAGAAAGAGAAGATTCATGGCTTCTACTTCAAACTGGCAAAGACCGGCACCCAGGTTTAATCACTCCTTTTCTGGTTATTGTTTTAAATGCAATGCTTATGGCCATAAGATTTCAGATTGCAGACATAATGTATCTCAAAGGAATTTCACCAGCAGAAATGTTTTTTCTCCTTTAATGAATTATGCAGTTGAATGTTATAATTGTCATAATTTTGGACATATTGCTAGAAACTGCAGAAGCACTTTTGCATCAAATAATTATCAGGGTAGAAAATCTCAACCAAGTGGGTTGAAACAAAACAAGAAATTTCTTGAAAAACAAGCACAAGCTAATGAAAGGACAAAGGCAAAACAAGTAGCCAAATCTGCTATCAAACCAGAATGGAAAGAAAAGGAATCTTTGATTGTTCAGACTGCCTTTAAAGCTCGGAACAAATCTGCACCTTGGATACTTGACAGTGGTTGCTCCAGTCACATGACAGGTGACAAGCAAAAATTTGAGAATTTGCAGAATTATGAAGGTGGTTCTGTGAAATTTGGAAATAATGATGGAGCAAAGATTGTTGGAAAGGGATCAGTCAAGATCAGTGATGGCAATATAAAATCAAAAGAAGTCTTGTTTGTGATTGGTCTGAAGCATAACTTGCTGAGTGTCAGTCAAATATGTGACAGAGGTCATGATGTAATCTTCAAGAAGGAGGGCTGTGAAGTAAGAAAGACAAAAAATGGAAAGTTAATAGCCACTGGACTGAGAACTTCTGGAAATCTGTATACACTTTCAGAGACTTCAGAAGGAACTTGCTTGGTTGGTCAGGAAGAAGAAAACTGGCTGTGGCACAAGAGACTCGGTCACATAAGCTTTGATAATCTGGTAAAAATCAGCTCAAAAGGGGCGGTAAGAGACATACCAACTATTGGTAAACCTTCAAACAGTATTTGTGAGTCATGCCAAAAGGGAAAACAAACCAGAGCCACTTTCAAAGCAAAAGAATATTTCACGAGCAAGCCATTAGAATTAATTCACACTGATTTATGTGGACCCATGAGAACTGAAAGCATAAATGGACACAAATATTTTATGTTGTGTATAGATGACTACTCAAGAATGACATGGGTACTATTTTTGAAACTTAAATCAGAAGCCTTTGAGATGTTTAAAACCTTCAAAAATCTTGTTGAGAATCAATCAGGACAAAGAATTAAATGCCTAAGATCAGACAGAGGAGGAGAGTTTATTTCAGAAGAATTTGCAGAATACTGTCAAAAATATGGGATAAGAAGACAGTTTTCAGCAGCTAGAACACCTCAGCAGAATGGAGTTGTAGAAAGGAAGAATAGGACAGTGCAGGAAATGGCAAGGACAATGCTGGCTGAGAACAAAATAGCTGACAGATTTTGGAAAGAGGCAGTACATACTGCAGTTTACATTCAAAACAGGTGCATGCTAAGACCACATGAAAGCAAAACACCTTATGAGCTGTGGTTTGGCAGAAAGGCAACAACAAGACATTTCAAAGTATTTGGCAGCAAGTGCTACATCAAACGGACTGAAGATAATCTCGATAAATTTGAAAATAGAGCTGATGAAGGTATCTTTCTTGGTTACTCAACAAAAAGCAAAGCCTACACATGTTACAACAAAAGGCTAAAGAAAATTGTTGAGAGTGCTTATGTGAAAGTTGATGAAGGTAGAGAACAAGAAATTACTTATCAAGAAAACTACCCCATCTATGAAGAAGTCATTGAAGGTGATGATGAAAAGGAAACGAGATAAGAATCGAGAAAATTGATCCGAGATGGTGTAAAAAGCTGAATCAGAAGAAGAAGAAAACAGGAAATTTAAAACAGGCAACTGGCAGAAAAATCATCCAAGTGAACAGATTATTGGGGATCCCAAAGATGGTATTCAGACAAGAAGAGCAACAGTGCGGAACTATTCTCTGTTATCTAGCATTGAACCTAAAAATGTTGTTGAAGCAAGCACCGATGAAAGTTGGTTGAAGGCAATTAATGAAGAACTAGATCAGATTGAGAAAAACAATACCTGGGAATTAGTACCTAGACCAACAAATAAAAACATAATTGGCACTAAATGGGTTTTTCAAAATAAATTAAATGAATATGGACAGGTTGTCAGAAATAAGGCAAGATTGGTCAGTAAAGGCTATGCTCGAGGTTGAAGGCATTGATTTTGAGGAAACTTTTGCACCGGTAGCCGGACTAGAGGCAATCGGAATGTTTTCGGCATTAGCGAGTTCATAAAAACTTCAAAGTATATCAAATGGATGTAAAATCAGCATTTTTGAATGGAAAAGCTGGAAGAAGAAGGTTTACATTGAACAGCCAGATGGCTTCCAACTTGGTGAAAATCCAGATTTTGTTTGCAGGTTAAAGAAAGCATTATATGGTTTGAAACAGGCACCCAGAGCATGGTATGCAAGGCTGGATAATTATCTAATTAAACAAGGGTTCAAGAAAGGTTTGGTGGACAACAACTTATATGTCAAAACAGAGAAGGGCCATCTTATTGTTCTTGTTGTTTATGTAGATGATATAATATTTGGCGACAACATGGATGAATACTGCAAAGACATATCAACTAAAATGAAGAAAGAATTTGAGATGTCTATGATTGGTGAACTTTCTTATTTCCTAGGACTGCAGGTCAATCAAAATGAAAAAGGCATTTTTATTTCTCAAGTTAAATATGTAAAAGAAATGCTGAAAAAGTTCACAATGGAAGACAGTAAACCGGTTAGTACTCCCATGACAACAGGCTGCAAGTTGAGCAAGGATGATAAATCCCCAGATGTAGATCAAACAATGTACAGGTCTATGATTGGAAGCTTGTTGTATTTAACAGCCACTAGACCAGATATATTACAAGCAGTATGCATGGTTGCAAGATTTCAGGCCAGTCCCAAAGAAACTCATGTAACGATTGTAAAGAGGATCTTCGAGATATCTCAAGGGCACTATGGATTATGGGTTGTGGTACCCAAAAGGTAAAGATTTCACTTTGATTGCATATTCGATGCAGATTGGGCGAGGATGTATTGATGACGAGAAAGAGCACAAGTGGAGGAGCATTTTATCTTGGAGACAGGCTGGTAGCATGGCACAACAAGAAACAAGAATCGAGTATCTCTATCCACTGCGAGAGGCAGAATACATTGCAGCAACAACATGTTGTACTCGGATATTATGGATGAGACAAACGTTGAAAGATCTTGGTATTCATTTCAAAGAGCCAATTTCAATTAAATGTGATAACACTAGTGCTATCAACATATCCAAGAATCCGATGAATGCATTCAAGAACCAAACATATTGCAATCCGATATCATTTCTTGAAGGATAAAGTTGCAGAAGGAGAGGTTAAATTGGATTTTGTTCCAACTACAGAGCAAGTAGCTGATATATTCACAAAACCTTTGCCAAAGGAAGTATTTGAATACCTTCGGAAGAAGTTGGGAGTAGTCACACCACCCAAGCACTGACTAGCTATGGGAAACACATTCTCAGGGGGAGCATTCAAACTTTTTAAGTCTGAGAATGTTGTGCATAGACTCAGGGGGAGTCTGCAGCAGCCCTTTGGTATTATTGGCAAAGGGGGAGAAGAAATTAAGCAAGGTTGCAGTGTGTTGCCAACAATTCCAAAGGGGGAGATTGTTGAGCAAGGTGCAGCAAAAGAATTGCAAAAGTATTGTCATTGTTGTCAACACAGACAGATTGATGCAGTTGATGCAGTTCAGAGGTCAGTCAGATCAAGTGCAGTGAATTTCAAGAAAAACAGAGGTGACCCAGATTCAAAAATTGGCAGAAAAAGACAAGGAAGAAAACTGTCGCGATATCGCGACATGTTTTCTGTCGCGATATCGCGACAAAACAGAGGAGAGAGAAAATGCAAGGAAGATTGTCGCGATTTCGCGACATTGCCAAGGAGAGAGAAAATGCAAGGAAAATTGTCACGATTTCGCGACATTACCAAGGAGAGAGAAAGTGCATGCCAATTTGTCACGATATCGCGACATGGCAGAGGAGAGAGAAAGTGAAAGGTAAACTGTCACGATTTCGCGACATGCTGGTTGAGAGGGAAGCAAGGTGAAAAGATGTCACGATTTCATGACATAAATGGAGGAAAGGAGCTAGCAATGAAAAGTGTCGCGATATCGCGACACGTCGGGTTTTCGTGACCCGAAGAGGAGAGAGAATGCTCGGCAACAAAGGTGTAGCGATTTCGCTACATGTTGAAATGAATGGAAACAAAGGTGTAGCGATTTCGTTGCATGATGGAAATACATGGCACAAAGGTGTAGCGATTTCGCTACAAGTGAAAAGGCACAAACAAGAAGATGTAGCGATTTCGTTGCATGACAAAATGTATAAAAACAAAGGTGTAGCGATTTCGCTACCATTCAAAGTTGCAAAAATTAAAGATGTAACAAGTCAAAAGCACAAGGCACAAAGTTGTAGCGATTTCGCTACTGCATGAAACAAAGAGTGTACGGAAGCAGTGAACGTCGCGATTTCGCGACATGTTCCATTTTCGCTGGAGTCTGCAAGGAGAGTTGTACGGAAGAGCAAAGTGTCGCGATTTCGCGACATGTTCCATTTTCGCTGAAGTTTGCAAGGAGGATTGTACGGAAGCCAAAGCGTCACGATTTCGTGACAATGTAAGGATGACTCAAAGGCCTAGAGACCAATAAGTGTCACGATTTCACGACAAGAATAAAGATGCGTCAATTAAAGTGTCGTGATATCGCGACAAGATGGAGGGAAAGCTTTCAAGAGCCAAAACGGTCGCGATTTCGTGACATGCTTAAGGATGACGTCAGCAAATGTTCAAAGTGTCGCGATATCGCGACAAGATGCGAGGAAAGCTTTCAAGAGCCAAAATGGTCATGATTTCGCGACATGCAAGGGCATGATAGTCTACGAATTAAAAAGTGTCGCGATATCGCGACAGGTAACAGTCTGGCAGGTAAAACCCATAGGAGCATGCAAGGTGACACGTGTCGAAAAAGCCTACAGAAAATCATGCAGCCTGTTACGTAAAAAGTAACTGATGTCAGTTACACGTTGACAGGTGTCGGACATGCATGGGAACAGATGTATATGCATGATTGAAAAGCGTTCGAAGTGTCGTATAGGCTGTATCGAAAAAGCATTCGAACGGCCGCAGTAATGCATTCGAACAGCCAATTGAAAATGCATTAGAACAGCCGATTAAAATAAACGTATTTGCAGCATTCGAAACATAAAATAGGAAGGATCGAAAAGCTTTCTAGAAGAAGGATGTGCAGCATTCGAACAGTCGTATTTGGAAGGATTCGAACAGCCGCATTGGAAAGGAGAAAAGAATTCGAACGGCTCGAGAATGTAATCCGACTGCATGCAGGATTGAAACGCTATGGAAGACAAAGAGTTCCGATGAGAAAAATAGATTATAAAAAGGACAGTCATGCAGAAAATAATGTTGCTGCTGTTAGAGAGAAATTGCTGTAAAAGGAGGGTTAGAAAAGAATCAAGAGAAAAATTAGCAGAGCCGTGAGAGTGTGCAGAGTTGGGTTAATTGCAGACCAGTCAGGGTCGTGCATGAAGTGAAGACATTTTTATGTCATTCTAAATTGATAAGAATTGCAGTCCAAGTTGGTGCTTGGTACTAGGGGTTGGTGCTCCATCTGTTGCAGCAAAAAATTACAGGGGTTGGTGCTCCTTCCAGTTGATGCTGGTAAAGTATTTGTAAAATTGATATTTTGCAAAGACTGGATTTGGATTGGAGTCCAAGCAGTCATTTTTGAGGAGTAGCCAAATTGGTGAACCTCGGTATATTGAGTGTTGTGGTGTGCTCTCTTGTTCAAGTTGTTTTTCCAGTTTTCAAGTTCTCTTTATTTCATATTAAATGTTGTAGATATAAAAATTAATAGCTACACTGATTCACCCCCCCCTCTCAGTGTCATTGTGTGAACATCAAGGTGATCCAGTAAGTTAGGAAATATTCCTACAAGAATGTTAGGAAGAAAATATTCTTCAGAATCAATCCAATACCTGAGGCAAAAGAGGTCAAGAGGATGAAGTAAAAAGTTTAAAATTATTGTGGTATGGTGGTTATAGGGGTGGACTACATGAAGATCTGTGTGGTGGCTTTCAGGGTAGACAATGCAGGATACTATGGCAGCCATAAAATTTAGACAACCTACCCAGATTCAGGATGGCTACCGATTCCATCGTGTAAATTAAAAAATATATATCAGGAGGAGATCTCATTGAAGAAATTAAAGGATAGTAAGAAGAAGGACTAGGAGAATTCTGCTCATGTCTAGAAATAGCATAATTAGATATCCAAGAGAATATCGCAATGCCAACATTGCCAAAAGCATAATATTAAAGATAATATTTGTAGGAATACTAGAAGCTGCAAGATCAAAGACCTTCACTAGGTCTCGATGAGCATCCAATAAAAATCTAGGAGAGCCTTGCAGAATAAATATTCAAAGGAGAACTCACTACATAAATCAACTACCAAGGAGAAGCTCCTGATAGTTAAGAACTTAGGACAATTTTTTCCATCCAACAACAAGCACAAGAGGAGGAGAATTTGTCAAGGAGTGCAAAATCTGAGAAGAAGAAGAATCCAGTGAAGACCTCAAGACATTCAAAATATTGAGGAGAAGATCCTACCTAAAGTCAGAGTTTGACAAGAAGACGCTTATTAAATCTAGGATATTTGAAGATTACCTCCTACAGAAAGAGGTCACTACTTTAAAGATACAAACTTATCCAAATCTACAGTAGAAGGAGGATATTGCAAGAGGAGATCAAAATCACCAAATCCTAGGCTCATGAAAGAAATTTCAAGACCATCAAATTGGTGAAGAAGGAACTGTTTAAAATAGTCTACAAAGAGCTGCAAGATCCTATTCAAGGAAAAAACTTGGTGTTCTTAGGCACCAAGATCTACATCCTCTACAGAAGCAGAAAAAAGCTACAAAAGCGTACAAAAAAAGGTAAGAAACTATTAGTGCAAGTAGATTCATTAGGTGAATTATTTATCATATTTATTAAAGCACCTTTATCCTAATTAAAGTTTCAAATAGGATATTTGTATTACAGTTTTCAAGTGTGCAAAAAGAAAGATATTTTTTAAGGTTCATTTGCACATTAGGGGTTGATTCTATTTTAGAATTTTAATAATCTATCAACTAGTCTATTATCTACTTTGAAAAGAAAAAGAAGACTATCTCCTAATATCTTGCTTGTAATAAAATTTTAGAATAAATATTGAAGGTTCATTTAAGATTATTCTTGATTAGTTGCAATAAATTTATTAAATGTATTTTCCTGAGAGTAGATTGGAGTGATAATATGTAATTTTTTAGTGCATTAAAAGTAGAATTTGTTAGATTTATTTGCACTATTATTACTCTCAAAATAAATTATCTATTTTTCTTTGAAATAAAAGCTACAAAATATAGTTTGTATTAAGTGTCTAAAGACACTTTTTAAAGCATAGAAACTTGCAACTCATAGAGGCCAATAGAAGCCACCAAAATTGGTTAGTACAAGCAAAAGAAAGAAAAATATAACCAAATAGAAAGCTTTTGTTCTAAAAAATTTACAAGGCTTGGATTCACCATCAATCATCCAATCAAAAAGGGTATGTAGTCTAGTCAAATATACATCCTTAAAACCCTCATTTTGCACTCATCAATCTACTACAAAAATAAGAATTTCATACCTACAATAGAGTGCAAGGAAAAGGTGCAATAAAAGGATTCTATATACATGTAAATATTAAATGGTTTTGCACTTATAAAATACATCAAATGAAGATAACGGAGCAGATTTAAAGGTGCCACAACAGGCACAATAGATACAGGGAAAAATCAGCCAAAGGAAAGGCCAAAAGAATGGCCAATATATCGAGCATACTCCATCACCGAAAGGGCATTCTCTCCAAGATAAAACTTGTAGACAAAGGAAGTTTTATGTAAATTACAGAAATCCTTTCAAAGGATATTTATGTAAGCTAATTGATCCAAAAGAAATCTATCATGAAGGTCTACATAAATCATAGCAAGGCATAAGAATCTATCTACGTAAATTATAGAGCACATTTCAAAATTTATAAGAATCAACCTTCACCTCTATCATCATGAATAGGCAGTGCAACATAGGGATAAGTGCATTGTAGGAAATCAAATGCTACATTAAGAGTAGAATAAAAAAAGTAGCAAGAGAGCTACCTCATCCCCATTCAAAGCTCCAAGGCGGCTCACATATTACCTGTAGAAGAAAATACATTGCTTGCTCCTCAAGAAATTTATGCAAGCTAAGGAGAAAGACATTTGAAGGAGTTATAATCTCCTTCTTGGAGGTATTACATAGGAAAATCCATGAAAAATGGCTGATTTGCACTTGGCACATTATTCCCTCATGGCTATCATTTCTCTAATACTCAAGATACGAACATTGAGAATGCTCAAGCAAGAAGGATACATTACATCACAAAAAGATGAGGTAGCGTTACTAAGCTATTTGAGTGCCACTTGTCCACCAAATACTGCCCATATATAGTGTAGAGAGTGAAGGGATAACAATTCATATCCAACATCCGTAGAGTGTGTGAAGAACAAGTGCAGTCCAGTAAATCCACAATGTGGAAGAAGGAGAGAACAGGAGAATTAAATATTCCATTAAAATGGCCAACGTCTACTCTCCAAGCATCAACGAAGAAGCCTAGTCACCATACCACACTTTCTTACTCAACCTCATCAAATCAAGCATCGTAGATAGGGTACGTAGAATACTGCCATATTTTAGTCAAAATCAGCACCATCCAAGTGTGAAGTCAAGAGGGCTAAGGTAAGAAAAATGTCTCATTAATATTGCTTTCAAACATTGAAGATATAAGGTTATATTTTTATGGATTATTTTTAAGGTTAAGAAAGCCAATACATGGGAGATAACTTACCTAAGAAACAAAATATTATTTTTAAATTAACCTAGGAGATATAAGGCCTTCTACTTAGGTTGAATCATTTAAATATTTTTCAAATATTATTATTTTTTCTAATTTTCCAAAGTTGGAGTCATAAGGTCTACTACTAAAAATTGATTTATTCAAAATTAGAAACATTGAAATCAATTTTCAAAGGGCCATTATAAGAGGTTTATAAATATAATATAAAGGTTGGAAATTATAATATTTACTTGTCTCAAATACTCTCAAATAGAGACAAAATATCCAACATTAAAACTTCTTGAAATATATAAAAAGTGCTTAGTTCAATAGGAGCAATAAGGACGATAGAAGTTGATTTTAGCATTTTTATAATTTTACAAAATCAACCAAGATTGAACTATATCTCTCAAAATCACTTCATATCTTATTTAAAACATACTAGGGATTCATAAGGCATTCTACTAAACTTGGTAATATCAGATTCTATTGTCTATAAAGTTGCAAATCTATTAGCAATATATAAGCTATCTACAAAACCTAAAAATCCTTAAGAGTACTCATTCTCATTACTAAGGAGATATAAGAAAGCCCTCAAGGATCAAGGATCAATATAGGTTTTATCAAATCAAGCTTATATATTTCAATTAGAGATCATATATCCTAACAAGAAGCCGTAAGAATGTCTACTCTCCAAGATGCTGAAAATATCAATAAAGAGGAAGTCAGTGCCATAAATATTGGGATCATGAATCTTCTCTTGAAATTATAAAGAGTGTTATATCTAACTTCAAAAATAATCCATAGTGAAGCCCTAGAATATAACTTTGACACTATAGAATACTATCTTCAAAATCATCTCAATGAAGCTATCAACAATGAAGAAAATATTGTACATATTTTCTTATATTTTGTGAACATATTATATATGGCTTTACTCACATAAAAGAAATTCAAGAATGAAAATGTAGAATAAAAGGGATTGATAGAACTACTCAAAAATAAGGTAGAACTAAGTGAATAATATCTAGAAAAGTTTTTTAATCCTCATGCAGAATTGATACTTCAAGTTCTACTAACTCAAAATCTTATCATGATGCCCTAAGTGGTTGTTCAAAAGCATCTATACATACTAAAGACAAGAAACGAGAATAATCCATGCAAGAACCAAGTACCTATGAAAAGTTAGAGATCAAGTTCAAAGTTAAAGCTAAGGAAGAAGAAGGAGATGAACCCAATGAAGGCGGAATACAATGCAAGGTGAACTAAAAGAAGGATCTACAACTTCAACCTATTTTTGCATAATTTGAATATCGAATCATCTACTGAAGAAGCTAAATATCATTTCAAATATGAAGATCCACATTGAATACTAAAGTCTTCAATACCCAAATATTGTAATACAAAGGGGTGTTAGAAATAGAGCATATTACATTATTTGGGTCATGTAAATGTACCTTCCTTGGTACATACTTAGGAAATTAGGTTACTTTAAGGGGAAGTTATCTAGTTACTTCATGCAATTTAATAAATGCACAAGTGTCAATGTGCAAGGTGTCCACTTGTACAACTAGATAGATTATCAGCCAAGGAACTTATCTTTATATATAATGGCCATAGATGTAGCATCATAGGGAATCATAGAAGGGAATCACAATGTGTGGTAGATAGGCAGTAGGATAGTGTCTGTGACCTATAATCTCAAAGCTCCCTCATGGAGCTGTAGCATATTGTATGGAGTGCTCATTTTCTCTATTGCTACTATTGTAATATTTTCACCATTTATATTTATAGCATATTTCAATCATCTCACAGATTTGTTTTATTTCTTTATGCATATTGTGATTGGTATCTCTCAATGTATGTGGTATCAAAAGCTAATAGGGGTAAGTTGCTACCCTCAAACATTATATCTACATTTTAGACTACATATAGGGCATATTGGTGCATTATCTGAGCTACTTTACTATTTTGGTCTACTTGTTCATTTTTTGAAGGTCAACTTTCACTTTTATTTTCAAAGGTCATCTAATAGGACCTAGGGGGCTTGACTACTGCACCTTCAAGCATTTTCTATATAACATCCTAAGCAGACCCCCTAATGTTGGCCATATTATCCAAGTGTTTGCCAAGCTATCTTGTAGGAACATAAATTGTTGATATCGTTGGACAAAAGGATAAAATCAAGGATCAAACATAGGATAAGATAAGTATCCTAGTTAGTCTTTAGATTGTTTTTTGAGTATTTGTTGATTTTGTTACAAACCCTAGATCTAATTTGAAGGTAATATTTTTAATTTATTTCTATGCATTTAAAAGGAAAACAACATATAGTGTGCACCAAAGGTTAACATTATTTTTGCATCCTCTCTTGAGCCCTTGTTTGAAGGTTTTCTATTTTAAAAACCTAGGGTTAGAAGGAATTCAAAGAAAGAATCATTCTAGGGTTAGCTCTTATCTTCTTGCATTCTATATTTCTACATTGTCCTTTATATTTCATAACATAGATCTAGAAAGGCCAAACATAGGTGATTTTCATGAAATAAATACATCAAACATTCTTGAAAATCCTTGGACTTAGAGTGAGTCCTTAAATTCATTCCTAGTGAACCTTTCCCCCTTATTCCAAAATGAGTGTAGATAACACACACCCACAATCACCTTGACTTTCTTTTGTGGATCCAACCAAGAATCATACATGGTAGGGTAGTTTTCCCCCTCTACATATTTGGTGAACCCAACGTGAACACCTCCTTTTATTTAAAATATTTTAAATAAGATCATTAATCTATTTTCTTGGGGTTTCTAGGTCATTAAATAAAATTTCTTTAAAATATTTTCTTGTGTGTTTTCTTTAGTTTTCTTCTCTATCCTTCTACTCCTTATAATGGATCCTTTCCTTATAAGTCAGTGAAAGCATTTAGAATCTGATTATGTTCCCCTAAAATATGATCATATTAAAATAGAGGACCCTAACATAGATATAGAATTGAAATTGAAACAAATTTTTATCCCTATGAAGGACCCGATGGTGGGTTCGTTTTTACATAATTTGTGCATATATGGGGCTTTATAAAAGCTAATAGTAAAAAAATATTGAAAGGTATGGAACAAGAGACTCTTCTTGAAAGAGTGTATACTATGCGACCCTAAGAAGCGTGGGCCACTTATGCTACTTGTGATATTATATCAAATGAAAGACCATAAAGAAATAGATAACACAAAAATGACAAATAAAGAAATATATTTTATTAATTTCTTTGCAAATCTTGTTTACATATCGGTCCCTCTGAGGGATACCCAATTCAATACAATAAGGTACAAGCAAAATAATGACAAAGAATATATCCCCTCGTAAAGGGGGTGGTGTTCTTTCGTAGGCCTCTCGATCTCGCACATGAACTTGTATGAGGGCTTATATATGCCTCCTTCTCTTTCTCTTTACTTGGAGGGATCTTATGCATAGAACGCCTTGAATCGATCCTATAAAATTATAACTTGCATGCATAGAAACAACAAAACACTATAAGTAGCACAGGAAACCTCTTCGGTTGAGGCTCTTATTAGAAGATTTGATAAACATGATATATGATCATAATAAAATCAAAATGCGATAAAACTGAATGATAAATGTGTGTATAACTCAGGAAATAACAGTGCAAATACATTAAAGAAATCAGATCTATGCTAAAACTAATTAATAAATCAAAGTGATAATAGATCTAAGCTAGAACTTGGAAAATAATGTCTAAAAATCCTAAGCTATGTCTGCGGTCCACTATCAATGAAGCTCTTCTCCTCGTAAACTAGGGGCTGTAGCACTAGATTCCTTGCTCGAATTGATGTTCAAGGGTTGCCTCTTGTGTCTGGTACACTGATGGGTAGTGAAGAATATGTGGATATAAAATTACGTGCGTAGATGTATCTCGGCTGGAAAACACTTTGTTTCTCCTCAAAGGGAGCATGGATTCACTCTCTAATCATCTAGGGCTTCACTGCACAAAATTTTGATTTTTGTGAATCTTTTGATTTAATTGGGAGAGTCCATAAGTAGACCTCCCTATTTCAGATCTAAATCTAGATATTGGATTCCTGGAGAAGCCAAAATCCAAATTTACATGTAACTGACCATCCCAATGGGAAGGATCAGTCACAAATTGGTATTGAAGGGGTAGTTAGGAGGAACTCTAGGATTTCCTTGCCAAAATCTGCCTGTAAGCAATACAAGGTGAAGTCATATTGCACGATCTAGGCTCGTATTCATGGTAAAACTATGTTTTGGTGCTATCTGCTATCCATATTAGTGGCTAGATGTGGTCGCTCTCAACTTCAGTGGTCAGGTGTGGTGGTCACTCTCCTTGACAACGACTAAGCATGAATGGGGTAGAACTACCCCTTTTGAGTGGTTAGGACCACTTATAGCTCTTGGAAAGGTCTAAGATCATTCATATGGTCTTTGGATGTGTCCATATGAGTAGTATCCTAAACATGACATATTTTAGGTGTCTACAGATACCCCTTTTGGGGATGCATTATGGTAAAACACAGTGCAGAGTAAAAAAATAGGCCACCTAGGGCCACATTGTAGGGTGTGTGATGATCATTGATCTGATCAACATTGGATAACCTAGTCATGAGAAAGGGTGTGCATCCTAGAATCATTGCTTCGAATAGGATGGAAGGCTTAAATTTGCAAAAGCTTGCACACATCCATCAAGAAATCGGGTATCTTTAGTGCTATAGACTTCAGTGCGACTATAGATCCAAAAGAAGGAAAGCTACAAACTTAACTTTAATATTTGCTTTTTTACCCAGCAAAGGGTAAGCTTATGATAGTTGTTGGCAATGATTCGTAATATGAACATTATTTGACATGATCGAGTGATATTTTGTTGATTTTAATTTTTATTGTTGACATTATGACTACCCCCTCAAACAACGAGTCAATGAGGGAAGGACAATGAATAAAGTGATGATTTTCTTGACCAAGATGAATTATTTGGATCTTTTTTAGAGATTTGCTTTGTTGTTATAGTGTAGGTCCCATCTCAAGTGTGATTTCAACCATTTTTATTAATTGTACATCTCTATCCCACGGAGCGATCTAGCCGTAATGGCCTTCTTAGGGAATCAAGATTATAGCAATTCCATTCAAGCTTGTGTTGAATCACTATATTTTATTATTTGTTTAAAAATATTATAAAAGAAATAAGATGAATCCTCTTTCCCATGGGGCAGTACAATTGCCATGGCCTTCTTTGATATTGAAGTGAAGTGTCTCAATTCATCCATAACTATTTTACCCCAAGTGGCCTTATGGTAATTTAGTCATATTTTCATATTGCATGGAGTGCAAGTCGCTCCAAATGCCAAGTGTATAGAGTAAATAACTAAATACGAGGCTCAATTGAGATTTTGTTGTTATTTTATTTTTGTGTTAATTTTAATTTTAAATTATTTTTTATTTTTGATTTATGTCCAAAGGGCTTAAATAGCTTTGGATTTTTTTTTAGTTGACCAAAGGGCTTATGATAACTTTGGGGCTTTTTGGGTGACCAAAGGGTTTATGGATATCTTTGGGGCCTTTTGGGTAACCAAAGGGTTTATGTATACCTTTGGGGCCTTTTGGGTGACCAAATATTTTATGGATACCTTTAGGGCCTTTTGGGTGACCAAAGTGTTTATGGATACCTTTGGGGCCTTTTTGGTGACCAAAGGGTTTATGATGCCTTTGGAGCCTTTTGGGTGACCAAAGGGTTTATGGATACCTTTGGGGCCTTTTGGGTGACCAAAGGATTTATGATGCCTTTGGAGCCTTTTGTGAGTTGACCAAAGGGTTGGTGATGCCTTTGGAGCCTTTTGTGATGGTGACCAAAGGGCTTCTAATGCCTTTGGAGCCTTTTGTGGGTTTGACCAAAGGGCTTGTGATGCCTTTGGGGCCTTTTGTGAGTTGACCAAAGGGATTATGATGCCTTTGGAGCCTTTTGTGAGTTGACCAAAGGGCTTGTGATGCCTTTGGGGCATTTTGTGAGTTGACCAAAGGGCTTATGATGCCTTTGGAGCCTTTTGTGAGTTGACCAAAGAGCTTATGATGCCTTTGGGGCCTTTTGTGAGTTGACCAAAGGGCTTGTGATGCCTTTGGAGCCTTTTTTGAGTTGACCAAAGGGCTTGTGATGCCTTTGAGGCCTTTTATGAGTTGGCCAAAGGGCTTGTGATGCCTTTGGAGTCTCTTGTGAGTTTACCAAAAGGATTACGAGGCCTTTGGATCCTTTTGTGAGTTGACCAAAGGGCTTATGATGCCTTTGGAGCTTTTTGTGAGTTGACCAAAGGGCTTATGATGCCTTTGGAGCCTTTTGTGCATTGACCAAAGGATATTATGATGCCTTTGGAGCCTTTTGGGTGACCAAAGGGTTTATGGATACCTTTGGGGCTTTTTAAAATTGATTTCTTAACTATTTTATTGCTGATTAGGGGAGGTATAATACCAATAATGCCCCAGTTGATGCTAAAAAAATATTTTACTTTTGATGGATGAAATGATGAATGCAAGGCCTAGATAATGATGTGATAATGCTATATGTATGTAATATACTGATGATATGTTCTAGGTATATGATATATGTATTCTTAGATGCTATGATCTATATGTATAAATACACTATGATGTATGCATATATGGATGCAATGCTTACATGTTTGATTATTTCTATATGTTGTGATGTTTTTTATTACATGCACTAGATAGATAATGGATGTATGATTAGATGATGGATATATGATGTGTAGATGGAATACTTATGATTTATGCATATATAGATGCAATGCTTATTGTTAAATGTATGTTTAATTTTGATTTAATTATATACATATAACTTATGTTGTTATGATATGGTAAATGCAATGTGTGTAACACACTATGATGATGATGATGATCTAATGCAAATGAGCTTGTATGCTTTAATCATTTAAAACATAAGGAATGTATGTGATATGAGTTCAAAAATCTAATGGATGATACCACAGAATGTATAAAAAATCATGAATAAATAATAACTCTTATAATAAGAATTTATCATTTAAACATCTTATATGATATGAGATTATGTGGCATGTATGTGTTTTCTTTATAAGCTTATGTAAATTAAAATATATATCCAAAATAGTCAGTGGTTGTCTAAATTGTCATTGTTGGTATTCATCCAGTATCTACCCTATTTTATGCACAACATTTAATGAACAAAACCTCATAAAGAAAGCTGATGATTTTATTGATGACGTGATTTGTTGCTATGAGAGTTTTTGAGGTTTTCCATGAGACTAAAACACCCTAGTTACTCCATCAAAAGTTGTATACTGACCATACAGGACTCTTGAAAGATAAGGCTTTTGTTATGAAGACCTAGATACTCATTATCCTTGTGTGTGCAAATGAATATATTAGATAAAACATAAGCATACCCCAGTGCCAAGCGAGATTCATTCAGCCCATTGTTGCATTGGGGATACTCAAATGTTCATCCATATCTTAGGTTGGACTCAGTTGGATTAGTCCACTAGGTGATATAGGACACCTAAAGATAGCCCTTTTTGCAAATTACTTTGAGCTTACCCTATTTCCAGACGAGATTCATGCAGCCCATTGCTATATTAGGGATCACTCAATTGTTTTATGAAGATTGACCATTCTAGGTATTCAAGATCTTCACCCCCTTATTTTCTTCACATTTATATGGGGTACTTGCTCATGTTTAGTGATGAAAATAATTGTTTATTTTAAATTTTTATTTTTCTTTGAGCAAGGGATTTATGTAGTGATGAAAATCATTATTTATTTTACTTTTAAATTTTGCTTTATCCATAACTTTTGCTTGTTTTTATGAAATCAAAGGATTTCTTTAGGTAGGGGGATCTTGTCCTTTTGCCAATGATCAAAATCCTAGACCGTGCACATCGCAAGGTGAGCAAGTAAAAACCTTTCACTTAGGATGCTTAGTACCACTTTGTAGCATTTATCTTTCCCTTGTTCCAACTAGTATTTTAGTGTTTTGATTAGTGATAGGATTCTGATATATGGTAGGTACTATCACAACCAGACCTCATATTTTGCTAGTGAAGATAGATTTCTACAGAATTTGACAAACCCACTAGGTATGGCTGAGTGATCGAAAAACCCTAGTATACTCCTTATAGCAACATGAGGGGTTGTGTTGAAATACACAGTTACTCACATGGGTTATGGATGATGATGCATGATTAAGGTACAAACATGGTGTCGTTTGTAATATTGTGAACACAACCTACCTAATGTAAATGCAATGTATGAAACGTGCCTAATGCAATGCAAATAATGGATACAAATGCTAAATGCAATTTTTTTTTGTATTTTTGATATTTTTAATTGTTTTTGAGTTTCGATTATTCTGAATGTTTTTGATATTTTTGATTTTAAGTTGTTTTGTGCTTTTGTGTTTTGCTTTTAACCAAAGGGCTCTAAGATATCTTTGGGGATTTTTGTGAAGTGACCAAAGGGCTTTAATATGTCTTTGGAGCCTTTTTTTATTTGACAAAAGGGCTTTAATATGCCTTTGGGGCCTTTTGTGATTTGACCAAATGTGTTATGCTACCTTTGGATCCTTTTGTGATTTGACCAAAGGACTTTAAGCTGCCTTTGGGGCCTTTTGTGATTTGATCTAAGGGCTTTAATATACCTTTGGAGCCTTTTGTGATTTGACCAAAGGGCTTATGATGACTTTGGAGCTTTTTGTGATTTGACCAAAGGGATTATGATGCCTTTGGAGCTTTTTGTGATTTGATCAAAGGGCTTTAAGATGCCTTTGGGGCCTTTTGTGTTTTGACATAAGGGCTTTAAGATGCCTTTGGAGAATTTTGTGATTTGACCAAATGGATTTAAGATGCCTATGGATCCTTTTGTGAGTTGACCAAAGGTGTTATGCTGCCTTTGGAGCCTTTTGTTTTTGCAGTTTTCTATTATTTTTGTGATTTTGAAATTTTTGGATGTTTATGATATTTTGTTGGTTGATTTGAATGTTCTTGTGTTTTGTTGAGCTTATGTGTGAAATTCCCTTAAATTAATAATGTTGAGAGGGTTTGGATCCTCAACAACTTCTAGCAATGTTAGGTGATATGCCCAGGTCCAATATTCTCAAAGATAATATAGGGGCCTATCCAATTGGCCGTAAATTTATCTCGTAGGTGCGACGGTAGATTTGAGTTATGTTGGTTCTCTTTAAGCACAAGATACCCAACCTTAAAGTATCTCTAGTGGAATTTATTGTTATAATCTCATGTTAGGTGATCCTGATAAATGCGAAGATGGTCAAGAGCATTGATGCGATGTTCATCCAGAAGGGCAATTGATCCAAGAAAACTTGTTGCACAGTGTCATAATTGATGAAATATTTCAATGAGATGCACAATTTTGGAATTTATAACTCTAAGGACATAATGGCCTTAGCACCATATAAAAGCAAAAACAAGGTTTCCCCAGTGGACGTCCGTACGCTAGTCCTATAAGCCCATAATGCAAGGGGTAATTGCAGATGCCAATCCTTATGATTTTATTTCACCATATTATTTAAGATGGCTACTATTATCTTGTTTGAGGTTTTTTCTTGCCTATTTTCCTACCAATAGTATGGTATCATAAAAATGTTTTGAATTTTGTATTTGGACGTTAAAGCCTGTACATTTTTTTTTTTAATGATAGACCATTATCCGATATTATTTTGAAGGGGATCCCAAAATGACAAATGATGTTGTGAAGTATGAAATCCACAATTTTAGGTACAATTGTTGATGTTATGGGAACTGCTTCCACCCATTTGGTGAAGTACTCAATGGCCATTAATATAAATGTGTATCGACTCAAATATGAGGGAGAAATATTTTTGAATAAATCGAAACCCCACTAAGAAAATGGTCAAGTTGCCTGAATGGTCTATAAGGCTTGAGATGGCAGGTGTGTTAGATTTACATGATGTTGACATTTAATGAATTTCATGACATACTTGCAGCAATTCTTCTCCATGGTGGTCCAATAATAGCCCATTCAAAGGATAGGATTGACGATGGCCATGCCACTAAAGTGGCCACCGCATGTATTGTCATGAGCTTGCGAAATCATCCAAGCTAATTATTGGGGCTTTAAGAAATGAAGGAGGACTCCATCATAGATTTAATGATACAATATGACTCCTAAAAAGAAATATCTTATTGCTTTATGCTTGAATGCTCATATTTCAGCATGCGATAGTCCCTGTGGAACAATTCCAAGCTTCAATAAACATTGTAACTAGGATAGCCAATCCCGATAAGCTACAACCTCGATAGATAAGATGACTTGTTCCTCCTACGATTCGATGTGTACAAATGCATATTGATAAATAAACTTATGGCAAATGATGGCACCATTCTCCATAGGACCCTACAAGATCAAGGACCCCCAAGGTGCCTTATTTAAAAATTATTTGGCTTTACAGAACCAGTCATGGTCTGGTTCTGAATGAATCATGTTGATTGATTATTTGTTATAAAATGCCTCATTCTACATCACTGAGTGCGAGAGCATTTTCACATGAATGGTAGTGAAATCAGTAGATGGATTCTGAGGGATCAAGGATCCCAAAGATACCATGATGTCTATGAATATTTTTGAAAAATGAAGGATTACCTCGATGTCATACCATTCTAGTTGGGCTAGATAGGTGTCAACAAGCTCATTTTAAGATTTCAATATTGGATTCTTGCATTGAAATAATTCCTTAACTTGGTTGACTATGAGGAGGGAGTCACCAAATATTTTTAGCCTTTTGATCTTCATAGTGATGGTTGTTTGGATACCCAAAATTAGGGCCTCGTATTTGGTGTTGTTATTGATGCAAGGGAAGTCTAGCTTAAATGACAAGGGTATTAGAGCACCTTGTGGTGTGAAAAATATAATCCCTACACCACCTCCTTTCTCACACTTCAAACCATTGAAAAACAAAGTCATGTCAGCTTTACTTTCAGGTTCTTTGGGTTTGGGTGCTTTTGATAATGTAAATACTGCATCATCAGGAAGTTCTATGGTGAGGGTCCTACTATTATGGATAGGTGCCTCAGCCATTTTATCAACTATGACTTGTCCCTTGATAGAATTTTGGCTTATAAATTCTAGGTAAAATTTTATTAATAGCATGATCCACTTTATAGTACATGTATTGTGATATGTCTTGCTCATCATATAATGCAAAGGATTTTGCTTGGATATTACATACATCGTATGGCTCAACATGTAGTGGTGAAATTTCTTGGTTGTAAAGACCATTGCTAAGCACAACTTTTCTACGTATGCATATTCTATCTCATAGCTAACTAAGGTGTGGTTGATGTAATTTATTTTTTGTTCTTTATCTTGCGTATTCTTTTGAGCCAACATGGTGACCAAAGCAAAATCGGTAGAGAATACAAAAATGGCATGTCCAGCCTTGGTGGAGCTAGGACTAGCAGAATTTCTAGGTATTTCTTTATTTTAACAAAGGCTTGCTAACATTCTTCATCCCACTATAATGGGACCCCCTTGTGTAGCAGTCAATTCATGGGTCGATATTTTTCCGATAGTTGTGTGATGAATCACTTTATGGATGCTACTTTGCCCTGTAATATTCTTAGCTCTTTGATGTTAGTGGGCAAGGCCATTTCTAGGATAGCCTTTACCTTTTTTGGGTCTACCTCGATGCCTTGTTTAGAAATGATGAATCCCAAGAGTTTTCCAAAAGTTACACCAAAGACGCATTTCTTGGGATTCAACCTAACATTGTGCTCAATCAGGTGATCGAAGACCTTCTTGAGGATCTCAGCATGCTCTTCACGTAGCAATGACTTAGCTAGTAAGTCATAAATATAGTATTCTAATATCTTGCACATGTAGTCATGGAAAATGTATGTCATAGCCCGTTGATATGTAGCACCAATATTTTTGAGACCAAATGGCATTAATTTGTAGTAGAATGTCCCCCATGGAGTGGTGAATGCGGTTTTATGCTGGTATTAAGGTTTAATATGAATCTGGTTGTAACTAGAAAAATCATCCATTAGGGAGAGTATCTCATGACCTGCAACGTCTACAAGAGCATCTATGTTGGGCATCGAGAATGAATCCTTGGGTGTTGCCTTATTAAGATCCCTGAAATCCATACAAATGTGGATTCTTCCATCAAGTTTTCCTATGGGCACTATGTTTGATACCCATTATGGATAGTCAATAGGAACAATAAATACAACATCCAATAGTTTTTGCAACTCATTTTTCACTTTCAACACGATGGTTGGATGTATCTTTCTGAGCTTTTGCTTGACTGGTTTCTTTGTGGGGTCCAATGAAAGGTTGTGGACAACCAATTTCAGATATTCTCCTGGTATATATTTGTAGGTCCAAGCAAAGAGACTTGGTCTCTCTTTTAATAGAGGAATAATGATGGTATGTTCTTCTAGAGATAATATTTCTCTGAAATTGACTTTCTTTGGATTAGAAGGGTCATTGTTGATGTCCACTTTGAAAGTCTCCTCTATTGCCATATGTGACCCCTCCTCAAGCTAGTGATGAGTGGGGATTAATTGGATGTCATATGCTGGGTTTAAAGGTTCCACTGAATCATGGTCGAAACCAACATGATAGACATCATGTGCGTAGCCTAGTGTAAAATGGAATAGTTGTATTGTCTCTTTATTAGGGAATAAATATTTAGGCTCTAGGGATGAATCAACATGATTTGAATCAATAGCATCTAAGTTAAGA
Source organism: Wollemia nobilis (assembly GCA_028583015.1). Taxonomy (NCBI): domain Eukaryota; kingdom Viridiplantae; phylum Streptophyta; class Pinopsida; order Araucariales; family Araucariaceae; genus Wollemia; species Wollemia nobilis. Next base: position 2,063,011 of record JAQPPZ010017129.1, read on the forward strand.
TACAATGGTTTTGCAGGATCTGCTGGGTTGAGAAGTGGAGTGGTCAAATCAATGGAGATCATGTTGATGGATGAAATGAAATATTTAGGAGCATACAGGTGAAACTCTTCATTAATGATTTGCCTTCCATACCCAAGATGTGGCTTTGGGGGTATGGGGATCTCAAGATCTAGTCTATGGATAGATGATACAATGGGATTGTTAGGCTGCACTAGCTCTCTAAATATTGGAGGATCCAATAAAACCATGTGATAGATGATGTTTGGATTTGTTGGTCTTCCCAAGAAGTGAAGGTCGAGATCTATGGTGTGGAGTATCACCTCTCTTTTAACAAGAATATTGACTTGACATAAATGATGAGGCCCAATATAAGCCATCTCAGTATCATCCTCATAGTCATCATCACTTATGAAGAAACCTTCATTCCTAACCATTGGAATTGGGCAGTGACTTTCCTATTAATGCCTAAGATAGGCCATTTCAATTTCATTTTCATGATCATCATCACTTATGAAGAATCCATTGGAATTTATTGTTGGCCCTATAATGTGGTATGCAGTTCTTTGCTAGAGGTAGGCCATATTAGTTGAGTCCTCTAACTCATAGCCACTCTCATTTGAAATGTATCTGCTCTTTTTGTCACCTATCCAAGCAAGGTATTGAACATATCGAGGCCCATGATAGGCCAATACAACTTCATCTTTGGATTCACTAGTGACATACTCATTTTCATCTCACTCATATCCATGGATTGGATTGTCCTCCCATAGGATGATTCCTGATGGGTGCACTTCAAGAGAGGAATCAGGATGATACTCATCGGGTGGTTTGATATTGATCGTAGACACCCATCCGTCACCCAAGTAGTTTTTTCTAGGGGGTTTATAGGGATTTAAATTAATGTCTTCCTCAAACCCCAAGTTTAGCCTATCTAGAAATGCTACTAATGAATCATCATGGCTCTATATTTGATACCCTAGACCCAACCTATCAATAGGTAGTTGGTACTACGACTGGAATGGAAGCCAACTCCCTTGCTCGTACATACCTAATCCATAGTCATGCCAATGGAATTGCTCAAAGTACCTTAGAGAAAAATCAAGATTTGATAAGTAATGAACATCCATGGTGAATGGTTCATCCTCATCCTATTCAATATCAGAAGTAGTATGGACACAGTCTAAACCAACATAGATGAAGTTGGTTTGGTTAAGGGGAACCCCTAATGGAAATACTATCCCTATTGAAAAATTTAGGACTCTTGGTCATCCCATGTCTTGTGAAGACTCGATAATAGGCATGAAAGTCATGTTCTGCACAATATATTCACCTAACCCTATTTTGGCTAAGTGAACTGTCACCTATGATGCATATGATGTTGCTGATGAAGTAGGTGAGGCAGGTTGAGGTACCTCCTAGACTATGTCCTAGGAATATTACTCCTCCATGGGATTTGGAATTTTTGTAGTTTCTATAGTTGGAATTTCCTTAGGTCCTTCCTCCACTAGGGGTGATTTTAGCTTCTGAGTATCTTTTTCTTTAGATGTTGAAGTCTTCTTAGAAGCACCAATAGTTTTAGATGCAGGAGGTGGTGCCAATGTGGATGGGTCACCTCGCACTGATTTGCTCTTATTTCCTGGCTACATGGTCAGGGATTAAGGCCTTATGTACAAGTGTGTTGACAAAAGTATGAAGGCCCCCAGCAAGTTGACCTGATGCATATATTTAAATGGCTCTTCATATGATAGAACCACATGCACTTGTCCCTCATGCACATACTTTATGCATTGGTGCAAGATTGAAGGAACACACTACATGTCCCTTATCCAGGGATGCTCAGGGTTATGCATAGTGGTGAATATTCATAAATTAGATGAATAATAGGATTTCCAAAATTTAAAATTGGTGAATATGATGACCCTCGACCTCGGCCCATTCGCCTAAAATTTTTGGGACCAACTTATTTTTAGGGTCAATTCACCATAATGTATATCCAAACATAGGCATATTTGTACTCATTGGAAAGCTCTTTTTAAGCATGATCTAATGGTGGTGTTTTTATGAAGTTATAAGGTGATTTAATAGGTCAAAATTCACCCTAAATATGACCTTACTTTTTAGGGCTTCAAATGCCCCAAATTTTGGTGTGAAGATGATTGATTTGATTTGCTTAAGATTCGCCTTGATTTTGATTAGGATTCACCATTTTTTACAAGTACATTTTGAGTCCAACCCCTTATGCATAACCCTGGGGATGACATAGGAGGATGTTGTACTGCATTACCCCCTCCAATATGTGACACATCATGGGGATGGTCTTTTTACCTACCTGAATAGGTAAAATAACTATACCCACTATGGAGCACAATATATCATTGAAATATCTCAATGTATAGGAGGTTGGGATAGTGTTGGATCTAGGGATTTTTAGGTGTCCTATAGCCTTTGTTGTGATAATATTGATCAGCGAGCCCATGTCGATTAGAACCTACTTTAAGGGTATGTCATTGATTGACATGATGATATGCAAATAAGGATATGCTATGTTAGTAGGTACTATCTTGATTTTGTGATCATAGAAATGGATCATAGGCTCTTGGCACAACTGCAATTACCCCATAAAGTTTATGAATGCATCCAAATTCTAGGGCTAGAACTCGATCGATCTCAAGATATCCATAAAAGTCTCCTTGTTCCTAGGATTTAGTTGTATGAGCTCATAAATTGACAACTTGTCCAAAGAAATTTATAGATTTTGCTCAAGTCTACTCTGAACAGTTACCACATGTCGCGTTGGAGGACATGGATGATTTTTTTGCACCTGTATTTGTCAAGGTGAAATTGGGATATGAATGGAATCTACTGGAGGCTCTAGTTGATCGTATCGCCAACTCCTAATTGCCACGTTGATTATCTCAACCATTTTGATGCATCCCTGAGTGGATGGTTTGACTCAAATTTGGTTTACTTCGGTGCCCTGATCCCTAGGGGCATCATGATTTGGCAATGGGTTTATGGATATACCCATGTCTCTATTATCAGGTGCTAAGGTATTATCAACTTTTAGCTCACCCTTCTCAATCATGTTCTGCACAACATTATTAAATCCGATACATGTTTCAATATCATGCCCCTGTATTCTATGATATGGATAGTATTTATATTTCCTATATCCCTTGGGCTTAGGATGATTAGGATCAAGAAGTTATACATCAAGAAATTTGATCCTTTGTGCCTCACTTAACTGATTAAATATCGATTGCATTGATTAAGATAGAGGTATGAAATAGTGAGGTATCCAATGCTCCTTGTTTTGGCCTTGGTTGTTCTTTGGATCGTAATTAGCCAATGGGGGATGAGCCTGATATTTTTGTGGTTGTTGGACATTACCTCCCTTTGGCACACTTAACACTACCTGGTTGACTTGAGTAGTCTTGGCTTGCTTCTATTGATTCTTGTTATAGTTGCCATTATTCCACTCCTTGTTCCAGATCTTAAGGTCTCCTTCATCAACCTTATGTCCTCTATAAGCTTGGCTTGAGCCAAGGCTTCTTTGAATGTTTCATACTACTATAGTTGCAATAGTAATGAGATGTATTTTGTGTAGCTCTTTATTTACATTCAGGTGAGCTCTTCAGTGGGAACAAATAATGGTAGCTTCACCATTATTTTCCTTCACCTATTCCCAAAGTCCATAACTAGCTCATCGTCATATTGCTTTAAGTTCACCAGATTGGACAAGTTCAACTTCTTCTTGATGTCGAAGGAGAAGTGTTCAAGAAATGCATTCACCAGTTGTTCAAAGTTTATGATGTTGTGCTTGGTAATTTTATTGAACCATTGATTTGTTGCACCCAATAACATCATAATGAACATTCTTAGCATTAGGGCATCATTCTGTTCAAGCTGGAAGCATGCATTCCTAAAATTTGTAATGTATTCTTGCACATCTTACTCTCCTTTAAAATTGTCTAGCCTAGGCATCTCAAAGTGCCTAGGGTATGTAGGACTCGCTATTGAGGGGCATAGAGGTTGGTTATGTATTTTGATCAAAGTTAGATTTTGCCCAACTGTGTCCTACTTCTTGAGAGACTTGACTCTCTTATCTAGTATTTGGTACACCTTTAAAGAAATAATATCCTATTCTTGAAGGTTTACTTATGGTGGTAAGGTAGGTAATCCGGTATTTGCATGATTTGGGCATCTGTATTCATCCCCCATGACCACGGATGGAGGTTTAGGATATGTTTGCTCTTGATAGTCCATCCCTATCTATTCCTAATTAAGTTGTGTTTGTTTAGGATCTATATATTTTTTATGTTGTGAGGTATGGTGAGTGCACTTGTCCCTTTGTCTGGTGAATATCTCATGCTCAGAATTGGCACATCTATCATGTTGGTATTGCTCACCACCTATGTGTAGGTTAGCCTGAGCTAACCTGTCAGCTTGCTCTTCGTTCTCTATCTATCCTTCCCTTAAGTGTTGCTCATGTAGGTGCAAATGAATTTTTCTTCATGTTTCTTTCTTAAGGGTTTATAAGTGCTCTCACTCATTGTGCAATGCTTCTTCTAACCTATGTATGTGGTTATACTAACTTGGAACTTAAGTTTCATACCTCTCTAACTTCGTGCAAATATTTCTAATGGATAGACCTCTCAAAGAGGCTCTTGCTAATTTCTTGCCTTTTTCTATTAGGGTGACTTGTTCTATGCATTGTGATCTATGTTGTGTACCCCCATGGTCAAAGGTAGTGTATGTGCTATGGGGCCACTTCAAATCTTCCCCTTATTCATGGGTGTACCTTGTGGTTATGCTACATGAACTTCCTAAGGTAGAATGTGCGGTAGCAATGCTTCTTTGAGCTGGTCTCAAGGGAACTCGATCCAACTCATCAAGTTGTCTGGTCTTCCACGATCGATCTCGTGGAGTCCCATTAGCACCGATGAGATGATAATGTAGGGGTATCCTCCCATATTTAGGGAGGCTATAATATTTTCTCGGTCTATTATTGGACACATGCCTAATATCTTACCCCTCAGTGGGTTGATCTATCCTAAGTGTATCATGTGAAATTTGGGGCCTTGTAGTCCCTGCATGACGATGTTATGATGGAGGCCTTTATGCCTCATCATGTCTATGTGATTATGGAGGCCTTGAGACCTCCACATGTTTGTGTGATGATGGAGATCTTGATGCCTCTACATGTTTGTGTGATGATGGAGGACTTAAGGTCTCCACATGTTTGTGTTATGATGGGGACCTTGATGCCTCTACATGTCTATGTTATGAGGGAGACCTTGAGGCCTCCTCATATATGTGTGATGAGGGAGTTCTTGAAGCCTCCTCATGTTTTTGTGATGAGGGAGGCCTTGAAACCTCCTCATGTCTGTGTGATGAGGGAGGCCTTGAGGTCTCCTCATGTCTACCTTAAGAGGAACTAGGATATGGCTCTCCATTGGGGTTTCTTGAGGAGTCCCCCTAAGGGTTGATTTGTCACACCTAATACTTGATGAACTTCATCCAATGACACTATGGGTGGGTGGCTCAATGCTGTTGTGATTGTGAGTGTGCGAAGTGTCGGTTTCCACCTCACTGTTGGACTGAGAGCAGTTGCTCCATGTGTATACCATGATTACTATGAATTATATTATTATATCAATTTTAAATCACACAAGAAAAGAAAAAAATGTTTATCTCATTTAAGGATTAATGTGTTCCCTAAGCTATTTTGTGTGTTTTGATGCATTGTATATGAAGAAGACCTTGTGTCACATGTTTTGCATTTCGTTGGATGGCATTCTTGTGTTCAAATGAATTTCACTTGCATACTCACAGCTCAATAGCTTGGTGTTGAAATATAGTCCACATAATCCAACCTATAATGTGTGGTAATGAAGTCCACACATGGTCAGGGAGCACAGGTCCTCTTGGTCATCATCCAGTTTACCCGTAGTCAGCAATATACCTCTTCGAATAGAGATACATGTAAATTTTCCATGGGTTATGATGGATATTGGAGCTGATATTGGCCAATAATAATAGGTATGCGGGATTTGAGGCAGTGTGTGGAGATGAAAGCCACCTCACTGATCTCTACCAGTGGTTGGTCATGACCTCCAAATCACTAGCATTAAAGTGATACGTGGTGTGTGGGGTTCTTTTTACATTTTTATAATGAAAATCTATGCATCAAAGAGCATTCACGGTTATTTTCCTATATGCCTAAAAAGAACATTTAATTTTAGAAAATGCATTTCTAATTGATCTAAATGACTTTCATACAATGCACTTTCTACTTTGTGATGTAACGGCCTCTAGCTGAGCCACATGCAAGCAAGCTTAAACATGCAAAAGCCTAGATTGCTAGAGACTAGGGTAGACCTTGAAAATAGAGGTTTGCTATTCCTAGCAACAACTAGAGGAAAGCTAAAAGAAAAACCTAAGACGCTTCAAATGCATTTTTCTTCCATATTTTCTTATGTTTCCTTAATAAAAACAAAAAATGTGATTTTACTTTTTGTTTTCTGAAAATAAATTGCAGACAAAGAAATATAGAAAATAAAGGAGTAGATAAAGATATTTTATTAATTTCTTTGCAAATCCTAGTTACATATCAACCCCTTTGAGGGATACCATGTTCGATACAATAAGATACAAGTAGAATAATTATGAAGAAGATATACCCTCACAAATGGGGAAATGCACTTCCATAGGCCTCCCGATCTCACACATGAACTTGTATGAGGGCTTATAGATGCCTTCTTCTCCTTCTCTCACCTTGGAGGGATCTTATGCACTAAACGCCTTGAATCGGTCTTGTAAACCTATAACTTGTGTGCATATAAATAACAAAATACTATTAGTAGTATGGGAAGCCTCTCCAATTGAGGCTCTTATTATCAAATTTGATAAAAATTATATATGATCATAATAAAATCAAAACACGATAAAACTGAATGATAAATACATGTCTAACTCAGGAAATAGTAGTGCAAATGCATTAAAGAAGTTAGATCTATGCTAAAAATAATTAATAAATCAAAGCGATAATAGATTTAAGCTAGAACTTGAAAAATAATGTTAGAAAATACTAACCTATGCCTATGGGCCACTGTCAATGACACCGACCATGAAATGAAGCTCTTCTCCTTGTGAACCAGGGGTTGTAGCACTAGATTCCTTGCTCGAATTTATGTTCAAGGTTCACCTCTTATGTCTGGTACACTGATGGGTGGTGAATAATATGTGTATTTAAAAGGATTTGCATAGACATAGCTCAACCGAATAGTGCTTTGCTACTCCTCAAAAGGGGCGTATATTCACTCTCTGATCGGCCAAGGATTCACTACACAAATTTTGATATTCATAGATCTTTTGTTTTGCTTGGGAGAGTCCATAAGTAGAACTCCTTGTTTTAGATCTAGATATGGATCTTGGCTTCCTGGAGAAATCAAAATCCAAATTTGCATGCAACTAACCATCCCAAGGGGAAGGATTAGTCACAAATTGGCATTGAAGGGGCAGTTAGGAGGAGCTCTAGGAGTTCCTTGCCAAAATCTGCCCATAAGTAATATAAGGTGTAGTTAGACTACATGATCTAGGCCTGTATTCATGGCTAGACTATATTTTTTTTCTAGCCACTATCCAGATCAGTGGCTAGGTGTGGCCGCTCTCAGTTGTAGTAGCCAAGTGTGGCGGTCGCTCTGCTTGACAATGGTTAAGTTTGAATGGGCTAGAACTACCCTTTTCGAATGATTAGGACCGTTGCTAGCTCTTGGAAAGGTCCAATATCGTTCATATGGTATTTTATGTGTCCATATGAGTAGTCTCATAAACATGATGTATTTTAGGTGTCTACATATACTCCTCCCCTTCCTCCTTTAGTAAGTTCCCCAAAGCTTGTTCAAAACAATCCTTTGCCTGAATATTTGCATAATGGTAATGTGAGGCACAAACCAACTCATGCCACTACTATAACTAACAATGTTGGGATAAATATGCAAGATCCTCCAACTGGTAGTGTCACTCATAACTATGTTCAATTTCCTCCTGAATCTACTAATCTCAACACTCTTGTTTTTTATCTATTTGTAGCACCCTAAAATTGGTGCAGTAAAACCTTAATAATTACAATTACTCTAGTAAATATTCAAATTCAAATTTCAACCTCCAAAACCGCTCCCAAACCATCGCTTAATCCGTTTCTTCGTTTCCCATGCCATTTTTAGAGTTTGTTTTGACCGTTTGACGATATCGTCGTCGATCAGACGATATCGCCCCAGATCGGATGATTTCGTCTGGGCTAGGACGTCTAGACGATCTTGTCCCAAAACTAATTTTTCACAATTAGTCTCTATTCCAACGACGTCTCTAATCCGGGCAGAAGCGTGTCTGCACCGTTAGAGACCCTCCCCGTTGGAGATCTCCCAAATAGGGATGATCTCCAACCTCCTAACCTCCCTCCTAAGCCTATTTAATCCTAGGCCCTCCCCTTAGCATCCCCCTAGCTGAAATTCCTTGTAACTCGAATTCTACACGCACTAGACCATCTTAAATCACTATTTGCATTTGCATTTTTTTCAATTTTGTTTGCAGGAACTTCATTGTTTTTCAGCCGGAGCAAGCTCAGTTCATCTCAGACGATCTTGTACAATCTCAGACGATCTCGACCCAATTTGAGACGATTTTGACTACAGTTCACATTGGGGGCAATCAGTGCCCAGAGTTTGTGTTTCTTCATCCTTTTATTTTATACATTGTTCTGCATTTAGTTAAATCTAAGTTTATTTCTTATTACATTGCATTTTGGAGTTCACCCATGTAGCTTTAAATGCATAATTAAGTCACCAATTGTCATCAAATCATTGTAGTGTACTCATATTTTTTTCATTATCATCATTTTAATGTTATTGCTGTTATTCTACATCATTGCCCTCTGTTAGAATAGTTGCATTTTCTGCATTTTGTGTCTACTTCTCTGATTGTAGGTCTCTGACGAATTCGTCTGACGAATTCGTCAAATCTCAGATGATCTTGTCTGATAGCAGACGATCCTGTCAAATTAGAGGCGATCCTGACTGCTTCAAAAATTAGAATCTTCATCAGACATCCGGATCAGGTATGGCTTTTTAATCTTGCTTACTTTCTCTATTTTTTGTTCTAATTTGTTTTTCTGTATTCATTTAAATATGCATTTCATATAGAATAGCTTAGACGCATTTTGGCCAAACCTAGGACTTGGATGATTAAAGCTAAAATTGAACACATCAAACACATTCCCAACCTAGGCATGGAAACTACCATTAAACGTTTCCTGGTGAACCCACCATCCATCGAAAAATCACCATAATACACCTCCCCGAGAGGCGGGACCTTCGCAAGGCCTCTCGATCTGAGGTACCGCGCCATCCTTTTCACATCCCCCTTTCGGGCATGGATCCTATAGCCTGAAGGTAAGGGTGTGAAAAATTTGGAGCGATACATTTTGGTGAACCCGACGTGAATGCATTTAAAACCTTTTGAAAACAAAAAAACAAAAAATAAAACAACCAAAACATAGATGCATTTCAAATCATTTAAAATTAATAAGTTGCATATCATGTTTAGATGGTAGCTCCTAAGAAAATATTAGCAGTTACTATAAATGTTGAAAACCAATTGGCAGCCATAGAAATCAATTTTGTGCTTAGTGTGCTTGAAACAGATAGAAATCAACTTTTGTGGGACGAACTTGATAGAAGACTAAGTGTCATTTCATCTAGGTCAACAAAACTTAAACAAATCAAGAGGCTTGTCCTAGATAGAATCCTAGATCCTCATCAACTCGTCTTTTATCATGAACTTCAGAGAGCTTGCCATAGATGGTTAGCTTATAGGAGAGCTCTTGTGTCTTCAAAATTGTTCACCTTTGAGGAATACCTTGAGAACGCAGCCATTATACACCAGTTCCTAGGTCATGTAGAAGACCAAGAGGTTGTTCTTACGGATATGGAAAGATGGAATAGAGTTCCTCGAGCTGTGTTATATCAAGAGTATTGCCACGAGCTTTACTTCTATCAACTGAATATGAAATAGATGGCATCACTATAGCTCTTTTCATTAAATTTTTGAAAGAAAATTTCCAATTTGAAGAAGAACACTTCATGACTCTCGAAGAACTTGAGCCCATTAATGATATTTATAAATTGTTTATAGAAAACTAGATCATTACTTTCAAGTATTATTTCTTGCATTTATTGTGTTGTTTGTTATCTTTACAATATTATTACAAAAACAAGAAAAACTAAAAAAACATAACAAAAACCAAAACCTTTCATTTTAAATATTGTAGTAGGTATATAATTAATATATACCTCTTAAGCTTGTTGCATATATATATATATATAAATATATATATATATATATATATATTTGCTGAAATCTAAATTAAGCACAATGCCTAAACTTAGGAATGGTAAACAGACTGAAGGAGAAGAAGAAGATTGGTTAGAAGATAAAACTAGAAACCCAAATCTCCTTCCTGAGGATCCAATTCCGGAAGGAGAAACTCTAGATCAACCAGAAGATGACCTAGGTGAAGACAATGAACAAGAAGAAAATGTTAAAGAGGATGGATCCTCATCCCCTAGAGTAGCTCCAGATGGAACTATTGCTTTTGACAACTTAGATCATTTCTGGAAATTTTTCAATAATAACATTGGTGCTCTTAATATGGCAGTTCGTATTGATAAATGGCAAATTAGTGACACTCAAGCAGCCATGGAACATATGTTTGATGTGCACACTAATCCCTTGTCTTTCATTGATCAAGAAAGTGATAAGACTGGACCATCCAATAGAGATATGGTCACTATGATTCAGAACATGCCAAAACAACATGTTACCCAACCTCCTAAGGAACCTGTTATTGAGCCTAAAATCATTCCCACACAAAAGAAAACTTCCTTCACTGCTTTACTTCGCCAAAATATTGATCAATATGCTTCAAGTAAACAAAAACCTAAAATGAAGCCAAACACCAATTTTCAACAATCTGGAATACAACATAATACAACTTCAAAATTCCTTCATAACACCTTTCCTACCAACAATTTACACAATAGCAACATAGCATCTAATCTTCATGTCCCTCCATCATATGCTCACAAATCCCATATCAATGCCCTACCGAACCAATATGGTGGGCAAACTAGTAATCTGGAAGCCATGGTGAAACAGTTAGCTTCACGTATGGACTAGATAGATCCCTACCGTCCCTCGTACAATTATCGAGAGATATGTAGTCAACCTTTGGATCCCATAGTTGTAGCACAATCGTACCCTAAGCATTTTCCCATGCCCATCCTGCCTATATATAAAGGAACCGAAGATCCCATAGAGCATCTTCGCATGTTTAGGATAGCATGTCATGATATATCACATGATGACTTGCTATTACTAAAAATGTTCCCAAAAAGTTTAGGTGGAATGGCATTAGAGTGGTACTATCAATTGCCCACTCATTCTTTGAGAAACTTTGAAGAAACAATTGAATCTTTTGTCCATCAATTTAGTGCCTACATCGAGAGGCATGTAACCATTAAAGATTTATACAACTTAAAACAAGACAAGGATGAATGTTTTGCCGATTTCTTAGCTAGATGGAGGCAGTTGACAAGAAAACTACACTTTGTGCTACCTTATAGGGAAATGTTGGACATTTTTATTAATAATTTACAAGAACAAATATCTTATGAGCTATCAACTGCTACTTTAACTACCTTCGATCAGGCTATAGATTTAGCTCGAAGAGTAGAAGATGCCCTCATTAGGAGAGGCCAACTTAGGAAGAAGGATGATGAGAAAACATCCAAAAATCAGTATAAAAACAAACAAGTTGTAGGTGACGGAGTCACTGACAACAAAAATGTTGCTAATATCAATGCAATGAAAACAACAAAAAAATTTATATTGAAACCGCCTGATAAGCCTCCTCGAGAATTTACTAGATTGAATCAACCGTTATCAACTATTTTACCTCAATTACTCAAAAGAGGTTTGATCCAATTACCAGCTATCCGAGAACCTGATCCAACTATACCCGGATACAGAGTTGACTTACACTGTGATTTCCATAGAGGACCTGGACACTCTACCAACGCTTGTAAAAGGTTGAAACATAAAATACAGGATCTGATTGATAATAATGAAATGGAGGTGCAAGCCTTCCAACCTAAACAAAATGCTCCTAATAATGCTCAAAAGACCATTCCTCAAAATCAAAATCAAAATGCTAATCAATCATTAGACATATTTCAACACCCTTTACCAAGACATGGTAAAGAGGTGGCCAATCAAATCGAACATCATAATGTTCCTCCTCCTACCCGATATGTAGGAACTATTAGCGAACATTTACCTAATCATGATTTACAAAAATTTGACACAACTTTATCCATGGTCACAACCAGGCCCCTACATAATATTCAAACTCCAGATCCTAGTGATATAGAATCAGATATTGAAAGTGAAATAGACATCACTTCAAACCAATCGAATAGTTTTGAAAATGAATCAGATCCTATTCAACCCATCACATATGCTATGGTTCCAGAAGAACCATTTCCTAGAAGAGTTACTACTCGACCCTCTTCTAATCAATTCCTCCCAAATGAACAAGCCATAAACGCTCAACCGAGACCAGTTCAACGTCTTCAATATAACATTGTAGGTACCATTGGAGTCGTTACCCAACAACAGGCTCAAAATTCTCAACAAGAACCAAACCAGAATGATGGATCAGCTCCATTTGTTTTGAAAAATCTCAATAAAGGGAATCATGCTTCCAATGTTCAACTTAAACCCCCTTACAATATTAATGAGCAATTATCCAATACTACGACCAGAATTTCCCTTTTGGATTTATTAAGATCTTCTCCTACCCATAGGGATGAGTTGATGCTTACATTAAGCCAAATGATGGTACCTCAAAACATTCAACTTGAAGCCATGGCCAATACTATCATCACTAGAGAAGTCGATTGTATTGACTTCCGGGATAAAGATATCCCACAACATAGTTTACATAAGGATAATCCCTTATATATTACTGCTCTAATTGGAGATGTAGTTGTTAAACGAGTCCTGATTGATAATGGTTCATCTCTAAACATTTGCACTTTTGACTTCTACCAATGATTTGGCTTTAGAAGTGATGAAATGAAGAAAATTGACATGATTATCAAAGCTTTCAATGATGAAACACAAGAAACGTGTGGAGTTATTACCATCCCATTGCAAGTTGGTCCTCGAACTCTAGATACCACCATGTTTATTGTACATTGCCCTGCATCGTACAATATACTCTTGGGTCATCCTTGGATCAATGCAATGCGGGCTGTCCCATCAACTTTACACCAATGTGTTAAATTCGAATTTAAAAATCAGTTGGTCACTATCCACGGTGATCCTAGACCCTTTGATATGTGTGCTTTGGCAGAACTTGTTGGAGTGCAATTTTGCCTTGCTCTGTCATCCACACATCCTAATTCTTATTTTTCATCTAAAACTGTGAAACACACACCCATAGCTTCATCTATTTCCCCTCCATTAATTTCATCCTCATATATAGATCAACAATCTTCTAAACAAACCACTCTAGAACCTCAAAAAGATCTTCAATCCACGACCAATCCTTCATGTTCCATCCCTATAATTTCAAAACCTATAGACCCATCTATTAACACTTCCACATTATCAACATCTATCATACCTTCCACATCTAAAGATATAGGGAATGATCCTTCTACATCTTATGCTCTTTCTGATGAACTTTTACCAGATTTATCCACAATCTTAATATCAGAAAAAACAAATGCTTTCATGCAAGATTCAATTCTTTTAAATAACTTGCCGCCATCTCCTCGTACTTTGGGCCTCCCACAACCTATGGGAAGTACTTACCAAGTCGGGAGTTGTGCCTTCATTTATAAAGGATATGATCGGGGAAGAATCCCTCGGAATATCAAAACTCATCATGAGGGATATGCTCGATGTTATTTTACCAATGAATATATTAAAGCTAAACCCATAATGCTTAAAATGGGATATAAAGGGAAAGGCTTGGGACCTTTCCAAAATGGCATGAAAGAACCTTTCGAGGTAGAACCGTGGCTTGCCCGCTGTGGTGTGGGCCTATTTCCTAGTAAGGGTCAACCCTTTCCTTTTGAATATGATGATCAACTCATATGTTATCAAGATTATTTGGATAGGCGTGATGATTTGCCTCTAAAAAATTAGCCATTTACATGTAACATGCTATCCATAGCTTACCCTGAAATGATTGTTGACTCCGATGAGGAGTTGGAAGGAGATATCTTCCACGATGTCTCCATTGAAGAGATGTTACACAATGGATTTTATTTTGATGGTTCTATACCAACTATAGCCCAGCTTGAGACCACTAATCCTCAAGATGAATTATCCAACTTAACCTTACAAGAATTACAAGAATTGGGCGTTTCACCCACCCCACCTAATTTTGAAAGAGATCTACACATGGAGGTAGAAAACGTCATTAAAATTAATATTGGAACTAAGGATAATCCTCACATAATCAATATTGGATCAGAATTAAGTCAAGAAAAACAAGAGCAATACATTGCATTCCTTAAAGAGTATGAAGATGTCTTCGCTTGGACATATGAAGATATGCCAAGTCTAGACCCTTCCGTAGTCATGCATCACCTAGTGGTCCATCCGGATGCTAAACCTGTTAAACAAAAACTTAGAAAAATGCATCCCAAAGTGGCTTTGCTAGTCAAAGGGGAGTTAGAAAAACTCCTGAATGTTGTTTTTATACAAGCTATTGATTATGCTTGAATGGATCTCAAATGTAGTTCTAGTCACCAAGAAAGAAGCCACCAAAGTTAGGGTTTGCACTGATTTTAGAGATATTAACGTTGCATGCCCTAAAGATGATTTTCCTCTTCCAAACATGGATCAAATCATTGAATTTACTGTCGGGAGTGGGATGATGTCCTTAATGGATGGATTCTCTGGTTATAATCAGATCAGGATAGCTCTTGAAGATCAGGCTAAAATAGCCTTTATTACCCCCTGGGGTACCTTTTGTTGGAAAGTGATGCCATTTGGCTTAAAGAACGCAGGTGCAACCTATCAACGAGCTATGACTTATATTTTTCATGATATGATGCATGATATCCTACATGATTATGTAGATGATATTATAGCTCGCTCTATTAATGAAGATAATCATTTAGATGATTTGAGAAAAGTTTTTAATCGATTACGAGAATATCTTATTCGATTAAATCCAACCAAATGCATATTCGGAGTTAAGTCCGATAAACTATTAGGGGTTTTAGTTTCTTTACGTGGTATCAAAATCGACCCTCTCAAGATTGCGGCTATCACTGATATGCCCGCACCTACTAATATATCTGAGTTACGAAGTTTACAAGGTAAGCTTCAAGCCATCCGTCGCTTCATCGATAAGTTGGCGAACAAAACCGGTCCCTTTCTTAAACTTCTTAAGAAGGATGTCCCTTTTAATTGGGACGACGAATGTAAAGAAGCTTTTGAACTTCTCAAACAATACCTCCTTAACCCACCTGTGCTTTCACCACCTAGACCTGATCACCCATTTCTCCTGTATATTTCAGCTTCAGATTCTGCCTTAGGAGCTATGTTAGCTCAGCTTGATGATGAAAAGAGAGAACGTGCTAATTATTATATTAGCCGAACCTTCATTAGTTATGAAACCCGCTACACAACATTAGAAAAACTATGTCTAGCAGTCATGTTTGCTACGCAGAAATTATGCCATTATATGCTTAGTCAGAAAACTTATGTCATTGCTAAATATGATCCCTTAAGGTATCTCATGAGTCGACCTTATTTATCGGGTCGTACAGCCAAGTGGGTTCTTGCTCTAAGCGAGTTTGACCTCACGTTCATAGGACATAAGTCTGTTAAGGGTCAAATCATAGCAGATCAATTAGTTGTTGCACCCTTAGAGTCTACCCATCCCCTCATCATTGAGTTTCTTGATGAATGCCTTCAATTAGAGGCAGACCATATTGAACAATGGTCCTTATACTTTGATGGAGCCCGATGCATGAGTGGGGCTAGTGCGGGTATTATTTTAATATCCTCGCAAAAACATCTTATTCCTCTGTCCTTCAAATTAACATTTGCTTGCACCAACAATATTGCTGAATATGAAGCTCTAATCCTTGGATTACGAGCTGCCTTGGCGCTAAAAATTAAACATCTATTAGTTTTTGGTGATTCTCAACTTGTTATAAACCAAATTAATGAAGTTTATCAGACCAGAGATGATAAATTGCGCCCATATAAAGCCTATGTTTTACAATTAATGTCTCTATTTGATCAAGTTACCTTGGAAGCTATTCCTCGAACTTGCAATCGTGTAGCTGATGCTATGGTCACAGCTGCATCTCTCCTGCCCTTGGAGTTAGATGACGAATATGCCACTATCATTATTCGTCGACTCCAGGAACCCGCTTCAAATAAGTCATGCTTAGAACCTTTGGATGTGTTTCTAATCAATGAAACTACTTCTGAACCTTGGTATATAGATATATTTGATTTTCTCCAAAATGGGACTTTCCCTGCCAATTCTAATAGAAACCAACATCGGTTATTACGTAGACGAGCAAGTCGATTTGTAATAATTGGCAATACTTTGTATAGGAGATCTTTTGAAGGTATCCTATTAAGATGTTTGAATTTAGAAGAATCCAAATCAGCCTTGAGTGAAGCCCACGATGGATCTTGTGGAGGACACTTCAGTGGTAGTGTCATTGCTAAAAAGCTCCTTAGGATAGGATACTTTTGGCCTACCATGGAGAATGATGCACATGATTATGTGCGCCATTGCGACAAGTGCTAGAAACATGTTGACCTTGTCCATGCGCCTGCACAAGAACTACAGGCTATTTCATCTCCTTGGCCCTTTTCAAAATGGGGTTTAGATATTATTGGCAAAATCAATCCTGTGTCATCTGATGGACACAAATTCATCATAACCGCCACTGAGTATTTCACGAAGTGGGTTGAAGCTATGCCTTTAGCTTCTTGCACTGGCACACAAGTCTCTAAATTTATTTTTAATCAAATCATTTGTAGGTTCGGAATTCCTGCAAATCTCATCTCTAATAATGGAACTTGTTTCAAAAATAAAGATGTTAAAAAATTATGCCAAAAATATAAGATTCAACATCGCTGGTCCACTCCCTATTATCCTCAGGGTAATGGTCAAGCAAAAGCATCTAACAAAACCTTAATCAAGATTCTCAAAATATTGGTCAATAAAACTGCCGCGATTGGCACATTCAGTTATATCCAGCCTTGTGGGCCTATCGAACTAGTGTTCGAACCCCCACTGGAACTTCACCTTTTGTTTTGGTTTATGGTGTTGAAGCCGTTTTTCCATTTGAATTAGAAGTTCCTTCTTTGGCTCTACTACTTCAAGATACCGAAGTAGGAGATGAATATCAAGTTGGTAGACTCAGTCAACTGGAACTCCTAGATGAAAAACGCATCAATGCTTTGGAGCATCTCCGTGCCTACCAAAACAAGCTTAAAAGATCATATGCTAAAAAAGTTTGTCATCGATCCTTTGAGATCGATGACCTTGTTTTAAAGGAAAATCAAAAAAATACTAATGCAACTAAGGACCTTAAAGGTAAATTTGAGCCCAATTGGCTTGGACCATACATTATCACTGCTAAATTTGAATCAAGAGCATACAAATTATCTACCTTAGATGGTAAAGAACTTAAAGAACCCATGAATATTTTGCATCTTAAACGTTACTATGTATAAATTTGGTCATTTCATCCTTGTATATATTTGTTTAAAATATTTCACTATTTTGTATTTCTTTTAAATTCAAAAACACCAAAAACATTCATAATCATCAAAATCTTCAAAACTATTTGTTGTATTTATTTATGGCACTTGTTAATTCTTTCAAAAAATAAAAAAAATAATAATAAAAATAAAAAAACAGCAATATTCTTGACTCTTTCGAAACCAAAACAACATAAAGAAGAAAGAGAGAGTCAACATTCTCAAAACTTCTCAAAAAGTATTTGTATATATATCTTCTTACAAATGTTGCAGTTATATGTTTCAAATTATTTTGGATAAATTAGCATTTATTTGGAATCTCTCACTTTCACATTCACAAAAATAAATATCTTGATTTTATCTGGCATGATTACTAATCTCTCTTATATCAAAGTTCACAAAATTCAATTAAATAAAGTTTGAGCACAGAGAATTGATCTTGTTATTTACTTAAACCAAGCACATCCTTTCACAATAAAATGATTATATTTGTAATGTCCATGCTATGCTACATAGTAGAAGTGGTTTCTTGAGCGAAAAGTTTCCCTTGCTATCCTATCATGCACATGGTCTAGAATCTTTGAGAATTGGCAAAAGGACAAGCTCACCCCTACCCAGAATAAAAATCCCTTGCTCTATAGCTAATCCGAGCAAGTATCCCTAGCATAGAAAAAAAAAAAGCAAAGTTCCAGAAAAAGAGAAAAAGAAAAATATTATTTTATATCATTACAACATTATCAAGCAAAAATACAAAAGAAATACAAAAGAAAGCAAACGAAAGCAAAAGCAAAAGCAATAAAATCCCTTTCCCTACCCTTTGAAAAGAAAAGAAGGGTTGATGAGCTTGAATCCTTGGAATTCTCAATTATTCGAAAACTGTGAGGTAAGCCCCATAACAGGTGGTTTGTGCCCAACCCGCTTGGCCTTGGGTAACTCCTAGCGTGGCGATATGTCTATCACATTAGCGACCTTCTTTTGTACAGACCTATGTCTACTTATGGATTAGCTAGCTCTTGATAATCCGACTTACATAGTAGTCTAGTATGGTTATATGCATCTACATCATGGTTAATGAACACTTATTTGGTTCATTCAAATCACTTGTATCAAATTATCTTGCTCAAAACCGGTAAACGAACATAGCAATTGCACACACATTTTGTATTTGAGAGATTTTGTGTATCATTATGATAAATCAAGATTGGTAATGAACTCACATTTGCACATGAGGATTCCTTATAAATCTACATTTCTCTTTGAGATAATTTAAAATATTTCTGTAATTCTTTTCGAATAATTTTATCCTTTTATTTCAGAATTTGTGTTTTGTATCAAAGCAATTACATACATCTTCTCATAAAATTTCAAAAATAATTTCAAACAAAATTTTCATATTATTATTCTATTTATCAAAAGTCACAAATGCATCTTGCAATAAAACCAACAATTTATTTTCTTCTTTGGATTTTGCGATGATGGTATAAGTCTATACCTACATATTCTATGCCTAGCGCAAACCATTGTATTAATTTTATTCCCCATTTACTTAAAATCATAAAAACATATGACTTAAATCATTATGTTACACAATTATGCTTTACAAACAAACAAACACATTATCACTATTTCATGTCATTATGTCAACCTTCAATTTTGCAATGATGGTATAATTCCTAGGGAATTATCCAAAAATTTTATCACACTTAGGAATTTATGCCTAGCAAAAATCATTTTAACATTATTTCATGCATACTATTTTTATGAAACTCTGAAAACAAACCATCATCATCATCATTTGCACCATTGCACCAAAGTCTTAAGACAGTCTCTTAAGCACTCTTTTACTTTTAACAATATTTCTATACTGGGATTAGCTTGACGACCGAGTGAGCGGTGACTCCATGAAATGGTCTATAATAGCGACAATGTCCTTTGAAATTATTGTTAAAAGTCCCTTTTATTTTTTATCAAATCATCACATCACAAACAACCAATTTGTTACATCATATTATTTCATTTAAAATCTTACAGCATGACATCAAAATTATAATATTTCAAAATGACGTAATTACATGAATCATCAAATCAATCAATCAAAACATTAAAGCATCATACAAACACATAAGACAAGTCATATGATCAAAAAATATCTCATCTATATATATATCAACAATATATACATCATCTCAAAACTGGATCGGTATGCCACAATCTATACCTCGGCATACTCAATCCTCTATCACAAAAATAATAATAAACACTATGTATCAATCTGTGCAGTGCAATCTATAGTAGCTAGCCTCGAGAACCCCTCGAGCTCTCAGCCTCATCTCCTCCCCCGCCTTGAGGTGGACGGGGTGGCCCCATCGCAGTATGAGTGGTACTGTGAGTCCTAGTCGTGGATCGAGATGAAGTCCTTGACGACCCAATCCTGATCGGATTCGCGATGTTATCCAGCAGTGGTAATCTCTCCTCCTCTGGCACCATCTGGTGGTATAGTGTCTGATAAAATGTGATCTAGGAAATAGCCCATGCTAGCTCCTGAGTGCTCGCCCCTCCACCCCGTGCTCTGAGGCGTGCAATCTCATCTCTGAGCTATGTCACCTCAGCTCGGTGGCGTGCAACCTCCTCCTGTAGGGTCTACACCTATGCTTGGAGACGGACTATCTTCGCTCGGAGAGTCGTTGTCTCGCTGCTCTCCCTAGTGTCAACACCCTTGCCCTTATCGGGCGATGGTGGCCTCTCTCTCTGTGGAGAAGGGGGTCTCTCCTCCCTCCTCTCCCGTTATCGCAGCCTCTCGCTGAGCCTCGTGGTCTCCTCTGCTCTCTCTCGCCGTGACCCTGGGCCACCTCAATGGCCGCCTGGCATCGCCTCCCCATCCGACGCACAACTATGTGAATCGGACCCTGAGCCCTCATCATCCGAGGAGGGCGGATGCCTACATACCAAGCATCGTAGCCATCGGCTACCCCTGTGTCATCCCCATCCACTGGCTGAATGGGGGCATCATCTACGTCCTAACTCCAAAATCGCTACATATCTGGAGCCCCGCTAACTGTGGTGTTATCCCAAACAGTCCAAAAAACTCATAATCCCTGAGAGATGGGATCCCCTGCTGTAGACCGAACTGTCACAAAACTCGATCGTAGCGGTGGAGCTCCACCTCTCCCCTCTCCATCCTCATCTAGCAGGTTCGCCTAACGCGAGCCAGCTCTTGTCTGTCCTCGGCCCACCCTGGATGATCTCTCCAAGGCCTCCAGGTGATCTAGTCTGGGACAAGGTCATCCAGCAGTCTCCGGGACATCGACAGATCAATATGCCACTGTGCCCCTCTCCGAAGCCACTAGTAGAAAACTCGGGGCCTCTCCCCGTCAATCCCTATCAAAGGAAGCCCTACCGGCCTTCGCACTACAATGTGCTCCCAACACCAAACCTGTAGTAGCGATGTCATAACCAGACATCGACCGCCATTGTACACGACCCCGTGCAAGATCCTATACAATCGGCATAGAACAAAGCTGCCCTAAGAAAATTTGTAACCATGGTCACGCATGTCGTAGATCACATCTGCTAGCACCCATGGTACCCTGCACCCGCTATGGTGGCACAGCAGAAGTCCACCTACCACTTCGGCCAAAACTTGTGTGAGTCTGGATGCCCCAGGCATCTGACGCAGCGACTCGATGTTCACTCCGCCCTTCTCTAGGGCGAAGCTCGGATCGCCACACAATCGCATCATAGCATGGCCCTGATTGGCCATAGGAGTGATCAACCGTCCTTGTATGGGGATCCTCAAAATCCTCCATACATCCTCTAATGTGGGAGTCATCTCCCTTGTCGGTAACCAAAAATAGGAAGAACCCGGATACCACCTCTCTGCTAGGGCTGTCAGTAGCCCCATGTCTATAGAAACTTGTGGCATATCTACCACATGTCGTAAGTCGGCTCTGAGCTAGTTGATCTCGATCTGCCTGTGATAGAGCGGCCAAGTCATCTCTCAACCCGCCGTATTTCCATTCTCTGCTCTTTAGTAAACCTCTCTGCAACATAAACAACAACACAATAAAAATCATTACTAAATCATTAATTAAAAATGCAAGTTAAAATAAGTTCAATTTTATAACTGATGATATCGTCCACAATTGGACGATATCGTCCCTAATTTGAGCAAAATCGTCTCCGATTTTGCAAGCCGAAATCATCCCTAATTTTATGAAATCGTCCCCCTTTCGTCGATTTCGCCCTTAGACGAAATCGGCGAACTTGAGACGATTTCGTCGAAATCGGGACGATTTCGTCCCGACGACGTCGATGGCCCAAAAATGGCCGCGATGCTCAAAAATTACTCAAAATCAATCTAAAAAGCATGTAAATTCAACTTAAAGCATTCTAAACTAAGTTTAGACTCTTACCCGTAGCCCGCGCCGGACCTCTGTCGATCTGTGTGCTGTCTCCACCATTTTTGCTTGTAGAGCTCTAAAAACCAGAAAAATGAACAATAACAATGAATTAGGGTTTTACCCTATTTTTCTTAAGTTTATTCAAAACACAATTAAAAACATTTTAAAATTTTGCTTTTCCGCGTTTTTACCTCAAACGTTCGATTTGGGTAAAAACACGGAGGGGGCACCATAGTAAGCTATCGTACGATTCGACCAAGAATCATCGCCTAAAAATAGGAATAATTTTTGCTTTCTCGTAGATCGAGAAGAACTCATCTTTAACGCATTTTCTTCGAAAAATTCGCTAAAGAGGGGGCAAAATGTAGCACCCTAAAATTGACGCAGTAAAACCTTAATAATTACAATTACTCTAGTAAATATTCAAATTCAAATTTCAACCTCCAAAACCGCTCCCAAACCGCCGCTTAATCCGTTTCCTCGTTTCCCGCACCATTTTTAGAGTTTGTTTTGACCGTTTGATGATATCGTCGCCGATCAGACGATATCGCCTCAGATTGGACGATTTCGTCTGGGCTAGGACGTCCAGACGATCTTGTCCCAAAACTAATTTTTCACAATTAGTCTCTGTTCCAACGACGTCTCTAATCCGGGCAGAAGCGTGTCTGCATTGTTAGAGACCCTCCCCCATTGGAGATCTCCCAAATAGGGATGATCTCCAACCTCCTAACCTCCCTCCTAAGCCTATTTAATCCTAGGCCCTCCCCTTAGCATCCCCCTGGCTGAAATTCCCTATAACTCGAATTCTACACGCACTAAACCACCTTAAAGCACTGTTTGCATTCGCATTTTTTTCAAATTTGTTTGCAGGAACTTCATTATTTTTCAGCCGGAGCAAGCTCAGTTCGTCTCAGATGATCTTGTACAATCTCGAACGATCTCGACCCAATTTGAGATGATTTCGACTGCAGTTCACATTGGGGGCAATCAGTGCCTAGAGTTTGCGTTTCTTCATCCTTTTATTTTATACATTGTTCTGCATTTAGTTAAATCTAAGTTTATTTCTTATTACATTGCATTTTGGAGTTCACCCATGTAGCTTTAAATGCATAATTAAGTCACCAATTGTCATCAAATCATTGTAGTGCACTCATATTTTGTTCATTATCATCATTTTAATGTTATTGTTGTTATTCTACATCATTGCCCTCTGTTAGAATAGTTGCATTTTTTGTATTTTGTGTCTACTTCTCTGATTGTAGGTCTCTTCGATTCTTGACGAATTCGTCAAATCTCAGACGATCTTGTCTGATAGCAGACGATCCTGTCAAATTAGAGGCGATCCTGACTGCTTCAAAAATCAGAATCTTCATCAGACATCTGGATCAGGTATGGCTTTTTAATCTTGCTTACTTTCTCTGTTTTCTGTTCTAATTTGTTTTTCTGTATTCATTTAAATCTGCATTTCATATAGAATAGCTTAGACGCATTTTGGCCAAACCTAGGACTTGGATGATTAAAGCTAAAACTGAACACATCAAACACATTCCCAACCTAGGCGTGGAAACTGCCATTAAACGTTTCCTGGTGAACCCACCATCCATCGAAAAATCACCATAATACACCTCCCCCGAGAGGCGGGACCTTCGCAAGGCCTCTCAGTCCGAGGTATCGTGCCATCCTTTTCACATCCCCCTTCCGGGCACGGATCCTATAGCCTGAAGGTAAGGGTGTGAAAAATTTGGAGCGATACACTATTAAAAATTAGTTGTCCTCTCTCTTAGGGTATCACATGTAACACTAATGCCTATGCTCCTAACATAAGTCAAGCACTTGTTTATCGACCTCCTTTGGGGAATTTGGGAATATCAAACAATAATAATCCAAAAGTTTAGAACTTGACAAATATGGTGAAGTAGTTAGTTTCAAAAGTGGAAATGATTCAACCTTCCAATTTTACTTATAAATAAAGATATGCGCAATCAACCATTAGATCCCATTGTTGTTGCTATACCCTATCCTAAGCATTTTCCTATGTCATTTTTACCTATATATAAAGGTACAAAATATCCAATAGAGCATTTAAGAAGATTTAAGACAACATGCCATGATCTCATATATGATATCATGTTGTTACTAAAAACATTCCCTAAAAGTCTTGGTGGAATGGCATTAAAATGGTACTATCAATTACCTAATTACTCCTTGAGAAATTTTGAAGAAACAACAGAGTTATTTATTCAATAGTTTGGTGCTTACATTGAAAAGGATGTGACTATGAAATATGTCTATAATTTGAAACAAGGTAAAGAAGAGATTTTTTCAAAATTTCTATCTCGTTGGAGAAGCTTAGTTGGACATTTAAGATATGCTTTGCCTCATCAAGATATACTTAAAATATTTATTGAAAACTTGCAAGAACATCTATCTTATGCATTAGAGACTACAACTATTGCATCTTTTGAGCAAGCGATTGAGTTAGCAAGGAAAGTGGAATAGACACTCATTAGAAGATGTCAACTTAAGATGAAAGGAGAAAAATCTACCAAGTCACAACACAAGAATAAACATACAAGAGGAAATAGTGTAGTGGATGGTAGGCCTATTAATAATGTTATTAACAGTCTACAAAATATAATACTTCAAAAACCTCCACAAAGGAATTTCACAAAGCTTAACATGTCTATGGAAGCAATTTTAAAACAAATTTTGGAAGCTAATATGATTGAGTTACCTCCCATAAGGTAACCATATACTACAACTAATTGGTATAAGGCAGAGCAACATTGTACATATCACATAGTAGAAGGACATTGGATAAACTCTTTTAAGAAGTTGAAATATGTGGAACAAAATCTAATTGATGCAGGTTGTATTGATATAGAGAATTATCAGTCATCGAATAATCAGTAAATATCAACAACAAATCAAGATATGGGAATCTTCAAATATCCATTATTGAAACATGATCGACCAACATCTAATAAAATATTATACCATATGAGCCTCCTCCTAATAGCAACATGGTTGGTATGGTTAGGGTCATTACAAGAAGACAAGCTCAGGTTCAACCGACTCAACATTTGCAATAAGAAAATAATTCTACTTCGTAGCCTACATTGGTTTTGAGGAATAATCAAAGAAAGAATACAAAAATAGGTACACCACCTTTGATATTGAAACCCAAAACCAAAAATTCCTTTGATCTCCAACAATATCTAGTCAACACTCCATCTAAAATTTCTATCTTAGAACTCTTATAAAATTCTCCTACCCATCGAGAAGTCTTGTTGGAATTTTTAAAGCAATAGTCTGTTCCTCCATATATTTCTTCTAGTGTTGTAGTTAATATCATAGGTTCTCTTAGGAAACATCATATCTCATTCTCATATGATGATCAACCTTCCTTAGAACCATGAAATGATTCTTCTCTTTACATCACAGCTCTCATTGGGGATACTTTTATCAAACGAATCTTGATTGATAATGGTTGTTCCCCCAATTTGTGCACTTATCAAATTTTTAAAAACTTTGGTCTAAAAGAGGAAGACTTAACTAAATCTGATATCATCATCAAAGCTTTCAACAATGAGTTCCAAGAAGCCTATGGTGTCATATCACTTCCCATTAAGGTTGGGCCTAGAATATTGGATACCTTGTTTTATGTGGTACATTGCCCTGCATCTTTTAATCTCCTTCTTGGATGTCCTTGGATCCATGCAATGAAGGTTGTCCCTTCTACTCTTCATCAATGTTTAAAGTTTTAATTTAAGGAACTAGTTGTCACCATTTTAGGTGATTTCTGACCATTTTAATACTACTCAATGGTTGAGTGAGCTCAATATAATTTTGACCTCTGTCCTTCTGTTTCATCATTTATTTCTCCAAGTTCCTCATCTTAAATATTAAAAAAAATAAAAATTTTAAAAATATGTGAGGAACCTAGAATCAATATTTTATCACAAGATCAAGATAATAATTTTTTTCAAGAGCCTCTTCTGGATCTAGCCAAGCTACCACTGTCACCAAGGACTATGGGCTTGCCCTATAAGAAGGGTGATATTGTACATAAGATGATTGGTTGTAGAGGAGTGCTAATTAGCACAAGTCAATCGATTACAGAGTAGTGTATGTTAGCATAATCTAATAGGTTGCATAAGAGTGTCAATCGACATAAGCTGATCAATTGTAGAGTTGTATCAATCGACATAAGTCAATTGGTTGTAGAGCCGTGCCAATTGGTTGTAGAGGAGTGTCAATCGGCATAGGCCAATAAATTGTAGGGGAGTTTCAATCATCATAGGTTGATTGGTTATAGAGGATTGTCGATCGATATAGGTCGATTGATTATAGAGTAGTGTCAATCGATCATGATCGAGTGATTGCAGTAACATTAAAGTGGCTATCGATGATAGAAAGTTGTAACAACTCTAAAAATAGATAGAGTATTCTTCTTCCATAGTTTTTTTATCCAAAGCTCTTTTTCTTTAGTTTTATAGGTAGTGTAGATGCACTATATGCAATTGTGGTAGACAAGTATCCATATCATGTTGTTGTGTGTTAGGAGCATTTTTCTTGTCAGAGACTGCTTCTTTTCTATTAGAGTATGTTTTCTTAGCGTTGTTTTGATTTGTTGTTGTTATATAAGCATACAATTAGAGGTCATTCCATAGGGTAGCACAGGTTCATCTGAATACTCATAGATTCTTAATGGAATTACAGTAGAACCTTGGTTACTTAATAATATAAATTATTATTGAGGGTAGTATGCAATTTTCCTTGAATTTCATATTCATTTCCTAACATCTAAAGGTTTTTTCTTTACAAATATAATGTCACCTACTAAATATGGAAATAAGGGAGGTCAATATTCTGGTAAAAAGACAACTCTAAAATATTTTACACAAATATCAAAATATAGTGAGGCATCCACATCTACACAACATGCAGGTACAAACACCTTTTACCATAAAATCATTACCTTTTCTATCTATTATTATTAAATATAAAGCATTTCTTTATTAATATATAAGTGGTTGTATGCTTATATATCTATTTTTAAATGCTTTGTATAACAATATTCTGTTAATTCTTTAAAATAGTACCTTTTAACATCCAAAAATAATACAGAACACCAAACATTGAATGCACTAAACACTGTTGATCCTGACATGCATCTACTCAAATAAATTCCAACGGATGAGATGGGACCACATGATAGTTTTTCTAATAAAAAAATTCAACAACCACTTCATGAGATGCCTAATATAGACACATCAAACAAAAAAGGAAAAAATAGTACAATTAAAATACAGACCTCTGGGGAATCTTGTAGTCAAAAATCTAAACATCAAAATACAAGCGAATGGACTATTGGAAAATATTTTAAAAATGAATGGGCATGGTTATACCCCTTTATGGAGTGAGATGAGACAGATAAAGTGTGTAGATGCGTTATTTGTATTTGGAAGCTAGGAAAGGATCATTTATTGTAAAATAAGAAAGACACGATAGAAAAACACTATGGGAAATTTTATATCAAAGAAATACAAAGTGATGGAATAATTAAGATATCTTATAGGTGGAAGGATGTATTAGAATGTGTGCATGTGATATATGCACTTGAATACAAAAAAGCAATGAAACACCAACAAACTCTCATTGATAAGGGTGGAACAATCTAGGCCCAATTTCAAAAATTAATAAGACTGTATTAACCTCAAAATATTTGCAGTTTGTTGTTGTATACAGTATTCTAAAAAATGGTCGACCCATGTTTGATTTTACTGATTATAAGCAACTATTTCAACTATCTGATGTACAGAACTGTTGGCATTTTTGCCACATTGTTTTTGTTTTTGTTGTTGTTGTTCATGCAAAAGAATGCTCAAATTATAGAGATACTCACTCCTCTGTTTGTAAGTGAAAAGGTAAAATTGTCATGATATCATGACATGTCATGATATCACGACCTATTGTAGTTTCGCGGTGTCCAAATGCAAAAATCAGCTAAGTATAGAAAATGTCGCGATATCGCGACATGTCGCATTTTCACGACCTGTCGCGTTTTCGTGGTTAAAAACAACCAACGAAAGCAAGGGAGTAAAATTGTCGTGATATCGTGACATGTTAGAGTTTCGTGACTTATTGCGGTGAGGGAGCACTAAATTAAAAGTTGTCGCGATATCGCGACATGTCACGTTTTTGTGACTTGCAGTGGCTACAGAGCAGAGTAATAGAAAGTTGTCGTGATATCGTGACATACAACAGCCAAGGGGAGCGCCAATGAAACTTGTCGCGATATCGCGATAGAAAAGCAATCAAGGAGTAGATGGTATGGAATGGCATGATATCGCGACATGTTGCGTTATCGCAGAAGGGCTGAAGATAAACACAAGGCAGATGAAGTATGTCGCGATATCACGATATTTTTGAAAACGAATCCAAGCAAGAGGAACTTGTCGTGATATTGCAACAAAAAGTGGCAACGAAGGAGAAGGCAAGAAATTTTCATGATTTCATGACATATTGGATAGGAAGGGTAAATCGCAGAGAAATTTTGTGATTCCGTGACATGTCACGTTTTCGTGAGGAAGAATGAAGGCAGCCAGATTGTACGAAATGTCACGATTTCGTGACATGACAAATTTTTGCGGCCGAACAGCATCAAAGTAGAAGAAGACAGAAACATGTCATGATTTTGTGACATGTTGAAGATGAAAAGACAAAACGGAGAAAATTTCGCGATATCGCGACATGTTGCATTTTCGTGACCTATCACGTTTTCATGGGTATAAAGCGGCCAAGACAGCGCTAAGTGAAAGACGTCACGATTTCGTGACATGTTTCATTTTCAAGATAAGGAGCAACGAACAAATCCAGACAGAGGATAATGTCATTATTTCATGACATGTCATGGAAACAAAGCTGAACGAGAGAAGATGTCACAATTTCGCGACATGTTACATTTTTGCGACTGGTGGCGAAAGAGAAAGCAGTAAGGTAAAAGTGTCACGATTTCGTGACATGTTGCATTTTCGTGACCTGTCTCATTTTCACGACAGAAGCAACAACAAAGGCCCGATATAGTTATGTTCACATTTTTCCTTCAAAATTACATAGGAGAACATGAGGAGAAGATAAGGATCAAATGAAAGCTTTCCAACTAATTTTGAGATTGTGGTCGAAGAAGCTCAAAGATTAAATTTTTCTGATTACCGATGTGCGCTAGATGGAAGAACCTGAGGTAGTTTTTGATGCCACTAAAATTAAAGATACCTCCAGTAGTAAAAGCTCCTATTCGTGGTCTCTTAAAAACTTTCGGCCTGCCCCGATAACAGTAATTTAATGAAGAAATATTGTCCCTTGTTTCTGTTTAATTTTTAGTTTTGATCCATTAAAATAGGGATTGTCATTTATCTGAGGCAAATTAAGGGGATCATTTCTTCAAAATCTGTTTCATGTATTAAATGTTGTAATACGAAAGGAAGAGGGAAGGCCTCTATAAATACCAATGTAAAATCTCAAGCAAAGGGAGGAAGATCATTTTGCAAAAATTAAGACAGAAATCCTAGATGCATTTTTCTCTATTATTAGTGTCTTCTGAAGTTGGTGATCCAAATTTTTGTGCATGTTTTGCTTTCTGTCTGAGTCACTTCTGTTAGTCCAGTGTTAATATAAGTTAAATTCTGATGTTCTAAATTTGGCTGTATTTGTATTTGAGCATTTGGAGTACAATTGGAAGTGAACTTATAGCTAATGCGTGATCCAATTTATGTATACGTATTCTAAGAGTTAGTTGTTGCTTAGCTTCAGGATCTAGTTGAGTTTATTTGCTATTCGAGGTTGTTCTCCCCATCAACGATCGGCTTCAGCCATATTTACATCTCTTTTTGTTATTTCCCATTTATTTCCACATTTTCCCATTTCTTTCCTGCATCCTTATCTTGAAACCAGTTTAGATTAGTTTGGGAGCCAGCCCTCTCTGGAGATTGGCTCGGGAGACTTCTCTTTCTCTCGACCTTTCAATGTTGGCCGATTCTAGGGTGCACAAGTGATGAAATATTATACTTAGGCAGATTTGTGTCCAATAGTTTTTGGCATGCCCGATGGGACAGACTGTTTCTGTCTCAGAAAGATCCATAATCGGTGGGACTCACAAGTTCCATTTGTTGACACCCGGAGGAATCAAGATTTTTGATGAAATGTCTTGACCTAAAAGCAGAGATTGTAAGTTCATCTGGTGACTCTACTGATCTGAAGATCCAAATTTCTCGATCGTAGATCCCTTTTGAAGCTAAAATAAGACACCCCATAGGAACCAAGGTTTGGTGAGCATCCTTGACCTCACAAGTGGAGAAAAGTATGTGCACCTAGAAAATCTGACTTAGTGGTGATAACTATGATATTTATAGACCGCTGTTATAATGGCAAGTGTAAGTTGTCCTAGCTGGAATGATCCTGGCCCTTTGAATCTCCAAAGTCGGCACGAGATTCCCAAAAGCACCTTGAAGACATTGATGAAATACAATGGCACTAAGGGAATGGCCCAAGAGCATATTGAAGATGTTGCTGCTTTGGAAATCCTCCATGACATAATCCATGAAGATGTCATGATCAGACTTCTAGTTTAATAATTGGAAGGAAGGGCATTGCAATGGTACAGACTGCTCGAGTGTAAAAGCATCTTCTCATGGGATGACTTAGCAGGAGCACTAATCAGAACATTCGATGGCTCTCAGGATCCCTTCTAGCTCTTGATGCACTTCTCCACCATCACGAGAGCACCTCTGGAGAGCATCACAGACTTCAATGTCCGATTCTGCAAAAGTTGGAAGAGAATTCCAGGGGAGATCTAATCAACACCCACCCAAGCCCACCTCTTCTATGTTCATGCCTTTCACCCGGACATAAGCCTCCTCTTACTGCAATCAGGTGAACGAAGGTTCCCTCAAATATTTGAAGAAGCAGTGTGAGCGGAATAGCTTTTGCTCCTATCAAGAAAGTGGTAGTGGGGAGAAACTCCATCACTTTCCCCGGTAGTCACCGCTCCTGTCTACCTTGCATAGTATTCACCATGGCAGATTCCTCATACTGAGTAGAGACCTGAGATGCAGCTGTGTGGAGCTCAAGAGGCAGATTTCATCCAAGTCCCATGATGTGAATATGCAAGCTTTGTCCCTACAATAGATAATATGGTTGCTTGTAGTTTCCATCAGGATATGAGCGAAGGAGAAGAAGAACAAGCTCAAACAAAAGAACCTGAGAGCAAAGAGGGCACATTTTTGCACTTTTTTTGTGTCCCAAGGCATAGCATGTAAATGTTCAGCTAGAGCCCAATAAGCATGCCTCATCAAGAAGCTGAGCCTAAGGAGATCCTAGAAAAAGGCCTATCACCAGAAAAGTCCTGTTCTCGCATCAAGGGGTTGGAGGAACCCGTACTTGGCCCATAGCCAATGGACTCTTTAAAATAGTGGTATTGGCTTCGACCATTACTACAATTGGTACCCCAAGGAGCCCCCCATGTGGTAAATCTCTTTGCTACATTATTTGTCAACTGTATGGGTACTGGCATGCATGATAACCTGCCATGTTGCACCCTGTTCGCACCATGGAGAACTTCGGGAAGAGGCCAACCAGACTTCAAATATCAACTGAAGTACAATCATATCTGGTCTGGACACTGTAGGTTCACCGGATAGACACCTGAAGCTGGGTTTGTGGTGGCGGCATGCCAATCATGTCGTAAAATTTTGTGTAAATATTGTAAATAGCTCGGCTAGTAAATAAAGTGTCGAGGGCACTAAGTGTTACTTAGGAGCTTAGGTACAGTTTTTGTTTAGTTTGTGTGTGTTTCTTTTTATGTAGTAGTTACAGGAATAAGGGAAGTTCTGCTCTTCTATTAATTTCTACTGACAGTCCTATTTATGAATACCAAGTGCCAACAAGAGCTTGTTGCAGTAGCCCGTAGAGACGTCCAACATCAACCAACACTCACTTCTTCTGCTCCTCCAGCTTCTTGACTCTGTTTCCCAATGGATAAAATCCTGGGGTTCATGCATACAATAGAATTGTATACCCCGTGAGCCGCCAAGAATGTTGGCATTTTTGCCA
Organism: Wollemia nobilis; assembly: GCA_028583015.1. NCBI lineage: Eukaryota > Viridiplantae > Streptophyta > Pinopsida > Araucariales > Araucariaceae > Wollemia > Wollemia nobilis. The sequence continues at coordinate 2,095,401 of JAQPPZ010017129.1, forward strand.
CATTGTTTTTGTTGTTGCTGTTCATGCAAAATAATGCTCAATTATAGAGATACTTACTCTTTTGTTTGTAAGTGAAAAGGTAAAACTATCGTGATATCGTGACATGTCGTGATATTGTGACATGTCACGATATCGTGACCTGTTGCAGTTTTGTGGTGTCCAAATGTAGAAATCATCTAAGTACAGAAAATATCACGATATTGTGACATGTTGCATTTTCGTGACCTATCGCATTTTCGTGGTTAAAAATAGCCAACGAAAGCAAGGGAGTAAAATTGTCGCGATATCGCGACATGTTGGAGTTTCGCAACTTATTGCGGTGAGGGAGCACTAAATTGAAATTTGTCACGATATCGTGACATGTCATGTTTTTGTGACTTGCGATGGCCATAGAGCAGAGTAATAGAAAGTTGTCATGATATCGTGACATATAGCAGCCAAGGGGAGCACCAATGAAACTTGTCATGATATCACGACAGAAAAAGTAAGCAAGGAGTAGATGGTACAGAATGGCACGATATCGCGACATGTCACGTTATCGTAGAAGGGCTAAAGATAAACATAAGGCAGATGAAAGATGTCGCAATATTATGATATTTTTGAAAATGAAGCCAAGCAAGAGGAACTTGTCGCGATATCACGACAAAAAGCAGCAACGAAGGAGAAGGCAAGAAATTGTCATGATTTCACGACATATTGGACAGGAAGGGCAAAGCACAGATAAATGTCATGATTTCATGACATGTCACATTTTCACGAGGAGGAAGTATGGAGGCAGCCAGATTGTACGGAATGTCACAATTTTGTGACATGACAAATTTTTGTGGCTGAACAACATCAAAGTAGAAGAAGACAAAAACATGTCACGATTTCGTGACATGTTGAAGATGAAAAGACAAAATGGATAAAACGTCGTGATATCGCGACATGTCACATTTTCGTGACCTGTCGCGTTTTTGTGGGTATAAAGCGGCCAAGACAGTGCTGAGTGAAAGATGTCATGATTTTGTGACATGTTTCATTTTTGCGATAAGGAGCAGCGAACAAAGCCAGACAGAGGAGAATGTCACGATTTCATGACATGTCATGGAAACGAAGCTGAACGAGAGAAGATGTCATGATTTCGTGACATGTCACATTTTTGTGACTGGTGGCAGAAAGAGAAAGTAGTAAGGTAAAAGTGTCGTGATTTTGCGACAGAAGCAACAACAAAGGCCCGATACAGTTCTGTTCGCATTTTTCCTTCAAAATTGCATAGGATAACGTGAGGAGAAGATAAGGATCAAATGAAAGATTTCCAACTGATTTTGAGATCATGGTCGAAGAATCTCAAATATTAAATGTTGCTGATTATCGATGTGTGCTAGATGGAAGAACCTGAGGCAGTTTTCGATGCCACCAAAATTAAAGATGCCTCCAATATTAAAAGCTCCTATTCGTGGTCTCTTAAAAACTTTTGGCCTGCCCCGATAATGGTCATTTAATGAAGAAATATGGTCCCTTATTTATGTTTAATTTTTAGTTTTGATCCATTAAAATAGGGACTATCATTTCTCCGAGGCAGATTAAGGGGATCGTTTCTTCAAAATCTGTTTCATGTACTAAATGTTGTAATACGAAAGGAAGAGAGAAGGCCTCTATAAATACAAATGTAAAATCTCAAGCAAAGGGAGGAGGATCTTTATGCAAAAATTAAGACAGAAATCCTAGATGCATTTTGCTCTATTCTTAGTGTCTTTTGAAGTTGGTGATCCAAATTGTTGTGCATGTTTTACTTTCTATCTGAGTCACTTCTGTTAGTCCAGTGTTAATATAAATTAAATTCTATTGATCTAAATTTGGCTGTATTTGCATTTGAGCGTTTAGAGTATAATTGGAAGCGAACTTATAGCTAATGCGTGATCCAATTTCAATATACATATTCTAAGAGTCAGTTGCTGCTTAGCTTCAGGATCTAGTTGAGATTATTTGTTGTTCGAGGTTGTTCTCCCCATCAATGATTAGCTTTGGCCATATTTACATATCTTTCTGTTATTTCCCATTTCTTTTTGCATTTTCCCATTTCTTTCCTGCATCCTTATCTTGAAACCAGTTTAGATTAGTTTGGGAGCCAGCCCTCTTTGGAGATTGGCCCGGGAGACTTCTCTTTCTCTCGTCCTTTTAATGTTGACCGATTCTAGGGCACACAAGTGATGAAATCTTGTACTTAGGCAGATTTGTGTCCAACAAGAACCTTACCATTTTCCATAGGCCATATCAAAGTGGTTATAAAATGGTAAAATATCTATCACTGGTTGAGGAGGACCTAAGACAGAATGTAAAACAAGTCAAATTTATTTCACTTTCCATTGATGAGGTAACATCTGTTGACAATAAATATTGGATTCGCATACATGTTTACACATTCCAAAATCATTTGAGACAACCTCATTTACTAGCACTACATAATATGATGGAAAATTGTAATGCAAAAAATATTTATAATGTTGTTGTAACTAGTTTAAAGGATATTGTTGGAATGGATGAAAAATAAATTACCACAAAGTTAATTTGTGTTGGAGTTTATGGTGAAACTATAATGCAGGGACAAAGGAATTGTCTTTGTGTTAGACTTCAAACATCAATTGCCCCATATTTGATTCCCATTCAATGCTTGGCTCATCAAATGAATATTGCATACAAAATTATGAGCACATTTGATAATGTAGCTAGAGTGGAAGATCTCATCCGTGAACTACACTCTTACTTTTCATGCAATCCAAAAAGGTTTTCAGAGTTTCAATAGTTTTCTCTAGGTGTATTTGAAGATAAAAATTATTAAAATATGTGGACACCAGGTGGATTTCATTGTTTCTTCCTGCAAAAAGGATTTTTTTAGAATATCAATCCTTGTTGGGGTTTATATATGCACATAGTAGGGATGTTGATAAGGCAAAAGATTTGCTATTTTTTATGACTGACTTGGAAACTCTTCTCACATTATGTGGTATTCTTCCATTGTTTCAAGAAATGAATTATTTTATTAAAATCGCACAAGAAAGAGCAATTTATATTATCAATTTCATCAAGATAAAAAAAAATATGTATTCTTATTGATAATATTTACTTATCTAAAGAAAATTTTAAGGATGCTTTGTTCGATAGTTGGAATACGTTAGTTCAAGTCAATGCTCCTAATTTTTTTTTAAATTTCAACATCAATGATAATATTTGTATTCCTATCCATGGAAATATGATTCTTTTATATCATTATGAAAAGCGGTTAGATACACTTACAAATGATGTTGAACAAGTGCCCATAACACATTACAGATTCAATGAGGTTTTGGATAGTACTAAGAATAAATTGAAAAGAATTGCAAAAACATTAACAAGTGAAATAAGAGATCATTTTCATAGATATGAGCTACTTGAGGCCATGGTTGTTGTTAATCCCATATTTTGGAATCCTTGTCTTGACCACAGTAGTAAAAGTGAGTTGTTTGTAAAATATATGGGTACTCTTATGACACATTTATCTAAACGTGTGAAAGTAAATGGCATTCAAATCAATGGTATTCTAAACAAATAATTTTTGAGATAATAATCAACTAATTTTGGAATAACAATGGCTAATCAAATTGCACATTTCAAAAACCCACATGAGATTGGTTCCATCATGTGTTTTCAACAAAAATTGTATCCAAGTAGTGTCTTACAAGAAACTATGAGTGAATACTTTATTTTCTATGAATTATGTTAGATAATGATTTTGGGATCTATTGAAGAGGAAAGGGTTTTTAGTGCACTATATTTTGTTAAATTGAAATTTTGTAATAGGTTGGAAAACATTTTGAAAAATTGTTTGAGAATGTATGTGTCATCGTTCGAGTTGGGTAAGTTTCCCTAAGATAGAGCTTTGACATATTGGAAATCCTTAGCAGACAGAAGGGGTCTCACTTATACTTTTGATAATGATAATAATGAGTTAGCTTGCAATGATGATGAGATTATGGAAATGTAGAATTTGATGGGATTTAAACATATAAAATTTATTACACATGAAAATTATTACAATATATAGGCATAATCCTATATGAAAAACATGATACTTATCAAGAGAAACTAACAAGTGTCAATATAGAAGGCATAGTGCACATTAATATTCTAACATTCCCCCTTAATGTGCACTATCCTAACTATAGAAAAAAAACAATTCAACATTAGGTAATAATCCCCCTTAATGTTGACTTCTATAAAAGAACCCTAAACATCCTCCTTTATTACAATATTCGGTCTAGGCTCGTGCTCTTTGCGCTTGGATCTTCAACTATGAATAATGTTAGATCAACGGTGTATACATCTTGGTATGTTGCCTCAGGATTAGCCACTTACTTGGATTTGTTGCCATGGGGTTAGCTGTCTAAGTTCCTCAGGATCATCCTGGGTGCCTCAGGGTTAGCCACTTCCATGGGTATGTTGCCTCTGTAGGTCATCCTCTAGGTATGTTGCCTCTCGTAGGTCACTGACTAGATTCACCATGAATATCATCCCCCATCATGGTGAACTCAATCTAGAATGTGATGGTATCTGCAAAAATTGCACCTAAATACAAAATAAATATGAGCTATGAAATACAATAAAATGAGCCATATAATCCAAATGTGGAGGAGAAGAAAGGATATAATAGAATATTCTGAAGTGTCTTCATCTGTAGTCTTCAAAATTTGATCTAGAAAAACCTCGAATAGAGTCTAGGGTGTCAATATTCTATAGTCCCTAGAGTATGTGTCCTTATGGTGACCATATCATCCTACCATAATGCATGGGTAACCATCCACTACATCCACTAGGTGCTATAGAGAAGGTGACTAGGTACAAGGATCACATACAATTTGCCTTGGGAGTGTTGGGTTCAATCGAGAGTGCACTCCAAGGTATAAAACTTTGAGTCTAAAAAAAATGATGCCAAACTACCTTAAAACTAAAAAATGACACTACCATTGTGTCCATATCGGAAAAACCCTTTTGATGACTATAAATACCCCTATGTTCCACTTCAATGGGGCCTTCATCAGTATGCCTCTCTAACACTTTCACTCTCCATGTGGAAATACAAAACAAAATTGCCCAATTAAACGTCGAGAGCCCATACAATAAAAATTAAAGTGGCTTTCCTCCACTTGAAAAAAATGATCGTTAATACAAATATTGCCTATTTAAATAAAATGATCACTATTATTTAATTCAAAATGCCCCATTTTCATGATAAAAAATAAAAAATATTGGGCCTATTCTTAAAAAAAAAAAAATACACTTGTCAACAATTGGAGCGCAAGTACTGGTAATTGGTTCCCCCCTTCACGCATCAATATCTGGATCTTTTGCTTGTGGGCCTCAGATATCTTTCCAGATGCAACCTCAACGGAAGAGTCTCTGTAGTATCTGATCTTCCCATTAAAAATTTCAAGGGCGAGTTCCCCAGCGATACACTTACAAACAAATGATACCAAATGATGGGATTTAAACAGATGAGATTTATTACACATGAAAATGATTACAATATATATGCATAAGCCTATTTGAAAAACATGACACTTGTCAAGAGAAAATGACAAGTATCAAGATATAATACATAGTGCACATTAATTTTCTAATAGAATTCACAAATGATTCCAATTTCTTTTGGAGAAATTGACAAGACTTTGTATTAGCTTCCAACAATGTAAAATTTTAATGAGTTAAAAAAATTCATATAATCAATGATTTTCTGGATTTGATATAATTTATAAAATTTCAATGATTTGAATTCATATTATCAATGATTTTTCATATTTGATATCATTTGTAAAATTTCAATGATTTGAAAAAATTCATATAATCATTCTATAATCAATGATTTCCTATATTTGCTTTTTAATATTATTGACTATCTATGTTGACAAATTTTATGATTTATGCTTTAGCTCTGAGTAAACTAGAAATTTGAAAACCATGCATGCATACATAATTAGTAAATATTTCTTTTACAAAGTGTTGTATGTAGTCTATAATAGTATAAAGCACAATGCAAATAGCATAAAACTCAAGTTACAGAAACAATAATACAATACAATAATGCATTGTTATTGAATTAACTGTCTATGTGGAAAAATATTATGATTTATGCTGAATTTGAATGTATGTATGTATATATCATTAGTATCATTAGTATGTATGCTTTGACTCTAGAAGGCAAAATGCAAATAGCATATTACTCTAGATATGGAAATATAAAAATAATATATCATAATACACAAAAAAATACTCATTTTTATATCATAACAAGATTGAATTTGAATAAAATGAAAATTTAAACCCATGCATAGATATATCCTTTGTAAACTCACTTGAAATATAAAAATAATATAGCATAATACACAAGACAATACTCATTTTTATATCATAACAAGATTGAATTTGAATAAAATGAAAATTTAAACCCATGCATACATATATTCTTCGTAAACTCAAGCATATTTGAAATAACATAATCCTCAAGTGATGAAAATAACACACAAATATAAATGTAAATAGTATAATAGTCAAGTAATAACAACAAATGTCTTGTTTTCAAACGAAAACATGTAATATAATTGTATTTTTGACAAATCAATTTTTCAAAAGCTATAATAGAACCATCTATATTTTGTATTTTCATTCCTTAGATGGGATGCTAGAGGGAGTTTCAACATATTTTTCCTTTTCTACTCCTTCCACATTATGCTTTTCAAAGGGTCCTCCCTTGGGCTGGTTAACAGTCCTCCCAATTGCTCCAAAACTGACAAGGATGTTCTCTACACTTTTCAAGGCTTCGAGCAAGATTTTTTCCTCTTTTCCAAAATCTTTGGATATTGGTGCAAGAACTTCTTTACCCCTCTCCTTAAGTAGAACATCACGATCTAATCCGTTTTGGATAATGATTTTTCTAAAAGTATTTTTTTGTCAAACTGCTTTCTAAGTTCTTTTTGTCATTGTCATAGAAGCAATTAAGAAATCCTTTGCCATCTAGAGATAGTATTACAAGTTTTGAACCTACTTCCTCAAATTATCAAACTTTACCTACAAAAGGAAAAATTTACATTTTAAAAAATAGAACAAAATTTTTTTAGAACACATTAGTCTAACCTCGGCAACATTATTTGTAGCTATAGCAACAACAACCATTTTCTTATCACATGCCCATTCATTAAAATAAGCTTGGGCTTCAAAATTTAAGCTCTCCAATATGTTCAACATAATCCTTAAAGTTTCATCATTGTAAGATATATTAACCTTCACCATGCTAGATTTAGCTTGATGTAGTAGAGCATCAAGTTTTTTTGGTTCATTTTCAACTAAAGAAAAAATATTTCTCTTTTTGAAATTTTTTTCAACCAAGCATTTATTTCCTTTATCAAAACTTTAGCCTGATACTCCCATTATTTCATTTCTTTTACATTTGTAACTAGAGAATATTTAATGGTTGATTCAACATTGTCATAAACTAATTCCATGATGAAATTGTTGTATAGGAACTTAAAAAATCAAAATAAAATTGGTTACAAAATTTGTGAAGGTAAATTTTAAAAATTGGTTATACCACTTACCGATCGAAGAAGATACCTCTTGCATAGCCGAAACTACAAATGGAATATGGGTGCATTGTACATATGAAAACACATTATAAAATTTAATAAAAAATATTAAAATTTGGTAATAAAATTTGTGAAGGCAGAATGTAAAACTTACTTCCTTAAGATGAGACCTCTTGTGCAACTACACCCATTTGAAGTGGATGTGCAGGTGGAGGTTTTTGATGATTAGGGGAACTAGATCTTATGTGTTTCCTTGTTATAGTGGAGGTATTTTTTCATCTGTAGGTGTTTCAGAGTCTCCTGATTCCTTTGGATTATAACCTCTGAAAGCAACATCCCGCTTTGAAGAGGAAGAGGATGCCCTTTTCTGTATTTTGTATAAAATGTTAAAATTTTAAAAATAACAAACATATGAAATATAAAAAATTATTAGTTTAATATTAACTAAAAATTACCTGAATTTGTTGTTATGTCATGGCTGCAATGGCTAGGTTTGAGTTCCAATAAGTCGATACTGCAGTGTTTTGCAAATTATAATAAGATTCATAAAAAAAACCAAGAATGTAGTTGCATGTGCTTATTTTGGCAAAGGTTAAGCGTGGGTTATCATGTTTTGGATATCCATTCTGATCCGATGTGAGAATAGGTGGACCAGTAAAATTATTGGTGTGCAATACAACGAACCAAATATGCCAATGCCCACAATGGAATTTTTTTTGGTCTTCCTTGTAGAATGAGTTTGGCTAGAAAAAATTTACAACATGCCCAAAGAAAATTATTTTGAATAGCTAGTACAGTCCAACCTCTTCTGGACTTGGTAGTCATAACTACAAAAATTAAATTAGTAATTGTAAATCCTAGAATTTAAATTCAATTAAATATAAAAATATACAATTATACCTTGAAAATATTCTAACTGCACATTGAAGGTGGTCTCTAGGTAGAGTTTGTCATCATTAGTTAAAGTGAATTTTGATGTGATTGGATCACAATCGATGTGAGGTAATGCTGTCAATATGGCGATGTTAGAGACTGTGAAAGAAAATACGATATTTTTATTGTCAATGACAACATTTACCTTAATCGAATCAATGTCGTAACCTACAATTATCTTCTCTAGTAGTTTAATGTTTGTGTCAAATTGCAACATCAAAACTAGACCTCGAAGACCAGAGTCTTGGACCCATGACATGTCGTAACTCGATGTTGATAAAATTTTGGAAATTATGGGGCAAAAAGGTTTTTGAAATTAATTTTTGATATTACAGGGGTGATAGGGGATGCCATTGGGTTATTTAATTATGTACGAGAGAATGTGGATCAGGAGGTAGGGTGGAAGGTATTGGAAACTTGATGGAAAGCATCAGAAAAGGGTTCAAATAGAAGGAGAGGGATTAAAACTACATTAGAAAAGGTAAAAAATGATTGTTTATACCTTTATATAGACTTTTTTGAATGAAACCATTGAATAAATAATCAAAACATGGCATGTACATGCAATCATTAAATGGGTGGTTTACATGTGGCATAGATGCAATGCATTGCCAATGCAACTAATTGGTTGTGCTGCAATCGATCGAGTGTATGCAAACCAATCGAATTTGTTGTAAACTTGCAACCGATTGGATCTGCTACATTTGATCAGCATTGGTGCAATAGATAATATTGGATACATCTTATGGGCACTGGTGCAACTGATCAAATTTGCTACAATTGATCGACATTACTACAATTGATTGGCATTGCTACAATCAATCAACATTATTGCAACCGATCATCATTTTTGTAATCGATTGAATTTGTTACATTTATCGACGTTAATGCAATGCATTGGTATAGCTGCAACCAATCAACATAGCTGTAACCCATAGAAATTATTGCAACCAATTGACATTGCTGCAATCGATCAACATTACTACAATTGATCAATTTTGTTGCAACACATAGACATATCTTCAACCAATCATCATTTTTTAATCGATATATTTTCAACCTATTGGTATTTTCCAACCGTCATGTTTGCAATCGATCGATATTTTTTAACCATCATGTCTACAACTAATTGGTATTTTTTGGCCATCATATCTACAACCGATTGTCTCAGACCAATCAACATAGGTTTTTCCTATTGACACTATTCTATAGGCATAGTATGATTGACATAGCTTTTCCTGTCAGCATAAGGCCTTTGATTTTATCGTACAAGGATAGAATTTGGCAACCAATATTCATAGTCCCCAACATAGAAAAATTCACCATAATTTGAAATTTTTTGGTGAAAAATGAATGCAATTTGCCATTTTTCCTTAGACATGATTCGTCAATATTTCAAGATGATTTGCCTAGATTTTATAAATAGATCTCGGGGTCGACCCCTTATGCATAACCTTGAAATAAAAAATATATATTATGTTGAGATAATTTTGGAGTTGGTATTGGGATAGTGGAAACACACCAATCAATATGGGCTTTGAACCCATCACCGATCAATGAACTACACCGACCTCAGATTACGAGATTGGGAATGGAGGAAGGATAGCGGGAACAAGATTATGAGATTGGGAATACAGTGGAAGTGAACATCATATCTTTGAAAGTTATTCAAGGTATTTCCCTCATCATATGACCTAGATAGAACATGTAAATAATCAAAAGGCCATCCATTTTGAAAATCTTGTAGATCAAGACCCCACTTTCCCTATGGATGAGCTTTTAAAGTAGTCGTATTTCCCTTTATAGAAAACAAAGGTCTCTCTTCACTAATTAGAAGGACCTAACATCCTCACCTTCCTACAACATATCATACCCAACCTTCATCGAGGTTATTTTAAGGAGGCACCTTAATTTCATTTAATCCCATTATAGAATTCATTTCTATCTTTCCAAACCTTTAAAACTATACTTGGGACCTTTTAAAAGCCATAAACAAAAGCATTTAAATTAATAACCTATTAAGCATGCATGTAAATATCTATCTATAGTTGGAACTTAATATGATAAGCTAAGCTAGGATCAAACTATGATATGATAAATAATCATTCTAACATTAATATGGGGATGAGCTTCATTTCATTCAACTAGCCTCAAAATATTGGGAGAGACCATCTCAATGAACCCCTCAATTCTTTTTTTTTTTCCTCATTTCTCCTTTGTTTAAAAGGGCCTTTATTTTTAAACATGGGGGCTCATAAATTTTTTTGACTTTCCTATCTCTTTTGATCTCATGTAGGGGGAATCATGTACATTAAAATAGTACCTTTTTTTGAAACATATTGAATGCACCCTCTCTTGGATCACTGCCCTCTATTTAAAATTCTCCATGGTGATAATATTAGGGCATTTAATTCCTCATAGTGTATAACCAGGAGATCCATAATCCCAACACCCTTAATAACATTAGATCATCCACCTCTCTTTCAAAATAGAGAGAGGAGAATAGCAACCAAAATTAAAAGCTACAATTCTTTATACCATAGTTATAGTGGGCTTTAAGATATAGTACAAGAGGTCCTCATAAAGAAATAGTAGTTTCTATTAAGATATAAATATGGTGGCTTATCCTTATATTATAAATTTCTCGCTCTAATGATTCATTATATGAGTAAGTTGGTTTTTTTAAAAAATCATGGGAGTTGTAAAGATAAATAGAGGAGGCCAGTTTCAGCGATAGCCCCATAGATTGGTTCTTTCCAATGGTTGATTGGTTCTTTTGGTTACTTTTTCTTTTTTAAGGTCCAAATAAAGGGTAATGAGGAAAAAATATCATGTGATTACTTGAGAAATATCTTGGGATCTCCTACCTCTCTATATAAAATAAAGGGAGTAAGCTTATTTCTCAGAAATATTAGGTGTGAATTTTATCTATTTGAAATCTCTAGGTGCCACTAAAATTCCTTCTTATTTTGTTGGAACCCTCTTTCTTTTAAAAGGAAGCCTCTCTCTATTTTAAAAATGGGGGTGAATCCTTTCCTAAAATAGAGAGGCAATCGAATGCTTATTGAAATTATCCAAAGAGGTTGGCAGTGTCTTTGTATAGCTAAGGTTGGTCGGTTCAATAAGGAATTAGTAAGCAACTTGACCTTAAGAGAGAGACCCTATCCATAAGGCTACAACCCTATAATATTGGGAGGAGGGGAAAACAAAAACCATTTGATAGGGGAGGTGGAGAAGATGCCCTTTACTTCAGGCATAAGCCCCTTTCAAGAAATAGAGGTTGAAATAGCCCAGCATAAAAGACCTCACCGTCGAGAGGGTCAAAAGTGGTTCCAACTCCCCTAGCACTCACCGTGAGGAGAAACAAACCATCATTCAATTGTATATGGACCGGCCAGTCCCTGCCAAAGAAGTTGTTCTCTCAGATGTAAAAAATGATAAGAAGGGGTAATTTTCAATATATGGTATTTTATTGTATGAATCACTTTCTCCCAGGTATTAAATCATTGGGAAATCTCAAAATATTCTACTTTAATATAAAAGGTCAAGTCGACGTAGTAGCTTTCACTTGTTATCCTCTATCAAAGTTTCTAGCACAAAGGTAAAGGATAGAAAAGAACTCTCCCAATAAGAGTATTGATCTCTTAAGATTAAAAATGGCTTCCTAGCATGATAAAGGAAATTCCTTTTAGAGGTACCTCCCTATATTAAGATAAAAGTTTGTAAACTAACCATTTCAAGGTTGAGGTAACCCCTTTAAAAAATATATGGTTATCGCCTCCTCAATAGCTCCTTACTATTTATCTAGGGGTTTAGTCGGTCATCTTCAATCATACTTCCACCTTTCTCTATAGCACTTTACTGAGTGTCTCTCTCCCCTATTAATTTAAGGTAAAGGGGACCCCATTTTAATTTAAGATATCAATAATTAGAACCATTATCCCAGATTGATGGAGAGGATTTCATTGCCCGGTAGCACTCCGGTTTTAGGACACTCCAAGAAATCATCAAGAGTCCCCTTTTAATTTAATTCCGAAGCAACTTCATTATTAGATAACAAAATATTTCACCAAAAACCCTTTTTTTTAGAGCTCTTAAAAAGCTCCTCTCTATTATAGGATGAGTGAGCCTCTCTATTTCCAAATCTAAAAGCCTATCTCCTCATGAAGACATAAACTCAAAAACCAACAGTAAAGAAATAGCCGAAAGGTCGGGACATATGAAGAGCATTTCAATAGGTCATATTTAAAATCCGAGGATCCTTTTTATAGTATTTCCTTTCAATGGCACTATCTTAGGACTACTAAGAAATGGATTTTAATGTGTGGGTATTTTTAAGAGCATCAATCAAATCATTTCTCTCCAACATTGGACCATCAGTCGGGCTTTCTATCTATGACACCATATTATGAACTGTATGAACCAAGCCTATTATATTATATAATAAAATGTGATGATCAATTTGAGAAGATTTTCCCTTTATTGATCTAGTCACTATGGAAAGAGGATTGCTTTGACCGATCTATACTACTGAGGGGATTGCTGTGGCATAAGGCCTTTTGCTACAGACTTAGTAGGACAATTGAGGAAGCTCAAAAGCTTTAAGCTGGGTGTATCTCTCTATTTTAAAAGGTTCGGGTAGGATTTATACTTCCTTTAGCCCTACCATTAATCACTAGGGTGGGGGGAGTTTGACCGATGAACAAATTCACTGAATTTTATTGATATTTCCAACTCATATCTTTGATTTCAAGAAGCCTCGAATACCTTTTTATTAAGATTTTTTCCAGGATAAGCTGGATTTTTAAATAAAATGGCACCATCTCCTTTTAAGATAGAGAGGGGCAGCTTTTTTAAGGCCCTCAAAATTCTAAAGGGTCTTACCTTAACGAACTGAGAGAAAGGAGTAAAGCATCGGCTAATCCCAATCTAATAGATGAGTTAGAGAAGTCGGGTGTCATCAGATATGGTATGGGCTCTAGTGCATCTATATCCCCCAACTAATATGGAAAAGGTGGATCCCACTCAAAAGAAAGGATAGAAAAATACCCGCTCCCTCGTTGAAGCGTATCATTTATGAGAATGTAGTGTAGGTATTCATCAAGCAAGTTTCTCTTTAAGGTGACCTCTTAATAAGTTGACTATGTTTTCAAGGTGAGAGAATTGATGTCTTTGCTTATTTAAGGAGTGATTATGCTATGAAATAGATACTACATGATGAAGTTGTGAGGCTCTCTATTTTAAAAATAGTGAGGCATATATTCATTAGGAGGAGGATGGAGTAGGGCATGCTATTAGATCGGCTTGCAAATTTTTTCAAGAGGATAAGCACCCATAATTTGAATTTATAGCAAGTCCCTTTATCAAATTTTTAAATATCTATCCCACTCCTTAAGAGCCTCCATACTTAGGATATAGGGGGATAAATATTGTAAAGAGATAAAGGGGGTAAAGTCCTACCACTTGGGGCTTTCATCCCATTCCTGACTCACCACTTACTATTTAGTTACACTCCAAAAAGCCTTTATGTTTTGGAAATGTTCAGTATTCTTGGGTACCAATAACTAAATTCTCCATCACTAACCCTTTAAAATAAAATGGAGGAGGTAGGTGCCCCACTTCATTTTAAATAGTCTAATAGCAGGTGCAGATCAACCAGTTTCTTCATAGTTTGGAGGAACCAAGGTATGTGATGTTTTCGTTGAAGTGGTCATTTGTGTAGTTGCATCTAACCATATCCAAGCATATAAGAGATGCAAAGATTAAGGGGGCTCCCCCTTACCTTCTAGACCATAACAAGTACGTAAAATTTTTCTAGATACTCCTAGCTGAAAGAACTATTTGAAAGGTTATGAAGCTTTTTAGAAGGGTAGGGTTGGGACTTAACCTTGATTCATTTATTAATAAATAGATTCATGATATATTTTATTTGGAGGAGATTTATAGGTAATTTTTAAGAGCTTATAAAATTTATTTGACCCTTTTTTAGTATTAAAGGTTTTCTAATGAAGAAATAATTCTTAACACTCCTCTTAGGATAGGGAGGAGGCTAACATTTCTATTTTAAAAGCATCACAACTCCACGATTGTTTTCACCTTAAGTTCTATTTCCTTTTTAAATGGAGAGGAGGGGGGAGCCCCTTTAAAATTTTCTATTTTCTCTACTATTAAGAGAAAGGGCAGTTTTAGGCCCAATTCCAGTTTCAATTTTTGATAAAGAGCTTTAAGCTCAAACTGAGCAATTTTTTCTTCTATTCATTTCCTTCATTTTTGAAATATAGAGGCCTAGATCTCTATTCGTTCTTAAAGAGAGAGGGTGTTCAAATGGAGGATTATATGAAGGGTTACCTTATCCTACATGCTAATACTACTACAGAATAATACATCTACATATAGGAATAATGGGGCCTAACCTTCTGATCATAACTTTTTGGATATTTTACCCTTTTAAAATAGAGAGAGAATTCTAAGTGAGATGTTATGGGTTTAGAACTTCTTAAAAAGTCCACTAAACCTTTTAAAAAAGAGATATTTTGATAATTTCAAACATAGATAAATATAATGGCTCCATGAAGTTTAATATACATTTGAGAGAGATACCATGAATAGAGCTAGACCTATAGTGATGAGCATAAGAAGAAAACTAGCCCTCAACCTTTGAGATGAGTGGTTCTCACCAGTTGATATACCCTAGATAGAATCTAGTTTGCAAGTTCCTCTCTATCGGATGAGCCCCAAATAGAGCCCTTTCAAATATTTCAAAGTCATATCACCTCCCTACGGGTAGAGAGAGCCCCCCAATCCCTCTAAAAATTTCTTCCCCAAAAAAAGTAAGGATACTCATTATGACTAATAAAAGGTCCATATGGACGCTACACCAGCAACAATTTTCTTCCAGTATAATATGCATACAAACATGCAGTAAATCGTCTAGTAGGAATGAATAAACCTCCATGTTTCTCTCAAGATTATAGAGAGGTACTTTCAATTTTGTTGTTTTCTATTCCATACCATATCAAATATTTCTTATATCATATTAAAGGCTTAGACGAGGCAATCAATCAATGATACAAAGGCTTGTGAAATGCTATTGAAATAACTTACCTGGCTATACTATAAAGTAGTTATTTATCTATTTGAAAGGCTCTCTGATGCGTAGTCATTATACCATCATTAATTTTCAATGAATTTTTCAATCCAGGGCTGTGTACAAGGCTATCTACGAAAGAAGAAGTGAAACAACTATAACTTAGGTCAATCTAGAGCAACAGGTCTTATTGGTGGAACCGATTGTGTGGGGGGTTTTAGGACATTCCTATCTCTAATTGCATAAATTAAACCTTAATCTAATTGCAGAAATGGAAACTAATCATTAACTGCAGAAATGAAATCTTGATTTACAATTGCAGAATGAGACCTAATTATGTTGCATAAATAACAGTTGCATAATTGAAAGTCTGATTCTAATTGCAGAAAGGAAATCTATTTACTTTTGCAGCAATGGAAATCTAATTATAGCATGGAAAATAAAACCCTGTCAAGACTCTGTAATAGAAGGTTGTCAATCTTCTGTGCAGGGGTTGACACAAAAACACAGAATGCAAGAAATTGCAGAAAACAACAAATTCTGGAAATAACAGTCTAAATAAAATGGAAGCTTTGCTGAAAGTAAATATTACAACTAAAACATTAAGCACAAGATTAATCTAAGCATAAATAAACTAAGACTGCAGATATTGTCAGCTGTTTACAAGCAATTGAAATAACAAGTTCTACAACTCATTCTAATGTAGCAAAATCAGAATAAAAACTCGTTGTTAGTCCTCCTCCTAGGTCTGGAAGTGGCCAGCCTCCTTGTCCAGAAGAAGGTATGAGTCTCTCTCTCTCTCTAGATCTTAATCACACTCATTTACAAGCAATATGAAATAGAACTGGTGCACTTTATTGATGAAAGAACATGATTACAAGAATTTTGCTGAAAAACTGTTACAGGACTGTAACAGTCAATTTCTACCTATTCTCTGTATTTTCTGCTTTCTCCTAGCTTCCTTACTCTTTTCTCACTACTTACTACCTACTAGGCTCAACCTAAATGGGAGCAATATTTATAGCTATCCTATGATCTAATTACAAACAAAGAATATCTCAAAAGATCTAATCCTACTATGCTGCAACAAATCTTGGGTTTATTCTTTGATCTTTCCATTAATGATGGCTTTGGTCGGCAATGACGACAAAGACAGATGGAAGATCTTTTCCTTTACCTTTTTCGACCTTTATTTCCCTTTTTCCAGCTTCAAAAATCGGTCAACAAGTCAAAAAAATGCATTCTATTTTCATTCCGGAGATAAGTGGCTTCATTCCGAAGACAATGCAATTCTCATTTCGAAGATCGCTCATTCCGAAGATACTGCATTCTTCATTCCAAAGATCGCTCATTTCGAAGATACTGCATTCTTCATTTCGAAGATCCGCTCATTCCGAAGACACTGCATTCTTCATTCCGAAGATCCGCTCATTTCGAAGACACTATTTTCTCTCATTCCGAAGATATCTGTTCATTCCGAAGATACTTCGAAATGAACAAATGTGTGCTTTTCCAGTGATTTCTTCTGCATCTCTCAGGTGGGTTATCTCTTAAGATCAAATTCCAATGGTCTTCATCTCTTTCCACATGTGAATTCCATGCCTTGCTATTTATGGACAACTGGCTGGAATTTACATGGGAAAGACCAGCTTTTGCTGCACAACAAGATCGCTTGCACTATTGCCAGATTTAGGTGAAATAAATGCTTAAGACAAATCAAAACATGATTAGTGAAATGCTGCTATTATTCTAAGCATATCCCATTTTAGCAAGTCATAGCAAAAAGAACACAAAACTATGCAAAAAGCTGTAAAAATCAGCATATAATATTCCAAATACATTGATCATGCAAAATGGTTAATATACAAAATATTGAATCAACTTAACTAACATATCAGATAAAACATAAGAGTTTATAGGCAATTTTAGTGTTCAAAACATGTTATGATTGAGGCATTTCCAGGCCTCATCATTTTCCCCCAACTTATATTAATGCATGCCCTCATGCATTCATTGGGCTATGGAATCACATATGTCCATGTTTAGATTCCATGACCTGTAGAATAATTTCTTGCCTATATAATACCCCCTATTTTCCTGAATGTTTTTGAGCCAGCCTTCAAACTGTTCATCAAGTTGGGCATCGTCCTCAAAATAGAATGGAACTGGAGTAATGATGGTTGGAGGTCTAAACCTAAGACCTATCCAGTTATGCTGCATGATTTCAATCAGCTGGACTACACCTTCTGCTCTTCTTCTGGACCATTCTAAGTTGATGGGGGAGATGGGTTCTCTTTTCTGCAAAGACATGGAAAGTTCATCCCATCTATTTTTGCACACTGACAAAGCTGGGAAAAAATTATGATCACTAAAATTTTTGAATCTGGCCACACAATCCCTTAAGTTGTTCAAGTACATCCTCTTTACATCATCCCTGTTCATCATTGAGAAGTGTTGTCTCGTGATAATCGGGTGATTTGGCTGGATTGCTCTGACTAACAATTCAACCCTTGTTTCAATCTCTTTATTCTCGCTTTTTCTCTTGATCCTAGTAAAGTTGATTTTGCAAAGTAGACATAAATGCTCTCAGCTGAACATCTCCAATGTAGATTTGAGGATGAAACTCTACTTCCTCTAGAATGAAGAAACTATGCAAAAATAGTTCACATAGGAGATTTTTCTATTCTATGGGGCTGTCAAAATATGCCTCCAAGAAATCTGTAGTTGTGTCCAATTTATATGGGAGGTTTGAACTAATCCTCATGACCTGCCATCTGAGGTATTTCTCCTTCAAAATAAGGCTATAAAATCTGGCTGGTCGTCTAAATTGAACTAAAAATTCAGCAATTTGGCATAAGTCAGACACTTTTTCTTTTAATGCTTGGTTTTCTTTTTCTTTTGCCTCTAGCTGTTTCCTTTCCAATTTGAATTTCTCACTCTTAGTGGCAAGCTGCTCATATCTAATCATCCAATTGGCTATGTCCGCATTATACCGCTCTAGAGACACAGTATTAGGTGGTCCGACTATAGGGGGATCCTAGGCAGCAGATCTACCCGAACTCCTTTTTCTTGCCACTTCCACTGGTTGACTATCTACCAATAATTCTACATATACCCCTTTATTTACTATTTCTATTGGGTTGTCATCAGATAGTAATTCTACTTGTACCCCTTATCTGCTGAAAGTATAATAGTTTGAAATACAGGGACCTCAATAGGAGTACTTACTTGAACATTTTCTTGTCGTTGGGACTGTTCCTGTGTTGGTGGCTCATCTTCAACATCCTCTGCTATGATTTTTACCATTTTTGAAGCATCTTCAGAATAAGAAGGCAATGCTTCAGAATGAAGGGGTGCTACTTCAGAATGAACACCCATGTCTATTTCAACAGAGTCATCTGCCTTTGATAGACCCAAAAGCAATTGAGCCAAATTGTCTTCATCAATGGATACAGTTGGCTATGACAACATTTTTCTCAATTCTGCCACTTCCTGCTGAAGCTCTACAATTTTTCTTTCCTGTATCTCAATGATGCTTTCTTTCTCCTCAATCCACTTGGTTTGTGTTCTGACAACACTTCTTGCTGCTTTCAACCGCTTCCGTGATGTCTTCCACTTCTGTTTCTGCTTCAGAAGTTGATGCAGACAAGTCAGCTGTAGTTGGCTGTTCAACCAATATCTCTTCTTCTGCAACAATTTGTTCTTGTTCAAGAGGCTCTATAAAACTGTCTATAAGGGCATCTACCATATCTGTAGCCTGTTGAACTGTAGCCTCCTCCAAATTATCCTGCCCAGTTTCTGCCTCAACTATCTGTTCAGGGAATTCTAGAAAATTTTCAGAGGCTGGTTGTATTTCTGTGACATCTAGGCTGCTTTGTCCTTCTTCTTCCTCCATAACCTGTTCTGTTGTTTCTTTCAAATGGATTCTAGTGGACCTCCTAGTTCCAGATGCAAACTTCTTCTTTTTGCTCTATTTCCTGGTGTCAGCAGGGGTTGTGGGGAGAGTTTCAGATGCCTCTATTTCCCTTGTTATTTCTTGCTCTATCAAATCGTAGTCACTCCAGAAAAATGAACCTTCTTTTGTTTTTCTGTTCTGTTGCCAGTTCCAGATCCTCTTTTTCTTTGTTTCTTGGTTCGTGAAGTTGAGGGTTCAGGAGCAAGGTTTTCTGTTGCTGCTGCTGGGTGTGGTTCTGTAATAGCTTCTATGGCAATTTCTATTTCATCTTCTACAGCAGCTTCTGCAGTAGCTGTTTCTTCCTCTACAGTAATGTCAGCAGCATCTGGTTCTTCTTCTTCCTCATCTTCATCCCTAAAAATGACATCATTTAAGGTAGAGTAAAACCTATCAAAACTCCTAGGGTTTCCTCTAAAATGGTGTTGGCAAACTAGTTTGATGAGGCCATGGTGGCGAAGGCTTCCTTTGCCCTCCTGATATCTCTTTGCCATGTTTTTTAATTCTTGATACAGATACAGGGGAAGGTTTACCCTAACTTTCGGTTGCTGCTCACCATGTCTGAGATGGTTTAAAATTCGTAGATGATGCCCTGACAACAGCACATACTGCCCTTCACAGGTTAGGAATTTAATTACCCAGGTGGCTACTTCATCCTAGGGTTCCTGTAGGCTGGCCCTTTTTAACCCTTTGCATGCGTTGTTATGGGTTAAATACTCTGGCTCTCTATCATTTTCTTCTACAAATTGATTAACTACACTTGCCAATGTATTCTTGCCAGATCTAGAAATTGAAATCCCTTCTAATGGCAGCTCAAGAATCTGACTTAAAATTTTAGGGGTTACCTCAATAGTCATGTCGTTAACATGTGCTCGGTTGTTTCTGAATGTATGGGCGAACATGCCAGCCAAATCTTCAGAGGACCCATTAAACTTATCCAAAAATGGCATAAGCCCTCCATCTTCAAAAATCTGTAGGACTACCAGATTTTCTCGGAGGTAGGTGGTATCTCATTGGTTCCGTTCTGATCTTTCGCCCCATATTTTCTGTTTAAAAACCGTTCACTACTGCTGCTATTCCTCTGCTAGATCTCTAGTTTTTATGTTGCAGATTTGCAGGGTTTAGCTCTAAGTCTTCGCTTGCCCTGTTTCTCGTCTGCTTCTTCGAAATGAACCGTAACCTGAGCACTGTACTTCGCAAACACGTCTTCGAAAAGAAAGGTGGCACGCATTTCTACTATTGCACCGAACACCTATCCATCAATGATTGCGTGGACGTCCTTGCCGTCAGATCCACCTCATTTGGTTTTAATTTTTCTGTTTAGTCCGTAGATTCTCACATGCAAAATAAACCATGTCTTCCTTGATTCTAGTACCATGCAAAATAAACCATATCCTTGCTGACACGTGTCCCTTTTTATCGTATGCAGCTAAAAGAATTTGATTTTATCGTACCTTGTCTTTCTTGGATGCCACGTGGAAATGCTCTTTCCGAAGATTATAGTTTCATTGCAAAAAACTTCATTTCGAAGATTATAATTTCATTTCGAAGACAGGCCTTCATTCCGAAGACAAATCTTCTCTACAAATTTAAATCTTCATTCCGAAGATTAATCCTCATTCCGAAGATCAATCCTCATTTCGAAGATCAGGCTGTATTGCGAAGGCAAATCGTCATTCCGAAGACATAACTTCATTCCAAAGACAGAACTTCATTCCGAAGACAGATCTTCATTCCAAGACAAAATTTCATTCTGAAGATAGATCTTCATTTCGAAGACAGAACTTCATTCCAAAGACAGATCTTCATTCCAAAGATGATGCAGCAAGTCGTCATTCCAAAGACAAATTGTCATTCCGAAGACAAAGCTTCTTTCTCGAAGACAAAGTGCAACATTCATTCTGCTGTCATTCCGAAGACAATTTCAATCCGAAGATAATACAAAGAGCACTGTGTTTGGCATTCTTGTTTCAAGATTAGGTAGAAATCAATATTTTCATTTTCAAAACATGTTTTAAGTATGCCAACTCTTATGAATACCTTTTATGCTAATGGTTAATCGTCATATACTATATACCAATCATTTTACAATGAAGAAATGTAAGAAATATATACCTGATAAAAATAGTTAATGCCGCTTTGAAGAATGACTCGCCTTTGTTGATGTTCTGCTGAGATTTTCTGCAACATTTCAAAACAAGTGCACTTGGTGAATTTGTACAATGATGGTTCAGAAATTTCTCAAGGTTATACATGCCAGAAAACTGGTTTTCATGCATACCAACCCAGTAATGCCTTAGAAAAGGTTTTCATTGCTGAGTTATTCATTTTTCTCTCTTTTTTTTTTTTTCTTGATTTTGACTATGCCCATGAAGGAATTTCATGATTTCCCCTGAAATCATGCCCGTGAAGGAATTCATAATCAGAATTTATTCATCTTTTTGTTTTCTATTTTTCTGATTTTTTTTGTATTTTCTATTTTTTCTTGAAATCCATGATCATGCTGATTGTTTTGAAGTGGAAGAGGGAATCTCTTCCACTTGTTGTGTATCCAAACTATCAAGTTGCCGCAAGAATTCTTCTTTAGTCAGAGGTGTATGGTACACTCTGAGGCGATGTCCATTTACTACCAACTTCCTTTGTGACCCATCAATAGGAGATAGACGAGCCGCTCCATTGTCAAATACCTCTTCAATCTAGTAAGGTCCCAACCATCTAGTTCTCAATTTTCCAGGGAAGTCTTCATAGCGAGAATCAAATAGTAAAGCCCAATCTCCTTGTTGAAGTTTCCTTTGCTGAATGTGACTGTCATGCCACAGCTTCCTCTGCTCCTGAATTACCTCAGTTTGGTGTAGAGCATCCAATCTAAGTTCATCCAATGCATTCAACTGCAGAATCCTGTCTGTCTGTGCCTACGACAATTCAATTCCAATTTCCAATGTTGTGCGCAATGTTAGTAGCTCAAATTCAATAGGTAAGAGGGGCTTTTTACCAAAGACTAGTTCATAAGGTGTGAATCCAATAGTGGACTTCCAAGTAGTATTGTAGGCCCAAACTTCTTCAAGTAATTTATCTAGCCAATTCCTCCTATGAAAAGCTACTATTTTTGTCAAGATGTGTTCCAGTTCCCTCGTTTGTTACCTCAACCTGGCCATTGGCTTGTGGGTGGTAAGGTGATGATTTCCTATGTTTGATTTCATACAATTCTGTAAATGCCTTTATGACTTTGGATGCAAATTGGGGTCCTTGGTCCGTGGTGATAGACCGTGGGGCTCCAAATCTCTAAAAAATCTGAGTATACAAGAAATCAATGACCTTCTCTTCACGAGCATGTTTGAAAGCACGCACCTCTACCCACTTTGTCGGTAATCAGTGCATACTAGAATATGCACCTTTCCTTGAGAGGTTGGATCAATAGGTCCTACAAAATCAAGCCCCCACCTCTCAAATGGTTCTAAAACCATTTGAGGCTGCAGTGGCATCTCATTTGTATGAGTGGGTTTCCCCATTCTTTGGCATGCATCACAATGCCTGATGTACTTTCTCACATCCTTGTGAAGAGATGGCCAATAATATCCCGTCCCTAAGATTTTCCTAACTGTGCTTTTTACAGAATAGTGTCCACCCGAGGGTTCATCATGACAAGCTCTAAGGATATCATACACTTCATCCTTTTGGATGCACCTACGTAACACATGGTCAAGACTCGCACTTAAAAAGCATACCCTTAATCCATTCAAAAGAAGAACTTTGTTTGATCAATTTTTTTCTCTGTTTTGAAGTGAAATGTGGAGGAACTTTCCCCGTGACCAAGTAATTGGCTATATCCTCAAAACAAGGTGATTGTACATATATAGCAAATAATTTATGATCATGAAAAGTGTCCTCAACTAATTCCCCTTCATCCGTGTTCTCGCAACCTCGGACAAGAAATCTGCCACAACATTAGCTTTCCCCGGTTTGTTGATTATAGTGATATCAAATTCTTGCAAGCAACAACAACCAACGAATAATTCTTGCACTTACCATAGGTTTATTCATCAAATACTTAATGGTTGTATGATCTGTGTGAATAAATATTTGATAACCTCGTGATGTAATGCCTGAATTTGTTGATGGCATAAATTACCGCTAGAAATTCCTTCTCGCTTGTATAATTTTTCTCGGCTCTCGTCAAGTTCTTGCTAATGTTGTAGATGGTATAGTGTTCACCATTGTCAATTTGTCCTAATGCTGCTCCAATTGTTGTATTGGAGGCATCGATCTGAATGTGAAATGGTAATGTCCAATTAGGTCCTCTGAGCATAGGTGGAGTTATTAATTTCTCTTTCAGAGCTTCAAATGCTTCCTGACACTTTGCAGTCCAGGAGAATTCAGAATCTTTAGTCAATAGGGCAAACATAGGACTGGCTATTGTACTAAAGTTGGGAATAAACCTACGGTAAAAACCAATGTGTCCTAGGAAGCTTCTGACATTAGTCTGAGTTTTAGGAGGAAGGAGATTCTTGATAATTTCCACCTTCTTTGGATCAACTTGGATCCCTTCAGGAGAGATGTGATGACCAAGAACTATCCCTTCCTTCATCATCATGAAGCATTTTTCTGGATTCAAGGATAACCGGTATGTTTCACAACGAGTTAAGACTTTGTCAAGATTTTCCAATGTAAAATCAAAAGTCCGTCCACATACTGTGAAATCATCCATGTATATTTCAACACTTTTGGTGGTCAGATCAGCAAAAATTGCTAGGACTACTCGCTGAAAAGTTGCTGGGGCATTACACAAACCAAAAGGTAAAACCCTATAGGCAAATGTTCCCCAAGGACATGTAAAAGTTGTTTTCTCTTGATCTTCAGTTGCAATCTGAATTTGATTATATCCACTAAATCCATCAAGAAAACAAAAGTATCTTTTTCCAAAGAAGAGTATCTAACACCCGATCTATGAAAGGTAATGGAAAATGGTCTTTGTATGTCACCTTATTCAACTCTCTATAGTCTACACATACTCTCATTTTTCCATTTTTCTTAGGAACTATTACCAATGGAGAAACCCATTGGCTATCAAAAATTGGGTAAATGAATCCTACTTCCATAAGTTTTTCAATTTCTTCTTTCACAATATCTCTTAAGGCAGGATTCAATCTTCTCTGGGGTTGTCTAACTGGCTTGACTTCTTCAAGATAGATTCTGTGGGTACATATATCAAGATGAACTCCCGACATATCTTTGTAGTTCCAAGCAAAAGCATGAACATGCTTCGCAAGACAACTATCAATTTTTCTTCCTCTTCCCTAGTAAGTCGGTCAGTAAATGTTCAAAAATTTGCCTGGCTGGACTTCTATTTGTTTTGTATTTAGAAGGACCGAATTCACTCCTTCATACCCGGTGATTAGGGGATTAAGAGGACATTGCTCGAGTTGGGAGAAGAGAAGCAGCTTCTATTTTATTGCCGCTTGAGGGAAGCATATCTTGTATGGAACAGTGAGAAGGAAAAATCGGATGATGGTGCCATCCATGTGGTAGTGAAACAGAGTTTCCCTGTGATAGTACAGATGGTTCATCTTCAGATTTTTGATTCTCCTCATTACTTAACAACTGTTGGATATTTGTTGCTTCCCCTTCTAAACCTTGTTCATGCAGAACATTCATCAGGATTGTTTCATTTTCTAAATTTTCTGTGTCACTGAGGTCTTCTGTGTGTTCTCTTACTACTAAGGTAGCTAGTGTAGAAATGACCTCTTCTCGGTTCTTCATCTCGAGTCGAAAACCATAACCGACCTGAAAATTTGCTAGATGGTTTTGCAAGAGGATATAAAGAAATCTGTTTCAGATCAATACCATTTGAAATAGTCATATTTCCAGATCTCGAGCCTATGAAGGTCGCTGCAGTTGCAAGCCAAGGTCTTCCCAAAATAATGGGATATCCATGTGCTGAATTTCTTGGCTGTAAAACCAAAAAATCTGCAGGGAATTCCCAAGAAGAAACTTCTATAGGGACATCTTCAATGATACCTTCATGTTTTGCAACTGACCTATCACCCATTTCTAAAACTCGTAAAATGTGGGGCTGAGATGTTTGAGCTGTAATTGTTTCATTGTATCCTTGGTCATGACATTTATTGCAGCTCCTAGATCTACTAAGACATTTGATATTGGTACTGAACCTATGGTGACTGTGATAACTGGGCTTCCTGGATCACTATACTTTGGAGGTACTATTTTTCCAGATAAGAGATCAGCTATCTTCCCTTCAACCCGCACGCTTTAGGAAATGCTTTCTTTTTTCTTCCTCGCTCTTTTAATGCACAAATTTTGGATAGTACTCGTTAATCTCTCGGTATTTCCTTAATGGCTTGCAATAAGGGCAATGATATAGTTAACTTTTTGAGTTCTTTGACCAGTTCCGACTCAAAATTTTTTGGTATTGCATTGAATCTTTCAGATATGGAATTATCCTTGGTAACTGTTCTGCTCCGTGGTTTTGTCTCTTTTTCTATTGTTGGTTGGATTTTCTCTGGTTCCAATTTTTCTTCTGTCTCTATTGTTGGTTGGACTTTCTCTCGGTTCCAATGATTCTTGCTCTTCATTTTCTTTAATTTCATTTGAAACTGGTTCAGGTACAACTTTTCCTGAACGAAGTTGGATGTTACTACAATCAAGAACATTAATTTCAACATTTTCTTCAGCTTCAACCACATAGACAGGAGGTGTCTGTCTCATGCTGTTTGGATTAGTGACTGGTTGAGCTGGCATTTGAGGTTGTTTCACTTGCTGTGTTTGCTACTATTTTTCTTGGAAATTTTGATTAGGTGCAGGCAACAAATGCTGAGTTTGACCTTGATTCCTTTGCTGCCTTGGATAGGACTGGTATTGCTGACTCCACTGTGGTTGGTTTTGCATCCAATGTGGATTAGTCTGATTTTGATTCCAAGCTAGATTGTTTTGATTCCAAGATGGGTTGTTTTGATTCCATGAGGGGTTGTTTTGATTCTGATTCCAGGTCAGGTTACTCCAATTTGCTTGTGGCCATTCTTGGGAATTTGTCCATTGAGGATTATTCCAAGGACGTTGGGGTGGTTCTGGTTGTCCCCAAGGCATAGTACCAGGATTATGCCCCCAATTTGTAGGAAAACGAGGGGGATTTTGGTATTGAGAGAAATTTCCCCCTTGTTTTGGTCCAATGTAGTTGAGTTCCTCAACTCGATTTTCTAACACAGTTTTGAGTTGTGGTAGCAGGTGGCATTGATCAGCTGAATGCCTTTTTGAACAGATACTACAAATGGCCGAGATAGATGTTTTATTCAAAGGACATTCCTGCAAAGCATGTTTATTTCTACATCTTGGGCAATAAATTGCCAAGGGTTCTATGTTTTTTGCTTTTGCAGACATTTCCCCCAAAGTAGTGTTTAGGTGCACTAGAATATCAGTTTTGAAATTTGCAAGTTCCTCTATCAGGTCCTTCACATCAGTGCCATTTGTATGACTTTTTCTTCTTCTCTCGCTTAGTGCGAGAGTAATTCCTGTAGAGATCCACAATTTCATCATTACTGAGAGTGGTTACATCCCCTTTTCCCATCAAATCCAGAACTTCTCTGGATTCATCTTGCAATCCTCTCAAAAAGATGGTTTTACATAATTCTGGTTCTACAAGTCCACATCTCCTTTGAACAAAGGAGAACCTATCAAGATAATCTTCCAATGTTTCATCATCTTCTTGCTTAATTCTGAATAACTCATCTTTTCTATTCCTTACACGACAATACTCCTGATATTTATCTAAAAACACAGTTTCCATTTGATCCCGTGTTCTTATGGAATTTGGCTCTAAACTCATGAACCAACGTAATGCTGAATCCTTGAGTGTTGAGGGAAAAACCTTAAGTTTTTGATTGTCATTTATATAATCATAGGTCTGACACACTACCTTGAATTCAAACAAAAACTGATCAGGATCTTCAGATACAACACCTCGGAAGGTTGGAAGTACCGAAGGTGAAATGGTCTTCATGGGAGAGTTTTGTGTTGGATTCAGATGAATAGGATATTCAAATGTTCTGGATGGTTGGGGCATATCCTGATCATCTCCTTCATTATGGACATAACCATGTTGGCCATCTATATTGCCTCCTTCTCGCCATAGTTTCCTCGTTTGTTGGGAGAAGTTAAAGCTTCCCAAATTGTTCTCTCAAGAGGTCCAAGCCTCTCTCGTTGATGATGAGTCCGATGAATTGTCTTTCTTAGGATATTCCGATGATGATAAAATTGGTGATTTTCCTTTCTCAAAATGTTCTAATGATGGTGAGACCCGGTGATTTTTCTATCAATCTTTCTGGTAGTTCAAACACAGGTGATTCACCCCTTAGGCGTGAAGATCTCCTTAATGGAACAAGCCAGGGATCCTTTGGGGTAGTTCTAGACTTACTCATTCATCCCTAGACTTATTCATTCATGTTTACTCTTGAGTGACATAAATTAAATCAATAGTTGTTACCTTACTCAGCTGTTGTATTCAGATTTTAACTTGAATTTCATAGCTTAGTCTGATTACAGCTATTGGACTATTTGTTTTTTTTTTTGGCAACACTATTCCCCGAAAACGGTGCCAAAATGATGCGTAGTCATTATACCATCATTAATTCTCAATGAATTTGTCAATCCAGGGTTGTGTACAAGGCTATCTACGGAAGAAGAAGTGAAACAACTATAACTTAGGTCAATCTAGAGCAACAGGTCTTATTGGTGGAACCGGTTGTGTGGGGGGTTTTAGGACATTCCTATCTCTAATTGCATAAATTAAACCTTAATCTAATTGCAGAAATGGAAACTAATCATTAACTATAAAATGAAATCCCCTACAATTACAATTAATAGAGACCTAATTATGTTGCAGAAATAACAGTTGTAGAATTGAAAGTCTGAATCATCTAATTGCAGAAAGGAAATCTATTTACTTTTGCAGCAATGGAAATCTAATTATAGCATGGAAAATAAAACCCTGTCAAGACTCTGTAATAGAA
This sequence comes from Wollemia nobilis, assembly GCA_028583015.1. Lineage (NCBI taxonomy): Eukaryota > Viridiplantae > Streptophyta > Pinopsida > Araucariales > Araucariaceae > Wollemia > Wollemia nobilis. The sequence goes on from JAQPPZ010017129.1 coordinate 2,123,988, forward strand.
GGTTGTCAATCTTCTGTGCAGGGGTTGACAGCAAAACACAAAATGCAAGAAATTGCAAAAAACAACAAATTCTGGAAATAACAGTCTGAAATAAAATGGAAGCTTTGCTGAAAGTAAATATTACAGCTAAAACATTAAGCACAAGATTAATCTAAGCATAAATAAACTAAGACTACAGATATTGTCAGCTGTTTACAAGCAATTGAAATAACAAGTTCTACAACTCATTCTGCTACAGCAAAATCAGAATAAAAACCTGCTGTTAGTCCTCCTCCTAGGTCTGGAAGTGGCCAACCTCCTTGTCCAGAAGAAGGTATGAGTCTCTCTCTCTCTCTAGATCTTAATCACACTCATTTACAAGCAATATGAAATAGAACTGGTGCACTTTATTGATGAAAGAACATGATTACAAGAATTCTATTGAAAAATTGTTACAGGACTGTAACAGTCAATTTCTACCTATTCTCTGTATTTTCTGCTTTCTCCTAGCTTCCTTACTCTTTTCTCACTACTTACTACCTACTAGGCTCAACCTGAATGGGAGCAATATTTATAGCTGTCCTATGATCTGATTACAAACAAAGAATATCTCAAAAGATCTAATCCTACTATGCTGCAACAAATCCTGGGTTTATTCTTTGATCTTTCCATTAATGATGGCTTTGGTCGGCAATGACGGCAAAGACAGATGGAAGATCTTTTCCTTTACCTTTTTCGACCTTTATTTCCCTTTTTCCAGCTTCAAAAATCGGTCAACAAGTCAAAAAAATGCATTCTATTTTCATTCCGGAGATAAGTGGCTTCATTCCGAAGACAATGCAATTCTCATTCCGAAGATCGCTCATTTCGAAGATACTGCATTCTTCATTCCGAAGATCGCTCATTTCGAAGATACTGCATTCTTCATTCCGAAGATCCGCTCATTTCGAAGACACTGCATTCTTCATTCCGAAGATCCGCTCATTTCGAAGACACTGTTTTCTCTCATTCCGAAGATATCTGTTCATTCCGAAGATACTTCGGAATGAACAAATGTGTGCTTTTCCAGTGATTTCTTCTGCATCTCTCAGGTGGGTTATCTCTTAAGATCAAATTCCAATGGTCTTCATCTCTTTCCACATGTGAATTCCATGCCTTGCTATTTATGGACAGTTGGCTAGAATTTACATGGGAAAGACCAGTTTTTGCTGCACAACAACAGTCTACTTGCACTATTGCCAGATTTAGGTGAAATAAATGCTTAAGACAAATCAAAACATGATTAGTGAAATGCTGCTATTATTCTAAGCATATCCCATTTTAGCAAGTCATAGCAAAAAGAACACAAAACTATGCAAAAAGCTGTAAAAATCAGCATATAATATTCCAAATACATTGATCATGCAAAATGGTTAATATACAACATATTGAATCAACTTAACTAACATATCAGATAAAACATAAGAGTTTATAGGCAATTTTAGTGTTCAAAACATGTTATGATTGAGGCATTTCCAGGCCTCATCACTCTCTACTCTATCTTATCTCTATTTTAAAGTTATCCCATATCCCCTCTATTTTAAAAGGGATTTTAAAACGGAGCCTTTATTTTAGGGTCTCTAGAGCTAGTGAATATTTTATGGGCCGATCTTGGTTCTTCTTTCATCTCATTGGTCTCATAGTCACACTCATTCTCCTCTTTGTGTTTCTCTGACCACTGCTCTAGGACCGATATTTCATTAAATAAAGTTGGCTCTCCTCTCCTCTCTATTTGAAAGGAAAATGTAAAAGGGATAAAAAATAGGTGGTTTTAGTCTAGCTAAATATATGAATGTTGATTGGCCCCTCTATATTAAAGTAGAATATGGTAAAGAGGAGTTGACTGTAGGTGGTTCAGAGAAGAGGCGGGCGGCTATGCTTGAAAAAATCCCCATCTGTTCTGAGCTAGGTAAGGAATTCATTCTCCCGGTTGCTGGTTCGCCCCCTCTCGGGTCCTCTATCTATAGGGTTGGCCCCGCTCCTTCTCAGTGGAGAGGAGAGGGTAGGGGCTCATCTCCCCATCCTTTTACCTGTTCCTATCCCTATTGAACAAAAAAATGGTAGTAGTGATGCTTTCTTCGACCTCTTGAATACCCCTTGAATGCTCTTTACCCGATGACGGGATAACAACTCTTTACCCACGGAATAACGACCTTTTAAATTAAATAAGATGTTGGAAATTTTGAGTATATTGTTTTCATTGATGTCAAAGAATTAATGGCATAGGTTAATGACATTGGTTGTCATTTATGTCAAGAAAAATAAAGGTTTAATGGTTTTACCATGGTGGCATTTGCAAAAAAAAAAGGAATAAGTTTTCCAAAGAAAAGGTCCAAGAAAAATATTATAATATTTAAATCTATGAATATTAAAATAATTATAATAATTAATAATTAAAGGACCCAAAGGTTAAAATAAATTTATAATATTTAAATCTACCTTATAATTAAATTATTGTAATATTTTGAAAAGATTTAATAGCACCAAAAATTCGAAGTTGCATGGACAAAATTTTCCAATTGGAGTTGACGTCCAAATTCAAAGGGTAATGTGTATAAAAAGGGTAGTGACTTTGCAAGCCATGGTGTTCGATTAATCCTCGAGAAATTAAGACTTGCAATTTTTGATTTTGGCAAAGTGGTGGACGCAGAGAAAGGTTTTATGCAAATTTTGAGGCAGTGCAAATATTAAGATAGTGGGTGCCCAAACTCCATCCGACGGTGGATGGTAGCCTAGCTAGCAAGCTTGGATTGTGGAGTGCATTGTAGGCGGTAGGTTCGGCGTTCGATTTACTCGAAGGTTTTTACGTGTTGAAGTATTTTGATTCAACGGTAGAGAGGAAGAAGGAGCACATGCTCCTTGGTCTTGTGTGGGTAGCTAGCCCATGTGGTGTTTGCCCTTGTGCTATTGCAAAAGGGCTATCGAGGTCGTGGGTTCAAACAATGGCGGCAGCGCTTGAGGGTAGAATTAAATTTTTTAAAAGGTATGCACTTTAAGATTGGTTAGGGAGTTATAAGGGTTAGTTAATTTTTATTATGTTGATGTGAAATGGTTAGGGAGCCATAAGGATAGTAAAGTGGTTTGATTTTTTTTGTTTTAGAAAGGGTTGAAAAGGTGAAATTTTAGATTGCTAGTGCTTGGTGGATGCATGAGATGAAGTGATAATTTCTTTGGTATTATTGAAATTTGAAGTGCATTATTGTGTTTTCATAAGGAGGTATAAGGTGTATATGTGAAATTCATGTGTGTAATTTTTGGTTTGTTTTGTTGAAGCATTATTTTGCATGAAATAATAGGAGTAATAAGGTGTTATAGTGGTTGATATTTTATTGTAATATTTGTATGGTGAAATATATTTTGAAGTGAAAATTCATGTGGATGTTTTGAGAAAATATCTTGCAATCTAACCATTGGAGTGGTATTAGAGAAATTAGTTATTTTTGAGACAAGTTTTGAAAACATATATCCATAAGAGAAAATTAAGAGGTATGGGCACATCATACTTTGTTTAAAGTGTTTATTGAAGTTAATGTTTTGGAACATAAGGTGGAGTGAAAAAGTTATTTGATAAGCATTGTTGGAAATAGTTGAGTGAGGATTTTATGCTTTATTATTAAATGTTTTGGAAATATTTGGGATAGAGTTTGAGAATAATCTATGATTCTATTGTTGAAAGAGTTTGAGATATTTGTGCTAGATATTGTGACCTACTTGTGCTAGGTTTAAAGACAATTTTTTGCATCTTTGTGAAACCTTTTTGAGCATGTGTTATAAGAAGTTTTGAGCATGTGTTATAAGAAGTTATGAGCATGTATTAGAGCAGAATTGAGCAGATATTGTGAGCATGTTAAAGGCATATTTTGAGAAGGTTTGAGGTAAACTTGTGAGCAAGTTAGAGGTAGATTTTGAGCAAGTTTTGAGATAGACTTGTGAGCAGGTTAGAGGTAGATTTTGAGAAGGTTTTGAGATAGAATTGTAAGAATATTTGAGGTAGACTTGTGAGAAGGTTAGAGGAAGATTCTAAGTAGGTTTTGAGATAAAATTTTGAGAAGTTAAGAGGTAAAATTGTGATCAGGTTTAAAATCATGTTGTGAGTAGATTTGTGAGCAATTTGATCAGAGTTAAACCAGATCAGAGGGGATAGAGTTCTCCTATAGAGAGAGATCCATAAACTAGAGCAGAGGGGATAGAGTTCTCCTATGGAGAGAGATCCACAAACTAGAGTAGTGGGTACAGAGGTCTCCTGTGGAGATATCCACAAACTAGACCATAAGGGGATTGGTGTCTCCTTTGGATAGAGGTCCATAAACATTGTAATAGGGATTTGATTCCCAAAATATTCATTGAGAAAATTTATAAGGAATATTTTCTCCGTGAAGTAGCCCACATTGGGTGAACTACGTTAAATCATGTTTCTCATGTGTGTGATAATGTGTGCAATTTTTACTTCTTTAGTATTACTACTATTATCATTTGGATTGAAAAGTAAAAAGTTGTATCTTATATTTTTCATCACCTCCTCTTAGTATAAGCTTATGTTCTTAATTAGAGAGCTCTTAAAATAAAATCCTCTTGAATGCTTTTGCCTTCCCCTTCACCCACCGAACACCCCTCTTAATTTTAAGGGGATCTCTTCATTTTAAAAGCACCAACCCGCCTTTCTCTTCAGCCCGCCGGAGAGGCATATACACTCATAAGTTCGGGTTGTTAAGCGGTACAGAACCACCTTCATACTCTGGTCATGCTCTTTACTCACCCAATAACCACCATTTTAAATAAAGCTCTTAAAATCCTCTGCTTTTCGAATGCTCTTTCCCCAAAATCAAGACCCAAATCACTACTTTTTATTCCTATTTATCCATCCTTAATTTAATATGAGCATAACCAATTGCATTTTCTCTATACCGCCAAGGGATCAGAGGGGGCCAAGCCACCTACCTCTTATCCCTCACGAAAGGCAGGGGCACGGGGGCATATCCCTCTACCCAACCCAGAACACTTCTTTACCCTACACATAACACCTGGGAAAGGATATGGGATCAGCCCTCCCCACTGCCTTTTCTCCAGCGGCATCCACCCAGTTCACATAACTAATTGTAGTCGTATCTCTGAACCCCTCTCTATTCTAAAAGGGATCGATATGGGATGAGCGCTGCCCACCGCCCTCTTCTCTCTCGAGGGCGAGGGACATGCATTGATCCCATCACCCACATTACTCGTTTCTGCCCTATCCCTGAACCCACCGAAGGATATGGGGCGCATCTCACTCCCCTCTTCCCTCCAACCGCTAGGGCAACTCACCTCTCTTTAAATTAATGCGGAATCCGCTCTTCAGGCACAGAAAACCCCATTCTAACTGGTTATCGAATACTGTGTCCAAAACTTCATCAACTATCACTCGGGAGAGGCATCTCCCCCCTTGTTTTAAAGGCTTGAAACTACTCGATCCTCGCTTTTTAAGAGCCGTCCGGCTTGATAATAACACGATTCCCTCGACCTTCATTCATATATAGGAAGACGCCCTTTAACTTTAAGCGGTCGAGTGCCCTCTCCCTCTCCCTGTCCCATTTTAAAAGGTCGAGTGAGTGCCTAAAGGAACGGGGTACCCCCTATTTGATAGATACTTGATGAGCGTTAAAACAATACATGTTTTGTGCAAGTTTAATCTATTTTTATCTATAAATTAATTAAAACAAATGTATTTTAATTATTATTTTGTATTATATGTATGATTTATAAATAAATTTGATTTATAGTGATGAAAATAATTTGTGCATGTATTTTACATAAAATTGTACAATTTTTTGTGTGTTTTTGATAGGAGAACATTGCAGGAGCTTCGTAGGAAATGATGCGGTAAGGCATGGACCAGATGACAAGCATGGATAGATAAACCATGAGAATGATGTCCTAATAAGGCTCATGGATGAATACTACATAAAGGTGCTTTAGAATATAGCTATGAAAATGTGCTACAAAAAGTGCCTACTGAAAGGCATTACAGAAAGAATATTGACCAAGTCAAACTATCTAATGCATTGTTATGCCATGTCCAGTGATAATGTAGCATCATTACGTAGCATATACAGTCAGCATAGTTGACAAACATGTTGGAATTATACACAAGATTTTATATTTATTAAGTTGTTATTAGAAAGTTGTAAGATTATTATGTTGTTAAAATATTTAGATTCAGATGCAAGCCTATTTTGTCTCTTCTTGAAAAGAAGGATGAATAAATTGTATTGACTGCATAATTATATTATTTAAATTAAGAACTTTTGTTATGTTAGTTTGCCAGTTTACCACTTGGACCATCATTATTGTGACAAAGTGCAAGGAGGTTACGAAATAGTATTAGTTTACATTATTATTGTTAAAAAGTTAGTAGTCGCATCATCAAGCTGATAAGAAACATGGAAAAATGTGTGGAGGAATTCCATTGAAAATGTCCAAGCAACATTATAAAATATAGGGAAGAGACATTTGAAAATTTCTAATAGCTAATATGATAATGTTCGAATGCCATATTACTTTTTATATACAATTTTTGCTATTCTAAAGGCTTGATGTTCGAGATCCTATACATTTGAATTTCATCAATAAAGCAATAGCACTTTTTGTCATGAATTTGGTAACTATGTTGATTTTATTATGATTTATTCACTTATGTAATCTTTACTATATTTTCCTGCATCCATGAATTAAAATAATATTAGTAGTTTTAATGCACATTAGTTACTGAAGTAAAATAGTTTAGGGGAGAAATATTTACACTGTCCTCTAAGAGGAAAGACCCACTCCTATAGCCAGTCCATATTCTCTCGCCCTTGAAATGAGTTAGGATTAGTTAGTACATAAATTAATTTTAAATTATCAGTTAAACTAAATTGCTTCAATTTATACTGTAAGGTAAAAATATATAGTTAAATAGGTTGCACGTGTATCCACACCAATAAATAGACATAGCATTAAATTAGTTCAAATCATAAAATTGCATCTTATTTCAATTCAACATAATTTCTTTTCCTGTAACTTTTATTATTTTTTGCAAACCTGAAACTAAGAAAATCAGAATTAAGTCTGATTTTAATCATTGTGGTATAGTCTATATTGTATTATTGTTATTTAAATCGTTTACCCTAGATTGATAATTAAGTATAGAGTTTACAACTAGACATTTTGGTACCATTACCAAGGAGAACAATGTCATAATTTTTAATCAGACTGTTGGTTGTGCAAGAAGAGAGGCTTACATGTACATGGGAAGAGGTATGAGTCCTTGGCATACATACAAGTCAGAGTGACATAAGAAGTCCCAACAAGCCCCTTTTTTCGATGTTGCCAGGTTCTTTTTCTTAGGATCATTTTACTGCTTTCTTAGTTAATATTTGATTTTTGGTTGTTGTTGCTTGCTTAGATCTAGATTCTCTAACCTATGAAAATAGGAAGTAGGTGTGATTGAGTGACATAATCATAGTGAAATGTTCCTTAAAATCAATAAGTAACAACAATTTAACCTTTTATTTCAGCAATTTCATTTCTAGCAAAATTTACTTTTCAAGCAATATTTCATTTTACTTTACTGTGCTAATATTAGCTGTAAAAATTTATTGATTGTGAATTGCACCTAGTTTTAGTGGCACTAAAGTTGTTTTAAAAAGTAGAAACTTTATTTTTCTCCTATTGTGCTAAGATTGGCTGTATAAATTCATTGGTTGTGAATTGCAACTAGTTTTAGTAATAGTAGGATTATTTTAGAAATAGAATTTTTATTTTTCTCCTGTGTGCTAAAATTGGCTGAATAAATTCATTGACTATGAATTACACCTAGTTTTAGTAACAATAGGATTGTTTTAGAAATAGAAATTTTATTTTTCTCCTATTGTGCTAAAATTGGTTGTATAAATTCATTGACTATGAATTGCACCTAGTTTTAGTAATAGTAGGATTGTTTTAGAAATAGAAATTTTATTTTCTCTTGTTGTGCTAAAATTGGTTGTATAAATTCATTGGTTGTGAATTGCACCTAGTTTTAGTAACAATAGGATTGTTTTAGAAATAATAAATTTTATTTTGCTCTTGTTGTGTTAAGATTAGCTATAAAAATTCATTGGATGTCAATTGCAGATTGAATCTTAACAACAAAAGGATTGTTTTAAATTATTAACAAAAATAAAACAAAAATAAAATAAAAATAGAACCAAAAGAAAAAAGAAAAAAAAAGAAGAACAAAAGAGAAGTAAAAATATTGCTAAATGGTAGAAAATTGCATCAAACAATCTGCACTGATTGACCTCAAAAAATTATTGCTAGAATAAGAAGTTAACCTCCTTTTTGAGCAAAGACGTAAAACATATGGGAAAGAGTGGGAATACCTGTGTGAGCACCTTGATATCATAAAGGAAAGATCAGAAGAATTGGGTAAAATCAAAAGAGTAAACATAGCAAAAATTCTAGGACCATATTATCACTCACCCTACATTGACCTTATAAGAAGTTGTAAACAGTGGCTTGGGGATAGGAGAGTGACACTAAATTCAGTAACATACCCTTGGGATCAATATTTTGAGGACTCCATCACCATTCATAGTTTCCTAGAAAAAATAGAATATAGGGAGGTGGGCCTAGAATATAACAAGAGATATCATAGGGCACTTGGAGTTGTATGCTTTAGAGAACTATGTCAATACTTAGATTACAAATTACAGTTTGAGATCCCTAACCCAATTCTAAAATAGGATTTTATTGTCCAATTGATTCTTCTGGTAATAGAATACTTTGAATTTGAGGAGGAGCATTATATGACTCCTGAACAACTCGATCCAATTAACGATATCTATAGGTTATTCAAGGAATATTAGAAAGGTAAAAAAAAATTATTGCAAGAACCAAAGAACGTGGAAATTTCATGAACAGACCTAGATATTCAAAGGGAAGATTGATAAAGATCAATGAACTAGAAGCATATTGCCAAAGAAACCTTAATAAGAAATCTAAAACTTCTGAGTTAAAAGAAACCAAAACTGTAATCCAAACATCTACAGAGTCTGCATCATCAAAAAAATAGAGTGAATTCCTAGAATAGGATCCCAAAACATATCTACTACCTGAACTAGAATTTGATGACCATATAGATCCCTCATATATCTTTTTTGAGCCTATACTTGATCCAATTCTTGAAATATTATTTTCATTCATGGCTGATCAAGCTAGTGAACATGGGGAGGTAAATGGAAGGGAACAAAGACAAAGGAATAATGATAAAGGAGAAGTAGAAAATCAAATTGGGGTAGATAGAGAAAGACTTTTACCTTCCCAATTCCTTCTTTCGAAGATAGGCTAACAAGAGAACCAAAACTTGTCTCTATTTTTGTTTTACCTACCTTCCATGGGAAACCACATGAGGATCCTGATGCATTTCTCTTCAAATTTGAAGTGGTATACCAAGCCTACTTTTACACCACTTATGAGAAAAAATTAATATTGTTTCCTTCTACACTTAAGGATGTAGCCTTAAGATGGTTTATGGGTCTAGGAGAAAGTGTTTGTAATCTATGGGATGGAGAATGTAGACCAGGATTATTGTAGAGTTAGGGATAAGAACACCGAGTTATTTCACATGAATAAAAAATATGATGAATACCTTGAATATTATCTTGAGAGATTCCAGTTTATGGAATCGAGAGTAAAAATTGAGTTGGATGAAGAAATTCAAAAATAATTTTTTTTTTAAAGGGCTAAAGGAAGATGTCCTTGACATACTAAACCGTATGGTAAAGGGGGATATTCATCATATGGGACTAGAAGAAATTATAAATATTTGCAAGAATTATTCAAGAAATAAGCCATTAAGAAGTAATAGGTATCTATCATCAGGAGGGGGAGTAACAAGAGCCAAAATTGGTAAAATGCTAGAGTATCAAAATTGATTTATTGAGTATATTAACAAAATCTATCGACCTCATGGACAAGAAAACAAAAGAGCAAAACATTGAAGAAATATATTGTCAAAGATGTAGAAAGAAATACAACTTGAGGGAATGTCCTCTCAACATTACAAAATATCCAACATCTCTACTTGTAAAATCTGTGACAAGAACCATAATACCAAAAATTATAAATATATTTTGGCTATCAAAACTGGTATAAAAGAACCTAAGGTTGAAGAATTAGAAGATGTTATTTTATAGCTCAAAGAAGAAATGGTCCATTTAATGGTGAACATAATTGGTCAAACTCTAACTATTCCAACCAAAAAAGACCTAATTATTAGTCAAATACTCCACGTTGGATGAATTAGAATCAATCTAATCAATATTGAAACATACCTCCTTGGGCACAATTTATGTCTAATCCATATGGAAATTCACCTCAATGTATGGTAGGACAAAATAAAAATGCATCTAATTGGAATATGAGTGGCCAATACAATTAGACATAACCTAGCTAGTCTCAAGGATAGCCCCAACAACAACACTTTCAAAATCAATTTAGGGGGCAAGTACCTCAAAATCAGCCTCAAAATAGACTCCTTCCACCTCCAAATAATGTAAAAAATCCTCCTAAGAAACCACCTTTACCAGCTCAACCAGTACCTAATCCTAATAATAACAAGAACATTCAAAAAGTCTATGAAACAAATGAGACATGCTCGATATTTGTGGTACCTTACCAAAATATTTAATTAAGATAAAAAAAAAAGTATTGAACAATGCTAGAGCTTCTATCACAGAAATTGAAGAACCTCCTAAATATCTATTTGAAAAGTAAACATAGATGAAAGGCCTAAAGAAGAGGTGAAAGCTTTACCTTAAAATATTCTAGCAAAATAAAAGGAGATCCAAATTCCTCAAAGGAAAGGAATGGAAATACCATTTCTTGAAATACTGGCAATACCAAAGGAACCATATAAACTAGCTTTCAATTTCCTTCAAGAGTTAGAAAATATCACCATATAAAAAAACCATCAAGAATATTCCTATTTATTCCAAATTAATCAAGAATATATGCACAAATTTTGGAAGAAAAAATAAGAATGAAGCTCAAACCATTCAATTTATTGGACAATTTTATGAGATAATGACTGGAGGCAGGTTATTACCAAAATGTACAGATCCTGGAATACCTATACTCATAATTCACATTGGTAAAATAGCCTTGCACAATATTTTGGTCATTTTAGGAGTTGTTATTAATATCAAGACCAAGGAAAAAATAGAATCCTTAGGAGTACATAAATTACAACCAACTTCTATAGTACTCCAACTTGCATATAGGTCTACTGTCAAGCTAGAAGAAAAACTAGAAGACGTTATAGTCTCTGTAAGTTCATAGGAATACCCTATATAATTTCTTGTCTTACAACCCAAGAAGAAGTTAGGGGAACATCCCTTAATTCTAGGATACTCATGGCTTGCAACAACTGATGCCTACATTCATTGCAGATCTAGAAACATGACTATTTTTTATGGCAAGAACACTAAAGACCTTAGCCTATTTCCTTAATCAAATTTAGATTGATATTTCCAAAATAACTATGGTATGATTTCCCTCATGATTTGGATGATATACAAACCTTATCAATAAATATCTTGAGTGAACACCTACAACAAGAAATTGAGGAACCATTATCATAACTACTAGGAGATCAAAAGGAATATCATGATCAAGACAATTGTTGTTTATCTAAATCTACTATGGTCTATAATCAAGCCAGTACAAGTCAATATCAGAAATTGGTACCGTATGAATATCACTTAAATGTTATTGAACATGAAATTATAGGGATAGATGCTAATACTTAAAAGTACAAACATATAGACATCACACCTAGAAGGACTTTGAATATTAGTAATGAGCTTACAAGCATACGGGTATCACAACTGATAGATGTGCTTAATAAGAATCAAATAGCATTTGCATGGAACTATGAGGACATGAAAGGAATACACCTAAACATTTGTACCCATCACATATTTATTCAAGAAGGTTAACACCTAGTAAGACAACCCCAAAGAAGATCCATCTATGAAAGATGTAGTTTAGGAAGAAATCATTAAACTCCTAAATACAAGATTTATATATTCAATATCTAACAACCAATGGGTATCACCATTAGTAATAGTCCCTAAAAAGAATGGTAAATGGAGGATTTATTTGGATTACAAGGAGTTGAATAAAGTAACAAAGAAGGACTATTTTCCCTTACTATTCATTGATCAAGTTCTTGATACCCTGGTTGGGAAGAAATATTTTTGCTTTTTAGATGGTTTTAGTGAGTATAATTGAAAGCACTTGGATACGAAAGCGTAGGCGCACCGGGTGCGATGCAAACAAAAGTAGTTGTATTAACGAAATGCTAAGTGCATGAAAAATGGAAAAGCAAAGAATGAATGAAACGATATGTAAAGCAAGAACAAAGGTGTAGCCTCTTTTATTAATTTTTCTTGTGATCAGGTTACAATACGTCTCCCCCCCTTTTTAGGGGCTCGAAGCGTTCGATACAATTTTGTTACACCAACGGATGGTGCACTTCCCTTTGGGATATTTCGCATGCCCACATTCAAAATGGGTGGGCTAAACATCATCTCCGCTTGCATGAATACATTCTTAGTTCCTTGTTGCCCCTTCAATTTTGAGATCCTATGTACAGAGAAACAACAAACGATTAATAGCACATGCGGATGGAGGGAAACATGCAATCCCCAAGGCCGCTGGTTAATGCATACATGAAATAACTAAAACAGTGACCAAAACTTATCAGAACGGAATGAAATTTAAATAGAAGCATGTAAACACCATCAGGGACACATTGCAAAAAGAACAGTCAAGAAATATTCTATATATTTCTAATCGCTTCGGGGTGGGACAATTAGGACTGTCATAAAATGTTTGAAAGTGACATCCCAAATGTCCTATCCAGAGGCATCCAAAACACCTACAAACTTAGTGTTAGGCAAAATGGGGCATTTTGAGACAACCCAGAAGTTCGTATTTTGCAGATTCTACCCCGATCACCCTGTATCTGAAGGAACTCCTTGTATGTTAGTAAAAGTGTAAAGTAATGAAAACATAGTCAAAACAAGTTAGAATGCTTTGAAATTTGAAATGCAGCATATATGAAACACACAAAACATGATGCAAAAGAAATAGTGAAGAAATATGTTATAGATTTATAATCGCTCCGGGGTGGGGCGATTAGGACTGCAACAATGCAGGGGGCACCCGGGGTAGAACGCCCGTCGTTTGGGACTTGGTTTTGACACCAATCCACTTGGGATGGGTCCAAAACCTCCTAGGGGGTTGTGTCAAAAAATTGGGTGTGGGATTGTGGCCAATTGTTTGGGTTTTGGGTCCAGATTGTGCTCCTAATGTTCACCCGATAACCTCCCTTCCAAAAGAGAGATCAATGATGTAGGAAGAACAATGAGGGTGAGGGTATAATTAAGCAGCACTCCATTGCTCCAAATGCTCCTGCTCTACCCTATTTTGGGGTGAGAAGACTCACCATTTTATAGACCTGAAGGTCTGCTTTGAATGTGCATGCAGGGGTGCCACTTGGCCATCATGCCTTGTCAGGGGAGAGACGATTCCTCCCTGATTATGGGCTCCATGACTGCCTCTTTGAGCTTTAAAACACTCACTCACACTCCCATGCATTGAAGGTGGAGTTGAGTGGTAGATCTAGGTTTCCATTTGTCAAGGTTTGACTCTTTTCCCGTCAAACCTGCTATTCACCCCACCCTGGAGCGATTGCTGCTAATCATCCCGAGGTGGGGCGAATAGCATTCTAATCATCCCAGGGTGGAACGAGTAAGGAGCAGGGTACTTGAAAGGTGCCAAATTGACCTCTGACCTTCCAAAATTGCTTTGGGAGTGGTTAGGACAACTATTTAACCTTTGGGGGCTGCCCTAGGGGCTATGTATGCCAATTCGGTCAGTGCTTGTAGCCACATGATCAAATTGGTGATGTTTTGGTGTCTACAGATGCCCCTTTTTGGGATGCACTGTGCGTGGCATAGTGCTGAGCAAAAATAGATAGCCAAAGCACTTAATGATTAGGGTTTCTTAGTAACCTAACCAAATTTTTATGCCCCAAGTATGGAAAGGGCATGCATTCTTTAATCCTTGCTTCTGACGAGCTAAGGAGCTTAATTCAAGTGTTAACCTTTTTTGGTGAGGTGTTACTTGATCTTGGACATTGTTCAGTCATGAATAGGAAAAGGGCGCAACCTTTTGTCTATGGGAACCTTGAGTTCATGATTCTAGAATGCCAAGTGTTTGATCAGCTTGTGATTATTGCTTGTTTGTTTCCCCAAGCAGGAGCGTGATTGTCTTTGTCAATGATTCTTTGAATGCATGTCATTTCCTTGATTGGGTGTGTATTTGTTGATTGGTGACTAAGTGTGACTACCCCCTCAAGCGACGAATCAATGAGGGAATGACCGACATGAGAAAAGCGATGAGTCACTTGACCCAAGATGACTTTTTTAAGGGTGTCTTCAGTTGTTTTCCATTGAATGCTTATGTATTTTTCCAACAATAGGACCTGTTTTTGGTGGGTTTTAACCCTTTTTTGTGACGCTTATTGGGGCTAGAATTGTCAAAAATTTGTCCTCCTGTGGAGTGGTATGACTATGGTAGCTTTCTTAGGGAGTAGGATATTTATAATTTGTGGCCCCAACATCAGTTTTGTATGCCAAGAATGTCAGGCGCAAATGCGTCTTTGTGCGGCAATTTTATTATTGTTTTTTGGTGGGTTTTGACCCTCTTTTTTTTATGCCTTTTGGGGATAAAATTGTCGAAAATCTGTCCTCCCGTGGAGTAGTCCGACTATGGTAGACTTATTAGGGAGTAGGATAGTGATAATTTGTGACCCCAATGTCAGTTTTGGATGCCATGAATCGCAGGCACAAAGGTGCCTTTGTTCGGCAGTTTTATTATTGTTTTTTTGGTGGGTTTTGACCCTTTTTGTGATGCCTTTTGGGGATGAAATTGTCGAAAATCCGTCCTCCCGTGGAGCGGTCCAGCTATGGTAGCCTTCTTAGGGAGTAGGATATTGATAATTTGTGACCCCAATGTCAGTTTTGGATGCCATGAATCGCAGGCGCAAAGGTGCCTTTGTTCGGCAGTTTTATTATTGTTTTTGGTGCATTTTGGATGCAGTTTTGGTTGTTTTTTATTTTCTTGCTCTGTAATCGTCCCAGGGTGGGATGAATACCAATTTTGTAATCATAACAGGGTGGGATGATCACTAACTAGAGTTCTCATCCTAGGGTGGAACGATTATAGGCCTAAGAGCCTATATAAGGGCCAAAACTAGGTTTTGGGCTCATTTGCAATTGTTTTTTCTGGCGATTTGGAGCTGAGGAGGAGGAGTTCGAGTTTGCGTAGCGGAGTGCTATCAAAATTTTGTGGACACTATGAGTGCACAGACTAGATCTTTGAGTCGTAGAGCCAAGGCGAGACCGGTAGGTGCTCCTTCCTTCTTCTTGTTTTTTGTTTATTTTTATATGAATTTTTAAAACTCGCATTTTATCATTGTTTTTTGTCACATTAAGGTTAAAACCCTAGATGAATGTTGTGGTTTTATTTGTTTTGTTTTGTTCATAATAAGGTTAAAAAAAATTAGTTTGAATTTTTGTTGTTTTGATTTGTTTTTTTTTTGTATTTTGTTCGTTTAAAATAGGATTAAACCCTAGGTTAAACTTTTTGTTTTTGTTTGTTTTTAGCCTATGGTTAAAACCCTAGTAATTTTGTTATTAAACTAAGGTTAAAACCCTAGGTTAGAAATTTTTTTGTTTTTTTTTTGTATTTTGTTCGTTTAAACTAGGATTAAACCCTAGGTTAAACTTTTTTGTTTTTGTTTGCTTTTAGCCTAAGGTTAAAACCCTAGTAATTTTGTTATTTTTGTTTAAACTAAAGTTAAAACCCTAGGTTAAAATTTGTTTTGTTTTGTTTTTTGTATTTTGTTCGCGTTTAGACTAAGATTAAAAAAACCCTAGTTTAAAATTTGTATATATATATTTTTTATGTTTAGACTAAGGTTAAAACCCTAGGATAAAATTTGTATTTTTTTGTGTTGTTTATTTGATTTTTTGAATGTTTTTGTTGTACATTGTTTGTCGTCTGTTATTTTTGCTGTGCATTTTGAAATTAAGGTAGAAACCCTAAAATGCAGTTTTGTTATTGTGTAGTTTTATTATATTTATTTATTTTTTGTTTATATACATTGTTGTACATTCGTGTTACATGTACAATTTTGTTGTTGTCATGTTTTAATGTTTTTGTGTTGTTTTTGTTTTTCAGGTTGTGAAGAGTCGATACCGTCAGCCAACGGTATTTTTTGATGCACGGGATGCATTGACTATGGTGGAATGGGATTGGATTGATGCCCTTGGGCTCAAGCAAGTGACGCAGCTGGAGCCTATTATGGGGGATCAGGAATATCTGACTACCCTGATCAATTTTTGGGATCCCCACACCAACACCTTTAATCTCCCAACAGGGGAGATTACAGTGACTCTGGAGGACGTGTATCAGATTCTACAGATTCTGATATACGGGCTGCCCATTCGAATGAATCCTCATGATCAACGAACGACGATGCTAACACGGTGCTTTGGGCATGCGGTGGATATGGGGTTGGATAGGGTGGTGGAGAGGGTAGAGGGGAGTTGCCTAATTGGCAAGATTTTGGTGCAGTGGTGGTTTGAGAAGGGCGTGTTAGGGGTGAGGCATGCTTTGATGATGACCCTCATCTCTAACATGCTGCTTCTCGACTCCTCAGGTGTGAGGTTCCCTTAGAACCTACTTGAGGTGGTGTTCAGACTAGTGGAGTTTCTGACAGCAGCGCCACTTATTATGAGGTGGGGTCAAACACTATTGGCATAGCTTTACGATGAGTTGTACGAGGTCCGCTATCAGAGGCGAAAGGGGATCAGATGCAACTATATTTTGCAATGTTGGGGTGGCATCACATAGCTATGGAGCAGCTGTAGGGGTTGCATTGGACCACTCAAGGTGCGATGGTGGATAGGGAGATTGGGTATGTTGATCTATGGCGGAGGTCAGAGGAGTAGGGGCAAATTCGGTGGTGGGCAGGTGTCATAGGGCACTATACTAATGCCTTATTTCATTTTGCTCCAGGGGAGGTGTTCTGGCGGCCATACTAGGACTGTCCATCCTGGCCTGAGGCTAGAGAGTGGCTTTGGCAGGTCCGCAGGGGGAGATGGTTGATCAAGCAACATGGGACAGAGCAGGAGTACTTCTCGTATGTCCGAGTGACTCGACAGTTTTGGGTGCACTAAGGATTTCCTGGTGAGGCCTTGATCTATCAACGTCGGGACAATGAGAGGACTCTAGACTGGCTGATTATTGAGACACTAGGCAAAGAGTCTGATGTAGTGATTGATGTCCTCGATGTGGACAATGTCAGGGTGACTACAGAGTATGACCAGTGGTGGACGATGCTACGATGGCGAGGTGAGGGGCCTCTAGGAGGTCCAAATGCGACAGTAGCAGGTGGTGGGGGTACGGAGGCATCGATGGAGGGTTGGGGGGCTCCGCTCGATGATGCAGATATGGTAGAGGTTGATGACTTGATTGGGGATGATTTAGGGGTTCTAGAGTAGACAGATACATAGTACATCTCGAAGCAGTGGATGTCAGAGTAGCATGCCATCTCAGAGATGCCCATGCCTTAGGCAGTCCTGAGGGATATGGAGGCTAGGTTTCGTGTTGAGATAGCACGATTGGAGGACCTACTACGAAGACAATATGAGGAGCACAGCGTCAAGAGGGATCACATGTGGTCTCAGTTTGTGCAGTGGGATGATGCATTGGCTGCATACCATCGATGGGATGTGGAGTGGGGTTGGTGTCGGGTGGAGTTGGAGGCAGAGATTATCCTCCTCGATGGACAATTACCTAAGCTCACTGGTGGTGGATCATCATGTTGTACGAGAGGTAGTGAGGCTGAGTAGTCTGCATCCTCTCATTGCAGGTGGGTGGGTGAGGGTAGTGCTAGTGGGCATGATGCGAGGGCTGGCAAGCCGCCCTGAGAGGTCCCATAGGACCCACACCACTGGGGGTAGTTCTAGTCGCACCGATCCTATGTGATCATGGTGGCCGACTCCCTAGGCTTGGGGTTTTTGAGTTTTTGATTTTTTTGTGAGGTTAGAGGACCAACTTATTGTATCCTACAAGCATTTTTGGTGATATATATACATGACTTTCTTATTGATTATACACTTGTCTTGATTTATTGTTACTTTTATGCACATTTATTTACGTTGATGTATGCATATGTTATTATGAATGCGATTGTTTCTAATTATATGATGTATGCATATGGAATGGATGAAATTATTTGTTGATAACTTGGCGGTGGCACCATAGACTATACAGGATTTATTGGCTTTTTGTACTATGTGATTGCTTTGTGGAATGACTTTGCATGTGTAATATTTTTTTTTTTTTGTATTTTTTGATGGTGATGGAAGAATGGAATGTACTACAAGTTTTCTAGAATATAGTTAAGGTTTTTATGAGACACAGATGTTTTAACTAACTAGCCAAGACTGTACATCTCATAATACTTTTGAACAAGGTACGAATCAGACTTGAGTTTGACCAAGTTATTTCACATCCCTATGTGTGCGATTGAATTTGTTTATGTGGTAGTTGTCAGCATACCACCAGTGCCAGATAGGCTATCAGCCAAACCTGTACTGAGGATCACCTAATTAGCTCCACTAACTCCTTTTTTGTATTTAGTAAGATTAATCTACGGTGCAATCTAGGATACCATAAGCTAGCTCATCCACATGCAAACATTGATATGTACATAGTTTAATGCGACAGATATATCATCATGCGGGAGGTTTTCCGCTAGTGACCAGCAGGATATCTACCAAACCAGTACTGAGGATCACCTCATGACCTTTCGAATGCTGAGAGTTCTAGGGATTCAATTTTTACTCCCTTCTTTTCTTTACTTTTATTGGGATACTTGCTCGCGTATGTAGTGATAAAAATCACTATTTATTTTTATTTTTTTCTTTTGAGCAAGGGATTGGAATTTTGAGTGATGAGAATGTTAGAATTAATGTAATGTGCACTATGCCAGTTTGACACTTGTCAGTTTCATTGACAAGTGTCATGTTCATCATATAGGCTTATGCCTATATATTGTAACCTATTTTTATCAATAATTCATCCCATAAGTTTTCCCTCCTAACATTTGGTATCAGAGCAGGCTTTCCTTACCTTGTGAAATCTCTTGAGGGGGGATTTCCATCATGGAAATCCTCCCTCCCCCCATGATTTTTATATTTTCCCCCCATTTTTTTCAAAACAGGGAGTATGCTCTCCATTGTTTACAATGGATCAGAAACCAGACTTTTGGAAAAATCATGGCTCCCAAGAAGGCTTGAAATCTTTCTGTTTCTAGTGCTTGTAATAAATTTGCAGACCATGATGGAGTCCCAGATCTGCTACTGCATTTATCTAATGCTACTACCACATGTTTTTCTGAAGGCTATTTCAAACCTGAAATCATAGTGAAAAATGTAACAAGGTTGGCACGGAGCTATTTACGGCCTTGTTTAGTTTCAAAAAGTAAGCGATTAAAAAAATTTATGTTGAAGCATGCATGAAGTCATTTTTGACAATATTTTAGCAATGTGGGCATAGCAAAAGGGGATTAATACTACCAGAGGCTCTATGGATCAAAGATGTCTGTGAGCGCTTGATAATTGATATGTATTTGGACACATTTGGAGAATTTTTTGGGGTGTCGTACGGTGTACGAGCATTGAAATTATGAGGGCGGGCTATTTTTTGATCATTTGGCCTGATTTATGAGAAATACAGAGGTGTTTGAAGAAATCTGACGGAGATGCCCATCCTTTAAGCGTAAATGTTTGGCGCTTGAGATCTGGTTGAAAGGCGTAAGGTAGAAAGAATGGATTGGTTTATTTTGGAAGGATTGGCATGATGAGGCCACTTGTGCAATGGGAGCATATAGGTGATCTGGCTAACGACGCCATCAGAATCATCACTCTGATCGTGAACATGGCCAACAATGCGTGGATGCACAAGATAAACTTTTTAGGATGACGACTCACTGTGGCTTGGCTCATGGTGTCCTATTGAATGAATGGCGAAAGAATAAAATTGGAGGCCTTCGGACTCGAACTCGTAACCAAGCCTATGCGTTAGAGACAAGAATGAACTTGGGAAAAAGACAACAATGGATGGATATCGACAAAGAAAATGGCTCAGCACCTGAATACTATTGTGATTTCTGTTGCGCGACATGATCGACGAGGTGGATGGGAATGCTTCCATCATTGGCTAATGGAGAAAATGGATGATGGAGGTGTGGTTCTAAGGCTTCCTCACAAAGAAAATTCAACAGGAAAAGTCGCTCTTCCACACTGAGTTGCCAGTACTCATTTTCTGACAATGATATTGCTAGTTTACTTCGAGACACAAAAAATGATCGTGTTTCAGAACCTCGGTACTTCTTTTTTAATAGTGTTTCTGCAGACATCTCAGGAAGAGATGTAGATCCTTCCTGGAACTCATCTTGACCTGCTATGCAAGAGGGACAATACCAATTTCTGTGGTGAGTCATTCTAGTATCAAGAGCTGGTAGGGTGAGAGAGGCATCATGGCGGGTAGCAGGTCCTGGAACCATTCCCTATCCTGTGGGGACTCGATCGTCTGCACGAAATTGGTGGTCACCCCCAGCACTACGATGCAGAATATGACGATCATGTACAAGGCCTGTGAGGAAGCAACAGTTGTGCAGACGCTGTTAACGTCAATGTTGGTGCCCGAAGC
Organism: Wollemia nobilis; assembly: GCA_028583015.1. Classification (NCBI taxonomy): domain Eukaryota; kingdom Viridiplantae; phylum Streptophyta; class Pinopsida; order Araucariales; family Araucariaceae; genus Wollemia; species Wollemia nobilis. The sequence goes on from JAQPPZ010017129.1 coordinate 2,144,859, forward strand.
TATCGCCAACAATGAAGAGGTGGTGCATGCAGAGCAGATGATGGTCAATGCTCGCATGACCTAGATCAGCCATGTGACTAGTAGGGGGCACCAGCCGCGATGCCGAACAGCTCGACTACTCGCACGATAAAATTTTGTTGATGTGCTTCAGTCGGTGGGAGCAATCATAGGAGGTGAATCTGCAGATCTCCGCGACAAGTGTCAATGGAAGTCCGCGCAAACTGGAAGTAATGGAAGTCATGGTAAATTATTATTTTCTAAATAGAAATCATTTCTATAAGTTTAAAATAGGAGGTGGACCACTATTTTATTAAAAGCACGAGGGCATTTTTTTTCATAACCAAAAGGATGGTAAATATGAAATTATTTCTAACAAACTATCTTTTAAAGTGGAGAGGATCACTTGAATTTATCTAAATGAGGAATTGAAATTTTTAAAGTGGAGTGGCCACTTTATTATTTTGTGAGGAGTTGGGAGTTCTCGTGTCATAATGGCCGACAACATGGCCTTCTTGGCAAAATTTTAATGCTTTTTCATATGGAGAGTGGAAGTGGAAGTGGAAGGCCCACATGGCTTCTTATTGTAATATTTCATTTGAAAATTCCCCTGCGTGGGAAACTTGAAAATTGTAGTCTATTTTTTTTTAAGTCCGCCACAGTGCGATGCCAGGAATCTTCTATTTCTGAGGTTTAATTGCTGCCTAGATAGGCATGTTGTTGTTTTCCCATAGATGAAGGCCCCTTTGATGGTGGAATATAGGGGTATTTATAGTTGTTGGAAACAGTTTTCCACGATGGACACAATGGTGGTGTCATATTGTAATTTTGAGGCTGTTTCAATTCAATCTTTTAGCCTCAAATTTTTTTCTATCTTGGAGTGCACTTTTGGTTGTACCCGACACTGCCAAGATGATTTTATATGTGATCCTTGTACCTAGTGATCTTTTCTATACACTTGGCGAATGCAGCGGCTAGTTACCCATGCATTTCGGTGGGATGACATGGTCACCATAAGGACACTTATACTAGGGACTATAGACAAAGACACCCTAGACTCTATCCGAGGTTTTTTCTGGATCTACTTCTGAAGACTACAGACGAAGACACTTTAGAAGATTCTCTTATTTTCTTCTTCTCTCCTCCTATTTGGATCTATGGCTCATTTTATTGTATTGAGTGCATTTTCGGCAGAGATCGACACTCTTATATGGCTCGTTTTTCCTTTGTATTAGGTGCATTTTTTGGCAGAGACCGACACCTTCTAGATTGAGTTCACCATAAGGAAGGATTTGATATTTATGGTGGGACTAGTCAGTGACCTACGAGAGGCAACATCCTCTGAGGATGACCTGCAGAGGCAATAGACCCAGAAGTGGCTGACCCTGAGGCACCCATGATGACCCCGAGGCACTTAGACGGCTGACCCAGTGGCAACAGACCCATGGAAGTGGCTGACCCTAAGGCAACAAACCAAGATGTATACACAGTGAATCTAGCATTATTCATAGTTGGAGAGCCAAGAGCATAGAGCATGATTCTAGACCAAATCAACAATAAGCGAGGATGATAGGTTGTTTTGGAGAAGTCATCATTAAGGGAATGTTACCTAATGTTGACTTGTTTTGTTTCTTCTTTAGTTAGGATAGTACACTTTAAGGGGGAATGTTAGAGTTAAAGTGCACTATGCCTTCACCTTGACACTTGTCAGTTTCTCTTGACAAGTTTCATGTGTTGAATATAGGCTTATGCCTACATATTGTAACCATTTGTATCAATAAGACATGCCATAGCTTCCAAGTATGGCAATGGCTGTCATGCTCGATTGCTCAACAATCATCGTCCAAGTCCGCCACTGAGTCATCTTCTCCTTCTGTCGCCATCGATACGCCCAGGTCTAAGTGGTGGTGCCCGAAGGAAGAACTGGAGGCCGTCTTCAGAAGATTGGACACCGACGAAGACGGTCAGGAATTATAGCTCAAAAATATCCTTTTTTAACAGCTTTCATGATCCGACGGTCAAAACAACAAAGTCTACTTTGTTTTCATTGTCAGAATCTATTTTTAGCGTGTGCTCGCAGCCAAGTTCGATTGACATCCGTTCCTCCTTCATTTCAACCTGCAAAGCCTTCGAAATGTCTGTGGTTTCCTGCTTAGCATTTCTGGTGATGCGGGCTATGTAACGGGTGGTTTTTGGTTTCTTCCACATGAAATCGGCCTCCAAAGTCGTTGAAAGTTACTGACACCATTCTCAGATAACTCCACTACAATGCAGTTGGGATCTGCTATGACGGAGCACTTTGCATAGCCAAAAAATGAGCTGGGACATTGTCACAATACCACATAACCTCCTATCAATGCAGTGAACTAGCACCCATAATGTCTACTCAGTTGTCATTGTTCTTATCTGGTTGTTTTTTATTTGTGCAAACGTCTCCATGCATGAGGCCAAGAGAAAGGTAATCACAGTTTGCATCATGGAGATCGGTGTATTTGTTGGAAAAAATATATCATCAATATTTGGAAAGGGGGCGAGACTTCAACGCCACGTAGAACACCAGGCAAAAAACAAACACCACATAAATCTCTTCTCTTCGTCTGTGATCTGGCTAGGCTGCACTGCAAATTAAAAAATTTGTTTTTCAGATAGTAGAACTGCCCGCCATATTTGGAAGTCGTCTGCGCCAAAAATGCGATGGTATCCCGGCCGAGTCCGAGGAGCCCGGCACAACCCTTGAAGAGCCCCGTATTTGTGTGTCTGCAGCCAAAGGCAAAAATAGGGAAAGAATCCGGCCCTATCTTCAACATTTCTCGACTGAAATCATCGTTAGTTATCGATCCATCCCCGTAACTGACCTCGTACGAGCAGCCACCAAGGAATCAAGGGATCATTGTTCCCTTCGCCATCAGCTCCATGCATTCCATCGAGAGGCAGGGCAGGCGCTTGTAGGAAGAGCTCTGCTAAAAATTCTTCGTCGGGGTGCCAAAGCCAGCGGTGAAAAAAAAAATGGACAGCCATTAATTTTTAAAGCTTCTGGTTTCTGATCCATCACATGGATGGAGAGCATACTCCCTAGCTTGAAAAAAAATGGGGGTGAAAAAATGAAAAATGAGGAGGGAGGATTTCCATGAGGGAAATCCCCCCTCAAGGGTTTCACAGGCAGGAGAGGGAACCTACTCTGATACCAAATGTCAGGAGTAATAAAACTAAAGGAATATATTATTGATAAAAATGGTTACAATATATAGGCATAAGACATCCCTCATCTTTGTTCATTTCAATATCAGTCCTGATAGAGAATCACTATGTCTTGTGCTTTTTGATGTATGCACTATGTGGGTTTTGATGTCAAACTTTGGAGTTTGTACTTTGACATTTTGCAATTTTTTTGGATATTTGTAACTTTTTGAGAATTTGGGATGCTTGGGGAATTGAGTAGGGAAGATGCTTGTCCTTTTGCCAACTCTCAGCATTCTTGGGGTCATTCGCACAGGTGGATGAGCAAGATAAAATTTTCACTGTATGGTATCCTAGATTTCTTTGTAAGGTTCATCTTTCGTTCACACAACTTGGGAATTTTTTTATGTGTTTTAACTTGTGTTGGGATGCGACATAACAAGGTGTGATCCAAGTAAAATTCTATCTTTGTAAAAATTTGTCTGACTTTGTATAGTTTTTGGCTATAAATCTAAAGACAGCTGAATGACGAAAGCCCTGGGTACATTAGAAGACAACTGATTATGATATGGTGAAAAATGTGGATGGCGTTTATTTTTGCTGGACTATTTACAAAGTGGAAAAATGCAAAAAATGATGGAATTGCCGAGTAATTATAGTCTATGGTGCATTTGACCTGTATGACCAACAAATATGCAATGTATGTTTGCGATGCCTAATGCAACTTATTTTTTTGTGTTTTGATTTTTAAGAGTATGCATGGAAGTGAGATGCAATTTTTTTTGTTATTTTTGATTATTTTATTATTTTTGTTTGTTTTTGAATATTTTTTTTTGACCAAGCAATTGTGGGAACCCTTGGAGCTTTTTGTTTAACCAAAGGGTTTATGGATACCTTTGGGGCATTTTAGGTTGAAAAAGCGATTGCGAGAACCCTTGGAGCTTTTGGTTTGACCAAAGGAATTTATAGATACCTTTGGGCCATTTTTGGATTGACCAAGTGATTATGGGAATCCTTGGACCTTTTTTTTTTACCAAAGGGATTATGGGCACCTTTGGGGCATTATGGTGTTGATCAAGCAATTATAGGAATCCTTGGACATTTTTGGTGTGACCAAAGGGATTATGGGCACCTTTGGGGCATTTTGGGGTGGGCCATGGCTCTTTTAAATGTGAAATGGCCTCAAATGACTGATGTTAAAGGGTTCTAGTTCCTTGATTCCTTCAAGAGAGGTGAGTCGGTATGTTCCAAGTCCTATTTTACTATCAATTACATAAGGACCTAACTATTTTTCCATGAACTTGTCCCTTAAATGGGGCAGCAAGTTAGAATTGTGTTGGTTCTCTTTTAAGACCATGTCACCAACCTAAAAGTCCCTCAGGTGAACTTTCATGTTATATGCTTTCTTAAGTCGCTCTTGATAGATACGTAAATGCTCGAGAGCATTTATGTGTCATTCTTCGAGCAATGTAAGATGGTCTAACTGGGCCTACCATGCAATGTCATCATCGATGAACTCTTGAATTGATATGTGCAAGGAAGGTATTTCCAACTCAAGAGGCATGACGGCCTCGGAGCCATACACCAGCAAAAATGGAGTTGCACCAGTGGGCATCCAAATGCTAGTGTGATACACCCATAGAGCAAGCAGTATTTGAATGTGCCAATCCTTATGACTATCTATGACTGTATTTTTAAGGATGGCAACTAACATTTTGTTTGATGCCTCTGCTTGCCCATTTGCCTGCGGATAATAGGGTGTTGAAAAACTGTGCTGAATTTTGTACTTTGTTGTCAAAGCATGCACGTATTTGTTCTTAAATGATGTCCCATTATCCGAGATGATCTTGGATGGAATACCAAAATGACATATGATGTTATGTAAAATAAACTCTACAATGCAGGGCCCAGTCGTAGAGGTAAGCGGAATTGCTTCCACCCACTTGGTGAAGTACTCTATGGCCATTATGATGAACGTGTGATGACCTGACAATGTAGGGGAGATATTTTCAATTAGATCTAAGCCCCACTATGAAAATGGCCAAGCCGATTGGATCGGATGTAAGGCCTGAGAAGGTACGTGTGTGAAGTTAGCATGGTGTTCACACTTCGTGCACTTCCTCACATACACACAATAATCTTGCTCTAAAGATGGCCAATAATAGCCCATGCAAAGGATGCACTTGGCGATGGCCATACTGCTGAAGTGGCCACCGCATGTACCATCGTGTGCTTGGGTGATCACCCAAGTGGACTCCTGCTGGTCCAAGCAATGGAGGAGGATCCCTTCATAGCTTCGACTATACAAGATGTCTTCTAGCAAGACATGTTTTGCCGCTTTCTATTTGAATGATATTTTGTGGCATGTGACAATCTAAGTGGGAGGCTACCTAACTTGAGATAGCTCTTATGGGTGTGTACCAATCCTGCTGATCAGAAACCTCGATGGTATGAATGACCAATCACTCTTGAAGTTCATCCCTAGCAAAAGCTGAGCGGAAAAGAACTTGTAAAAATAGCGTTGTGTTGCTATTAAGAGGGGTCAGGGAGAACAAGGACCCCCAGTTGGCATGATTCAGACTATTGTGGATTCGAGAGAACCTATATCCTAAGATGGTTCAATATAGATCAGGTGGATTCCTAGCCTTAGGTCAGAGCTTGCACGCTCCATCATGGATTGCGATAATGTTTTGACTTGAATGGTTGTCATTTCACCAGAAGGGTCTTGCGAGATTAGTGACCCCAAGGAGGCCATAGTGTTTGCAAAATGATTTGATGATCGAGGGAGTGCCTCGATGTCATACCATTCAAGATTTTCTAGGAATTTATCCATAAGGGCTTTGTAGGCCTCAAAACTGGGCATTTACATTGGAATACCCCTTTCACTTGGTTGACAATTAATAGTGAATCACCAAATATGTTCAAGTGTTTGATGTTCATGGTGATGGATGTCTAAAGATCTATGAGCAGGGCTTCGTATTCGGCATTGTTATTGGTGCACGAGAAATTAAGTTTAAATGATAGAGTCATTGGATCCCCTTGCGGTGTTAAGAATACGATTCCCATACCACCCCCTTTCTCACATTTAGAACCATCAAAAAATAGGGTTATGTTGGCCTGTGACTCAGGCTCATCAGAATCAAGTGATTCTAAGACATGGAAGACCCCATCATCGGGCAGCTCTACGGTCATAGGCTGATCATCTTTGAGAGGAGCCTTTGCTAGTTGATCGGCGATGACTTGACCTTTGATGGACTTCTGTCTAATGAATTCGATGTCAAACTTCATCAACAACATGATCCATTTTGTCATGCGACTACTATGATAAGTACGACTCATCATGTATCGTAATGGATTATCCTTAGACACAACATACGTTGTATTTCTTAGCATGTAATGGCATAGCTTTTTGGTGGCAAATACCACCGCCAAGAATAGCTTCTCAACGTATGCATAGTTAAGCTCATAACTGACTAGGGTGCGGCTAAGATAATAATTAGCCTATTCTTTATGTAGTTCATTTTTTTGGGCTAGCATGGTGCCCAGTGCCACCTCAATAGCTGAGATGTATAAATAGAACGACACTCCTGGTCTAGTTGGTGCCAATACTAGTAGCGAAGCAAAGTATTGTTTAATGTCATCAAATGCTGACTGGCACTCATCATCCCAATGAAATTCTACCCCTTTGTGCAATAATTTATTCATGGGTCAGCACTTGTCAGATAGTTGCGCTATGAAGCGCTTGATCAATGTGACCTTACCCTGCAAGCTTCTGAGCTACTTGATGGTGGTTGGGGGAAGCATTTCAAGGATTGCCTTGACTTTATTTGGATCTACCTCGATGCCTCATTTTGAGACTATGAAACCCAAGAATTTTCTAGATGTGACACCAAATACGCACTTCTTGGGGTTTAGTCTAACTTTGTGTTCAATGAGGCGATCAAGGATCTTGTGCAAGTCATCGAGATGATCTGGGCACAAAAGATATTTCACCAACAAATCATCCATATAATATTCCAACGTTTTATGCATGTGATCATGGAAGATGTATGTCACAATGCATTGGTAGGTGGCGCCAGCATTTTTAAGGCCAAAGGGCATGACCTTATAACAAAATGTCCCCCAAGGCGTTGTGAACGCTGTTTTGAGTTGATCATCGGGATTGATATGAATCTGGTTGTATCCCGAGAAACCATCCATGAGGGAAAGCATTTTGTGGCCTGCTATAGCATCCACCAATGCATAGATGCTAGGCAAGGGGAAATCGTCCTTGGGACTCGCTTTTTTTAGATCTCGAAAATCGGTGCATATGCGAATCCTCCTATCTGACTTATTAATGGGTACCATGTTGGACATCCATGGTGGGTAATCCATGCAGATCACAAACTGTGCATCCAACAGCTTTTGTAGCTCATCTTTGACCATTAAGGCTACTGTTGGGTGCATCTTACGTAGTTTTTACTTGACTAGCTTGACTATCGGATCAAGCATTAGATTATGCATGACTAGTTATGGGTCTAGCCCCAGCATGTCTTTGTAGGACCATGCAAAAACCTCCCTCTTCTCTTTAAGAAGGGCAATATAATCGGATTGCTCTTTGGGGGATAGACTTACCCCCAACTTGATGATTTGTGGATTCATTGGATCAGAGCCGATGTCTACGTCAGTCGTCTCTTCGACTAACATGTGGGACCCATCCTCAAACTAGTATGGAGTTGGGATCAGGTGGATATCATTTTTTGAATTTAGATCTATGTTTGGAACGTCGGGTTCCTCTTCAGCATGGAAGATATCCTAAGTTGGTCCTAGGGTGAAATGAAGCATATCATCGCAAGGCCAGTACTCTGATGGAGATGGTGGCAAGTTAGCATGATCCCAGTCTATGGCATCTAATTTTAGATACAATGGTCATTTTGGATCGGCTAGATTGCGAATGGGGGTGATTAAGTCAATGGATATCATGTTGATGAAGTGGATTTGGTCTCCATTATTGCATGGGTGGTGACTTAGACATCCTTGGTGATCTTAGTGCTCTGGATCTGGCTCTATGGGTATTGGCATAAATGGATCGGCCCTATGTGCATATAAAAGGATAGGGTCTGCCGTTGGCACTGATGGCTCTATAGGGTCTCTGGTCGAAGGGTGCTCTATGTATGCCTGAAGTGGCAGATGTAGCACTTGGTCCAACTATGCTTGGTTCAAATATCACCTATGCCTTGGCCCCATGTTTAGATGTTCATGTAAATGTGTGAACTAACGTTTGCATTATCAAACAGGGATTAAATAGTACATCAGTAGCCGGGAATAGCCCATCCGACGTAACTGAACTGTTACGTAGTTGTAACAGCAGTCCAATAATGTAATACAGACGAAACTAATGAATAGAATGAACAGTATGCTAACATCCCCCTTTATTACATTATTTGGGTAATGTAATAACTAATAGCTATACTAACATCCCCTTACATTATTTTGCAATACAAAGTGAGCTGCGAAACAATTCAAATTTGACACGTCCAAGTGCCTTAGTGAAAATGTCTCGCAACTTGAGCATCGGTGGGAATGTGTCGAAGCTGAATTCGGTGCTTTGGAACTTCCTCTCGAATGAAATGACATTGTGTGTCGATGTGCTTTGTTTTTTCATGATGGACTGGATTCTTGACGAGGTTCATAACACCCTGATTGTCGCAAAACAAGTGTATTGGAGATTTTGATGGATGGCCCATACTTGTTAGAATGCGACGTAACCATATCACTTCGCACACAGCTTCACGTGCGGCGCGATATTCTCGCTCTGTTGAAGAAATAGCAACTACCAGTTGCTTCTTGCCGTGCCAAGAGACAGGACCGGATCCCAGATGAAAAATGTATCCATAAGTTGACTTGCGATCATCAAATGATCCGGCATAGTCGGAGTCCGTGTATCCTTGCAAGAAGAATTTGTTGTTCCTCTTGTATTCTAGGCCATATTCTATAGTACCACGGACATAGTGAAGAACACGTTTTGCTGCTTTCCAATGAGTAGTCTTAGGCTCCCGCATGAACCTCGAAAGATAGTTTACAGCAAATACGAGATCCGGCCTAGTATTGGTCGATATATGAGACTCCCAATCAACCGTCGATAGAGAGTGCCATCTACCTCGAGGTGAGTCATCATATCGCGATAATCGAAGTCCATTCTCCATAGGAGTTGCCATTGGCTTGCAATCACCATGCGATATTTATCGAGCAATGTCTTGGCATACTTTTTCCGAGACACTTTGATGGTGTGCTCCTTCCGGCTGAATTCCGCACCAAGACAAGAATGGAGAAGTCCAAGATCCGTCATCTCAAAAGATTTGCACAAGTTTCTTTTGACAAAGAGAGATCATATCTTCCGAACTCCCCGTAATGAGCAGATCATCCACATAGAGTACAAGCAACACTATCTCGTAACCCTGTTTCTTGAAATAGAGGTTTGCATCCGACGGACATCTCTTAAATCCATGCCGCATTAGGTGATTGTCCATTTTTATATACCAAGCTCGAGGAGCTTGTTTCAGCACCATACAAGGATTTGACCAATTTGCAAACTTTCTCGCCGTTGGCCTTCCACTTCAAATCCTTCAAGCCGAGTCATATAGACTTCTTCTTGGAGATCACCATTAAGAAAGGCACTTTTGACATCCATTTGGTGAACTTTCCACCCATATTGTGCTGCCATAGCACACATAACCCGAATTGTGGTCATCCGAGCAATAGGTGCAAAAGTTTCTTCATAGTCGATGCCTTCCTTTTGAGCATAGCCCTTTGCAACAAGACGGGCCTTATGCTTATCAATTGTTCCATCTCGCCTTGTACTTGACTTTGTATACCCATTTGCAGCCAATAGGTTTCTTTCCATGCGGCAGATCAACAAGCTTCCAAGTTTTATTCTTCATCGTAGACTCATACTCGTATCCATAGCGGCCTTCCACCGAGGCTCACTAAGAGCATCTTGCACCGATGCAGGTCCAAGACTATCTATGGTAGACATGAATGCCCCGTCATCATCAATATCCATATCCTCAACTTCTCTACTTGGAGTCACGTAAAGTTCCTCAAAAGATTGACAAAGATCATCAACCTCACCCGCTTCTCGGCTTCTCTTTCCTTTTGAGCCATACCGCGTGTACGAGGTCTATCCAAATTCAAATTGGGAGGAGTGGATAAATTTGCATCTCTCGATTGTATTTGTACACCATTTAGGATTCTCCTTCGGTGGTGGTGAAGAAGATGTAGAAGGACCTCCTGTCTCGTGTTGACGAAGGAATCTCCTCTTCCTTTGGTTCCACAATATCCTCGGTGTACCGTAGATGTGCTCTGTGATGTGAAAGCTTCATCAAAGACAACATCTCTCGCTGATATGAATTTTCTTGGTCAAAGGATCTATCAACCGATATCCTTTAGAGTGCTCGTAATATCCAAGAAAAATACATCTCAGTTGTTTCTCATCTAGCTTCTTCCTTTTTTCTTTCGGTATGTGCATGAAAGCTTGACACCCGAAAATACGTAGATGAGATATGGAGGGTTTTCGACCACTCCATGCTTCCCGTGGAGTCATTCCTTTTAGGGCCTTTGTGGGTGCCCTATTCAAAAGATACACCGCAGTGGTGACAGCTTCTCGCCCAATATTGTTGCCCAAGAGTTGCACCCGTGAGCATACAACGAACCATTTCCATGATAGAACGGTTCCTTCTCTCAAGAACTCCATTCTCGTCGAGGAGTATAGGCAGTTGTTAACCGTCTCTTGATCCCATGCTTATCTAGGAATGCAAAAAATTCATTAGAGGTAAACTCTCCCCCTCGATCTGAGCGGAGGGTTTTGATAGAAGCCCCTGACTCCTTCTCAACGGATTTCTTGAACTGCTGGAAGAATGCAAAAGCTTCAGATTTCAGTTTGAGAAAGAAAACCCACATCTTTCGTGAGTAGTCATCTACGAATAACCGAAAGTACCTCTTCCCTCCAACACCGTTGGGTGTGAAAGGACCGCATAGATCGGTGTGAATTAGCTCCGGAGGTTTTCTTGCTCTTGTAGAGCTCTTCTCAAATGGTACTCTATGCCGCTTTCCCGCTAGCAGCCGTAGCACACCGGCAATGTGGCGTAAAGGGAAGGAAGACCCTTTACCATCTCATACTTGCCGAGCTCAAGTAAGTAGCCGTAACTAAGATGCCCATATCTCTTGTGCCATAGGGAAGTTGCCTCCTTGGTAGAGACAACCATGGCAACATGTGGAGTAGAGATAGCATCTAGTGCAAATAAGCCATGCTTATATGAAGTCGTTGCAACCGCTTACCCTTCCCGGTAATTGTACAACACTTCTTTCCATTCTCAACACGAAAGTTGACAACCATATTTCTGTCCAGGATTTGTGTCACCGACAACAAATTGTTGGCCAATCCCGAACATAGAGGACCTTGTCAATCCGACACTTGCCATCGTGAAGAGTGACTCGAAACCGTACCCTCTCCCCGAACCCCCGTAGGTTTTATCATCAGCAATGGTGACAGGTTTGCCCTCCTTGGCCACAAATGATTCAAACCACGATCCGTCGCCACCATATGTTTACTAGCTCCGTAATCGACATACCAAATAGGATCCCTCTCGAGTGGAATCTCGTGGTAGTCATGAGCACCTTGTGTGCCCATTCGTAATCCGAGTCGATTCTTCAACAAGCAACATTCACCCCGGGGTTGCTTGTTTTTATTTTGTGGTTTGTTTTGGCCTTTTTGCTTGTTCTTATGCCAACACCCGTTGGTGTCATGGTTGTCTTTCTCACGGATCTTGCACCACCTCTTCTTCTCGTTGAGGTTGCTTGCCTTTTCCTTTCGTATCCCGTTGAGAATTTCCTCCTTTCTCGAAAGTTGCCTCCTTTTTGCCCATTACCTTTCTTCCTAGAACCCCCGCCTCGTTGGTGTATAGGGCCGTATTGGAAGAATCATCCTTGTGAAGTTGGCGTGCCTCCCGTTGTTGAAGCAGATTGACCAACTCGATGTAGGTAATTTGTCGTTGGGACACCCGGATGGAGGTTATCAACATGTCAAATGAAGAAGGTAAAGCTCTCATCACAAGTGAAATGAGAAGCTTTTCATCCACAAGTATCTCCTAGAGAACTCAATTTCTCTTTCAACTCGTACACTCGCACGTAAAGAGTTCAACCGTTTCACCCCGTCTCAAACTCAAAGTTATGAAGTTGTTGTTGAAGATGAAGAATGGTGGATTCATTCTTCCCCTCATAGATGGTTCTAAGGGCATCCCATGCCTCTTTACCACTTGCTTTATCAGCTATATGAGGTTGCACTTCATCCGAAACAAGAAACAAAATGAGCACCTTTGCTCTACCGTCTTTCTTGTCAAAAGCAATCCGATCCGTCGAAGGACCCGTGGATCCCGTCGTTGGTGAAGGCCTTGTTGCTACTCCAAGAATAATATCCCACAAATCTTCCATTTGGAGAATAGCCTTCATCTTATGTTTCCATGGTGTATAATTTGGACCTTTCAATAACCGATGCGGATCACCATCAATTTTGCAACAACGGCCATAGTGAAGGTTCCTTATATCACCAAATTGGTCCCCCTTTCGATATACCTTTTGCTAGGCCAATATACCGTACAAAATACCCGCCCTTACGTGAGGGAAACTATAGGTATTTAGAAAGATCAACAAAAAATCACCCGCCCTTACGTGAGGGAGACTATAGGTGAAATTTAGAGATCATACGATACGTGGAACATAAGCGGTACTGAAAGGGAATCGCCTTGTTGATGGCACCTACCATAGAAGATTCTTCTCATGCGTGGGGCGTAACTTCCCCTAAACACTATGAAGAATACTTCGTCAGGATTTACGCCTAAACACAAGTGCGATAAAGGGTAGTGGATGGAGTAAAAAATGCAAAAATGGCGTACTTATTCCTCCCCGACGATTTATAGAGAACAAGCTCGTACGTCGTTATAGCAGCTATATTAGGCGGCGGATACAAAGAGCCAAATCACGACAGCTTTACTCGTAAGTGCCGGCCGTAGGTATCGCAAATACCGAACGCCGCAAAGGCAAATAAATTGCACAGATGGGTTTTATATTCCGGGGACTTAGGGAGTGTTTGATTTTAATTTTTAATGTTATAGTGCAAAAATGAAATATGCAACATACAACAAAAAAAAATGCCCACTAGAATAACCCACAAGGTGTCGGTCACAACTCGAAAATGCACCTTTTACAATGCCAAATTGCTATTTTTCATAAAAATTACTCTCAATCCCCCTTTGATTTTTTTGAAAAAAAATCCCCCCTTAAAAGGCTTTCTTTAACAAAGCATTTTTATAATTATTATCAATTTTAAAATTAAAATAAATAATTTTAATTTCTATAGTTTTAAACTTTAGAAAAAATAAATTAAAATTAAATTTTAATTTATTAAAGTTTAAAAACTATATTAAAAAAAATTAAAATTAAAAATTTTAATTAAAAATAATAATAATAAAAAAATGACTTTGACAAAAAAAATTATACCTTGGGGGAGCCGGCGGGATTCGAACCCCCGACCCGTAGGCTCCTCGAGCCTTACCGCACGGCTCACGACCACGTGAGCCAGCGGGCTGATCCGAAAAGATCAGTAGACCTCCTCCCTTATCAACCCGAATCCTCCTCCTCCTCGGCCTCTGCAGCTGCCGGCGCTCCTCTCTGCCGAGGCAGAAACACCGCTCCTCTCTGCGGCTGCAAAAAAAATTCTTCCACAGACCAACTTTTTTTTTTTTTTTTTTTTTAACGGAAGGGGGGTGGCTCTGTTTTTTTTTTTTTTCTTTCTTGCCGCGCGCGATTCGCGCTGTGCGCCGGGTGGGGAGGCCGTTTTTTTTTTTTCCGGGAGGGTTGGGGGGGCCGCGCCGCTACGCGCAAATGGCGCCGGGGGGGGGTTTATACCCCTCCAATTCCCGCGCGGGCGGGGATTTAAAAATCCCGCGCGGGGGTCCCTCCTCTCGCGCCGGCCTCTCGCCTGGCGCGACCGCGGCCCGTCGCGGGATTTAAAAAATCCCGCGCGCGGGGGGGTTCTCCCCTCCTGTCGCTGTCGCAAGGCGCGGGGGGGGGTTTATACCCCCTCCAATTCCCGCGCGGTCGGGGATTTAAAAATCCCGCGCGGGTGGGGTCCCTCCTCTCGCGCCGGCCTGTCGCCTGGCGCGACCGCGGCCCGTCGCGGGAGTGCGCGCTGTCGCACGGCCCTGCGCGCACTGTCGCGTAATGCGACAGTTGCTGTCGCGCGGGCCTGTAGCGTCCTCTTCGGGCGGGGGGGAGCGATTGCCGCGCCTCCTGCGCGGACGTCCCCTTCCTGCGCTTCTGCGGCCACGGACCGCCAAGGAGCTTCCAGCGACCTGCGCGTCCGCGGGTGTTTTTTTTTTTTTTTTTTTTTTAAATCACGCAATGGCGTGAAGAAAAAAAATAATCCCGTCGCAACACAGCCACCTTTCACCGCTCCCTGCAATCTTCTCGCCCAGAATTTCCGAGTGGCTCTGATGCCATGTAAATGTGCGAACTAACGTTTGCATTATCAAACAGGGATTAAATAGTACATCAGTAGCTGGGAATAGCCCATCCGACGTAATTGAACTGTTACGTAGTTGTAACAGCAGTCCAATAATGTAATACAGACGAAACTAATGAACAGAATGAACAGTACGCTAACAGTTCAAACATGTCGTCAATGTCTATGGGGTATTGCTATTTTCGCATATGGTTGAGATATACCATCTCAATCTCATCTTCATAATCGCTATCAAAGATCCATAGGCCTTCATTGGCTCTGACAACTGTTTACAACATGTGAGGCTCATTCTGTTTGAGCAAGTTGATTTGGTCCCATTGGGGTTGTTCTGCTCTCTGCGAGAGGACCTGATTCTCTTGGGGTGGCAATTGCTCGATTGGAGCATTCAAGGGGAACATTGTCATGAAGTTCTCCTGATAGTCATCTATGGGCATCACTTACGAGTGATTGCTATCAGAATCGAAAGGGTCCCAGGGTGCTACCTCATACTCTAACTCGTCTTCTGAAGATCCTTCTTGACCTTGTCTATATCCCTCTTGGAGGCAAGTTCTTGAACTTTCCCCTTTCTCGATCGAAGGGGAAGATTTGTTGAGGCCCACAAGGTTGGTTGTTAGTAATGGGAGATAATCCCCCAATGTGTATGTTGTGTTAGGATTGGCATATGGATCTTATGCCAACCCATCCTTATTACCTAGCCCTAGGCCTTGCAAGTTTTCTACCAAGATGTCAAGGGGCAGAGGGTGGTTGAACCCTACTCTTGATTTGTCGTATGGCATCTGATATCTTGGTTGGTAAAGAACGCACACTCCTTATTCATATCTGCCCAATCCATATCTGTGCCAATTACATTGGCCAAGGTATTTCAAAGAGAAGTCTGGGTTGGACAAATAGTTGACATTCTCAGCAAAGGGCTCTTCGTCCTCTTCCTCTTGCAGGTAAGGTTCAATGTCGTTGTCGAGGCCCCCATAGATAAAATTTGTTTGATTTTGTGGGTATCCCAAATGGACAATAGTGCCGATGGGGAGGCGAGGTCTCCCCATTTCCTGCATGGACTCAAGCATGGGTATTTCTAAAATGTGCCACACTAGATATTCCCCCAAGCCCGTATTGGCCATCTCAACGGTGATCATTGGCGGTTGAGGGGGAGGGAATGGGAGTTCTTCCTGGGTCCACTCCATGTTGGGTGAACCAGGCGTCTTGACTTCCATTTGGCTGGGCACCTCTTCGGTAGATATGGTTGATACCAATGGTGGTATCTCTTCTAGGGGCTTCTTCCCATTGTCCTTCAGTGTGACCACTGTAGGTAGCATCGTTGGTGAAGAAATAGACAATGAAGATGGGCCCGGTTGGTGATTTTAGGGACTTAACAGTGGGGATGTATGCAGAATCAGACCCTATTTGGAAGGATTCAACTGAAAGTCCAAATGTGTCGATGGGAGGATCGATTGTGGCATCAGCCGCACCGTATTGCAATACTTAAAGGGCTTTAAGTCTCCTGGGGCTACATGCACATGCCATTCGTATGTGTACTTTAGGCATTGATGGGCTATCAAAGGGACACACTTCATGTCCCTGATCCAATGCCGGCCCAACAAAATATTGTAGGCCATCTCACCTTCCAGGATGTGGCACAACGTAGGAATAGTCTTTTGTCCCACTTGAATGGGAAGGACAATTGTGTCAACATTTGAGCATATCACGTCATTGAATGCTCAAAGAGTATAGGTGGAGTCCACAATATGAGATGCTGGCAGCTTCAGGTGTTTCAATACCACTATTGTGATTATATTGCTAGACAAGCCATTTTCCACCAACACCCTCTAAAATGGAATCCTGTTGACCCACACAATGACATGCAGGGGTGGATCTGCCATATCACTAGTCACCGATTTTAGTTCATCTTCTTTAAAGGTGATGACTGGTTCTGTACATCATTTTACATGTCCCACAAAGTTGTTGAAAGAGTTTGATTCGTTGGGTTGTAGCTCGATGGCTTTGAGTATCTCCATTAGAGCCTCCCGATGGGGTGGTGATTATTGGATGAGCTCATAGATGGAGAGCCTAGCCGACGTGGTCCTTAAACTTTGGGTGAGTTTAGTACAAATCGTGGCCACTGGTCTAGGTGGGGGAGGTTGTGTAGGGTGTTGTTGAGGTTGTGAAGTTGATGGAACCTCTCCTATAGCTACAGCGGGGGCATCTGTGCTTGGGTACCTCTTGTTCCGTGTCACTATGCTTATCATCCCTACATACCCATGCATGGGGTAGTTTTGTGTCACCTCATTGAATTGTAGAGTCTTTGCATGCACATCATGGGCAGGTATGGGGTCTTTGAAGACCTCCATCTGTTGGTTGCTTGGTGCTATGATATTATCCACCGCTAGCATTTTGTTGTCTATTAGGTCTTGCACTAAGCTTTTGAACTTCCAACATGCGTAAAGGTCATGTCCTTTCTATCGGTGAAATCTACAGTACAAGTCTTCCCTATAGCCCTTGGGTTTTGGTGCGTTGGGGTCTACGGGTCAACTTTCTGGCAGGTTTATCAAGTTTGCCACGGACAAGCTGTCAAACAAGGAGTCTTTAGACTCTATGAAGGGTGTGAATTATCGCCTAGGGCGATGCTGTTGATTTTGCTCTTGCCTATTATTTTCCTTCTCATAGCTATCAAGAGGAACTACCTGATAATTAGCCTTTGGAGGCTGTGTCGTCTATGCAGGCTTTGGTATGTTTATGGCAACCTGATTGACGACGGTGGGTTTCGGTTGCATGGACCCAATTTTGGCATTTTTGGGCCACTCTTTCTTGCGTGGCTTGGCAATCTCGCCATATTGTATCTTGATATCCTCAATTATTCTAGATTGTGCCAGGGCTTCCTCGATAGTGGCATATTGCTGCAACTGCAATATCACAGAGATCGACCTTAGGCAACTTTTTGATAACATTTGGGTCAGGTCGGCCATGGGAGGGAGGTAAGGAAGCTTTGAAAGAAAAGTTCTCCATCGATTTCCATAAGCCCCCATGGTCTCCTCATACTTTCTGAGGCTAGCTAGGTCGCTTAACGATGCCTTATTCTTGGTGTTGAAGGAAAAATGTTCAAGGAATGCATCCACTAGATGGTCTAGGTTATTGATGCTATGCTTCGGCAACTGGGTAAACCAATCCGAGGTAGGGCATACGAAAATGGTTATAAATGTTCTTAGAAGCAAAGCATCATTGTCCCGAATGCCAAAGCATTGACTCAGGAATCTTGTCACGTGCTCTTAGGCATCCTCATCCCCTCTAAAAATTGCCAATTGAGGCATTTTGAAGTGTTCAGGATATTGGGGTGCTGACACTAAAGTATGCACAGGGTGACTACGGAGCTAGCATAAAGTGGGCTTTTGGGGCCCAGAAGTCTTGGTCTCAATAGACTCTAAGCGCTCTAGCAATGCTTTGTATGCATCGAAGGATTTGATCTCTTCCTCCTTGGTTTGTTCTTATTGCGAATTGTGGGGAACTGGAGGCCTATGGAGGGGTAGTCGGATAGTGCACCCCCTGCCTTGGTAGGGCATTTTAGCGCGCTCTTCTTCTTGCTCGAATTCCTCATAGGCTTCTTGATGAGTTCTTGGGCATGACCTATAAACATGGGTGGGTGCCCGAGGAGGGTGCCCATCATTGGCTCTAGGGGTGGCCTCCCACTCAGGTCTAGGAGGTCTTGGAGGCAACGCTTGATAAGGTCATGGAGACCTGTCTCGTACCAAGGGGTTATGCCTCTCATAAAGCTCTGTCTTATGTGTGCGAGGGGTTGGAATCCTCCCATGCACAATGTTCTAGAGTAACTCATCCATCTGACACTGAATGTGCTATTTGCTAAGATGGTACAGGTGCTCTAACTATTGTTGATCTTGCTCAAGCTACATTATTTGCGCTTGGTGGGCGGTATGTTTGGCAAATTCCAAGTCGATTTGTTCCACCGTCATAGGTCTTGGAGGCCTAGATACCTCTCCTACATATCTATCTCGATCGTAGTGATCTGAGATCTCTATAGGTCGCTTCCCTCTATCGAGGTTAGCAGCATTCACTCGAGTCTCTGACCTCAGTAGGTGATCAAGATAAATAGCAGGTGTAGAGGTGCATTGCTCCCGTGTTGTGTATTGAGGAATATAGTGGTTTTCCTCATGCTCTCTTTCATATATGTGAAAGGGGTGGGCAGAATTGGCTCGCCCTGTTTGAAGAGCCTTGTGCTCTGGATTTGGTCTATTATTTCTAACAGTAATGAGGGGTAGAGGAGGAACGATATAATCATGTGGCCTCTCCTTATGGACCTTATGTTGTTCTAGCACTTCCTCATGCGGTGGCCACTCACAATGAGTGTCTAAGGGGGCCTTCCCATGTATGTACTCCTCCTGAAAGGGTCTGTGTTGAATGGGAGTGCCCCTCGAAGGGGTGCCTCTATAGTCCTGTTCTATCATGGTATGATGTGGAATATTTTATGGTCAGGCCGCCAAGGTGATATGACCAAGTCCTTGGAGCTATAATGGAGGTGACTTGTGCCTCCTTGTACACTTTCCACCGCTTCTACCCGTGATTGGGCTTGGCTACGGGTGTACACCATGGTGGTGGTTTTCTAAGGGATACGTATGTTTTTATCTTCTTTACAATTTTTTATGCTACACTAAACAAAGGGGACCACACAATCAAAGAAATGATTATCTCGTTTATAGATTAAATGTGTGCCCTAAATCTGGTTCAGTGTGTTTTGATTTTTGTTTTGAAAGCCTTGTAAAGAAAATTTTGTTGTACATGCAATATGAGGGCTCTTATGTCTCCCAAAATGGTCGCCTCTTCAATATACTACTTCCAGGCCGTTATACCGAACCTCTCAATATACCCGCCCTTACGTGAGGGAAACTATTGGTACCCAAGAGCATAACGGTACGTGGAACATAGACGGTATGAAAGGGGAATCATTTTGTTTTTGAAACCTACCATAGAAGACTTATCCTCATGCACTGGGAATCACCCCATCTACACTTGGTCATATTTCATTAGGATTTATGTCTAGCAACAGTCGCGATCGGGGTTATGTTTGCAAAATTCAAGCCAAGGTGGTGATGAAATCCACCATTGGTCTTGATCAAGTGTTGGGGTTTTACGACCAATTCCTTGATGTTTATATTATCACGTGGTGTGTGTGGTTCTTCTTACTTGTGCAAAGAAAGAAAACATGCAATAAAATTTTCCATGCAAGCAAAGAAAATAGAAAAATCATAGAAACAGAGACAAAAAATTACAGAGGATGTTCAGAAAACCTACCTCTTCTCTGCCCACACTAGATGCCCCTGAGTTTCTGCACAGAAACTGCATAGAGAGCTAATAATCCTAGGGTGGGATGAATAGAAAATCTATATTTGTCATAGGGTGGGATGAATATGTATTCATCTTGGGGTGGCACAAATTCCAATCTGTATTCGTCACAGGGTGGCACGAGCAGCAGTCCAGTGCTTGAAGGATTAACACCTGCAAGAAAAAACACAAAATTTTGATTAGAAAATTGATCCCAAAATTAGGGGACAGGGTCCCACCATGATCACCACTGAAATCACTTGGATACAGAAGTGCAAGCGCATCGGGTGCGATGCAAACAAAAGTAGTTGTATTAACGAAATGCTAAGTGCATGAAAAAGGGAAAAGCAAAGCATGAATGAAATGAGATGTAAAGAAAGAACAAATGTGCAGCCTATTTTATTAATTTTTCTTATGATAAGGTTATAATACATCTCCCCCCATTTTCATGGGCTCGGAGCGTTCGATACAATTTTGTTACACCAACGGACGGTGCGCTTCCCTTCGGGATCTTTCGCGTGCCCACATTCAAAATGGGTGGGCCAAATGTCATCGTCACTTGCATGAATACATTCTTAGTTCCTTTCTGCCCCTCCAGTGTCGATATACTATGTATATAGAAATAGCAAATGATTAATAGCACATGTGGATGGAGGGAAACATGTAATCCCCAAGGCCTCTGGTTATTGCATACATGAAATAACTAAAACAGTGACCAAAACTTCTCAAAACATAATGAAATTTAAAAAAAAGCATGTAAACACCATCAAGTACACATTGCAAAAAGAACAGTTGAGAAATTTGTTGTATATTTCTAATCACTCCGGGGTGGGACGATTAGGACTGTCATAAAATGTTCGAAAGCGACCTCCAAAATGTCCCATACAAAGGCCTCCAAAACACCTAGAAACTTGGGGTTAGGCTAAATGGGGCATTTTGAGATGACCCAGAAGGTCGTATTTTGTATATTCTGCCCCAATATCCCTGTATCTGAAGGTGCTCCCTGTATGTTAGTAAAAGCGTAAAACAATGAAAACATAGTCAAAACAAGTCAGAATGCTTTGAAATTTGAACTACAACATATATGAAACACACAAAACATGATGCAAAATAAAAAAAGAAGAAATATTTTGTAGATTTATAATCACTCCAGGGTGGGGCGATTAGGACTACAATGGTGCGAGGGGCGCTCGGGGGCAGGAAACCCATCTTTTGGGGCTTGCATTTGACACCAATCCACTTGATATGGGTCCAAAACCTCCTATGGGGTTGTGTCAAAAAATTGGGTGTGGTATTGTGGCCAATTTTTCAGGTTTTGGGTCCGAATTGTGCTCCTAATGTTCACCCGATAACCTCCCTTCCAAAAGAGAGATCAAGGATGTAGGAAGCACAATGAGGGTGAGGGTATAATTCAGCAGAACTCCATTGCTTCAAATGCTCCTGCTCTATCCTCTTTTTGGGTGAGAAGACTCACCATTTTATATACCTAAAGGTCTGCTTTGAATGTGCATGCAGGGGCACCACTTGGCCATCATGTCTTGTCAGGGGAGAGAAGATTCCTCCCTGATTAAGGGCTCCATGACTGCCTCTATGACTACCTATTTGAGATTTGAAATGATCACTCGCACTCCCATGCATTGAAGGTGGAGTTGAGTGGCAGATCTGGGCTGCCATTTGTCAAGGTTTGAATTTTTTCCCATCAAACCTGCTATTCGCCTCACCCTAGAGCGATTGCTGCTAATCATCCTGGTATGGGGCGAATAGCATTCTAATCATCCCAGGGTAGAACGAGTAAGGATCAGGGTGCTTGAAAGGTGCCAAATTGACCCCTAACATTCCAAAACTACTTTGGGAGTGGTTAGGACCACTGTTTAACCTCTGGGGGCTGCCCTAGGGGCTATGTATGCCAATTTGGTCAGTGCTTGTAGCCACATGATCAAATTGGTGCTGTTTTGGTGTCTACAATAATCAAGTTCTCATAGCTAAAGAATATCAGGAAAAAACACCTTTCACTTGTTTTGTAGGCACCTATGCTTATAAATACTTACCTTTCAGATTATGAAATGCATGCGCCACTTTTCAAAGGGTTGTTTTAGCTATTTTTGCTAATTTGATTAATGAATGTGTAGAAGTCTATATGGAAAACTTCACAGTCTATGGTAGCACTTTTTAAGAGACTATAAAATTTACAACAAGTTGTGGTTAGATGACCAAAATATCTCTTTCATTCATAAGAAGTATTTCATGATGATGAGAGGAGGCATTATTTTAGGACACTATATATCTGAGGAAGGTGTTAAAGTAGATCCTGCAAAAATCCAAATTATCCAATCCCTCCAACCTCCAAAAATACAAATAGAGGTAAGGAGTTTCTTAGGACATGCAAGATACTACCATAGATTCATTAAATAATTTAGTAAATTTACCTCTCCTATGCTTAATATCTTAACCAAAGAAAGTGAATTTAATAGAACTGAAACATGTCAAGAAGCCTTTGAAGCTATAAATAATAAATCAACTACTGCTCCAATATTGAGAGGACCAAATTGAGAATTGCTCTTTCATATACTTTGTGATGCTTAAAGATATGCAATAGGGGCAGTACTACAACCAATAGAGAAAAAAATACCTTATGTTATCTATTATGTGAGTAAAAATTTGCATGGGGTTGAACTTAATTACACAATTACTGAAAAAGAGTTCTTAGTTGTAGTCCATGCTATTAATAAATTCAAACATTACATAACAAGGTATGAAGTATTTGTTCACACCGATCACTCTACCATTAATTAATTGATGACAAAAGCTACAATAGGAGGTAGAGTGGTTAGGTGGCTTCTATTATTGAAAGAATTTAATGTCACAATTATAGACAAAGCAGGAAAGGATAATGTCATTGCAGATAATTTATCGTATGCAAATATTCGATGATGATGAGTTAATTCCTGATAATTTCTTAGATGAACATTTGTTTGCTCTCTCTATTTTCACTCCTTAGTATGCTGATATTGTAAATTATTTAGTAACAAGAAAAATACCTCAAAATTTTACATCGGAGTACCCATTATATGTGGATTAATAGATTCTTGTTTAAATCTTGCCCTACCCAAGTAATTAGGATATATGTGCAATAAGAATATGTATATAACATCATTCGGGCAACACATGAATAACCTTGTAGAGGCTATTATGTCGCCCAAATAAAAACCAGTAAAATGCTTCAAATTGGTTACTTTTGTCCTACTATGAATAAATATGCCTATAAATTCATTGATAGATGTGATGCTTTTCAAAGGGCTAGTAAACCTACACCTTCAATGGAGATGCCTTTGGTTCCATAGATAATGTTTGAACCCTTTGAGAAATAGGGAATTTATTTTATTGGACCAATAGACCCTCCAAGTGCAAGAAATAAATACATACTTGTGTGTACATATTAAGTTACCAAGTGGGTTGAAGTAAAAGCCTTGCCACAAGCACAAGCTGAGCTTGTAGCTGATTTTCTTTATGAAAACATCATGCAACAAATTGGAGCACTTAGAGAACTAGTTTTGGATGATGGATCTTAATTTATCTCCAAAGTAATTGAAAATTTTGATGAAATATATCAAATAAAACATAGAAAAGATTCACCATATCACCCTCAAGCTAATGGATAAGTAGAAGGTACAAATAGATAACTTGAAAATATCATTATAAAAATTGTAGTTGTTAATAGGTTTGATTGGGCAGAAAGTAAAAGAAATTGTATGGTAATATAATACAACTTGGAAAATAACATAGTATTATCACCTTATGAAATGGTCTATTGCAAGCAAGCTATTATGCCTATTGAATTTGATATAGAAACTCTTCGCACAATAGTACAACTTGACATGAACTTGGATCAAGCACAAAAAGCTAGATTGGAAAAATTACATATTCTAGATGAAAGAAAATGAGGTATTACACAGGACTGAATTAACTCAACAACAAAGGAAAAATGATATGATAAACATATCGTACCATGAAAATTTCAACCAAGATATTGGGCCTTGTTATTTGACTCCCGCTACCAATATTTTCAAGGCAAGTTAAGGATAATATGGCTAGGACCCTATGATATTGAAGAAATATTTGGGAATGGTATAGTTAAACTTAAGCCTATAGATGATTCAACAAGAAGATTACTAGTAAATGGGCATAGGCTTAAACTCTACAAGAAGCCATTATCTAAATAAGAATTCATACACCATGTTAAGCAACAGGTTGATTTACAATGTATTTCTAAACCACAATCAACTATAATTGAATAACAACTTCTCTTTCTTCTTCATCATATATATATAAGAAGTATAATAAGAATAAATAGATACATATATTGTTTCTATATACCACTTGGTAGATGAAATAAGATTATCATAAAAAATTACTCTCTAAATATAGTTCTTTTGTTTTATGATGGAGTTCCAATATCTACAATGTTTTCATTATTCATAATTATTTAGTCTCAATATTATTTCAAAAAGCTCCAAAAGAGACACCTCTTCTAGTTAAATTAGCTTTAAAATGTGTAGGGAAACTACTTCCACATCTTGTATCACACTTTGTTTGCTAAATAAAATCTAGGTGTTTTCAATCACTCAGCCACCTCTAGTATTTTAACCAATCTCCATTGAAAGTCGAACAATACTTAAATGCCATAGGTTATTCTTGGTCAATCAAGTTTCCTCTTGTAATACGCACTTTATAACAAATAAAATCATTGTGAAGTATGGAAAGGCATAACTCATTAATTTATTGTTTCCATAAAGTGAACGGTTTACCCTGCTCATCCAATTATGTGCATGGTCCAAAAAGCTAAAGAATTGGCAAAAGGACAAGCTCCCCCTTCACCCTTGTAAAAAAAATCCTTTGCTTTTCCTAAAAACATGCAAGTATCCCAAAAATCAATAAAAAATTCCTTTCTCTTCCTCAAAATGAGCAAGTATCCCAAAAGCAATAAAAATCCCCTTGCTCTTCCTCAAAATGAGCAAGTATCCCAAATAAAAATAAATAAAATAAGAGGAAGGAGCTTGAATCCATAGAATTATTAAGTGTTTTGAAAACCATGGGGTGATCCTCATTACATCAATGGGCTGAATGAAACCCGCCTGGTAATAAGGTATCCTTACGCATGGTGCTAAGTCTATCAAATTAGTGACCTTATTTTGTATAGATCTATAAATGCTCACATATGAGCTAGCTTGTTGGAATAAGTTACCAATGGATTATTAGAACCTTAATCATAATGAGAAATAAACATTCACTGCACACACAGTTTTTCCTTGAGATACTTGAAACCACTAGGACAACCTTAGCATCGTATCGATTTGTGAGATGAATAGATGAATTTGTTTAAGATCACTAGGATGTTTGAGTCCTTGTAAAACAACTCTAGATAATTTATACCTAAGATAAACAAATTCACAAGAAATATTCCATTCCATACGACTATCATATTGCTACACATATATCATATTCTATTTCATCCTACAAAATGTGGCTCAAACTTCTAAAGCCTTAATATTCACTTGCATGGACAAAGCAATAAGGATAGGGTTACAATCCCCATCAAGACTTTTATAGAGTGGTTGGAAATCTATTTCCCCAAAGCTTTGTACCCCTATAAGAATATAAAATAGATACACATTCCTATAGAAAATAAAGGCCATCAAAACAATACCAAAATAACTATCCTATTTTTCTCTTCCAAAACAAAGTTTTGAAAGCACCTAATCCTTTGATGAAGATCTATTTTGCAAAAATATTGATGATTGATATAAGGTTAAAATTCATTATTTTTCTCTTGCATAGAACTCATTAATAAAACTATAAGAAGTAAAACAAGAAAATAACATCTCTAGAGCATTGGAAGGATTTGTTAATAAGACCATGGGATATTTTATTTAGAAGCCAAGGAGGTAGTTACATTTTGCATAATATCTTTGCAAGAAGGTTTACAAGCCTATTTGATGGCTTGACTTGCATAAATAATACATAAGTAAATCCCCCATATCCTTAATTAAATAAATAAAACCATATTAAAACTATTATATATATAAGATTTGCCATAATATAAACTTTTACAGAATAAAACCCTCTCTATCCTATTTTGGCTATATACCAAAAAATACAATTTAGAGGAGGAAAGTAAAAGATTCATTCAAAATTCATGATACAATTTGGGGAGATAAAAGAAAAAAATGAGGAATCAGATAAAGTATTCCTTTGAATCTATAATTAATTTTCCAAAGGTATATTTCGTAGGTATATTCTGTAGTTATTTTCTATAGATAGTTTTTGTAGACATTTTCTATAGACAATTTTTGTAGATAGTATTTATAGATAGTTTCTGTAGACATTTTTTGTAGATAGTTTTTTTAGGCAGTTTATGTAGACATTTTCTGTAGATATTTTTCATAGATAGTTTTTGTAGACATTTTCCATATATATTTTTTGTAGATATTTTCTATAGACACTTTCTATAGCATATTTTCGAAAATACACATTTCATAAAAAATTTCTAAGTATTAATGATCTCAGATTTGTGCAAGATAGATGACATATGTCAAAGCATAATCATACAAGGTAATTATAAATAATTATTTATTTTTACAAGAAATTTGGTATGAAAAGATAAATTTGCATGGATACTTAAAATATTTACTACAAAAATTATGGCGTAGATGTTTAAATTCAAACCTATGACTCATGGCACAAAAATAAAAATACATACTTAGCATTGAAAATAGTGTACAAAAAAATTGGACGATTAAGATTTGACTTCAGGAATCACGCGTAGAAGGTTCATATTAATGAGTCAAGCTCTCTAACCTTTGCACGAAGATGATTTAGAAATTACGACCCAGAGCATGAAGTGATGATGTGTACACTTATGATTGGTAAAAAATGTGTCGTGAACACATTGCAATTAATCGCCTTGGGAGAAAGGTAAATCACAAATCAAATACCACCAATTTATAGGGAATATTATGTGGACATTCATGACCAAGAGGCAAATTGTAAATAGGGTATTGTATGGTGATCATAAATTCTAAGTTTAAAATATGGCAAAAATGTTATGGAGAAGTCGACATTGGATTAAGAAGGTACATGTATTAAGGCATGGCAACAGACAATCAAATGAAGAAGGTACACATATTAAGACATGGTAATAGATGACCAGACGAAGAAGGTACACGTGTTAATGCATGGCAATAGATGTCGAACAAAGAGGATACACAGGTTAATTATGGAAATTCAAGGTACAATTCCAAAGAAATCGAGTTAGGGGTTTAAGTTTTATTAGTTGAATGTAATCTCCTTCGGCAACCAAACTCATAACACAAACATTAAATTTATAAACAAAATTATTGTTTAATTCTCATGCAAGGTGGTGGGAAAGCATCACGTTGGAATAAGGAAATGCAAGATAAGTTAACCACCTCACTTTCCAAGCATCGATTATTGACACTTTGCCATATGGATAAATGAGGGAATACACCACAAATAGTGATTCTAAACCATTTATTAGGGGAAATAGAGGGCCAAGTTCTAGTTCGATTGAAATCATTTGACCTATCAAAACTTCCCCTACAAGCTAGAAACTGGCCACCATGCATGAGGATATGGTGATTAGTGACACTTGACCAAACAAAGCAATAAGAAGGAGCATCGTGGATCGAAATTGTGAGTCTTCGATCAAGGAAGGATGAAAGGGCTAGGATTTATTCATTTTTCATTGCATAAGAAACCTAAACAAAAAAATTAACCCTAATTATCTTTCCATAGCACAAGCTCTGCAACTTCGACGGTGCAGTCGAGAGATAAAACCACTATGCGGTAGATGAAAATTATTGTGTGATGGACGAGGAATGAAGGAAGATTGCAGACAAAAGTCAAAAAAAATAAACAAAGTAGACGATGATAATAAAATAAAATTAAGACAGGTAACAAAGGTGGTGAAACCATTTTGAAATAAGGAATATTTTTTTATAGAGAAATTTTATAAAATTGAAATCTACAGAGTATATTTAAAAAAAATAAAAAATCCTTTTAATCCTTTCTATAACAAAATACATGAAAAATTCCTTTTAATTATGTAGAAAAAAATATATGTACATGATAATTTACTCAAATCTTGACGTTACATTTTTTTTGCATGGGTTGAAATAGATAGGAATTTATTTTATTTTATAACCCATAGGGTCAAAATATATAGGAGTTATTTTGTTTTATAACACCATGCATGTAATTGTTTTATCAAAATCATTTGTAGGTTTTTATCTCTCGACTAAAAGCAACTCTATGGCAAAATTTTAATCAAAGTTCAAAGTTTATTTCAAACCACCTTACCTTTCTATCTTCTAAAACCTATCTTGTCCACTATATTTATCACTATGCCTAAAACTACATTCCATAAATGAAGTGAACCCTCATCCATTAGTACCTAGAACCCTAGTGATGCTTTTAAAAAATTGTCTTAGGAAGTCCACTAGTGGGAAGCCCTAATAAAATTCCAAGGGCATGACCAGGGCGTGGCAAAATAGTTCATCATGATCTGTGATCCCATGACCATGGTAACCCATGTAGGTGAAATTAAAATTAAAGTCATCTCCATCCTAATATCCGAAGTCCTAAGTATCTTTTAAGTCGGCCAACGATACTATGTATACCTATAAAGGGGTGAACCATATGGTTGAAAAATTTGGAGAGAGGTGTACTATAACCCAATATTTATATCGGTGGATCAAACGCGTAGCTACTTCCTCACTTCCTATAAAATGGTAGGAGGTAACTACAATCTTAATGAATTTTTTTATGTTGGAAGGGAGATTGTCCAATTGTGGGGGTTATCACCTAAAGATGATGCTAAATTTAAAATAACCTAGGCATGAGGACTATGTAATTAACCTATCCTAATTTCTCTACCACTCTGTAAAAGCCACAATCACTCGTGTCCAACTTGTACAATCCTAGAAAACATACACTTAAGCTATTGTATCATTAATACCAAAAATAAAGCAATAAAACATATATAACAAAGAATTAAAAATAATGTGAAGCCTTCTTTTATTAAATCATGATGAATATCGGTTACAAGTAGGTCCCTCTAAGGGATACCAAAATCTTGATACAATGAATACAATGTTTTTAATACCCTAAACGGAGGTAGTGCAATCCACAGACTTTCTAGATTCGACACAAACTACTTAAGGGCTTATGGATACCTTCTTCTCACTTGCTTTGAGGAAATTGATTTGAAAGTGCCTTGAAGCTACCAAGAATCTATATCCTGCATGCAAGAAACAACAAAACACAATTAAGAGCATATGGGGCCTCTCATGATGAGGCTTTGACCAAGAAATTACAAGAAATATGGAAAATATGCAAAGAAAGCATAAAGAATTGTAAAGGTGCTTATACAATATCTAAATTATGATAAAGCATGCTTCAAAAACAATAAATCTAGTTAATCTAGTACATAATTTGCAATGAAAGCATGAAATAGATCTAATCTAAGAATATTAATGCAAACTAGTAAATATGATGAAATAAGGGCAAAGCTACCTCTAATCTCTCAAATTAACCGTACAAATGTGCAAATGAATGTTAATCTAAGCTAGATCTAACTAATTGCATGAATGAAATTGAAAACCTACGGCTAAAATGGAGGAAAAAGAGATTCAAACCCTAGCCATGAGTTTTAAACATAGTTGGCTTTGTTAGCCATGGCCGACAGCCACAATTGAGGGGAAATTCCTCTTTCTCTTGCAACCAAGGCTTGAAACTCCTAATTCCTTTGAGGAACTGATGATCAAGGATCACCTCATCATTCTGGAATAGGTTAGCAATGAATTTCACTTGAATTTGTAATGGAGGTAGTTCAATTGGCAAAGCTTTCTTCTAAAGCTCTTGAGATCCTCATTGCTTCAAATACAATCATGATTCTCCAAATGGATAGAATGTAGACACTCCTCAAGGGTTGTATGTGGCTCTCCAATTTGGTAGGGCTTCACTGCATTCACTTGAAATATCTTCTAGACTTTCTTCCCAATTTGGAAGGGGGTCATATAGCCTCCCCAATTCCTCATACTACCTTCCTTGAGAAGCCAAGATCAAGAACTAGGAGTTTGGAGAAGTTGAGAGGAAGAATCTAGAAGTTTATTTGCTTAAAACCATCCAAAATAAGTTGCCATGGCCGTTGCAACTGATTTTAGCTTGTCTCAAGAGTTCAAGATAGTCATAGAGCTAGTTGCAACTCCTAAGCACATCTAGAATCCTAGTTGTGGGTGTCATCCATGGATGAGACCTTAGCTACGGATGCCATCCACGGATAAGACTGAGTAGGTCAAATATGCCTAAATTGAGTGGTTAGAACCACTGCTTTGCCTTGGAAAAGTCCAAGATCATTCATATGGTCTGCAAGGATGCCCATATGAGTAGTATCATAAACATGACATATTTTAGGTGTCTATAAATAGCCCTTTTGGGATGCGTTGTGGGAAAACACAACGCTGAGAAAAAATAGACCACCTAAAGCCATGTTGTAGGTTGAATGATGATCATTGATATGATCAATATTAGATGCCCACTCCTGTAAAAGGATGTACATCTTAGAATCATTACTTCCAACAAGATGGAAGGCTTAATTTTGCAAAGCTTTTGCGTATTCGACAATTATTTGGTAGCGTGAGTGCTACAATTGTTCTGATAGGTGGAGAGCTTCAAGCTTAACCTTCATATTTGATTTTTTCCCCAACAAAGGGTAAGCTTATGATAGTTGTTGGCAATGATTCATAAGATGAATGTAATTTATATGATCGAGTGACCTTTTTTTTAATTTTATTATGATTGTTTATATTATTACTACTCCCTCAAGTGGCATGTCGATGAGGGAAGGACAATTAATAAAGTGACGAGATTTTTGAGTCTTGACCAAGATGAATAATTTGGGTGATTTTAGACTTTTATATTTTGTTATATGGCAAGGCCTAACTCAGTCATAATTTCAACCAATAATAGTAATTGAACATCTCTATACCATGGATCAGTCCAGCCGCAATGGCCTTCTTAGGAAATCAATATTATAGCAATTCAATTTAGGCTTGTGTTGAATCACTATTATCGATGATTTGCTGAAAATTTCATAAAAGAAATAAAATGAATACCTCATTCCCATGGGACAGTCCGACTACCATGGCCTTCTTCAGGATTGAGGTGAAGTAATTTCAAGTTGGCAATGAAAAATTTTATCCAAATGACCTTATGGTAATTTACTCATCTTGTCGTATTGTATGGAGTGCAAGTCACTACAACCGCAAAGTGTGTAGAATAAATAACTAAATACGAGGCACATTTGAATTTTGTTTTATGTATTTTTTTTGGTATTTTTTCAAATTTTGAGGTTTTTGGACCATTGAATATTTTTAATTTTACATTTTAAAGCTCCTCACAATGATCTTTTGAGAGTATTTATTGCTTCCTACTAGCCACGGTTTTCAGCCATAGCTAGTTTTTGCAATTTTCTTAGCCACATCCAACATTCTGTAGTCGATAAACCCTAATCTACACCTGTGGTTGCCAACTACGGCTAAGGGCTAATATAGAAATATAAAAGAAAAATTTGGCATTTTTATTTTTATTATTTCCAGTTTGCTAGTATGATAGTGAGAGCTATGAGAGGTGTGAGAAGACTTGTGATCCAGAGCGCTGCTGAAAACCCAAGCAAAAAAACATGGCTGACCAACTCGAGGCTTTGATGAGTGGTGGATCTAGTGCTTCTAAGGTAGCATCACAGTATCTTGTATTCAATTTACCGAACTTAAAAATAAACCACATTAAGTAATGGGAAAAATGAACTCACTAAACTGTTGGTAATGAACCTCACCCTAGTTAGGAGTAGATCTAGGCTAGATTAGTGGGTGGGTTTAATTTTTTGGGTTTCTTGGGGTGGGAATTGACCTCAAACGAGGTCATTCCCATAATTTGGGGCTATGTCTGAGTTCAAACATAAATGGTTAGAAATTTGACCATTGATGTTGGTCGCGGGTTACAACCGCGACTAAGCAACTTTAGAAATTTTTTGAATTTTTTATTGATTTTTTTGCTTTTTTTGGATTTTTCAATTGCAAACTTTCATTTTTTGCATGTTTTGGTGCATTTTGTATTTTTTTTGAACTTTTTGAAGTGTTTTTTGATTTGTTTGTACTTTTGAAGTTTATTTTTCATTGTTTTTAAGATTTTTATTATTTATGTTATTATTGTCTCTTAGACTTTGACTGCGAGGGTGCGAGAGTTCAATATACTCCTTAAGCTATTACCCCTACTCACCCAAGACTATTTATATTGGTTCAAGGTTGTGAGCCTTGGCTATGTTCTATGTCTACCATCTATCAGGGCTAACTAAGCCTATATGATTGCATTAGCCCAACATTGGGATGCGTGTACCAACACATTCCATATATTGATAGGGGATATGATAGTCACTTTGGAGGATGTGTACCACATATTTCATATCCCTATTGATGGAGAGGCCATCACTTCTTTTCCTATCGAGGTAAAGACTATAGTATTCCAGAGGATCTTTGGTGCCTAAAGCAATGAGGTGTTAGCAGATAAAGAGCATGGTGGGGTGTCGATTGAGCGCTGGTATAGGGTGTGGGTATTTACACGATGATAAATTGTCCTAATGCACATCATCGTGAATTTTGTGCTTACTAATACTTCTTGAGCAAGGTTCCCTTGGAACCTCTTGTCCAAAGTAAAGGACTTTTTGGCTAGCACCACGATGCAACCACTCATTCTATCATGGGGGAGTTATCTCCTCGTATAGTTGTACGATGAGCTCTACCACATAGTGGGGATGAGAAGAAGTGGAATACAACTTTTTGCTTCAAATATGGGCCTAATATCACATTAGCATAGAGTATATAATAGGACTATCTTGATAGATTGGTGTGATATCAGATGCATCATAGTGTTATGGAGCTTGTTGGCCTCGAGAGGCTGAGACTTACAGGAGAAGATCTTGTGTAGGGGACCTCTAGCACTACATGGATAGGCTCACAAGACTACATGCCAACTAGGTTATTTTGTGTCCTTATATATATTGCATAGCATGGAAGAAGGCAAATCGTTATATGAGGCATGCTAGATGCGATAGATGGGTCATTGGTTGCAAGCCTGGTGTATGAGAGTTCTTCCACTTCTTGTGCTTCTCCAAGTAGTTCAGGATATGCCAAGATATCCCAAAGGAGCCAATCCTATACCACTTCCTTAAGGTGGAGACTCAGCTAGCCTGGTCACAGGTGACCCCCTAGGATATGACGATGACACATTTCAAGATTTAGGGTTGGCAAACACTGGCACCACTCTAGATTATAATGATTGGTGGATGACTAGGCTATGGTAGGGTCATGGTCCTCTAGGGAGGTCTAGATATGGGGAGGCTAATGATATAGCTATGAAATGATATAAAGGGGCGACGAGTTCGCTAGAGGATAAAGGGGGAGTGACGCCAAGGCACTTTACTAGAGGAGGGGGCCCGAGATGAGGAGGATACTGATGATGAGGTATCACAACTTTAAGCATAGGTATATAGCCTATAGACATAGCTAAAAATGGCTTAGATGTAGATACTAGAGAGAGACACCTTCTTCATGACCCTACAGGCTCATATGGGTGCAATATAGACCCAACTCATAGTAGGAAAGACACAATGGTAGGGCTATGAGGAGGAGAGGAACACTCTTTAGACACAATTTGACTTGGTTATTATAGAGATTGAGAATATCACCACTCAATAGGATCTTCTCCAGGTACAGCTAGACCTTAGGACTGCAAAGTGAGATGTGCTCAAGGCAGTTAGTAGTGCCCCTTCTACCTCATAGGCTACAACAATTATTTCAGTAGCTCAAGGACCCATAAGGTTAGGTGGTAATGCAAAGATAAAATGCCTGTAAGGACTATTAGAGGATGCTACTACAAAGGAGGTCATATATGCTAGGTACATTGTGACTCTATAGGCACTAGTTAGGCTATTAGGTGACACTTCTAGAGAGCGGTCTATAGTAGGGGGTTCCCACTAGAGTAGGCAGAGCGAGTCTGGAAAGTCATCAGTGTAACCCAATCATAGGATAGGTGGTGGATCAGAGAGATCCACAGGTACTATCTCTAGATAAACTTGCATAGAGGGCAAATATGGTGGAGGTGATCCAGGTTGCACATGCCACTCATGATTTGACATTGTTGACTCTATCTCATTTTTTAAGTGTAAGGTCTAGCAACCTACACTATTGTAGCCAGTGGGTATTTTTGATGTACCCTAATGTATACATTCTGACACACTATATATATGAGATGACATTTGATTATGACTCATTATATGTGTTCACTTTTGTTGTTTTTATGTTGATGAGATGCACATGGATGCAATGTTTACATGATTTGATTATTGCTATATGATGTGATGTATGGATGACATGCACTATAGATGATGTATGTATGGTTTATATGCTATGATCTAGATGTGTAGATGTACTACTTATGTATGCATATATGGATGCAATATTTATTGTTAAATGCATGTTTAATTTTGATTTAATTATATGCATCTAATTTATGTGATATGATATGGTGAATGCAATGTATGTAATGCATTATTTACATGATGTAGTCTAGTGTACAAGAACCTGTAAGCTTTAATCACTTAAAACATAAGGAATGAATGCAATATTTTCTTAATAATGTAATGGAAAACACCACAAAATGTAAAGAAATCATGAATGTAAATTTTAAATCTTATCATAAGAATTAATCATTTGACACCCATACATGAGATGCAATATGATGTATTGTTTTCTTTCATGAGATTTTATAAGTTAAAATATATGCACAAAATAGTTAGTGGTCATTTAAATATCATTTCTGATATCCATGCACTACCTAACCTATGTTATGAAAACCCTTTAATAAACAAAACCTCATAAAAGGCATTTGATGATTGATTGATGAGATTTGTTGCTTTAAGATATCTTTGAGGTTTTCCATGAGACTCAAACACCCTAGTTGACTT
The DNA here is from genome assembly GCA_028583015.1 of Wollemia nobilis. Taxonomy (NCBI): domain Eukaryota; kingdom Viridiplantae; phylum Streptophyta; class Pinopsida; order Araucariales; family Araucariaceae; genus Wollemia; species Wollemia nobilis. The sequence goes on from JAQPPZ010017129.1 coordinate 2,180,009, forward strand.
ATCAAAATTTGTATAATCACTTGTTGTGGTTGATCCACAACACACCCCAAAATTGGGGACCCACCTTTTTGCAGGCTTGCAGAGAAGAATCTCGGTGACCCAGATGCTAAAATTGAAGAAAAGAAAAAAAAATGCCTAAGTGTTGAAAGGTGTCGCGAAATCGCGACTGGTTGCGCCATCGCTGCCGAAAACAGGAAAGTTGTCGCGAAATCGTGACATGTAGCTCCATCGCTGCCAAAGAGGAGAGACGTCGCGATTTCGTGACCGATTGCAGCAAAGGTGTACGGACGGAGAAAATGGTCGCGATTTCGCGACGGGTTTTGCCAAGGCGTACGGAAGATAAAAGCGGTAGCGATATCACGACGGTTTGTCGAGAGAGGGCAAGAGAATGATAATGGTCGCGATGTCGCGACGTAAAATTGCCAAGGAGGCCCGACGGAGAAACGGTAGCGATTTCGCTACGCCTTGCGGAAAGAAGACTCAAAGTTCAAAACGGTAGCGAATCGCTGCCATTTCTTGAAGACAAAGGCTCAAAGCCAAAAGGTAGCGAATCGCTGCAAAATTCTCAAAAGCCCGAAGTCCGAAGGTAGCGATATCGCTACAATTTTGGGGAAGAAGACTCAAGGTTCAAAGTGGTAGCGATATCGCTACCCTTCGAAGAAGAAGGCCCAAAGCTTTAAAAGAGTAGCGATATCGCTACGAGAAGCGGCCGGGAAGCATGTAGCGATATCGCGACATGTCGCGATTTCGCGACATGTCGCCATATCGCGGCTAAGAAGATGAACAGGCAGACTTGCAGTTTTGTCATTTTTTTTGCAAAAAGCGTTACACAGGACGCGAGAAAAGCAGGACACGTGGCGCACAGGTGTCAAACTTGCAGAGGCGTTACATGCGGAGATGAATTTCGAAGCGTTTTCAAATTTGAGCGTGAATCAAAGCGGGAAAAAGCAAGAATTTGAGGGGTCATGTGCGGGAAGGTGAAATGAAGCGACGAGAGAAGATCGAAGAGCCGCGTCAAACATTATAAGACCAGAATTGCAAATCGAAGAAGGGGTTGGAAATTGTCGAATACAGAGTTGCAAAGACAAGAGCTTCGTGCTATTATGGGCATGTACTTGGGCAATTTCCTTCTTTTTGTTCGAGAATTTTATACCTGGAACATTTTTGAATGTAATCGAAATATTCTTTAATACAAAATACAGAGAGTTGGCATCTTTTGGATGAGAAAGAAGGAGTTACTTCTGCATGCATGATTTAATGTCTATCTTTCCTTTCCAGATTTCTTAGGTTTCTAGGTGAAGTTTAATGCAAGATCTCTTGGTTGCTTCATGCGAATGCCTGAATCCGGAATTATAGTAGAAACCCTCGAGACCCGCACCTAGCCTATTTGGATTGTGTGAAAGTGCAGGTTCATTAGGTTAGGTTGTATGTAGAAAGCCTCAGTATCTTCGGTTTCATCAGATTAATGACAACTTTATGACTGTAATCTATTCTTATTGTTACTTTTGTTTACTTTTGTCTTTGCTTTTCAAACCCATATTTTATTTTCAGCAGTTTAATTACTGTGTTTGAATAAATCACTAAAAATCCATCAGAATTAAAGATTAAAACAGATTTTATTCATTTTAGAGTCCATTGCACTTTCAAAATTAAATAAACCACAGTGCCCCTTGTTAACATCCACTTGCAAACCCTAAGGTGTTCTTAGCATTTCATTTTAAACAGCATCCTTGATAATCAATAATTAGCATAATAAGAACCTTGGAGAAATCGTTTTTCTTTGCAAGCAGAGGATTTGGGACTCGGATCCTACGGGAGAGTGTGTTTTCACAATCGGGTTAAAACACCACTCAACAGATTGGCGCTAGAAGGAGGGCCGAATCGGTTTATCTATTTCAATTTTTATATCTGAATATTTTGTTTTTGATTTAATTCTGAAATTATTTACGGCTAAACTGCAACATTGTTTTTGTGTTTGTTGCAGGTTTTCTTCGAACTAGCCGAGGGTTTCCTCGAGCGAAGTTTGGACCCACCACGCCGTATTGCGACCGGGTCTCAAACAACCGGAGAAACCATTTTTCACGACCTTCCTTGGTACTCCCAAGGGTAAAGTCAAGCAAGTCATAAGCACTCCAGTAGCAAAAGGCCTATTTTCTCCAGGAACGTCGAGTGGACCTACGCCAGTAATATCCGTTGCCCCTAGTGTGCCTATAGTTTGTAATATTTCTTCTGCTATTGTAGGTCTGTCTACATCAATTCTGAGTCAAATGGCTCAAGCTCCAGCAACTCCTTGGTATGGAGCTAACAATACTCCTTTGAATATTGCTGGGGATATCCATGAAATCCCCAAGAACATTGAAATATTTCTGCCTAAATACAAGCCGGATGGCCTAAGAACGATGAGAAGAACATATCCAAGCCTATAGAGATGTTTTAATTAGGCTGCAAGTTCGGCATGAAGATGTAGCACTGCAGACTTTTCCCCATGAGCTTGGATCCAATAGCATATGAATGGTATATATGCTTGCCAACTGGTTCAATCACCTCTTGGACACAAATGGAAAATGCATTTGTCAATCAATTTAGGTCGCCCTTAGATCCCGCAACTATTTACAATCAGTTTATTACATGCAAACGGGGCCAAGGGGAACCAATCCGAATGTTTAATCAGAGATTCCAAAAGAACTATAACAGAGCAATTAGACATTTTGCCATCGATCCTGCGGTAGCTTTGCAGATATATTTTGGGGCATTGGACCCCATGACAGCCATGTTTGCAAGGCGTAATCCTCAGGTCACCACGCTGGCTTTGGCCTATAATGAAGCCATGACTATTGAGCAGCAATTGACACCGCAAGGCTACGGGTTTACCCAGATGCCTATGTTGGGACAGTGTGCTCCATATGGTCAAGTTCCCCAGGAAAATCAACTCATGGCACCACAAATGCCAAGTATGAACGCCTTCCCATATCAGCAGCCGTATCCACCAGCACCCGCATATGCACCCATTCCAATCCAACCAATCACAGCCATTCCACCTGTTCCTGCATTTTTGCAGAACAGTCAATCAACTACGCAGGAAACTAGTCAAGTCAATCCTCAAGCCATAGTTCCTGTTTCGAATCCAATCCCAATTCAAGGTATCAATCCATATGGGAATCCAATTCCTCAGAACCCCACCCAAATGTGGAATCAAGACCCCATCAATTATGCAAATCCAATGGGGGTTAACAACAATGTGGTTCCACCGAAGGATGTCTTTTCGGAAGTCGAAGAGCTCAAGAAACTAGTGCATAAACTAAGTAATGACAGGGTTCAACAGCAGAAGCATGAGTCCCGTGCCCCTCACCCAAGTCAGAATTTTAACAATAGAGGGAGGCACTGGAACACTAAGCCAAACAATGGGGGAGTTCTGGCTCCCATTGCTAATCAATTAGATGCTTATGCAGGCCCTAGCCAATCCAATTCTCTTTTGAATCTTTTAGATTTGGCATGGGAAAGAGGGTGCAGGTTACATAACACAAAAGAACACAATGAGAGGAATTGTCCTGAGATCGCTAGATACACTCATTGTCTTCAGGCACAAGTTGATGATTTGGAGCTGGTATCAAATGAGGATCCATCGTATCAGCAAGATGAAAATATTATGGTGATGGAAACAGTATATCACCAAGAGGGTGAGAGCGAGGAGGAAGAAGACGAAGTTTTGGAACAGGAGGTGCAAGCTTTTCGAGATTTCAGAAAGGGGACTCATGGGTACCATTTGAGGAGTAAGTCTAAAGCCCCTAAAACCTCATCAACACCTCCAAACAGTTCTATTCTTCCTCCAGATACAAAGGCAAGTAACAACCCTCCCCCTCCACTCAGAAGAGAAATGTCTAATGACGTCCGGAAGACAGTCAAATTTGAAAAACCAAATTATGACGTAGTGGAGGATATGAAGAAGTCCAAATCTAGCCTTTCATTCCTGGACGCAGCTAAATTGCCTGGTCAAAAGGAGGCGTTGATAAGAGCTTTGAACTCACCGATCCGATGTGGAAGGAAAAAAGAGCTGAATCCCATCCGATTTTGCGAAAGGAGAGAAGGGATGTCCCGCCATTCTTATTAACTATGAGAATTGCGGGTAAGAACTTGCATAAGCTGTTTGGTAGACACGGGAGCCACTAGCAACCTCATGCCTACGGAGATATGTCAAATGTTGGGTCTACAACCGGTTTCATCCAAATGCACGGTCTTGCAATTGGACCGTTCGGAGGTAAATGTAGTAGGGACCTTATATGATGTCAAGATTCAATTAAATTCTGAACCCCGGGGTCCGGCCAGGTTGTAGACATTTTGGTGGTTAACATCCCAAGTAGGTATGGAATGTTACTTGCGAGAGATTGGATGAAAACGCTGAATGGCTATTTTGCAACAGACTGCTCGCATATGTGGCTGCCATGGAAGGGCATTGCTAACCAAATCAGAGTGGAAAACGAACCGAGGCTTAAGGAGATTATAACGGATTTTAACAAGCCGAATGAGGTTCAGTTTTTTGAGCCAGACCTAGGGGTCTATGCTCTTGATGTTGAGAAAGCTAGCGATGAACTTAAAGAAGAAGTGTGTCATGGTGGTTCTTATGAGGAGAAGGATTACACGTGGTTTCTCAAGTTTGATGGATCAAAATCTAGACGGGGAGCGGGAGGCTGGAGTCGAGCTCATCTGGTCCGGGAGGTAAACCATTATTGGCTGCCTACGGACTGCAATTTCCTTGCACAAACAATGTGGCGAGAATACGAAGCATTGATCTACGGTTTACGTCTAGCATTGAGCAAACATGTTAAATGCTTGAAGGTTTTGGGAGATTCTGAGTTGGTTGTCAAGCAAATCAAAGGACAGTATACATGCCGCGACAAAAGGCTGAGCCTTTATAGGACTAGGGTTATGGACCTCATGGAGGAGTTTGATGCATTCAACATAGCCCTTATTTCTAGGAGAGGAAATCGAATAGCAGACTCTCTTGCAGTCGTCGCGGGCATGTTAAACCCGGTGGATATAAAAAGATGTAAAAAGTTTTCCATTGAGCTGGTTCCTTGTCCATCAATACATGATAATGTGAAGAATTTCCAGGTTTTTGAGTGTGACAGGCACATCTTCAAGTTTGTCACAAACTCGGGTATTTTTGAAAATCGGGTGATCGATGAGGAACAAAGGTGGCGGGATGAAACAGAAGAAAGTGAAGCTGCGTATCAATCCAACAAAATTCCTAAAGACGTGGTTTCATTAGAAAAGATGTTCGACAAGGAATGCAAGAACAAGAAAAGAAAAAGAGTCCCGCTCCCCAAAGATGCATGCGATTCAATTAATCTAGGGAGTGCGGACAATCCAAAGGAGGTGTACATAGCAAAGGCATGTACGAGAGGAAGAAAGGAGCAATATAATACTAGGCTTTGAAGCATTACATAGATTGTATTGCTTGGAACTACAATGAGCTGAAGACTTACAACCAGAACATTATCACGCATACCATCCCTTTGAAGCCAGACTCCAAGCCTTTTAGGCAAAGACAGCGAGTTGTTAACCCGCTATTGGAGCCTTTGATCGAAAAGGAGGTTAAAAGATTATTGGAAGCGAAAATCATTTTTCCTGTTAGGCACTCAACCTGGGTGGCCAACCTCGTTCCAGTAAGAAAAAAGAGTGGAGAGATTAGGCTGTGCATAGATTTTCGAAATCTTAATAAAGCCTCTCAAAAAGATAATTATCCATTACCATCAATCGATGAAATTCTGCAAATGGTAAATGGATCTGAAATGATGTCCTTTCTCGATGGATATTATGGGTACAACCAAGTTCTTATACATCCGGATGACAGGATGAAAACAGCCTTCACTACCAAGTGGGGGACATTTGCATATAAGAGAATGTCGTTCGGACTGTTAAACGCTGGTGCAACTTTTCAACGCGCCATGGATTACGCATTCAAAGGACTAATAGGCAAATGCATCATCGTGTATGTGGATGATATCCCAATTTTCTCGAAGAAGAGAGAAGATCATGTTAAAGATTTGAAGAAAGTGCTTCAAAGATGCAGAGAACATGGAATTTCCTTAAATCCCAAAAAGTGCATTTTCGGAGTAACGGAAGGGAAATTGTTGGGTCACATCATTTCAAAAGAGGGCATATCCATCGACCCAGAAAGGATACAAGCTATCCAAAACCTACCTCTCCCGAGCAGTAAAAAAGAACTGAGATCTTTCTTTGGGCAAGTCAATTTTGTGAGGAAGTTTATCTCTAGCTTTGCTGAGATAGCCAAACCTCTGAACCAGATGCTCAAGAAAGATGTGGATGTAAAATGGAACGAGGAAAGTAGAGTGGCTTTCCAGAATATCAAAGATGCCATTTCCAGAGCCCCTGTCCTTATAAGCCCAGATTACTCCAAGCCTTTTTATATTTACGCTTTTGCATCAGAACACTCCTTTGCGAGTGTCTTAACCCAAAAAGGTGAGGATAGTGCCGAAAAGCCCATTGCATTTTTAAGTGCCCCCTACGAAAGATGCTCAATTAAGGTATTCAATCCTTGATAAGCAAATGTACGCACTTTTTAAAACTGTGAAAAAATTTAGGCACTACATAGTGCACGGCAGAATTATCGCCATCGTGCCCGATTCTGCTGTCAAGACCATGTTTTTACAGAATGAACTAGGTGAGAAGAGAGGAAAATGGATTTCGACCATCCAAGAATTTGATCTCGAAATCCAACCAATGAAACTAGTTCGAGGACAAGGACTGGCAAAGGCGATCGCAGAAAATGATCCGCAAATAACAGGTCAATGCTCAAATACAGAATACATGGCTAAGGAGGACTGGTATGTTGATATTGTGCAATTTTTATTGAGTGGTAAGTATCCTTCTAATCTGAATTCAACACGAGAGGAGAGCTTTAAGGCTTAAATCTGTTAACTATCTAATAAAATCTAGTGTGCTTTACGGGAAGAATCATGAAGGCATCTACCTGAGGTGCTTGAACAAAGAAGAAGCTGCCGGGGTATTGCAAGAATTTCACGGGAAACATGGAACTGGTCATGGTGCAGCCAACGCTACAGCACATCAAATCCTGAGAGCAGGATATTACTGGCCACATATTTTCAAGGATGCGCATACCCATGTACGATCTTGTCACATCTGTCAAGTGGCTGCAAATAGAGAAAGAAATGCAGCCATGCCGTTGCAGCCTGTAGTCGAAATGAGACCGTTTGCGCAGTGGGGACTAGATTTTATTGGGGTTATTAACCCAAATTCTTTTGATTCTCACAAATTCATTTTGACGACTACGAGACTATTGTACAAGGTGGACGAGGCGATTCCTACTAAACATGCCACCACGGAGATGTTGTGATTAAATTCTTTGAGGATAAAATTATAACAAGATTTGGGATGCCGTGACAATGGTCAAGCTTTTATTTCTACACAATTTGCAGATTGGGCATATGATAACAAAGTGAGCTTAAAGTTTGCATCCAATTACTATCCTCAAGGAAATGGGTTGGCCGAGTCTTCAAATAAGAATTTGTTGAATACTATTAAGAAGTTGCTGGAAAAGAACCCTCGGGACTGGCACAGTCAACTAAAGTTTGCCCTTTGGGTAGATAGGACCAAAGTGAAAGAATCCATAGGGAATACTCCCTATCATTTGGTCTATGGGCAAGACCCGATATTTCCAGCAAATTTGAAGTTGCAGACCTTACATTTCATACAAGAGTACTTGGGGACAGATGATCAAGTTGAAGCCGAGGTTGAGCCAGTTGTTGCACCTTGATGAAAAGAGAGAAGAGGCCGTGAATCACATGAATAAACACCGGGAAGTAATCAAGAGATGGTTTGAGAGAAGGGCCAAAGTTAAATCATTCAGAATTTCAGATTTAGTATTACTATGGGACAAAAGACATGAGGAAAAAGGAAACCATCAAAAGTTTGATTGTCTTTGGTTAGGCCCATATCAGATTTTAGAGATTCTTGGGAAGAATACCTTCAGGCTAAAAACCTTAGAAGGGAAATATTTCATGCTGCCGGTTAATGGGCAGATTTTAAAACATTATTTTAGCCCTTAGGTTGTGGGACTTTCATATCATTCTTTGATTTTGGTGGGATTTTCAGATCTTGTTTCATTGTTTAGGATTTTCAGATTTTGTTTGATTTAGGATTGTTAGCTTAGCTAGGATTTTGGTTGTGGATTTGATTTCAATTGTCATGTTGTTAATTTTGATAAAAAAAAAAAACAAAACAAAACAAAAAGAAATAAATTGAGATGCCAACTTATGCTTAAGGTTAGGAGAATATGAAATATTGGAATTATCTTGTAAAGGCTCCACCAATAACATAAAACATTTTAAGTTATATTGTTTGATTTTGTGATACATGAAAGAATCGGTTTTGCATGACATATCATTTCATTTGCAAAGATAAGGCATTCATATTCCATCTCACCTCACATACATTTCATTTTAGTTACATATGCATCTTATGTACAAGCCATGAAAGTACGTCAAATTCTCTTAGGGTTATGTTATAACATAAATGTAAGTGAATCCTAAGGTTGGAATCTGAGTCTTGAGGTATCTAGAACCAAGCACGTCTCATAAATTAAAAAGGATCTTGAGCAAAATGATCAAAACCTAGCTTGGAGGAAAAGGTTGAGCGAAAGTGGTTTTCATGTCTATCCTATTATGCAACATGATCCTAAAAACAGTGGTTTTGACCACTTCCATAGAACTTAAAGCCCACATGGAGTAGTAAGGATAGGGTGTAAATTCTCATCTCGGTTGGTTGAGAATCTGATTCCCCAAAGCTCCTATGTTTTCATTTCATAATTAGTCTTGGATTGTAAGGATCGTACTATTTGTCCTCTGCAAAGGATGGGTAGTCATCCCCAAGGTCTAAGTAATAAAATTAATATTTTCCATTCTCATCAGTCTTGGATTGTAAGGATCGTACTATTTGTCCTCTGCAAAGGATGGGTAGTCATCCCCAAGGTTTAAGCAACAGAATTAATGATTTATATCTAAGGTTTGGATTGTAAGGATCGTACTACTTGTCCCTAACCAGGATGGGTAGTCGTCCCCAAGGTCCAAGAAGTAAAAAGTAAATAAATTTTTCCCATCTCATCTTTATTTTGGATTGTAAGGATCGTACTACTTGTCCTCTGCAAGGGATGGGTAGTCATCCCCAAGGTCCAAAGAAATGGAGATAAGTTTTGGATTGTGGGGTTAGATATGCCCATGCATGGCATCATGTCTTGCCTAAAAAACAAGACCAGCTTGATTGTCTAGAGGGTTAGACTAGCATGACCATTTCTTCCATAAGCTGGTTTAATTATTTTGCTTAAAGTGAGGTAATGAACTCTAAATCGAGAATAGTAAGGATAAGGTTAAACTCTCATCTCGGTTGGTTGGGAGTCTGATTCCCCAAAGTTCTGATTTCACATTCACTTGCACATGGGTTCTAGATAGTAGGGACTCATAACCAACTTTGGGATACAATAAGGTAATGAATCAGTGGATCCTAAGAGGGTTTGGCAATCTTGAATGCTTGTACATTATGATATAAGAATGACCATGCATCTTATGAAGGCAAGGCCTTCTAGCACGTCCATTAGGGTCACAAATCATTCACCATCCCACATATGCACTCATACAAAACTGATGATGGAGTGTGGATCAAATTCAAATGATAGGGAAGGAATTCATTGCACACACTGAGCTAATACTTGAGGATTCTAATGATTCATGTACTTCTGATCTTTGGGCATTTGTTATTTTGCTTATGTGCTAACATGTATTTGCGAGTTTGTGATATGTTTCAGGTTGGGTTCTTACTAAAATGCTCAAGAGCATTTGACAGCGGAGTCGCCATTTGTTGTGGTTGATCCACAACACACCCCAAAATTGGGGACCCACCTTTTTGCAGGCTTGCAGAGAAGAATCTCGGTGACCCAGATGCTAAAATTGAAGAAAAGAAAAAAAATGCCTAAGTGTTGAAAGGTGTCGCGAAATCGCGACTGGTTGCGCCATCGCTGCCAAAAATAGGAAAGTTGTCACGAAATCGTGACATGTAGCTCCATCGCTGCCAAAGAGGAGAGACGTCGCGATTTCGCGACCGATTGCAGCAAAGGTGTACGGACGGAGAAAATGGTCGCGATTTCGCGACGTGTTTTGGGGAGGCGTACGGAAAGAAAAAGCGGTAGCGATATCGCGACGGTTTGTCGAGAGAGGGCAAGAGAATGATAATGGTCGCGATGTCGCGACGTAAAATTGCCAAGGAGGCCCGACGGAGAAACGGTAGCGATTTCGCTACGCCTTGCGGAAAGAAGACTCAAAGTTCAAAACGGTAGCGATATCGCTACATTTCTTGAAGACAAAGGCTCAAAGCCAAAAGGTAGCGAATCGCTGCAAAATTCTCCAAAGAGCCCGACGAAGTCCGAAGGTAGCGATATCGCTACAATTTTCGGGGAAGAAGACTCAAGGTTCAAAGTGGTAGCGATATCGCTACCCTTCGAAGAAGAAGGCCCAAAATCTTTAAAAGAGTAGCGATATCGCTACGAGAAGCGACAGGGAAGCATGTAGCGATATCGCGACATGTCGCGATTTTGCGACATGTCGCCGCTAAGAAGATGAACGGGCAGACTTGCAGTTTTGTCATTTTTTTTGCAGTAAGCGTTACACAGGACGCAGGAAAGACAGGACACGTGGCGCACGGGTGTCAAACTTGCGAGAGGCGTTACATGCGAGAGATGAATTTCGAAGCGTTTTCAAATTTGAGCGTGAATCAAAGCGGGAAAAAGCGGGAATTTGAGGGGTCATGTGCGGGAAGGTGAAATGAAGCGACAGAGAAGATCGAAGAGCCGCGTCAAACATTATAAGACCAGAATTGCAAATCGAAGAAGGGGTTGGAAATTGCCGAATACAGAGTTGCAGAGACAAGAGCTTCGTGCTATTCTGGGCCTGTACTTGGGCAATTTCCTTCTTTTTGTTCGGGAATTTTATACCTGGAACATTTTTGAATGTAATCGAAATATTCTTTAATACAAAATACAGAGAGTTGGCATCTTTTGGATGAGAAAGAAGGAGTTACTTCTGCATGCATGATTTAATGTCTATCTTTCCTTTCCAGATTTCTTAGGTTTCTAGGTGAAGTTTAATGCAAGATCTCTTGGTTGCTTCATGCGAATGCCTGAATCTGGAATTATAGTAGAAACCCTCGAGACCCGCACCTAGCCTATTTGGATTGTGTGAAAGTGCAGGTTCATTAGGTTAGGTTGTATGTAGAAAGCCTCAGTATCTTCGGTTTCATCAGATTAATGACAGCTTTCTGATTGTAATCTATTCTTATTGTTACTTTTGTTTACTTTTGTCTTTGCTTTTCAAACCCATATTTTATTTTCAGCAGTTTAATTACTGTGTTTGAATAAATCACTAAAAATCCATCAGAATTAAAGATTAAAACAGATTTTATTCATTTTAGAGTCCATTGCACTTTCAGAATTAAATAAACCACAGTGCCCCTTGTTAACATCCACTTGCAAACCCTAAGGTGTTCTTAGCATTTCATTTTAAACAGCATCCTTGATAATCAATAATTAGCATAATAAGAACCTTGGAGAAATCGTTTTTCTTTGCAAGCAGAGGATTTGGGACTCGGATCCTACGGGAGAGTGTGTTTTCACAATCGGGTTAAAACACCACTCAACATAACTATATAGAACTCTTGCAAGACAAAATTTTTTGTAATGTAGACCAAGATATTCATTATCCCTATGTTTGTAAATGAATATATTAGATGAGACTTAATACTACCTCATTTCTATATGGGATTCATTCAGCCCATTGTTGTAATGAGGGTCACCAAATGTTCATCATGATCCCAGGTTTTGACACAATTGGACTAAACCAATAGGTAATACAAGCCACCTAAAGCTAGCTCATTTGTAAATTTCTTAGACCTACCCCAATGTCAGGTAGGATTTATTCAGCCCATTGCTGTATTGGGGATCACTCTACAGTTTTAAGCTCTTCACCCCCTTATTTTATTTTGATTTATTGGGATACTTGCTCATATATAGTGATGAAAATCACTATTTATTTTGTATTTTTGTTTACTTTTATTTTGAGAAGGGATTTGCCTTGATTTTTGTATTTTTCTTATTTTGATGTAAGCAAGGGATTTCTTGGGTAGGGGGGAGCTTGTCCTTTTTTCAATGATCAACACTCTAGACCATGCGCATCACAAAATGAGCAAGTAAAACCTTTTTCTTAAGGTGACTAGGACCACTTTTTAGTGTTCATATTTCCTTGTCTTAATTAGGATTGTTAATGTGTTTGATTAGTGATGGGATTTTGAAATATGCTAGGTGCTATCAAAACTAGACCTCATCTCCAAAAGCAAAGCAAGCTTTCTACAAAATCTGAGATCACTAGGTATGGGTGAATGACCAGAAAACCCTAGTATATTCCTTATAGCAACAGGGGGGTTGTGTTGAAAAACATAATTACTCACAAGGGTGATGGATGAATGATGATTTTGAAATATGCATGATTGGCATACAAACGTGGTGTCGTTTGTAAGACGAATGATGATTTTTAAAGATGCATGATTGACAAGTGCAATGGATACAACCTATCCTAATGCAAGTGCAATGGATGGACATGCCTAATGCAATGCAATTAGATGAATTCATATGCAAAATAAAAATGCATAATGCAAATGTTTTTTTTTGCATTTGTGATGTTTTGCAATGTTTTTGAAATTTTGATTATTTTGGATGTTTTTGAATTTCTAACATTTTTCAATTGCTTTTGAAATTTTGATTTATTTGGATGTTTTGAATTTTTAAATTTTATGTGTGGAATGCCTTAAGATGAAGAATTTTGAGAGGTTCAAGCTCTTCAACACCTTCAAGCGATATTAGACGATATGTTCCAGGTCCAATATTCTTTGAGATGATGTAAGGACCTAACCAGTTGGCTGCAAATTTATCTTGTAAGTGCAATGGAAGGTTTGAATTATGTTGGTTTTCTTTAAGTACAAGATCACCAAATTTAAAGTCTCTCAGATGGAATTTATTGTTATAAGCTTGTTTTAGGCATTCCTAATAAACTTAGAGATGCTTAAGGGCATTCATGCGAAGTTCATCAAGAAACATCAATTGGTCGAGGTAAGCCTTTTACGCAGTGTCATCATTGATGAACTCTTTCAATGCGATGCACAACATTGGAATTTTCAACTCTAAGGTCATAATGGCCTCAGTGCCATACACTAGTGAAAATGGTGTTGCCCCAGTGGGCATCTGTATACTAGTCCTATAAGCCCATAATGCAAGGGGTAACTGGATATGCCAATATTTGTGGTTCTCTTCAAAAATATTTTTCAAGATTGCTACCACTATCTTATTAGAAGTCTCAGCTTACCCATTTTATTATGAATAGTATGGATTCACAAAACTGTATTGTATATTATACTTGGATGTCAAAGCCCTTATAGTTTTATTCTTGAATGATGTTCCATTATCCGATATGATCTTGGATTGTATCCCAAAATTACATATGATATTGTGAAGTATGAACTCCACAATATGTGGTCCTATTATCATTGTCAAAGGGATTGCTTCTACCCATTTTGTAAAGTACTCAGTAGCTATTATAATGAATGTATGTCAACCCGATGATGGGGGAGAGATCTTACCAATTAGATCCAAACTCCATTGAGAAAATGGCCAAGCCACCTGAATGGGATGTAAGGCCTATGATGGCAAGTGCATAAGATTAGCATGATACTGATATTTGATGCATTTCTAGAGATATGCAGTGCAATCCTTCTCCATAGTGGGTCAATAATAATCCATTTGAAGGATGTGCTTGATGATGGCCATGTTGTTGAAATGACCATTACATGTACCATCATGAGCTTGTGAGATTTCCCAAGATGATTCTTGGGGCTCAAGACAATGAAGGAGAACTCCATAGTAGCTTCAACAGTACAATATGTCTCCTAGTAAGACATACTTTATCACTTTCTTATTGAATGCTCAATTTGTGGCATGCGATAATCCTTGTGGGATTACACCAAGCTTAAGGAAATCATGTATTTATGGCATCCAATCCTAATAGGCAATAAATTCAACTGACTAAATGACATGTTCCCCTTGCAATTTGACTTGTACAAAATTCAAATGGGAAACTACCTTATGGAGAATAGTAGTACCATTCTCTACAGGACCTTATGAAAGCAAAGATCCCCAAGGTACCTTTTTTAGAAATTCTATGGCTTTGTAGAACCATTCATGGGTTGGTTCTATTTGAATCATGTAGAATGATTCTTTATTGTCAAAAGCCTCATGCTGCATCATGGATTGTGATAGTGTTTTCACTTGAATGGTAGTGAAGTCAACAAACAGACTCTGAGGGATTAAGGATCCCAAATATTCCATGGTGTCTACAAATATGTTGGACATTTGAGGAATTTCCTTAATGTCATACCATTCTAGATGGGCTAGATATGTATCTACAAGATATTTATATACCTTGAAAATGGGACATCTACACTGATAGATTGCCTTAACCAAAATAACTATGAGCAAGGAGTTGCCAAAGTTATTTAGCTTTTTGATCTTCATGGTGACCGTTGTTTGGAGACCCAATATTAGGGCCTCGTATTCAACATTATTATTGGTACAAGGAAAATTGAGCTTAAAAAACAAGGGCATTGGAGCACCTTATGACATGGAGAACACAATTCCTGCACCACCCCCTTGCTTGTATTTGGACCCATCAAAGAACAGAGACATATCTTCCTAATTATCTGGTTCTTCAGGTTTTGGCAACTTCGATAATGAAAATACTGCATCATCAGGAAGATCTATGATAAGAGGTCTATGATCCTAAAGAGGAGCCTCTTCCAGTTGATCTACTATGACTTGTCCCTTGATAGACTTTTGACTAATGAATTCTAGGCCAAATTCGATCAATAGCATGATCCACTTTGTAGTATGCATATTATGATGTCTTACTTATTATGTACTGCAAAGGATTTTGTTTTGATACCACATATATCATATGGATTAAAATGTAATGGTGCAACTTCTTCATCACAAATACCACTGCTAAGCATAGCTTTTCCACATATGTGTATCACATCTCGTAGCTAAATAGATTTTGACTGATGTAATATATTACTTATTCTTTGCCTTACACATTATTTTGGGACAACATGGTTCCCAATGCAAAGTTAGTGGCAAATATATATAATAGGAATGGCACCTCTAGTTGAAGTGGAGCTAAAACTGGAGGTTTTTATAGGTAGTGCTTGATCTCAGCAAAGGCCTCTTGACAGTCCTTGTCCCATTCGAATGGAACTCCCTTGTGTAGTAGTCAATTCATGGATCGACACTTATCCGATAATTGTGTGATGAATACCTTTATGGATGCTAATTTGACTTGTAGGCTTCTCAATTCCTTGATAATAGTGGGAGGATGCATTTATAAAATGTCCTTGACCTTTGATGGGTCAACCTCGATTCCTCATTTAGAAATGATGAATCCCAATATTTTACCTGATGTTACACCAAATATGTATTGCTTTGGATTCAACCTGATGTTATGCTCTATCAGGCTATCAAAGACTTTTTTGAGAACCTCAGCATGCTCTAAATGTAGTAATGACTTCACCAATAAGTCATTGATATAATCCTCTAGGATCTTATGCATGTAGTCATGAAATATATATGTCATGGCCCATTGGTATGTGGCACCAGCATTTTAAGACCGAATGGCATAACTTTATAGCAAAATGTCCCCCATGGCATTGTGAACGCAGTTTTATGCTGGTTTTCAAGATTAATCCAAATTTAATTATAACCAAAAAAATTATCCATTAGGGAGAGCACCTTGTGACTTGCAGTTGTGTCTACCAGAGCATCTATATTAGGCAATGAGAATGAATCCTTTGGTGTTGCCTTATTGAGGTCTCTAAAATCTGTATAGATACAGATCCTTCCATCAGGTTTTCCTACAGGTACCATATTTTATACCCATTTTATATAGTCAATGGAGATGATGAACTCTACATCCAATAGTTTTTACAACTCATATTTAACCATCAAAGTGACAGTTGGATGCATTTTCCTGAGTTTTTGCTTCACAATTTTCTTGTTGGGGTCAAACGAAATGTTATGAGTAACAAATTTTGGACCTAATCCTAGCATATCCTTGTATGTTCAAGAAAGGAGATTAGGTTTCTCTTTAAATAGATAAATGAGGATGGTGCATTCCTCAAGAGATAGGCTATATTAAAATTCAACCTTCTTTGGATTCATGGGATCCTCGTTGATATCTACTTTGAAGTTTCCTCTATTGACATATATGACCCCTCCTCAAGATGGTGAGGCATAGGGATCAAGTGGATGTTATATTCTAGGTTTATAGGTTCCACATTGGAATTATCCTCAGCATGATAAACATCATATTCATAGCCTGGTGCAAAATGGAACGGTTGTAAAATTTCATCGTTAAGGAAGAAATCTCCAGGATCTAGAGGTGAATCAATGCGATACCAATAAATAACATCTAGATTAAGATAGAGTGGTTTGGAAATATTGGTTGGATTGCGGAGTGGAGTGGTTAAATCAATGGAGACCATGTTGATGGAATGGATTAAGTCTCCAGGACCACATGACATAGACTCTATACTTCCATATTATTCCCCACACTCTAGATGTAGCTCAAGAGATATAGGGATAACTGGATCCTATATAGGAATAGGTGGTATGATTGGATCATCTAGTTTAAACTCTTACCTTTTAGTTGAAGGCTTCGAGAGACCATGTGATAGATTTCGCTCAAGTTCACTAGTCGAATTGGGATTAGAGGTCCTGATAAGATTGTATGGTACACTTCTTCCTTGTCTACTTGGGGTAACAGATGATGTAAATGTTGATGGCCTAAGTAGACCAACTCAATCTCATCTTCGTATTTCTCATATTTTGAGAAATGCTCATCATCCTCTTTGCTAGAATTGGATTCTAGTCCACCACTTTCAGGGATGGATTCTAAATCTCCTTCCTCAGAGGAGACCTCTAATTTGGGCTCTACTATTGTACTAGTATTTTGGGTTTTAATTCTAGTGTTATCGATATATATGGTTCATGATGAGCCAATCAATTTTTAGCATACCATCTGAACTAGCCTCCACCAAGATGTTGTCATGATATATAAAAGGTGGTTCAATGACAACTATAGTCATCGGCTAATCACTCCTTCATGGATGTGAAGGGTTAGGATGGTAGGGGTTCCAATCGACATCATATACCCCCATTCTAAGGTTCAGGTGATCTAATGATGTAGCTTGAAGCTCATCCTAACCTCTTATGTCATAGCCCAACCCGAACTGATCAGTTGGAAATTGATATCGTGGTTCATATGGAGTTTAGTGACCTTGTTTGAATAGACCTAGACTATAACCATGCCAATGGTAATGCTCAAAATATCGAAGGATGAACTATGGGTTAGATAGATAATGAACATTCACTATGAATGGTTCATCATCATCTTCGTCTATAGGTGTATGATTTGCAAGTTGATCTAGGCCTCCATAGATGAAGTTTGTTTGATTGGGTGGCACCCCCAATGGTACCATCATCCCCACAGGAAGGTTTGGGACTCTTGGTCATCCCATGTTTTGTGTAGACTTGATGATTAGAGTGAAAGTTACATTCTACACAAGATATTCACCTAGTCCTATGTTGTCTAAGTGAACAATCACCTACAGTGCATATGACTCTGCTAAAGATGCAGGTGAGGCAAGTTGAGGTACCTCCTTGACTTCTTTTTGTGAGTCTCCCTCGTCCATAGGTTTTGAGACCTCGATAGTAGCTACATTGGGGATTTATTTTGGCTCTTTTTCACCCAATACTACCTTTAGCTTCTAATAATTCTTAAGCATCATCAATATTTGTGGGTTTTGTAGAAGTAGATATTGTATGTGCATATGGTTGTGATGTCGATATTGAAGGACTGGTGCACACTTCCTTTGATTTACCTGCTATATATCATACAGGCGATGTGGGTCTTACATCCAAATGTATTTATGGAAGGATAAAATCTCCTGGTAAATCTACTTGGTTTACATACTTGAAGGTCTCCTCATTCAAAGGAACCACATGCACTTGACCCTCATGTACATATTTGATGCACTGATGTAATATCGAGGGTACACACTGCATATCTCTTATCCAAGTCCTGCCTAAGAGAATTTTGTATTGCATCACACCTTCAAGTACATGAAACATCACCGAGATGGTCTTCAATACCACCTACATAGGTATAATTATAGTACCCACTATCGAGCATAATGTATCATTGAATGCACATAGTGTGAAAGACAAAGGTACAATATACGATTTAGGCAATTTTAAATGTACCAAGGCCTTAGTATTTATAATGTTGATCGAATATCCTGTGTCGATCAACACCTACTTGAAGGGTGTATGGTTTACACACACAATAATGTGAAGTGATGGGTGATGAGCACCTGATATGCTCATATTTTTGTATATGTACTAACGGTTTTTGTGTGGCACTATATAAGGAGTTGTGTATTTTTATGAAATATTATGTATGTATTTAATGAATTCAATTTTATAATCTAATCCAAGTTTGAAGTGTGTTTTGTGTAGTTATTTCCCAAATTTTTTTATCTTTTACTCAGTCGAGGTCCTACATGGACCTGGCATGGTTTCGTTCAAACAGACGAAGGCATACGAAGGTAAGCACCTTACTAAATTAGGTGCCTTACTGAAGTAGGCACCTTACTCATGTAGGTGCCTTACTGAAGGAGGCACCTTACTGAAGTGGGCACCTTACAGAAGTAGATACTTTATTGAAGTAGGCACCTTACTAAAGTAGGCACCTTACTCAAGTAGGCACCTTACCGAGTTAGGCACCCTACTTGAACGAATACCCAGATTATGCATGTTGACCAAAGACTGGAGGGGGACCTTGTTGACCACCATTCCATGTCATCTATGGGAAACCACTAATGCATTATTTATACCAACTAGAGTAGGTGAATGTGTAACCATTTGCAAAGTAGAACCATATGAAATAGAAATCACCTGATTACAAGTAAACGACGAGGAAGCTGATCATCGTGCATCGGCTACAATAGCTGAACTATCCCATTTTAGACTGTAACTAGGATGCCTGTTGTAATAGAACTGGCGTAGGAATTTTTGTGTGTAGTATATAAACACATAGAATTCCTTGTAGCAGGGAGAAGCATTATTTTATAATATTATCGCATATAATCTTTCTGCACTAATTAATAAAGCTTGAGTGTTTTCTTATTTGCATACTATTTCATGATTTGCTAGGCAGAATCTACTAGAGCTCGAGCCCACTCCAAGCCAGTATTATTCATCTTTTCTTAGTTAGTCTTTTCATATATTTAATTATGTATGGTAGTATTTCTTGAGTTCCTATATTAAATTTAATTATTCTATAGTTGTATTCTTTTTATGGTAGACGTATTACTGCTTTCAGTGTGGTGTGTTTACATTTATGCATTTCATTTGTATGTAAGTTTTCTTGGTGTGGATAATTCAACTGATATTTCATGAACAACCACCATGGTATTTAGTGGATTCATATCTAAGGTGGTAGTGTGGGTAGTTTCATTCATGGCACTTCTAAAGTCTACATGCTCCTGGGTTGATAATTTAAATGTGAGTGTTGTGATAATAATAGGAGAAAATTAACCAGTGTTTTGCACCCAATATTTTGGCATCATTGCCAAGGAAGCACCACTAGTATACTAATTATACTACACCTAAAAACCTTTTGCCTAACCTTGTATGAATCCTCCAAGAAGAAGAGGACTCTACGGTCATTTTATAAGACAAAACCGGTCATAAAAATTTGAGTCAATCAATGACCTAGAATTTGAGCTAGATTCTCTCGACTCATCACCAACAGTCCACTGGAGTAAGAATCATCACTTTGTATAGAGTGCCTCCTCGTATCATAGACCTAGGAAAGAACAAATTATTCTTAACCCACTATTCAAAAGAACACCCTCAAAGGAATCCCTATTGTGGATAGCCATAGAGGAACAGACTGCTACACCAACCGACTTAGAGGCTCTAATACAAATATTATTGAGCAAACGAAAGGCATAGAAGTTGCAGAAGAGACCATATTTCCTAAAAAAATGGCTGAAGAAGTCTCATATGGATTTAGCTTCCCAATAGAAGAAGGAGTAGGGGAAAACAAAATGAAAAACATCTCCCCTGCCCATATTCCCACCTTCTAGGGATATCCAACCGAAGACCTTGACCTATTTTTATTTAATTTTGATGTGTTGTGTAGGTCTATTGACTACAAGTCAGATGCTCAGAAGCTAAAGCTCTTCCCATAAACATTGGATGACTCAGCTCTACGATGGTTTATCATGTTGGGGAACAAACAAATCACCACATGGGAAGAGATGAGGAAGCTCTTTCTAGAGTAGTACCAAGACTTCGACAGAGCATGAGATTCCAAGGAGGAAGTCCTCAACATGACACAGGAGGACAAATCTTTGGAGGAATACTGGGAGAGGTTCAATTTCAACCTATAGCGATCTCCTCACACAAAGCTAGGAGATAAATCTCTCAAGAGCATCGTTCTGATAGGACTGAACAATGAGTCATTGGAAGAACTAAACATGATCTCGAGAGGATACATTTAACAGCATGCCATGGAAGATATCTAAAATTTATGTCAAAATTACTCATGAAGAAGAGGTAAAACAACTCCTTGGACTATGAAGGAAACTACATCAGTCACAAAAATGGAGATAGGCAACATGTTGGAGGATTTGAAGAGCGAAATGCTATCTTCTTTAGCATTGTAGTTAGATACGCTCTTGCTGGAGAAGAAACATGAGAATGATGTAGTGTTGACCTATTTTTGTACAAAATGTAGAGGAAAGCATGCCAGGAATGCATGCCCATTAAACAAGGTTAGAGTATGTGCAGTTTGCCAGTAGAACCACAAAACTCAACTGTGCTCGTAGTTGCCCAGTTCCAAGGAGGAGGTTGACGTAACTAAATTCTATTTCATGGGAAATTGAAGAAATTGGTAGCAAACCCCTATGGGGAATATGCCCATGAGAATTTTGCCTTATGGAGGAGGATCATATATGCCACAAGGAAATCTGCCACCACCCAATATGGGATGGTGGGGACAACCACCTTGGATGAACATACCTCCAAGGACTGCATTCCCCAAAAAACAACCATGGATGCCATATTATCACCATGGGAAGTAATGGAGGAACCACATTTTGTGGAACTCCACCCCATAAAATATAGCATAAGTTCCACCTAAGCAAGGCTTACCAGCCCTACCTACGGTGAGACCTATACAATTACTAGCACATCTGACGATGAACCCAAACAATACGGTAAACTAGCCAGTATACCAGGTAGAAGGAGAGATGTATCTGATGTATAATGTTAGTTGTAATCCTATTCAACTTAGATCAGGCAAGCAACTAGGAGTAGAGGTGCATACCCTAGTAGAAGAGGAGGAAAACGTAGGATATTCCCCTATGATAGAAGAGGTGGAAGAAGAGAAATTTGTTGAGAAAATAGAGGCTCCATTTCCAAAATGGTTGCAGGAATAGAGGAATCCAATGCAGCTAGAATTTGATGTCCTCTCGAGCTTGAGGAACCTAAAAGTCACTAGTCCATTGTTTCAAGCCATCCGAGACGTGCCCATATATACCAAGGCAATAAAGGAGTTATGTATGAGAAAACCAAGATGCAAGGTGGCACAAACCATTAGTGTCAAAGGGAAATTGGTTGATTTGATGATGGGGAATGCATATCATCCCAAATATGCAGACACAGGTAGCCCGATATTGATGGTGAAAATAGGAGGATATTCATCGACGAACACCTTGGTTGACCTAGGAAAAACCATCAAAGTGATGTCATAGGAGACCATACAAAAGCTAAAACTTACAAACCTAAAACCCATAAAAATAGTGTTGCAGTTGGCAGATCAATCAACCATGGCACCGAAGGGGATGCTTGAAGACATAATCATAACGGTCGAAACATGGGAATACCCGACGAAATTTTTGGTGTTGCAATCAAAGACAGGACTGGGTGGTTACCCACTCATCTTGGTTCAACCATGGTTAGCTATAGTGGATGCTTAAATCAGTTACCATGATGGACTGATGACGATTTCAAATGGATATAACGTTAAGAAATTGATGATCTCTCCTCCCACCCAATCCATGGACACATTGGGGTAACCCACATCAAAAAAACTAGATGATGATTCATTTTCCATGCTCCAACCTATGATGGTAGTGATAGAGTTGGATGAATATGATGATGAAGATAGCATCATAACAAGATATATGCAAGAGGAATCCTCCCTCACCATTCTTGATTCGTCATTGGTCAGTGATTAGGACCACCATACCAGAAATATTGACATTGAGTCTGGTAGGACATTGAACATCAATAATGGGTTGACCCCCACACAACTGACAGAGTTAAGAGAGCTCCTAGCCAGACACCAACAAGAATTTATCTGGGATTATTCATATATGAAATTAATCAACCTAGAGACTTACACTCATCGGATATACCTTGAAGAGTAGGTGACCCCAGTTAGATAGCTGCAAAGAAGGATGAACCTATCCATGAAATAAATCATCAAATCCAAACTACATAAGATTTTGTCAGTATGATTCATATACCTGATCTCCGAAAGTGAGTGGGTATCACCCCTTGTGGTGGTCCCCAAGAAAAATGGGAAATGGTGAATCTGTGTTGATTACAAATCGCTAAATAAGGTGACTAAGAAATATCACTTCCTGCTCCCCTTCGTTGATCAAGTATTGGACACATTGTACAGAAGGAAACATTTATCTATTTTGGATAGATTTAGTGGATACAACCAAATATAGATTGGGGAGGAATACTAGGACAAGACAATGTTCACCTACCCATGGGGAACATTTGCCTATAGAGTGCTGCCCTTTGGGTTGTGCAATGCACCAGCCACTTTCTAGAGAGCGATGTTGAGCATATTTTTTGATATGATGTGGGAGGTAGTGGAAGTATATATGGATGACTTTACCGTTTATACAGAGATATTTGAAGAAGAAACAAAAAACCTAGAACGTGTGCTCTAGTGATGCGAGGAGAAAAAATTATCCCTTAGCAATGAGAAGTGTTTTATGATGATGCATGAGGGCATAGTGTTGGGACATCATCTCTCGGTAGAAGGGATCAAAGTAGATCAAAAGAATATAGAGGTAATTAAATATCTATCCATCCCAAAAATGCAGATGGAGGTAAGGAGTTTTCTTAGCTCCATCGAGTACTATAGGCGATTCATCACCAATTTTAGTAAGATTTCCAAACCGTTGCACAACTTAATGGCAAAGTATATTTAATTCAACTAGATGGAGGACTGTGAGCAAGCATTCCAAAAACTAAAGGAGAACCTAATTTTTTCCCCAGTGTTGCAAGGCCCAAATTGGGCTATCCTGTTTCACATATATTGTGATGCCTCCAATAATGCAATTGGAGCGGTCCTCGGGTAGAAGAATTATGAGGAATTCTACCCCATTTATTACATCAGTAAAAATTTAGCAGGGGTTGAGCTCAATTACATGGTAATGGAGAAATAATTTCTTGCAGTGGTACATGCCATAAACAAAATTTGCCACTATATCATCGGGTATAAGGTGTTATTTCACATGGACCATGCGACCATCTGATATCTAATGAGTAAACCAACGATCAATGGCAGAATAATTAGGTGGCTCTTGTTGTTACAAAAATTTGACATCACCATAGTTGATAAGCATGAGAAGGACAATGTAGTGGTGTATTTTCTATCCAGACCAATCCCAAAAGATCATGCATTGGTAGAGGACCAATTCTTGGATGAGTATTTATTCATCATCAGCGAACAGACATCGTGGTATGCAGACATCACCAATTATATAGCCACCGGTAGAACATCCTCTACCCTTTCGTATAGAGAGAAGTAGGGAGTGATTGAAGAGTGCTTCCTTTCAATGGATTGACGACCTCCTATTAAAAAATAGGGCCTAAACAAATCATAAGGAGATGCATAGCGAAGCATGAGTTTCCAAATATACTCAAAGCCTATCACAATGAGCCATGTTGAGGACATTTATTGAGAAGGACTACATATAAGGTATTGCAAACAGGGTAATTTTGGCCCACTCTATTTAAATACATAGTCACGTATGCCAAAAAGTATGATGAATTTCAAATAATGGGCAGACCGACACAAAGGGACAAAATGCCCCTCTAGCCTGACATACACATTGAGGCCTTTGACAAATGGGGTACAGATTTTTTGGGACCCATCAAACCACCTTCAACTATAAGGAGATATATTTTAGTCTACATAGACTACGTTACTAAATGGGTTGAATTCCAGGCATTGAGAGATTCTAAGGAGGGGATGGTAGCTGAATTCTTGTTCACCCATATTTTCACAAGGTTTGGAGTACCTAGAGAAATTACAACAGATAAAGGATCCCAATTCACCTCTAGGTTGATCAAGGAATTTATGGAATAGTACATAGTGCGGTGTAATAGAACTACCCCCTAACATCCATAGGTGAATGGGCAAGTGGAGGTAACCAACAGAGATATAGAAAACATCTTGACAAAAATTGTGCAGCAGCACAAAAACTCAGAACGACGATGGAACTAGATCTAAGCTTGGAAAAATCATAGAAGAAACAAAATCAGGTATCTGAATTAGTTGGATGAATTTTGAATGGATGCCCTATAAAATACCAAAATCATGCAAAGGAAAAGAAAGTAGTGGCATGACCACCACATTAAATCAAATTAGTTCAAAGAGGAAGATTGGGTACTATTGTATGATTCCATATTCCAAGAACGAAAGGGAAAACTAATGCAAAGATGGATGGGACCATACTAGGTGGTGGAAATAATTAAGAATGGTGTTGTGTGGGTCAAGACAATTGATGATAGCAACCCAATTTTGACAGCAAATGGCCACCGATTATGCCCATATCACAGGTCTAAAAGCTTATTGGTAGAATCTAGAATAGGCATGGGGGAGGCCCCATCCGAGTAAAATTCTCTAGAATTATCAACAACAGGGTGGACGCAGAGGTGTCTATAAAAAATAAGTTAGATTAGTTTCCTTTGTGTTTTTTTGACAGTGTGTTTTGTAAGGATAATACCTGCATGCAAGCTACAGGCATCCTGAGAGCCAGGGCCTAACAGTCACATATTACGTTTAAACTAAATTTTTCTTTTTTTTTTCATTTTCTTTTTGTAGGGAAATGGATTGATTTCTCAAACATTAGGTATCCCTAGAAACAGGGCCTAAGACCGGCTCAGCATCCATGAACCTGTGCAATAGGAGGATAACGTTGATCTAGGAATAAGGTGGGCACCAATTAACTACAAAGAAAAATTTTGCACCCCTGTCCTTGGATGAAATAGATGCTGATGTAGCATGAGCAAAAATTTAGGAGGCTTGATCAACCCCACATCAATAGGCACATTAGCCATAAATGACTTTTCAAATGTTGGGAGAACAGATAACCCTAGAAGGAAAGCACCTTACTCTAGTGCCTTACTTTAGAGGAAGTGATGCCTTACTATGGTGACTTAATCTAGAGGAGCGGTGCCTTACTCAACCAAGGAGGCACCACCCCAGAGCATTCTTTTAGCTATATGAGGGGAAGTGCCTTACTCCGTAGGAGATGCACCTTACTCGGGTGCCTTAATCCAGAACAGTGGCACATTACTCAACCAAGAGGGCACCACCCCAAAGCATTCTTCATAAGTCAAGTGGGAGGTAGGCGCCTTACTAAAGTAGGTACCTTAATGAAGTAGGTGCCTTATCCAGGTGGGTGCCTCACTCTGCTAAGAAGGCACCACCACTCGAGACGTAAAAAAACATTATATACGAATATATATATATATATTCCCATGGGAGGTGTGTTACTCTGGTGCCTTACTCTAGAGGAAGCAACACCTTACTTTGGCACCTTACTCCGAAGGAGCGACACCTTACTGAGGTAGGCACCTTACTCAAGTAGGCATCTTACTCAGGTAGGCACCTTACTAATGAAGGTGCCTTACTGAGGTAGATGCCTTACCTTGGTGCCTTACTAAATAAGGTGCCTCGATCAATTAAAAAAAAATCATATACACAAATTGGTAGTACGAGGAGTAGCCGAAGCCAACACTATCATCTCACATGATGGAAATCCAGATGCATCTAAAAATATTTCGAAATCATTGGATAAGATTTTTGCACGTCCCAAGGCCAACCATCGAGAAGGTATGCGTCCCAACTTGAACCAATAAGATCCACCACATTTTTAGTAGGACCTCAAGTGAACTAAGAATGCAATACCCAAGGTGACATAATCAACACATGGTAAAAATATCATCGAATAGCAATTTGGCATACTCCACACAACACGAAATGACCAATCAAGTATGCCCATGATTTGATTTAGATATATACATAATTTTTCATATAATATGCCTCTCTGAAAATAATGCCAGTGCAATAATTGAATTCACCCCACATGCCTAATACATCATGATGGATGTTAATTCAGGTGGCGTACCCTACCAACCCCAATGTGGAAACAATTTCCAAATTCAAGCACCTAAGTTTATAAGAAGGCGTCTTACTGAAGGCAAGGCATAGAACCAGTCGAAACCAGTAGAGATTTTTCCATGGGTGGATGATCAAAGAATCATGTGCTCAAAAATCACGAGCCTAGTGGAACTAAGGGGATCAAGGGAGAAGTTGCATACCGGTTCAAAGCAAAGAGGTGGATGAATTATTATCGCCTGGTCAGCCAAGACCAGGACGTAGAGGCAGCAAAGGAGTTTACTATCATTGTGAATAGGGGCATTGCCCGATTGCATGGACTGGATATTCTAGTCACTCCAGAGCACATCACGCATGTCATCGGCCTTCCCCTTACTAGGGAATGCACATATAAATATGGTGTGGCAAAGAAATGCGCATAGGTATTATTGGGATAAACAAACATCCCATGCAACCAAAATAAGATTCCAAAATAGAATCTCTCGATGCACCTGAGGAAGCTCTTTGAGTAGGTGGTGAGATACTTCACATGCACTGGGAAGTATTCATACTTGAACATGAACCACATGCATTCCCTGATCCACTAGGTGCATGGGCAAGAAATTAACGTCTCGTTCTACCTAGAAAATGCCCTACAGGATGAGACATCACAATGTTAGAGAGGGGTATCCTCTGCCCTAGCCCACCATGGGCTAATTATAGCTTTGATTTGCCATGCAGAAGAACATAGGGGAAGTTCATCGGTGTCTAGGGTCGAATGCTCTAGTGCATGAGAGTAAGTGGTGGCCAAACCAGAGTAGGAGGTCAAATTACGAGGGTCAACCAAAGAAGTTAGGGTCGAATCCTCTGATACATTAGATCAGGTGGCAACAGAGGCAAAGGATGACATCAAATTGAGAGGAATGTCTTAAAAGGAACACCCTCGATTCTTACCATATGTTGAAAAGGAAGGGCAGAGCTCTCTGCCCAATTATATGGAGGAAATATCGAAACCCTCCAGTCCTGAACCTATAATGCAGTGGATGGATCGCATACGTGGTCGAATGTGACTGTGGAACCTAATTCTCATAAGTGAGGAGGAGGAAGAATATGCAAAGCTCAGCTTCATGGCCCAAAACCTACAAAATTTGGTCACTCGAAGCCTACAATACTCGTAGCTCTTAGCGGGCATGCAACAGTAGCCCGAGGTACCAATGGAAGAGGACCACACTGAACAGGGTGAGAAATCTATGATGCAAATGTTTTTCGATGAATACAAGGAGATGACCACGAGAAAAATCCAAATGTAAGATGCCACTATCACTCAATTCTAGCAATTGATCCAGCAGCTAAGGATAGAAAACTAGTAGCTGTAGGCTCGGGCGATCAAAATACGGGATGCCTCTACCCAAATAGATTGGGCAATTTAGGTGCCCATGAATTACTCAAACTTTTCAGAGTGAATAGTCTCATCAAGGGCAATCAGGTCTGATGCCCAAAATGAGGAATTAGAGGTAGGAGAAGGATCGTGCACCTTTGATAGAGGAATTACAAAGGAATAGGGGAATTCTATTTTTCAAATAGAAACCCTTGTTATCAACATTGATGATGACGAGGAGCCTTCAAGGCAGAATCAAGGGCAAGAACCTGAGCTTGAAGGCAAGAAGGAGTTCCTAGAGTGTCAGGGTCCTGAAATTGAAATGCGGCTACCTAAGGAACTAGAGGAGCAGGCATCAGATGACCAGGGCATAGGAGGAAAACCTACAAGGGACCCCTAATCAAAGGAACAAATACCAAGAGGGAAGCAACCTCCATGGTAAAGGAAGACCTCCCAACACAGGCCACTGCAATACCAAACAAAGGAAATGGGAAGGCACCTCAAACAACTCAGAAGATGGCCAAAAGAAAGGCCAGGGTGACATTTTACGAACCAAACCTCCATTCAGATGAGGAATGGGAAGCAGGTGTGCAAGACTTCACTAAGCGAAAGATTAAATTCAAATAGCTTCGTAAGGATTTTGAGGAGGCAAAGGCAACTAGGAAAGTTACCAAAAAGGAATAAAGAGGGCCAGGCATCTGTGTGAATCCTACAGATGATGATAAATTTTGGAATATTATGGTTTTTCATTGGGTCGACCCTCTAAAATGAAGAAGTGGCTAGCAAGATGGGGAGTATATGGACAAGAGATAGAGACACCAACAATCATGGTAGAAAATTCTAGCCTCACCCCTGAGGAACTTTGGCTATACAAGGCCAATGTTGTTGTGTGAAAAAGGGACAACTCCGACATTCTCTTCAGAGAGCTATGATCACAACATGTTGACTTGTGGTAGGAAGCAAAAACAACCTTCCAAAAGGGAGCAAAGACTATGGTATCCATGTCCAACATAGGTGCTAGGCCAAGTGGGAGACAAAGCCAGTGTAATAATAAGTTGATGTAGAACATAGGCCAACCTAGCACAGTTGGTCACCAACATAGCCGAAGGACAACGCAGCCCAAGGGTGCCCCACAACAAACCAGGGTCCCTCAGAAGAAACTGAAACCTCAGGAAAGAGAGCAAGCCAAGGCCACTAGCAAGAAAAATAAATGAAAAGTAGTGGCCTATAGGGAGGAGGTGATTACAAGTTTTAGGTGCCATGAGGGCATGACACATATTAGGCATGGGGGGATGATGAGCACCTGATATGCTCATATTTTTGCATATGTACTAATGGTTCTTGTGCAGCACTATATAAGGATTTGTGTATTTTTATGAATTATTATGTATGTATTTAATGAATTCATGTGTATTATCTAATCCAAGTGTGAAGTGTGTTTTTGTAGTTATTTCCCATATTTTGTCATCTTTTACTCAGTAGAGGTCCTACATGGACCTGGCACGATTTCGTTCAATCAGATGAAGGCATACGAATGTAAGCGCCTTACTAAAGTAGGTGTCTTACTCAAGTAGGTGCCTTACTCAAGTAGGTGCCTTAATTAAGTAGGTGCCTTACTGAAGTAGACGCCTTAATCAAGTAGGCATCTTACTCAAGAAGGCACCTTACTGAAGTAGGCACCTTACTGAAGTAGGCACTTTACTCAATTAGGTGCCTTACTGAGTTAGGTACCCTACTCGAATGAATATCCAGATTATGCGTGTTGACCAAAGACTAGAGGGGGACCCCATTGACCACCGTTCCATGTCATATATGGAAAACCGTTGATGCAAAAGTTGTTCCAACCAGAGTAGGTGAACACGTAACCATTTGTGAAGCAAAACCATACGAAATAAAAATCACCTGATTGCAAGTAAATTATAATGAAGTTGATCATCGCGCACCAGCTACAGTAACTGAACTATCCCAATTGAGACTGCAATCAGGACACCTATTGTAATAGAACTACCATAGGAAGTTTTGTGTGTAGTATATAAACACATGGACTTCCCTGTACTAGGTAGAAGCATTCTTTTATAACACTATCGCATGTAATATTTATGCACTGATTAATAAATCTTGAGAATTTTCTTATCTGCGTATTATTTCATGATTTGCTAGGCAGAATCTACTGGAGCTCGAGCCCACTCCAAGCCAATATTATTCCCCTATTCTTAGTTAGTATTTTCATATATTTAATTATGTATGGTATTATGTCTTGAGTTCCTATATTAAATCTAATTATTCTATAGTTGTATTCTTTTTATGGTAGATGTATTACTTCTTTTAGTGTGGTGTGTTTACATTTATGCATTTCATTTTTACGTAAGTTTTCTTGGCGTGGACAATTCAACTGATATTTCATGAACACCCCCCATGGTAGTTAGTAGATTCATATCTAAGGTGATAGTGTGGGTAGTTTCAATCGTGGCACTTCTAAAGTCTACGTGGTCCTAGGTTGACAATTTAAATGTGAGTGTTGTGACAATTAGAGGAGAAAATTAACTAGTGTTTGGCACCCAACAGTGGGTCCGCTATAGCAGTAGATATTGTTTTAATTTTGTGATCATAAAACTAAATCATAGGCTCTTGACATTGGTGCACATGTTCCATAAATTTTGTGAATGCTTTTTGATCTTGGGATTGCATTTCTATGGACCTCATAATGTCCATGAACATATCCCTATGCCTAGGAGACTACTAAATTATCTCATAAATTGATAGCTTTACTGATGTTGTCTGTAGGCTTTGAATAAGCCTATTTGTTATGGTCACCACTAGTCTATTTGGTGGGCCTAGCAAGTTATATTATGCTGGCATTTTAAGGAGTGCAACTTGAATTATAATTAGAGAAGAAGGAGGATCTGGCTGATTATACCTCCTAAACCTGGCCATATCGATAAAGCATTGTGTGGGTGGTTCAATCCACACTTGATTTACTTGTCCAATATTATTCCTCGATGCTCATTTTTTGGTAGGAGATTTTTGAATATCCCCATGTTCTGATTATCTGAAGCCTAAGGATTGTCAACAATCAGTGCATTCATATAAATCATGTTTTGTACAAGATGTTTGAAACTTTGGCACCCTTCAATGTCATGTCCTTTTTGTATGTGGAATGAACATAATTGATATTCCCTAAATGATTTCAACTTAGGTTGATTAGGATCTATTAATTTGACCTTGGGTAACGTTATGGTGTTTGCCTCACAAAATTGTTGAAAAATAGATGCCATAGTCTCTAACAGTGGTGTAAACTAGCAAGGAGGATGTTTCTCTCTATTATTACCCTGCTTCTTCTTGTTGCACTAATTATACTATGCAGGGGGAGGTTGATCCTAAAATTTGAGGCTCTTGGTCTTGATTCCCATTTTGTTGATTCAACATCACCTGATTTACATGTGCAGGCTTGGCCTATGGGTGTTGGTTCTTTGTATTATTATTGTTCCACTCCTTTTTAGTCCAGAGTTTCAAGTCACCTTCTTGCAACTTGATATTCTCTATAACCTTAGATTGAGCCAAGGCTTCATTGAATGTCTGATATTAATAAAATTGCAATAATAGTGAGATGTATTTTACATAACTCTTGGTGAATATTCGAGTTAGATCAGTAGTAGGAATAGAAAATGGGAGTTTAGCCATTATATTTCTCCATCTGTTTCCAAAATTCATGATTGGCTCATCATCATACTTATTTAGAGCTGTCAAGTCAATCAAATTGGTCTTTTTCTTGACACCAAAAGAGAATAATTCAAGAAAGGCATTTTCTAGCTGGTCAAAGTTGGTAATGTTATGCCTCTTCAATTGGTTGAACCATTCCAGGGTGGGGCCTAAAAGGGTCATTATGAAGGTTCTAAGAAATAAGTCATTGCTCTGTATTTGGAAGCACATGTTCATAAAGCTCATGATGTGTTCTTGCACATCTTCATAACCTTTAAATTTTTCCATCTTGGGCATCTCAAATTATCGGGATATGTTGGACTAGGAACTGAAGATCATAGAGGTGCATTATGAATTTTATTCAAGGTAGGCTTTTGACAAGTCGTACCTTGTTTCTTAATAGCTCTCACCTTTTTTGCTAAGGCTTTGTATGCTTGCAAGGATAATATTTCCTCTTCCCTAAGAGGTATCTACAGAGCTACTGGGGGTAGATTCTTTTTGGATCAAGGTAGAGGACTGGATTCATCCTCCACATCTACTATTGTTCTTGCTTATCTCCTTCTGACTTTGCGTACTGGGTACACCTAGGTCATTCTAGAACATGGCACTATAGCATGTTCTAGGCCGTATGATGAGTATAATTTTCACCTTGGATAGGGTGCATTCCAACTGTGATGTAGTACGTCTTTGGTTGTGCTCCCTATACTCACTTTGAGATAGAATATTATATCGATATAATCTATCTTATCTCTCTGCACACTCCTTTTGATATAGGATGTGTTTCTCGTGCATGAACTGCTCATACAAATTTTGCCTAAGCAACCTTTGATATTGAGTATCCTCATTCTTAAGGCACTCATGCTTTGCACACACATCTTCCAATTGGTCTTGGAATATATGTTACCTATGCTCTGAGAACAGCCTCTGAGATCGATCTATGAGATCGATAGTGTGAGGCCTCTAGTTTAAAACACTATTTAAGGGGCTTTATTAGCATGAGCTCTAATAGAATAATTTGCATCACTCTTACCCTTGTCTGTGTAGATGGCATTTGCATTTTTTTGTAGTCTATTCTCTATTACCACTTGTGTGGATGGGGCACTTGTGCTAGGGGAGTGATTTGAGCACTCTCTTGGCTCAATGGTATGCCTATGTGTGCTCTTACTATGTGAACTCTCTGAGCGAGAGTGGGTAGTGGAGGGCTTACAACCTAGTCATCCTAAAACTTGTTCTAGACCATCAAGTTGCCTAGTGTTCCAAGGTTCATTAGGTGGTGTGCCATTGGCTCCAAGCATGGCTAGATCTATCATGAAATTTCTAGGTCCACTAGGGTTTGGAGTTTGTATGGGTCTATGCTCTAATGTAGCTCGATATTCCTACCCTTGATTGGATGGATTTTCTCTTTATCTACCATGGGATGATGGGGGTATTGAGCAACCCTTAGCTATATCCCATGAGGAGTGTGTGTTATGTCCTCTTACTAGGGTATTCTAAATAGAATTACCACATGTTGAATTGTCCCCTCTAATACTCGTCAAACATCATTTGGAAGGATCCTGTGGTTGAGAATCCAATGCATTATTTTGTGGGTTTTCCAAAGCTTCGGCCTCCTCCTCGGCTGTGCATTGAGGTCGACCCATCCATGTGTTGACCATTATTGAATTATCTTTTGTGTAAATTTTAGATAAAACAAAGCATACAAGGGTATTTATCTCTTTTAAAGTTTCTTTGTGTTTAAGATTTTTTGAATATATAAACTATCTCTCATCGTGTTTGAATTTTTGTTGATGATATACTTGTATAGTTTAATGGATTTCACCTGTATGCTCACAACTCAACAACCGACAATGAAAGTCTAGTCACGTAAACCCACTAAAGTATGGAGATGAAGCCCATACCTGGTTAGGGAGCATAGGTCCTATTGGTCCTCACCCAGTCTCACTTGGTCAACGTTATACCATTTTAAGAGAAGTACATGCAAATTTTCCAAGCTATATCGGTTCTTGGATCTGATATTGGCTAAAAATAGGGTTCATAGGATTTGAGCCAATGGATGGAGATGAAACCTACTATCGTTGAACTCTATTAGTGGTTGGGTATGAATTCCAACTCACTAACATTTAAATATGACATGGTGTGTGGGGTTTATTTTAAATTTTGCATAAAAAGTAAAATGCATCAGAGAGCACCCATGATTTTTCCTATATGCCTAAGAAATTTATGTTTGAATTCAAAATATACAAAACTAAATGCTATTTTCAAAATCATAGAATGCAAAATTACATGAGAGATCGGCCTTTAGACATGCCCTAAGCAAGAAAACCCTAGAACAAAAATTTAATGTTAGATTATATTCTATACCACAACCAACATACAACTAAATTTTAGCCACAGGTGACAACCATAGTTAACAGTGCTAGCTATTGTTTTCAGCCACAACTAATAGTAGACAAGGCAATTTTCATGATTTTTTCTCTAAAATTTGGCTAGATGATCTAATTAGCCTACTGACAGGAAAAACACAAATCATGTAAATCATAGATAAGGGGAAATTACCTGGAATCCCTCATATGACAAAGAGACAGGTTGTATATTGTTTTTCTCTCTATTTTCTACTAGTTGCAACTATCAAGCATGATTGACATGTTGGTCATGGGTGTTAAACATTTCTGAGACTGTGCATCGTGGTTGTCAAGCACGACTAAGACATACAACACAAAAACATAGAAAAATTAGTAAATATAGTGAATTTTGTGGGTTCCCACCGTGATCATCATATGTACGATCCTATAAAACATACACTTAAGCTATTGTATCATTAATACCAAGAATAAAGCAATAAAGCATGTATAACAATGAATTAACAAGAATGTGAAGCCTTATTTTATTAAATCATGATGAATCTCGGTCGGATACCAAAATATTGATACAATGAATACAATATTTTGAATCCCCTAAATGGAGGTAGTGCAATCCACAAGCTTTCTAGATTCGACACGAACTTATTAAGGACTTATGGATGCCTTCTTCTCACTTGCTTTGAGGAAATTGATTTGAAAGTGCCTTGAAGCTACCAAGAATTTGTATCCTGCATGCAAGAAACAACAAAACACAATTAAGAGCATATGAGGCCTCTCATGATGAGGCTTTGACCAAGAAATTGCAAGAAATATGGCAAATATGCAAAGAAAGCATAAAGACTTGTAAAGGTGCTTACAAAATATCTAAATTATGATAAAGCATGCTTGAAAAATAGTAAATCTAGTCAATCTAGTACATAATTTGCAATGAAAGCATGAAATAGATCTAATCTAAGAATATTAATGCAAACTAGTAAATATGATGAAATAAGGGCAAAGCTACCTCTAATATCTCAAATTAACCATACAAATGTGCAAATGAATGTTAATCTAAGCTATATCTAACTAATTGTATGAATGAAATTGAAAACCTACAACTAAAATGAAGGGAAAAAAGATTCAAACTCTACCTACGGTTTTTTAACATAGCTGGATCTGTTAGACATGGTTGACAGTCGTGACTGAGGCAAAATTCCTCTTTCTCTTGCAACCAAGGCCTGAAACTCCTAATTCCTTCGAGGAATTGATGATGAAGGGTCACCTCGTCATTTTGGAATAGGTTGGTGGTGAAGTTCACTCGAATTTGCAATGGAGGTGGTTCAATTGGTAAAGCTTACTTCTCAAGCTCTTGAGATCCTCATTGCTTCAAACACAGTCATGATTCTCCAAATGGACAACATGTAGATACTCCTCAAGGGTTGTATGTGGCTCTCCAATTTGGCAAGGCTTCACTGCATTCACTTGAAATATCTTCTAAACTTTCTCCCCAATTTGAAATGGGATCTTATAGACTCCCCAATTCCTCATCCTACCTTCCTTGAGAATACAAGATCAATAACTGGGAGGTTGAAGTAGTTGGTGGGAATAATCCCAAAGCTTCCTTGCTCAAAATCATCCAAAATTATTTGCCATGGTCGTTGCAATTGATTTTTTCTTGGCTCAAGATTTTGAGATAGTTACAGAGCTAGTCGTGGCTCCTAAGCACAACTATAATCCTAGCCATAGGTGTCATCCATAGCTGAGACCTTAGTTGCAGATGCCATCCACAACTAAGACTTAGTAGGCCAAATATGCCTAAATTGAGTGGTTAGAACCTCTGCTTTAACCTAGAAAAGTCCAAGATCATTCATATGATCTACAAGGATGCCCATATGAGTAGTATCCTAAACATGACATGTTTTATGTGTCTACACAACCTAATAATTCTAAATACAGTCCCAAGTTTCATTTAATCACCCATCATAGGTTGATAAAATTGATAGTCTTGCATAAAGCATTTGAAATTAGAATTGCATGGGATACCATAGTTGAGAAGGCCAACCTCTCTATTCATTTTGAGTCGAGTGAGTTAGAATATACTAGGGACAGTGTGTCTGAGGTAAGTTCTAAATTTGAGAATCAGGAGGAGGAATAATCCCCTATGTGCAAACACCCTACCCATTCCAAGCCATCCAAATCCTCTCATCCTGCAAGAAATACTAGACATGAGAAATACATTTCAAAAAATTAGGAAATAAGATAAATGTCCAGCCCAAATATGAATCCACCTACATTAAATCCTTCCACAAAAACTCTTGTACAAATCCAAATGTAGCAAACCCTATCACATATCAAGTTGGATAGACTTAGAAATGAGTTTATCGAGCATGTCGCCTTAGTGAGACGTGCCCTTACTCTCCAGCTTGACATCCTCAAGTACATTTTTATGGATAGGATGGTAAAACAGGTTGACCTAGTCACCCAATTGGTAATTGTTAGTACCTCTCCCAATAAGAGCTCCACATCTAGTAAAAATACAAAGAAATTGGTGAATTTTAGCAAACTTATTGATTTCACCAAAGTACTTGAAGAAGACAACTCGATTAGATTTACCATAATGATTCAATAGAACCACCCTAAAATATTAGAACCATACATAAAAATAGGGTTACCTCAAATAGGATTATCTCTTAATGTTGGGATGCCCTGCGATATAGACATAGTAATCAACAGGATCATTGAAGCAACTGAACCACCTCCTCCTCCAAAGAAATAAGATGCTATGTATGAGTCACAGGATGGAGGATTTGCAGAGGTTGAGCATGTGAAGATAGAATCTGTTAAACAACCACTTGCTACTAAGAAGGCCAAAAAACAAGTGCAGAAGGTGAATCAAGAAAGGAATTTGTTGGTAAAGATACCAAAACCCGCACGGGTTTCATCTCAACTTAAATTTAAGTCAAATATGGATATTCAAATAACTATAACATAGATTCGATGAACTTGCATAATTATATTTACAAAATTTATTTGTTTTTCATGATGATATCCAAACTTAATTATTTGCAGAGTTCTTAAAATATTTTCATTTATATCTATAGTATTTTCCTTTTGCATATCTAAAAATAGTTGTTATTTTCACTTTGCAGTATTTTATTTTTGTAGATTTATTTCCATGAATGAATGCAAATATTTCATGTATACAATTTTAGTATTTTATTTGAAGATATTATAGTCCCTTATTTGATAAGAATTATTAAACGATTTCTAAAAATGTTTGCAGTGTTTTACTTGTACCTGGAAAATTATTTATGTAACATTGCAATGTCTTATTTACTATGTCTGCAAAACTACTAAAATTATTAGAAATTTGCTGCAAAATTTTATTGGACATACTATAATTTTAATTTGTATGCATGAGGACATGAATCTACTTCAGTTTGGGGGAATGATGAGTGTTAAAATAATACACATTTTGTGTAAGTTTAATCTATATTCTATCTGTAAATTTATGAAAACAAATGTATTTTAATGATTATTTTATCTTATCCATATGATTTATAAATGAATTTGATTTATAACAATGAAAATGATTTGTGCATGTATTTTGTGTGTTTTTGGTAGGAGAACATTATAGGAGCTTTGCAGGAAAACATGTGGTATGGCATGGACCAGATGGCAAGAATGGATAGATCAACCACAAGAATGATGTGCTAAGAAGGCTTGTGGATGAATGCTACAGAAAGGCGCTACATAATATAGCTATGGAAATCTACTACATAAATCTACTACAGAAAGGCGTTACAAAAATAATAGTGACCAAGTTAAATTGTCTAATGCATTGTTATGCCACGTCTAGTGACAACATAGCATCATTACGTAGCATATATAGTCAGCACAGTTGACTGATATGTTGGCATTATACATGAGATTTTATATTTATTAATTTGTTATATAAAGTTGTTATTAGAATCCTGTAATATCATTATGTTGTTAAGATATTTAGATTCAGACGCAAGCCTATTTTATCTCTTTCTGAAAAGGGCAAATAGTTGTATTGGCTATGTCATTAGTTTATTCAAATTAAGAACTTTGTTATGTTAGTTCGTTAGTTTTCCACTTGGACCATTATGATTGTGATAAAGTCCAAGGAGGTTACAAAATAGTATTAGTTTAGATTATTATTGTTAAAAGGTTAGTAGTCGCATCATCAAGCTGATAAGAAACATGGCAAAATATGTGGAGGAATTCCATTGAAAATATCCAAGCGAAATTATAAAATACAAGGAAGAGACCTTTGAAAAGGTCTAATGTCTAATATGCTAATGTTCGAATGCTATAATACTTTTTGTATATAATTTTTTCTATTCTAAAGGCTTGATGTTTGAGATCCTATACATTTGAATTTCATTAATAAAATAGCAACACTTTTCGTCATGAATTTGGTAACTGTGTCAATTTTCTTATGATTTATTTTCTTATATAATATTTACTGTATTTTCTTGCATCCATGAATTAAAATAGTATTAGTAGTTTTAATGCACATTAGTTATTGAAGTAAAATAGTTTAGGGGATATATATTTACACTATCCTCTAGGAGGTAGGGCCCACTCCTAAAGCCAATCCCTATTCTCTCATACCTGAAATAGGTTAGGATTAGTTAGTACATAAATTAATTTTAAATTATCAATTAAACTAAATTGCATAAAATTAGACTATAAGGTAAAAAAGATAGTTAAATAGGTTGCATGTGGATCCACACCAATAAATAGACATAGCATTAAGTTTGTATAAACTATAAAATTGTATCTTATTTCAATTCAGCACAATTTTTTTCCTATAACTTTTATTATTTTTGCAAACCTGAAACTAAGAAAAATATAATTAAGTCTGAGATTAATCATTGTGGTAAAATCTATTTTAGATTATTATTCTTTAAATCATTCATCCTAGATTTATTATTAAGTGTAAAATTTATATCTAGACAAGGCCCTTTGATATAATAACCCGGCTCTCCCCTCCCCCACCATTTAAAAGGGTAAGAGCCCTCTATATATATTCCTGGGGCGACAGCGAATCTTTAAATTGAAAATGTCGCAGTGACGAACTACCCCACAGTGAGCGGCGAGCTAACCCGTCAGTAACGAACCTTTGGGTAACGCACCAACCAATGCGGAGTTTTTGGAGAGGGCCAACCTCTTAAAACAAAAGGGCATTCCGCTCCGGCACGGCCTCTCTGTTTTAAAACAAAAGGCATTCCGACACCAGCATTCCGATACTTTAAACGGCATTGAACCTTTTATAATATAAGAACCGCTTTAAAACTTTAAGGGAGCGCTTAAAAACTTTAAGGTCGCTTTTCAACCCGGGGAGCCTCTCTATTTTAAAAGACGGATCGATCGATGCAGTTTTAAAGCTCACTGAACCGAGCCGAGTCGTTTTATGGTAGCTCTCTCCCCACCGTTTAAAAGGGCGAAAAGGCGAGGGCTTTAATAGCCATACTTGGGGCCTTCTCCGACGCGAGTGAGAGCTTAAAAGGTAATTGAAGGTTGGGAGGGCAGTTCTAAGGCGGCTATTATAAGGACGGAGAGGTTTGAGCTTCAAGTTCTATCCTCTCTATTTTAAAAGGGGTAAGCTTGGGACCTTTTAAACCAATGAAGGTCTAGTTCCGAGGATGATAGGTGCCTTTTAAAATAGAGAGGTTCCGGTGAGATGAATGGGAGATAGCCCCCACCCCCGCTTTGATAAGGTAAGGATAAGCACTCGACCTTATAACGGGAGGGGGAGAGGGGAGAGGAAACACGCACTATTAATGGATGATCTATTGCCCTTCTTGAACCTTTCCATTTCAAGAGCCGGGCCTTTTCAAATCTTTTAAAATAGAGAGGGATTTTATTTTAAAGAGCCATTTTCATGTGTTTGAAGGTTTCATGCCGGGCGCATGAGATAAGGGGGCTCATCAAAGCTTTTAAGAGCTCCCCCTTTTAAAATAGAGAGCTAAAGCTTTTCCCGGGCTTTCTGGAATTTCGACCGGGGAACTTAACTTAAGAGCCCCTCTTCCGTGTTGTTTTGTTAGGATTTCCCCCGGATAAACCTGAAAAGAGGAAGCTTCCCCATATCTGGATGCTCTCAGCAGTTGTTCAATATCGAGCTGCCCGGCGCTTCGCGATAGATATAACTGGTATACGCCATAGGTTGGCCAAACCCAGCCCGATCCCTGAGATTTAAGTTTCGAAGCCCACCCCTCCCTATTGATCGGTAAGCAGGTCCCGGCGCCTCTCCCCTCTATTTTAAAGTCAAGGTGAAGTCCTCTCCTCTCCCCACCCCCACCCCCACCATTCAAAAGGCTCTTAAAAGGAGAGCCCCCTCTCCCCCTCCATTTTAAAGGTATTTAAGAGAGGTTGCCTCTTTAAATATTAGAAAATCGGAAAGGGATGGATGTAGATATTGGGCTTACTATAATCATCTAGTTGGGCTTCCCCCCCCATATATGGCGAGGAGCCCTTAAGGTTTATGATCTGGATACGTGAGCTTTTTAAAGGTTCTTTAGCTCCTCTCTATTTTTAAAGGGGACCTCAATTAAAGGGGTTTCGACCTTCACTCCTTCTCTGTAACAAATATCGATCCTTTGAGCGGGAGGCGACCTTTTAAGATAAATTTATCAGCTCGCTCATTAATGAAAAAGGTCCCAAGTATGGCTATCAAAGGACATCGACCGAGAGGGAGATCGCCCCCGGCACTCAACCTTTATAAGTTTCTTTGTATTATATCGGCAGAGGGTCGCAGGTCGGGGGTCCGCTCTCTTATTTAAACGATCGACCTCTCTATCCTTATAACAGGGAGATAGCCCCCACTCTTATAAGGATGAGCATGCACTCGCATAAAATTGAAAGGCCGAAGCCTTCCTGATGTCTTAAGAGCCCAAGTTTTAAAGAGCCCCCCCAAGGCAAGGCTATTAAGGGAGAGCGGTCGATCTATCTCTATTATATACGTAATATGGATGCATCTATTCGATGTTGATCACTTAAAAGGGATGCATCCCGGTTCTAAGGGTTGTTCTGTGATGGCGGATCGTTCGTTCAGGAGGGTTTTTAAGAGGGCGCGTTTTCGATAGGATTCGTTGGATCTGGGTGAGGCCGAGGGGACCTTTTCTTTCTTTCGGGCGGAATGACGAAAGAACTGGGCCTTATGGATAGAGGACCCCCTTCGGCTTCTTATCCGCGAAAAAAGTTTCCCAATCGGAGATCTTTGGATCGCAAGCAGTATCTCAATGGTTCCTCGGGCTTTTAAAATAGAGGTACCCGCCGCCCCTCCCCGGTTTAAAGCTATTGACGTTTCGGCTCTCTATTTTAAAAGGGGGACACTCGACCGCTTAAAGTTAAAGGGGAGAGGGCGTCCCTCCGAAAAAGCTCTCTGATCCGGCCCTCTCTATTTTAAAAGGAGATGGCATGGATGAAGCCCACCTAACCCTATCCAGTTGTTATTCCTGAAGGCCTTTAGGCGCCAGTAAGGAAAGGCAAGCTTACTTATGAGTTAATGAACGGCCTGTAGGCTAGGCGCCAGTGGGTAGGCGTACCCCTTTTTAAAACAGAGAGAGCAGAGTTCAGATTTCATGAACGGCCTTTAATATAATAAAGGTACTCGACCTTATAACGGGAGAGGGGGGAGGAGAGCATCGTTATTACATGACCTCCAAGACGAGATCTCCAAGGCGAGATGCCCCTTTTTAAGGTTTGTATAAGATAAAAAACTCCATCTCTGATTCGACCAGAAACCTGAGAGATGGGAGTCGCCAAGTGATTCAAAACGACCTTAAGTAAACTGCTTCCCCCATGTTTAAAAGGGCCTTTTAAAATAGAGCGAGAGCGCCCTTTAAAATAAAATAAAATTCTAAGGTTTTCTCCGTAGATATTGCGTGGGTCCGAATCCCACACTTCCTACTCTTCTTCCAGATCGTAGCTCATCATAGGCCAATTCCCCCGTCTTTATCGGGGAACCGGATCATACATGCATAGATTACCTCGGGCCATCATGCACGCTCTACTCACGATATGGATTTCGAACCCCAGATCGGATATATTCGAGAGCTATGCCGCCCTGATCTCTCCTTGTCTAGAATCAGGCCGCGTTTTCCCCTTTAAAATAGAGAGCTCCAAAAGTATTGTTGAGTGGTATTTTCACCCGATTGTGAAAACACACTCTCCGATAGGATTCGAGTTCCAAATCCTCTCTTGCAAAGAAATTTAATAAACAATTTCTCCAAGGTCTCCGCTATGTTAGCATTTTGTATGAATAATAATGTTCGGTTCGAATGCTCGGAACACCTTAGTGGTTGCAAGTAACTTGTAAACAAGGGGCACTGTGGTTTATTTTATTTTGAAATTGTAATGATTGTTCATTTAATCAGAATGAACTCAATGTGAATTAATCTTAATGATGAAATTATTTTATTTTCGATTTCGGTAGATTTTCAAGTATTTTATTCGACTAAAGTTAGATTTTTGGGAAAATAAAAATGCGAGAGAATAAAAGAAGTGAAAATAAAATACAAAGAAACTAAAACTAAAGTACATTCGAAGTGCTACGATCCTATTTGACAAAACCGAAGATAATGAGGTTTTACGCATACAACCTAACCTATTGAACCCGCAAAACTCGCACAATCCGGATAAGCTAGGTGCTTGGTTTTGGGGTTTTAACTATGGTTTTCAGATTTAGACATTCGCATGAAGCAACCAAGAGAACTTGCATTAAACTTCACCTATAAGCCTAAAAATCTGAAAGGGGAAAAATAAACATTAAATCTTGCATGCAGAGAATAACTCCTTCTTTCTTGCCAATGAGATGCAACTCTCTGTAATTTCTGTATTAAAAATATGTCAGTTTACAACAACAGAAGCTTCCAGTTTATCAAAACCAGAACAAATGAAGGAAAACGCTCCTAAGCAGGCCCAGAATGGCCTATCGCCTTCAGCTCTGCAACTCTGCTCGTAGCGGTTTTCGACCCATGTCCATGAAGAAGAAAAACCAGTCCAATGTGGAAGAAAATATCCAGAGAAACCCAGTGCTAAGGCCTTGCCTTCATTACTGCAATCTTCTCTGAATAGTTCCGCCCCCCTCTGGCCTCTTTGAATGGCGTATTTAAACTCGTGAAAACCTTGTTTCCTTCCATGACGGTTCGTTTCTTTTTCGATGGCTATTCGTTTCACCTTCCCTGCACTGTTCGTTTCACCTTCCCTGCATGCGTGTGCTTCGATTTCCATTTTGTGGCCCTTTGCTGCATTTTCTCCACATAGGCTTGCATCCATTTCCTTCCCTGTGTAACGACCATCTTAAATGATTTCCAATCATTAAAGATTTCTTATGTAATGCTTGGTCTTATTTACTGGATTTTGTCCTTATGTCCGCGTCACTATGCAGGTCCGTTACCTTGGCGAAAATGGAACATGTCGCGATATCGCGACACTTTTTCTTTCTCTGCTTGTCTGCCCATTTTGAATCGTGAAAATGCAACATGTCGCGATATCACGACACTTTTTCCTGTATGGTCACGAAAATGCAACATGTCGCGATATCGCGACACTTTTTCCTGTACGATCGCAAAAATGCAACATGTCATGATATCATGACACTTTTCTCCTCTAATTCTTTATTTCCTCATTTGGCCATGATGGAGCAACATGTAGCGATATCGTGACACTTTTTCACTTTACCCGTGATGGAGCAACATGTCGCGATATCGCGACACTTTTTCACTTTAGCCGCGATGGAGCAACATGTCGCGATATCGCGACACTTTTATTTTTAGTCGCGATGGAGCAACATGTCGCGATATCGTGACACTTTTTCATTTTAGCCGTGATGGAGCAACATGTCGCGATATCGTGACACTTTTTATTTTTAGCCGCGATGGAGCAACATGTCGCGATATCGCGACACTTTTTATTTTTAGCCACGATGGAGCAACATGTCGCGATATCGCGACACTTTTTCATTTTTTTTCCTTTGCTTTTGGCCGCGATGGAGCAACATGTCGCGATATCGCGACACTTTTTCATTTTTAGCCGCGATGGAGCAACATGTCGCGATATCGTGACATTTTTTCATTTTCTGTCGCGATGGAGCAACATGTCGCGATATCGCGACACCTTTTCATTTTTGGCCGCGATGGAGCAACATGTCGCGATATCGCGACACTTTTCCTCCTTGTGATATTTTGCTTTTTTTCTTGATCTTTAGCCTATGGGCCACTTCGGTCTTCTTGGAAAGCATGTAAAAAAGGTGGGTCCCCAATTTTGGGGTGTGTTGTGGAGCAGCCACAACAAATGGCGACTCTGCTGTCAAATGCTCCTGAGCATTTTGGTGAGAACCTAACCTGGAAGTATACAAACTCGAAAATAGGCGTTAGCACATAAGAAATATAAACAAATGCCAATAGATCAGAAATACATGAAT
Source organism: Wollemia nobilis (assembly GCA_028583015.1). NCBI lineage: Eukaryota > Viridiplantae > Streptophyta > Pinopsida > Araucariales > Araucariaceae > Wollemia > Wollemia nobilis. The sequence continues at coordinate 2,224,544 of JAQPPZ010017129.1, forward strand.
CATCAGAATCATTAAGTATCAGCTCGGTGTGTGCAATGTGTTCCATTTTTATTGTTTGAAATTGATCCACATTCCATTGTCAGTTTTACATGAATGCATATGTGAGGTTGTGAAAGATTTGAGCAGCCTAATAAATGGGCTAGAGATATAACTATCTACTTTATAAAAGCTTTAAACCTTTTAATATCATATACAAACATTTAAAATTATCAAACCCTCTTAGGATCAACTATATGTATAATGAATTGATTTATTAGATCCCAAAGTTGGTTATGAGTCACTACTATCTTGAACCCATGTGCAAGTGAAAGTGAAATCAGAGTTTTGGGGAATCGGATTCCCAACCTAAGCGAGATGGGAATTTAACCCTATCCTTACTACTCTGATCTGGAATTCATTACCTCACTTTGAGCAAAATGATTTAACCAGTTATGGATGAAATTGTCGAGCTAGTCTATCTGTTTGAGCAGTCAATGGTCTTGCTTTTAGACAAGACATGCTGCCACGCATGAGCATACTCCACTCGGGGCCTTTAACTCCATAATCAATTATTTGGCTTCATTCAATCATTTTTATTTTTTTTTAATTTCTTGGACCTTTGGGATGACTACCCATCCTTGCGAGGGACATGTAGTACGATCCTTCCAATCCAATATTAAGATGAGATGGAAAATATTATCTTTTATTTCTTGGACCTTGGGGATGACTACCCATCCTTACTAGGGACATGTAGTACGATCCTTCCAATCCAATATTTATGATGAAATGGAGAAAAATAGAAGCTTTGGGGAATCAGATTCTCAACCTAAGCGAGATGAGAATAGACCCTATCCTTACTACTCCATGAAGGTCAAATCAGAGCTTTGAATGATTCTAACCTAAGCAAGATGAGAATGCCAAAATAGCCCTATCCTTACTACTCCATGAAGGTCAAATCAGAGCTTTGGGGAGTTGGATCCTCAACCTAAGTTCGATGAGGATTTAACCCTATCCTTACTACTCTGATTTTAGGCTTTAAGCTTTATGGGAGTGGTAAAAACCACTGTTTTAAGGATTATGTTGCATGATAGGATAGACACGAAATACTCCTTTCGCCTCACCTTTTCTTCCAAGTATGGTTTTGATCATTTTGCTCAAGATCCTCTTTAATGTGCATAGAACGTGCTTGGTTCAAGATAGTTCGGGCATCAGTTCCCAACCTTAGGATTTTTTTTTTTTTTATGTTATAGAATAACCCTAAGAGGATTTGACATATTTTTAATGATTGTATTTGAAATGCATATGCAACTAAGATGGCATGTATATGCAAAGTGGGATGTAATATGAATGCATTGCTTTTCTGAATTGCGGATGGAGTATTGCCATAATTTGTATAACTGACAACTTCATGCATCACAAGTTTCAAACGATATTATTTAAAATGTTTGTGTTACTTGTGGAGCTTTCTACAACACAATTCCAATGTTTCATATTCTCCTGATCTTAGGCATAAGTTGACATCTCAATTTTTTTTTTTTTTTTTTTTATATATAGACCAACCAAACATATCCAGAGGACCAATACACAACTTAAATCCAAACCCAAATAGCAATCCCAAAAACGAAACTTGAAAACACAAACCCAAAAACCAAAAACCAAAATCTATATACAATATAGTACAAGATGGTGCAAAAGCTTGGACTATCACTTTCCTGGATCCCAAACATGATTAGAACATTTCAACAAAAATATAACATGATACGCATGCCAAATGTTGTAGGAATCCAACCAACACAAGATTAGACCGCACCATGCAACAACTTTTAACTTACCTTGCTCACCCCACCAATTAGATTTAATTCCATTAGTATTCTCATAGGTGAGCGTCAAATTACTAAAATGATTAGACAATAAATGATATTCAATTTTATCTTGTCTATTCTTGAAAGTATCCATTTCATAATTCGATTCATGATTTAAAATTAGGCCTTCCTTTTCAAATGTGAGATGTTGCAAACAAGAGCCTATTTCTAAAAGTCTTGAATTCAAATCATTTTCCAAGATTTTAAAGCAATCAAAATCATTCAAAACTTGACAAGCATCAACAAAATTTGACATTTCCTCATTAATGATATTAGCATCCAAAGGGACATCATGTAACCTATCACTTAAAATTTTTGTAGCTACTACCAAAGGTAAAGATTTCACCTTGTCATCCATACTCAACCCATCATGATTAAAATTTACCATAACTTGATGAGTGTTAGTAGCTTTTTCTTTTTTCTCATTGTCTTCTTCATCATCCAACACCTATTCAAAAACACCAAAGTTAGGCACCCAATCAAACATGCGTCCATCCTTTTCAAAACAAGAGCCTAGTTTTTCAAGATATGTGTCGCGTGACACCTTTCCATGATCAATGTCTTGAGTTGCCTCGAAATCCACATTTTCATTAGGATCATCAATAGTATCAAACCCAAACCACTTAGGTTTTGTAATTTCATCATTTTGAGATGGCCTAAACATTGTAGAAGCAATAGGTGGATCAATATTTTTGATTTCTGGCCCCTCAGGTGGAACAAAAACAATTGATTCTCCTTCTTCATCCCTGGTAGTAGAATCATTATCCTTCTCCAACCTTTGATGCGATTCCAACCCTTCTTCCAAAACATTCTCAGATTGCACAGGACTTGTAATATCCTCATATGAAAAGGCAATTGTATTATCCTGTATATCAATAGGCACACAAAATTCATCAGAAGGTTTGGAGTGAGCATACTCTTCCCAAGAATCATAATGATCATCTTTCAAAATCAAATTGTGATGCTCAACTATTTCTTCATCATCTTTTAATTCATCAACATGTTTCTCATCAAATTTATCTTCACCTTCCTTAGATGGTTCAATTACTTCCAAAATTGGGTTATTGCTTGTATTCAAATTGATAAGGCTATCATAATCCACATGTGTAACCCATGATTCACGTTTAACATAATTTGGAAGGTGTGAATTTTCTGGGCCATTACTTTCAACAATGTCATCCAATGTGTCATCCGAAACAGATTCATCCTCATAGAATTCATCTTTTGGTGAGTCAAGGGTTTCCAATCTATCACATGTTTCAATACTAGTTGGATCTAGTACTCCTCCCTTGCCTAAAATCATATTCTTATGAAAATCATTGAAATTGATTTTAGAAACATCTTTTGAATCAAGATGAGTATTTTGAAGTTGATTCATACTTAAGAAAGATGGTTGATCTTGCATAGTAGGTTGAGGATTTTGAAATTGATTGAAGCTTGGGAATGATTGTTGATTCTGAAATTGATTCACACTTGAACTTGGTTGAGGTGGATAAATCATTGGGTGGGTAAGGGAGGTATTAAATGATTGAAAATTATATGATCCAAAACCCACACCATAATATTGACAACTTAATTGTTGCTCAATTGCCATTGCTTGAGTATAGGCTTGTGACAAAGATGTGATTTGAGACATCCCTCGCAAATATGTGGAAGTGAGTGGGTCAAGAGCATTGACGTATATTTGGAGAGCCACTTCTTCTGAAAGAGCATAAAATGTCACTAATTGAGTATATAATCCAAAGAACCTTTCAGAAAATGACTTCACATTTTCACTTGGTCCTTTTTTAATAGTGAAAAATTGCTCGTACATGCGGACTGGGTCCACTCGCTCTCTGTTGAATTGATTAAGAAATGTTGCCTCTAGTTGAGCCCAAGAAGTGATAGACCCTAAAGGCAGACTTGTAAACCAATCATATGCCACTTTGTCCAAGGTGTAAGGGAACATTTTACAAACAACATCATCATACCAAATTGTTAAGTGATTCACAACAAATTTGAATGCTTGAATATGTTCTTCTACAATATTTGTCCCATTAGACAAAAATCGAGGAAGACATCTCTCAAAACCAACGGGAAAATAATGTTGAACTCCCGGTATGTTCAATGGGCTACCTGGCATCCACGGTGTAAACATAGCCATTAGTGAATCTTAAAGAATATAACTTTAATACCCAAATTCTTTTTATTTTTTTAAATCAAATCAAATCACATTATTCCTGTATGAACAATCAAAGCGTTAGAATAGTGCATAGCAATTCATGTCCTCCTTTTAATAGTACAAAGTTGTATTGTTAAGAGAAGGCTAAAGATAATAACCAATAGGGCATGAAATATTCAAAATTGACATCCCTGTAGCACTTAAATCACACTGAAATAAACCAATTCAGGCCCTCCTTCTAGCGCCAATCTGTTGAGTGGTATTTTCACCCGATTGTGAAAACACACTCTCCGATAGGATTCGAGTTCCAAATCCTCTCTTGCAAAGAAATTTAATAAACAATTTCTCCAAGGTCTCCGCTATGTTAGCATTTTGTATGAATAATAATGTTCAGTTCGAATGCTCGGAACACCTTAGTGGTTGCAAGTAACTGTAAACAAGGGGCACTGTGGTTTATTTTATTTTGAAATTGTAATGATTGTTCATTTAATCGGAATGAACTCAATGTGAATTAATCTTAATGATGAAATTATTTTATTTTCGATTTCGGTAGATTTTCAAGTATTTTATTTCAATGACTGTAAATTCGACTAAAGTTAGATTTTCGGGAAAATAAAAATGCAGAGAATAAAAGAAGTGAAAATAAAATACAAAGAAACTAAAACTAAAGTACATTCAGAGTGCTACGATCCTATTTGACAAAACCGAAGATAATGAGGTTTTATGCATACAACCTAACCTATTGAACCTGCAAAACTCGCACAATCCAGATAAGCTAGGTGCTGGTTTCTGGGGTTTTAACTATGGTTTTCAGATTTAGACATTCGCATGAAGCAACCAAGAGAACTTGCATTAAACTTCACCTATAAGCCTAAAAATCTGAAAGGGGAAAAATAAACATTAAATCTTGCATGCAGAGAATAACTCCTTCTTTCTTGCCAATGAGATGCAACTCTCTGTAATTTTTGTATTAAAAATATGTCAGTTTACAACAACAAAAGCTTCCAGTTTATCAAAACCAGAACAAATGAAGGAAAACGCTCCTAAGCAGGCCCAGAATGGCCTATCGCCTTCAGCTCTGCAACTCTGCTCGTAGCGGTTTTCGACCCATGTCCATGAAGAAGAAAAACCAGTCCAATGTGGAAGAAAATATCCAGAGAAACCCAGTGCTAAGGCCTTGCCTTCATTACTGCAATCTTCTCTGAACAGTTTCGCCCCTCTTGGCCTCTTTGAATGGCGTATTTAAACTCGTGAAAACCTTGTTTCTCCTTCCATGACGGTTCATTTCTTTTTCGATGGCTGTTCGTTTCACCTTCCCTGCACTGTTCATTTCACCTTCCCTGCATGCGTGTGCTTCGGTTTCCATTTTGTGGCCCTTTGCTGCGTTTTCTCCACATAGGCTTGCGTTCATTTCCTTCCCTGTGTAACGACCATCTTAAATGATTTCCAATCATTAAAGATTTCTTATGTAACGCTTGGTCTTATTTACTGGATTTTGTCATTATGTCCGCGTCACTATGCAGGTCCGTTACCTTGGCGAAAATGGAACATGTCGCGATATCGCGACACTTTTTCTTTCTCTGCTTGTCTGCCCATTTTGAATCGCGAAAATGCAACATGTCGCGATATCGCGACACTTTTTCCTATACGGTCATGAAAATGCAACATGTCGCGATATCGCGACACTTTTTCTGTACGGTCGCGAAAATGCAACATGTCGCGATATCGCGACACTTTTTCCTGTACGGTCGCGAAAATGCAACATGTCGCGATATCGCGACACTTTTCTCCTCTGATTCTTTCTTTCCTCGTTTGGCCACGATGGAGCAACATGTAGCGATATCGCGACACTTTTTCACTTTAACTACGATGGAGCAACATGTCGCGATATCGCGACACTTTTTCACTTTAGCCACGATGGAGCAACATGTCGCGATATCGCGACACTTTTTATTTTTAGTCGCGATGGAGCAACATGTCGCGATATCGTGACACTTTTTCATTTTAGCCGCGATGGAGCAACATGTCGCGATATCGCGACACTTTTTATTTTTAGCCGCGATGGAGCAACATGTCGCGATATCGCGACACTTTTTCATTTTTGGCTTTTCCTTTGCTTTTGGCCGCGATGGAGCAACATGTAGCGATATCGCGACACTTTTTCATTTTTGGCCGCGATGGAGCAACATGTCGCGATATCGCGACATTTTTTCATTTTCTGCCGCGATGGAGCAACATGTCGCGATATCGCGACACCTTTTCATTTTTGGCCGCGATGGAGCAACATGTCGCGATATCGCGACACTTTTCCTCCTTGTGATATTTTGCTTTTTTCCTTGATCTTTAGCCTATGGGCCACTTCGGTCTTCTTGGAAAGCATGTAAAAAAGGTGGGTCCCCAATTTTGGGGTGTGTTGTGGAGCAGCCACAACAAGTATGTTTTATATCAAATAGAATAGGAGCAACTGAGAGATTCATTCGACTAATCCTTTATTTTATTTTTCACACCTCTATCACCTGCTATTTGTATTCTCAATTTACTAGTTGATTGATTTCCTACTCCTATATCCCCTCTCTATTTAAAAAAGGGGTTTGGTCTATCAACCTGAGATCTCTTCAACCTTCTCATGGATCCTTTTAAAATGGTAAGATTGAGGTCTCATACTCCTTTTAAAAATATAAAGGGGATAGATGGGAGAGTGAAATAATCCTTTTAATTTAAGCCCTTTGATTCGCCCCCAACCTTCCCCAAAGAGATCCATTCGCGCCGGCTCTCTATCCTTATCCAAGGACCTTGAAGCACTCTTAAGATAGGGACGATAGGGAGGGGGACTCGACCTGTAGGGAGCCTTTTTACATTATAAGGTTCGGAGATTAAGCATTCAATGGAAAACTACTCGATTCATTGGGGAACGGAAGCTGCAGTGATAGTTGCTATATTCTATTCTCGAACGAATATCTAGAGAGCCAAAGGCAGCTCCCTGGATCTACACCGACGCTGGGGGCACTGGACTTGGTCAGCCTTTACCTAACCAACTACCCGATTCCGGCCCTCTCCCTATCTCTATTTGTGGTTTGATTTTATCATTCAACAAAAAACACCTTGCTCCCTTCAGACTAGCTTGCCCCCTTTCTCTTATATAGAGGGGTAAGGCGGGGAAGCATAGATAAAAGGTATGCACTCGATCGAACCTTTGTATATAACCTTTCAAGAGAGGAGGCAGACTCTTATATAAGGTGAATGGAAAAGTAAGGGTTTAGAACACGTTACAATGTAGAACTAAGAATCAACACTAGAATTACCCCTAGCATTTAAAATAAAGGGTAAAGGAGACCTCTTTTTTGAAGAGATACTTAGTTAGGAGATAGAATAATGATCCCTCAACCCCATATGGATAGGCACACTTGGTCGAGCAAAATTATCCCAATAAAAAGGTTTCAGTTGGTCTATAACGAACCAAAATTCAACTACAAGAAAACATATAGAAAGAAATATTTTGTATTACTTACTAAGGAAAGGGATTCATAAACCCCTAATCGACTTCTATTGTTTAAATCCCCTAAGTTTTCCTAAAGATATACATCTCACTATATACCCTTAACACAAATCCATATGTGTAGGTATAACATGTTGTACTACAAATAATTTCATCCCTCTCATCATCCTTTATGAGCTAAACTTATCACCTTTAATTAGTCGAAGGTGTACGCCCATCAATATACCATACACAAGTCAATATGTGTAGATATGCTATGCATACTACGAGTTAATCTATCCATATTTTCTTCATGATGAGCTTGTTGGAAAATATGACTATTACATCATTGTAATTTTTGTGAGCTTTCTATATGAGCATTTCTAGAATATTGTATCAAGTCTTCTATCAAATTTTTATGCATGGTCTTTTGTTATTATCATAGTTGTATCATTACATGTTTATTTCTATACTTGTGAATGCATTTCCTTTATGTTTAAGGATCCAAAAGCTAATAGTGGTATTAGAGCCATGGTGGATCTTAGGAAAACCACAAGTACTATTGTTGAGTATTTGCAATCTGGATCAGCCATAGTGCACCGCTACATGCAAATATCATCACAATAGATTTTTTGATAGAATTAGCTCTAGGTAGAAGAATAGAAAATAGAGAAAGCCACATAATATATTTAGCTAGATTTTTTCACAAGATTTGTAATTCTTGTGAAGACTAGAACTTAGCATTGTTCCACTAGATTGGCAATCCAACTAGTGAAGTTTATTTCTCATAGAGTCATATAATTTTTTATTATCTCTAATATTTTATTGCAAGAGATAAAATAAGTTTTTAGGAGAACCATTTGGTTACTATCATCTAAGTTTTTCTTTTTGCAAAAAATTAAATCTTAGAATGTGGAAAGCTTCCTACAACAGATAGAGAAGAAATTCATCTTCGTTACCTGAAATTCAAAGTTACTTTCCTCATGCAGGGATTGATTTTTTATTGTATAAAAATGAGGATTGAATATTTGGAGGCCTAAGAAGAAAGGTCCCATTGAAATATTTATATATTTAATAATCCTAGTTGATAGATAAAGGAGAGATTTAGTGGCCAAGTAAGCCACATTAAAGATTGTAAATCTAGGAAGGAGGTCCTAGAAAGAAGACCCCATTGAATATTGAAGAGACTCAAGGAGAAGAGTCCTAGAAAAATATTGGATATTGGTGATCTCCATTGAAGACTAAAAACTTTCAATTGAAGAAGAGGTCCATTGAAGACCCTATTGAAGAAGAGGTCCATTAAAGGCCTGAGTGAATAAGAGGTCCATTGAAGGCCCGACTAAAAAAGAGATCCATTGAAGACCCGATTGAAGAGGTCCATTGAAGGCCCTATTGAAGAAGAGATTCATTGAAGACTCTATTGAATAAGAGGTCCATTGAAGACCCTATTGAAGAACTTCCATTGTGGAAGATTGAGCATTGAAAAGAACAAAAAAAATTTCTATTGTAGATTTTAGTAGCAGCAGATTTAGGAGATCCTAGAAGAATATTTCATTTCCATAGTTGAATATTGAAGAGGCCAAGGAAGGTCTCATTGAAGATTTATAAGCTACAATATTGAGAACCTTGGAGAGGTCTCAAGAATAAGGCTTAGTGAGCCTCATTGAAGGAGTTCATAGAATATTAAATAAATTACTACCAAAGAAAAAACTAAGAAATTGGGACAAGTGTTACCATCTAACGATAAACCCAAAGGAGAAAGTTTGACAAAAGGATTGTTAAATAAAAAATATAGTATTGAATAGATCTCAATATTGAATGATTGTTTGAGAAGGAGATCTGTTTTGAAGTCATAATTTGGCAAGTGAAAAGAGATAGAAGAACCACAAAATCTACAAGATTTGGGGGCCATCATTGAAGGAGGTTCTTGAACAACATCTCAGCTGTAATTTGGGGAGAATCCTACCAATTTTTTGGGATTCAAGGACAACATCTCAGTGATAGTATTTACTGCCTTACAATCTATAAAATTTTTATATTTGAAGATAAATAAAAGGGTAGCATATTAAAAGCACTAAGAGCTACAAAATATAGAGTTCATGGATAGCAAAAAAAGCAGCAAATCAAAGAAATTAAAAGCAGTAGTGAAGATTGCTTAGTTTTAAAATTTTCAAAAATTATGGGCAGCATAAGTGACTTCTAAAAATTAGATTCTAGAAGCACATCCTTAAGTAGTTTTGAAACCACAAAATCATAGTTTAGAGCAGCAAGTTGATAAGGTATTGAAGTTGTAGAAAGGTGAGCGAAGACCTATTTTTGGACAGCATATAAGAGCTACAAAATCATCCACAAAATACAGCCATTGAGGTGGCTTGAATCACCACTATCTCCATCATCTACGAGAGAAAAAGGTATGCAAAAATAAGGTGCAAAAATTTTATGAGTTGAGCTTTCATATTTGGTTTTATATTAAGGTTTATTATGCGCCATTTTTTCAAATGAAGAACACAAGCTTATACTGAGAGGGGGGTGAACAGTATAAGACCACTTTTTACTTTTCTTTCCCAATCAATATTATGCAATATAAAGATAGCAATATCAATAGCAGTAACCAAAGCAATGCACAAATCATCACACACAATAGAGACACCATAATTTAATGTGGTTCACCCAATGTGAGCTACTCCACGGAGAAAATATTTCACTAAAATTTTCTCAATCAATCTCTTGGGAATCCTTTCCCTATTACAATGTTTATGGACCTCTGTCCAATGGAGATACCAATCCCCTTAATCAAGTTTGTGGAACTCTATCCACAGGAGAACTCCTTTCCCCTCTTGCTCTGGCTGGTGATCTTCTAGAAGAACTGCTGCCTCCACTGCACTGGCTTATGGATCTCTATCCACTGAAGACTCTTGTCCTCACTCAGAAGACCTATCCTCACTACCCTAGCTAATGGATCTCTATCCACTAGAGACTATCGTCCTCTATACTCTGTCACCTCCAAAGCTCTATCTGAAATCTGCACTAAACACAATCCATTGGTCTAGCACAAATCTACTCAATATCTATCCTCAAATCTGCACTAAACATAGTCCTTCGATCTAGCACAAATATGCTCAATCTCTATCCTCAAATCTACACTAAACATAGTCCTTCGGTCTAGCACAAATCTGCTCAACAACACCCTCTAGCAAAACCTCAATCTCTGGTCTAGAGCTGGCATAAATCTATCCTCAAATCTGCACCAAACTCTTGTCCTTGAATCTATACTAAACACAGTCCTTCGGTCTAGCACAAATCAGTCCTCAATATCTGTCCTCAAGCCTTAACTCAAAGCTTGAATCAATCTCAAATCAACTCTGTTGGATCTGCCCCAAACCTTAACTCAAGGTTTGAACAAATCAATCAATCAACTCTGCTCACAAGCCTTCTCAAAGACTTATCTCAAATCTATCTTGTAAGCTTCCACAAAAGCTCACACCAATCTATCCACAAGTCCTCTCTAGAACTTGTCCAATCTGCTCAATAAGTCCTCTCAAGAACTTAACCAAATATGCTCAATAAGTCCTCACAAGAACTTAACCAAATCTGCTCAATAAGTATTGTAAGCTTCCACAAAAGCTTACTCAATTCTGTCCACAAGTCTTCTCAAAGACTTACCTCAAATCTGCTCAACAAGTCCACACTAGAACTTGTCCAATCTCATAGAAACATAAAGAGAATTGTTAGAGACTCAATATGCTCTATACTCATCACAATGCTCAATCACTTTCAATCACTCTTTTAGAAACATACAGAGAATTGTTAGAGACTCAATATGCTTCAACTCAATCACTTTCTCAATTCAATTCAGAATATAGAATAGTTTGTTTTATGGAACTTGAACAATCACTTCACACACCCACTTGACTAGGCTCAACCAACTCTACTCAACCAATCACTCAATGAAATAATCCTTGCTCACAAACCCTAGTCCAAGCATATGATTCTTCACTCAAAATATTTCCAACAATGCTCAACAACAAATCTCACATAACAATGATACTCATGTTATTTTCAAACCCTAGTTCAAGTTCTTTGCTCAACAACTCACTTCAACAACAATGCTTATAAAACAACTCTCACATAACAATGATACTCATGTTCTTTTCAAACCCTAGTTCTTTTCTCAACCAATGGCTTCAACAACAATGCTTATAAAACAAGGTTTTAATAACAACTCTTTATTCCAGAAAACCTTGAAGCATTAACTCAAACACACTCAATAAGGAAGCCCTAACAAAATCCTTTTCACTCCAAACTTATTTTCAGAAAACCAATCAATCAACTCAACTATGGAAGAATGTGCTCATACCTTTTCTTGATGATGAAGGAACCTCAAATATCTATCACAATCACAACCACTTCTATGCCAAACTCAAAGAGGTTAGAAGATAAATCTTTCTCACAATGTAATGCAAAAACTCAATTACACCTTATCACTCCATCTATAAAAACAACCATCAACATACATAAAATATTTTTCCAACAACACCTTATAATCTCCCAACTAAAATAAATTTAACATCCACCAAAATTTAACTCAAAAACCTCTTTAATTAAATTTTAATGGCAAGAAGAACTTTGGCAATAATCAAATCCACTTTCCTTATAACTCCAATAACATAAATCAATTACCAAACAAGCAACCTTTCATATACCCTTATAACTCCAAATAACACCTTATGAAAACATTAGGCAAATAAAATATTTAATAAAAATTACCTTTGCCACTAGTGGGATTCGAACCCCCAATCATTGCCTCCTCGTGCACCCTAGCCATGGGCTTGCCCACCGCATGCGCTAGACGCACGCTTGGAAGGCTAAGAGCACCTCGTGCTCTTTCTTCCAAGTTTGGCGCTCTAAACGAGTGCGTGCCAAAAGTTTTTCTCCTCAGCGCTCAAGACAAACATGCCAACAACCTCCATGTGAATCGATCGTGGTCACTTCCACTCCCAATGCTCTCGCAAAATATGTGCTACCAATGGACCACACTGTCCAATGTGAGTGAGGCCTTAAGCCCTCTCCTTTCGTCTTCTTCCTGGCGCTAAAAGACAAAATAAATTCTTTGTCTTCTTCCTCAACGATTGCATGAAAATACTCTTTGCTCGATCGCATGAAAAATTAATCGAAGAAGGGTAAGTTTTGAATGCCCCTTTGGCATATTATTTATACACGAAATTCACCATATGGCTTAGACGTCGGTGCTCCATTAAATTTTATGACGTCGGTGCTTTTATAACCTTTATAATTTATAAATTATTTAAATTCTAAAAGAATTTAAATTTTATAAATTATATTTATAAACCTTTGACTTTAATAAAAATTAAAGCCTCCTTGAGATAAAATTTAAACCTTCATTTGTACTTCATTGATTTGATGAAAATTATTCTACCACCATGGTTTTAATAAAAACCTTAATTCTGCCATTACAATGTTTAAGGAAGCCTTTATATCCTCATAATGGTTTTAATAAAAACCTTTTAATTTTCCACCATGGTTTTAACAAAAACCCTTATAAAACAATATTTTGACAATTTTTCTTCAACTCTTCGCATTGCTCCTGGTGTCAATGATGGTGTACTCCATGGTATTAATGATAGCTTCATGTGTTCACCTTGGCATCAATGACAACTTCTCACCTTGACATCAATGACAACTAAATGAGCTCAAAATGTCCAACAATCTCCCCCTTTGTCATTGATGGCAACCCAAATTCTTTTTACCAAAAACTTGACCTTTCCTTTGTTCTGCTCCCCTGGGACATTGCTCCCCCTGGCTCAATGCTCTCTCCTCTTTTCTCAAATACCAAATCTCTCCCCCTTACTCAAATCTCTCCCCCTTTGACATCAATGGCAAAGGGTCACCTTTGGGGCTCGGGGCTAAGAATGAGCCTCTTAGCTTAGCCCCTCCCCCACCTCCTCTTGAGGTGGTTAATTTTGGGGTGGGAGTATTTCTACTCCCAGAAAGCATTGTTCTTTACCTTTATCCTATTTTCTTCTTATCTGATCCTTCTGATTCCTCTAACTGTTTCTTTCCATGTCCATGTTTACATTCCTATCCCTGTTTTTGTTCTTGTTCCTATTCATATCCATATTCTTGTTCATGTTCCTATTTTTTTCCTGTTCTCGTTCTTTGATTCTGGAATGTCTGCTCTACACCACTTTGTTGTGTGACCATAATTATTGCACTTATAACACTTAATGTTATTATTCCTTGGAGGTGCAAATGTCTTAGGATTTCTCCTAGTGAAGCCATATCCTCTTCTATCATGAACCCTGCAATTCATTGCCTTGTGACCAAACCGATTACATGAGTAGCAATACCCATGGAAAAGTTGCATGTTTTAAAGTTCCCATATTCTTGTCTTTCATGTGTCCTACACTTTGAAGCCATGTGCCCAAACCTGTGACATGAGAAGCATCATCCATTGAAGAAACCTTGCCTTGACCCCATTGGTCTCTTAGTCTCTTCTACCCTATCCTATTTCTTGTTCCATCTGTTTCTTATTTGTGTATTGTTCCTTTCCTTGTTGAACTTTCTATTGTCCAACTTATCCTTAGAAGTCTCACTTTCTCTTTTACCTTCTTCTTTTGACGCTTCTTCCTTTTTGGTGCTTGAGCTTGACTCTCCTTTTTCTACTTCTTGTTTCCCTTGTTCTTCTTTAGAACTAAGTCCTGTTTTGGTGACTGATGACTTTTGTGCATTGATAATCCTATCCAAAGTCTTTGAATTTTCCTCAAACTTGTGTAGCTTGTCCTTAGAGCCTTTTACTTCCATCCTTAGTGAAACTATCTCATGCTCTAATCTTTCACACTCTAGATATTTTATCTTTAATTTTTTGGTCATACCTTCTTCAATTTTTCTTGCCTCTTCAACCTTGATTTTGAAGTTGGTGAGTTCTTGTAGAAACTTTGCTTTTGCTTTCTCATCTTCTTGAGCTTGAATCCTTAATCATGAGTTCTCCCTTTTTAATTCTTCAAGAGTAACCATAAGTATTTCACATTCTATCTCTTTTACCTTTGATTGTTCAACCATACCTTCTTCAACTCTTCTTGCCTTTTCAACCTTATCTCTCAAGTCAGAGAGATCTTGTAGAAGCTTTATCTTACATCTCTCATCTTCTTGTATTTGAGCCTTCAATTCTAAATTCTCCCTTTTCAATTCAACAAGTTCCTTAAGAGTGGCTTCCTCTTTTTTTTTTTCTGAATCTTCCTCTTCTTTTATTTGGTATTCAATAGGAGTATTTTCTTCTAATACTGAAAGTAGAGTTTTTTCTTCATACCTATTTTGATTGTCCCTGTTATCCTTTCTTGAACCAACCTCTAGGATTTCATTTCCGAGAATATCATCTTCATCTTCACCGCTACTAAACCCATTGCAATAACCTGCATCATGACCGAGTTGACCACAAACAAAATATTCTTCACCTTCTTGTGGACAATAAGTTGCATGGTGACCTGTATTCCTACATCTGGTACAAAAATTTATCCATCTGATATTTTCTCCACTGCTTGATTCATCTCTTGAATCTATTTCCACTTTTCCTCCCAAAACAACAATATCAAATTCATCTTCTTTTTCTTTCATGACCATGTGTGTTCTTTTCTTCTTGTATCTCATGGTTCTGCCTTTGCCTTTCTTTTCCATTTGTGTTCTTGTAAGATCTTCCTTCAAGTTGTTAAACCTTTTCCGAAGGAACCAACTCTGATACCAATTGAAGAACACAAGCTTATACTGAGAGGGGGGTGAACAGTATAAGACCACTTTTTACTTTTCTTTTCCAATCAATATTATGCAATGTAATCAATAGCAATATCAATAGCAATAACCAAAGCAATGCACAAATCATCACACACAATAGAGACACCACAATTTAACGTGGTTCACCCAATGTGGGCTACTCCACGGAGAAAATATTTCACTAAAATTTTCTCAATCAATCTCTTGGGAATCCTTTCCCTATTACAATGTTTATGGACCTCTGTCCAAAGGAGATACCAATCCCCTTAATCAAGTTTCGTGGAACTCTATCCACAGGAGAACTCCTTTCCCCTCTTGCTCTAGCTGGTGATCTTCTAGAAGAACTGCTGCCTCCACTACACTGGCTAATGGATCTCTATCCATTGAAGACTCTTGTCCTCACTCAGAAGACCTGTCCTCACTACCCTGGCTAATGGACCTCTATCCACTAGAGACTATTATCCTCTATACTCTATCACCTCCAAAGCTCTGTCTAAAATTCCCTCGATCTACAAATCTGCTCAATATCTATCCTCAATGCACTAAACATAGTCCTTCGGTCTAGCACAAATCTGCTCAATCTCTATCCTCAAATATGTACTAAACATAGTCCTTCGGTCTAGCACAAATATGCTCAATCTCTATCTTTGGTCTGGCACAAATCTATCCTCAAATATGCACCAACTCTTATCCTCAAATCTATACTAAACACAGTCCTTCGGTCTAGCACAAATTAGTCCTCAATATCTGTCCTCAAGCCTTAACTCAAAGCTTGAATCAATCTCAAATCAACTCTGCTGGATCTGCCCCAAACCTTAACTCAAGGTTTGAACAAATCAATCAACTCTGCTCACAAGCCTTCTCAAAGACTTATCTCAAATCTATCTTGTAAGCTTCCACAAAAGCTCACACCAATCTATCCACAAGTCCTCTCCTAGAAGTCCTCTCAAACTTATCTGCTCAATAAGTCCTCTCAAGAACTTAACCAAATATGCTCAATAAGTCCTCACAAGAACTTAACCAAATCTGCTCTCAAACTGTATTGTAAGCTTCCACAAAAGCTTACTCAAATCTATCCACAAGTCTTCTCAAAGACTTACCTCAAATATGCTCAACAAGTCCACACTAGAACTTGTCCAATCTCATAGAAACATAAAGAGAATTGTTAGAGACTCAATATGCTCTATACTCATCACAATGCTCAATCACTTTCAATCACTCTTTCAGAAACATACAGAGAATTGTTAGAGACTCAATATGCTTCAACTCAATCACTTTCTCAATTCAATTCAGAATATAGAATAGTTTATTTTATGGAACTTGAACAATCACTTCACACACCCACTTGACTAGGCTCAACCAAATCTACTCAACCAATCACTTAATGAAATAATCCTTGCTCACAAACCCTAGTCCAAGCATATGATTCTTCACTCAAAATATTTCCAACAATGCTCAACAACAAATCTCACATAACAATGATACTCATGTTCTTTTCAAACCCTAGTTCAAGTTCTTTGCTCAACAACTCACTTCAACAACAATGCTTATAAAACAACTCTCACATAACAATGATACTCATGTTCTTTTCAAACCCTAGTTCTTTGCTCAACCAATGGCTTCAACAACAATGCTTATAAAACAAGGTTTTAATAACAACTCTTTATTCCAAAAAACCTTGAAGCATTAACTCAAACACACTCAATAAGGAAGCCCTAACAAAATCCTTTTCACTCCAAACTTATTTTCAGAAAACCAATCAATCAACTCAACTATGGAAGAATGTGCTCATACCTTTTCTTGATGATGAAGGAACCTCAAATATCTGTCACAATCACAACCACTTCTATGCCAAACTCAAAGAGGTTAGAAGATAAATATTTCTCACAATGTAATGCAAAAACTCAATTACACCTTATCACTCCATCTATAAAAACAACCATCAACATACATAAAATATTTTTCCAACAACACCTTATAATCTCCCAACTAAAATAAATTTAACATCCACCAAAATTTAACTCAAAAACCTCTTTAATTAAATTTTAATGGCAAGAAGAACTTTGGCAATAATCAAATCCACTTTCCTTATAACTCCAATAACATAAATCAATTACCAAACAAGCAACCTTTCATATACCCTTATAACTCCAAATAACACCTTATGAAAACATTAGGTAAATAAAATATTTAATAAAAATTACCTTTGCCACTAGTGGGATTCGAACCCCCAATCACTGCCTCCTCGTGCGCCCTAGCCGTGGGCTTGCCCACCGTGTGCGCTAGACGCACGCTTGGAAGGCTAAGAGCACCTCGTGCTCTTTCTTCCAAGTCTGGCGCTCTAAATGAGTGCGTACCAAAAATTTTTCTCCTCAGCGCTCAAGACAAACATGCCAACAACCTCCACGCGAATCGATCGTGGTCACTTCCACTCCCAACGCTCTCGCAAAATGCACACTGCCAATGGACCACACTGTCCAATGTGAGTGAGGCCTTAAGCCCTCTCCTTTCATCTTCTTCCTAGCGCTAAAAGACAAAATGAATTCTTTGTCTTCTTCCTCAATGATTGCACGAAAATACTCTTTTCTCGGTCGCATGAAAAATTAATCGAAGAAGGGTAAGTTTTGAATGCCCCTTTGGCATATTATTTATACACGAAATTCACCATATGGCTTAGACGTCGGCGCTCCATTAAATTTGATGACGTCGGCGCTTTTATAACCTTTATAATTTATAAATTATTTAAATTCTAAAAGAATTTAAATTTTATAAATTATATTTATAAACCTTTGACTTTAATAAAAATTAAAGCCTCCTTGAGATAAAATTTAAACCTTCATTTGTACTTCACTGATTTGATGAAAATTATTCTGCCACCATGGTTTTAATAAAAACCTTAATTCTACCATTACAATGTTTAAGGAAGCCTTTATATCCTCATAATGGTTTTAATAAAAACCTTTTAATTTTCCACCATGGTTTTAACAAAAACCCTTATAAAACAATATTTTGACAACTTTTCTTCAACTCTTCGCATTGCTCCTGGTGTCAATGATGGTGTACTCCATGGTATTAATGACAACTTCATGTGTTCACTTTGGCATCAATAAATGACAACTTCTCACCTTGACATCAATGACAACTAAATGAGCTCAAAATGTCCAACATCAAAGGATCTACAGTTGCATAGAATAGTTTTCATTCCAAGTCTTCAAAATAGTGCAAACGTTATAGTTTACAAGGAGTAAACCTGCACATGAAAAAAAATAGAATTTAATAATACTATATTTTTATTAGAGAGAATGCAAAATATTATATTGATTAGCTTGGGATAATAAGTTAAATAATAGCCAAGCAAGAAAAATATTGTCAAGAGTTAAAGGTAATATTCTAGTTCAACCAAACCAGTCATCAAAGGCAGATTTTTGAGAGCTCTTTTGTAGAAGTAAATGGTAGTTTATTGTGGTAAATAATAGCCATCAGAAAGGATAAAAATACCTCTAAAATATGGAGAAGAGAATCCAACAAATTACAGTTAGAAAAAGAGCTTAAAAAGAAGAAGAATTTCAAAGTTTAAGTGCACATCTCCAAACAGATATAGGATAGTCTTGGAGAAGGATAAAATATTCTTAGGGAGCATACATTCGAACAGCCACATAAAAATATTAAATACCACATTTCGAGCAAGGTAAAGGATATATTTTTAAGCACAGGGGGGTAGTCAAAGTATATGTTTGTGACTCATCCAAAGGAATCCACGAGTGCAACAAAAGGATAGTTTTTACAAAGGAAAATGAAGTGTTAAGAACTCCATAAAAGGGCACTCTACAAAACCTTACAAAAAGAGCCTTCAAAAAGCAATAGAAGGTGCATTCAAGAGGTTGAAATTCTATATTATCTAAGGTTTCAAAATACTCCCAAAGAAGTGTCGTAGCCATAAAAATTGCTACCCATATAAAGCATGAAAACAAACTCACAAAAAGAGACAAGACAAGTGGAAAATACAAAGGTGAATCTAAATTCATATTGCAAATAAATTATCACCAAAAAAGAATGCACCATCATCATTTAAGCAATATAAAAATAACAGGTTTTCCACATCCAAGAGCACCATTGAAGATAGCACAAACATTATGCCAAAGAGAAAATGTTTACAACAAGAAAATTTGTAGGAATAGAGCATTGGAGAGTGCTAGAAAATTCAAAGGAAGATAGGAATCATTGGCCATGTAGAGGATTTTTTCTAACAACTGGAGAAGAGTGCCACATTGCAAAGGATTTTTTAGCATCCAAAATTATAGTTTAACATATTCTGAAAAAGTATAATACAAAGGAGCACCCAACATCATAAAGTAGCACTCCTCCAAGCCAAGATAAGACAAAGGAGTGACAAACATGGAAGTAGAAGGTAAGAGCATCTATAACATCCATAAACCACAAAGGACTAATAAAATGAGTGCCACTTGTCACAAGCATTGAAATAAGGAGTTGAATAAACTTTTTCAAAGGACAAGTGCCACATGTCATAAGTGCTACAAGGAGGTGCAAGTATAAATATTTTTAAGAAGGTGAATATGATAAGTGTTATTTGGCACTCCCATATCAGGTTACACAAGGTAAAGAAGGATCCTACATACTTTAGACACCTAAAACTTGTCATGTCAAAAAATACTACTCATATGGACATGCTGCAAGACCATATGGAGGATCTTGGACAGACTCCAAGATAGAGCAATGGTCCTAACCACTCAATTTGGGCTCTTTGGTCTAATCAATTTGAACCGTAGCTGAGACCTACGATCCACAGTCTGAACCATAGCTAACACCTGTGGTTTACATTCTAAACCGCAGCTATCACCTGTGGTCTTAACTGAAGTTCAGTTCGCCTTCATCCAATCCAAATTGGTTTGAATGACAATTTGATCTAGAAGAAGGTGGTTAAAGGATAAAATTTTCTATTCCAACTGTTCTAACCATCCCTTCTTGTTCTTCGATTCTCCATAAAGCCACCCCTAGACCTTGGGTAGTCCTATAAGTACCCCTTAGAAATAGGACAAAAGTATAAAGTAAGCATTGGAGATTAGAGTAGCGAAACCCTATCAAATTATGAACTCACTTGAGTGCACTAAGAGAGATATTTGTTTCTATCACTTTTCCAACCTAAGCATCATGATGAATTATACCATGGATGCCCTAAGGAGCTAGAATGCCAAGAAATTACAATTTGCACAAACAGAGGCCCTATCGAGCAATTCAACTGTCAAATCTATCAGAGGACACTGAGGTGACCCTTGACCATTAATTTGACAAGGAGGATCAAGCCCACTACCCTAGAATTAAAGGGTAAACCTACTTGGTCGTAGGCCCCACCTGTCATCCATGGTTTACAGTGTAGATCGCTCATCCGAGCTGCAATTTGCAACAACTATAAGATCCCCTTATTGTTCCTTTTACAATTTGCTTAGTTAGGTTAGATCAATTGTTTTAATGCTTGATTTGGTAGTTTAGAGACTCTGACTGATCGGATTAAGTATTTTATTAGGTTTACTTCATTTCATCAAGTAGGACATAATTGGTTTCTTTTCATGCTAACATGCTTCATTTCATACATTTGATCCATTATATTGGTAGTTGTAGTCCTTATTTACATGTTTCCATCAATCTTTATGAGAATTGCATATGTTTAGTATAGTTTATCTACTTTATTGATTTCATTAGTATTATGGCTTTTACATGTATAAATCCTTTAAAGGGCCTCATCACGAGAGGTTGCCCATGCTTTTAATGTTCTTATTCTATTTCTTGATCATAAGAAATAGGTTCAAAGGAGCTTCAATAATCTAATTCCTTCCTCAATGTGAAGAAGAGGGTCAACTCCACCCTAGAGCAGTTTGTGACTATTTAGAGAGCATTAGTATTGCACCTACCCCGTTGGGGGCTTGGGAATTGTATTAATCGTATCAAAATTTGGGTGACCCTAAGAGGGGCATGATTGTAACCGAGACTCTTTTCAATATCAATAAAGAAACATCTATTTTCTTGTCATTTTACAATCTTGTTCATTATGTTATGCTTTTATGTTGATTTCGATTTATGCAATAGATAGGTGCATATTTTTTGGATAGGTCAGAATGCAATCATGGGGGGACTCTGCATTTCAAATGATCTGTTCTTGTGTTTTTAAAATTTTAGGTGCAAACTATAGCTTCCAGCTGCGGTCTCATTGTTGGCCCGTGGCTTCAAGACACGGTTTACAGTCTGAACCATGCATCAGACATGCGGTTCATAGCAAACACATCAGACAGTAGGAGTTCAAAGTTGAATCAAATGAGGACCTGAGGTAAGCCCTTGTTATCACTTTCTATCTCTATGTTTTGCTTCTGTATTTTCCAAAATAGAAAATTGAAACCTAAATAATTAAGGATAAAAAGAACATGAAAATGAATTAAGTCCTTAGGGTTTCTTTTTCTAAATTTTGGTTAGGTGCTTCTAGGAACAGTGGAACTCTAAGTGTAGTCCACCCTAGAATCCAGCATGCTAGGTTAAAATTGTGTGTTGGTTTACATTCTTGAAGCCCAATCAGAGGCTATATCATCGTAATTGCATTGTCAAAAATAATTTAGGATATAGCATGCATCTTTCCTTAAAATGAAATGTTTATTTTTGCATATCATGTAGGAAACAATCATTTATGCTATATTATGCATTTTCCTTTTATGTAAAAGAATAAAATGAACCACACACACCACGTTTCACTTAAACGCTAGTGATTTGGGAGTGACATCCAACCACTAGTAGGGTTCAACGACGGTGGGCGTAATTTCCATCTATTGGCCCAAATCCTATGTACCCTTGGATACTAGACCAATATCGAATCCAAGAACCTTTCGTACCATGGAAAATTTGCATGTATTCTCTTCAAAGGGTATAACGTTGACTAGGGGAAAATGGGTGAGGATCTGGGAGGACTTGTGCTCCTTTTTAGGGTGTGGAATTTCATTACCACACATGGGGGATTTACGTGGCTTGGAAGTCACATCTAGGTTGTCGAGCTATGAGCATACAGGTGAAATCCAATTTAACTGAGAATATCATCCAAAAAGATTTCAAAACATGATAAAGAGTTCTTTACTGACACAACAAATCATTGAAACACATCCAACAATTTAGGGCTCACTTTTAAAATGTAGAGATAATCACATTGTTTACTTTGTATGCTTATTTATTGCTTAATTCATCAAGATAAGGCCTTCCTTGAGGCTAAAGTTTTTAGTAAGATAGGAAACCTCTTGAGTCTTGATTAGTTGGTTCATCATGATGACTAGGAATGATAGATCTCAATCACGAGCTAATGAGTTGGAGAGTTCATGGAGAGGCTCTAAACTCCTTTGATATTCTCCTAAGGATCTTTCATACCTCGCATGCCTCCTTTCTAGGCATCGCACACATCATGCACCTGAGGAGCTAAGCCTCCCAGATGACACTCTGATAGTCATCATGAACCCCCTTCATCATGCAGGGGGTCCACCCATATAGATCATAGGGTTTCCTCACATACAGTGATAACCCATGTCATAGGTCTCCACCTAGTGAGATAGAGAGTTGTGGATATTACTCCATGAGTTGATCATATAGGGAATATAAGTCTCATGTATCCCATAAGAGGTGACTACTCCAAGACCAATTGGAGGAGGCACGCATTGAGCATGAGCGTCTAGAGCGCAAGTGCACAGAGAGAAAGAGATCGCATCAAAAAAGTTTGGATGAGCTCCAACGGCATGAAGAGAGGATTTACCAATATAAATTACATGAAGAACAATCATGTGAGGTAAATCATGAGAAGAAGCTCATACCTAGAGTGCTTAGGCAACAATTCAACGCGATGCACCCAATGCATCATCAAGATTTGCCTTGTAAGCAAGTAGATAGCCATTCTACTAGACATATAGATATACCTAGGGTTATCGAAAAACAACAAAAAAATATATTTAAGAATCCCATGAGTAAGCATGAGGTTGAGAGTAGTCAAGTCCTACAGGTGAGCAATGTCAATGCTCGAAAGTCATCACAATCCTTGGGGTATATACAGTCTATTCCACCGTATAAGGAATCTATGATTACTTTCCATAAACAGGAAGTCAAACCTATCCTTGTTAAGGAATTTTATCCTCCATTGCATATCATAGCAAGGATAAAGTATATTGCGTATAAGATAAGCGAGTGTTGGTGGATATAGGATCGTCAATTAATATCATCACTATTATAATCACAATGACACTGAGAGGGGGGGTGAATCAGTGTGTTCCTTTTAAAATACTTCTAAAACAATTAGTCTTAAATCCAGCAGCAGATTAAAACTGATAAATGAAATACCAAGAAAGCATCACACATAACACAACATTTTAACGAGGTTCACCAATGTGGCTACTCCTCAAAAAGACTGCTTGGACTACCATCCAAATCCAGTCAATGTAAAGCTACAACTTTACATAATCCTTTACCAGCACCAACTGGAAGGAGCACCAACCCCTTAACTTTATCTGCTTCAACAGAATGGAGCACCAACTCCTATTTTACCAGCACCTACTGGAAAGAGGCACCAACCCCTTAATTTTCCAGCACCAACTGGACAATTTGTTTACCAGCACCAACTGGAAAGAGGCACCAACCCCTTAATTTGCCAGCACCAACTGGACTTCAATATTGAATAAAAAATGTTTGACATATACCTTTGTTATTGCAAGACTCTAACTGGTCTACATCACCTTTGCAATCTCTGTGCACTTTGCTCTCTCTTGCGCAATCACTTCACACAGTCTGCTGCACTGCTACAGCCAGACTTTGCAATCAACTTTGCCCTTCACGTTTCTCTGCACACTCTGCTTTCTCTGTGCACACGCTTCATACACTCTGTGTCATTTCACATTTTGCTCTCTACTCTACACAAACTTCACTTTCACAAACACTATGCTCGCATTCACACTTTATCTTAACACCCCACCCTTCAAACTCGAAGTACCCTTGCTTTTATAGAAGAAGTTTTAGGAACAAACCCTAAAAGAACGTCGGTTGAGAAACCCTAGAATTTGTCAACTGCCAAACCCTAAAATCCATCGGCCCAGATTTAACTTTGTCGGCCTCAAACTCTTCTTCCACCTTTGTCACTTTCCTGTAGCTTATTGCCACGAAATAGTAACACGTCGACCCTTTTAATTTAATTTAATATTTTAATTTAAATTTTAAATAAAATAAAATTTAAACTAAATATTTAAAATTAAATATCTTCATCACCGGGGCATCTTTTTCAACGAAACGAAGAGCCAACTTGGGTTTTAAGAAAAACCCATTTCAAATATGTTATCCATGGTTTTAAATAAAACTTTTTATTTTGACTGCCTTGGTTTTCACAAAAAACCTTTCCGCTTCTTGACATCTCAGGTTCTGAAGACTTCTTCTTCTCATTCTGAATTATGTTTTCTGTTTCTGTGCATCTATCATTTAAGGACTCATGATCTGACTAACTTCTGAACTTTATCCTTTGCATCTGAGTGACTTCTGAACTACCTGTCCATTGCATCATTAGATCTAACTGACTGTGTTGACAAAAATGACAATACTGTTTGTTGCACTTTGCTCAACAATCTCCCCCTTTGGAATTGTTGGCAACACATGTGCAATTTTCCTGTAAATCTTCTCCCCCTTTGACAATAATACCAAAGGGCTGCTGCAGACTCCCCCTGAGTCTATGCACAATATTCTTAGACACAAATTATTACAATTAGCAAATATTCCAAGCATGAACAAGAAGAAAAACAAATACACAAATGCTCCCCCTGAGTCCAAGACCACTTCATTTAACTGATTGACAACATCATGATAAGCATAATAGGCATCAATAAAATCAACAATGTGAATAGCAGCAATAACCAATGAATGACACCATCACCGTCAACTTCACCAATATAACATGTGTAAGAACAATACTGAACCACTGTCTTCTGTGCAATTACCCTCTGTTGCTTTGCAAACTCAAACTTGTCCACTGTTAGTGAAGGCATACAATAATATTATATAGCCAAATTTTTGTTCTGCAATGCCAGCAAAATTTGCATTCAACTTCACCATGCATCTTGGATATATTCTCAACAAGCTTGAACCCAATGACAGCTGTTTGTCTCTCTTTGCAGTGAGAATCCAGCAGGCTACCTCAATCCACTTTCAACTCCGTGCAAGTACCAAACACTGTACCACAGAACAACCAACATCTTTTCTCAACCAATTAGGGCTTTAGCAACAATGCTTATAGACAAGGTTTAACCAACATCATTCAACTCAAGATTAACCTTGAAGCATTCAACCAATCACTACATGAAAAGGAAACTAGTAGACATCCTTTTCCTTCCAAAGGTATTTGAACAAGACAGCCACCAACATAAATCACCAAGGCAAAGAATAACTTGCTCAAATCAAACTCAATGGAGTAAGCCCAAATCATGTATCAATAAAAGCATTAACTTGATCAAAACAACCACTATGAAAGCAACTCAACTATTCATCACCAGGCTGGAAATCATCTGGCTGCTCATTAAAAAAAAATTCTTCAATCTTCCCATTCAACATGCTGATTTCACTTTTGTCAACAGAATTGACAAGTGACTCACATCTGTACCAATTTTTGTCCAGCACTGCAATTTTATTGCCAACTCTTACTTTCAACTATGCATGTCGAAAGACGACATTTTGTCAAACACTTTATGGCCAACCGTAGTGCACCTTACTCAGCCTCAAGCTTCTTATCCTTGGACTGGCATTAAATCAATAGTTAAAACAAAACTATCTATGAATTAAATATATTCACCAAGGTGTCATGAAATATCTGGCAATCTTCACATCAAAGAGTAAAAACAAATACATGCTGCTCAAAACACAAATACACAGCTAGGGCAAGCATTCTTTCATTGAGCAAATTATCTGGACTATTATGATTCATAATTTTGAACAGTGGTATTAAGAATCATCAGCAGTACAACAGTGACATTTCTCAAAACTACCAATGGTGATAGCTCTCAAATTAAACACCACACTTCACGGCATTTCCACAAACCACTATATAAACTGAAAAACACACTTTAACAACTATACAACATTAACCCGACTGCTTACCTTTCATCCTCAGATACCTAGACAAATACATAGGAGAATTAAAATAAAACTTTAATATTGCTCCTCCTGAGGATGTGCCACCTGGAGTTGCTTAGAGCAATGGCAGAGTAGCCTCCTTCAGTCCAAGGAGACACAATTTCCTTTCTTTTGTCTTTCTCCAGACTTTCCTGAACTTGGGCTTGGGTTTTTCGACAACATCCCTATTTTGCTCCTGTTCGTGAACTTGAACATTTCTCTTGTAGGGTTGTCTCTTGTGCATTCTTGATGGATGATTATTTTCTTTTCTTTTATGCACATGATATGTTCCTTGTCGATGTTGTCCTCTTTGTGTCTGATGAAATCTAGGGTTTTGCCTTAGATTAGATATAGAAGTGCTTGGACATAACCTTGCTATGTGCCCTTGACCATTGCATTTAAAACATTGCACATGTTTTATTCCCTGTCTGTATTGCATTCTATGTGTATGATGAAATCTATGGTATTGCCTTAGATTGGATACAAAAGTGCTTGAACAAAACCTTGCTATGTGCCCATGGCCATTACATTTAAAACATTGCACGGGGTGTTCACTCAAAAAAGTAGAAGTATTTTTATCAGCATAACTCTTTGATCTATTGTTTAGTCCACAATAAATTGCCTTGTGACCAAAGTGGTTGCATTTAGAACAATAGCCATAAAAAGCATTATTATTAAAAGAGTGAGAGTGAGAGAACCTCTTTTGCTGTGGTTGCTTTGTTGTAGATCTTCTTTGATATTTTCTTCCTTTTGAGGATTCAGCTTCAGACTTTTCTTGTTTCAATCCTTCAACCGAGGACTTCTTCTTCTCTGCATATTTGGAAGATGAAGGTTGTTCATCTTCATATCTAAGACCAAACTTAGATGTGGAGCTTCTTTGTTGATTTATCATTGTATCTAGCAACTCTGTGCTCTTCTCAAATTTGAGATTTATATTGGCCTCTTTTAGTTGTTTCTTCAATGAAACAATCTCTTCTTCTTGTTGGCAGCATACAGTCTCTTTCTCATTGATTTGATACCTGAGAGTTTCTTCACTCTTTTTGAACTCTTCTATTTTTAGCTCTAGATTGTTAACAACTTTGTTAGATTCCTCTTCATGTTTGCTGTATATACCAACTTTATTACTCATTTCTTCATCTGCATTCTTAAACTGTCAATTTCTTTTTCTAGCTTGCTGCAATACTCTGTTTTCCTAGAAGATTGCATTTCAAGATCTTCAAAAAATTTCTTGTAATCTTCTACTTGAATTTTCAAGTTGGTGATTATATATTCTGCATCCTCAACATTTTTAATCAAGTCTGAAATCAGTTTCCGTTCCCAATTTGCTTCTGCATCACTTCCTTCTTCATCACACTCTTGTTCTGAATCTGTTTCTTTATCAATTTTGAATGGATCATCTTCATCTTCACTACTACTAAACCCATGGCACTGGCGTCCATTATGCCCGAGTTGACCACAAACAAAACATTCTCTACCTTGTGAGCAATCAGCTACAAAGTGACCGGTCTTCCCACATCTGGTGCAAAAATTTATTAATCTGGATTGTTCTCCACTGTTTGATTCATCTCTTGAATCTATTTTCATTCCCAAAGCAGCAACATTGATATCATCTTCATTTTCTTTTGTGCCCTTGTGAGATTTCTTCTTCTTGTGTCTTATGGTTTTGCTTTTGCATTTCCTTGCCATTTGTGTTCTTGTAAGATCTTCCTTCAAGATGTTAAACTTTTCGAAGGAACTTGGCTCTGATACCAATTGTTATAATCACAATGACACTGAGAGGGGGGGTGAATCAGTGTGTTCCTTTTAAAATACTTCTAAAACAATTAGTCTTAAATCCAGCAGCAGATTAAAACTGATAAATGAAATACCAAGAAAGCATCACACATAACACAGCATTTTAACGAGGTTCACCAATGTGGCTACTCCTCAAAAAGACTGCTTGGACTACCATCCAAATCCAGTCAATGTAAAGCTACAACTTTACATAATCCTTTACCAGCACCAACTGGAAGGAGCACCAACCCCTTAACTTTATCTG
Organism: Wollemia nobilis; assembly: GCA_028583015.1. NCBI lineage: Eukaryota > Viridiplantae > Streptophyta > Pinopsida > Araucariales > Araucariaceae > Wollemia > Wollemia nobilis. Next base: position 2,253,022 of record JAQPPZ010017129.1, read on the forward strand.
CTTCAACAGAATGGAGCACCAACTCCTATTTTACCAACACCTACTAGAAAGAGGCACCAACCCCTTAATTTGCCAGCACCAACTGGACAATTTGTTTACCAGCACCAACTGGAAAGAGGCACCAACCCCTTAATTTGCCAGCACCAACTGGACTTCAATATTTAATAAAAAATGTTTGACATATGCCTTTGTTATTGCAAGACTCTAACTGGTCTACATCACCTTTGTAATCTCTGTGCACTCTGCTCTCTCTTGCGCAATCACTTCACACAGTATGATGCACTGCTACAGCCAGACTTTGCAATCAACTTTGCCCTTCGTGTTTCTCTGCACACTTTGCTTTCTTTGTGCACACGCTTCACACACTCTGTGTCATTTCACATTTTGCTCTCTGATCTACACAAACTTCACTTTCACAAACACTATGCTCGCATTCACACTTTATCTTAACACCCCACCCTTCAAACTCGAAGCACCCTTGCTTTTATAGAAGAAGTTTTAGGAACAAACCCTAAAATAACGTCGGTTGAGAAACCCTAGAATTTTTCAGCTACCAAACCCTAAAATCCATCGGCCCAGATTTAACTTTGTCGGCCTCAAACTCTTCTTCCACCTTCGTCACTTTCCTGTAGCTTATTGCCACAAAATAGTAACACGTCGACCCTTTTAATTGAATTTAATATTTTAATTTAAATTTTAAATAAAATAAAATTTAAACTAAATATTTAAAATTAAATATCTTCATCATCGGGGCATATTTTTCAACGAAACGAAGAGCCAACTTGGGTTTTAATAAAAACCCATTTCAAATCTATTATCCATGGTTTTAAATAAAACTTTTTATTTTGAATTCCTTGGTTTTCACAAAAAACCTTTTCGCTTCTTGACATCTCAGGTTCTGAAGACTTCTTCTTCTCATTCTGAATTATGTTTTCTGTTTCTGTGCATCTATCATTTAAGGACTCATGATCTGACTAACTTCTAAACTTTATCCTCTTCATCTAAGTGACTTCTAAACTACCTGTCCATTGCATCATTAGATCTAACTGACTGTGTTGACAACAATGACAATACTGTTTGCTGCACTTTGCTCAACAATCACCACCTCAGCGTTCAAACATCTCAAAATTCCACCATCCCACATCAAGGAAACAACTTTAATGTTGCAAGCCTTTAATGATGTGGAATCCCCTACAATAGGCACAATAGTCCTCCCCATCGAGGTAGGACAAAATATTATTCCTACATTGTGCTACATTTTAGAGGGTTCAAGACAGTATAACTTGTTGCTTGGAAGACCGTGGATAAGAGCCATGGAGTGCGTACCATCCATAGTGCATCAATGCATTAAGTACACCCATGGAAGTGAAGTCCATATAGTTGAGGTGGACCCAGATCCCTTCAAGTATTATAAACCTGAGGATCACCCTCAAGAATCTTACGGGTCGCCTAGGCATCTAAACATTCAACCTGAGGAGTCTATCCAGAGTTTGGATGCAACCCCATAGACTGTGGTGGATTTACCTTCACCACCGCTGTCCCTTGTGGCTTCACCCATCACACCTGCATCCTCGACACCTCTTAGCAGGGAAGGATTGATGAATGCAGTTATGGAGATGCTCACAACTATCTCTGATGTGTCTTTAGAGGAGCCTCTTACTCCTACCAAAGTAGAAGAACCTAGCATGGTCATGGATGCATCCGAGTGTATCACACCATCTTCATCCATCATGTCACTAGATAGTCCTCATGAGGATGATGGTGAATATGAAGAGCTGATAGAGGCCAACATTATGATGTTGCCCACCATAGAGTCCATTGAGGATTTAGGTCAGCTTTTTGTTGAGTCTCTACCTATGGATCCTATCCTGGAGGCATCACATGGGTATGAGGAAGGATCAGTTATCATGACTGAAATAAGATAGCCTTAGTATGTTGATGAGTCACCTATGACTCATACAGATGTGGAGTCTTCTCATGAGTTTGTGGGAATGGTTGACATTAGGCTAGAAGATCAGGTGATTCCTAATCACATAGAGCCAGATATGGGGTAATCTAGTGGTGTTTCCACATTTCCAGGGCCAAAACCTTTGAAATTAGTCACTCCTGACTCATTTCTCATGGCACCATCTCAAGAGCACAAACAGGTAGGTTCCTCACATCAGATTGGGGGTACTAAAATTGACATAGTTCAACACAACAAAGTGAGACAACAACTTGAGCTGAGTCATAGGCATGAGCATGTGGATAGCACTGATGAAGCGGGTCATCAAGAAGCGTCCGCATCAACCCAAATGAAGGAAATAGGTGATTTGCAATTACCTAATGGATCCATAGCATCCACTTTTCTATTTCCTTCAATAGACAAAGGTATTTCAAATCAGTCATTGGAAATACATATGAACTCTTTGTTAGTCTTGCAATCCATTCTAAGCCATCTAGAATGAATGGAGCATCGAATGGATGAGCAAGATAAGGCATTGCATTTTATCAGGAACCAGTTTGAAAACTTGGGATCACAAAAGCAACCCTTGTCTGAGGCTGAATCACTTCCTATGCAAGTGCAGGAAAAACCTCAGCAAAAGCAAAAGCCCATGCGGCCAACCCAGCCAGTGGGTCCTCAAAGCAAGCCAAGGTGGGTCGAGCACCCAAAATAGTCACAACGCATTTGGACTCCTTTAAAAGAGTCTATGTCTAACATTTTTTAGAAGCTGCAAGAGGCTAAGGTCATCACCTTGCCTGATATCACCTCTTTAGACCCAAATAGAGCTAAACCTATGGGTTACAGGGAGCATCACTATTGTCTCTATCATCGAATAGAAGGTCATGGCATTCGAGATTGTCGTGAGTTCAAGAGTGTGGTGCAAAACTTGATAGATAAGGGGGTTTATAATGTAGATGGTTATCTCATAGTGCCACAACACACTGAAGTGGAGGTCACACCTCCTCAAGAGTGACCCCGAGGTCGTCAGTCACCTCATAAGCTCGATAAGCCAATGCAATGAGTAGTTTCATTTCAGATGACTACTCTAACTTTGTTTCAAAAGTTACACGAGGCAAAGGCATTCATATTACCCTAAATTCAAGCATAGGGCATCCAAGACTGGGTCACCTGATGGGGGTCCCTTTTGTGTGTATCATCGAGCGCATGGACATGACATTCGAGGTTGCCAATAATTTAAGAGAGTCATCCAAGACCTAGTGGAATGAGACACGATCCGTGAGGATGGTTCGCTCGTTCAACCCTGCCAAGACATAGGCACTCCATTGAGGTTCATTCCTCATTTGGGAGAATTGATTTCTATCACTCTCCCTAGACAAGCTGATTATATTTCAGTGAATAGCATGAGCATTGGGGGTCTTCAAGGTAGCACACCTTCCCCACCAGCCATGCCAAATTCGATAAGGCAAAGTGAGGGGTCTAGAGGTATTGCACCTCCCTCACCGTCATCGAGTGGCACATACACTGGGGGTACATAGGGTAGCATACCCTCCCCAAAAGGCTCCAAGGGTTCCTAAAACCACTTGGTCATGTCAGTCAAAGGCTCCGAGGGTTTGCTTAAACACCGCTCGGTCATCCTAAAAGGCTCCAAGCTCTTTTGTGAGTAGTTTGGTCAATCAAAAGCTCCAAAGGCATCTGTAAGCCCTTTGGTCAAATCTCAAAGGCCTCGAGGGTTGCTAAACACTGCTCGATCATCCTAAAAGGCTCCAAGCTCATCTATGAGTAGTTTGGTCAATCAAAAGGCACCAAGAGTTTCTAAAAAACTGCTTGGTCAACCCAAAAGCTCCAAGGATTCTTAAAGATCGCTTGGTCATCCCAAAAAGTCCCAAAGGTGCTCATAATCCCTTTGGTCAATCCCAAAATCTCCAAGGGTTCCTAAGAATCACTTGGTCAATTTAAAGGCTCCAAAGGCATGTACTCATCATTTGGTCAAATATAAAGGCTCAAAATCCATAAAAATTATAAAATCAATAAAATCCAAAAAAAATTGGTAAAGCATAAAATCCAAAAATATTTGCATTTGCATTATGCATGTTCATTTACACATGCATTCATTTCATTATTGCATTGCATATAGGCATTCGTCATCCATTGCATTCCATAGTAGAAGGGATTGTGTTTGTCAGTCTTACAAATGATACCATGTTTATGTTTTAATCATGCACCTTTGCATTTATCATAATCCATTGCATTCATGTGAGTAAATGTGTTTTTCAACACAACCCATAATGTTGCTATGAAGAATATACTAGGGTTTTTCGGTCACTCAACCATACCTAGTGGTCTTCTCAAGAGTTGATAGAAAGCTTGTTTTGCTTTTGTAGCTGAGGTTTAGTTAGTATAGCCCTTAGCATATCAGAATCCTATCACTAATCAACAAATTAAACAATCCTAATAAGGACTAGGGGAAGATGAAAGCCATGAAGCATGACTGGGTATCCTGAAACAAAAAGAGTTATTCTTGCTTATCCCACTATGCGAATGGTTCCAGAAATATTGGCAATTGGAAAAAGGACAGGTTTATTCCCTACCTCAAATCCCTTTCTTACGATAAAATGAGCAATATCCTAAAGTGATATCCCACATCAATCCTCAAGATTGATACCCTAGATCGATATCATAGATCGACATCCCAGATTGATATCCTATATTGATATCATAGATCGATACACTCAATCGATATTACAAAAATAGTTCCCCCAAAGAAAAATCCCCAAAGGGAAGTTTATGAAGAAAATTATCAAATGTAAATTCCAAAAAGTGAAGATCAAATGAAGATCATAAATCAAAGTTCAAATCAAGATCAAATGAAGATCATAAATAAAAGTTCAAATCAAGATCAAATGAAGATCATAAAGCAAGTTCAAATGAAGATCAAATGAAGATCCAAAGAAAGTTCAAAGTCAAAGTGCAATCGACTCCCTTGCTTCACTACATATGAGCAAGTATCCCAAAAAATGAAGGAAAAGAGAGGGATGAGCCTGAATCCCTGGAATGGTCGGCACTACCATACCTTACGCATGATGATATGTCTGATACATTAGCACCTTGCTTATGTACAGACCAATGTTTGAATGTGGATGAGCTAGCTTCAGGTGTCCTGCATCGCCTAGTGGCTTAGTCCAACTAAAATTTAAAACTAGGATTGGATAAACATTCATGGATCCCCTATCTTAGAAATGGGCTGAAAGAATCCCATCTGACATCGGGGTATGCTTATGCCTTATCTTAATATACGCATGTGCACACACAGGGATAATGAATAGTTAGGGCCTATCCTAGCAAAAGCCTTATATCTCAAAAGTCTAGTGTGGTTAGTATGCAACTTTTGATAAGTCAACTAGGGTGTTTGAGTCTCATGGAAAACCTCAAAAATATCTCTAATAGCAACAAATATCAAATATCATAAACCATCAAAGGTAAAAGTCATTGCAAATCATCAAATTGCAAAGTATCCAATAAGCGATACATCATTAACAATGAGCACAATCAAGATATAGGATAGATACTGGATGGATATCAAAAATGATATTTAGATGGCCACTGACTATATTGTGCATATCATTCAAAAGTGCAAAAATAAAATAGAATGACATATTGCATCATTCGCATCATAACATCGCATATCATTGCATTTCATATATGGGTGATTAATTGATTAAATTCTTATTATGAGGATTTTCAATTACATTCATGATTTTTATATATTCTGTGGTGTCGTCCATTAGATTTTTAAACACATATTGCATTCATTCCTTATGTTTTAAGTGATTAAAGCATACAGGTTCATTTACATTAGATTACCATCATGTAAATAAAGCATTACATACATTGCCGGTAATGCATGCAATAAAGCAATATCAAATATGCATTTAAGAGAAAACATCGCATCCATAATGCATCCATCATAAATAGCACATCTAAACATCTAGATCACTGCATATCATCATCATCATAAAATAAAATAGCTATCTAGTGCATGTCATCCATACATCACATCATATAGCATCAAATTAACATAAGCATTGCATCCATGTGCATCACATAAACATAAAATATACAAATAAATGAGTACACATAATGAGCCAAAATGATCAAATATCATATATATATATATATATTTTTTTTATGTGTGTGTGTGTGTGTGTGTCAAAGAGTACATCAGGGTACATAAAAATACCCGTAGGCTACAATCGTGTAGGTCCTCAAACCTCACACCAAAAATGATACATACAAAAATGATATAGCCTGTATCAAATGGAGACCCTAGCTCTAGCCTGATCCTCCTCCATTGGAGCCCTCTTCGCCTCCCTCAGCCCTATCTCTAGGAGCCTGCTCTATAGTCTACTCTAGACTATGTAGCCTACTGAGGATCCTATGTCTGGCCTAATCCAAAGAGGCTCCATACATGAGAACCAATCCCCTGACTCCTGTGTGAGCTGGCTCCATGCATACTAGAGGACCTATGTGTCCTCTCGGTCCTATGGGTCCGGTGGCTCGAACTAGCAGAAGACTATCTGGTCTCTCTGGTCCTAGTCCGAGAGCTACTCTTGTGAGTACCTATGGTCTGGGTGTCCTCTGGCACCTCTCCACCTATCAGTCGAATGTGATCCTCCAACATGGAGATGCGAGCTACCCTCATAGTCGATCATGCATTTTCCTCCTCCAAGAGGGAAGTGAGCCACCTAACCTCTACCATGGGGTCCCGACCTGAGGGTAATAGGTGATATGGAGCTACAGGTGGTGCCATAACTACCTGTGAGGATGAAGGAATAGCCCTCGAGTCCCTCAGTGAATCCCTCTCTCTAGTCATCAGGTCCAACTGAGTCCATGCCAAATCATGCTCTGTAGTGAGCCACTGAATATCTATATCTACTATGGTAATCTGGGCCTTGAGGAGAGGCCTCTCCTCCTCATACTCCTACCACTATCTCTGCCCATGAGCGAGCTTCACCTCTACTATGGTGAGGCTAGTATCCCTATGTCGTAGCTGAGTCTATAGCCTCCCAACCTGGCTCTGTAAATCTACCACCTAGGCTAGCAGCTACCCTACCTCACTATCTAGAGGCACCTCACCCTCATCTAGGGCCTCCTCCTTAGCCTCCACTGGTGGTGCATCCTCTACCCCCCATCCACCCTTAGTCCGTGGGTGCACATTGCACCCTTGTGGATCAGCCTCCACCTCATCATCAACCCAACCGAGAGGCCCAGATCCCTACCACTAAAATAAGGACCACCAAGTATCATACGCTGGGGTGGTCCCAACTACAACAACTCCAAACTCCTAGAAATCATCTATAGCATCACCTAGAGGTGTAGGCTGCACCCACTATAGATCCATCTCTAGAACTAGCCACCTATAGATAATAGGTAGCTCTGGAATATCCTACACCATGCCAAACTATCGCAGGACCCACGAGTAGAACTGGTACTCATGGACCTCGGCCTTGTGGTCGAGTAGCCATCTATCTCATCGAGCCTAGTGCAACCGCTCACCAGCCTTCATCCATGCAGGGCAATCCATATATGGATGCCACTCAATATCATCAGGTCTCAATGCTGCAAACCAACTGATATAGTGCTCGATGTCCCCAGCATGGGACCTACTCTGGAACCCCTCCTCCTCGTGGGGCCAGCATGCCACATAGCACTGGAGTGCATCAGGAATAGAAGTAATCTCCAAGGGTAGCTCTATAGGTCTCTCGATTTGGATGTGCTACCAACCCCAGATCTATAGGAGTAGACTACAATTGATGCCTACTCGGCTCCTACTAGTAATCTGGTATAGCTCCTGGTAGAGCTGGCATAGTAATGTGCTCCCCTAGGCTAGGAGTAGTGGCTAAGCCATGGAGCTCCAGATGACCCTCCTAACATTGGCTAGAAGGTTCTAGGGGATCCTCATGCCCGAGGAGTCTGGAAGGACAATCTGCACAATCAGGTGCATAAAAATTGCCTCTCGAATGGAGAAGACCTGCTCCCCATACCAGTATCCAATGTGAACACCTCCATGGTCGATCTTCCATTGGGCCTCTAGGCTTCGATCATCGAAGATCTCATCAAAAATAGCTCCCCTACTCTAAAAGGTAGAGGAGGTGATGGCCTCACCATCAATAGGGATCCTGAAGATCCTATAGACATCCTTGAGAGTGATGGTCATTTCACCTATCGATAGGTGAAATGTGTTGGTCCGGGCATTCCAGCTCCGGGCCAATGCAGTCATATAAGCTTGATCTACCCTGATAGTGGGTAGATCCAAAACATAGCCAAAGCCTATGACCCTAAACCACCCCCACTCCTCGACAGTCAGTAGTGGGTGGAGAGTGTTAAGGAGCTCTGGCTCCCTAGCTCTAGAGGTCAGTCTCTGCAAAGAGATATAGTATAAGGAAAAATCTAACTACAGGCTAATTAAACAACTAAAAATGACCTAAAAAGAGCTAGATCAAGAAAAAAATAGCTAACAATGCAAAATTATGCTAAGCTTGATCAAAAATTTTAAATAATACATCTCATAGGTGCAATAAATGGCATTAACTACCAAGAAAATCACAAAAAAATTGAAAAATTTGAAAAAATTTCACAAAAAAGGAACCACAGGTCAAACCCATGGTCCGCACAATGGTCAATTTTTTACCATTGTAATTCAAACCTAACCGCAACTGATACCTGCGGTCCCCAACCTATCAAAGGGGAGTCGCAACTAGTAGCTGCAGTCTAGGAAAATGACCATTTTCAGGTCTTTTCCTAGCCGATAAAAAAAATAATAATAAAAAATTAATCTAAAGCTAGCCTAACCTAGGGTGTGGTTCATTGCCAATAGTTTAATGTGATTGATTAACCAATTAATTAATTTGGTTTGTTTTATTGGTAATGAATGCAAGGACTCGGTTTCGAATTACCTTGCCTGCACTGAGGCCTCGACTGGAAGAAGGTTGTCCATGGTCTGCCATCCTGATGTGTGTAGGGTAGTAGGTTTTAGTTTGCATCAAGTTTACTCTCACACCTCTCAGAGCTCTTCAAATTGTAGTCACTATCAAGGAATAATGAGGAATTTTGAAAATGATAAATTTTTAAACCTTTTCCTATTTTTGTTGGACCGCAACTGACACCCACGGTCCCGGGATTAGGGTTTTTCGCTCGTGGGTCAGACCTACGGTTCCCAAAATTTGAAAGTTCCAACTACAGACTGCACCCGTGGTTTGCAACTGGTATCAAAAATAGCAAAATCCCATCGTGGGAAGGTTTTAAATGATAAATCAATGTCCCCTAATGGATCAAATTTCAATAAAAGTAATCAATTTGCAAATTTGGTGATGATCAAGCACCAGGATCCAATTAAAAATAAAATATCTGGCTGAGATTATAAAGTACATTCAATCGAGGTCATCGCTTTGACAATCCTTTCATGGAGCGCCGCATCTCCCAGCCAAATAAATAAATTCAATTCAAATTCAAAATTTACAAAAACATTTCAAATAATCAAAAAGCCAAATGCACCTCGTATTCAGTTATTTACTCTATACACTTGGCGGTTGCAACGACTGACGCTCCATGCAATCCGGTGAGATGAGTAAATAACCATAAGGACATTTGGGGTAAAATTGTCATCGTTGATCTGATATGCTTCTTTTCAATTCCGAAGAAGGCCTTTGAGGCTGGACTGCTCCATGGGAATGAGGCATTTCATGTCATTTCCCCTATGACATATTTTTAGCAAATCATCGACAAATTGATTCAACACAAAACTAATTGGATTTGTATCATTTTGATTCCCTAAGAAGGCTATTGTAGCCCGACTGCTCCATGGGATAGGAATGTGCAATTACTATTAATAGTTGTAATCATATGCTGAACTAGGCTTAGCCAAGTAATTAAATGCTCAATTCTAAATTTGTTCAGATCATTCATTGTGGTCAAGCGACCTCGTTGCTTCATACATTGTCATTACCCTCATCGACTCGTCGCTTGAGGGGGTAGTCATAATATCAAATCATAATCAAAATCAACAGAAGATCCCTAAAATCGTAGATCCCTTGATCTTGTCAAAATTGTGTTCGTCCTTATGAATCATTGTCAACAACTATCATAAGCTTACCCCTTTGCTTGGGGCAAATAGCAAATATGATAATTAGTTTGTAACTCTCATCCTTTCGGTTATATAGGCCTAACTCCTATTGTAGCACCAAAGCTACTCGAATGACTGATGAGAAGGGTGCAAACTCTTTCAAATTTAAGCCTCCAAAGAGTTGGAAGCAATGATTCCAGGATGTGCATCCTTTTGCTGGACCTGGGGCATCTAATGTTGATCCGACTAATGATCATCATAGAACCTTTGACATCATTTTAGGTGGTGTATTTTTTCTCACGCATTGTTCGATCTCACAATGCATCTCAAAAGGGGCATCTATAGACACCTAAAACACGTCATGTCGATGGCGACTACTCATATGGACATGTCTGAAGAACACAAGCTTATACTGAGAGGGGGGTGAACAGTATAAGACCACTTTTTACTTTTTCTTCCAATTCAATATTATGTTGTGTATAGATAGCAATATCAATAGCAATAATCAAAGCAATGCACAAAATACCATACACAATAGAGACACCACAATTTACGTGGTTCACCCAATGTGGGCTACTCCACGGAGAAAATATTTTACTAAAACTTTCTCAATCAATCTCTTTGGGAATCACTCCCAATTACAATGTTTATGGATCTCTCGTCCAAAGGAGATGTTGATCCCCTAATCTCAAGTTCATGGATCTCTTCCATAGGATAACTCTTTCCCCTTCGCTCTCGGCTATGTGATCTTCTAGAAGACTCTGTCTCTCTACTGCACTGACTGGTGGACCTCTCTCCACTTGAAGACTCCTCACTCAGATCTGTCTTCAACTATGCTGGCTATTGGATCTCTATCCACTGAGACTCTGTCCTCTGTACTCTGTCACCTCCAAAGCTCTGTCAATAGGCTCACTAAGAACCTGCTCAATAGGCTCACATAGAACCTGCTTAACAAGCTCACACAAAACTTGTCAAATCTGCTCAAGCAAGCTCACCAAGAACTTGCCCAAATCTGCTCTAGCAAGCTCACCAAGAACTTGCCCAATTCTGCTCTAGCAAGCTCACCAAGAACTTGCCCAAATCTGCTCTAACAAGCTCACTAAGAACTTGTCCAAATCTGCTCTAACAAGCTCACTAAGAACTTGTCCAAATCTATCCACAAATATGTCCACAAAGCTATCCACAAAGCTGTCCCAAAACTGTCCACAAGGGCCTTCCCAAAGGCTCAATCAATCATACACAAACTGCCACAAATATATCCAAAATTCTATCCCAAATATCTTCTCAAAGACTCAACCAATCATGCTCAAGTAGCACTCAAAACTCATCCACAACTCTATCAAGGCAAAGCTCAAAGATGAACTCAACAATGAATGGCAATGTACTCTTCAATGGATAACAACAATGATCCACAATGATCTCAACTCAAATCAACTCATAGAAGCATAAGGAGAATTGTTAGAGACTCAATATGTTCTAATCTCACTCTCAACCCAAATCAATCTCAACTAAACTCAAGTCAACTCATAGAAGCATAAAGAGAATTGTTAGAGACTCAATATGTTCTAATATCAATCTCAACTCAACTCAACTCAAATCAATCTCAACTCAACTCAAGTCAACTCATAGAAGCATAAAGAGAATTGTTAGAGACTCAATATGTTCTAATCTCAATCTCAACTCAAATCAGAATAATGGAATAGTTTGTTTCATAGGACTTGAACAATCACTTCACACATCACTTGACTAGGCTCAATCAACTCAACTCAACCAATCATCACAAGGGACAACTCTTTCTCACAAAAACCCTAGTCCAAGAATGTATCAACCAACTCAAATATTTCCAACAATGCTCAACCACAAATCTCACATAACAATGATACTCATGTTCTTTTCTAACTCATGTTCTTTCACAACCAATGGGCTTCAACAACTATGCTTATAAAACAAGGTTTAAACACAACTCTCAATTCAAAAAACCTTGAAGCATTCAACCAACCACTTTCGAAAAGGAAACCACAAACAATCCTTTTTCCTCCAATGATATTTCAGAAATCAACCACCATAAACAATCAATAGGAGAATGTGCCCATACCTTTTATGAAGATGAAGAAACCCCTTTGGAAATCTGCCACACTCAACACACTTTGAAAAGAACAAAACAACCTTCACTTGAACCCCTTTACAAAAATAGAAATATCTCTTTATGTACACCTTATTTCTCCTTCTAAGAAAGATAATCAAATAGCCCTCGAAATAAGCTTTCCAATGATATATAACATGATATACTTTTATAAAAGGAAAAACCAAAAATATCTCCTTTTCTAAAAGTGCACTATAACTCTTAAACTTGCCTTCCGATTAAATAAAAAATATTTAATCAAACATTTTCCTCAACCACACCTTATTCCTCCAACATTAGGCAATAATAAAAAATTGTTTTAATAAAACGTTTACTTGCCTCTAGAGGGAATCGAACCCTCATCACTGCCCACACAACACCTCAACCGCGGTGCCAAAGACCACGCGAGCTACTCGCTCGCATAATATGGAGAGCGAAGACTCTCCCCTTATCTCGCTGCCCTCTTGCTCACGTCAAAACGTGGGCCAAGACTTTCCTTCCTTACTCCTCGCAATTTGCAGCCGATGGGAATCGAACACATGCACATCCACTAGCAAAAACCTTAACACTCCCAAGCTCACCGTTGGACCACGCTGTCACGTCGAGGAAATTCGGCGCCTACGAATAAATGTTCTCTTCGAATCTTGCTTAGGGGCTTTAAAACAAAAAGCCCTTTGCATATATATATATGCAATCTCCTTTGTAAGATAATAAACGTCGACGCTTTTAACTTTTAATAATTACCTTTGATAGCGCATGAACTTTATGACGTCGGCAATAATTTTAATTTTAATTTTAAATTTTAAATTTTAAATTTTAAATAATTAAAATTTAAACTAAATATTTAAAATCAAATATCTCCATCACCGGGGCACCTTTTTCGATGAAACAAAAGCCTAACTTGGGTTTCAAGAAAAACCCAGTTCAAATATGCCATCCATGGTTTTAAATAAAACCTTTTATTTTGCCTGCCTTGGTTCTCACAAAAACCCTGTATATATCCATGCTCTCCGAAATATGAATGCTTTGGTCATCAAAACTCAATGTGTTCCTTGGGACATTAATGTGACATCAATGACAACATAAAACAACTCAAATTGCCAACAATCTCCCCCTTTGTCATTGATGGCAACACCTCTAAAGCAAAAACCACAATCACTGCAAAAACCATCTCTGAGAATCAAAGCTGCTCCCCCTGACTCAATAATCTCTTTGGAGGCTGCTCCCCTAACTCAATGCTCTCTTTGGAGGCTGCTCCCCCTAACTCAAATATCTCCTTGGGCTGCTCCCCCTAACTCAATAATCTCTTTGGAGGTTGCTCCCCCTAACTCAAATCTCTCCCCCTTTGACATCAATGGCAAAAGGGACACCTATGGGGCTAAAATATATGACTCTTAAGCATAGCCCCCTCACCACCTTCTCTCTTGAGGTGATTAATTTTGGGGTGGGAGTACCTTTACTCCCATATTACATTGATTCTTTCCTTTATCAACTTCCTTCCATGTTTTTATGATATCCTTCTCTTGATGAATTACTTGATCTTCTTGTCTTGAACCTGTTTGACCTTCTTGCCTTGAACATGTTTGACCTTCTTGCCTTGAACCTATTTGGAATTGAGTCCTACACCATTTTGCAATATGCCCAAAGTTATTGCAAATAAAACACTTGATATTGTAGCCTTTGGATGGTACCCATGTCTTGAATTCTTTCTTGAAGTAATTTCCATATCCATTCCTTTCTTGAACCCTGTATTGTGAAGCTCTATTTTCATGACCATTATGACCAGAGACTTCTGAATTGTGTAGCTCTAAAACCAAAACCATGTTGCTCATTTCCTTTGCACTGAAAATCTTTATGACCAATCTCATTACATGAGAAGCAATGTCCATAAAAATCATACCTTCTTCCTTTGAAGTTTCTTCTTGCAAAATCAAACTTCTTTGATCCATAGACCTGCAATGTATAGCCCTGTGTCCAAATCCATTACAAGAAAAACAATGTCCTTGAAAAGCCCTTTGTTCATGCCTTGGTTCCTCATACCTTTCTTGACCATGATCATCTTCAACTTGTGCATTGCATTCTTGAACCTTCTTTGTAGTATCTAAATCTTCTTCCTTAGTTTCTTTCTTGTTTTCCTCTTCAAGTATTTCTCTTTCTTTTGAACTTGATTCACCTTTTTCTGCTTCCTGTTCCCCTTGTTCTTCCTTAGAACTAAGTCCTATTATAGTGACTGATGACTTTTGTGCATTGATAGTCCTTTCCAAGGTCTTTGAACTTTCCTCAAACTTGTGTAGCTTTTATTTAGAACCTTTTACTTCCAACCTTAGTAAAACTATCTCATGCTCTAATATTTCACACTCTAGATCTTTTGTTTTTAATTTTTTGACCATACCTTCTTCAATTTTTCTTGTCTCTTCAACTTTGATTTTGAAGTTAGTGAGTTCCTGTAGAAACCTTGCTTTTTATTTCTCATATTCTTGAGCTTGATCCCTTAATCGTGAGTTCTCCCTTTTTAGTTCTTCAAGAGTAATCATAAGCCTTTCATATTCTATCTTTTTTTTTTTTCTTTAATTTTTCAACTCTTCTTGCTTTTCCAAACTTATCTCCCAAGTCGGAAAAAACTGGAAAGCTTTGTCTTACATTTCTCATCTTCTTGTATTTGAGCCTTCAATTCTAAATTCTCTCTTTTCAATTCAATAAGCTCCTTAAGAGTGGCTTTCTCCTTTTCTTTATCTGAATCTTCCTCTTCTTCAACATCATTGCTACTGGAATTGTCACTGGAACTGCTGCTAGAACTATTACTAGAACTGTTGCTTTCTTTTTCCACAAATAAAATTTTCTTGTTGCAATTGTTGTAGTACGTGCAATCATCATCTAAATGCCCAAAGTCTCTGCATATGAAGCATTTTAGTATTCTTAGACCCTTCTTGTACCTGTTTGCTTGCTCAATGGCTATAGCAAGCTCTTCATGTCGTTCTTCGATAGATGTATCCTCTTCTTTAACTTCGATACCTAGGAATAGGTGTTCTATTTGGAGTGGAAGTTCTTCTTCTACTTCTTTTATCCCATAGAAAAACCCTTCTTCATATTCATTATCACTAAGATCATTATAATCTTCTATAGCAAACAAAATCTCAAGATTTCTTTGACCATGCTTGTTTCCTTGATGTGTCATCTCATCTTCACTATCACTGAAACCATTGCAATATCCTGATCTGTGATCTCTTTGACCACACACAAAGCACTGTTCTCTTTCACTTTCTATTCCTAGGAATAGATGTTCTTCCTTTTCATCATCTGACTTGTCTCTATCACTATAATCTGAGCTATCACTTGCTTCTACAATGTAGTAAGATTTCTTTGCCTTACGAAAAATTTTCTTCTTCTCATACCTGTTTTGCTTGTATCTGTCATCTTTGTCATGCTTATGCTTTCCATCTTCTTTTCTTCTGTGACCCTATTTTTCATCATCATTGTTTTCTTCATGTGGACACCTGTATGCATAGTGACCAAGATCACCACACTTGTAGCATCTGACTTTCCTTATATCTCTAAAATTCCTTGAGTCCTTATTCCTTTTGATGAAGTTAGCTTCCTCATCATTTTCTAAAACTCTATCTATTTCTGAAACTTTCCCTTTCTCTTTTTCTGAAGCCTTGAATGCAATCTCTTTTATTGGAGCTTGATGCTTACTTACCCTCATCTCATAAGCTGTGAGAGTACCTTGCAATTCTTCCATTGTTAGCTTGTTGATATCCATTGTTTCTTCTATTGCTAAAACCTTAGAATCATATTTCATGGGAAGTGATCTCAAAACCTTTTGAGTAACTTCTGATTCTTTCATCTCAAAACCTAGGCCTCTCATGGTGTTAGTAATCTCATCAACTCGAAGTAAAAACTTTGCAATATCTTCAGAATCTTCCATTTTCAATTCCTCAAATATTTTTCTATGAGTTTGTAGTTTTTCCAACTTTACCTTAGAATCTCCTTCATAAGTATTCCGCAACTTGGTCCACATCTCATTAGCTGAATTACATACCATGACCTTTGCAAAATCTGTCTCACATAGCCCACTCAAAATACAATTCATTGCTCTTGCATTGATCTCAACCAATTTCTTGATAGTCTTATCTGCCTCGGGATCACCTTCAACCCTATACTCTTTTTCAACCATTTGCCATACCTCATATCCTTGTGATATCAAGTAGTTCTTCATCCTCATGCTCCAGAAAGCATAATTGTTACCATCAAATAGTGGAGCCTTATTTGTAGATGATCCATTCTGTGAAGCCATTTGTGTTCTTGTAGAATCTACCCTCAAGTTGTTAGCCTTTTCGAAGGAACCCGCTCTGATACCAATTGAAGAACACAAGCTTATACTGAGAGGGGGGTGAACAGTATAAGACCACTTTTTACTTTTTCTTCCAATTCAATATTATGTTGTGTATAGATAGCAGTATCAATAGTAGTAATCAAAGCAATGCACAAAATACCATACACAATAGAGACACCATAATTTACGTGGTTCACCCAATGTGGGCTACTCCACGGAGAAAATATTTTACTAAAAATTTCTCAATCAATCTCTTTGGGAATCACTCCTAATTACAATGTTTATGGATCTCTATCCAAAGGAGATGTTGATCCCCTAATCTCAAGTTCATGGATCTCTTCCACAGGAGAACTCTTTCCCCTTCTACTCTGGCTATGTGATATTCTAGAAGACTCTGTCTCTCTATTGCACTGACTGGTGGACCTTTCTCCACTTGAAGACTCCTCACTCAGATCTGTCTTCAACTATGCTAGCTGTTGGATCTCTATCCACTAAGACTCTGTCCTCTATACTCTGTCACCTCCAAAGCTCTATCAATAGGCTCACTAAGAACCTGCTCAATAGGCTCACACAGAACCTACTTAACAAGCTCACACAGAACTTGTCAAATCTGCTCAAGCAAGCTCACCAAGAACTTGCCCAAATCTGCTCTAGCAAGCTCACCAAGAACTTGCCCAATTCTGCTCTAGCAAGCTCACCAAGAACTTGCCCAAATCTACTCTAACAAGCTCACTAAGAACTTGTCCAAATCTGCTCTAACAAGCTCACTAAGAACTTGTCCAAATCTATCCACAAATCTATCCATAAATCTATCCACAAAGTTGTCCACAAAGCTATCCCAAAACTATCCACAAGGGCCTTCCCAAAGGCTCAATCAATCATACACAAACTGCCACAAATCTGTCCAGAATTCTATCCCAAATATCTTCTCAAAGACTCAACCAATCATGCTCAAGTAGCACTCAAAACTCATCCACAACTCTATCAAGGCAAAGCTCAAAGATGAACTCAACAATGAATGGCAATGTACTCTTCAATGGATAACAACAATGATCCACAATGATCTCAACTCAAATCAACTCATAGAAGCATAAGGAGAATTGTTAGAGACTCAATATGTTCTAATCTCACTCTCAACCCAAATCAATCTCAACTCAACTCAAGTCAACTCATAGAAGCATAAAGAGAATTGTTAGAGACTCAATATGTTCTAATCTCAATCTCAACTCAACTCAACTCAAATCAATCTCAACTCAACTCAAGTCAACTCATAGAAGCATAAAGAGAATTTTTAGAGACTCAATATGTTCTAATCTCAATCTCAACTCAAATCAGAATAATGGAATAGTTTGTTTCATAGGACTTGAACAATCACTTCACACATCACTTGACTAGGCTCAATCAACTCAACTCAACCAATCATCACAAGGGACAACTCTTTCTCACAAAAACCCTAGTCCAAGCATGTATCAACCAACTCAAATGTTTCCAACAATGCTCAACCACAAATCTCACATAACAATGATACTCATGTTATTTTCTAACTCATGTTCTTTCACAACCAATGGGCTTCAACAACTATGCTTATAAAACAAGGTTTAAACACAACTCTCAATTCAGAAAACCTTGAAGCATTCAACCAACCACTTTCGAAAAGGAAACCACAAACAATCCTTTTCCCTCCAATGATATTTCAGAAATCAACCACCATAAACAATCAATAGGAGAATGTGCCCATACCTTTTATGAAGATGAAGAAACCCCTTTGGAAATCTGCCACACTCAACACACTTTGAAAAGAACAAAACAACCTTCACTTGAACCCCTTTACAAAAACAAAAATATCTCTTTATGTACATCTTATTTCTCCTTCTAAGCAAGATAATCAAATAGCCCTCGAAATAAGCTTTCCAACGATATATAACATGATATACTTTTATAAAAGGAAAAACCAGAAATATCTCCTTTTCTAAAAGTGCACTATAACTCTTAAACTTGCCTTCCGATTAAATAAAAAATATTTAATCAAACATTTTCCTCAACCACACCTTATTCCTCCAACATTAGGCAATAATAAAAAATTGTTTTAATAAAACGTTTACTTGCCTCTAGAGGGAATCGAACCCTCGTCGCTGCCCACACAACACCTCAACCACGGTGCCAAAGACCACGCGAGCTACTCGCTCGCATAATATGGAGAGCGAAGACTCTCCCCTTATCTCGCTGCCCTCTTGCTCACATCAAAACGTGGGCCAAGAATTTCCTTCCTTACTCCTCGTAATTCGCAGCCAGTGGGAATCGAACACATGCACATCCGCTAGCAAAAACCTTAACACTCCCAAGCTCACCATTGGACCATGCTGTCACGTCGAGGAAATTTGGCGCCTACGAATAAATGTTCTCTTCGAATCTTGCTTAGGGGCTTTAAAACAAAAAGCCCTTTGCATATATATATGCAATCTCCTTTGTAAGATAATAAACGTCGACGCTTTTAAATTTTAATAATTACCTTTGATAGCGCATGAACTTTATGACGTCGGCAATAATTTTAAAATTAAAATTAAATTTTAAATAATTAAAATTTAAACTAAATATTTAAAATCAAATATCTCCATCATCGGGGCACCTTTTTTGATGAAACGAAAGCCTAACTTGGGTTTCAAGAAAAACCCAGTTCAAATATGCCATCCATGGTTTTAAATAAAACCTTTTATTTTGCCTGCCTTGGTTCTCACAAAAACCCTGTATATATCCATGCTCTCCAAAATATGAATGCTTTGGTCATCAAAACTCAATGTGTTCCTTGGGACATTAATGTGACATCAATGACAACATAAAACAACTCAAATTGCCAACACATGCTACAAGACCATATGGAGGATCTTGGACATACTCCAAGATAGAGCAGTGGTCCTAACCACTCAATTTGGAATCCTTGTCCTAATCAGTATGAATCGCATCTGAGACCTATGGTCCACAGTCTGAACCACAACTGACACCTACGGTTTATAGTCTAAACCACAACTGTCACCTACAGTATTAACTAAAGTTCAGTTGGCCTTCATTCGAGCCAAATCAGTTTGAACGACCATTTGATCTAGAAGAAGGTGGTTAAAGGATAAAATATTCCATTCCAAATATCCTAACCACCCTTTCTTGTTATTGGCTTCTCCATGAAGCCACCCCTAGCCCTTGGGTAGTCTTATAAGTACCCCTCAAAAATAGGGTAAAAGTATGAAGCAATCATTGGAGATTAGATCAGTGAAGTCCTATTGTATTGTGAACTCACTTGAGTGCACTAAGAGAGATATTTGTTGCTATCACTTTGCCAACCTAAGCATCATGAAAAATTATGCCATGGATTCCCTAAGGAGCTAGAACGCCAAGAAATGCCAATTTGGGCAAACATAGGCCCTATCAAGCAATTCAACTGCCAAATATGTCAGAGGATATTGAGGCGACTCTTGATCATCAATTTGACAAGGAGGATCAAGCCCACTACCCTAGAATTGGAAGGAAAACCTACTTGGTTATAGGCCATGGTTGTTAGTCACAATTTACAGTGCATACTGCTCATCTGAGTTGTGATTTTCAACAGGTATAAGATCCCCTTACTATTCCTTTTACAGTATGCTTAGTTAGGTTAGATCAATTGTTTTAGTACTTGATTTGGTAGTTTAGAGACTCTGACTGACCGGATTAAGGATTTTATTAGGTTTACTTCATTTTAACAAGTAGGACATAATTGGTTTCTTTTCATGCTAACATGCTTTATTTCATACATTTGTTCATTTAGATTGGTAGTTGTAGTTCTTATTTACATGTTTCCATCAATATTTATGAAAATTGTATTTGTTTAGTATAGTTTATCAATTTTCTTTATTTCATTAGTATTATGGCTTTTACATGTATAAGTCCTTTAAAGGGCCTCATCATGAGAGGCTGCCTATGCTTTTAATTTTCTTGTGTTGTTTCTTAATCGCAAGAAACAGGTTCAAAGGAGCTTCAATAATCTAATTCCTTCCTCAATGTGAAGAAGAGGGTCAACTCCATCTTAGAGCAGTTTGTGACTATTTAGAGAGCATTAGTATTGTACCTACCCCATTGGGGGCTTGGGAATTGTATTAATCATATCAACATTTGGGTGACCCTAAGAGGGGCATGATTGTAACCGAGACTCTTTTCAATATCAATAAAGAAACATCTATTTTCTCGTCATTTTGCAATCTTGTTCATTATGTTATGCTTTTATGTTGATTTCAATTTATGCAATAGATAGGTGCATGCTTTTTGGATAGGTCACATACATAAACAAATAAGGAGAGCCCAATGTTGTATCGAATACATTGAAGGAATATGTTGTAGTTTTGAAAGTATGCAAAAACTAGTCATACAAGTGCACGTAGAACCAACAAGTGATATATGGCTAAGTATCACTAGAATTTCATTTTTAAAGAGAGATTTCAAGCCCAAAACAATGCACATATCAGCCAAGTTGAAGTGTGAAGAGTAGAGCACGTATCCAACCAACATTCGGTTGAAGAGAGAAAAGGAAAATAATCCTTCTACAAGGAGGAAAACATTGACAAGCAAGGTGAAGAGAAACAAGGAAATCAGTCCTTGCAAACCACATACAAACAACTTGTAAATCAGAAGTAAGAAGGTGAGAAACATTCATCATTATATTGCAAGTTTGATATCAATTTTTATTAAACATTCTAGAGAAATTAATAGGAGCAATAAGGTGTTAAAAATATCTCTAGAACAAAATATTGGTTTTATAATATGTAGAGTAAAACTAGAAGTATTTATATCATTTCCATTGCTTCTAAAGAATAGTTGCAAACTCTTAACATAGGGAGATATAAGGAGTAGTAAACAAAATTTAGTTTGTAAACAATTTTATATTTCTAAAACTTCTAATTAGAGAGATATACTTCAATTGAAATGCTAGAAGTTTAGAAACCGATTATTGCACCAAAAAATAGTTATTAAAATATTGAGTGCATCAAAATTATAGTTGGAAGATTCAGTTAAAAAATACATGCACAAATCCAACTAAAGAACATTGAAGATTAATTACATCTCAAGTTCTCTACAAATTATTGGTTGCAAGTGATAGAAGTGAATTATATTTATATCATACCTCAATATCTAGGGAGACAAAAGGGATTCTACAAAATTTAAGTTAAGATTACGCATCATAGTTTATATCCTAAAAATTTGGAGAATTGAGTTCAAGGTTGCTCCTTCAAATAAAATAAGAAATTAAATCCTTTTAGTATGGACAGATTGACAAGAGAAATATATCATCACTATAATTGAAATCAATATCAAAACATATCCAATATGTTGTACCAAGGGCATAGAATCAGTACAAACTCAAATAACCTTGCAAATAAAAATAAAAATGACATTTTATACAATATTCATGCTCAAGTTATCATACGACAAGAAATCTGCAATGGTTTAATTATATTGAAGTCACCAACAACTACAGACTAAGAATTGTAGATGGAAAATTATACCACATTCATGGTTATAGATGTGTAGTTCCTAGAAAATTATTTCCAGATTTTGTACTACATAATGCCATGTATGTTCTAGGGTTATATTCCAATCTCATTTCAGTAGCAAAGCTAGTAGAGTGCAAAAGGAAAATTGACTTCAAACACTCAAATGGAGTCAACATGTGCCTCATAATAAATCAAGGAGAAATTAAAGCCACTGGATCAATTCATAAAAATATATATGCTCTAGAATTTATGAGAACTTCACAAGATATTGTTGCATTTCAAAACAATACTAATTCATTTATTGAAGAACATGATGCAGCATATGGAGAACCAACATATCACAAGAATAAGCAAAAAAATAGAAGACTCAAAATTAAGAGAATGAGACAACAAAACTTCACTCTATTCAGCTATCAACAATACAAAGGAGAAGAACGACATAAGGATGAATACTATGCTAGAATGCGGAGCAATCGGGGCATTGTATTGATGAAATATATAGAACATTACAATTCCTAGAATAGCCTGAAGGTTACGGAACCACCCGAGGTGTAGTTACAACAGTATGCCAAAGAATGGAATAACAATAGCATGCTAGATACGCTAACATCCCCCCTTATTACATTATTTGGGTAATAAGATAACTACTAGCTATACTAACATCCCCCCTGAGATTTTTTACTCCATGAAAATAAATGAACAAGTGAAGTTCTTCGAAGACGTTTTTTGCAAGACTGCCCAAACTACCGAACTCATTTCGGTCATATCTCACTCATCAGGACTCGGATTGAGCTAAAATTTTGAGGGTAGATGCTTGAAAAACCTTAGAACGTATCCACAAATTTTCATATCATTTGGAGCAACACAGATCCTAGTGCATCCCTATGTGTGAATGACATATTTGGCAAGCAGCTATGCGAGAGTTTCATCTGGGTTGAGTGCAAGCAGCTCCAAAGGTTGGTTTTTAGGGCCTTTAGGCCCTAGCAACCAATATTTTGTGGTTTATTCTCAATATTTTAGCAAGAAATGTTGCAGGGAATACAAGATGGGTTAGAAATTTGTCTTTCAACAGATCATACTGTGAACTTGAGTGACAACGACTTCCAATTTGCTGCACAAAATAAAAGTGAAAACCATACCTTTCCATGGCGTCTAGGGCAAGGATTAAAGAGATCACAAAACAAGTTTCAAGCAGTTGATAAAAAAATGGCTCATATCTCAAGTGAATTTGGTGCTAAGGTGCACCCAAAAAATAATTCTATTGTGAAAACCCCTATCAAGGGTAAGAATTTTGAAGACTTAGTCCCAAAAATGAATTTTAGGGATGCCCTTCATGGTGGACAGCCTCAGCCCAATGCTAATATTAATATTAGGGCTTCCCATAAACCTCTAAGAATGCCTAATATTGATCCCAGGAAAACGGAGTTAGGATGTCTTAAAGCAGCTGATGGAACTCCTATTGTTAAGCTTGATATGGATAACATTCAGACTGGCATTGAAGATTTGGAAAAAAAGAGGACTAATTTGTCGGTTCATGGGTTTTCGTCTGAGTCTATCTACTTTCAAAGTCTGGGCTGCAAAAATATGGAAAACTAAAGGTGAGTTACAAATCTCTATTTATCCAAATGGTTGTTTTCTTGTTTTATTTGCTAATAATGAAGATAGAGAGAAAACTTTTCAAGGGGTTGTATCGCTCCAAATTTTTTGCATCCCTACCTTCAGGCTATTGGATCCACGCCCGGAAGGAGGATGGGAAAAGGATGATGCGGTACCTCGGACGAGAGGACTTTGCGAAGGTCCCGCCTCTCAAGGGAGGTGTATTTTGGTGATTTTTCGACGGATGGTGGGTTCACCAGGAAACATTTAATGGCAGTTTCCACGCCTAGGTTTTGGAATGTGTTTAATGAGTTCGTTTTAATCTTAAGCATTCATCCTAGGTTTGGCCGAATGATTCTAAATTAAACTATATGAAAATGCAATTTTTCATGAATACAACAGACAGATTTGAAAGCAGAGAACAGAGAATTTACAGGAGGAAAATGGAGAATACCTGATCCGGATGTCTGAAGAAGATTCTGATTTTGAAGCAGTCCCGATCGTCTGAGATTCGACAGAATCGTCTGCAATCAGACGAGATCGTCTGAGATCTGACGAATTCGACGAATCCGTCAAAAACCTGCAAAACAGAGAATAGATGCAAAATGCAAGACATAACACTATGCTAACAGAGGCAAATTACACCAAATGATAATATGAATGCTGAACACTATTCAAGAACAGAAATTAATGCAAATTACTGTGCTTAAATGGCAGATCATAAACTTAGCATGCAATCTAAGCTAAATGGGTGAACTCCAGATGCAAAATAGGATAAAAACTGAATGTATTATCTAATTTGCAAAACAAAATAACAGAGACAAAGTTGAGAAAAGCAAACTCCAGGCAACCGATTGCCTCGATGTGGGCTGCAGTCGAGATCGTCTCGTATCAGCACGAAATCGTCTCGAATTCGACGAGGATCGCCTCCGATCTTGGACAGGTTCGTCGACGACGATAGGTGCTGGCTCCAGTTGAAAATCAATGATATACCTACATCAAAATTGCTATGGGACTAATGCAAAAATAAGATTATGATGTTTTAGCGCAGAGGGATTCAATTCGTAGATAAATTCAGCCAGGGGTTGGGGAGGGAAAATCCTAGAAGTTAAATAGGCTTAGGGGGAGTTGTTGGGAGGTTGGAGATCATCCCAATTTGGGAGATCTCCAACGGGGGAGGGTCCCAACGGCGCAGACACGCTTCTGCCCGGATTGGAGACCCGTTGGAACGGATTCCAACTATGCAAATTCAGTTTTGCGACAAGATCGTCTGGACGACCTAGTCCAGACGAAATCGTCAAATCTGAGGCGATATCGTCTGATCGGCGACGATATCGTCAAACGGTCAAAACAACCTCTAAAAATGGCACGAAAAAGGGGGAAACGGATTTTCCGACGGTTAACGGGCGGTTTGGGAGGTTAAATTTGATTTTTAAATTATTTACTAAGGTGAATGTAAATTTTATAATTTTGACTGCGCCAATTTTAGGGTGCTACATTTTGCCCCCTCTTTAGCGAATTTTTCGAAGAAAATACGTTAAAGATGAGTTCTTCTCGATCTACGAGAAAGCAAAAAATTATACCCATTTTTAGGCGACGATTCTTGGTCGAATCGTACGACGGCTTACTATGGTGCCCCCTCCGTGTTTTTTACCCAAATCGAACGTTTGAGGTAAAAACGCGAAAAGCAAAATTAAATTTGAATAAATTAAGAAAAACCTGTTTTTGATATGATATATTATTGTTGAGATATATATGATATATTTTTGATCATATGACTTGTGTTATGTGTATGTTTATGATGCTTTTATGTTTTGATTGATTGATTTGATGATTCATGTAATTATGTCATTTGGAAATATTATAATTTGAATGTCATGCTTATAATATTTTAAATGAAATAATCTGATGTAACAAAGTGGTTGTTTGTAATGAAAATGTGATAAAAATAAAAAGAGACTTCTAACAATAATTTCAAAGGACATTGTCGCTATTATAGACCATTTCATGGAGTCGCCGCTCACTCGGTCGTCAAGCTAATCCCAGTATAGAAATATTGCGAAAAGTAAAAAGAGTGCTTAAGAGACTGTCTTAAGACTTTGGTGCAATGGTGCAAATGATGATGATGATGATGATTTGTTTTCAGATTTTCATGAAAAATATTTTTACATGAAATATTTTAAAATGATTTTTGCTAGGCATAAATTCCTAAGTGTGATAAAATTTGTGAATAATTCCTTAGGAATTATACCATCATTGCAAAGTTAAAGGTTGACATAATGATATGAAATAATGAAAATGGGTTTGATTTTAAAAAGCATAATTTGTGTAACATAATGAAGTCATATGGTTTTTATGATTTTTGATAAATGGGGAATAAAAATTGTTACAATGGTTTGCGCTAGGCATAGAATATGTAGGTATAGACTTATACCATCATCGCGAAAATCCAAAAAAAAGGTTTTATTGCATGATTGATTATTGATGAACAGAAAATATGAAAATGAGGACTTGCGCTAGGCATACAATTCCAATTTTGGTTGTGGAGCTATACCATCGTCGCGAAAGTCAACCAGATATATATGATTTGATTTGTGTATTTTGAAAGAAATTTTTGATTTTTCTATGATATAGTTGTCTTTGTGAAAACAACTGTACTTGATTTATTCCCAAACAAGTTGCAAAAATAATATTTCAAAGTATTTTGAAGACAAAAGTTAGATTTATAAGGAATCCCATGTGCATATGTGAATTCATTTCCGATCTTGATTTATCATAATGATAGACAAAATCTCTCAAATACAAATGTGTGTGCAATTGCATTGTTCATTTACCAGTTTTGAGCAAGATACTATGATACAAGTGATTTGAAGAAACCAAATAAGTGTTCATTAACCATGATGTAGATGCATATAACCATATTAGACCACTATGTAGATCGGATTATCAAGAGCTAGCTAATCCATAAGCTGACATAGGTCTGTACAAAAGAAGGTCGCTAATGTGACGGACATATCGCCACGCTAGGAGTTACCCAAGGCCAAGCAGATTGGGCACAAACCACCTGTTATGGGGCTTACCTCACAGCTTTCGAATAATTGAGAATTCCAGGGATTCAAGCTCATCAACCCTTCTTTTCTTTTCAAAGGGTAGGGAAAGGGATTTTATTGCTTTCTTGCTTTCTTTTGAACTTTGCATATTTTTCTTTTGTATTTCTTTTGCTTGATAATGCTTGGAACATTGCTATAATGATATAAAAGAACATTTCTCTTTTCTCTTTTTCTTGAATTTTTTCTTTTTCTTTTTCTATTTGTTCTAGGGATACTTGCTCGGATTAGTCTGTAGAGCAAGGGATTTTTATTCTGGGTAGGGGTGAGCTTGTCCTTTTGCCAATTCTCAAAGATTCTAGACCATGTGCATGATAGGATAGCAGGGGAAACTTTTCGCTCAAGAAATCAGTTCTACTATGTAGCAAAACATGGAAATTACAAATATAATCATTTTATTGTGAAAAGATGTGCTTGGTTTAAGTAAATAACAAGATCAATTCTCTATGCTCAAACTTTATTTAATTGAATTTTGTGAACTTTGATATAAGAGAGATTAGTAATCATGCCGGATAAAATCAAGATATTTATTTGTTGTGAGTGTGCAAGTGAGGGATTCAAAATAAATGCTAATTTATCCAAAATAAGTTGAAACATATAACTGCAATAATTGTAAGAAAATATATATAAACACTTTTGAGAAGTTTTGAGAATGTTGACTCTCTCTTTCTTCTGTATATTGTTTTGGTTTCGAAAGAGTCAAGCATATAGCTGTTTTTAGATTTTGATTTTTGATTTTAGTTTTTGAGCAAACAATTTAACAAGTGCTTTAAATAAATGCAATAGATAGTTTTTGAAGATTTTTGGAGATTTATGAATGTTTTTGAGGTTTTTGAATAAATTGAAAGAAATACAAGATAGTAATTTTGAACAAATATATACATGGATGAAATGACCAAATTTATGCATAGTAACGTTTAAGATGCAAAATATTCATGGGTTCTTTAAGTTCTTTACCATCTAAGGTAGATAATTTATATGCTCCTGATTCAAATTTAGCAATAATAATGTATGGTCCAAGCCAATTGGGCTCAAATTTACCTTTAAGGTCCTTAGTTGCATTAGTATTTTTTTGAAGATTTTGAGGATTTTGATTTTTTTGTATTTTGATTTTAATTTATGAATTGAAATTGGTGGTATATACAAGATGATCTATATACACTATACAAGGTTATTTGAGTATAGCATGTCTAAGGTTGCTTCAAAATCAAAGGAGGTTTTGAAGGATAATCTGGTTGAGGTGAAGGTAAGAACAGAAGGTGATGAATAAAAGGTAGTGATAACAAAAGCTTTGTTATAATGTAGAATAATGTAGCAAAAGATTTGACTTTTATATGTGTAAAATTGATCATGTTACAAAATAAAATGTCAGAAGGATAAGAAAGTTCTTCATTCTTATCATTATCTTCCAAGTCTTGATAAGATGGAGAAAGTATATGTGAAAGATATGCATGGATGTTATTTGGTAAACAAGGATGATCATATATGGATGAAGAAAAGTGATGGATAGAAGATAATTGTGATAATAGAGAATGTATAGAACTTGATGTTTCAATCGTTAAATATTCTTCAAATGGTGTTGGGTCACCATGTATGGTAACAATTTTATTTGTAAGTTCAAACTTCAAACATTGGTGAAGAGTGGAAGGGACAACCCTCATCGTATGAATCCAAGGACTCTGGAGAAGTAGGTTGTAAGGTGAAGGACAATATCCTACATAGAATAAAGTATCCAGGATCTTGGATCCAATATTAAGGGGAAGAATTATAGTACCTTGAGCTTCTTGAATTTCATTGTTAAAAGATTTTATAATAACATTTGATTCATTAAGATCTTCTTCCTTTAATTTGAGTTTTTGGAATAATTGATAAGTGCATAAATTAAGAGAGGAGTCATTATCTACCATGATAGTTCTAACAAGTGTTTCTTTACTAGATCCGGTAATGTAAAGATAGGAGTCTTCTTGTGGAGTAGAGGAAGGAATATCCTCATCATAGAATGAAATATGGTTAACCTCAAGAGGGTTTATACCATTAATTATGTTCTTAGAGAAAATATGATGAGGAACAAATTGTTGGCTAGGTATTTTGAACAAAATTTCCTTATGATAAATTTGTAATACTTCTAAAAGGGATATCTTTGCTTGAGGATTAATCACTTGTTGTTGGTTATCAAAGTGGATTTCAGATTGAGATTTTGATTCTAAAGATGAGCTTTCTATGCTTACATTCCATTTTGGATCATTCTCTAGAGCCAAAGATAGTTTTGAAGGTTGGTCAAATGAGGAATCCATATCTTGAATATCAGATTGAGTTGATTGAACTTGAGGTTGCTCATTTGTAGTTTTTGTTACAATATTAATAATATCATCATGATGGGACACATTAACATGCAATATTTGATTGGTTTCTTGTTGTTGATAATTGAATAGGGGTTCTTGGGAGATCCCCATGTCTTGATTGATTATTGGTATTTGTTGTGTAGGAGTTTGATTGTTTACTGGAGATTTATAATCAGTTGTAGATTGTAATTCCTTTATATTAAAAAGACCCTTATCAATCAAATCTTGAATTGCACATCTTAAATCTTTACAATTTTGTGTCATATGTCCATCTACTCTATGATATTCACAATGTAGCTCAGGTTTAAACCAATCCGATGTGGTATCAGGTTGTCTTATGGAAGGAAGTTCAATCCTATTTGTGTCAAGTAAATACTTGAGAATTATATCCATTGGTTGATTGAGCTTAGTAAATTTACGTGATGAAGGTTTTTGAGAGGTTTTTGATAAATGCCTTAGGAATTTCGTCATAAAAGGACCTAATGGTTTCTCACCTCTACTTTCTTTATTATGGGTAGAATGATGATAGGAAGATTGCGATGTAGGAGGTGAGTGCATGGTAGAATTGGAAGAATAAGTATTTTCTTGTTGAAATGGATGTGTTGTATTGAAAGAAGAGTATTGAAAAGGTGGAGGAGGATTATATGTGGATTGATAGACATAATATGGATATATGGGAGAATAGATAATATCATTATGAAGAGGATTGGCAAAGGGATTGTTTTGTTGGGTTATGGATGAAAAATGAGAAGAGTGTGATGGAGGTGATGTTGAATAGGGATGAGGTTGGTCATAATCAACAAATGTATTTGGCTGAATTCTTCCAACATTACTGATGGGCTCATATTGATTTGAGTAAAAACTCATGGTTTCTTTAGTACTTCTAAAAGTAATATTTAGCATCTACTATTTAGAATTGAATCTAAAACATACAAACTTGAAATGATGATTTTGTTTTTGTTTTTCTTGTATACATATATATATTTTGTTTTTTTTGTTTTTGTTTTCAAAAGGTTATGATGCATTCACGTCGGGTTCACCAAAATGTATCGCTCCAAATTTTTCGCATCCCTACCTTCAGGCTATAGGATCCGCGCCCGGAAGGAGGATGGGAAAAGGATGATGCGGTACCTCGGACGAGAGGACTTTGCGAAGGTCCCGCCTCTCAAGGGAGGTGTATTTTGGTGATTTTTCGACGGATGGTGGGTTCACCAGGAAACATTTAATGGCGCTTCCACGCCTAGGTTTTGGAATGTGTTTAATGAGTTCGTTTTAACCTTAAGCATTCATCCTAGGTTTGGCCGAATGATTCTAAATTAAACTATATGAAAATGCAATTTTTCATGAATACAGCAGACAGATTTGAAAGCAGAGAACAGAGAATTTACAGGAGGAAAACGGAGAATACCTGATCCGGATGTCTGAAGAAGATTCTGATTTTGAAGCAGTCCCGATCGTCTGAGATTCGACAGAATCGTCTGCAATCAGACGAGATCGTCTGAGATCTGACGAATTCGTCAGAAACCTGCAAAACAGAGAATAGATGCAAAATGCAAGAAATAACACTATGCTAACAGAGGCAAATTACACCAAATGATAATATGAATGCTGAACACTATTCAAGAACAGAAATTAATGCAAATTACTGTGCTTAAATGGCAGATCATAAACTTAGCATGCAATCTAAGCTAAATGGGTGAACTCCAGATGCAAAATAGGATAAAAACTGAATGTATTATCTAATTTGCAAAACAAAATAACAGAGACAAAGTTGAGAAAAGCAAACTCCAGGCACTGATTGCCTCGATGTGGGCTGCAGTCGAGATCGTCTCGTATCAGTACGAAATCGTCTCGAATTCGACAGGATCGCCTCCGATCTGGACAGGTTCGTCGGCGACGATAGGTGCTGGCTCCAGTTGAAAATCAATGATATACCTGCATCAAAATTGCTATGGGACTAATGCAAAAATAAGATTATGATGTTTTAGCGCAGAGGGATTCAATTTGCAGATAAATTCAGCCAGGGGTTGGGGAGGGAAAATCCTAGAAGTTAAATAGGCTTAGGGGGAGTTGTTGGGAGGTTGGAGATCATCCCAATTTGGGAGATCTCCAACGGGGGAGGGTCCCAACGGCGCAGACACGCTTCTGCCCGGATTGGAGACCCGTTGGAACGGATTCCAACTATGCAAATTCAGTTTTGCGACAAGATCGTCTGGACGACCTAGTCCAGACGAAATCGTCAAATCTGGGGCGATATCGTCTGATCGGCGACGATATCGTCAAACGGTCAAAACAACCTCTAAAAATGGCACGAAAAAGGGGGAAACGGATTTCCCGACGGTTAACGGGCGGTTTGGGAGGTTAAATTTGATTTTTAAATTATTTACTAAGGTGAATGTAAATTTTATAATTTTACTGCGCCAATTTTAGGGTGCTACAGGGGTCCTTGGTTTTTTGGAAGGGCAAGGCTTTTCATGAAGCCCTGGCATACTAAATTTAAATCCAAAGAAGAGATGCCTTCTATGCTTCGTGTGGGTTAGACTCTTTGGCCTCCCTATTGAATTTTGGAATCCTACTATTTTTTCTTCAATTGGAAACTCTTTAGGAACTTTTATGATGATTGTCGATTGTACTCAAAATTTTGAACATATTATTTATGCTCGAATTTGTGTTTTAATGGATTTTGACAAACCCCTACCTAAAAATATCACATTACAATTTGGGGAAGACACTTGGGAGCAAGTAGTGGACTATGAGAACATTCATTTTCATTGTAGAATTTGCCATGAATATGGTCATTTGGCCAATGCTTGCCCAAATAAAATTCCTGATCAAAAGAAAGAAGATATAAACTCAGCAGGTTTCCAAATACCTAAGAAGAAGAACACTAAAAAAAAACCAGTTATGAAGGATCAATCAAAGTCATCTCGCTAATATGTTTGAAATCCTTTCCACAAATGATGTCCCAAGTGAGGAAGAGGAAATAATGGAAACTGAAATCTTAGAAACACAATTTAAATATGAAGGGAAGAACTCAGAGACAAACCAACAAATCAAAGGTTTTCAACAGAAAAAAAGGAGAAAATTTACACAAGAAAAACAATATTTCAAATGTCAAAACTTCAAATAATGTAGGTCCCAATATAGACTCCATTGAACCATCTAGTAAAATTTTGGTTGTGTACGAGCATTCTTCAAGGTTAGAAGCCATCTCAGATTCAATTGGAATAAGTCAAGAAATAGGGAAAAAAAATTGAAGATGGATTCTAATCAAAAAGTAGGTCGCAAGACCAATCAATATCATATGGTAAAAGAAGGTGAAAAGCTTGTAGAGGAAGGTAAGATTAATGCCCTTCCCAAATTTTTTAGCCCCGGTATTAATGAAGATCATCACTTGGAATATTAGAGGACTCAAAGGGAGTCTTTCAAAACAAAATGAAATTAGAAGAATGATTCAGGTAAATCATCCACATCTTGTTTTCCTTCAAGAAACAAAGATGTCAATGGAGGATATGGACTTAATTGCCAGTAAAATTTGGCCAACTAGAAAAGTGGTTTCCCTCAGTTCCCAAGGGACTTCGGGTGGCATTGCTTGTCTTTGGGATCCAAAAGAGGTAGTTATTCACCATATGGTTGGCAGTTGGGGTTTGTTGGCTATAGCTATTCAAAGTAGACATTCCAACCAAATTATGCTCTGCATTACTGTTTATGCTCCGACTTCTTTGGAGGAAAAAAGAAGACAGTGGAAGGATATTACTCATATTATCTCTCATTTTCCTAAAGCTTGGATCTTGATCGGAGGAGATTTCAATACCATCCTCTCTTTGGATGAGAAAAGGGGGGAAATAGAAATTTGGACAAAAGCACTGACCTCATGAGCGAATATATTGCAAACCTCCATCTTGTGGATATCCAACCGGATAATGGCCTTATGACTTGGTCTAACAGAAGGCAAGGCTTAGCTTGTATAATGGAGAGATTGGATAGGTTTTTGCTCTCTGAAAATTTCTTAATCCATGGTCACATTCCTAAAGTGAAGACTCTTAATAATGTTGGTTCGGATCATTGGCCATCATGGTGGAAATGTGGAAAACCAATGTGAGTTTCTCTCCTTTTCGTTTTCAATTAATGTGGCTTAGAGACATTTCCTTCAGACCTCATGTGCAACAATGGTGGAAGGAAGGTAAACCTAGGCATGGGACTAAGATGTTCTATTTTGCCAAAATACTGCAATACATTAAATCCAAAATCAAGACTTGGAACTGGAAAGAGTTTGGGGATGTTCATAAAAAAAAACATGAAGTTATTGCTCATCTTGAAAATTTGAATAAGAAAATCCATTTAGATGGCCTCACAGAGAAGAGAAGTGCAGATGAAATTAAACTCACAACTCAGCTAGAGGAATGGGAAAAAAGAGAAGAAATCTTATGGAAGCAAAAATCTAGAATTCAATGGCTCAAAGAAGGAGATCGAAACACAAATTTTTTCCACAAATCTCTTCTAGCTCGAAGATCTCACAACTTTATTTCTTCCTTAAAATCAGATTCTGGAGATGTTGTTTATACTTGGGATGGCATGAACTCTATTGTTGTTGATTACTTTTCCAATCTTTTTGCTGCTACTCCCCTTGACTCAACTTCACAATATAATGTTCTTCAAGCAATCCCTTCTCTTATCACTTTTGAGGAGAACTCTATTTTGACTGCTCCTGTTACTATCAATGAGCTTCAACAAGTAGTTTTTAAAATGCAAAAAGGGAAAACCCTAGGTCCGGATGGTTTTCCTATTGAGTTCTACCAAGAGTTCTGGGATATCCTTCATGTTGATTTATTAGAGGTGGTGGAAGAAGCCAGGAAAGCCAAAGAAATTTTGAAGGTTATCAATAAAACTTATATTACTCTTGTTCCAAAAGCTCAAGAGGTTGATCATATCTCAGCTTTTAGACCTATTGCTTTATGTAATGTTCTTCTCAAAATCATTACTAAAATCATGGCAGAAAGGTTGAAGCCTCTTTTGCATAAGATTATTTCCCCGAAGCAAGGGGGTTATGTGGAAGGACGTCAAATAGTAGATGAGATAGTTCTTGCTCAGGAAGCCATCCATTCCATGGATATGCAAAATTCTCCTTCCATGTTCATTCGGTTAGACTTATCCAAAGCTTATGACAGAGTGGATTGGCACTTCCTTATCAAAGTTTTGAGGCAATTTGGTTTCTCTAAGGATTGGATGGATTGGATTATGGGATGTATCTCTTCAGTTTCCTACTTAGTTCTTATCAATGGCAGGCCTTCTCAGTCTTTCCCAGCCTTCTAGAGGTATTAGGCAAGGTGACCCGCTATCCCCTTATTTATTCATCATTCTTGTTGAATGCTTGGGTAGGACTATAACCAAAAAGAGGGAAAACAAAACCCTTGAGGGAGTTACCATTGCTCATGGAGCTAGACCTATCTCTCATCTTCAATTTGTGGATGACTCTACTATTTTAGGTAAAGCTACGGTTAAGGAAGCTTCTAATATTAAGCAAATCATTAGCTATTTTTCTAAGGCTATCGAGCAGTTGATCAATGAAGACAAATCTAAAGTTATTTTCTTTCACTGCTCTGCTAGACAGGAATCCATGGTCTTGGATAAGCTAAGATATAAGAAGACCTCTCTTCCAATCACTTATTTAGGTATTCCCATAAATATTCAAAGGCAGAAAAATAAAGATTGGAATTGGTTGTTGGACAAAGTCAAGAAGAAAATTGGAAAGTGGACCAACAAGTGGCTTTCTTATGGGGGTAGAATCACCTTGGTAAAATCAGTCCTTCAAGCTATTCCTATTTATGTTTCTTCCATTTTGAATATCCCAAAGGTTGTTCTTCGAGAATTGGATCAAATCAGTCATCGTTTCCTTTGGAGTGGTACTAAGGAGAAAAGAAAATGGGCCTTGGTGAAATGGGATACTTTATGTCTTCCTAAGAGTGAAGGGGGGTTAGGTTTACGGTCTTCAATTAATAACAACAAAGCTTTAGCTGCTAAATTATATTGGAGGATGTTGCATAACCCCAATGCTCTTTGGGCCAATAATCTCCGTGCTAAATATGCTGAGAACAAAAGTCCTGAAGACCTTGTTCGCTATCAACTTCCTACCAAAGGTTCTCCCATTTTAGCAGTTCTTAAGACTCGTGAGGATTTGATAAAGAAAAAATTATTTTGGATCATTCATAATGGTCAACATGCAAATTTTTGGATAGATTCTTGGGATGGTCACAAGCCTTTGATAACTCAGTTTCCCGATTGGAGGCCTTGGATGGAGGAGCTTCACCGAGCTAATTGGATAAAGGTGGCTAATTATTGTCGGTACCATACTGGTAATTCAAAGGTTGGTAGATATTGGATCCCTATTGAGGACTCGGCCTATTCAAATCCCAGAAAGGCAAAGACAAGATATCCAAGGCATCCTTCATATGAGATCCCTCTCTTGGTCCCATGAAAAAGATTGTTTTGGATGGAACAACACTACTAAGGGTGAGTATTCAGTTGCTCAAGGTTATTTGACCTTATGCCATAATAATCCCAACCATTCTTCTGACATATTTTCTCAATTGTGGGCTCAAAAGCTCTGGCCTAAGGTGAGGTTCTTTAATTGGATTTTATTGCATCGTAGGGTGCTTACTTGGTGAGCAACTTATGAAGCGTGGTTTTCATGGCCCTTTTAGATGTGAAATGTGTGAAGAGAATGTAGAAAATATCAACCATATTTTTATTGAGTGTACTTTAGCCTCTGAGCTATGGAGGAGAATGGCCACTTTACTTGGCTTACAAGTGGTCCAATTTTTTTACTTTTGAACAACTTTGGAGGGATTGGCCTAATCAAGAGGGTGTTGATCATTTTATTAGGCAGTTAGTTTGGATGGGTTCTACCATTCTTCTTTGGAATATTTGGAATGAAAGGAACAGCCAAATTTTTAATCAAGATAGGAAGGATATTCACTATATTTGGCAAAAGACCATAGCCAACTTAGTTGAATCAGTCCATCATCTCCTTAATCACCCCCAAAACTCCCACCAAATATGGGATCAAGTGATGCAAAGATTGAAGATTAAACCTTCTAAGGGCAACCAACTTAAAGGGAATGTGAGTATTAGTAAATTGGATAGGAATAGAAATTGGCAACCTCCTCCTAAGGATTTTGGAAAAGTCAATACTGATGGAGCCTCTAGAGGGAACCCTGGAAAAGCCAGTGTGGGAGGAATTGGTAGACTTTCAGATGGCTCCCTGGTTTTTACTTTTGCTGAGAATTTGGGTATTCTTTCCAATAACCTTGTTGAGGGGTATGGTATCCTCGAAGGTCTTCAGGAGGCTACTAAGGTTGGATGGGAAAAGGTGTTAGTTGAGTCTGACTCTCAACTTATGATTAATCTCTTGAAGAATCCTTCTAAGAATCATAAGGTGGATTGGAGAATAAAAAGAATTATTGAGAAGATTCAATTAATCCAGGATGGGATTTTTGAAAGTTGATTACAATCATGTGGTCAGAGATCAAAACAAGAGTGCTGATGCTTTAGCTAATTGGGCTTTGGACAAAGGTGATCTTACTTGTTATGGCCACCCTCCTATATGGTGGGCTTCTCAAATTAGGGAAGCTCTTCTTTCTATCATTTCTTTGGATGGCTCCAGTTCTGAAGGTACCTAGTTTCTTCTTGTTTTTTTTTTTTTGCTTCTCTTTGGTTCATTCAGTTTTTTTTAGTTCCCTAGCTCATTCTATTCTTTATTTTGTTTCCTCTGTTGATTCTTGCCTTAATAGTCTTCTCGGTCTAGATAGGTCTTTGTTTTGTTCATTTTTTTATTTCTTTTTTCCTTTTTTTTTGTTTAGTTTTTTAAGGTGGGTGGGTTTTTTTATTTTGTTTTGTTTTTGTGTTCTTTGTGTTGTTTTTTGTTGTTCTTGTGTTTTTGTTGTTTTGTTTTTTTTTTTATGTTTTTTGTTATTGTTCTTGTGTTTTTTTTCGTTCTTGTTCTTGGGTTTCTCTTTGTTTGTGTTATTTCGTGTTTTTATGGGTGAGTGTTTTCTATATTTTTTGTTTTTGTTTATTGTCTGTTGTTGGTTGTTTTTTATTTTTATTTTTGTTTTATTTTTTAATTTTTTAGGTTTTGGTTGTGTTTATTTTTCTTGTTTTTTTTGGGTTATGTCTTTGTAGTGTTCTGTTGTTTTTGTCTTGTTTGTGTTTTGTTATGTGTTTCTTGTGTTTTTCTATGTGGTTTGTGTTGTGGTTTCTTTTATCTTATTGTGCGTGTTTGGTTGTGCTTTTGTTTTTGACACACTCAAGGAGCATGTTTTTTATTTTATTTTATTATTTTTGTTGTTATTTACTTATTTTTAATTGGGTTTGTGTGTTTGTTTGCTCCTTGAGTGTGTCAAAGGTGGTAGGCCAGGTCCGAGTCCTGGGTGTTTTTGGCGGAATGGATACCCCTGCCTCCTTGGGTCTTACCCGAAAGTGGCATCCCTTTTGGGATGTTTTCCACAAAAAAAAAAAAAACATCCCCCCTGATTACATCATTTGGCAATACAAAGAGAGCTGCGAAACAATTCAAATTTGACACGTGCAAGTGCCTTAGTGAAAATATCTGCAACTTGAGCATCGGTGGGAATGTACTGAAGCTGAATTCGGTGCTTTGGAACTTCATCTCGAATGAAGTGACATTGTGTGTCAATGTGCTTGGTTTTCTCATGATGCACTGGATTCTTAACAAGGTTCAAAACACCCTGGTTGTCGCAGAACAAGTGTATTGGAGATTTTGATGGATGACCCATACTTGTCAGAATGCGACGCAACCATATCACTTCGCACACAGCTTCACGTGCGGCATGATATTCTACCTCTGTTGATGAAAGAGCAACCACCTGTTGCTTCTTGTTGTGCCAAGAGACAGGACCGGATCCAAGATGAAAAATATATCCTGATGTTGACTTGCGATCATCATATGACCCGACATAGTCGGAGTCCGTGTATCCTTGCAAGAAGAATTTGTTATTCTTCTTGTATTCTAGGCCATATTCCATAGTACCACGGACATAGTGAAGAACACGCTTTGTTGCTTTCCAATGAGTGGTCTTAGGCTCCTGCATGAACCTCGAAAGATAGTTGACAACAAATACGATATCTGGCCTAGTATTGGTCAGATATATGAGACTCCCAATCAACTGTCGATAGAGAGTACCATCTACCTGAGGTGAATCATCATATCACGATAACTGAATTCCTGTCTCCATCGGAGTTGCCATTGGCTTGCAATCAGTCATGCGATATTTTTCCAACAGTGTCTTGGCATATTTTTTCTGAGACACTTTGATGTAGTGCTCCTTCTGGCTTACTTCCAGACCAAGACAATAATGGAGAAGTCCGAGATCTGACATCTCAAAATATTGACACAAGTCTCTTTTGACAATAGAGATCATAGTTTCTGAACTCCCTGTAATGAGCAGATCATCAACATAGAGTACAAGCAACACTATTTCAGAACCTTGTTTCTTAAAATAGAGGTTTGCATCTGACGGACATCTCTTAAACCCATGCTGCAGGAGGTGATTATCCATTTTTATATACCAAGCTCGAGGAGCTTGTTTCAAGCCATATAAGGATTTGACCAATTTGCACACTTTCTGCTTTTGGCCTTCCTATACAAATCCTTCAGGCTGAGTCATGTATACTTCTTCTTGGAGATCACCATTTAGAAAAGCACTCTTGACATCCATTTGGTGAACTTTCCACCCATACTGTGCTGCCATAGCACAAATGACTCGAATTGTGGTCATCCGAGCAGTAGGTGCAAAAGTTTCCTCATAGTCAATGCCTTCCTTTTGAGCATAGCCCTTTGCAACAAGACGGGCCTTATGCTTATCAATTGTCCCATCTGCCTTGTACTTGACTTTGTACACCCATTTGCAGCCAATGGGCTTCTTTCCTTGTGGCAGATCGACAAGCTCCCAAGTTTTGTTCTTTTTCAGAGACTTGTACTCAGCATCCATAGCATCCTTCCATTGTGGCTTGCTAAGAGCATCTTGTACAGAAATAGGTTCATGTTCATTCATTGAAGACATAAACACCCTGTCATCATCTATATCCATATCCTCTATTTCTTTATGTGGAGTTACAGAAAGTTCCTCAAAATATTGACAAAGATCATCAACCTCACTAGTCTTTGTTGTTGCTCTTTCCCTTTGAGCCATACTACGAGTACGAGGTCTATCCAAAGTCAAATCTGGTGGAGTGGATAACTTTGCATCCCTGATTGTACTTGTATACCATTTTGGATTCTTATTTTGTGGTGATGAAGAAGAGGTGGAAGGACCTCCTGTCTGTGTTGACGAAGGGAACTTCTCTTCCTTAGATTCCACAAGATCTAGGTATACATTAGATGTGCTTTGTGATGTGAAAGCTTCATCAAAAACAACATCTCTATTGACATGAATTTTCTTGGTCAAAGGATCTATCAAACGATAACCTTTAGAGTGCTCATCATAGCCAAGAAAAATGCATCTCAATGTTTTCTCATCTAGCTTCTTCCTTTTCTCTTTCGGTATGTGCATGAAAGCTTGACACCCAAAAATACGAAGATGAGATATGGAGGGTTTACGGCCACTCCATGCTTCCTATGGAGTTATTCCTTTTAGGGCCTTTGTGGGTGCCCTATTCAATAGATATACTAAAGTGGTGACAACTTCTGCCCAATATTGTTGCCCAAGAGTAGCTCCTGTGAGCATACAATGAACCATTTCCATAATAGAACGGTTCCTCCTCTCAGCAACTCCATTTTGCTGAGGAGTGTAAGCAGTAGTTAACTGTCTCGAGATTCCATGCTCAGTTAAGAATGCTAAAAATTCTTTAGAGGTAAACTCCCCCCCTCGATCTGAGCGGAGGGTTTTAATAGAAGTCCCTGACTCCTTCTCAACAGATTTCTTGAATTGCTGGAAGAAATCAAAAGCCTCAGATTTCAGTCGGAGAAAGAAAACCCACATCTTTCGTGAGTAGTCATCTACAAATAACTAAAAATACCTCTTCCCCCCACAACTGTTGGGTGTGAAAGGACCGCACAGATCGGTGTGAATCAACTCCAGAGGTTTTTGCGCTCTTGTTGAGCTCTTCTCAAAAGGTACTCTATGCTGCTTTCCTGCCAAGCAATAGAGCACACTGGCAATGTGGAAGAAAGGGAAGGAAGACCCTTTACCATCTCATACTTACTAAGCTCAAGTAAGTAGCCAGAACTAAGATGCCCATATCTCTTGTGCCATAGGGAAGTTGCCTCCTTGGTAGAGACTATCATGGCAACATGGGGAGTAGAGATAGCATCTAGGGCAAATAAGCCATGCTTATAGGAAGCTGTTGCAATCTTCTTACCCTTCCTGGTAATTGTACAACACTTCTTGCCATCCTCAACATGAAAGTTGACAACCATATTTTTATCCAGGATTTGTGTGACTGACAACAAATTGTTAGCCAATCCCGGAACATAGAGGACTTTGTCAATCTGACACTTGCCATCAGGAAGAGTGACTGAAACTATACCCTCTCCCTGAACCTTGTAGGTTTTGTCATCAGCAATAGTGACAGGTCTGCCCTCTTTGGCCACAAATGATTCAAACCATGATCTGTCGCCAGTCATATGCTTACTAGCGCCAGAATCGACATACCATACAGGATCCTTCTCCTTGGAGGCTGTGGTAGTCATGAGCACCTTGTGTGCCCATTCATAATCTGAGTTAGATTCTTCAACAACAACATTCACCTTGGGTTGCTTGTTCTTGTTTTGTGGTTTGTTCTGGCCTTTTTGCTTATTCTTATGCCAACACCTGTTGGTGTCATGGTTGTCTTTATCACAAATTTTGCAATACCTCTTCTTCTGTTGAGGTTGTTTCCCTTTTCCTTTTGAATCCTGTTGAGAATTGCCTCCTTTCTAAAAATTACCTTTCTTCTTAGAACCCTGTCTGTTGGAGTATAGGGCTGTATTAGAAGAATCATCCCTGTGAAGTTGGCGTGCCTCCTGTTGTTGAAGCAGATTGACCAACTCAATAAAGGTAATTTGTCATTGTGACACCTGAATGGAGGTGATCAACGTATCAAAGGAATCAGGCAAAGCTCTCATCACTATTGAAGTGAGAAGCTTGTCGTCCACTGTATCTCCCAAAGAATTCAATTTGCCTTTCAATTCAGAAACTCTGCAAAGAAAGAGTTCAACTGTCTCACCCTGTCTCAAACTCAGATTGTGAAGTTGTTTTTGAAGATGAAGAATGGTGGAATCATTCTTTCCCTCATAAATGGTTTGAAGGGCATCCCATGCCTCTTTACCACTTGCTTTGTCAGCTATATGAGGTTGAACTTCATCTGAAACAACAAACAAAATGAGCACTTTTGCTCGACTGTCTTTCTTATCAAATGCTATCTGATCAGCAGTAAGAGTTGTGGATCCAGCTGCTGGTGAAGGTCTTGTTGTTGCTCCAGAAACAACATCCCATAAATCTTCCATGATGAGGACTGCCTTCATTTTGTTTTTCCATGGTGTATAATTAGGACCTTTCAATAACTGATGAGCATCAGTCATTAACTTTGCAGCAGAAGCCATAGTGAAGGTTCCTTATATCACCAATTGGTCGCCCTTTCTATATACCTTAATGCCAGGCCATTATACCATACAAAATACCCGCCCTTACGTGAGGGAGACTATAGGTATTTTGAAAAATCAAAAAAATTACCCGCCCTTACGTGAGGGAGACTATAGGTAATTTTTAAAGATTATATGATACGTGGTACTTAGGCGGTACTGAAAGGGAATCATCTTGTTGATGGCACCTACCATAGAAAGTCATCAATCCTCATGCGTGGGGCGTAACTTCCCCTAAACACTGTGGATGTCAGAACTCTCGTCAGGATTTACGCCTAAACACAAGAACGATTAGGGTAGTGGATGGAGTAAAAAAATAGCAAAAATGGCAAACTTATATCTCCCCGATGATTTATAGAGAACAAGCTCAGACGTCGTTTTGGCAGCTATATTAGGCGACGGATACAGTAGCGCAATCACGATAGCTTTACCTGTAAGTGCTGGCCAGAGGTATCACAAATACCGAACGCTGCAGT
The DNA here is from genome assembly GCA_028583015.1 of Wollemia nobilis. NCBI lineage: Eukaryota > Viridiplantae > Streptophyta > Pinopsida > Araucariales > Araucariaceae > Wollemia > Wollemia nobilis. The sequence goes on from JAQPPZ010017129.1 coordinate 2,295,218, forward strand.
GCAATAAATTGCACGGATGGGTTTTAATTATTCCGGGGACTTAGGGAGTGAATTTGATTTTAACTTTTAATGATGTAGTGCAAAAAATATGAAAAAATGCAACATACAACATAAAAGTGCCCACAGAAATAAACCACTAGGTGTCGGGCGCTGTCGAAAATGCACCTTTACAATAATGCCAAAAATTGCCTTTGCATAAAATACTCTCAATCCCCCCCTTTTTTTTTTTAATTCTTACTAATGCCTTTTAAAAATCAGTTTTCCTAGGTATCAATTAAAAAATATATATTTTTCATAAAAAAAATTATTTCAATAAAAAAATATTTAAAATAATTCTTTTTAATTGAAAAAATATTAAAAATTTTAATTAAACCTAAGAAAAAAAAAAACATTAGAAAAAAAATTATTTCCATACCTTCGTTGGACCCGCGGGGACTTGATCCCCCGACCCCACGGGCGCTAGTCTGGCGCTCCTGCCAGCTGGGCTAGCGCGCCCGATGAGAGGGGAAAGGGAAGACGTTCCCTTTCTTCCCTTGCAACCCTCGCGGGGAGCAAAAAATGTTGTGGGACTTTAGTCCCACATTGCTCCCGCGGGGTGCATGAGGGGGGAATAAAAAAAAGGTTCCCCCTTTGTTTGTGATTGCCTTCGGGCAATCACGGTGCCCTCCTTTTGCCGTGCCATGCGGAAGTAGGGAGTCTGTCGATCAGTCAAGTTCGATCAGTCTGGTCAGTCCAGGTGGCGCTCTCTGCCACCTGTCAATCAAGTCCAATCAGTCCAGGTGGCACTCTCCACCACGTGTCAGTCGAGTCCGATCAGTCTAGGTGGTGCTCTCCGCCATGTGTCAGTCGAGTCTGGTTAGTCCAGGTGGTGCTCTCCGCCATGTGTCAATCTGCCACATGTCTGTCGAGTTTGTCTCAAGAATTGTGCCCAAGTCCGTCGATTTCCCGAGTCAGGTCTAGTCGACGATCGACCTCCAGAATTATGTTTGGTCCAGTCGACGATTGACCTCGAGAATTGTGCTAGGTCTAGTCAATGATGGACCTCAAGAATTATGCCCGAGTTCGTCGGTCGCCCGAGTCAGGTCCAGTCGACGATCGACCTCGAGAAATATGCCCGAGTCCATCGATCGCCCTAGTCAGGTCCAGTGTCCATCTTGGAATTTGTGCCTACGTCCAGTCAAAACACAATCAACCTCGAGATCCATGTCCATGACCAGTCAGTCTAGTCCAAACTTCGCTCTGATACCATGCTAGAATGCGGAGCAATTGGGGCATTGTATTGATGAAATATATAGAACATTACAATGCCTAGGATAGCCTGGAGGTTACAAAACCACCCAAGGTGTAGTTACAATAGTATGCCAAAGAATGGAATAAAAATAGTATGCTAGATACGCTAACTTCACTCTATTCAACTATCAGCAATACAAAGAAGGAGAAGAACGACATAAGGATGAATACTATCCAAAAGAGAAAGATACATATTGAAGTCTAATGTCTTCAAACCAAATAATATAATACAAGGGTGTTGGAAAATATGGCTATTACATCATTTGGTTATTTACTAATGTATCCTCATGGGTGCATATTTAGTTTAGGATTAAATTAGAAGTTATTGCTTTATTAGTGTAATAGAATAAATGCACAAGTGTTAGAATGTGCAATGATGTAAATGTGCATGTAGTCCATATGTACATGATTCTTAGGGTCAAGTGAGAGGCAAGTAACCTATCTTTCTACATAAAGACCTCATTGTGAGTGATTGTAAGAGTCGAAGTTGTGCAAAGATGCGAGTAGTAGTAGACACAATGTAGCTCCATTTTGGTATCATGGAGGAGTTGCAAACTCCTTGAGAGGAGCATTGTAATTTTTGTGAGCTTTCTATATGAGCATTTCTAGAGCATTGTATCAAGTCTTCTATCATATTTTCATGCATGGCTTTTTGCTATTATCATAGTTGTATCATTGCATGTTTATTTCTATACTTGTGAATGCATTTTCTTTGCGTTTAAGGCTCCAAAAGCTAACAAGGCTATCTTAACTCATGTGTAATCCTTCATAAACTTAGTTATAATTTTCTCTAAGGTATCTCAATCCATTAGGTCTACTATGTTCACCCTAAGGGATCTCAATCCCTTAGGTCACCTCTAAGTTCTTTCTAGAACTTATTAGTTAAGTTTCTAATGTTTAGCAAGAAAAACAAGAATAGATCAGATACTAAATATAACAAAAGTAAATTCATAACATACAAAATATTAAAGAGGGATCAACATTCAAGAGATAACAACATTAAATGGAAAATATGTTTATACAAGACATAGAATAATTCAACAATAATTTAAAGGTACATCTTTCATCAATTAATATTTATTACATTTAAACAAGTATGGTAAATCTTCCATACTCTCAAAGAATAATATATTACATCAATTTCATTAGGGAAATATCCCCACATGGTTAGTCCATTAAAGCATAAGTAAATCAATATGAGTAGAATCAAACCAATGCATTGGTTCCAACTACCTCCTTGTTCCTTTTTCAAATTCCTTCAATCATTTAAGGATAGTAGGGGATCAGGGCACTCATGGTTCCATGATAGACATGCTTCTAAATGCATCTACTCATTTCATTTGCCAAATTGCAACTATACAATCAAATCAAGTAATCTAACCATCTATTGCATAGTTGATATCATAAAAACTACTATTTTTATTTCCCCTCTCACTATCCCATGAGAGTCTTTCAACAATGCAACTAGATCATAGGTTTTACTTAAAATAATTTACTCAACCCTTATTCAACAATTAAAGTCCCATACCCTTAATTGCCAAACAATCTAGGTTCCTTCAATCAAGAAATAACCATTTGTCCTTTGTTCTATAAATTAAAGTCCCATACCCTTAATTTACACAACAAACTAATTTCATATTTATTTACTAAATTAAAGTCAACTACTTTAATCCATAAATAAATCATTTTCCTTCATTCTATAAATTAAAGTCTCATACCCTTAATTTACAAATGAACTAATTTCATATTTATTTAATTAAATTAAATCCAACTACTTTAATCCATAAATAAATTATTTTCCCTTCATTCTATAAATTCATTCTATAAATTAAAGTCCCATACCCTCAATTTACAAATGAACTAATTCCATATTTATTTAATTAAATTAAAACCAACTACTTTAATTCATAAATAAATTCATGTCCCTTCATTCTATAAATTAAAGTCTCATGCCCTTAATTTACAAATGAACTAATTCCATATTTATTTAATTAAATTAAAGCCAACTACTTTAATTCATAAATAAATTTATTTTCCTTCATCCTATAAATTAAAGTCCCATACCCTTAATTTACAAATGAACTAATTTTACATTTATTTAATTAAATTAAAGCCAACTACTTTAATTCATAAATAAGTCCACCCTGCAAAAAAGTTGAATTGGTACCCAAAATCCAATTGATAATGTTGGTGTGGGCAGGGTCGAGCATGACTCTCGAGTGACTTTGAAGGTGTACAACCCCCTGGTCATGGTCTCTCAAACCAAGGCGGCTCCGCAAAGGGTTTTTTGCTTTAAAAAAAAATCGTAAATAAATTCTTTTTCCTTCATTCTATAAATTAAAATCCCATACCCTTAATTTACAAATGAACTAATTCCATATTTATTTAATTAAATTAAAGCCAACTACTTTAATTCATAAATAAATTCCTTTTCCTTCATTCTATAAATTAAAGTCTTATACCCTTAATTTACAAATAAACTAATTTCATATTTATTTAATTAAATTAAAGTCAACTACTTTAATCCATAAATAAACCCTTTTCCTTCATTCTATAAATTAAAGTCTCATACCCTTAATTTACAAAATGAACTAATTCTATATTTATTTAATTAAACTAGCTTAGATATAAAGGATATATATCTAAAAACGCCGAGAGTTATCAATCTCGAGGCGCCTATCTCATTTCTTGGGGGTATGATCTTCAAGATAGGCGTCTCGGGATTGATAACTCTCGACGTTTTTAGATATATATCCTTTATATCTAAGCTAGTATATAATATTAATCTTATATTAATAATACTATAGTCCAACTTATAATACTAATATTAATATTATAATAATACTATAGTTATCATACATTCCAATAAATCAATGAAACCCTAGAAATTAATACTTTATATTAATACTATAATATATATAATACTATAATATATAATATATACATTTCGATAAATCAATGAAACCCTAGAAATTAATAATATAGTATTATAATATATATAATAATATAATATACTAAGTCAATTCTAGTATAAAATGTTTTGAGTAGTATCAAAGGTTTTTAGTATCGATTGTGTGCATTTTTAATTTCAATGATGTCAAGAATTTCCAATTATGCTACCTGGCACCATCTGCAGGATTACATCTTTGCACCTGCCCAACTAAATAACTCTGGTTAATGTAACTCTATATCATTGTTCAAACCTTTACAAAAGCAGTCTCGAATGAATTTCTCGCTATTCACAATTTACAGAAGCAGTTTGAAATCAATTGCGTTGTGGATTATTTTTGGTATATTGCAATGGATGTTCATGTATTTATACAATATTTTATTAAACAGTTGCAACGATTGGTTAGTCGATTTTTTTAGTTTAAATATTTTAAATGTTTGCAACGGTTGGTTAGTCATCTGTTTTAGTTTAAATATTTTAAATGTTTTTGTTAAAGTTGGTTTTTTTAATAAACGAAAAAAAATTGTTTACGGCGTGACATGTATGACCTCTTTGCCTCCCACTCCCTGTATGCCATTGTAGGAACGCCTCTCGGCGTAATTAAAGCCAACTACTTTAATTCATAAATAAATTCTTTTTCCTTCATTTTATAAATTAAAGTTCCATACCCTTAATTTACAAATGAACTAATTCCTTTTTTATTTAAATATATTATAGCCAACTACTTTAACTCATAAATAAATTTCTTTTTTCATTCTATTAATTAAAGTCCCATACCTTTAATTTACAATGAGCTAATTCCATATTTATTTAATTAAATTAAACCCAACTACTTTAATTCATTAATAAATTCATTTTTCTTCATTCTATAAATTAAAGTCCCATGCCCTTAATTTACAAATGAACTAATTCCATATTTATTTAATTAGATTAAAGCCAACTACTTTAACTCATAAATAAATCCTTTTCACCCAGGTGTTGTAGGTGAGTTGGAGAGGAGAGGACAATCCTCCAAGGAAGGTCCTAGGTTCGAATCTCCACCCTACAAAAAAATTGAATTGGGTACTATTGTGGCTGCTCCACAACGTACCCCAAAATTGGGGACCCACCTTTTTGCATATTTTCCAAGAAGACCGAAGTGGCCCATATGCTAAAGATCAAAGAAAAAGCAAAACACCGCAAGGAGAAAAGTGTCGCGATATCGCGACATGTTGCATTTTCGCGGTCCAAAGCAAAGAGAAAAAGCAAGGAGGAAAAAGTGTCGTGATATCGCGACATGTTGCATTTTCGCGGTCCAAAGCAAAGAGAAAGAGCAAGGAGAAAAAGTGTCGCGATATCGCGACATGTTGCATTTTCGCGGTCCAAAGAAAAGAGAAAAAGCAAGGAGAAAAAGTGTCGTGATATCGTGACATGTTGCATTTTCACGGTCCAAAGAAAAGAGAAAAACAAGGAGAAAAAGTGTCGCGATATCGCGACATGTTGCATTTTCATGGCCAAAAGAGAAGAGAAAAAACAAGAAAGAAAAAGTGTCGCGATATCACGACATGTTGCATTTTCATGGCCAAAAGAGAAGAGAAAAAACAAAGAGGAAAAAGTGTCGCGATATCGTGACATGTTGCATTTTCACGGCCAAAAGAGAAGAGAAAGAACAAGAAAGAAAAAGTGTCACGATATCGCGACATGTTGCATTTTCGCGGCCAAAAGAGAAGAGAAAGAACAAGAAAGAAAAAGTGTCGCGATATCGCGACATGTTGCATTTTCGCGGCCAAAAGAGAAGAGAAAGAACAAGAAAGAAAAAGTGTCATGATATCGCGACATGTTGCATTTTTACGGCCAAAAGAGAAGAGAAAGAACAAGAAAGAAAAAGTGTCGCGATATCGTGACATGTTGCATTTTCGTGGCCAAGAGCAAAGGAAAAAGTGTCGCGATATCGCGACATGTTGCATTTTCACGACTCAAAAAGGGCAGGCAAGCAGAGAAACAAAAGTGTCGCGATATCGCGACATGTTGCATTTTTGCGACTCAAAAAGGGCAGGCAGGCAGAGAAACAAAAGTGTCGCGATATCACGACATGTTGCATTTTCGTGACTCAAAAGGGGCAGGCAGACAGAGAAACAAAAGTGTCACGATATCGCGACATGTTGCATTTTCACGACTAAAAAGGGACAGTGCGTCTGATATTAGTGATGAACACCAGGATAGTGAAACTGAAGACTGCATAATGACGTGGACCTATAAGGAATAAATCAAAGATTGAATAAGGTAATTTGTCACATAAGGACAAAATCCAATGAATAAGACAAAACGTTACATAAGGAATCTTTAATGATTTGAAATCATTTAAGATGGTCGTTACACATGGAAGGAAGGGACACATGCCCATGTGGAGAAAAGGAAATGTTTTTTTTAAATCAAACGAAAAGTGAAGAAAACCAAATAGAGGAAGCCAAACCATGGGAATGAAACGAAGGGCCACAAAATAGAAATGAAAAGCCTTTTTGGAAACCAAAACACATGCATGCACAAGGGAAGGTGAAACGAACAGCCATTGGAAAATGAAACGAAAAGCTTCCTAAAAATTTTAAATACGCCAGGCAAGGATGTTTTGAGGGGTTGGAAACTGTTGCAAGCAGAGTTGCAGATTTGAAGGCAAGAGGGCCATTCTGGACCTGTTTGGGCTGTTTTTCTTCCATGGACTGGTTTGGGAAAACCAGAAATTTCTGTTATTGTAAAATGACAAATTTTTAATACAGAAAATTTCAGAAAGTTGCATCTTATGGACAAGAAAGAAGGAGTCATTTTCTGCATGCAAGATTAAATGTCTATTTTTCCCCTTTTCAGATTTTAGGCTTGTAAATGGAGTTTATGCAAGTTTTCTTGGTTGCTTCATGCGAATGTTTAAATCTGAAAACCTCATTTAAAACCCTAGGAGCCAACACTTAGCTTATCCGGATTGTGCTTGTTTTGCAAGTCCAATAGGTTAGGTTGCATGCATGAAAACCTCACATCTTCGGTTTTGTCGGAATAGGATAGCATCAAACTGAATGTATCTTGTGTTCCATTTTCTGCATTTCATTTTCATTTTCTGCATTTTATTTTTCCAAAAATTTTAACTTTTTTTTAATTTTCAGGCATTAAAATAAACATTTAAAAAATTTCAAAATCCAAAAATAATTTCACCATTGCGTAGGTTATACTTCGGACTTCCAATACGCACTTTGAAATTTCATTTTCGGAGTTGTTTAGTATTTTTAAAAATTCATCGAAGTTGCTGTTTTATTACAGATTTTAAAAAATCCGAAAATAGAAAATTTCCATTTTTGGGCCGAATTTCATTTTTTCGGTTTCATGTTTGCATTCATGAGCCTATGATGACATTCCCTTCATGAAAATTCCAATTTCATTGAAGGAGTTATGTTTTATGGCATTTCACAAATTTCCATTTTTGGAGCCTAAAATTACCTCTCTTCATAAAAATTCTAATTTTACGAAAGAGGGGTAATTTGATCAAAGCACTAATTGTTCGTCTTGATGAAAATTGGATTTCATTTAAGAAGGATAATTAAAGTGACATTTAATACATTTGAAGACTATTATATTGGGATTTAATGCAAGATAAAATCTATTTTAAAACCTCAAGATAAAAGGAATTAAGGCACTACATCGTGGTCATATGAGGGCCAACTCACATTTGCTTTATTTTGGTTCAATGAACAATCACTAAAGTTTCATGGTAAAATAAACCAACATTGCCCCTTGTTTACAGTTACTTGCAATCACTAAGGTGTTCCAAGCATTTAAATTGAATATCTTTATTTGAGATTACTAATACACATATGCAAATGCTAATATAGCGGAGACCTTGGAGAAGTTGTTTGTTTAACTTCTTTGCAAGAGGGGATTTGGAACCCAAATCCTAAAGGAGAGTGTACTTTCACAATTGGGTGAAAATACCACTCAACATTTTGGCGCTAGAAGGAGGGCCTGAATTGGTTTATTTCAGTGTGATTTAAATGCTATAGGGATTTAAATTTTGAATATTTCATGCCCTATTGATTATTATCTTTAGCCCTCTTTTAACAATACAACCTTGTAGTGTTAAAAGGAGGACATGAATTGCTATGCATTGTTCTAACGCTTTTGATTGTTCATACAGGAATAATGTGTTTTGATTTGATTTTGAAAAATTTTGGTCTTGACTAACGAGGTTGTCTCCATGCAATTACTTTCATTTGATTTTAATGGATACATCTCTTGGTTGATGCTAACATGATTATTCATACGTTACATGTTTGATATTTGCTAGTCATTTCATGCTTATTTGTAAGGAATTATTTTGTCTAAAATGTAGTTGTTGTCGGTATTATGCTCTTCACTTGCGTGTAATGCGATCTTGTGAATCAGAAAGCCTACAACACTAGGAGTATGCTCTTCACTTGCGCATATGCGATCTGGTGAATCAGAAACTAATTTACATTTTTAGAATATTGCTTTGTCATGGTTCCTTCTTTTATTCATGACTAACAAATTGGTTTTGAAGTTATTCTTTGAGTTTCATTAATGGCTACAACTATAGGAACGTGGTATGGGATACATGTTAATCCTTTGAACATTAGTGGAGATTCTCATGATTTACCCAAGAACGTAGAAAAATGTTTGCCCAAATTTAAACACAATGGTCCAACATTAGCCGAGGAACATATTCAAGCCTATGTGGATATCCTAGTTAGATGGAATGTCGAACATGAGGATGTGGCATGTAGAATGTTTCCTGGAACCCTAGATGAGGTGGCATATGATTGGTACATCAATTTACCCACTGGTTCTATTACATCTTGGACTCAATTGAAAGATGAGTTTTATCAATCAATTTAGGTTGCTCATTGATCCTCTCACGATATATCAACAATTTACTTCTTGCAAAAGAGAACCTAATGAGCCAGTGAGAAGTTTCAACTTGAGGTTTCGAAAGCTTTATGCGAGATTAATTTCTCCCTATACTATTGAGGAAAGTGGTGCTCTTCAAATATACTTTCGAGCATTGGATCCATTGTTTGCCATATTTGTTAGGATGAATCCCTTGGTTACTGATCTTGCATCGGCCTACATAGAAGCTATGATTGTAGATCAACAATTGAGGCCACAAGGTTATGGAATGGAGCAATCAACTATGGTAGGACAACTAGGGGCTTGCAATCAAACCTCGATGGTAAATCAAGCGTGGGCACAACAAAATTTGATATCAAATGTTTTTCCCTACAATCAACTTTATCCTACCATACCAACTTATGCTCCCACATGTGCTTATACAAGTACTTCCATCCATCCAACTATGCCTCAATTAGAGAATCATGTGGTCACCCATGGAACCATTGCAACAAATGTTCAAGCTTTGTCCGTGGGTATCAATCCAACTAATCCTACTACTTCTACCACTCAACCCAAAGAGTTCGCATCGAAAGTAAAAGAGCAAAAGAAAGTGGTTAAGAAGGTATGTAGGCATGTTCCACCACAAAAACGAGCACGTCAATGTATGCATCCAAATCATCCTAGGAAGAAAATTCATAATGCCGATCTTAATGATGTTTCATGTTATGCTTCTTCAAGCGATACAAGAGATTTTGAGGTGACTCACGTTGAAGTAAATACCTATTCGAAAAGTCTTGAAGAGCATGAAGTTTTTGGAGAAGAAATTCTATGGATGGGTAACAAGAAGTTGGAATCAAATGATCACCATCTTGTTTTGGAAAAGAAATATCTAGAATCATTACCCAAAAAGGAGGATTTGGATGAACGAACTTATGTGGATATGATTTGGTCAGATGTACTTGCAAAGGATTGGAGCAACTATATGACACGGAATTCAAAAATTGATCCCATTATAGAAGCTCCTAAGCCATCACAAGTGGCTGAAAATGAATTTGAAAGAAAATCAACAAATGAAGTTGAAGACATAATCGAATTTCACCACTTGTTCTCGAAAGACACTTTGGATGATGTTCTCGAAAGTGATGACCAAGAGGATCCACACCTTCCAAATTGTGATAAAATTGAATCATGGGTTACAAATTTGGATTATGATAGCTTTACCAATTTGAATTCAAGAGATAACCCACTTTTGGAAATAACTGGACCATCTAAGGAAGGTGAAGATGAATTGGATGAGAAACATGCTGATGAATCAGAAGATGAAGAAGAAGTACTTGAGCATCACAACTTGAAATTGGAAGATGATTACTATGATTCGTGGAAGAAATGGGAAGAATATTATCAATCTAAATCTTCTAACAAACTTGTTGTGTCAATTAATATGCAGGATAACTCAATTGCTTCCTCACATGAGGATACTATAAATCCTGTACAATTTGAGAAAGTTTTGGAAGAGGAATTCGAATCTCATCAAATTTTGGAACATGATAAGGATTCTACAACCATGAATCAAGAAAGAGAGTCACTTGCTTTAGATTCCTTTGAAGGAAAAGAAATTGAAAATCTTGATCCACTTACTTGTGCTACAATGATTATGCCATTTCAAAATGAGAAAATTACAAAACCTAAATCATTTGGGTTTGATATCATTGATGATCCAATTGAAAATCTCACGTTACCCAAAACAACCCAAGTGATTGATCATGGAAATGTGTTAGTTAACCCACCCCTAGATAGACAAGACTTATGGTTTGAAAGGGATGGACATGTGTTCAATTGGGTACCTAAGTTTGGTGCCTTTGATAAACAAATCATGGAGAAAGAACAAGTGCTACATGATGATGAATGTCATGAGAGAAAAGAGGAATTTTCAAATCCTCTTCAAGTAAGGTCAAATGAAAACATGCCAAAGGTAAAATCTCACCTTTTTGGTTTCACCATGCAAAATTCGAATGAAGGTTTGCCTAATGAATGGTTTGATTCAAATATTATTAATGTTATGGCTTTATTGAATGAAAATGAAAGCTTATTTCTACACCATGAATCAAAGTGCGGAATGGACATCTTAAAGAATAGACATAAAGGAATTGAATATCAATCATTGTCTAATCAATTTGAAAACTTGAAACTCCACCATAGGATTATTAATGAAACTAAATCAAATTGGTATGGTGAGAGGGGCAAGTGGAAGTTTGTTTCTTTGTTTGGTTTGATCTTGTTTTTGTTGGATTCCTACAAAACTTGGTATGCGTATCACGTCATATGTCTTTTAAAGAATTCTAATCAGGTTTGGGATCCGGGAAAATGATAATCCAAACTTTTGCACCATCTTGTATTATATTGTACATTTGTATATACTTTTGGTTTTCGTGTTTTGGTTTTGGATTGGATCTCATTTTGGTTTTAAGTTTTGTGTGTTGGTCCTTTGGACACTTTTGGTTTGTCTTGAAAAAAAAAAAAAAAGCGAGATGTCAACTTATGTCCTTATGAATGTTGACTAAGACTAAGAGAATATGAAACATCGGAATTGTATTGCAGAAAGCTCCACGAGTATCGCAAACACATTAAAGAATATCGTTTGGAACTTGTGATGCATGAAGTTGTCAGTTTTACAAATTATGGTAAAGTAGGTGGTATACTCCATCCGCATTTCAAAAAGAGCAATGCATTCATCCATATCTCATGTTACATTCCACATTGCATATACATTTCATCTCAGTTGCATCTACATTTCAAATACAATCATTGAAAAGGTGTCGAATCCTCTTAGGGTTATTATATAACATATATTAAAAGGATCCTAAGGTTGGGAACTGATGCCCGAACTATCTTGAACCAAGCACGTTCTACACATATTAAAGAGGATCTTGAGCAAAATGGTCAAAACCATACTTGGAAGAAAAGGTGAGGCGAAAGGAGTATTTCGTGTCTGTCCTATCATGCAACATAATCCTTAAAACAATGGTTTTTACCACTCCTATAGTGCTTAAAGCCTAAAATCAGAGTAGTAAGGATAGGGTTAAATCCCCATCGAACTTAGGTTGAGGATCCAATTCCCCAAAGCTCTGATTTGATCTTCATGGAGTAGTAAGGATAGGGTCTAATTCTCATCTCGCTTAGGTTGAGAATCCGATTCCCCAAAGCTTCTATTTTGCCTCCATCACGCTTTAAGAAATTAAAAGCGTGATCTACACTCAAGAACTTGAAGTTCCAAAGCAAATATTTTTCATTCTACTTTTATTGCATCATTGATATTGGATTGGAAGGATCGTACTACATGTCCCTTGCAAGGATGGGTAGTCATCCCCAAGGTTCAAGAAATCAAAAGTAAAGTCAAATCCTGGATTATGGGGTTGATCTCCACCGGGGCTATAGACGCCTGATTGGCAGTGGAGTATGCTCATGCGTGGCAACATGTCTTGTCTAAAAGCAAGACCACTGACTGCTCAAACGGACAAGCTAGCCTGACAGCTTTCATCCATAGCAGGTTAAATCATTATGTTCAATATGAGGTAATGAACTCCATATCGAGTAGTAAGGATAGGGTTAAATTCCCATCTCGCTTAGGTTGGGAATCCTATTCCCCAAAGCTCTGATTTCACTTACACTTGCACATGGGTTCAAAATGGTAGTGACACATAACCAACTTTGGGATCTAGTAAATTAATTCAAGTATACTCATATTTGGTCCTAAGAGGATTTGACAGTTTTAATATGTTTGTTCATGGTACTAGAAAGTTTGAGCCTTTGCAAAGCTTGTTATATCTCTAGCATCTTCACCATACGTTAAATCCTACAGGAATCATCCATAACTTCTCATACGCACGAATCATAAGTGAAAATGACAATGGAAAGTTGAACGAGTTTCAAACGATAGGGAATGAAGCACATTGCACACACCGAGCTGATGCTTAATAATTCTAATGCTTCATGTATTTCTCATCTAGTTTCATTCTTGGGATATTTGTTGACGCTTGTGTTTGAGTTTTGAAGGTGTTCAAGTTGAGTTCTCACCGAAATGCTCAGGAGCATTTCCCAGTAGAGTCGCCATTTGTTGTGGCTGCTCCACAACGTACCCCAAAATTGGGGACCCACCTTTTTGCATATTTTCCAAGAAGACCGAAGTGGCCCATATGCTAAAGATCAAAGAAAAAGCAAAACACCGCAAGGAGAAAAAGTGTCGCGATATCGCGACATGTTGCATTTTCACGGTCCAAAGCAAAGAGAAAAAGCAAGGAGAAAAAGTGTCGCGATATCGCGACATGTTGCATTTTCACGGTCCAAAGAAAAGAGAAAAACAAGGAGAAAAAGTGTCGCGATATCGCGACATGTTGCATTTTCACGGTCAAAAGAGAAGAGAAAGAACAAGAAAGAAAAAGTGTCGCGATATCGCGACATGTTGCATTTTCATGGCCAAAAGAGAAGAGAAAAAACAAGAAAGAAAAAGTGTCGCGATATCGCGACATGTTGCATTTTCGCGGCCAAAAGAGAAGAGAAAGAACAAGAAAGAAAAAGTGTCGCGATATCGCGACATGTTGCATTTTCACGGCCAAAAGAGAAGAGAAAGAACAAGAAAGAAAAAGTGTCGCGATATCGCGACATGTTGCATTTTCGCGGCCAAAAGAGAAGAGAAAGAACAAGAAAGAAAAAGTGTCGCGATATCGCGACATGTTGCATTTTCACGGCCAAAAGAGAAGAGAAAGAACAAGAAAGAAAAAGTGTCGCGATATCGTGACATGTTGCATTTTCATGTCCAAAAGAGAAGAGAAAGAACAAGAAAGAAAAAGTGTCGCGATATCGCGACATGTTGCATTTTTGCGACTCAAAAGAGAAGAGAAAGAACAAGAAAGAAAAAGTGTCGCGATATCGCGACATGTTGCATTTTCGTGACTCAAGAGCAAAGGAAAAAGTGTCGCGATATCGCGACATGTTGCATTTTCATGACTCAAAAGGGCAGGCAAGCAGAGAAACAAAAGTGTCGCGATATCGCGACATGTTGCATTTTCGTGACTCAAAAAGGGCAAGCAAGCAGAGAAACAAAAGTGTCGCGATATCGCGACATGTTGCATTTTCGTGACTCAAAAAGGGCAAGCAGGCAGAGAAACAAAAGTGTCGCGATATCGCGACATGTTGCATTCTCGCGACTCAAAAGGGGCAGGCCGGCAGAGAAACAAAAGTGTCGTGATATCGCGACATGTTGCATTTTCACGACTAAAAAGGGACAGTGCGTCTGATATTAGTGATGAACACCAGGATAGTGAAACTGAAGACTGCATAATGACGTGGACCTATAAGGAATAAATCAAAGATTGAATAAGGTAATTTGTCACATAAGGACAAAATCCAATGAATAAGACAAAACGTTACATAAGGAATCTTTAATGATTTGAAATCATTTAAGATGGTCGTTACACATGGAAGGAAGCGGACGCATGCCCATGTGGAGAAAAGGAAACTTTTTTTTTAAATCAAATGAAAAGTGAAGAAAACCAAACAAAGGAAGCCAAACCATGGGAATGAAACGAAGGGCCACAAAATAGAAATGAAAAGCCTTTTTGGAAACCAAAACACATGCATGCACAAGGGAAGGTGAAACGAACAACCATTGGAAAATGAAACGAAAAGCTTCCTGAAAATTTTAAATACGCCAGGCAAGGATGTTTTGAGGGGTTGGAAACTGCTGCAAGCAGAGTTGCAGATTTGAAGGCAAGAGGGCCATTCTGGACCTGTTTGGGCTGTTTTTCTTCCATGGACTGGTTTGGGAAAACCAAAAATTTCTATTATTGTAAAATGACAAATTTTTAATACAAAAAGTTTTAGAAAGTTGCATCTTATGGACAAGAAAGAAGGAGTCATTTTCTGCATGCAAGATTAAATGTCTATTTTTCCCCTTTTCAGATTTTAGGCTTGTAAATGGAGTTTATGCAAGTTTTCTTGGTTGCTTCATGCGAATGTTTAAATCTGAAAACCTCATTTAAAACCCTAGGAGCCAACACTTAGCTTATCCGGATTGTGCTTGTTTTGCAAGTCCAATAGGTTAGGTTGCATGCATGAAAACCTCACATCTTCGGTTTTGTCGGAATAGGATAGCATCAAACTGAATGTATCTTGTGTTCCATTTTCTTGCATTTCATTTTCATTTTCTGCATTTTATTTTTCTAGAAATTTTAACTTTTTTTTTAATTTTCAGGCATTAAAATAAACATTTAAAAAATGTCAAAATCCAAAAATAATTTCACCATTGCGTAGGTTATACTTCAGACTTCCAATACGCACTTTGAAATTTCATTTTCGGAGTTGTTTAGTATTTTTAAAAATTCATCGAAGTTGTTTTATTACAGATTTTAAAAAATCCGAAAATAGAAAATTTCCATTTTGGGCCGAATTTCATTTTTTCAGTTTCATGTTTCATTCATGAGCCTATGATGACATTCCCTTCATGAAAATTCCAATTTCATTGAAGGAGTTATGTTTTATGGCATTTCACAAATTTCCATTTTTTGAGCCTAAAATTACCTCTCTTCATAAAAATTCTAATTTTAGAAAAGAGGGGTAATTTGAGATCAAAGCACTAATTGTTCGCTTGATGAAAGATTTCATTTAAGAGGATAATTAAAGTGACATTGGATTTAATGCAAGAAAAACTATTAAAACCCTAAATAAAAGGAATTAAGGCACTACATCGTGGTCATATGAGGGCCAACTCACATTTGCTTTATTTTGGTTCAATGAACAATCACTAAAGTTTCATGGTAAAATAAACCAACATTGCCCCTTGTTTACAGTTACTTGCAATCACTAAGGTGTTCCAAGCATTTAAATTGAATATCTTTATTTGAGATTACTAATACACATATGCAAATGCTAATATAGCGGAGACCTTGGAGAAGTTGTTTGTTTAACTTCTTTGCAAGAGGGGATTTGGAACCCAAATCCTAAGGGAGAGTGTACTTTCACAATTGGGTGAAAATACCACTCAACAGTGTACCCAAATTCTAATTGATAATGTTGGTGTGGATAGGGCCGGGTGTGTCTCCCGGATGACTTTGACGGTGTAGAACCCCCTGTTTGTGATCTCTCAGACCAAGGTGGCCCTGCAAGGGGTTTTTTGCTTAAAAAATAAAAATAAAAATAAATAAATCATTTTCCTTAATTAACTTAAATAATCATAATTTTTTTAATAGATAGCCCAAGGGGTCCTTTACCTACCTAAATAAAATATCATAATATTTATTTAATAGGTATTTCCCAAAGGTCTTATAACCCTAAACTTTCCTGAAGAGGGAGGCAGTCAATGGTTACTCTAAATTCAAGGGATGGCCTTCAAACAGGCGTCAATAAACTTATGGCCAACATAGGCAAGGTTATGCATAGTGGTGAATATTCACAAATTGGACGAATATTAGGGTTTCTAAAATTGAAAATTGGTGAATATGAGGATCCTCGACGTCGGCCCATTCACCTAAAATTTTAGGTGACCGATGTTTTCTTAGGGTTAATTCGCCACAATATATATCCAAACATAGGAATATTTATACTCGTTGGAAAGATCTTTTCGAGCCTGATCTAATGGTGGTGTTTTTATGAAGTTACAAGGTGATTTAATAAGTAAAATTTTATCCTAAATGTAACCTTATGTTTTAGGGCTTCAAATGCCCCAAATTTTGGTGTGAAGATGATTGACTTGATTTACTTAGGATTCGCCATGATTTATTTGATTTCGATTAAGATTCATCATTTTTTTACAAGTACATTTTGAGTCCAACCCCTTATGCATAACCCTAAACATAGGAGAATAACACTTAGTAGGTAAGGTTAAAAGGTGACCCATGACACTAGCTAGGCCCACCCAAAAATAAGAGAGACAACAAACCCCATCTACCCAATGATAGATTTCCACATAGGACATGGGTGCTACAAAACGATAACTCCCATACAAACACAAATGTTACCCGATTGCAACTCCCATACAAAATAGGTACTGCCCGATTGTGAATCTCATACAACATAGGTACAACATAGCTAGTGCACCCTCCCTTCAGGCACCATTACCATCTAGGTGAGGTTTGAGAGGAACATCACCATATAACAAGAGTGGTGACCAAAGAAGGAACCCCCCAAGTTGCTATAACAAATCAACTAGACACAATACCTGAGAATGGCTTCCCTAAAAACCCAACAAGAAACCAAGGATGGGTTTAACTCAATCAAGGAGGATTCTATTCCCAAAAGGGTTCTAGGTCTGGTTTATTGAACTCTTAATAGGAAACGGATATTACAAAGGCTCCAAAATAACACGATAGGAGAATCATGAGCAACCATGCTTACATAATTATATCTTGATGTAGGATAAGAGCAACTCGAGACGATAAGGTTTCAATAGATGCTTTGGTTCTAAGGGTGACCCAACACAACAAAGTTAACATCTGACATAACCAACATCGATATACCAAGCTCAAACATAATAAAACCAACTCTTTTTGTTTTATTTTTTATTTAAGGAAAACAAGGATGATAGTTTTTTATGAACCAACCTTAACCTTCCTCCAATGTTGGATCTTTGAACACTGAACTACCTGGTTTGATTCCTGCACTCTTTTCCTTCTTCTTTACCATCTATCATCTTCTTCTTCATCTTTTCCATGATCAAGTCTCCTCACGCCAAAGACTACCCTCTTCTATCATATCTTCCACCGTCCATCGTCGTGTCTCATAAATGTTGCATCATTTCCAAGTGGATGGCAAATAAGTTTTTATTTTAAAAAAATATTCTTTCCTTCTTCCTAATACCTTGCCACTAATGATCTTATCCTATCAGCATCATTCAAAAGCTTCACTTGCAACTCGATCTGATATCTTGGAGTGGTGGTCTTCTCAAAATCAAATCTCACAAGATTAATTTTTTAATTGAAAGAAATTCTATTATCTCTTCTTTTATTCAAAAGCTTTGCTTAACCATTAAACGAGTTTCCATTGCTATAAAAGCTTTACTTACTCTCTTTTCTTTTTAAATGAATCTCAACTATCATTTAAATAAGGACTTTATTAACCTCTTAAATGAATTTCAATTATCATTTCTATAAATATTTTATTAACTAATTCAAATAATATTTTCAATAATTAATTTAAATGAATTTTTCATTTATCATTTAAATAATAATCTTATTATTCATAAAATGAAACTCTACTGCCATTTTGAATTTTTTTTTTTTTAATTTATATATTTATAAAATGAAAACCCTTTATCATTTTAAAATAAAAAATTTATAAAATGAAACCCTTTTATCATTCGAAATAAAGCCTCAATTGTTCTTACTTAAGAGAGTAAGAGATTCTTTTGTAAAACAAGGAGTTCACAAAGGCAACATAAATGATGTATGATTTTATTTCCCAACCCATCAATGCAGATAGTGATGAAGTAAAAAATAATCAAACATATGCAAATAGATAAAATATGGAATATTTCCATCAACCTAGTCACTTGCCTTAGCCTCAAGAATTTATGATGGCTACTAGGCCATCAATATAGGGCTCGAGATTACTATATTTTGATGATTATCCCTAATCGAATGCATATCTATATGAAGGTATCCATTAATGTTACTCTTGAGTTGCCTTAATCATCATTTATCCAACCTCAAGTATCCTCATTTATGGTGGATGATCCTACTTCCTCCACCTTCGAGTGTACCTGATCCTACACACTTGGTAACATATTAGTAGTATCATGCTTTTCTAAATCAACTAAACATCACATAGTTGGTTCAATTTCTCAAATTAGGTATTAAAGTATCATAGATTAATATATTGTTTCTTTGTGCTAAAAATTTCATCAGGGAGGGACTAAACACTGTCTCGGGTGTTTCCATTTTCACAACACAACAACAAACAAAAGGACAATTATTACTCTTATAAATTTTCAAACAATAAGGGAAATTGTTTTTGCATGACATTCACTTTTCCCAAGTGGCATTTCTTTCATAGAACGGGTTCCACTAGACCTTAAATTTCTCAAGAGTTTGATTCCTCATAGATTTAGAATGAAACTCAAGGATCTTTATTGGAATTAATTCAATAGCCTCTAAATTTACCATCTATAATTTAGAAATATTTCACACATGTTCAGGGTCAGCAACATATTTCCTAAGCAAGGATATGTTGAAAGTGTCATGGATCTTGGATAGGTTAGGTGGTAATACAAGTCGATATACAATTGAACTGATATTTTTGGTGATTTCGAAGGGTCCTACAAACCGTAGATCCAACTTTGTGGATTTAATAATGCTCTTCATTAGTTTAACCCTTAAAAACACTTTATCCTCAACTAAGTACTCGGGATTTCTCTTCAAATCAACATAACTTTTCTGCCTATCAACAACTTATTTAAGTCTTTACCTAATTATCTTCGACTGATATTCTATTTCCTTAACCTTATTTGGCCTAATCACAACTCAATATTCTAAGTTATCCCAAGATAATGGTGTTCTACACTTTCGCCCATACAAGGCATCGAAAGAAGACATTCCTAGAGTGGAGTGATCTCCATTATTTTAGGTAAAATCTACGAGGTGTAGGTAGTATTCCCAATGAGACTTGTGATCCATGCAGTACATGTGAAGCATATCCTCTAATACTTGGTTTACCTATTTTGTTTGACCATTTATTTCAGGGTGGTATGCTAAGCTCATATTCAGTTTTGTACCTACTACATGATGTATAGACTTCCAAAATTTAGAAATTAACTTGAAATCCCTATCTAAAATGATCACTTCAAGAAATACATGCAATTAGAATACCTCTCTAGCAAATCTATTAGCCACTAGCTAAGCATCATCCTTGATATTTTTAGGTATGAAATGTGCAATATTAGTCAATCTGTGGACTATTACCAGGATTATGTCATGTTGATACCTGGTCTTGGGTAACCCTACTATAAAATCCATAGATATAACCTGCCACTTATGTGTAGGTATATCATGTGGATACAATTTTCCTACAATATGCTTGCATTCTACCTTAACTTTTTGACATTCGAGGCATCCAACGATAAAATTGGTGATATCCTTCTTTGTTCCTACCTAGAAGAAGGTTTTTTTCATGTTGTCCCACATTTTGGCTCCTCCAGGATGAGAAGAATTAGGAGATCTATGGACCTCTTGCATTATCAGTTTTCTTAAATTACCTATTTTTTGGTATGATGACTCTATCTTTGTAGCATAAAAGGTCATTATTTGTGCCAAATTTCTTATTACCATCATGGTCTCTGTTCATCCTAATTAAAATTTCTTGGAAATACTCATCTCGATATTGCTCCTATATCACTTGATCCATCAGATCTATGTGACTCATGGTTATGGTTGCTATGTGTTTTCTTCTACTCAAGGCATTAGCAACCTTTTTTTCCCCTTTTATGTATTCAATATCAAATTCATATTCAATGAGAAACTCGGTCCATATTATATGCCTCGCATTGAGTATAGGTTGGGTAAATATGTACTTTAGACTTTGATGGTAATTTTTTAATTCAAAGGGCCTTCCCACCAAGTAGTGGCACCAGGCCTTTAGAGCATGCACCACTACAACTAGCTGTAAATCATGCATAGCATAATTAAATTCATGCTTATTGAGCTTACTTGAAGTATATGCTACTACTAAATCTTCTTGAGAGAGTAACCCTCATAACCCTTCTAATGATGCATCTGTGCATACTAAAAATTCCCCTTGAGGATCAGGAATCTTTAGTATTAATGCGGTAGTGAGTTTGTATTTCAACAATGCAAAGGCAACTTCACACTTTTTTGACCACTTGAATTCCTTTCCATTCTTCTGAAGATTAGTTATTGTTGCAGTAATCTTGGAGAAATATTTTATGTAACATCTATAGTATCCCATTAGTCCCATGAAACTTTGTACTTCAGTAATATTAGTATGGGATGGCCAATTCGACATGGCTTCTATCTTCTTCGGATCCACAACACTTCCTTTTGTCGATATGATATGTCCAATATATCATACCTCTAAAATGTAGAAATCACTTTTATCTAGATTTCCATTGATTTTATTTTCTCTTAACAACTCCAACACGATCTTGAGATGTTTATCGTGTTCTTCCTTGTTTCGAGATTATATTAAGGTATCATCTAGGAATACAAGGAAAAAATGGTCTAGGTATCTTCTAAACACACTATTAATTAGATTTATGAAAGTAGCTGGGGAATTAGTCAATCCAAAGGGTAGAACTGTAAACTCATAATACCCATACCTAGTCTTAAATATCATTTTGTGAGTGTCCTCCTCACATATTCTTAGCTAGTGATACCCTAATATTAGATCAATTTTAGTGAACACCGTGCTATATCTTAGTTGATCGAATAAATATTCGATCCTAGGTAAAGGATATCGGTTCTTGATTGTAGCCTTATTTAGCATCCTATAATAAATACACAATATTAAAAAACCATCTTTATTTTTCATAAATGAAACCGGTGCACCCCATGGTGACACACATTGTTTTATCAATCATTTTTCCAATAACCCATGTAATTGAACCTTTAGCTCTTGCATTTTAATAGAATTTATCCTATATAGATATCTATGAATAGGTTCTACTCCTAGCATAAGATCAATTATAAAATAAAATCCTGCATCGGAGGAAGTCTATCTAAGTCCTTTGGGAAAACATCCTTAAAATATTATAAAATTGGGTGCTTTCCTAGCACCTCTCTCTTTTGATCATATCCTACTTCATTAAGTTCTACAACATACACTATCCCTCCTTTCTTGAATATTTTCTTCAATTACATAGTTGACAACATATAGAGTTTGAATACCCCTTGTTCATTATGAATTCTTAGTCTACCCTTACATTTCTCTGAAAACTTGATCCATCTATCTTGGAAATTGATCAAGGTGTTATGGACCTACAACCAATCCATCCCTTGGATCATATCAAAGGTATGAAGTGGAGCTAAATACAAGCAACCTTCAGTGGTTCCATTATCTAAAGTAATTTTTTTCCATTGGATAACATTAGATTACTGAGTAGGTCTGCCTAGAACCATACCCAAAATTCTACCCATGGGCCAAGTATCCTAAAATTTTCATCATAGTCCTTGCTATACTATAAGAAATATTCTACAAAAAAATATATTCTAACTAAAGCTAAAACATCTCTTAAATGAGAAGAATATTTACATTTATAGGTTGGTGACATGGGGTTCGTTTCCAATCTCGCTTTCCTTCTACTACCTACACTCCAAAATTTATCCCATTGACCTAAATGCTCAGTCCTATTTTTTTTGGGCAATAAAACACGTAATGAGTACATCCACACTAGTAGCACCCTCCTTTGGGGTTTTGTTTTCCCCTAGTTCTCTTTTCCAATTACTTTATTTGGAGTGACTCCATCCATCTCCCTCTTCTTGAGGTTGAGTGGTCCTTGGGGATTGGTTCATTTGTTAATTTAATCAACTTTATTTTATTAAAACATCTAATTTCATAGTGTGGTACTCCACATATATGAAAACCTTCCTTGGGATTTTCCTGATCATATTGAATTTGTTTTGCAATTCGCTCCTCTTGGAATACCTTTAATCGTCCTTAAATTTTCTCATAGTCTGGTTTGGCTATAATTTTTCTCATTTGAGTGGGTTTAAGTTGTTTTTTCCATCCTTTCTATTGATATGTACTCTCTAAGTAATCAACACTTTTCCTTTGAGTTTGGTGGTCCTTATTTGTCAACTCTACAAAGTTGGATTCATTCAACTATTTATGTTGCTCTAATAGATTTTGTTGTTTATCTATTAGTTCCCCTTGTTATTCTATTTTATCTTGTAACACTATAGTGATGGTGATGAGTTCCTCCACCTCCTTGCTTAATTTTCACAAACCCCTCTCTCAGGTCCTTCCTTCAGCATAATATTTACGGTGCTGCTTGTTAGGAGTAGCAGTATTTCCTCCTCTTATCTTTGGTGTCATCTATCTTAGTGACAACCAATAAGATAGGTTTAAATCACAATTCTACCTAGAATTAAACTATAATCTCAGCCACAATGTAGATTTATTTTGCTAAAAGCATAAAAAATCTAACTAGGATAGTATTCCAAGGTTATGATTTATCATTAATACCAAATCCCATACTAAGGTATCCTAACATTCATTCACCCTTGGTATTAGTTCCCATTATATTCTAGAAAATATGGCATTCTAGATCATACCAGCTTCTAGCTTATACTTTAAGGAAGCCTTCGTTGGAGACATCTAAATCCCTTTAGCACATAGAAGAAGATTTATACCCTCGTACCTAGAGCTCTAATACCAAATGTAATGACCCAAAATTCAACTACAAGAAAACACATAGAAAGAAAGAATTTTTTTTACTAAGGAAATGGATTCATAAACCCCTAACCAAATTTTATTGTTTAAATCCCCTAAGTTTTCCTGAAGAGGTACATGAAGAACACAAGCTTATACTGAGAGGGAGGTTGAACAGTATAAGACCACTTTTTACTTTTTATTTCCCAATAAATATTATGTAATGTGTCAATAGCAATATCAAAAATAGTAATCAAAGCAATGCACAATTCACTACACATAATAGAGACACCAATTTAACGTGGTTCACCCAATGTGGGCTACTCACGGAGAAAATATTTCACTAAAATTTTCTCAACAAATATCTTGGGAAACCTTTCTCTATTACAATTTTTATGGATCTCTATCCAAAGGAGACACCAATACCATAATCAAGTTCATGGATCTCTATCCATAGGAGACACCAATCTCCTCAGCTAGTTCATGGATCTCTATCCATAGGAGAACTCCTTCTCCTCTACTTTGGCTGGTGATCTTCTAGAAGAACTACTACCTCCACTACACTGGCTAATGGATCTCTATCCACTAAAGACTCCTGTACTCACTTAGAAGATCTATCTTCACTACCCTGGCTAATGGATATCTATCCAATGGATATCATCATACTCTATACTCTGACACCTTCAAAGCTTACTCTCAACTCTATCTCAAATCTACACTAAACACAATCCTTCGATCTAGTACAAATTTGCTCAATATTTGTATTTGATATGCACTAAATATAGTCCTTCGATCTAGCACAAATCTTTTCAATATTTATCTTTGGTCTGGCATAAACCTATCCTCAAATCTGCACCAAAATATATCCTCAAATTTTTCCTCAAACCTTAACACAAATATTGACTCAATCATAAATCAACTCTGCCAGATCTTCTCCAAACCTTAACTCAAGGTTTGAAAATTCAATCGATCAACTCTGCTCACAAGTCTTCTCAAAATACTTGCCTCAAATATATCCACAAATCTCTCAAGGACTTATCCAATTTGCTCAACAAGTCCTCACTAGAACTTATCTCAAATCTACTCAACAAGTATTCATTGAGCCTTACCTCAAATATGCTCAACAAGTCTTCATTACAACTTGTCTCAAATCTACTCAACAAGTCATCACTAGAACTTGTCCAATCTGGTCAACTCTATACAGAAAACCTCTTCACTCACATAAACAAGTGTTACACAGGATCGTGTTTAACTCATAGAAACATATAGAGAATTGTTAGAGATTAAATATGCTTAACTCTCACAAATACTCAATCACTTCCAATCTCTTTCTCAAATCAATTTAGGATATAGAACAATTTATTTCACAGAACTAGAACTATCACTTCAACACTTCCACTTGACTAGGCTCAATCAACTTCACTCAATAAATCACTCAATAAAATACTCCTTGCTTACAAACCCTAGTCCAAGCATATGAACACTCACTCAATTATTTCCAACAATGCTTATCAAATGATCTCACATAACAATGATACTCATGATCTTGCACAAACCCTAGTTTCAAGATAGTTCTCAACTTCACATAATAATGATACTCATGATATTGCACAAACCCTAGTTTCAAGATAGTTCTCAACTTCACATAACAATGATACTCATGATCTTGCACAAACTCTAATCCTACATATGATGGTTCATTCAATGTTTTCAAAAATGCTTATCAAACAAGGTTTTTATCATCAACTCTCACTCAGAAAAAAAAAATTAACAATCAAACTCAACAATGCTTATCAAACAACTTTTTTATCTCCAACTTAGAATTCACAACATCTAACTATCACTCATAATAAATATGTGCCCATACCTTTTGTTTGATGAAGAATTGACCTTATAAAACCTGTCTCAATCACAATTATTCTTTTGCCAATCTTAAGGGTTAGTTAGCAAGAACCTTCTCAAAATTTCAATCAATTATTTCCTCACAAATTATTATCACAATACAAAAGCATTAGATCTCAATTACACCTTATTACTCCTTTTAATTATCAAAACCAATAAGAATTTATTTTAAAGTAATATTCAAACTCCTCTAAAGTCTTATTACTTATTTTACCACTTTAATCACAAAAATCACAATATAAAATTTCTTTCCACAAACCTTATATCACCCTATATGCTCATTCCAATAAACCTTAGGACAAATAATTAAAAATTAAAAATTAAATACCTTTTACCCTTGGTGGGAATTGAACCCACGTTGCGCTTCCACAAGTGTCCTAGCCATGGCTTCAATTGTCGCATGAGCTAGGCGCTCACGTGGGACTTGTTGAGGTGTGATTTTTTCCAATCACAAAAACCACTCGACAACTTAGAATTTGAATTCTCTCTTGCAAATAAAGTGATGTTTCTTCAAGGTTCTTACTTAATGTTTTATGTGTCATTCATATATGTTTATATAAGTGCCTGAATAAACTCTTGGATTTGCAAGTTTCTGTTTACAAGGGGCCTGGGAATTAAGTAAATGATTTCAAGTTTATCATGTATAACATGTCCTTCATACCAATTTAGTTATCTAAATGATGAAATAAATTTGCTTTAGGATTTAAGTTTATGCATGCAAATTTACCTTATGATCTCAATATAATATCTCAATTAAAATGCTTTTAAATGAATTTGGAATACAAAAAAACTAGCATTTTAATCAAATTTCAATTAACTTTAAAGAATCAAAGTTAATGAAATTTTAATAAAATTAATCCACTGTAAACCTTGATTATGAATATTTACCTTTTAGGAAATTCAAGGTTTAATTTATTTTATTCAACTCAAATATAAAATTCACTTCAAAATATTTGAGAACCTGAATAAAATTAAAATGTTCTAACCCCAAAATATAAGATTTTCAAACCTTAATAAATAAAGCTTATAGGGTTTTAATATAATACTTTATATATGAACTATGAATTTTATATATATTGAAAATCAAGTTCATAAAAGTATTTCTTTATTATATTTGTACATCAAATATTTATGAAATAAAATATTTGATAACAAATATTGCCTTCCAAAGGTAAGGCTTGAACCTTTAAACAAATGCAACTTTATTGAAGTATAAATTCCAACCGAATTTTAATCCAAGATATCAATTCCAGATTCACAACTTTATTAAATCAAAGTTGGAACTAGAATATTCACTTATATTTAATAAATTTATTTATTACAGATATTTATTAAATTAAATATCTGAATAATAAATTTATTCAATAACCCAATTATCCAATTTAACTCTACAACATTGAACTAGGTTTATCTTTACATAAATTTGGATATGAAATAAATTGTAAATGGTTCTAAAGATTTAAAGATAAAGTTCAACTTTCGGACTAACACTACAAAATAAAAATTGCAGACACTGTAAACCAAAATTCATGTCAACCAGATTATACACAGTTAAACAACAAATTTGGTGCAATCTTCGATGGAACTTAAATTATTAAAAAAAAATCATATCAAATACTTTATTTCCAATTCAAATACCATAGATATGCTTATTCGAATCCATAAAATGATTTGATATAATATATGATCTTACAATAAGCTTTTGTTGTCTCTGCAACCTCTATTTCCCTGTAGCATCTTCTTTCTTTCCTTTTCTCTGCTCCTGTATTCCTATCTTTTCTTCCCTATAGCAAATGTCTGAACTCTTATTTAGCTTTATTTCCTCCTTTTATAGACTATAAATTCGTTATATAATTGGTTGGGATCCGTTCCTTTTCTATTCTCTCACCATTTTTGAAATGAATTTAAAACCCTAACTCTCTTACCAAAGCCCTTGCCTTTATAATTCATGTTTTCTTTGAATGAAATTAAATTATATAATATAACCATATTATATAACCTTATCCTTATAATAATTTAAGTTGGGCTATACAATATATAATAAAAAATAAGGATATGCAATACAACACATAACTAATTCCTTCAAATGTTTATGAGAAAAATCTGACGCAAACTGTATTCTATGGCCAATCCATAAATCCATAAAATCAACATTTTCAACCATTCCACATAATACATGTGGCTATCCTCCCTGTTGGTTGCCATATCTTATATAGGAGATAAATTTATTTTTATAAGAACAGATATCCCTCTGCTACGTCGACAATGGTAATACATAGTGTAATACCTGAATTTAATAGTAATACCCAACACGTTATGCAATGAACGCCTCCTAAAATAAAATGTTGTTTGTTTGTATTCACTTGCACTTGGCTACTCTGAAATGCATTCTGTATATGTCATCTTCATTTGGCTACACCATCCTCCAGAAGTAGTGCTCTATGACTAGATATTCTAACAATTTTGTTTCTTCGACTACATCATTTTCCAGTGGCATATCCTCAGTAGTATCTCAACTATGAACATCCTCACCTGATGGTAGCTACATTTTATGACATCTGAAGATCATTTTCAGGTGACCATATATTTTGATGAACACTCTAAAAATTCTAGCTGCAGCTCGATTTCCCTGAGCAGTGCAATATTTTTTGTGATAGTGACTTCTTCCACAACATATCTTCGGTATTGTTTAACCCAACCATGAAGTATCCACATATAGTGAATGTTCCATGAATTAGCTTTAGACTCATGCCAAAATTGCTTCAAGCAACTGTAATTTCATTATATCAAGCGACATCTTCCGACATCTCTGAAACATTTTCAAAACGACGTACATGCCCTGAAATGTGTCGAAAATCTGCAAAAAGCAACGACAAAACAATTTCATCAATATTTTAAAATATTATCAAAACATTAAATAAAATATACATAGTGAAATAAAACATATACGAAACACTACATAATAGAAATTATATTTTAAACATAAAGTAACTTAATGCTAATTTAAAACGTTTAATAAAAATATTATATTTTAAAAATAAAAAAACTTAATGCTAATTTAAAACATTTTACAAAAACATTCTATCTTTAAACATAAAACAACTTTAAACAAAAAGCTATTTAATGCTAAAAATAACAAAAATAAATAAAAGAACAATCACAAGTAAAAATAAAAAATAAAAAAATGACTTTAAAACAACACTAACATCAACTACACTATACAAACTAAAACAACATTTTACTTTATAACAATATAACAAAAATAACATAACAAATCTAAAAGAATTACAACATAAAGAATTAAAACACAACCTAAACAAAGCCTTTTCACATAACTAACATAACATGAGAACAACATATAAACTAACAATTTTAATCACTTGACTACAAAATGATCCTAGAAGCACAACTCAAAAATCTTTGCATCATGAGGTGAATTTTGACATTGAACCATTCTATACAACTATTCACATGAATGTGAGCATTCTTGATATTCCAATGGTGACAATGGTCAACAGGACCTAAGTGTGCATGTGTACACTTATTCCCAACACTGCCACCAAAAGACTTTAAACCAAAAGGCTTCCTCATTTCACTTTCGTAGAGTCTCAAACCTGATACCTCTCCTCTGTTGTGACTTAGCATCCAAGCCAAGCACCGTCTAGGCTACCCACTTGGATGGGTCTATGAGCTTGGAACCTCTCTCCTTTATATATTTCTCTTCCGTTGGTATAGAATTGTGTACACTCCTTCCTACTTCCACGTTCAATCGACGAGCATAGTCAATATTTGCACGAATTCAAATGATCGATTAAGCCTTTAATTAAGGCTATTATATATATGTATTTCAAGGCATTTTCCTTCACGTTGGTGGATTGATATGTATGTCTTTCGAGGCATTTACCTTCACGTCAATGGATATATAACTTTAGACTTTGCACTTTGAAAATAATATTTATTTATAATTATTTAAATTCAAAATGAATTTAAATATTATAAATTAAATATTTAAATGTCCTTTGGGCTTTTTTAATTAAAATAAAATATAAACTTCCTTAGGTTTTTTAGGGAAGCCTTTTGCCATTATCACCTTAGCAAAATAACCTTATTATTTTCTTTCAATCACCATGGAATTGAGGTATCTTTTCAACCCATTTATTTTACCCAAATATTATGATCTTTCTATCCTTATTGCTTCTCTTTTGATGCTTCCGCCATATAATATTTAAATTAAATATTATATCCTTACCTATTTATAAAATAAACCATGAACCATTTGCTTAACATTCCTTTGACATCTGCTTAGTATTCCTTTGACATCAATGACAACAAATCCTGCTTATATTTCCAACAATCTCCCCCTTTGTCATTGATGGCAACCCATTTACCTTTTATCATTTCCTTTACCTCTTTCTGTTCTACTCCCCCTGGGAAACTTCTCCCCTAACTGAATGTTTTCCTTCTAACTCAAATATATCCCTCTTACTCAAATCTCCCCCCTTTGTCATCAATGGCAAAGGGTCACCTTTGGGGCTTAAGTCTAAGAATGATACTCTTAGCTTAGCCCATCCCCCACCTCCTATTGAGGTGGTTAATTATGGGGTGGGAGTATTTCTACTCCCAGCATGCACTGATATTTACCTCTGTCCACATTCATCCTCATCTGATCCTTATGATTCCTCTAACTATTCCTGTTCCTTTTTATTTCTAGAATTCTTGCTCTACACCACTTTGTTGTATGTCCATCATTATTGCACTTATAACACTTAATGTTATTATTTCTTGGAGATGCAAATTTCTTGGAATTTCTCCTGGTGAAGCCATATCTATTTATGTCATGAACCCTCCAATTCATTGCCTTGTGACCAAACTGATTACAAGAGTAGCAATACCCTTGAAATAGTTACCTATTTCTAAAATTCCCATATTCCTATCTTTCATGTGTCCTACACTGTGTAGATTTGTGCCCAAACCTGTGACATGAGAAACATCATCCATTGAAACTACCTTGCCTTGACCTCATTTGTCTCTTAGTCTCTTTTATCCTATGTTGGTTCCTGTTCCATATGTTCCTCTTTTGTGCATTGTTTATTTCATTGATGAACTTCTTGTTGTCAAACTCATCCTCAGAATTCTTGCTTTCTCTTACACTCTCTTCTTCTGAAGTTTATTCTTCTTAAAAACTTGAGGTTGACTCCTCTCCTTGTTTCTTTTGTACCTGTTCAAAACCAAGTTTTGTTTTTCTTGATGTAGGTTTTTGTGTCTTGATAATCTTATCCAATTTCTTTGAGCTTCTCCCAAATATGTGTAACCTTTATTTAGACTCTTTTACTTCCTTCCTTAGTGAAGCTACCTCATGCTCTAACCTTTCACATTCTAAGACCTTTGCTTCTAACTTATCGTTGAACTTCCTTGTCTTAACCATTGACTTATTTAGATCCTCTATAATCTTTCCTTTCTCTTCATCACATTCCTAAAATTGAAGCTTAAGTTGGGAGTTTTGCGTTCTTACCTTATTTAATACATCAAGGGCATGAATAAGTTCACCCTCAAGATCAATTTCTCCATTCTATAATTCTTCCTCTATTTTTTTATTTGAAAACATCTTCATTATTTTTTGACTCATTTTCTATAGGATCACCTCTTTCTCCCTCTAATGCCATAAGTATATTCTCTTATGGTCCTTAAAGTGTATCTTCATATTCATCATCACTAAAACTAAAACCACTTCTTGTACAACTGTCTTCAATATGACCAAAATTACCACATCTAAAAACACTTGAGAATTATTGGTGACCTTTTCCTAACCATTTATTTTTATTTTTCCAGAAATAGAACTTCATATTTATCATTATCTGAGGAACTATTATCACTATCACTTGAGTACTTACTTGCCTTTTCTGCATAGAAACTCTTCTTCTATCTTCGAAAGAACTTCTTTCCTTGCTTTCCTTGACTATCCCTGCTTTTCTTTTGGTACCTGTATTTTCTGATTCCCTATTCTTATGATCCTATTTTTCTTCATCATTGCTATTTCCAGCTTCTTGACAATTAGATGCATAGTGACCATACTTTCCACAATTGAAACATCTAACAAATTTCACATCTTTAAATCTTCTTGGATCCTTATTCCTTTTGCCATAATTTCCTTCTTCATCACTAGATAACTCATTTCTTGAATTTGAATTCTTACCCTTTGTCTTCTTAGTAGCTTTGAAGGCTACTTCTTTCCGGATATTAGGTTCCTCTTTTGTTCTCATCTCAAAAGTTGTAAGAATACCATGTAATTCATCCCTTGTCAAAAGATCACTATATTTTGATTTCTCTATAGCTGAAATATTTTCACTAAACCTTTTTGGGAGTGACCTTAAAATCTTATCACAAACATCATATTATTGAACTTCAAGTCCAAGTCCTTGCATGGATTTAAAAACCTCATCTACAAGAAGTAGATAAGCACTAATATTTTCCTCATCCTTCATTTTTAGATATTTAAATTATTCTTTGAGATTTTGCAATTTTACTTTTTTGACCTTTTTATCTCCTTCATAAATGCTTTGCAACTTATCCCAAATTTCTTTTGCTGATTTGCAATGCTTAACCTTTATGAACTTTGTTCTATGCAAACCTTTCAAAATTGCATTCATTTTTTTTTGAATTGTAATGATGTAGAATCTTACCATATTTATCTATATGTGGAGTAGCTGGTGGTGTGTATCCATTTTCAACTGCTTCCCATATTTCATTTCCAAGTGTCATCAAGTAAATCTTCATTATCATACTCCAAAAAACATAATCGCTCCCATCAAGTATTGGTTCTAAATTATCTGAGGATTCACTCTTAGAATCCATCTATGTTCTTGTGAGATTTTTATTCAAGCTGTTAAACTCTTCCAAAGGAAACCGCTCTGATACCAACTGAAGAACACAAGCTTATACTAAGAGGGGGGTGGACAATATAAGATCACTTTTTACTTTTTCTTTTCCAATCAATATTATGCAATGTATTAATAGTAATATCAACAACATTAGTCAAAGCAATGCATAATTCACCACACACAATGGAGACACCAATTTAACGTGGTTCACCCAATGTGGGCTACTCCATGGATACAATATTTCACTAAAATTTTATCAATAAATCTCTTGGGAAACATTTACTTATTACAAT
The DNA here is from genome assembly GCA_028583015.1 of Wollemia nobilis. Taxonomy (NCBI): domain Eukaryota; kingdom Viridiplantae; phylum Streptophyta; class Pinopsida; order Araucariales; family Araucariaceae; genus Wollemia; species Wollemia nobilis. Next base: position 2,327,773 of record JAQPPZ010017129.1, read on the forward strand.
ATTTATGGACCTATGTACAAAGGATACACCAATCCCCTAATCAATTTTATGGATCTCTATCCACATTAGACACCAATATTCTCATCTGGTTCATGGATCTCTATCCATAGAACTCCTTCTCCTTTGCTTTGGATGGTGATATTCTAGAAGAACTACTACCTCCACTACACTGGATAATGGATCTCTATCCACTGAAGACTCCTACCCTCACTTAGAAGACCTATATTCACTGACCTGGCTAATGGACCTCTATCCACTGGATAATTTTGTCCCCTATACTTTGTCACCTCCAAAGCTTACTCTCAGCTCTGTCTCAAATTTGCACTAAACACGATCCTTTAGTCTAGAACAAATTTCCTCAACATCTGTCTCTGATATGCACTAAACATTTTCCTTAGGTCTAGCATAAATATATTCAATATATATCTTTGGTCTAGCACAAAAAAGTACTCAAATATGCACCAAAATTTGTCCTCAAATCTATCCTCAAACCTTAACACAAAGCTTGACTCAATCATAAATAAACTCTTCTAGATCTGCTCCAAACCTTAACTCAAGGTTTGAATAATTCAATCAATCAACTCTGCTCATAAGTATTCTCCAAATACTTACCTCAAATATTTCCACAAGTCCTCACAAGGACTTATCCAATATGCTCAACAAGTCCTCACTAGAACTTATCTCAAATCTACTCAACAAGTCTTCACTAAGACTTACCTCAAATTTTCTCAACAAGTCTTCATTAAAACTTGTCTCAAATCTGCTCAACAATTCCTCACTAGAACTTGTCCAATCTGCTCAACTCTATCATATAAAACCTCTTCAATCACATAAATAAGTTTCACATAGAATATTTTTTAACTCATAGAAACATATAGATAATTGTTAGAGACTCAATATGCTTCACACTCACAAATACTCAATCACTTCCAATCTCTTTCTCAAATAAATTTAGGATATATAATAATTTATTTTACAGAACTATAACTATCACTTCAACACTTCCACTTGACTAGGCTCAATCAAATCCACTCAATCAATCACTCCATAAAATACTCCTTGATTGCAAATTCTAGTCCAAACATATGAACACTCACTCAATTATTTCCAACAATGCTTATAAAACAATCTCACATAACAATGATACTCATGATCTTGCACAAACCCTAGTTTCAAGATAGTTCTCAACTTCACATAACAATGATACTCATGATCTTGCATAAACCCTAATCCTGCATATGATGTTTCATTCAATGTTTACAACAATGCTTATCAAACAAGGTTTTTATCATCAACTCTCACTTAGAAAAAACTTTAACAATCAAAATCAACAATGCTTATCAAATAACTCTTTTGTATCCAACTTAGCATTCACAACATCCAACAATCACTCACAAGGAAGATGTGCCCATACCTTTTATTTGATGAATAATTGACCTTATAAAACTTGTCTCAATCACAATTATTCTTTTGCCAATCTTAAGGGTTACTTAGCAAGAACCTTCTCAAAAATTCAATCAATAATTTCCTTACAAATTATTCTCACAATAGAAAATAATTTGATCTCAATTACACCTTATTACTCCTTTCAATTATCAAACCCAATAAGACTTTATTTTAAAATAATATTCAAACTCCTCTAAAGCCTTATTACTCCTTTTACCACTTTAATCACAAAAATCACAATATAAAATTTATTTCCACAAACCTTATACCTCCCTAAATTTTCATGACAACAAACCTTAGGACAAAGAATTAAATATTAAAAATTAGATACCTTTTGCCCTTTGTGGGAATAGAACCCACGATGTGCTTCCACAAGCGCCCTAGCCACGACTTCAACCACCGCATGAGATAGGTGCTCATGTGGGACCTAAGTGTGCCCACGCACACTTATTCCCAACACTGCTACCAAAAGCCTTTAAACCAAAAGGCTTCCTCCTTCCGTTGCCATAGAGTCTCGAACCTGATATCTCTCTTCTACTATGACTTAGCACCCAAACCAAGCACCATATGGGCTACCTGCTTGGATGGGTCTATGAGCTTGGTACCTCTTTCCTTTATATCTTTCTCTTCTGTTGGGATAGCACTACGTACACTCCTTCTTGCTTTCGCGTTCGATCGACGAGCATAGTCAATATTTGCATGAATTTGAATGATCGATTAAGCCTTTGATTAAGGCTATTATTTATATGCCTTTCAAGGCATTTTCCTTCACGTCGACGAATTGATTTATATGCCTTTCGAGGCATTTACCTTCACGTCGGTGGATATATAACTTTAGACTTTGCACTTCAAAAATAATATTTATTTATAATTATTTAAATTCAAAATGAATTTAAATATTATAAATTAAATATTTAAATGTCCTTTGGGACTTTTTAATTAAAATAAAATATAAACTCCCTTAGGTTTTTTAGGGAAACCTTTTGTCATTATCACCTTATAAAAATAACCTTATTATTTTCTTTCAATCACCATGGAACCATTTTCTTTTGCCCAAATATTATGATCTTGCTATCCTTCTTGCTTCTCTTTTGATGCTTCCATCATATAAGATTTAAATTAAATATTATATCCTTACCTTTTTAGAAAATCAACCATGAACCATTTTCTTAACATTCCTTTGACATCTATGACAACAAATCCTACTTATATTTCCAATAGCACATCTCACTAGATACCCTTAACACAACTCCATTTGTGTAGGTCTACAAAATATGCTTTGGTTCTAAGGGTGATCCGCAACAACGTTAACATCTAGCATAACCAACATCGGTAGACCAAGATCAAACATAAGAAAACCAAGTCTTCTTTTTATTTTTTATTTTATTTAAGGAAAAAAAGGATGATAGTTTTTAATGAACCAACCTTAACCTTCCTCCAATGTTGGATCTCTAAAAGCTGAACTACCTGGTTTGATTCTTGCATTCCTTTCCTTCTTCTTTGTTGTCTATTGTTGTCTTCTTCATATTTTCCATGATCAGGTCTCCTTACGCCCAAGACTATCCTCTTCTATCATCTCTTCCACCATCCACCATCATGTCTCATCAATGCTACATCCCTTCCAAGTAGCTGGCAGATAGATTTTTGTTTAAACAAAATATTATTTCCTTCTTCCCAATCCCTTGCCATTAATGACCTTATCCTCTTAGCGTCGGTCAAAAGCTTCACTTGCAACACAATTCGATATCTTGGATGGGTGGTCTTATCATAATCAAATCTCACAAGATTATTTTTTTTGGAAAGAAATTCGATTATCTCTCCTTGTATTCAAAATATTTTCATAACCAATAAAAAAATTTCCATTGCTATAAAAGCTTTACTTACTCTCTTTTCTTTTTAAATGAATCTCAACTATCATTTAAATAAGGACTTTATTAACCTCTTAAATGAATTTCAATTATCATTTCTATAAAAAAATTATTAATTAATTCAGCTAATAGTTTCAATAATTAATTTAAATGAATTTTTCATTTATCATTTAAATAATAATCTTATTATTCATAAAATGAAACTCTACAACCATTTCTAAATAGGGCTTATTGTTTTTTTTAATTTATTTATTTATAAAATAAAAAACCCTTTATCATTTTAAAATAAAAATTTTATAAAATGAAACTCTTTTATCATTTCGAAATAAAGCTTCTATTGTTCATACTTAAGAGAGTAAGAGGTTCTTTTGCAAAACAAGGAGTTCTCAAAGGTAACCTAAATGATGCATGCTTTTATTTCCCAACCCATCAATGCAGATAGTGATGAAGTAAAAGATAATCAAACATATGCAAATAGATAAAAGAGAAAAAAATTTCCATCAACCTAGTCACCTGTCTCAACCTCAAGAATTTATGATAGCTACTAGGCCATCAATCTGGGGCTTGAGATTAATAGTTTTTTATGATTATCCCTAATCAAATGCATGTCTATATAAAGGTATCCATCAATGTTGCCCTCGAGTAACCCAAAACCAGGATTTTCCCAACATCAAGTACCCTCATTTCTGGTGGATGATCCTACATCCTCCACCTTTGAGTGTACCTGATCTTGCACACTTGGCAACATATTAGTAGTATCATGCTTTTCTAAATCAACTAAACATCACATAGTTGGTTCAATTGCTCAAACTAGGTATTAAAGTATCATAGATTAATACATTATTTTTTTAGGCCAAAAATTCCACTAGAGAGGGTCATGACATGGTCAAGGCCTTCTAAAATGAGTTATTTTATATACGTATTAACAAGCGGCAGGGGATCTTAAGGTCGAGTGATGTCCATTATAGAGGGCCCTCTCCCAGATTTAAAATAGAGAGGGCGACAGATTCTCCATTTCTTAGGGAGGCATTGAAATAGAGAGCCTCGAAAGTCGACCTTAAATTCAAGTGCTCGGTTATGGCCCTCTTAAAAACCAGCCCTCCCCTATGTTTTAAAGGCTAAAGGCCCCCCCTTTTTAAAAGCAAAAACTCCCTCTTCTCTTCCCTCCAGTTTTGAATTTTTGAGGTCCCCTTAGCTTGCTTTTAAAGGTCTTTTTAAAATAGGGCAGGGCAGCCCTTGAAAAAATCTCAAAGAAAGTAATTCAAGATTTTAATTTAAAGCTATCCTTTAGACAAAATATCATTCCATCATACAAGCAATACCAATCCACCTTAGTAGATCATATGGATGTGGAAAAAGCAAATGTAGGAGGCTCTCTAGAAATAAAATTAGGAGTGTTGGATCCTCAAAATCGAACTTGAGTTTACCCCTAATTTTCAATTTTTTTGTGTCCTATGAGTCCTTGCTTTAGGTATTTCTAAAATTTGCAATAATCCCCTAGTTAGTCTCCTTTTTAATAATCCTTTTTTCTTTTTGGGTTCGTTTTATTCCAATTTTTTGGTCTTTTTGAGTCCTATCTCATCCTTCTAGAGCAAAGAAAATTTTTATGTCACTAAGGTTAAGGCTTTGTTTTGGTTTTTCTAAGGTATTTTGTCAGATAAATTTTTGGGTCCCCATGGTTATCTCTTCCCAAGGCATAAATAAGGTTTATTTAATTATTTTTTACCTCCCAAGGTCTTATATTTTAATTAAATATTTTTACCCATTTCCTCCTATGTTTTAGTTAAATGATTTAGGTCCCTCCTAAATTTATTTTTTAATTATTAAAAGCCTTTTTCCTCCATTTAATTTTCCTACCCATTTTATTCCCCTTTTCACCTTCATTAAGTCCTCTACTCCCTATCCTAACCCTAAGTCCTCGTCTCTTTTATTATCCCGTTCCCACCTTCCTAACGTCCGCTCCCCTAGCTATACTTTCCTAAATCTTAAAATTCCTAAAGTCCACCCCATCCCTCCAAACTATCCTAATCCCTAAGTTTTTCCCTCCCTCCTAACTTGCCTCTCATCACCCCATCATGATCCCTACTTCCTTAGACATTAAAGTTTTAATTAAATATTTTCTTGCCTTAAGAACTACCCTACCCTCCTTTTTGTAGTTAAAAGTCAAACAGATGGTGGACAAAATCTAACAAGATGAGGATAAGTGTGTAGATCTAATGAAGCAGGGGGTATCGGGAGTCTTCAATCTCTCCAATAGGAGCGTGACAGGTGATGGTAAATTATTGACTTAGGGAGATCAACGAACCAGGGAATAGTGCTAGATCCAATGGAGTGGGGGGCATCGAGAGTCTTCAAGTGCTCAAATAGAAGTGTGATAGGTGGTAGTAAATTATTGGTTCAAGTAGATCAACAGACCAAGGAATAACACTAGATCTAATGAAGCAGGGTACGTCAAGAGTCTTCAAGAATTCTAATACGAGCATGATAGGTGGAAATAAATTATTGGTCCAGGAAGATCAATGGACTAGGGAATAATGCTATATTCAATGGAGTATGGGGAATTGGGAGTCTTCAAGTGCTCCAATAGAAGAATGCCATATGGTGGCAGATGAACAATAGGCTTCAGCATGCACCAGGGGTAAGGTTATGTTGCTCAAGTTTTATTTTTTATCCCACATTGGGTATGTGGTCAACCCCTGAGTGGTTTAAGGGCGAGGAGGTGCCCATGGTAGATTGACCACCTCATGGTGGTCATCGGTACCTCTTGCATGGGGCCACCAAAGGGCACTATTCGGAAGCACCAATGTAGGGGCCCACATGGATAGCCTTCATACTCACTGACGATTTGAAAAAACTATATGGGGGATAAAAGCAGTCCAATTATTTGTTTTTAATTAATTTTTTTCCAATGATCAGCGGATAAGTTTTTCAACGGTCGATGCAATAATTGTTTATTTATTTATTTTTATTTTTGTAAAGTTGAGCCCCTAAGGTTTATAATTTTTGCATGATTTAATAACATAAACAAAAAAGGGACAATGTTTTAATTTAAAAAAAAATCAAAGGCAATGAAGATAGTGGAAATTATGGGCCATTTCCAATATTCAATTAAGAGGTAGTGGGATATCATCATTTAACTCTAGTAATTGTAGTTATAAAAGATAATTATTATCAATCTTTAAATGAGGGGAAGCTTTAATTAACTGAGACCACTATCCATTGGCAAATGAGAGCCTCATAAATATAATCAATATTATGGATCAAATATGGAGATAGTTGCAATTATGGACCATCATCAAGATTTGAATGTCAAGCTATATGAAAGAGTTGTTGCAATAGAAAAATGGATCAATTTTTTGACATAGTAAAATTCTGCAAGAGGTATACCAAAGTACCCATCCTTTGTTAGTTGTATTTTCCTTTTTGTGTCTTGTCTAGTCACCCATTTTTCTTCCCATTATTGTGCAAGTTTTTTCTAAGGAGGTGCCAAGTTTATTGAGATCATTTCTAGTGGTTGAGGTTGAAAGCTATGAGGCTCTTTGTTACATCATTTGAATGAAGAGTTACATTTATCTATTGATTCATTTGAATGGAGAACTTATTTGTATTTTCTTAGTGAGATCTAGTTATCTTTTCTAGACTCCCATTGTAATGATATATTGCTTCATACAATCCTAATTCCTCCTTTTAGTAGTTTTGTGCACGGATTTGTTTGTTGCCCTATTTACATGTTACATCATTTGAATGTGTAAATAGTTTCTTCTTTCACTGGTATGCTTAATAACATTTGTTGCATCATTTGAATGAATGTGGTTGGCTCATTTTTATCTTCTCTCCCTTATCTCTTCATCATATTTAAGTCTAGCTACATTTACCCAATGGATAAGGCATCGGTTTACTGATTGAAGCATTAGTTGGGAGTTACTTCAAAGCTTAGTCAAATTTTATGTTGCAGTTTTGTTTCATTTTTGGAAATCTGGATGAACATGAGCATATGAGAAATATCATAGACTCACCTCTAGGGTTTTCTTAACTTACTTAGTCTATATAGAGTCTTGTGATAGTATTTTCCTGAGTTAAAGAGGTGGATCCACTAGAGTCCATAGTGCTAATTGGATCAAGGAAGTCTTGCAGTGTGACAAATATCCAAGGGTGCAAGAATTTCCCCCAATGGTTTTTGGCATCATTTTCGAGGATTAGAATTCTCATTTTTAGGATTTCTAAGACCTGTGTCTTTTTTAATAACTAATTTTGTGAGAATTGAGTGAATATCAAGCTAAGAAATCTTGGCCCGAGCATTGTTGAATATCTTGCTCTTTCTTTGCACATCTATGTTTGTGACTCTAAATGAACTCACAACCTTGAAAATAAAGAAATAAGGAGGAGTTGGATATGGCATATACTAGAAGAAGTGGCAAAGAAATTCTTGTTGGACTACTGAAGAACACAAGCTTATACTGAGAGGGGGGGGTGAACAGTATAAGACCACTTTTAACTTTTTCTTTCAAATCAGCTTTCAATTCAATGTTATGCAAAAAATAGATAGCAGTATTAACAACAGTAATCAAGCAATGCACAAAACATCATCCACAAAGTGACACAACAATTTACGTGGTTCACCCAAGGTGGGCTACTCCACGGATAAAACTTTTCTCTAAAATTTATATCACAGTTCTTTGAGAAACCTTCCCAATTACAATGTTTATGAGCCTCTTGCTCAAAGGAGATACCTTCCCCTAATTCTGCTTTTGCTAGTTATCCTCTAGAAGACCTCTACCTCTTCTGACCTTAGCAAGTGGAACTCTATCCACAGAAGACACTTGTCTTTTCTACTCTGGCTGGAGATCTCTGTCCTCAACTCTATCACCGAAAAGCTGATCCTCGAATATGCACTAAACATAGTCCTTCGGTCTAGCACATATGTCCTCTATCTGATCTACACCAAACATAGTTCTTTGGTCTAGCACAGGTCTATCCTCTTCCTCTTTCTCTGTTCTGTTACAGCCACACTTGGTCGAGACAACTTTTGCACTGATCGCGCAACCACAACAACACTCGATCGAGCCTCAACTTATGCACCTATGCGCAATTATAGTAGCACAAAATTTGCACACTCTGCCTCTCGATGATCGCACTTCTCTCCTGCACTCTATCTGTGAATATCACACTTCGAACGCACACTTCGATCAATTCAACTCGACTCGCTCTCTTGCGCATAGCAGAATTCACTTGCACAAATTCGATACACACCTTCGATACTCTGAAACTCGAAAATAGTCCTCCTTTTATAGCATTAATTCATGATCAAAAACATAATCTTTAGTCGGCTATTACCCTAAATATTTTCAGCTGCAAAATCCTAATCTTCGTCGGCCCAGATTTAACTTTGTCGACTTCAACCGCTTCTGCTACCTCTGTCACTTCCCTGTAGCTTTCGCTGTGAAAATACATGTGATATCGCGACACCTTTTCCTGTCATACACCTTCTTTTGCTCGTTGTCACGAAATCACAACACTTTTTGCTTTTTTCTGGCTTGACTGCGTCCTTGTCGCAAAATTGTGACACTTCTATCTTTTGCTGATGTCATCTTCACTCCTATCGCGAAATCGTGACACTTTAGTCTTCATTGCATTCTTCTCTTCTTTTGTCATGAAATCGTGACACTTCTGCTGCCTTGAGCTTCTTTTTGCCTTACACCTATGAAACTGGAACATGTCACGAAATCGTGACACTTACGCTGCATTAAGCTCTTTTCTGCCTTAAGCTCGTGAAACTAGAACATGTCGCAAAATCATGACGCTTTCGCCTTTGAGCTCTTCCTTCCTGAATTCATCACGAAATCGTGACGCTTCTTCTGTTGAAGACTTGCTAACTGTTTTTGTCGTGAAATCATGACACTTTCTCCAACTGCAAGCTGCCATCTCAACCTGTCATGAAATCATGACATTTTCTGCATCCATAAGCTGTTCCTCCATCCTATCGTGAAATTGTGATGCTTTCAGCTTTAGTACACTTTCTCTACTACCTTTCGTGAAATCGTGACACTTCTCATATCAAACTCTTTCCTTCACTGCATGTCACGAAATCACAACAGTTCTCACTTCGAGTTTTTTAGCATGTTGAGAAATCGCAATAGTCCTCAACTTGACCTCTGCAGCATGTCACGAAAACGTGACAGTCCTCACTTGGAACTTTGCATCATGTCACGAAATCACGATAGTTCCTGAATAACTTTCTCTCTCTTCAATCTTGTCACAAAATCGTGACAATTTTTCTAGCTTCATCTCTGTCTTCCAGCATGTCGCAAAATCATGACAGTTTTGCCAGAACTTTCTCTCTCCTCAAACATGTCGCGAAATCACGACAGATTTGCCAGCACTTTCTCTCTCCTAAAACATGTCACAAAATCATGACAGTTTTTCCAGCACTTTCTCTCTCCTAAAACATGTCGCGAAATCACGACAGTTTTTTCAATCGCTTGCATACTTTTTCTTACTTGTCTTTTTCTTGATCTTTTGCAACTGGGCTACCCTGATCTTCTTGGAAACTCACTGTCCAAACTGAAACCTTCATCAAAACATATTCTTTGACAACAAACCAAAATGCTTCAAGACCTTCTTGACATCAATGACAACATCTACACTTAGAGAAAAGGCAATGTACCCAAGGTACCCAAAATTGCCAACAACTGAAAAATCCTGAGGTATTCTTCAAATCTCACAAAAAAATTCAATTCCAATTCCTGTTATTCTTGTTTCTAGTCCAAATATTGGTTTAAATCAGTCTTCTCTTGTTGTAAATCAAATACCTATAGTAAATAAATAGGTAGCGATTATGATAGCCCCTAATGCAAATAAAAATTTCAATGTCAATAAAAACATAAATGCTAACCAAAATGTCAATCATTGGAGAACCAATAGATATAAAGCTTTTGTTTTACCTCCAAATTTGAATCCTCTCCCTAGTAAAGCTCATAAGTACTTGCCTAAATTCCAAGGAAATAATGTTATCACTGATGAAGATCATATTAGGTATTTTCTATATGCCATGGATAGTCTCTATGTAGATGATGAAGATGTTATCCTTATATATTTTTTCCAAACTTTAGAGAAAGATGCTCGAGATTGGTTTAACAACCTTGGAGCTGGTACTATCTATAATTTTCAATAACTAGAGCACACTTTACTTAGGAAATACGAAGATAGAAAGAATGAATAGTCCTTACTAATAGAGTTAGCTGACATGAAGAAGAAAGAAAATAAATTAGTAGATGATTTCAATAGTATATTATTTAAGACTAGAAATAATATTTTGGTAGCACTAAGACCAAATGATGTGCAACATTTGTTTCTACAAAAATGCTTTCCCTGGAGATTTCAGTTATGAACTGAGACAACAAGAAAAAAACACCATTGATGCATGTATGGAAAGGGCTATTGAAATATAAATAAATATGATAGTAGCAAGATGAAATTATACTCTTTAAATCCCAACCAACCTAAAAGAAAGCCTAAGAAGGTTGAGTTCTCTATCCCTAAGAGAATAGATTAGGATCCTATTAACAAATAGTTAATTAGTTGAGCGAGATTTTTACCACTTTGAATAACATGTTAGATAGGATTTAAAAAGGTAAAGATAAAATTATTGAAACTTCACAAGGTGATAATAGACAACATGCAGATAACATACCTCCTTTCAGAAGGAATTTTAAAAGAAACTAGAATAACAATGGAAATGAAGAAGGAAATATGAACCAAAACGAAAATTGGAAAAAGAAAAAAATAGAGAGAGATCTAGATTTTTTCCAAACCCAATATCATATAGCAATAAAGAATCATATCATAATTTCTATTTCTCTTCCTATGATGCACCACATAACCCTGTTGATTGTGATATTTAACTAAGTTTGCATTCTAATGTTGATTTAAATGCTAAATCTGAAGATGTGGATATTAGAATAAATGTATGTTGGACCCAAGAGGATGAGGTCAAAGAAAAATAATTTGAAAGGAATATGGATATACGTGACAATAATATTGAATAAAGAGCCTTAGTATTTGGAGAGGCATCAACCTTAGATGAGTCTCCTAATACTATATTTGATAGAATGAAGTAGGGGAAGCTTATACCTATAATAGAAGAGTTTGAGTCTTTAGAGAGAATACATGCTATCAATATCAAGAAAAATAGTAGAGGATAAAATTGATGAAGGGCCTGCACATAAGGAGAAGACTATAGGAGTGATTTCATAGAAAAAGGTAAATCATATGAAGTACAAATGATTCTTGAAGAGCCTGATGTAGAGGAAATTGTCCAAAAGTAACAAAATGACTTGGTTAATCAATTTGATCTAGGTATAGAGGTTACCAAATAGAAGGTCAGAATCACTTGTAGGTAATTAATGACCATACCAAAGTATTGATATTAGGTATGTAGAGCCTTTAAATTAATTTATCAATCATGAGGGCAACCTCAAATCCCCATAGGCCTTGAGAATAATGCTGTCAAAGCCTCATTTTTAGTTAAACTATTTTACATATCACTAAAATATACATCAGGCTATGGGGATCAATATGTTATTCATAGAAAAATCAAAGGCAATGGAGATAGTGCCAATTATGGTCCATTTCCAATATCCAATTAAGAGGTAGTGATAGGCCATCATTCAGCTCCAGTAATTGTAGTTATAAAATATGATTATTATCAAGCTTTAAATGAGGGAAAATTTTTATTAAGTGAGACCACTATCCATTGGAAAATGAGAGACTCATAAATACAATCAATATTATGTATCAAATATGAATATAGTTATAATTATGGACCATTATCGAGCTTTGAATGTCAAGCTATATGAAAGATTTGTTGTAGTAGAAAAATGGATCAATTTTTTGGCATAGTAAAATTTTGTAAGAGGTATACCAAAGTGTCTATCCTTTGTTAGTTGTATTTTCCTTTTTGTGTCTTGTCTAGTCACCCATTTTTCTCCCCGTTATTGTGCAAGTTTTTTCTAAGGAGGTGCTCAATTTACTGAGATCATTTCTAGTGGCTAAGGTTGAAAGCTATGAGGTTATTTGTTACATTATTTGAATGAAGAGTGTTCTCTATTGCATCTTTTGAATAGAGAAATTATTTGTATTTGGTTAGTGAGATCTATTTATCTTGTCTTGACTCCCATTGTAATTATCTATTGCTTAATACAATCATGCTTCCTCCTTTCAATAGTTTTGTGCACAGTTTTGTTTGTTGTCTTATTTACATGTTACATGATTTGAATGTGTAAATGGTATCTTCTTTCACTCATATGCTTAATAACCTTTGTTGCATCATTTTAATGAATATGTTTGGATCAATTTTATCTTCTCCCTCTTATCTCTTCATCATATTTTAAGTCTAGATATAAGTATCCAATGGATAAGGCATCATTTTACTGATTGAAGCATTAGTTGGGAGTTACTTCAAAGCTTAGTCAACTTTTATGTTGCAGTTTTATTTCATTTTTGCAAATCTAGATGAGCATGAGCATATGAGAAATATCATAGACTCGCCTCTAGGGTTTTCTTACTTTACTTAGTCTATCTAGAGTCTTGTGATAGTATTTTCTTGATTCAAAGAGGTGGATCCACCAGGGTCCATAGTGATAATTGGATTAGAGAATTCTTGTAGTGTGATGAATATCCAAGGGTACAAGAATTTCCCTCAATAGTTTTTAGAATCATTTTCAGGGATTAGAATTCTCATTTTCAGAATTTCTAAGACCAGTATATTTTCTTTTATAACCAATTTTGTGAGAATTGAGTGAATATAAAGCTAAGCAATATTGGCCTGAGCATTATTGAAGATCTTGCTCTTTATTTACACATCTATATTGGTGACTCTAAATGAACTCAGAACCTTGAAAATAGAGAAAGAAGGAGGATATGGATTTTGCATCTACAAGAAGAAGTGGCAGAGAAGTGCTTGTTGGAGTGCCAAATCCTAAGGTATTCTTCAAATCTCATAAAAAAACCTCAATTCCAATTCTTGTTATTCTTGTTTCTACTCCAAATCTTGGTTTAAATTAGTCTTATCCAAATGTAAATCAAATACCCATAGTAAATAAATATGTAGTGAGTATGGTAGCCCCTAATGCAAATAAAAAATGTCAATGTCAATAAAAATATCAATGCTAACCAAAATTTCAATCAGTGGAGAACCAATAGATATAGAGCTTTTATTTTACCTCTAAATCTGAATCCTCTCCCTAGTAAAGCTCATAAGTACTTGCCCATATTCCAAGGAAACAATGTTATCTCTGATGAAGATCATATTAGGGATTTTCTATATGCCATGGATAGTCTTGAGGTAGGTGATGAAGATTTTATCCTTAAATTGTTCTTCCAAGCTATAGAGAAATATGCTTGAGAATGTTTTAGCAATCTTGGAGCTGGTACTATCTGTAATTTTCAAGAACTAGAGAAAAATTTTCTTATAAAATATGAATATAGGAAGAATGAAAAATCCTTACTGATAGAGTTAGCTACCATGAAGAAGAAAGAAAATAAATTAGTATAATATTTCAATAGGATAATATTTAAGACTAGAAATAAGATTTTGGTAGCACTAAGGCCAAATGATGTGCAACATTTTTTTCTACAAAAATGCTTTCCCTAGAGATTTCAGTTATGAAATGAGACAACAAGCAACAACCACCATTGATGCATGTATGGAAAGGGCTATTGAAATAGAAATAAATATTATTGATATTTGCAATATGAAATCATACTCTTTAGGGCCCAACCAACCTAAAAGAAAGCCAAAGAAGGTTGAGTTCTCTGTACCTAAGAAAACATACCATGATCCTATGAATAAAATAGCTAATTAGTTGAACGAGATGTTTACCACTTCGAATAATATTTTAGCAAGGATTTAAAAAGGTAAATATAACATTGTTGAAAATTCATAGGGTGATAATAGACAAAATGCACATAACATACCTCCTTCTAGAAGGAATTTCAATAGAAACTAGAATAACAATAGAAATGAAGAAGGAAAATAGGAATCAAAACAAAAATTGGAAAAAGAAAGAAATAGAGAGAGATATAGATTTTGTTCCAAAACCAATATCATCTAGCAATAGAAAATCATATCATCATTTATATTGCTCTTCCTGTGATGCACCACATAACCCTGTTGATTGTGATATTTACCTAAGTTTGCATTCTAATGTTGATTTAAAAGTTAAATCTGAAGATATAGATATTAGAATCAATGTATATTGGACCCAAGAGGATGATGTCAAAGAAAAAGAATTTGAAAGGGATATGGAAATATGTGATAATAATATTAAACAAAGAGCCTTAGTATTTGGATAGGCATCAACCTCAGATGAGTCTCCTAATAACATATTTGATAGAATGAAGAAGATGAAGCTTATACCTATAGTAGAAGAGGTTGAGTCTTTAGAGAGAATACATGCTATAAATCTCAAGAACAATAGTAGAGGATAAAATTGATGAAGGGCCTATACATAAGGATAAAACTATAGGAGTGATTTTATAGAAAAATGTAAATCAAATGAAGCTGCAAATGATTCCTGAAAAGCTTGATGTAGAGGAAATTATCCAAAAGTAACAAAATGACTTGGTTAATCAATTTGATCTAGGTATATATATTACCAAATAGAATATCAACATCACTTTTAGGGAATTAATGGCATCCTAAAGTATTTATATCAGGTATGTAAAGCCTTTTAATTAATTGATCAAACATGAGGGCAGCCTCAAACCCCCATAGTCCTTGAGAATAATACAGTCAGATCCCCATTTTTAGTTAAACCATTTTACATATCACTAAGGTATACATCAGGATACGAATATTAATATGTTATTCATAGAAAAATCAAAGACAATGGAGATAGTGGTAATTGTGGGCCATTTCCAATATCCAATTAAGAGGTAGTGAGAGGCCATCATTCAGCTCCAGTAATTGTTGTTATAAAATATGATTATTATCAAGCTTTAAATGAGGGGTAGTTTTAATTAACTAAGACCACTATCCATTGGAAAATGAGAGCCTCATACATACAATAAATATTATGGATAAAATAAGGAGATAGTTGCAATTATGGACCATCATCGAGCTTTGAATGTCAAGCTATATGAAAGAGTTGTTGCAGTAGAAAAATGGATCAAGTTTTTGGCATAGTAAAATTCTACAAGAGGTATACCAAAGTGCCCATACTTTATTAGTTGTATTTTCCTTTTTGTGTCTTGTCTAGTCACCCATATTTCTTCCCATTATTGTGCAAGTTTTTTATAAGGAGGTGCCTAGTTTACTAAGATCATTTCTAGTGGCTGAGGTTGAAATCTAGGAGGCTCTGTGTTACATCATTTGAACGAAGAGTTGTAGTTCTCTATTGCATTATTTGAATGCATAACTTATTTGAATTTTCTTAGTGAGATCTATTTATCTTGTCTAGACTCCCATTGTAATGATCTATTGCGTAATACAATCCTACTTCCTTCTTTCAGTAGTTTTGTGCACATTTTTGTTTGTTGTCCTATTTACATGTTATATCATTTGAATGTGTAAAAGGTATCTTCTTTCACTGGTATTCTTAATAACCTTTGTTGCATCATTTGAATGAATGTGGTTGGCTTAGTTTTATCTTCTCCACCTTATATATTCATCATATTTTAAGTCTAGCTATAATTACCCATTGGATAAGGCATTAGTTTATTGATTGAAGCATTAGTTGGGAGTTACTTTAAATCCTAGTCAACTTTTTTGTTGCAATTTTATTTCATTTTTGCAAATATGGATGAGCATGAGCATATGATAAATATCATAGACTTGCCTCTAGGGTTTTCTTACCTTAGTCTATCTATAGTCTTGTGGTAGTCTTTTCTAGATTCAATGAGGTGGATCCACCAGAGTCAGTACTAATTGGATCTGGGAAGTCTTGTAGCATGACAAATATCCAAGGGTGAAATAATTTGTCCCAATAGTTTTTGGCATCATTGTCAGGGATTTGAATTCTCATTGTCAAAATTTATAAGGCCTTTATATTTTATTTTATAACCAATTTTGTGATAATTGAGTGAAAATCAAGTGAAGCAATCTTGGCCTGAGCATTGTTGAAGATCTTGCTCTTTATTTGAACATTTATGTTGGTGATTCTAAATGAACTCCAAAAATTGAATATAAAGAAAGAAATAGGAGCTGAATTTGGAATCTATAAGAAGAATTTGCAAAGAAGTGCTTGTTGTTGTGCCAACTCCTAAGGTATTCTTCAAATCTCACAAAAAAACTTCAATTCCAATTCCTATTGTTCTTATTTCTAGTCTAAATCTTGGTTTAAATCAATCTTCTCCTATTGTAAATCAAATACCCATAGTTAATAATTATGTAGTGAGTATGGTAGCCCCTAATGCAAATAAAAATGTCAATTTCAATAAAAATGTCAATGCTAACCAAAATATCAATCAGTGGAGAACCATTAATATATAGATCTTTTATTTTACCTCCAAATCTAAATACTCTCCCTGGTAAAGCTCATAAGTACTTGTCTAATTTCCAAGGAAACAATGTTATCACCAATGAATATCATATTAGGGATTTTCTATATGCCATGGATAGTCTTGAGGTAGATGATGAAGATTTTATCCTTAGATTTTTATTCCAAAATTTAGATAAATATGCTTGAGAATGGTTTAACAACCTTGGAGTTGGTACTATTTGTAAATTTCAAGAACTGGAGAAAAATTTCTTTAGGAAATACGAAGATAGGAAGAATGAATAGTCCTTACTAATAGAGTTAGCTACCATGAAGCAGAAAGAAAATAAATTAGTAGAATATTTTAATAGGATATTATTTAAAACTAGAAATAATATTTTGGTAGAACTAAGGCCAAATGATGTGCAACATTTGTTTCTACAAAAATGTTTTCCTTGGATATTTCAGTTATGAACTGAGACATCAAGCAACAACCACCATTGATGCATGTATGGAAAGGGCTATTGAAATAGAAATAAATATGATTGATAGTCACAATATAAAAGTATACTCTTTAGAGCCCAACCAACCTAGAATAAACCCCAAAAAGGTTGAGTTCTATGTCCCTAAGAAAATAGATTAGGATTCTATGAACAAAATAGCTAATATGTCGAGCGAGATGTTTACCACTTTGAATAACAAATTAGTTAGGATTTAAAAATGTAAATATTATATTTTTGAAACTTAATAGGGTGATAATAGACAACATGCAAATAACATGCCTCCTCTTATAAAGGATTTCAATAGAAACTAGAATAACAATGGAAATGAAGACGAAAATAGGAATTTCAATAGGAATCAAAATGAAAATTAGAAAAATAAATAAATAGAGAGAGATCTAGATTTTGTTCCAAACCTAATATAATCTAGCAATAGAGCATATGATCATCATTTATATTGCTCTTCCTATGATGCACCACATAACCCTATTGATTGTGGTATTTACCTAGGTTGGCATTCTAATGTTGATTTAAATGCTAAATATGAAGATGTAGATATTATAATCAATGTATGTTGGACCCAAGAGGATGAGGTCAAAGAAAAATAATTTGAAAGGGATATGGACATATGTGCCAATAATATTGAACAAATAACCTTAGTCTTTGGAGAGGCATCAACCTCAGGTGAGTCTCCTAATACCATATTTGATAGAATGAAGCAGGGAAATCTTATACCTATAGCAGAAGAGGTTGAGTATTTAGAGAGAATACATGCTATTAATCTCAAGAAAAATAGTATAGGATAAAGTTTATGAAGGGTCTACACATAAGGATAAAACTATAGGAGTTATTTCATATAAAATTTAAATAGGATGAAGCTGCAAATGATTCCTAAAGAGCATGATGTGCAGGAAATTGTCCAAAAGCAACAAAATGACTTGGTTAATCAATTTGATATAGGTATAGAGGTTACCAAATAGAAGGTCAAAATAACTTTTAGGTTATTAATGACCATTACAAAGTACTAATATCAGGTGTGTAGAGCCTTTAAATTAATTTATCAATAAGGAGAGCAACCTCAAACCCCCATAGGTCTTGATAATAATGCAGTCAGAGCCACATTTTTAGTTAAAACATTTTACATATCACTAAGGTATAAATAAGGCTACAGGTATCAATATGTTATTCATAATTTCATGCTTAATAGTAGTGCTTCCATGAATGTGATGTCAAAATAGGTAGCTAATTAGCTAGGCTTGATTTGTCAAAAAGAGCACCCCCTATTTCTATAATGGATAATAGGAGAGTACCTTGTGTAGGTATTATCACTAGGCTTATTGTCCATATTGAACAATATCCTAATAAAGGTGTGGTAATGGATGTTGCAATTGTATATGTGAACCCTTTATTTTTAATTTTACTCTCTAGGCATTGGGTAGAGCAGTTGGGTTGTACTATTCAGTTAGATTGGTCATATGCCACTATCCCAATGTAGGGTAAGGAAAAATTCATCTTGAAAAGAGAACATTTAAATAGGTATTTAGTTGAATTCAGAGATCCTAATAATAATATGGTTAATATCATGAAATATATAGAGGAAAAAGACATGGGGGTTTACTCTATTTGGCATTCACCTTTCCTATTAGAAGTACCCAATGCTAAGAATATAGATCCAAATTTGAAAGCTAAAGTGGATGTAGAAACTGGAAAATTTTTTGCTTCTAAGTTATGGACTATGACCTTTTATGGGGTAAAATATCAGGCATGAGAAAAATCTGGGGTAATGTTAATAGATGTTAATGGGAGCTATCTTGGCATACCATACAAGTTAGAACTTTCTTTTATAAACAATGTTATAGAGTATGAAGCTTTATTTTTAAGGCTAAGGAAAGCAAAGGAATTATGTATTAATTACCTTAAGGTTAGTGGGGATACTGAGCTAATAATCAATAGATCAAAGGAAAATTTCAAACAAAGCACCCTAGATTAAAGCAATATAAGTAGGTAGTATTAGATGAAATAGATAGATTCTCAGCTTTTGATTTGCAATATATTCCTATTGGTAATTAATGCTTATGGAGAAGATCTATTGGTAGTTAATGCTTCTAGAGAAGACAACCCTAAGATAGACACTTGGTTTATGGATAGGTTCCCACCTATATTTTTTTATAAGCCATTTGTTCCTAATAATGTGGTATATTTACAAGTTTTTCATGATGATATACACATTAATAATTTTATGACTATGTAGAATGAGTTCTTTAACATTATTTGTTATGAAAGTGATGAAGAAAAACTAAAGGATGTTATTGGATAATCCACATAAGTTATACAACTGAATACCAATAGGATCCCTAGGGGATTGGTATCTTTAGAGAGCTTGTTTGATGACTTTGATAGAGCATATAAACCTCTAGTTCATGAGTCTAAAGTGTATTAAGTTAATATAAAATCAGAGGAAGAGCCTAAAATTGTTAAGATCAATAAAGCTCTATCAAAAAAGAGAAGCAATGGTATAACAAATTATTGAAAAAGAACATGAATATTTTTTCTTGGAGTTATGAAGATTGGAAGACCTTCAATACAAATGTAATGACTCACATAATAATCCTTTAGAAGTATACCAAGCCTTTTAGGCATAAAAAAAGAAATTTCAATCCCACTTTGCTCAGATTTCCAAGCCATTACATGACATGATTAAGAAAAGTGAGGAAATAAGGTGGACAGAGGAAAATACTATGGCTTTTTAAAAGATAAAAGATGCAATTACTCAAGCTTTGGTATTAAATTGCATTGATTACACCAAATATTTTAAAATCTACTCATTTGCCTCAGAACACACTATTGCTATAATTTTAGCTCAAAAGTATGAAGAGAAAAATGAAAGGCTTATAGCCTTTATGAGTATAGGATTGAAGGGTGCTAAACCGAAATACTTTATGATAGAAAAATAGGTATATGATTTAATCAAAGTATTATATAATTTCAAGTGTATCTTGGGATCCAAAAATATAATAGTATGTATCCTCTACATTGTTGTTAAAGATGTTTTTACTTAGCCTAAACCTTTAGGTAGTATTGCAATATGGATGGCTAAGTTATTATAGTATGATATGGAATTCAAAGTAGTACAAATTTTTAGAGGATAAGAACTAGATTAGTATGTGGTTAACAAAGAAGGGGAATCCATGAATAACATTATCATAGTAGATGAGAAACAAGAATCTAGAGCAATTGATAATTCTGATTGCAGGTGGTATGATGAAATTATGTTTTACCTTTAGAACTTATCATTTCCATGAGACATAACCCAAAATAAAAGAAGATATATCAAGAAATTGGCCCAAAAATACTACATTCAAGAAGGTAGACTGTATTGGAGGCATCCAAATGGTGTGTTGCTTCTTTTATTTTTTGAGAAAGAGGTCCCTCAAGTACTAAAAGAGTATCATTCTGGATTCTGTAGGGGTGATTTTGATCCAAATGCTACTACCCATAAAATCATGAGAGTTGGTTATTATTGGCCCTCCTTGTTTAAATATGTATATAATTTTGTTATAAATTATCATAAGTATCATATTTTTGCAAGGAAAAAGAATTTGTCAGCCATGCCCTTAAGGCGAGTAATTGTGGAAGCTCTTTTTACCTAGTGGGAAATAGATCTCATAGGTAAAATTAAACTAAATTCTTCTAGGGATCATAGGTGGATCATCATAGCAATGGACTATTTTACCAAGTGCGTAGAAGCAACAACTCTCAAGAAGTCCACTAAAAAAGTGGTCATCAAGTTTTTAGAACACATATTGACAAATTTTGGAGTTCCTCAAAAAATAGTCACATAGAATGGTAACTATTTCACTTCTTTTGAGATGATCAGATTTTGTGCTAAATACAATATAGAGCTTTCTCATTCTAACAATTATTATCCTTAAGAAAATGGTTTAGAAGAATCATAAAATAATAATTTGATCACAAGAATTAGAAGAACATTAGGTAGAAACAAAAGAAGTTGGGACAACGAGCTAAAGTTTACTTTATGGATTGACAGAATATCCATCAAAAGAAGTACTGGTAAATCTCTTTACGAACTAGTATATGGTGATAATGCTTTGTTTATCCCTTAGGTAGAGGTCCACGCTTTGTATTTAATTCTTCATGATCATAACAGTCCATATATCTTGTAGAGAATATTTTATTAGATTGTGAAGTTGCAGGAAGATAGAAAATATTCATTAATGAAGATAACTAAGCAAGCTCACAAAATAGCATAGTTGTTTAATAATAAGACCAAGGGTAAACATTTTCGAGGAGGAGATATAGTGCTATACCGAGACTCCAAAAATGACAAGCATGGTGAAAAAGGGATGTGGAAACCCAAATGTCTTGGCCTCTATCAAATCCTTCAAAATGTAGGCCAACATACTTATAAATTGCAAACTCTAGATGGTACAAAACTTTCAATTCCTATCAATGGCCAGTATTTGAAATTGTATCATTATATACTGAGGTCTTGAGAAGCCTCACATAAAAGTAGAAGAAGAAGAAGAAGAAGAGGGTGTTCTATTCTCAGTGTGTTTTAGTATTTTAGTCTTATCATTTCTAGGTGATTAAGGTGTCCTTCCTAAGTGATTAGTTAAGTTTTTGAGTCCTTGTGGTCTACTAGTGATTCTGGATTTCTCAGGTGATTGATTGTTAGAAAGTTTTTTCATCACCTATCCCAATCAGAGCTTATGTTGGATCCTCAAAATCCAACTTGATTTTACCTCTAATTTTGGTTTCCTATGAGTCCTTGTTTCAGGTTTTTCAAGTAATCCCCTAGTCACTCTCCTTTTTAATAATCCTTTTTTGTTTCAAGTTATTTTCAATTATTGTATTTTTTTGTCTTTTTGAGTCATATCTCACCCTTCTAGAGTAATGAAAAAGTTTATGTCACCAAGGTTAGGTCTTTATTTTGGTTTTTCTAAGATATTTTGTTAGATAAGTTTTTTGGCCCCCATGGTTATCTCTTACCAATGCCTAAATAAGGTTTAATTAATTATTTTGACCTCTGAAGGTCTTAAATTTTAATTAAATATATTCCCCCATTTCATCATATGTTTTAATTAAATGATTTAGGGCCCTCCTAAATTTCATTTTTTATTATCAAAAGCCTTTTTTCCCCTTTTATTTTTCCTTATTCCCCCTTTTTCCTTCATTAAGTCCTCCACTCCCTATCCTAACCCTAAGCCCTCATCCCTTCTATTATCTTGTGCCCCCTCCCTAATGTCCACCCCCTTAAACATACTTTCCTAAATCCTATAATTCCTAAATTCTACCCCCCCACTATCCTAATCCCTAAGTATTTCTCTTCCTCATATCCCGTACATTTTCACCCCATCATGATCCCTATTACCTTAGATATTGAAGTTTTAATTAAATATTTTCTTGCCTTAAGAGCTACCCACCCCCTTTTTGTAGTCAAAAATCAAATGGAGGGTGTACAAAATCCAATGAGGTGAGGAGAATCATGTAGGTCCAACAGAGTGGGGTACATTGGGAGTCTTCAAGTGTTCTTATAGGAGCATGATAGGTGGTGGTGAATTATTGGCCTAGGCAGACCAATGGACCAAGGAATAAGGCTAGATTCAATGGAGCATGGTGTGTTGGGAGTATTCAAGTGCTCCAATAGGAGTGTGATAGGTGGTGGAAAATTATTGGCCCACATAGATCAATGGACTAGGGAATAATGCTATATCCAACAGATCAGGGGGTGTCATGAGTGTTCAAGCACTCCAATAGGAGCATGTCACATGGTGGAAGACGAACAACAAGCTTGAACATGTGTGGGAGGTAAGGTTATGTCGCTCAGGTTTTAATTTTTATCCTACACTAGGGATTTGGTTGACCATCATGTGGTTTAAGGGAGAGGAGGCATCCATGGTATATTTACCACCTCATGGTGGTCATGGGCACCTCCTACGTGGGGCCACCAAGGGGTGCCATTCAGTAGCGCCAATGTAGGGGCCCACATGTGTGACCTACACACTTTTTGTCACCATTCAAATGGTTCCAACCATTTGAAATAACTATATGCACGATAATAGTAGCCCAATTTTTATTTTTAAACGGTCAACGAATACATTTTTCAATGATTGACAAAATAATTTTTTTATTATTTGTTTTTATTTTTGTAAAACTAAGCCCCTAAGGTTTATATTTTTTGCATGGTTTAATAATATAAATAGAAAGGGACCAATGTTTTAGTTTAAAGAAAAAATCAAAGGTGATGGAGATAGTGGTAATTATGGGCCATTTCCAAGATCCAATTAAGACGTAGTGAGAGGTTGTCATTCAGCTCCAATAATTGCAGTTATAAAAGATTATTATTATCAAGCTTTAAATAAGGGGTATTTTAATTAACTGAGACCATTATCCATAAAAAAATGAGAGCCTCATAAATATAATCAATAGTATGGATCAAATATGGAAATAGTTGCAACTATTGACCATCATCGAGCTTTGAATGTCAAGCTATATGAAAGAGTTGCTACAATAGAAAAATGGAAACAGTTGCAATTATGGACCATCATCGAGCTTTGAATTTCAAGCTATATGAAAGAGTTGCTACAATAGAAAAATGGATCAATTTTTTGGTATAGTAAAATTTTGCAAGAGGTATACTAGAATGCTCATTCTTTGTCACTTGTATTTTTCTTTCTATGTCTTATCTAGTCACCATTTTTTCTTCCCCATTATTATGCAGGTATTTTCTAAGGAGATGCCTAGTTTACTAAGATCATTTCTAGTGGATGAGGTCGAAATCTAGGAGGTTCTTTGTTACATAATTTGAACAAATATTTGTAGTTATCTATTGCATCATTTGAATGGAAAAATTATTTGTATTTTCTTAGTGAGATCTGGTTATCTTGTCTAGACTTCCATTGTAATGATCTATTGGTTAATACAATCTTGCTTCTTCATTTTAGTAGTTTTGTGCACAATTTTATTTGTTGTCATATTTACATGTTATATCATTTGAATGTGTAAATGGCATATTATTTCACTTGCATACTTAATCACCTTTGTTGCATCATTTGAATGAATGTGGTTTTTTCAGTTTTATCTTATTTTCCTTCTCTCTTTATCATATTTTAAGTCTGGCTATAATTTTCCAATGGATAAGGCATTATTCTACTGATTGAAGCATTAGCCAGTAGTTACTTCGAAGCTTGGTCAACTTTTATGTTGCAGTTTTATTTCATTTTTGCAAATTTGGATGAGAATGAGCATATGAGAAATATTATAGGCTCACCTCTAACGTTTCCTTACCTTACTCAATTTGTCTAGAGTCTTGTAATAGTCTTTTCTCCAGTAAAATAGGTAGATCCACCAAATTCCATAGTGCTAATTGGATAAGGGAAGTCTTGCAGTGTGATAAATATCCAAGAGTGCAAGAATTTCCCTTAAAAAGGAGGCTCTCGAGAATCAAAATTGGAAACATCTCTCTTCTTGGTCAGGATGCTCATTTATTTTATTATTCAATTCTTCCTCATTAAATGGAGGATATTTCTATCCTTATTTAAGACCACGAGTATCAAATAAGAAATAATATTAGGCTATCCTAACTTTATTAACCAAAATGGAAATAGGAGAAGCTCTCAAACAAAGGGATAATGAAGACCTTCATGATAAACAAGGAATAATATTAGCTTATCTAGAGAAAGCCACACCAAAATATTATCAAGACAAGGAAGTCCTAAGGCTTATCATACTTAATTTAAGTCTTCAATGGGGAAATACCACCTCCTTATCATGACCATAAACTTTCAATACTTGATCCAGTATTGAAAGATATTCGATATTGGAAGAATGCAAACAAAACCACCTCTCTATCTATAATCAGAACCACAAGAAGAATGCATGAGGGACCTTTACATCATCCAACCACCTCATGTTTTTTTTAAGAGGGTTCCACCTTTTTTCAATGGCACCTTTTGCCCCACTAGGGGAGATATTTTTGGAAATGTAGAGAACCTTTACTTGCCTTAAATCCATTAATGGATTCAAAACAATCCATTAGATCTATCTAAAAAATGTTGAAGTTTTAAAAAACATCAACTAAATCAAAACATTCCAATGAATCCATCCACAAAACCTTCAGATTTCATCTATCAACAAAATCCACAAAATCCCCTTTTGAGATACCCTTTGAAAAGAAGGTCGGGGAGAGAGAATCCATTCATTTTTCCAAAGGAATCCAATGGATTGAAACCCTTTAATTTGATGGAGCCACACAAGAACCAATCTACATCAAAGAACACATAAAATCACCACCTCTACCTCATTAAAGCATCATCATCTAGAGAATCATATAAACAAATAAGAACGAATGCCGACCCCCCTTCAGTTAGAGCACATGACATCTTCCCTGTATAGGAATGCCTACCTTACCTTACCCTTGCCCTTGCCCTTGTAAAATTGGGGGTGGGGTCCTTGTGTAGTTAGCCTCCTTACAGTTAGGGAATCTAAGCTACCATGCTCTTAAAATGAAGAGTGTTTCCTTATATGTTGATGTATCCCTCTCTATAACACACCTTGTGTACCCTCATTTGAGCTAGAAAATACCTTTATTTTAAAGGTAACCCTCTTTAGAACCCAATCTCTTCATTATCAATATCACCTATTATAGTCATACTTAGATTACCACTCTTTTGGTTCTATGTGCTTGCTCATAGATAGATATATTCCCATAAAATATTCACAAGAATCCATTAAACGGAACCCCTT
The DNA here is from genome assembly GCA_028583015.1 of Wollemia nobilis. Taxonomy (NCBI): domain Eukaryota; kingdom Viridiplantae; phylum Streptophyta; class Pinopsida; order Araucariales; family Araucariaceae; genus Wollemia; species Wollemia nobilis. The sequence goes on from JAQPPZ010017129.1 coordinate 2,353,828, forward strand.
TAATTTAATAGATCCACATAGGAAGGAATCACCATCAAGGGGAGTAATCACCACCAAAGGAATCTAATTTAGTGAGGCTACTATGTTCGTACACCTCCTTATATGTCAGCGTACCCCTTAAGATAATATACTCTATGGATGCTTATTCCTCTATCAAAAATTCACAATAACTATATAAAAAAATTAGAAGTGTGCTTTATATCTATAGGGGGTGAGGGAGGATATACAAAGAAGATGAACAACCAAGATGGAGATGGAAGACCTGAGGCTTTTCATGCTATATGAAGTATTGCAAGAAGAAGAATTTTTCTTTTTTTTGTGAGCAACTTCACTTCAAGGAAGAACCACAAACATTTTAAAGGAACCACCGAGAAGAGACAAGTAGCAAGAAGGATGAAAAAATATTGAGGAAGAGGTCCCAAAGAGGAAGAGGGGAACTAAAATTTAAGGCACTCTATCCATAATCTTAAGGGGAAGGACAAGATTTTTTAATGAGAAGGGGAAACCTTTTAAGAGGAGGAGGAAATATCAAAAGGAAAATTTTTTTTAATGAAGAGGGGAAACCTTTTAAGAGGAGGAAGGAATATTGTAAAAGGCTCTCTAGGATTTTGAAATATCTCATTGACAAAATCCACTAGTACAATCATCATCCACCCAATTGATACAGAAAGAACTACACACCTCTAAGGAAATGAGATGTTACCCACCCATGCGCCCCCCTACGGTCGGGAAGGGACTATTTAAGAGCTTATTCCTCCATTACTCAAATCATACGGGCCCTCCCATATTCAGTGATCTACCCCCGCTATCCCCGACTCTCGCGTCCCACAACTATATCTATCGGGGAGAACCAGCTATCTCTAGGTTCGATAAGCTTTCCACTCCTAACCAAGGGCCTTTAAAATAGAGGGCGAGTCATCCAAGAACATGGAAACTTAAACTGGCCGTTTTTATCCCAACTTCAGCCTGCTCATGGTTAGCTCACCTAGTTTCGGGTCTATAACCATTGACTAAACGCTCTATCAAAACTCGCTTTCGCCTCTTAAAATAAAAAGCTCCATTCCTCAAGGAACTCAACCTCGCCAGTAATTATAATTAGAATTACAGGCTCATTCTGCTTTTTGGCACGCCATCAGGCCGAGGGGAGAGGGCCCTTTTACTCCTTGTAAGTGCTATGGTTTCAAGTTCCATTCCACTCCCCTTCCGGGGTTCTTTTCACCTTTCCTTCACAGTACTAGTTCACTATCGGTGACTAATTAGTATTTAGCTTTCTGGGGCTCCCGTTCTTATTTAAAGAGGTGTACTCTACCTTACTTTAATTCAAAGGTGCTCAGGATGTATTTTAAAGGGAGAACTAGATTTCCCGGCCGACTTTCACCGTCTCTGGTTCGGCTTTCCAACCCATAGACGCGGTTCTTGTGACTCCTAACTCGTTCTCCTCTAACTCTGGTTGACGAAACCGATCAGGCTCATATCACTTTCTCTCTATGGGAATCGTATTTATTTTATTTTCCTCTGGGTACTAAGATGTTTTAGTTTCCTGGGTACTAATATGTTTCAATTTTCGAGGCTTCTAGGTAGGAAGTATCTAGACATTACCACATTACTGGCTCTCTATGGTTGCCCCATTCGGGAATCCCGCTTTCAGCTCCCCAAGGCTCATCACGGAATACCACGTCCTTCATCGCCCTTTATATATTAGAGGTCCCAAGGTATCCCCCATACACCCTTAACAACTCATCCTTCGGCGAGATCCACCAGTTCAGTTCTCGAAGAAAGAGAGATGAACATACCTCTCGAGATTGAGTGAGTGCCCGGCTCCTTAAAATAGAGATCTTTCTTAGAGGTACTAAAGCCTAGAGTTAGATCTATGTAGATAATAGGCCAAGCACCTCTTATATAAGGATGGAGAGGCTTGATTATGGATAGAGGTCACTCAAACCCATGATACAACCAATATCCAATGCACTCGCACATCTCTGCAACCTCTACCTCTCAAAACTAGACATAATCATTTATACGTGAATATTTCTTTCCATCCACAGATTCCCCTACGGATACCTTGTTACGACTTAACCCCATGGAGAGCCAATCCTACGCTCATCAACTACATCCCTCATGGGTCATCCAATTTTTTTTTTTGATTGAATCCAACTTTTTAATAGGTGTGTACAAGACTGAGAACCACTGCTTAAAATAGAGAAAAAAATAGAGATGTTTGATTTACGATTACTAACAGTTCTAACTTCATGGAGGCGAGTTGCAGCCCCCAATCCGAACTGAGGTTAGTTTTTTGAGATTAGCTCCCCCGATTATAAAAACCTCTTAAGATATTTATTCAGTCTTAAGAGCATCTAGTTATAGATAGAAAGGAGCTTAGGTAGGACTTTTACAGGGTCTTTATGTGGTATTCAACTAGAAGATACCACGTGGGAGCCATTGCAAGAACTTTGGTAGTAATTTCCCATTTTTTAATTTTAAGGATAAAGTATTTTTAAATGGGATGTCATGTTACATACCCCATTAATGTAATCCATGTTGGCCTATATTATTTTACCATATGGTGTATATAAATAAGGCCACATGTCAAATAAGAAATAGATAAGAGAATATTGTCATAGAATCATATATATAATTGTCATAGAATCATATATGTAACCATCAGGGAATATTGTTATAGAATATTTAGGAAATATGCTTGCAAATATTATAAGAAGGAAAGGATGTGACCCCCATGGAACTAGAGAATATTTGAAATCTTTTTTGAAGAGTTTTCCCCCTCTAAGAGGCTAGCAATATTAATCTCTTTTGTTTTGAGTTTTTGTAATTGCTTCTATTTTGAGGTTTCATGTTTCATTTATTTAATGTTTATGCAATTGGAATGTGATATTGATATTTATTTTTTCATCAGTCCTAATATTTATAGTTAGAATCATTCTTGGTAAAAAAATTCTTGTTTCAATACAACTTAGAACAAGGAGTTTCCTATGAAATATTCACATCAATGAAAGAGGTTCATTCCAAATAGAAGAACTATAATTGACATACATGGAACCATAGGATTAAAAACTATGGATATCAAAGTGGCACAACAAAATCTTGGCATTAGCAAATACCACCACCTATCAAGATTTCACTTTTGTGGTTAGGTGAACAAGAATGGTATAAATTAGTTGCCATGATTAGAAAATCATATCATTTAATTTCTTCTTTTTGAAGGATGAAACATTTGTAATGGGATGGAATTTTAGGTACCTAGGGAAATGAATATAGGAATATAATATTTTATTCTTGGTATAGACCCACACATAAACCAAAGGTGGTTATATTAATATAATGAGGAAGATAAAGAGTTTAGAAAAATAAATGGCTTAGGAAGATATGCATATAAAGAAGGGATATTGTCATTGTAAAAATTCATATAAAGTATTCTTGTAATATTATTGGTTCATGGAGTGGATTGGAGTGATTCTTTAAGGAGTATTTTTGTTTTTTACCTATCTAAAGGGTATAATCTATATTTGTGTCTATTTTGTGGATTTTTATTGTGCATTATTATTTGTGGATGGATGTTTGTTATTCTTGCGAATTGGTAAATAATTTATATTAATGAGAATAGTTTTTCATAACAACCAACCTTGGGTTATGTGTGACCCATGCCATAATATCCATATACAATTTTATATCCCCACATTCCTACCCCTAGGTACCTAAAAATTGACAACCATGACTTCATATTAATTACAAGAGTAGATATAACATGTTGCTTGTTTAGCTACCTAAGGATCAATACAATTATAGGTACTTTCATAAACAATCACGATGATGAGTCATTGGCCTTTGAGAATGGTCCTTAAAGGATGATTAGAGTGGTATTAAGAATGATCTTGGAAAAAGCTCTAATACCACTTGTTAGGAACCTTCATATAAAAATAAGCATAACTACAATAGCAATGTAGGAATCAATGGAAATGCTTATAAACTAAATAACCATGAAAATAAAAATAATATAAGTGCTCAAGAAAATAACTAGTTGGAAATACAACAACCTTATATCAGTCAAGTTTAACCAATATCACTAGCCTCTTTGAGGGTGCAACCTCCTTAGAACCAAAGCTAGGATACAATTTAAGAAAAATATGAGATACATTCTACTCCAAACCCATGTCCTTATATAAACTCTTACTTACCCTAACCTAATGCTCAAGGGTCACACCACATGAAAAATGGGACCCAAGCTACTAGCTCCTACTTATAGTAAAAGTAAAGGTTACATCATAAGGGGCCCATACACACTAGACAAGTACATACCAATAGTTATGTTAGGATGGGGTCCTACAAATCTTCCTCTTTCCTAGTCCTCTTGTTTGTGTTATTTTTATTTTATCTCTTCTAATCTTTTTTTTTTCTCTTTTTTTTCTTCTTCCTCATCTTTGTCTTCTTTCTTGTCATATTCATTTTCTTCCTACTTTTTCTATATTTAAAAATGTATTTAATATTTATCATTATTATTTTTCACCATCTATCCCTTGTAACCATTTATTTTCATTAAAATTATGGTTCTTCATACAAATAAACCCCTTTAAATATATATATTCTAGGTTAAACCCAACCTAATATTCCTTATGTTATTTTTTCGTTATATAAGTGTGCAAATATATTTTTCAAAATTATATATGTTTTAAAATTATTATGAACAACGACAAACATATTAATTATATATATAGAATAAAAATTTATGATTTGTAATATAGAATAATTTTTTTGATATAGATTTCTTAATAAACTATGTATGAATTCTATTGGGACTACTCCCATTAAAATAGCTAAACATAAAAATTGAATTATACAATATTCATATTATAGTAAAATTAAAGGTTACATCATAATAAGAGGGGACCCAAGCTACTAGCTCCTACTTATAATAAAATTAAAGGTTACTTCATAAGGGACCCATACATACTAGGTGCCCAAGGTGTAAATAAACACCAAGACTAGACAAGTATATACCAATGGGTATGTTAAGATGGGTCCTAACAATATTCCTCTTTCCTAGTCCTCCTCTTCTTTTGCCTTCTCTTGCTTGTGTTATTTTTATTTTGCCTTGTGTTGTCCCTTTTTTTCTCTTTCTTTTCTTCTTCTTCATCTTTATCTTCTTTCTTGTCATATTCATCTTCTTCCTACTTTTTCTACATTTAAAAATGTATTTAATATTTATCATTATTATTTTTCACCATCTTTCCCTCGTAACCATTTATTTTCATTAAAATTATGGTTCTTGATACAAATAAAGCCCTTTAAAGATATATATTCTAGGTTAAACCCAACCTAATATTTCTTATTTTCTTTTTTCTTTGTATAAGTGTGTGAATAATAAGTTATTTTTCAAAAGTATATATGTTTTAAAATAATTATGAACAATGGAAAACATATATATATATTGAAAAAACATTATTTTTAATATATAATTATTTTTTTATATATAATATTTCTTAATAAACTATGTATAAATTCTATTGGGGGCTACTTCCTTCAAAATAACTAAACATTAAATTTTGTTTTTAAGTTAATTAAACAATATTCATCTTACATTTTATTTAAGGTTTCCTCCGCTTGCCTTTCTATTAAAGATATTATTCATCTTCTTTGAACTACTATGTTTCCTTTATCAACTCTTTGATATCATTTTTATTTATCTCTAAAATCAGACTTAGCTACTTAGTTTGTCTTCTAAGATTTGAATTTTACAAATATAAAGATTAGTACTGTAATTGACAAAATTTTCTATCCTAAATGTTAAGGTTCACCATATAAAACTAGAACCTTTGTCTATGATTAGTACTCTACTTTATAATACATTTTTATATTTTTATAAATATATTAATCTAAATTAATAATAAATATTATTTTTACCTCAAAAATAACCTTAAAAAGTACTCTACTTTATAATAATTTTTATATTTTTATAAATATATTAACCTAAATTAATAATAAATATTATTTTTACCTCAAAAATATAAAACAATTTAATATAAAAATAAATTTAAAATAATAAAAAAATAGAAAAAAATAAAAATTGCTTTAAATTTGGTTGTTAACTTTCATTTTAATTAGAGATTTGATGTTTTTAATTTATCTTTTTAGTTTTGAATTTGTAAAAATAAAATAAAAATAATAATAATAATTTTAATTTTAAGTAATTTTTTAAATATACAATTAAGACTTGGGTCCCCTTCCGACACCATACCAATATGTTGTCGAGATAGGGCAGAAGAAGCTACTTCCAATACCATCCTATCTTATCACTATTGTAGAATTCTTTGGCATGGTGTCACGAGGGGGTTGACTCGTGGATATACCATCCCATTTTATCAGTGTTCCTAGTACATTAAAACTCCATCTATTGATTTAACTACCTCATCACAACGTATTGATTTAACTACCATTTGACAATGTCAATGTAGAAGCCAATCAACTTATCGCATAGGAGGACGTTAGCCGTCCATCTACCATTCACATACCATGCAACTAACTACCAATCCATCCAACCCTTCTTCGCCTCACCTTTTCCCTCTGCAGCTTTAACTGCTCATCATTAAAGAGCTTCACGTCTTATTTTACCGATTTTTGTTTTTCTTGCTGGCTGAAGGGATTCGATCCGGGGACGTTAAGCAGTGCTGCGAGTAATTTTGCTGGAGATTGAAGATGCATATATCGGATATTTCAAGCGATGAATCCGCTGGCCGGGGAAGCAATTCGAGCAGTCATGTTATTGAAAAAATGGAGCAACAGGTTGCGCAAGTGGAGCAACTTGTTCCAATGGTAAGTCCGGAAAATACCAAAAGTTTGCAGGATTATATGATGCGGTTAAAACCTTGCAGAGCTCTCATGCCGGAAGAGCAGAAGTTACAGATCTGGAAATTGAGCTACCGGCTGTGGAATGCCTGCGTGGATATGGCGAACCTTATGCAAGCAGGACAAGAATACGACGAAGAACACGTCAAACTCCGTCACCTGGCTAGCGATTTGCTCCTCATCGCCGGAAAAATCGAAGGAATTCCGTCCAGCGAGCTGAAGACTGCAACATTTTTCCACAGAACAGGCGTGATTTGGCATAAACTTGGAAAATTCGAGCTCGCGGCTTCCTGCTTCGAGAAAGCCACGGAGCTTGTATCGAAGGAAGAAGAAGAAGAAAATGAAGAAGAGCGGAAATTTGCATTCGACCTTGCGATAGCTAGGGCAAGAACCGCCTGGGATGTTAAGCAGAAAACGCTTACCTGCACGTTGCTCGGGAGAGCCAAGGGTCTGTTGTCGGACGTTGCGGAGCGTTACCGCGAGCTCGCGGAGCAGTATTTGCATTACGGAAAGAATATGCTGGCGAAGAGCGAAGAAGAAAGCGGCAGCCAGAGGGATTTTATAAAGTTTTTGAACGAAGCCTTCGAGATCTGCTCGGAAGCTCTCGTCAAGGCTATAGGAAAGCCGGAGGAAAAAGTTTTGCTGGAAAATTTAAAGCTCAAAACTCTAAGGTACCTTGCGGCCGCTCATCTTCAGGGGGAAAGCTTTCAAAGCGTCCTGAAATGCGTGGCCGTTCTCAAAGAGAAGTCCGACCATCCGACGACACCATTTCTGGCGCTGAAGGCGTACATTGGCATGGGGTTGCTAGAGGAGGCGGAGAAGGAGCTTAGTGTTCTTCTCGCTCACTGCGCTGCGCCTCTCGAGGTTTGCATTTCTGCGGTTGAAATCTTCATTCAATCTGGCGGTGGCGGTTTGGATGCCGCGCGGAATGCATTTTTCCGGCTTCTCGGACGGTTTTCTTCTAGCAAAGAGCTTCCGCTTAGAGTTCTGGATAAGATCCTTCGAAATGTTTCCGCGGAGGACCACAGCTATAACGCTAAAGTTTCGTTGGCTCTTCAGATTGCGTGTGACGAAAAAGTTATCAGGTTGCTGGCAGATTCCGAAGAGAATTCCACAAGCGAAAGTGATAGGCGATGCATGCACGCTATTTTGTGGAACAGGTAAGGATTTCGTCACTTCTTTTTCGATTGGTACATAAGTCTATTGTTCGTCCTATAAAATATCTGTGCGCTTTGTTTCTTTTCAATATTTGTAGGGTCTGAACAAATATAGGGTTTTCCTTTGAAAATTTTCCACGGCTTTGGTTCTGCACTCGATTATTTCTTGCAACTGTAGGCATTCTGGCGCTTTCCTTCTGAAATTTAAGAGAACTTCAATATTCTTTTGAATATTTTCATGCAGAGTGTAAGGCCATTAAAAAATACAGTGTTTATTTAAAGAAATTTAGAGGGTTTGATTCTTCATCTATATATTTGCAAGCAAAGTGCAACATTCACAAGATATTTAGTGTTTTGTCGCAGTGGATCTGAATTCTTCAGGGCAAAGCTTTACGAAATCAGCATCAAGCTATTTGAAGCGTCCATGCTTTACATTCCCTTTGACGGAGAGAACAACGTTTGCAGGGCCAAGTCTCTGCGCGTGCTTTGCCTATGTCACCTCGGCCTCTCTCAATACGACCGCGCAGACGAATACATCACGGAAGCGGAAAAGGTTCGTAGAGTGCTTTGTTAATCATGGATCTTTGTTTGTAAAGACGCTTCTATTACACACACGAATTTGTTTTTTTTTTTTTTTCGCTTCTAAGGTCTCTGTATCACTGTGTTCAGCTTGAACCGACTATTATCTGCGCATTTCTGAAGGTAAGTTTTGAAACTCTCCGAACGCGGAAACCTTTGTAATGCGTTTGAATGTTTAAAGTGATATTATGCATTTAAATCGAAGGCTTCTGATTTTTCAGTTCGGTTCGTTTTAGTTCAAAATTTGCCTGCAATTAAAGGACGAAGCTGCCGCCATAAAACAAATCGACCGAATGCTTCGCTGTACAGATTTCGACGCCGAATATCTAACCCTAGCCTCGCACGAAGCCATAGCCTGCAAATCCATTGGAGTGGCGACTGGCGCATTGTCCACTTTACTAAAATTGTGCAGCTCTGGCAAGCAAATTTCCACAAAAGAAGTCGTTGTGGTCCGGAATATAATACTTCTTCACTTAGAGGAACCCCGGTCTCTGCCAGAAGCTTTAAAATACTTAAAATACGCACAGAAGCGCATGACAGAGTCCGGAACCGAACAACTTTTCGGCGCCGACGTCATTGCGGAGAAAGAAATTAACTGGTTTGCAGGATTTTCATGGAACAGCGGTCTCAAGGCGGGAAAATCAAATAACTTCGACCTCGCCGCAGATTTTTTCAAAAGCGCTTCGGAATTCTACGGCGCTCTTGAAGATTCTGTAGAAAACCTCAAAATGTTGTTGAAATCTTTGATTTTGTCAGTTGCGTCTTTAATTGCAACTTCTCAAAACAAAGATCAAAGTCGTCTTGCAGAAGCCATTGCAAATTTGGAAAAATCTAAAAAGGTATGAAAATTATTTCGACCTTAGAACGATTCAATTTTAAATGTATTTGAAGCTTAAAAAATTAATTTAAGATTGCTATATAGATTCCATCTATAGTTTTCATTAAATAATTTTTTTGTTTTTCTTAATCATTATAAATGTTGTTCAATTTTGTTCTGAAAGCCATGTTAAACTTTTTTCTCCTGGCTAAGATGTTTTCTTTTCCCTGTTTTCTTTTCTCCTCCTAAAACAGGTGCAGGCAAGTCTTGCAAGTAAGACAGACAAGACAGACGAAAGTTTGAAAGCGTATTGCACAGTGTTGGAATTTGAAATAAGGGGAAGAATGAAGGAGCACAAGCTGCAGCTTCAAATTCTAAATCAATTCGTAAGTTTAAAGGGATGCAAGCCGGAATTCTTACTCAAAATGGGCCTCCACGCCTGTGAAGGCGGTGAGTATGGGACCGTGGAAGTGGCAAATGCGGCATTGAACGCATGCCTGAACATGGTCCTGAGCAGTCCCTTTCCAGATTACAAGATGGTGAGCTTGGTTATCCGGAAGTTGATTGGGATTGCGGATGCCAGTGGCGAGGAAGACGAATGTCTGGGCGTGTACAAGCAGGCGTACCAGATTATTATTGGACTGAAGAGTGGAGAATATCCGACAGAGGAAGCCAAGTGGTTGGCGTCCACCGCTTGGAACAGGGCCGGTGTTCACGTCAGATTCAACCGTTTTCATGAAGCCGAGAAATGGATGAGGACGGGTTTGGATTTGGTGAAGCAGGTTCCTTCCATGCACAATCGGTATGGTTCCTCCATGAGTGACTGCCTCGCTAAACTGACTTCCACGTGAGGACGTCTGACTTGTGTACACTGACTTCTCCTACCTCGGCCGTACAAATTGGGACCGATGACTTTCGGGCACGGAATCAAACCCGATTGGAAGATAATAGGGGAACTGTACATTTCATTCTATTTTCCTTTTCTTCCTTTACCTTCGTCGTTCATATCAATGTGCATGATCTGAAAATTTTCCTTTTTTTTCTTTTTCATTTATTTTCAATAGTTTTAATTTTAAAAACACAACTACTTGTCTAGAAAGGAAGTACATGACTGTTTGTTCAAAAAAAAAATAGAAGGGTTGGTAATTGTCCAATGTTTTGTTGGTAGGTTGCCCTAGTTTGTTTCTTCTAAGAGTTGAGGGTTTCATTGACTTCGTCTTTACTCAATTATAAAGGTTTTCTTCACAAACCAAAAAATATAGTTATTTGCTTGGCTTAATAGTATAATCAAGCCTTAATTTTGGAAAGCACAAAGATAAACACAATTATATTATATTATTTTTATTGGATAATCTTGTTAGGTGTATGCACATTGTTAGGTGTATGCACAAACATGGATATAGGTGTTTCATCTGAGCATGAATAAATAAATAGATAAAAGTAAATGTGATATGATATTATGATAAGACTAGATTATATAGTTTTAGTGATATGATAAATATAAGATATATTTAATATTATAAACTATAAACTTCAGAATCACAAAAGTGTTTAGTAATGGCTCAAAACCCTCGAAATGAGAGGTTGGAAAAAATGCCAACCATATACAAATATTTATTAGTAGCTAAGGACATTATTGTATCTAATTTATATTATAAGATTTACATCAAATGTACTAAATACTATGTAGCCATTATTTGAAACCACTAAAATGATATTTTTTTCATAAACTATCTTCAATATATGATGTATTTAAATAAGAAAGAGAAATCAAAGCATCACAAAATACTTTTCAAGATAAGTAGTGGGCATAACATTCTTGAAAATAATTTATTGTCGTAATGTAAGAGTCAACTAGTCCTATGTCAAGAATTACAAAGGAACAAATATTTATTACTATTTATTTGGGTTAGAATTTTCTTAACATGGAATCTTGCATGTGAACTTGTCAAAGACTATTTTAAGTTACTTCTATTGAATATTTCCACCTCTTCTATAAAAACCAAATTAATAAGTTGATGATAAAAAAACTAGCTCTCCACAAACAAAAGATAGCTATCTCAGGCTTTTGCCATACCAAAGAATATGATTGTAGAACAAGCAATGATTGAAATTAAAGTAAAAAAGAACATTGAATGTTAGATTTGAAATAAGAAAATATGTGAACAAAATATACCTTTCAATAGCAAATATTATCCAAATTGAAAAATAACAATATTCTAAAATATATTATCATGTGAAATTGATCTTATATTTTATAACTTGTATAAGGCCTATGCAAAATTTACCTTTTCTATATTATACCATATTTTCATGTAATTAATAAGCATAAAGTGTTAGCGTATATTACATTATTTGGTACATGCTAATGTACCACCTTGGGTACATCTTTAGATTAGGATAGTGTCCTAGATTAGAGTGTGAGTATTTACTTTATGCAATGTAATAAATGTGTGAGTATTAGAGTGTGAGTATTATGTAAATGTGCATAATAGTCCATGTGCACATGAGTCCATAGAGTAGGAAAGTGAAGAGTCTCAAGAAGAGTGAAGGCCAAGAATACTTCATATGAAGAGTCACATTCCATTAAATATGTTTCTATATGTGTGTGAGACACAATGTAGAGTGAGAGTGTGCGGAAGTTTGGTGTATTGGAGATATTTATTCTATCAAGATACTATTTTTGTAAGCATTTGTTAATGACACTTTTATGAGTTGTTGTTGAAGTTATTTATGGGTTTTATATGTTTAGAATATTGTCATTGACTTATATTTCATACAACTTTATTTTAGATCTTGTGATTATTTTGCTTTAAGTATTAAGCATCAAAAGCTAATAGTGGTATCAAAGCAACAAGGCAGATTGATAAGAGATAAGGAGATTTCATTTACAGAATTTGAAAGTTGATGTTTTGCTAGAGTCTTTTCACAAGGTTGCAAAAAACTCATGAAGATTAGGACTCAACATAGATTTCTTACCACTAGTTTCAAGAACAACAAGTGAAGTTTATTGATTTCAAAATTCTAGAGATTTGGATGTATTTGATTGTTGTTGTCTAATTTTTTTTTGCAAAAAATTAGTTCTTAGAAATTTAGAAGCTTCCTACAATAGATAAAGAAGAATTTTACCTTCGATTGCTTCAAATTCTATGTGCTTTCCTCATACAAGGATTAGTTTTAAGTTAAAACAAAAGAGTAGACATTGAAGATTAAGGAGGTCCAAGAAAGATGTCCCATTGGAGATTGAAGATAGAAGATTGAGGATACCCAAGAAAGAGGTCCCCATTGAATATTGAATACTATAGATTAAATATTAAGGAGACCCAAGAAAGAGGTCCCCATAGTAGATTGAATATTGAGAAGAGAGAAAGAGGATAGAGAAGTCCTATTGAAGATTGAAGAAAGAGGAGACCTAAGAGAAGAGGTCCCCATTGTAGATTTGAGAAAGGAGATAAAATATTGAAGAATTTGGAAACTCAAGAGAAGAGGTTTCAAGAAAATTTGGAAGAAGTAAGAAAAATGCTAGAGAAGCCCTATTGATAAATCTTAAGAAGTGGCCATTGGAGAAGATTTGAAGAAAGCTTGAGGAAGAATATTAGAATAAGAAGAAAATCTTGAAAAGAGGTAATCACATCAAAATTATAAAAATTATTGTCATTCAACAATAAGATTAAAGGATTTGTGAAACAGATTCAAGGAGAAGATTTTTGGCAAGAACTGTGCCAGATTTGAGAAAGTATTTTTTGAAGAATTCAAGACATTAAAATTATTAAAGAAGAGGCCAACAAAGAGGCCAAATTCAAAGACAAAATTTATCTAGAACTGAAGAGAAATAGGATAGAAGAGGCCACCAAATAAAGAAGTTTGAAGAAAATCATTAAGATTCTAAAGGCTGATTTGTGAAGGAGGAGATTGCAGTTTTTTAAGGTAGAATTTGCGGAGTTTGTTGACAATAAAAGGTAGAAAATTGAAGGAGTTATAGGCAGCATTTGGACTACATTTATAGCTACATAATTTTAGAATTTTGGATAGCGAGAAGATAGCATTTTGGGCAGCATTGAAAGCTGCAAATTCCATAAAGATTGGACAAAATTTGGAGAAGGAAATTAGCTAAAAAAAATTAGAATTTTGAGGGAGAAATTTGTAAATAAAATAGCTAAAAATCAAAATATTTTTGGACAACAATATTGTAGGATATTGGGTAGCAATTTCTCTTCATTTCTTTTTGTTGTTCTCTCCCTTGGTGGGAGCTTCCCTTGCAAGACATTCCTTAGAGATATTTTCCTTTTGTAAAGGTTCAAGGACCCTTTTAGAACCCCTTCCTCAAGTCAACCAAAAAAATATGTAAATATTGAAAATGATATTTTCAATATTTTATTTTTTAGGGTTAGTCTCATAAACTTTCCCTAGAGGCAACATGTAATTGGGTATAAACTCTCCTCTCACTGATCATTTCTTTATTAGTTGAGTATATTTTTAATTCTTTTTTAGTGAAGATATTTTGATGTCTATGGACACTCGATCATATACTATGTTTTCTATATGCTATGTATTTCTTTTGTCAAGCAATACTAGGTAATGATTTATTCCATTTAGTTTTGGAAACTACTATGAAATCTAACATGGTATCAAAGTGGGTGTGAATCATCATATTGTAGGTAGGAAGGTAATGAACCAATAAAATTGCATTGATAATAATAATATATTTAATACAATTCTTAGGCTATGAATAGCCAAGATATGAATTAATAATAATATCCCTATTAACTAGCTAACAACAAATGATATGTCTCTAACTAATAATATTCGCTAACCAAAATATATTACCGAATATCTAACCTAGGATATAAACATACTATCTAGATTATTCTACATATTACCAAATAAGGTAATAGTAGTAGTTACTAACATAGTAACTCTAACATCCCCCCTTATTACATTATTTGGGTAATGTATATAATTCCCCCATAAAGTGAAGGAGAGAAATGAAAGATGCTAGTATGTTGGCTCTTGCTCTGGCTCGGGATTTGGCTCATGGCTCTGGATCTAGCTCTAAGTGTACCTCTATATGAGTACTTCTGGGTCTATCTTTGGATCTGCTTGTGAATTTTCCTGTGGATCATTGCCTCTGGATCTGCTTGTAGGTCTACCTCTAGATCTTTTTCACTAGGTCTACCTTTAGGTTTGTCTCTAGGTAATTGCATCTGGGACTGCCACTCGGTGTGTCACTAGATCTGCCACTGGGTCTACTATAGGTTTTACCTTTCTTGTAGAAACCATACAACATTTTTTTCATCTTGGTCCATTGTGTGAGATCTATCCATCCACAATCGATATGAATCTTGTTGGCCATTTTCACTTTGTACCAACAATTTGAAGAGTGATTTGTACATCCACATGAGTTACAAGGATGTAGTTTCCAACACCTAGTTGTTACATATCTTGTTCTTCCACAATAACTGCAACAATGCTTTGTAGGAGTTGTTGGATATTTAAGTTTTTCAAACATGGTTTTATTGGTACTTGCTTGTCCATCATAGCCAAGGTATTTTTCTTTGGCCTAAAACTTGGCATTATAGGATTTTTAATGCCTTTTCCATGTTTACCTAATCTTTCACCATTGAATCCCATTTTTTTCATGAGTTTGGATCCAATACCTTTGGTGTGTTTTTCAAAACACCCAAGTTCTTCATCTTCATCAATGCTTTTAACAATATGGTATTTGTCACTATTGATGAGATTATGGAGCTCTTTTTGAGGATTTTTAGCTTTTAAGTCACTGGTGTCATAAGTAAAATATGCTCTTGTAACGATATCACTTGTGCTACAACTGATATCTACCATTGAAGGTAAGAGGTCGCTTGTATCACAACAAGCATTGGCCACAATGGGATTTAGGTCACTTGTGCTACAACAAGCATTCACCATCATGGACTTAAGGTTACTTTTGTCATAATAAGCATTCATCATCATGGGCTAAATGTCACTTGTGTCACAATAAGCATCGACCATCATGGGCTAAAGGTCACTTGTGTCACAAAAAACATCGACCATTAGGAGTATGACATCTGATTTCTCACTGATTTTCTTTTTATTTTTACATTGGGCAATGTCAAGTGAAATAAATGACATGTATATTGCCCTTACAATGCCAATAGGGATTAGAGCACCATTGTTCTGAAGATCTTCACAAGACTCAAAATATTTGAGAATGGATTTTACACCACTACGTAGTGTGAGAAATGTGTCATCCTCATAAAAATCCATTCCTTCCATCCTTGGTGGAAAGTAAGGACCTTTAACTAATTTTTCAACATCATCAGTTGGTTTTGGGGCATTTTTCTTCTTTGATTTACCCATTTTAAGGTGTCGATCTCTGTTGAAAATGCACCTTTTACAATATGAGTTTACAAAATATTTTATAAGGTGGCTAAGGTGTCGGTCACTACCAAAAATACACCCTTACAAGTTTTCCCCCTTTTTGCAAAATATGTTGTAATGAAATTTTACAAGAAGTTTGACTAAGGTATCGGTCTCTGCCAAAAAGTTCACCCTTACTTAGGTATTATATTCCACCAAAAATGCACCTAATTTACAATACCAATTTTTAAAAAGGTGTCAAATGCAATCGAAAATGCACCTTTATTACAATAATTTTTGCAAAAACTTTGACTTTGTGTTTGCAAAAATTTTGATATTCACAATTCTCCTTTTGTGTTACAATTTTGCAAAAGAATCCAATTCTTTGTTTTTCTCCCCTTTTGTTTGTAAAATTAACAAGGTTTTGGAAATTTTTAGATAACCCTTTCAGTTTGCAAAAAAAGAATGCGCAATTATTGTTTTGTATCGCTCCTTTTGGGAAAAAAAAATTGCACAATTTTCCTTTGAATTTGCAAAAATATATTTGTCTCAATTTTTTTGTTTTGCAAAAAATTTATGCAATTATTTTTGTCTTATATCCCTTCTTTGGAGAAAATAAAAACTCACTATTTGATTTTGTAGTGTTTCAAAAAATTGAGGCTCCATGTTTCCTTGTTTTGATTTGCAAAAAAAAACTTAATCAATTAATTTAAAAAATATTTCATTATAAGCTTTAAAATAAATTAATTTAGGATTAAAAATTTGATGTAAAGCTTTAAAATAAAAAATTATTAATTAAATATTAAAAATAAATAAATAAATTGCAAAAACAAAATTTTGGTTATACCTTTGTGTCTGTCGTATTTTTCAGCAAAAAAGTATATTTTCAGATGTGCGGGGGTTCGAATGCATGACCCCACGCAGGACAGTCTTGGGCTATCCTGGGCCACCATTCGGGCTAGTAAGGAGCTTGTGAACAACTCCACATGTTTCTTATTTTATTTTCGCTCTTTGCCATAGAACAAAAAAAATAAGAATGTGGGACTTTTAGTCCCACATTCGTTAGGCAGGGCTCCTTTTGCTCTTTAAAATAAAAAATCATTGAACTTAACATCGATTTCCTTTGAGCAATCGACTAGACATATTTTTACCACCCACAACATCCAACTGAGCATTCGCCACGTGTATGCGTCAGCACGAAACAAACCAATCATAGCTTGCCATGTAGGATGCCAAGTGGACCAATTGCATGCTACCACTTGTCTGCACTAGCTAAGCCACTACATCAATTGCCTTGAAGGTCACACCCACCATGTCAATCGCTAGGTGTTTGCCACGTGTTCACCTTGAGATGTGTGCATGTTTCGAGATTCATGCCAATCGGGTTCTAGATTTCATGTTTGTTCAGTTCACAGATTAGAGGGGTCCATTGTTTAGTTTGGAAGACTGCACTAGATCCGAGGTTCTTGAGATTCTGCTCGTCATTCAAAAGATCTATGTTGTCATCCATCAAACAACACGTGAGATTATACATTATCAAAGGTTTTGATGCATTAGGGATGTTTTGAAATCCGTGTAGTTGGGATACATGCCCTCATTTTTAGTACCCGTAGGTCACTAGAGTGCCACTGATTAGGGTGACGTCAAGATTACAGTGCTTGAGGTCATGAAATTCCATCAAACTGATCATGCAGGAGAGAGGTTCAAATCTCTATAGTTGTCAACGGCTAGTCTAAGACTTTAGCACTCGAAACACTAGTCATATCTTATCCAATCGTGTTGAAGGGTACAAAATTTAGTGCTCTACCATCCAATCATGACTTTGAAATCATGATTATGTCAGCGATCACAGAAATTCACCCACAACATAGAATTTTGAGTAATAAAACAAGAAATTTCATGCCAAAGTTACCTTGATTTTTGTGTTTAAGATGTCCACCATCCAAATACCAAGATATTCTCTCTTGGGAAGCGTTTTGCTCAAGATTCATCTTGATATCCATTCTGAGCAATAGGGTGCTAGAGGGGGTCCCATCTTGGGATTTTTTTCCCATTGGTCTAGTCACCAAGATCATTGAGTTCGACTAGGTAAGTGCTTTGATACCAATGTAGGTAGGAAGGTAATGAACCAAAAAAATGCATTAATAATAATAATATATATAATACAATTCTTAGGCTATGAATAGCCAAGATAGGAATTAAGAATAATATCCCTATTAACTAGCTAACAATAAATGATATGTCGCTAACTAATAATATTTGCTTACCAAAAGATATTAATGAATATCTAACCTAGGATAGAAACCTACTACCTAGATTATTCTACATATTACCGAATAAGGTAATATTAGTAGTCACTAACATAGTAACTCTAACACATATTCATTTGATTTTATTGGAGATAGATTTCTCTTCTAGCTTCTCTTAAGGATATTTCTTGACAGGGCTTGTGAAGAAGACTTTTTGAAGCTAACAACATAATATGAATAAGGGTTTTCAACAAAAATCCCTTGTAGACTTGTATCATGAGGATCTCACTAGTACCAATAGATTTTATCCAAGATAAATATTCACCAATAGGTTTAAATTTTTCTCTCATTAGCTCTCAATCTTGCTTATTAATTTTTTCTAATCAAATGGATGCCCTAGTTTCAAATTTGGTTATTTTGAAGTCTTTTGAAAATCTTATTTTTTTATGAAAATTTCAAAAAATCCATTTCCTTTTCTCCTCCATATTTTGATGACCAATAGCAACACTAATGATAGGAAAGACAATTTTTCTATTGTGAAAGAAGAAAATAAGAGGTTAATTTTTTTTAGATAGACCCCTAGTGCTAGAGAAGTCATGGGCAGGCTTCTATGCTTAACAAATACCCCCAAGCCACTTGACAAAGTTGTAAAAATGGTCTAAAAACTATTTTTCTATATAGGCATGAGAGGAGGGGCTAGCTGGTTATGTTTAACAAAATGGTTGTGTAGGGAAAAAACATAATAGATATGGATGACCATTAGCTCTTTTGAATTATTTGTAAAAATTTAAATTTGGTCACAATTCAACACATTTTTCATTTCACCTCCAAGTATTTCAAAATTGTGTTTGAAACTTTTTCTCATTTCCCTCCAGAATTTTAAATAAAAAATTTCAAAATCAGAATATTCCAAGGAATATTATAAAATTTTGGTGGAAAATTAGTTGATTGGATGTGTGTGTATCATGTTGACATAGGTGCATGCAATGGTTGGAAACAAATGAGGAGCATGACTAGAAACTTGGTTTTTTGTTTATTCTTGCTCCTTTTCATTCCAATCATCATGCTTAGTGAGATGGATAGGAAGGGTGTATAATACGTTAGTCCATTAGAGGTATCAATTTCTAAATCCCTCCTTAATTTTGTAAGGACAATTATGATATCATCATTTCCTCAATGTATGCTTGCGATGACATTAATATCCTTGACATGTGGTAGTTAATGTAGTAGGTACAACTAAAGTGGAACAAATCATATGACATGTGGTAATCCATACAACTATGTTGGTAGGTGCATGCTTTTGGAGGTGACACAAAGTAGCTAACATGATGGTCCTTACACTCGATTGGGCAAGAGGCACACAAATCCCAATATGACATGTGGTATTTGAGATAATAGAATAGTGGGATGTCACAATGGCATAGATATTGAGGTTCCATGTATTAGAATTTTACTAGGCCAAACTTTGCTAACTGTGTAGGGATCAATGTGGTAGTCTGTATGTCATTTGGCATCTATATAAGCAAGAACAACCAATAAATTTTTGCCATCTCATCAAACTTACACAGTAAACATTACATAGTTTTTGAAGAAAATAAAACAATGACAAGTGGCACAATAATATTCGTTAGTCAACGCATAGTCAGTATTCTTCCAATCACTCATATGGTGACATTTGGCAACCTGTTATTCTCTAAAGGTACTATTTTTTTTAGAGTTTTGGGATATTTTTTTTGTAGTTTAGGACTAAACGATTGGGGCCATAACTTTTACATATAAAAATATTTTGAGCCCTTTTTAAAAATTGCAATGTTTTCTATATCTCTTTATTGAAAGTGTTGGTTTGAGTAACAACTACTTATAGTTTTAAAATTTTGACAAAATAGTTATAAATTACCATATTCCATTGTTAAATGGTCCTAATTTTGTCACTTGGAAGCTCAAGAAGTTTTTCAAGAATCCTATTTATGAATTATACAAAAAGGACATAAGGTAGAATTTTGTAGAATTCGAATCAAGAAATTGGAGGAAATAACAAGAAACTATGATGTTAATACTACTCTCTTCTATGCACAAGGTGAGGATAACTTTGATGAAGAAACCTCATAGGCACATGTAGTTCATTTTGCATATTGGAAATCCACTTCTTTAGATGAGTGGATAGTTGATTTAGGGACTACTAGGCACATGATGAAGCACAAGCACCTTCTTTAAGGCTATAACAAAACTCATCTAGGGGAACATATTGTGATTTGAGTTGATTCTTCATTATAGGTTGTAGGAAGTGGAGGCATCACTATTGGAACTTTGGCATTCGATGAGGTACTTCATTTTCGTAATATTGGTCCTAATATATTATCTATTTATCGCATCACTCCTAAAAATATGAAAGTAGAATTCTATCCTAATAGATGGGTGATTAAGGATATAGACAGTGGATTTAGGACTTTTGATTTTGGATATTGTAATGAATTTGATCATATGTATAAGTTGGATGAAAGACCCACTTCCTCTTCATATAAAAATAACTTTGTTGCAATGATAGCACATACTAATGATGAGATTCCAAAGTGGTGTCATAGGTTTGGATATCTCAATTATGGTTCTTTGTGGTACATGAGTTATCACGAGATGGTTATTGGTCTTCCATGCATATCTCTTTTAAGTGGAGTTTATGAGGGATGCATTTTTAGAAAGTGTCATAAGAAAATATTTTTAAAGCGAGTTTCCAAGAGGGAGTCTCACCCTTTAGAGATCATTCATAGTGACTTTTGTGGACCTATGGGCACACCTTCTCTTTCAGAAAATAAGTACTTCCTTCTTTTCACTGATGAATTTTCTAGATATGTGTGGGAATATACCATTTGTATCAAGGATAAAGTGTTTGAGAGGTTCAAATCCTTTAAGGTACTTGTTGAAAATTAGTTAGATAGGAGGACCAGGTATCTTAGGACATATTGAGGTGGTGAATATGTTAGTCATGCTTTCCATGATTTTGGCCACTCACAGGATAGCATATTAGAGGACTATTCACTACACTCCTTAAAAAAATAGTATAGTTGAAAGAAAAAATAGAGTAATCATGGAGATGACTTGTTGTATGGTTCACACTAAGTGGATAAATCATGATTTTTGGGTGAATAAATCATTTTTGCAAGGCATATCATTCATAGAGTTCCTACTAGGGTTGTTCAAGGAATGACACCCCATGAGAAGTTGGCATCGGATAAGCTAGAAGTATCTATGTTTTGAATCTTTGGGTCTTTAGGGTGGGATCACATACCCAAGAATATTTAGAAAAAGGAGACACCCAAAAACATAGGTGTATATTTATAGGATATTCTAAAATGGCAAAGGTATGTCAACTCTATTATTCTTATAGGTATGAGGTGGTGATTAGGATTTGATTATGTCCTTTTAGGTATTTCTTCCACTCCCCCTCTTAATATTATAGCTCCGAATTCTCCTGATAACTCTACATTTTTAAGCTCCAACATTTTCTTTCATTACTTTGGTTGGTTCTATCCCTCGTAGAGCATCTTTATCTTCTAGTGGTTGTTCATTATCTATCAATTTTACTCCATCAGAATTTGTCTATAAAACAATTTCTTCTTCCTCTAAAGTAGGAAAATATGAATAGGATGGTTTGGTTCAGAATGCTCTAGTTGTGCATGATGAAGTGGGTAGTGCTAAGTTGGATTTTTTTATTTTTTATTTTTATGTTAAGATGGTGCATGGTGCTCATGCTTCTTCTGCCAAATGCCCCACCTCCAAGTGGGTTAAGACCCTTCTAAAGGATGCATAATTAAGTTTATCCCTTGAGTGGAATCAAAAGGATCATTCCCAAGCATTGAAGGTAACCCATTCATAAGATCTTGTCACCTACTCCTATCCTAATGGAAATACTAAATGGGAATATGTCATTGCATTAAAATATGAGCCATTAATAAAAAATAAAACATGGGAGTTTTTTTATCTTCCAATAGAGAAGAATGTTATGTGGTGCAAGTGGATCTACAAAACCAAGTACACATTGGATGGTTAATTTGAAAAGCACAAATCATGCATTGTTGGCAAGGGTTTCTCATAGTAGGAGGGAGTGGATTACTCTAAGATATTTGCACCTATATCCAAGATGATTTTTTTCAAAATAATGTTTCAATTCTATATTCCTATGAATGGAAGGTGCATCAGATGGATGTAGAGAGTAACTTTCTCTATGAAGAACTACAAGAGAATATTTACATGCAATAACCATCTATATTTGAGCTAGAGGTCCCTACTCTATCGGTATGTTACTTGATCCAAGATTTGTATGGTCTTAAGTGGACTCCTTAGGCTTGGTACAAGAAACTCCATTCTTTCTTCAATAATTATAGATTTTAGGAATGTGAGGCTAAGGATGATGTTTACATTAAACATCATAATAAAAATACTATGATCATATGTTGATGACCTCTTATCACAGGTTGCTCCACTACTTTGATCTAGAAATGAGTCATAACTTCACCTTTGAGATGATAGATTTGGGGTTCTTGAACTTTTTTTAGGAATTTAGATTTTGACATGTTAGATTTTGGTATTACCATATGTTATACCAAATATGCTTTGGATCTTCTTTAGTGGTTTAGGATGTAGTCCAAACCTACTAAGACCTCTTTTACCTCAATTTTGAAGTTATGGACTGATTATACTACTCCCTTGGTTTATGCTACTCTATATAAGGCTATTGTAGGATGATGAGGATTCAAGCTATTTGAAATATTGCTTGAATTTATTGATATTCAAAATGCATATTTATAGGCCATTTAGGCCTTTACAAAATCAAATATGAACGATTAGATAAACCTGATAGGAGATAAATATGACAAGCCTAACAAGTAGCTTTACAAACAACCTAATAATTTTAGGTAAGTATGACAAAAACTTTTTAGAGTTTGACAATTTAGGTCTTGCAGACTTTTTAGGATTGATAATTTTTTAATTAAAAAACTTAACTAATTAAACATATCACTTAATTAATTAATATATTTTAATCCTTAATACTCTCAACCATAAAATCATTGGGCTCTAATGCATACAAATATAGAGGAAAACAACTTGGAAAACACCAAAAATGGAAGACATACGACCCAAAATTTTTTGCTTCAATAACTAAAGTAGGTTTTCACAAAACATCAAAATACTAATTTTACTGGACCAGACTTGAAAAAATTTCTTGATAACTACAAATACACATATATTTATAGTTGATTTGATCCTTATTCTAAAAATAAAATAAAGAATTTTGCCAATAAAAAAAAAAAAAAAGATAAAAGTTTGCTTTTACAACTTCAAATTCATAGAATATTTCTTTAAGTAAATATTTTGAGAATATTTTACAGATTAAGCAATTTTTTTTTATGTTATACGTTCATATTATATTTGAAAAGATAAATATAAGGCTATCATAATTCTTGTGCACAAATCATGGAGAATTATTTTTTTAAACATAGGGGAATTAATTATATTCATAGTCCTTTTCTACTACTAAGCAAAAATCAAATCTTAGGCTGCCTTCTGTAAATTCTATGCCACCTCATTTTCTACTACTAAAGGGATTAAATCTTGGGGCTGCCTTCTGTAACCCCTATGCCACCTCGGTATTGTTAATCCGATGTGAGAGTAAACCACTAGTCATTCAAGGTTGGTAACATCATTGTAGGTCTAGTGCGCACTCAAAAGATTCAAAACAAACTATTAACTATTACCTCAAGTGGAGCGGAGCTCTCCCAAGGTGGCAATCACGACCTCTTAAGAAGTAGATAGAGAGAGGATTTGGATTACAAACAAGCAGGCAAGGAAAACCATTTTTATCTTCATTGTTTAACATGCCTCCAAATGTTTAAACTTAAGTTTCTTTTGGCAAGTGCTAGCCAGTACCCTAAAAAATTAATGAACTTATTAAGAGGCCTATGTAGAAGAATGAAAATATCAACGTCATGGAAGCTTTGATAAGTAGCTTAGAGCATCGATGTGTCATAGGTGGACACCAATCGGCATAAGGTCTTTTCTTCTTGGTGTTTGAAGTGTCGACCACATGAAGTGCATTGCCTTGGAAAATCATTTAAATGATGCATTGAGAATAGATGGACTCAAAAAAATTTGCTAGGAGATAATAGACTGGGCGTAGGAGGATTCGAAGGTCAAATTCCAAGGGTAAGGAAATTATAGCTACATGGCAGAAGTGTAGATCACGACTTGGGCCAACGATGAGGTGACACGAAGTTAAGAAGGATGGTGTCTGCCATCCACGGTTTGGGATTTGGTGAAGCAGGTTCCTTCCATGCACAATCGGTATGGCTCCTCCATGGCTGACTGCCTCGTTAAAATTACTTCCACATGAGGACGTGTGACTTGTGTACAATTTTGTGAACATTCAAATTCAACGATGAGACCAATGACTTCACGAAATCAAACCCGATTGGAAGATAATAGGGGAACTGTACATTTGAATCTATTTTCGTATGCATGATTTAATAGGGGAACTTTCCAATCGAATCTATTCAGTGTTAAAAACTAAATATATATATATATATATATATATATATATATATATACAAATTACAGTTATTCAACATCCTTACATAACTATGAAACCAACCCTAAAAAATTGAATACACAATAATTAGACATAGTCCCCAACTAGCTGTTTCATTTATTTTGAATAGTTTTAATATTAAAAAACACAACTATACATGGGTATAAAGGAAAGACACAACTATTTGTCTAGAAAGAGATAGATAGGTTGGTAACTGTCAAATGCTTTGTTGATAGGCTGTCTTAGTTTGATTTTTTTTTTAAGATTTGAGGGTCTCATTGACTTCATCCTTATCTATTTATAAATATTTTCTTCACAACCCAAAAGAAAAAATAAACAATTATTTACCTAGCTTAAAAGTATAATTAAGCTTTAAACTTAAAAAGTACAAATATAAACACATTTATATTATTTTTATTGGATAATTTTGTTAGGTGTATGCACAAATATGGAAATACGTATTTCTCTCCATGGTGGAGAATAGAGAGTAGGGCCTAGATAGATTAGCAATTATTACATATTTAATGTGTCTATCTTAGGATGAATATATAAATAGATAAAAGTAAATGTGATATAATATTATGATAGGACTAGATTATATAGTTTTAATGATATGATAAATATAAGATACATTTAATATTATAAATTATAAAGTTTAAAATAATTTTTTTTTGGGTAATGGTTCAAAACCTTAGAATGAGTTATTGGAAAAAATATCTATTATATACAAATATTTATTAGTAGTTAAGGATATTATTCTATTTGTAAGCAAAGAATTGACACCTAAGCAAATAAATAGTTGACACAAGCTACTTGTAATGAATAAAAAGAAAGTGTGCTTTTATATTAAACTTTCAGGAGCCTTGATCTTCTCTTTCTTTTTACAACAATAATTTACCCCAAATTGCAAAGGGGGCTCTATTACAAAAGAATGTTTGTTCTCATCAAAGTACAATGTGCACAAAGGGGTGAAGCCCCTTTGGCAAATCCAATGGAATGGTGGGTGTAAATATTTTTCTTTGCTCCAACTAAGATTTTACATGGGTTTGAGTATCCTTGCGGACCATCCTCACTTCAAAAATAACCTAAAAACTTGTCTCTTACACACATATCCTACTAAAAGGAAGTCAATAGCATATGAAGGGCCTCCACTGTATGAGGCTATTTTTGGTGTAAAAGAAAGCTTTTAAAACCATAATTTAAATGCTTACATAACACAAAAATAAAATACAAAATATAGAAAAAAATGAAATAAAGTACCTTGCTGATTTTACCTGACCTGATCAATGTCTCTCGTCGACTGAACTTGCTCTAAAGCAAACGCGGGACCGTATTTTTGCTTGGTCAAACACGAGTGGATTTTTAGGTTTTTATTGCTCCAAATGGCTTTAAATTTTATGGATATGTTCTAGGGAATGTCAGGAAGCTACCCTTAAAATTTTAGCTCAATCCAAGTTTGGATGAGTGACATATGGCTAAAACAAATTTGGTAGTCTTGTGCAAACGTGGAGCCATGTTTGTGACTATGTAAACATAGGACGACGTTTGAGAAAAATGCCCTATCATATTTTAGACTATTTAAATGCTTATCGGTGTTTGATATTGAAATGTTAGAGCTTCTAGGGTCTGATGCGAAAGTCTCGATGAGCTGATATCCAAGTGCGTGGGTGACCTCCTGTAGCAATTCTAGCTATGTAACGATGTAAATCTTAGCCTTCTTTTCTTTATGAGAATGACCTTGATTTTATAAGCATTTGGAAGTTTTGGAGGAAAGGGATAGGTGGCAAGCCAATATTACCAAGTTGTAGTTCCAATAATCCAAGTGGAGGGAGTAGTTAGAGTGAGTCACTAAGTGTATCTCACTTAATTGGGGAGAGGTGGAAAGTGGGTAGGTACTTGTGGAGTGATGTGGCATGAAGGGTGAGATGTGGCAAAGGGGAAGGGTAGAGGTCCTTAGGACAAGTGTCAAGAGGAGACACATGGTATCCTAGGGGGATATTTCCTAGATTTATTGAAATCTAGAAAATAGATTAATGTGCAAGATTTATACACCTAAGTTTAGACTTAGGCATATAATTTTATTATGCAAAATTATGTGGTGGGATGCAAATGCCTAGATTTTTGTGTCTACATATGCTACTTTATGTTGTGTAAAACATAATGCGGTGCAAAAACAAAAGACACTGGATTTATTAGATGGAGAAATGGACTCACATTATCTTGATGCCAAGAATTAATGACTTTTGAAAATTTTGATTTTGGATTATCCCCTCAATTGGTGAATGGGTGAAGAATGAAACCCACAAGCCAATTGATCAATTGTGAATGATGGAAAAGTATGAATGTGATGGATGAAAATGTTGAAAATAAAGATCAAGTTGGATGCCCCAAGTTTGGGGTGGGTCTATATTGTCAAAAATTTATCTTTGGTAACACTTAAGTGTAAAATGATGTGGTAAAATAACCAACCACTCTAGGATTTTATGTACCCTAGTGAATTTAGCAATTCCTACCAAATGATATGGTGTTAAAGGAACCAAACACCTAGGATATCAAACACCTTAGTTATTTTAGCAATTCTTACCAAATTGAGAGTTCTTAGAGTTTTTTGCATTTGTAACCCCATAGAGAGGGCTTAATGACAACCTTGGGCAAATTTTTTTGAATGTAGTCACACTCAAAAATTGAGGGACCAAACTGATTTGTTTTCCAATGTGATGGATGGGATGATTTGTTGGATGTATTGATGGAGTGATTTGATGATTTTGTGGAGTTTTTAATCGATTGGGGGCTTTTGAAGTCATTTGCATTTGAAGGAGAGTTGCATAATATGGTCACAAGTAAAATTCAATGTGGGTTACCCCAATCATGGAAAATATGCACATTGTTGAATCATTACTTTTGAAAAATTGATGAACTTAATTTTTGGTAAACCTTCCATCCATGGGTAGACAATATTTAGTCTACGCTTTAGGCTTTAGGTATACCAAGTGTTTGTTTGATTTAGATTTTTGCTTGTTATCTACCCCAAAAAAAAGGGTGTATGATAGTATTTGGTAATGATTCTTGAATGAATGCAATTTCTAATATTGAGTGTTTTGAGTATTGACTTAATTTGAGACTAGAATTTGTAGATATTGTCTACCCCTTCAAGCAATGAGTCGATGGAGAAGATATGAAATGATGAAAGTGATGAAATTGATGACAAAGGTGAAAATGATTAGAATGAAATAGAATTTGTTTTTGTTATTTTTTTTTGTACAAGTGTCCTTATGGTGAGCTACTCATCCTACCATATTGCATGGATAACCAATCATTGCAACCGCTAGATGTCTAGAGTATATCACTAGATACAATGTTCACTTGAAGACTTTTTGACCAAAGGAGTTTGGTGCCTTTGGAGCTTTTTAAAATAATTTGACCAAAGGAGTGTGTCTCCTTTGGAGCAATTGGAATGAAATTTGACCAAAGGGGTTTTGTTCCTTCAGAGCCTTTTGAACTATTCTAACCAAAGGTGGTAGGTTTCTTTGGAGCCTCTTGAATTGAATGTGACCAAAGGAGTTTGGTTCCTTTGGAGCTTTTTGAATTGGTTGTGACCAAAGGATTTTGGTTCCTTTGGAGCCTTTTGAAGTGATGTAATGATGAGTGTCTTTATGATAATCTACTCATCCTACCGGATTGCATGGATAACCAGTTGTTGCAATCGCCAGGTGTCTAGAGTAGATCACTAGATACAAGGTTCGCTTGAGAATCTAAGCTAGTGAATCAAATTGATGAATACAGGCAAGTAAATAGAATTAAATGTGTTATATTTGTGAATACGAGACAAAGGGAACAACATTTGACAAAAGGGCACAACCTTTTGAACCTAGTAGATTATTTGAAATGTGAATGTTTAATGTTATTTTTGGGATAGGTGTGAGACCTTGAACACCCCCCAAGTTGCTTGATTGATTGTTTGATGTGACTAATGGGGAAGGTGTGAGACCTTGAACCCCTCTAGTTGGTGTTGATGATGTGATTGTTGGGGAAGGTGGAAGACCTTGAATCCCCCCTAATTTGCTTGCTTGATTGATTGTTTGATGTTACTGATGGGGAAGGTATGAGACCTTGAACCCCCCTAGTTGGTGTTGATGATGTGATTGTTAGGGAAGGTGGAAGACCTTGAATCCTCCTAGTTAATCAACTCCTTGATGTGATTATTGGGGAAAGTGTAAGACCTTGAACCCCCTAGTTAGTTTTTATGTGATTATGCATGTATATGTGTAATGATGGATTTTCAGATTTTTTTGGTATGCATGTGATGAAATGAATGTCTTATGATTGAATGCAATTGGTGATGATGTATGCAAATGAATGAATGGTGTTGACTTATTAATCATTGTTTAAAGAAATTATGGACCATTATTTAGAAAAAATTACTTTTATTGCTTAAACAGGGGTACCAATGCAGTACTACTGGTTTGATCACATTTTGCAGGATGAAATGGACTATGATATGTGTGTGATAATACGATGGTGGTATGAATGGAAGCTCACATATTACTTTTTTTAGCTTAGGTATAAATGTTCTAGGGATGCTTTGTAAAGAATCAAACAACCTAGTTATCTCAAACAAACTAATCTATTCATCTTGCAAATTCATAAGATGTCAAGGGTGTCCTAGTGGAGTCAAATTTCTTAAGGACCAATTGTGTGTGCAATGAATATTCATTTCCAATCATGAGCTAGGTCAAAATAATCAATTGTAACTTATGCCAATAAGCTAGCTCATCCAAGAGTGATATAGGTTTGTACAAAATAAGGTTGCTAATGTGATAGACATGTCACCACGCGTAAGGATACCCCATTGCTAGGTCGGCTCTTAGAGCCCATTGTTGTAATGGGGATCACCCCAAGGTTTTCAAAATACTAAGAATTCCAAGGATTCAAGATCTTTTACATTCATTAATTTCATTTGAATTTTTGGATTTGGGATTTTATTCAAGATTTTTCCTCATTTTTTTATGGAGGAGCAAGGGGGATTTTATTACATTTTGGGATACTTGCTCATTTTGAGGAAGAGCAAGGGATTCGATATTTTTTTTTTGGAACTTGCTCATTTTGAAGAATAGCAAGGTGATTTTCTTTTGCTTTTTATATTCTTTTTGGGATACTTGCTCGCTTTGAGGAAGAATAAGGGATTCGATTTTTTTTTTTGGAACTTGCTCATTTTGAAGAAGAGTAAGGTGATTTTCTTTTGCTTTTAGGATACTTTTGGAATGCTTTTTGGGATACTTGCTCGCTTTGAGGAAGATCAAGGGATTTTTTTTTTGGAGAAGGATAAGTGTGACCTTGTTCTTCTACCAATTCTCAACTTTCTAGACCTTGCTCATAATTGGATGAGCAAGGAAAACTGTTTGCTTTATGGAAATAGCTACTCATGACTTTCTCCTTCTTAGTCTTCACAATATTTAATATGTTTCAATGTACATGTTCCAAGAGAAAACTCAGTTTGACTAGGAGCAACCTATGGTACCTCAATATTGTTTGACATTGAATTGAGGTTGCTTAAAACACTAGGAGTGGTTGAGTGACCGAAAACACTCCTAGAGATTGTTCAACAAATATTGTGTTATATGATATGCAACTGTATATTCCTTATGAGCTTGTGAAAGTTAATAAGTAGCATAAAATAGTCAGTGGTCATATGATCATCATTGTTTATGGTCATACGGTATCTATCCTATCTTATGAGGACCCCTTAAAGACCACAAATAAAGTTGTAAATGATTGCGACTGATGGATTGGTGACTAATGCTAAACCTAAGGTGCCCTTGATTAAGGCAACAAGACATAGTGGACTAACAATTATTCATGATGATTTAATGACAACTAATGAATGCAAATGGTATGAATGCACAAATGCAATGAAAGTGGAATGTGTGAATGCAATGAATGTGGGTTTGTGGATGCGATGTATTAAAATTGCAATGTGTATGAAAATATTTGTATGTTTTATTATTAGTATTTATTATTATTTAGGTGTCCTTATCGTGATCTATCCATCCTATCAGATTGCATGGATAACCAATCATTGCAACCGTTAGGTGAGTAGAGTAAATAACTAGGTACAAGGTTCACTTGAGGATTTTTTTTTTACCAAAGGGGTTTGGTTCCTTTGGATATTTTGGATTGATTTGACCGAAGGGGTGTTATTACCTTGGAGTATTTTGTATTTGATAGTAACAAAAGGAGTTTTGTTCCTTTGGAGCCTTTTGAATTGCATGTGACCAAAGGAGTTTGGTTCCTTTGGAGCCTTTTGGATTGAATGTGACCAAAGGAGTTTGGTTCCTTTGGAGCCTTTTGGATTGAATGTGACCAAAGGATTTTGGTTCCTTTGGAGCCTTTTGGATTGATTGTGACCAAAGGAGCCTTTGGAGCCTTTTGGATTGAATTTGACCAAAGAAGTTTGGTTCCTTTGGAGCCTTTTGTATTGAATGTGACCAAAGGATTTTGGTTCCTTTGAAGTATTTTGAATTGAAATATGACCAAAGGGGTTTGGTTCCTTTGGGGCTTTTTGAATGGAATTTGACCAAAGGAGTTTGGTTCCTTTGGAGAATTTTGAACTGAATGTGATCAAAGGAGTTTGGTTCCTTTGGAGCCTTTTGGATTGAATGTGACCAAAGGAGTTTGGTTCCTTTTGAGACTTTTGGATTGAATGTGACCAAAGGAGTTTGGTTCATTTGGATCCTTTTGGATTGAATGTGACCAAAGGAATTTGGTTCCTTTGGAGCCTTTTGAATTGAAATATGACCAAAGTGTTTTGGTGCCTTTGGGACTTTTTGAATGGAATTTGACCAAAGGATTTTGGTTCCTTTAGGGCATTTTAATTGAATGTGACCAAAGAAGTTTGCTTCCTTTGGAGCCTTTTGGATTGAATGTGACCAAAGGAGTTTGGATCCTTTGGAGCCCTTTTTTTTTGCATGGGGAAGGTACGATATCTTAAGCATGCCCACAGTGGTTCTGGTGGATACCAAGGTTCTAATTGTATGGGGTGAGTAGAATTTTGATGGAAAATACACCCCTATTGATAAGATATTGGACCACATTTTTAAACGCATTGCAACCATTGATGTCATGGCCTCCTTGTCGATGATAAAGGAAATAGTTATCTTCCTTATATGGCCTAGGTTTATGTGTTTTGGTGTCTACAGGATGTATGTCAGGTAAAGCAATTATTTTTTCATCTTGTAACTTTTGAAATATTGTTGACAAGGGCTCGAATGGGGGGGTCCAAGTACGAGACTTACTATTTGAATGATGTGGGTGATGTGGATGAGGTTGATGAGGTTGATAAGGTGGGTGATTTTGATGATGTTGATGAGGTGGACGATGTTCATGAGATTGAAGATGACTCAATTTTAACTCAATGTTTATGCGGTGATTCAAAATTTGTTGTAGAATGAGTAGAGCGTGTTGGTGAAGTGGGGGTTGTTGATGAGAATATGGTGGAATGATGGTGTGTTGTGTTGATGAAGTAGCATACATGTGATGGGGTGGATGTGTGGGTATGTTTATGGTGGGTGGCCTCAATACCCATGATGGATCTTGGATGAAGAAGGTGTTTTGTGATGAGGTGGATGGATGATTAGGGTCTATCCCCTACGATTGTTGTTGTGAATTAGGATGAATACCTTGGTTAGCATTATCCACAAGCAATTGTTGTAAATGCAAAAAATCTTATTGTATGGCAATCATAGAGGTAGATGGTATGGCCACATGGGGGTGGGATATTGAGCAAGATGCATGATGGTAATGTGAGTGGATGTTAGTGTAGGATAGGTGGTGGAGGGTATTGTGATTGAATGGGGGATAACATGTTGGATGGGATCAATAGATGATGTGGACAGGATGCACGCATGCACCTGCAACGCAACATTAAATTGTGCTTCATAAAGAGGATTAGAATAGATGATGTTTTAATGTTATGGAATGGAGATGGACTGATGATGTATGAGTATGGATAATAATTGCAGAAGTTGATTCAACAAGTGGATTGGTGATAAAATTATGATTTTGTTGCGGATGAGAGTAAATGACTTCTTAATGAAATGCAAGAATGGTATAGAGTGGAATGGTGAGAGGAGGAAATAATGGAAATGCCAATACAACTACATTCAAATAAATCCTCATGGCATACATATACACATGTGTATTTTTATGGTCAAATGGTTTGGGAGGCTCACTCCTAGGAGTTTTGGAAATGATGGCCTGAGTAGCTCTCTACAATATATCTATGTTCAAAGTTGGGGCACCACTATATGAATCAACATTCAAGTTCAAATGCATAGTACGGGCTACATAGACTCACCTACCACTAAAGTAGCAAGGGCTTGAGAAGACTAAGAAGGAAGCTCCATGGATGAAGGCAATTGACTCTGGGCTTGGACTTGCTTTCTAGCTTGACCAAGAGTCATTACAATAAGCTAAGGGTGGGATGAGGTGGTAAATGTGCAAGTATGTGTGTGAATATGTGATGAATATGTAAAGAAAATAGCACACAAATAAAACAAACAAACAAATATTTTCCTAAGTTTTTGCAGGTTTCAATTTTTTATTTGATTTAGTTTTTTTAAGTTTTCGATGACTTTTTTCTAAAGTTTGAATTTTTTTGGCTTCTCAATTATTGAATCTTAAAATAATAAAAATTAGCTAAGGTGGTGACTAGGAGTACTAGTTCCAAGCATGAATTCCTATGGTACACCACTTAAGATCCACTTTGAATCAACAAGCATTTATAATAGTGGAGGGTTCACCTAGCTCTTCCATCCTAAATTGAAAAAGTGTTTCCAATGGTGGGAGACAGTTTGAACAAAAATACCCTATTTCCAACTTAGAAGAATTACCTATTCCAATTTTGGAAGGGTGAAGTTTTATGAAATTTTTAATGTTTTGTGAAGTTCTATGTGTTTTGATGTGGGGCTATCTTTGGGTACCTAAAGGGGTTGAGCCAGTGGAAGGAAGTGAATTCCAATGTCATCAATCTCAGTTGGGGTTTGGTGATGAAATCCAACCTTACCAATGTTATGATGGAGCATGCATGTGTGTGAAGTTTTAGTATACTATGGTGTGATGCAATCTAAAATACAATTTTATTTTCATGCCTAGGTATAGAAATAGAGATAGATATAAATAAACATGATAGAAAAGGTAGGCATGCTTTAAAATCAAGGGTAGAAGACTAATTTTAGAAAACTCCCATGGTGGTTCTGAAACACAGACCCAAATATTGTTGGGCATTTGGAACTGGGAAAATATTGCTAGGCATTTATCCAAACGTGGGTGTGCATTTGCAACTGCGCAAACGTAGATTCACATTTTTTCCTATATGCTAGAATCAAATCTAGGCTGATCTGAAACCCCAAAAATACTTGAAAATACATTGCAAATCTAATCCTAGATGCAAGTGGCCTAGGACCCTAAAGGAACATGCCCTAAAGTGTAGATGTTTTTTTTCCTTTTTACATTTAACCTAAGACCTAAATGTAAATAGATATAGAGACTAATACTTTCTTCTCTTTCATTTTGAAATGCTATATGGGAGGGATTGAAGGGTACAGACTTGTGATCCTTTAACCTCTCACTCCTTGCTCTTCAAATATTGATACGTGGTTGTGTAGAGGCCTAAATACCAATCCATGGTTATACAAAGGTCTAAACACCCATGTGTGTTTGCTTTAAACTCCAAATGTCCTCTCACGTTTGCATAGGTGCAACAACAATCTAAATAGATCCTAGAACCCCTTAACTAGATTTTTGATCTTCACATGGTAGAGCTCCAAAAAACCTGTGATATAAAATAGAGATATATCAGTAAATAGAAACAACAAGGCATCAAAAAATAGAACCCTTTGGGGGTCCCACTGTGATCACCATTTTGTAAGTAAATAAATGACACCCAAGTAAATAAATAGTTGACACAAGCTACTTGTAATGAATAAAAAGAAAGATTGATTTTATATTAAACTTTTGGGAGCCTTGATCTCCATTTTTTTATAACAGTAATTTACCCCAATATGCAAAGGGGACTTAATTACAAAAGAATTCTTATTCTCATCAAAGTACAATGTGCACAAAGGGGTGAAGCCCCTTTGGTAAAACTAGTGGAATGGTGGGTGTAAATATTCTTTTTTCCTCCAAATAATATTTCATATGGGTTTGACTATCCTTTCAAACCATCCTCACTTCAGCAGTATCCCATGAACCTGTCTCCTACACACATATCTTGCCAAAAGAATGTTAATAGCATATTAAGGGCCTCCACTGTATGAGGCAATTTTTGGTGTAAAATAAATATATTGAAACCCTAATTTAAATGCTTTCAGAACATGAAAATAAAATTTAGAAGATATAAAACAATGAAATAAAGTGCCTTGCTAATTTTACCTAACTTGATCAGTGTTTGTCATCGACTGAACTTGCTCTTGAGAAAACACAAGATTATGTTTGTTCTTGGTCAAACATGGGTGGTTGTTTGGGTTTATATTGATCTAAATGGCCTAAAATTGGGTGGATATTTTCTAGGAAATTTAAGAAAGCTACCCTCAAATTTTTAGCTCAATTCGAGTTTGGATGAGTGAGATATGGCCAAAACAAATTTTGTAATCCTAAAAAACCGTGGGACTGTATAAAGGCAGGATGGCATTTGAGCAAACTCCCTATCATATTTAAGGCTTTGTAAATTCCCATTGGTGTTTGAGACTAAAATGGAAAAATTTCTAGGGTCTGATATAGAAGTCTCGATGAGCATATCTCCAAGTGCATGGATGACCTCCTATAGTAATTCTAGTAGCGTAACAATGTAAATATTAATCTCATTTACTTTTTGATAATGGCATTTATTTTATAAGAATTTTGGGGTTTTTGAGGGAAGGGATAGGTGGTAAGCCAAGATTACCAAGTGGTAGTTCTAGGCAGCCAAGTGGAGGGGGTAGTTAGAGTGAGTCACTGAGTGTGTCTCACTTAACTAGGGAGAGGTGGCAAGTGGGTAGGTGCAAGTGGAGTGATGTGGCATGAAGAGTGAGATGTGGCAAAGAGGTGGGGTATAGGTTCCTAGGGCAAGTTTCAATATGATACATAGGGTATCCTAGGGGGATATTTCCTAGATTTAATGAAATCCAAAAAATAGATTAATGTGTAGGATTTATACACCTAAGTTTAGACTTAGGCATATAAGTTTATTATGTAAAATTGTGTGGTGGGATGCAAATTCCTATATTTTTGTGTCTATAGTATCTAACTTGCATTATAAGATTTACATAAAATGTACTAGGTAAAATGTAGCCATTATTTGAAACCACATAAATTATTTGTTTTTCATAAACTATCTTCACCAAATGATGTATTTAAATAAGAAAGAGAAATCAAAGCATCACAAAATGGTTTTAAGGACAAGTAGTGAACATAACATTCTTGAAGGTATTTTATTACCATAATGTAAGAGCCAACTAGTCCTCATAAAATAATGTCAATAATTACAAAGGAACAAATATTTATTACTCTTTGTTTGGGTTAGAATTTTTTTAACATAGAATCTTGCACCTAAACTTATCAAAGACTATTTTAATTTACTTCTATTGAATATTTCCACCTCTTCTATAAAATCCAAATAAATTAGTTGACGATAAAAAAACTTTGACTCTCCACAAACATAAGAAAGATATCTCAAACCTTTGCCATACAAAATAATATGATTTTAGAACAAGCAATGATTGAAAGTATAGTAAAATAAAACATTGAATGCTAAATTTAAAATAATAAAATATGTGAATAAAAATATACCTTTCAATAGCAAATATAATCCAAATTGAAAAATAATAATATTCTAAAAATTATTATCATGTGAAATTGATCTTATATTTTATAACTTGTATAAGGCCTATGCAACTTTTACCTGTTCTATCTTAGATCATATTTTCATGTAATTGATAATCTTAAAGTGTTAGCGCATATTACATTATTTGGTGCATGCTAATATACCACCTTGGGTACATATTTAGATTAGGAGAGTGTCCTATATTAGAGTGTGAGTATTTACTTTATGCAATGTAATAAGTGTAAATTTTATTAGAATGTGCAATGCATTTAATAATATAAATTTGCATAATATTCAATGTGCACATGAGTTCATAGAGTAGGAATGTGAAGAATCTCGAGAAGAGTGAAGGCCAAGAGTACTCCATATGAAGAGTCACATTCTATTATATATGTCTATTTGTGTGTGTGAGAGAGACACAATATAGAGTGAGAGTGTGTGGAAGTATGGTGTATTGGAGATATTTATTCTATTTTTTTTGTTTTATTATTTGTGGAAAACATCCCAAAAGGGATGCCACTTTCGGGTAAGACCCAAGGAAGTAGGGGTATCCATTCCGCCAAAAATGCCTAGGACTCGGACCTGGCCTACCACCTTTGACATACTCAAGGAGCAAACAAACACACAAAACCAATTTAAAAATAAGTAAATAACAACAAAAATAATAAAATAAAATAAAAAACATGCTCCTTGAGTGTGTCAAAAACAAAAGCACAACCAAACACACACACAATAAGATAAAATAAACCACAACATGAACCACATAGAAAAACACAAGAACCACATAACAAAACACAAACAAGACAAAAACAACAGAACACTACAAAGACATAACCCAAAAAAACATGAAAAATAAACACAACCAAAACCTAAAATATTAAAAAAATAAAAATAAAATAAAAATAAAAAACAACCAACAACAGAAAATAAACAAAAACAAAAAACATAGAAAACACTCACACAAAAAAACACGAATTAACACAAACAAAGAGAAACACAAGAACAAGAATGGCAAAAACACAAGAACAATAACAAAAAACATAAAAAACCACAAAACAACAAAAACACAAGAACAACAAAAAACAACACAAAGAACACAAAAACAAAACAAAACAAAAGAACACACACACACACACATTAAAAAACTAAACAAAAAAACAAAAAAGAAAAAAGAAAAAAAATTGAACATAACAATGACCTATCTAGACCAGAAGACTATTAAGGCAAGAAACAACAAAGGAAACAAAAGAAAGAAAAGAGTGAGCTAGGGAACTAAAAAAAAACTGAATGAACCAAAGAGAAGCAAAAAAAAAGCAAGAAGAAACTAGGTACCTTCAGAATAGGAGCCATCCAAAGAAATGATAGAAAGAAGAGCTTCCCTAATTTGTGAAGCCCACCATCTAGGAGGGTGGCCATAACAAGTAAGATCACCTTTGTCCAAAGCCCAATTAGCTAAAGCATCAACACTCTTGTTTTGATCTCTGACCACATGATTGTAATCAACTTTCAAAAATCCCATCTGGATTAATTGAATCTTCTCAATAATTCTTTTTATTCTCCAATCAACCTTATGATTCTTGGAAGGAGTCTTCAAAATATTAATCATAAGTTGAGAGTCAGACTCAACTAACACCTTTTCCCATCCAACCTTAGTAGCCTCTTGAAGGCCTCTGAGGATACCATACCCCTCAGCAAGGTTATTGGAAAGAATACCCAAATTCTCAACAAAAGTAAAAACCAGGGAGCCATCTGAAAGTCTACCAATTCCTCCCACACTGGCTTTTCCAGGGTTCCCTCTAGAGGCTCCATCAGTATTGACTTTTCCAAAATCCTTAGGAGGAGGTTGCCAATTTCTTGTCCTATCCATATTACTAATACTCACATTCCCTTTAAGTTGGTTGCCCTTAGAAGATTTAATATTCAATATTTGCATCACTTGATCCCATATTTGGTGGGAGTTTTGGGGGTGATTAAGGAGTTGATGGACTGATTCAACTAAGTTGGCTATGGTATTTTGCCAAATATAGTGAATATCCTTCCTATCTTGATTAAAAATTTGGTTGTTCCTTTCAATCCAAATATTCCAAAGAAGAATGGTAGAACCCATCCAAACTAACTGCCTAATAAAATGATCAACACCCTCTTGATTAGGCCAATCCCTCCAAATTTGTTCAAAAGTAAAAAAATTGGACCACTGTAAGCCAAGTAAAGTGGCCATTCTCCTCCATAGCTTAGAGGCTAAAGTACACTCAATAAAAATATGGTTGAGATTTTCTACATTCTCTTCACACATTTCACATCTAAAAGGGCCATGAAAACCACACTTCATAAGTTGCTCACCAATAAGCACCCTATGATGCAATAAAAGCCAATTAAAGAACCTCACCTTAGGCCAGAGCTTTTGAGCCCACAATTGAGAAAATATGTCAGAATAATGGTTGGGATTATTATGGCATAAGGTCAAATAACCTTGAGCAACTGAATACTCACCCTTAGTAGTGTTGTTCCATCCAAAACAATCTTTTTCATGGGACCAAGAGAGAGATCTCATATGAAGGATGCCTTGGATATCTTGTCTTTGCCTTTCTAGGATTTGAATAGGCCAGTCCTCAATAGGGATCCAATATCTACCAACCTTTGAATTACCAGTATGGTATTGATAGTAATTAGCCACCTTTATCTAGTTAGCTCGGTGAAGCTCCTCCATCCAAGGCCTCCAATCGAGAAACTGAGTTATCAAAGGCTTGTGACCATCCCAAGAATTTGTCCAAAAATTTACCTGTTGACCATTATGAATGATCCAAAATAAATTTTTCTTTATCAAATCCTCACCAGTCTTAAGAACTGCTAAAATGGGAGAACCTTTGGTAGGAAGTTGATAGCGAACAAGGTCTTCAGGACTTTTGTTCTCAACATATTTAGCACGGAGATTATTGGCCCAAAGAGCATTGGGGTTATGCAACATCCTCCAATATAATTTAGCAGCTAAATATTTGTTGTTATTAATAGAATACCGGAATCCTAACCCCCCTTTATTCTTAGGAAGACATAAAGTGTCCCATTTCACCAAGGCCCATTTTCTTTTCTCCTTAGTACCACTCCAAAGGAAACAATGACTGATTTGATCCAGTTCTCGAAGAACAGCCTTTGGAATATTCAACATGGAAGATACATAAATAGGAATAGCTTGAAGGACTGATTTTACCAAGGTGATTCTACCCCAAGAAGAAAGCCACCTGTTGGTCCACTTTCCAATTTTCTTCTTGACTTTGTCCAACAACCAATTCCAATATTTATTTTTCTGCCTTTGAATATTTATGGGAATACCTAAATAAGTGATTGGAAGGGAGGTCTTATTATATCTTAATTTATCCAAGACCATGGATTCCTGTCTAGCAAAGTAGTGAAAGAAAATAACTTTAGATTTGTCTTCATTGATCAACTGCCTAGTAGCCTTAGAAAAATAGCTAATGATTTGCTTAATATTAGAAGCTTCCTTAATTATAGCTTTACCTAAAAGAGTAGAGTCATCCACAAATTGAAGATGAGAGATAGGTCTAGCTCCATGAGCAATGGTAACTCCCTCAAGGATTTTTTTTTCCATCTTTTTGGTTATAGTCCTACCCAAGCATTCAACAAGAATGATGAATAAATAAGGGGATAGCGGGTCACCTTGCCTAATACCTCTAGAAGCTGGGAATGATTGAGAAGGCCTGCCATTGATAAGAACTAAGTAGGAAACTAAAGAGATACATCCCATAATCCAATCCATCCAATCCTTAGAGAAACCAAATTGCCTCAAAACTTTGATAAGGAAGTGCCAATCCACTCTGTCATAAGCTTTGGATAAGTCTAACCGAATGAACATGGAAGGAGATTTTTGCATATCCATGGAATGGATGGCTTCCTGAGCAAGAACTATCTCATCTACTATTTTATGCCCTTCCACATAACCCCCTTGCTCTGGGGAAATAATCTTATGCAAAAGAGGCTTCAACCTTTCTACCATGATTTTAGTAATGATTTTGAGAAGAACATTACATAAAGCAATAGGTCTAAAAGTTGAGATATGATCAACCTCTTGAGATTTTGGAACAAGAGTAATATAAGTTTTATTGATAACCTTCAAAATTTCTTTGGCTTTCCTGGCTTCTTCCACCACCTCTAATAAATCAACATGAAGGATATCCCAGAACTCTTGGTAGAACTCAATGGGAAAACCATCAGGACTTGGGGTTTTCCATTTTTGCATTTTAAAAACTACCTATTGAAGCTCATTGATAGTAATAGGAGCAGTAAAAATAGAGTTCTCCTCAGAAGTGATAAGAGAAGGGATTTCTTGAAGAACATTTTGTTGAGAATTTGAGTCAAGAGGAGTAGCAGCAAAAATATTGGAAAAGTAATCAACAACAATAGAGTTCATGCCATCCCAAGTATAAACAACATCTCCAAAATCTGATTTCAAGGAAGAAATAAAGTTGTGAGATATTCGAGCTAGAAGATATTTGTGGAAGAAATTTGTGTTTCGATCTCCTTCTTTGAGCCATTGAATTCTAGATTTTTGCTTCCATAATATTTCTTCTCTTTTTTCCCATTCCTCTAACTGAGTTGTGAGTTTAATTTCATTTGCACTTCTCTTCTCTGTGAGGCCATCTAAATGGATTTTCTTATTCAAATTTTCAATATGAGCAATAACTTCATGTTTTTTTATGAACATCCCCAAACTCTTTCCAGTTCCAAGTCTTGATTTTGGATTTAATGTATTGTAGTCTTTTGGCAAAACAGAACATCTTAGTCCCATGCCTAGGTTTACCTTCCTTCCACCATTGTTGCACACGAGGTCTAAAGGAAATGTCTCCAAGCCACATTAATTGAAAATGAAAAGGAGAGAAACTCACATTGGTTTTCCACATTTCCACCATGACTGGCCAATGATCCAAACCAGCATTATTAAGAGTCTTCACTTTAGGAATGTGACCATGGATTAAGAAATTTTTAGAGAGCAAAAACCTATCCAATCTCTCCATTATACAAGATAATACTTACCTTATATTAGACCAAGTCATAAGGCCATTATCTGGTTGGATGTCCACAAGATGGAGGTTTGCAATATATTCTCTCATGAGGTCAGTGCTTTTGTCCAAATTTCTATTTCCCCCCTTTTCTCATCCAGAGAGAGGATGGTATTGAAATCTCCTTCGATCAAGATCCAAGCTTCAGGAAAATGAGAGATAATATGAGTTATATCCTTCCACTGTCTTCTTTTTCCTCCAAATTAATCAGAGCATAAATAGTAATGCAGAGCATAATTTGGTTGGAATGTCTACTTTGAATAACTATAGCCAAAAGACCCCAACTTCCAACCATATGGTGAATAACTACCTCTTTTGGGTCCCAAAGACAAGCAATGCCACTAGAAGTCCCCTGGGAACTGAGGGAAACCACTTTTCTAGCTGACCAAATTTTACTGGCAATTGAGTCCATATCCTCCATTGACATCTTTGTTTCTTGAAGGAAAACAAGATGTGGATGATTTATCTGAATCATTCTTCTAATTTCATTTTGTTTTGAAAGACTCCCTTTGAGTCCTCTAATATTCCAAGTGATGATCTTCATTAATACCAAGGCTAAAAAAGTTGGGAAGGGCATTAATATTACCTTCCTCTACAAGCTTTTCACCTTCTTTTACCATATGATATTGATTGGTCTTGCGACCTGCTTTTTGATTAGAATCCATCTTTAGTTTTTTTCCTTGTTTCTTGACTTATTCTAATTGAATCTGAGATGGCTTCTAACCTTTAAGAATGCTTGTACACAGTCAAAATTTTACTAGAGGGTTCAATGGAGTCTATATTGGGACCTATATTATTTGAAGCTTTGACATTTAAAAGATTGTTTTTCTTGTGTAAATTTTCTCCTTTTTTTCTGTTGAAAATCTTTGATTTTTTGGTTTGTCTCTGAGATATTCCCTTCATATTTAAATTGTGTTTCTAAGATTTTTGTTTCCATTATTTCCTCTTCCTCACTTGGGATATCATTTGTGGAAAGGATTTCAAACATATTAGCAGATGAACTTTGATTGATCCTTCATAATTGGTTTTTTCTGAGTGTTCTTCTTCTTAGGCATTCGAAAACCTGCTGAGTTTATATCTTCTTTCTTTTGATCAAGAATTTTATTTGGGCAAGCACTGGCCAAATGACCATATTCATGGCAAATTCTACAATGAAAAGGAATATTCTCATAGTCCACTACTTGCTCCCAAGTGTCTTCCCCAAATTGTAATGTGATCTTTTTAGGTAGGGGTTTGTCAAAATCCATTAAAACACAAATCCGAGCATAAATAATATGTTCAAAATTTTGAGTACAATCAGAATTCATCATAAAAATTCCTAAAGAGTCCAATTGAAGAAAAAATAGTAGGATTCCAAAATTCAATAGGGAGGCCAAAGAGTCTAACCCACATGGGAGATATAGAAGGCATCTCTTCTTCGGCTTTAAATTTAGTATGCCAGGGCTTAATGAAAAGCCCTACCCTTCCAAAAAACCAAGGACACCCTTTAAAAATTTTCTCTCTATATTCATTATTAGCAAATAAAACAAGAAAATAACCATTTGGATAAATAGAGATTTGTAACTCACCTTTAGTTTTCTAGCTTTTTACAGCCCAGACTTTGAAAGCAGATAGGCTCGGACGAAAACCCACAAACCGATAAATTAGTCCTTTTTTTTCCAAATCTTCAATGCCAATCTGAATGTTACCCATATCGAGCTTAACAATAAGAACTTTATTCTATCAAGATACTATTCTCGTGAGTATTTGTTAATGGAACTTTTATGAGTTGTTGCAAAAGTTATTTATGAGTTTTATATATTTAGAATATTTCCATTGACTTATATTTCATAAAACAACTTTATTTTAGATCGTGTGGTTATTTTTCTTTAAGTATAAAGATCAAAATCTAATAGTGGTATCAGATCCACAAGGGATATTGATAGGGTACAAGGAGATTTTATCTATAGAATTTTAAATTTGCTATTTGGATAGATTCTTTCCACAGGATTGTAGGAAAACACATGAAGACTAAGACTCGACATAGATTTTTTTCCACTAGTTTGAAGAACAACTAGTGAAGTTTATTGATTTCAAAATTTTGAACATTTGGATGTATTTAATTACTATTGTCTAAGTTTTTATTTTAGAAAACTAGTTCTCAGAAGTTGAGAAAATTCTTACAATAGATATAGAAGAATTTCACCTTCGGTTACCTAAAATTCTATGTGTTCTCCTCGTGCAGGGATTAGTTTTGAGTTGCAATAAAAGAGTAGACATTGAATATTAAGGAGGTCCAATAAAGAGGTCCCATTGGATATTGAAGATAGAATATTGAGGAGACCCAAGAAAGAGGTCCCTATGGAAGATTGAATACTGTAGATTAAATATTAAGAAGACATAAGAAAGAGATCCTCGTAGTAGATTAAAAATTGAGAAGAGATAACGAGGATGGAGAAGTCCCACTAAATATTTAAGAATGTGGAGACCTAATAGAAGAGGCCCCCATTACATATTTGAGAAAGGAGATAGAATATTTAATAACTTAGAAACCCAAAAGAAGATGTTTCATGTGAATTTAGAATGAGTAAGAAGAAGGCTAGAGAAGCCCTACTGAGAAACTTGAACAAGTGGTCATTGAAGAAGATTTGAATAAAGTTTGAGGAAGAATATTGCAAGAAGAAGAAGCTATTTAAAAGAGGTAATCACATCAAAATTAGAAAATTTATTTTCATTCAACAACAAGCCCAAAATTAGTTGTGAAACTAATTCAAATAGGAATTTGGCAAGAAGTTTGCCAAACTTGAGAAAGTATTTTTTGAATACTTCAATACATTCATATTCTTGAAGAATAGGCTAGCAAAGAGATCAAATTCAAAGACATAATTTAGTTAGAGCTAAGGAGGAGAAAGAGGATAGAAGAGGCCACCGAATTGAGAAGTTTAAAGATAAACATTAAGATTTTGAAGGCTGATTTGTGAAGGAGGAGATTGCAAATTTGTAAGGCAAAATTTGCAGAGTTTGTTGACAGCAAAAGGTAGCAAATTGAAGAAGTTAGAGGTTGGACTGCATTTAGAGCTACAAAATTTTAGAATTTTGGATAGAGAGAAGATAACAGTTTTGGTAGCATTGAAAGCTAGAAATTCCATAAAGATTGGACAACATTTAGAGAAGG
This sequence comes from Wollemia nobilis, assembly GCA_028583015.1. NCBI lineage: Eukaryota > Viridiplantae > Streptophyta > Pinopsida > Araucariales > Araucariaceae > Wollemia > Wollemia nobilis. The sequence continues at coordinate 2,398,508 of JAQPPZ010017129.1, forward strand.
AAATTAGCTAAAAAAATTTAAACTTTTGATGGAATCCAACTGAGAAGAAAATAGCTGAAAATAAAAATATTTTTGTATAGCAATAATGCAAGATATTTTGCAGCAATTTCAAGAAGCAAAGGAGCTACGATTTCACCATAGCAAAAATGTAGCTATAAAATTGTTTTATTAAAGTATTAAAGAAAGTTTTTTAGTAGCTACATATTCAAGTTTTAAAGCCTTCAAAAAGAAATTCAAAATAGAGTTTCTCCAAGATAATGAAGGAGATATTGTTGTCATCTTCGAACCTACAAAATACAACAACATAAAGTGGAGTTAAAATTGCTTGAAAAGAGTATTAAGGAGAAGGATACATTCCATATTGAATGCTTTTTATTAAAGACAAAATAGTGCAATATTATTGAAGCATTTAGAGTTCAAATATATTTCAAGATAGGATAAAAATTAAGGTGTCTAAATAAACCAAGAGGAGAACCAAAAAATTGCAAAAAATATTGGTGAAGTCACCAAAGGAGTGGTAGAACCACCAAGCACAAGTGGAGGTACCACCGTATTGAAGGAAGAGCCACCTTAGTGAAGAAGGAGCCACCTAGAGTGAAGCCCAAGTCATCAAAGTCATAAAACATAGAGGAGAAAGAGCTACCATGGAAATATTTGAACAACCACCAAAGAGGTGAAATATTCACCAAGATAGAGCCACCAAAGTTGTGCCACTAGCTTGAAGTGGAGGAGCAAAGCATTGACACCTTCAATAAGCACCATCTAAGAAGGACAAGCATGGTATATGAACAAGTAGAAAAAAATCCATATGTTAGACATTAAAGGGTGAGTGTGGAGAAGTTAGAACATTGAATAAGAGAGAATTAGGGAAAATTAAGAACCAAGAGATCACACTACACAAGTGGACATTGAGGTTGCAAGTTCGATGATGCCATTTAGTGTATGAAACATCCAAGATGTAATAACATTTTTAAAACATTTCTATTGCTCATTATTAAGCATTACGCAGTGAAGAAGCACGTAGGAGGAATATCGCTCATTTGAAGAGGTAAAAATATTATTTTCTACTTAGCATATTAGAAATAGAACACCAATCGCCTTGGGGAGAATCAAAATATTTAAGGCATCTATTAATGCATGAGTAGTGTGAAGGAATAATAAGAATTCAAAATATAATTTTACCATTGAATAGTAGTGTGGAGTGTTACTTGAAGAAGAGTGTTATCCATATTTTGAACTTAGCTTCATTAACCATCTAGCATCGAGCAAAGCATGGTAGATTCATTCATATTCATGGAGCATCAGGTCTAAGTATGGTAGAGTGGAGAGAAGAACCATACGTATGAAAAAGGAGTGATATTTTTTGGAAGAGCTCCCATTCAAGGGAAGGTCAAATATTTTTGACCAAATATTCTATACCTCAAGTTTAGAAGTAAAGAAATTTATTTACAATTTGATTATTTGCCCAAGTTAGGAGTTATAAGGTTGGGTAATATTATTATTTTCTAATATTGAAGAGAAACTAATCTATTTTCTTGATTATTGGAGATATAAGATATAGAAGTAAATTTTGAAACCTTCGAAACATTATTGCTATTTGGAAATTTTTATGAGAATTTGAAAATTTGAGAAATAAATTTGAATTTTTTGTAATTGGATTATTTGAGTTTGCAACACAATTTAAAATATTTGCAAATTGATAATTTTGTAAAAATAAGGTTTCCTACATTAAATTAGGAATACAAAACTTGCAAATATCTTTTATAGATTTTCTAAATTTCTAATTGGGGAGGTATAAGGAATTCAACACCAACATAGGTTTGTGAAATTTAGAATTGAGAAATCATATTTTTGAAATTTGGGAGATAAAAGGAATTCAACCTAGAGATTTGAAAAATTGAAACTTTTGTTTTTTTTGAAAAATAATTTGAAAAACTTGTATTAAAAAAAATATCATTTACAAGTTGGGATGAAACTTCTCCCAACCTTAGCCAAAGAGAACACATGTTTACAATAGTAAAAGAAGATTTGCATTGGAGCTAAATATCTTAAACCATATTTCTAAAATGGTTGTTCACCTATTTACAACTATAAAAGAAGATCTACATTGGAGCACAAATCTCCTAATGGTTGTCCAAATTAGCTAAACACTGGATTTGCTCACCAACCTACCTAATCATATTATCCTCAATAACCATTTCACTGTGCCACTGAAACCCTACCTCCTTCTCAGTGACCATATTAGCTAGGAAGTATGCCACTTTATTTAGATCTCTTCTCACATAAACTAGAACTACATCATATAATTTCCTCCACAATTACTCAAATTGAGTGACAAGAATCCTCAACCCCCATGTCTTCAAAGAAAATTTCCTCATGCAATCTAGAGCTCCAACCATTATTTGAGAATTTGATTCTAGGATTATCCTCCTATAACCTTGTTTTACTACCCAAATAGAAGCATATTTGATAGCTAAGTCTTTCGCTTCATTATTTTTGGCTCTTTCCAAACCTTGTAGTTTCGAATAGAGCATTGTTCCAACATGATTTTGGCAAACCACTCCAATTCTAGCTCTACCCGGATTGCATTTTGCATCTCCATCAGTGTTAATTTTAATTCAACCTTCTGGGGGTGGTTTGTAAATAGCTCTATCTTGTCCCTCTTGCACTTCAACTTCCTTATCCATTTATCCTATAACAACATGAGTTTCCTCTTTAGCATACACTACCATAGTTTTTGTGACTTTGCTCCAAATGACCTGCCAAACTCCATCTAAAGAAGAAAAGGTTTCTCTAAAATTTTTGCCATTTCTCTCCAACCACACTTGCCACAAAATGAAGTTTAATTCAAGCTCCCAACCAATACAAAGAGATATGGATTTAAATCTACCCCTTTTCCATATTTCCCAAATGTTAATCCAATTCAAATAACCATTAACTCAAATTTTATAATATAAAAACCATCTCTCCAAGATCTGGCATGTGAATGGGCACTTAAACATCAAGTGATCAGCTATTTACTCAATATTGTAGCATAAAACACATTGAGATGGACCAATTATTACCCTACATATAATATTATCAAAAATAAGAATTTCATTATGCATGAACTACCAAGAAAAAAAGTTTACTTTCAGCCAACCCTTGGACTGCCAAATATTTCTTCAATCCTCAACCTGATATGCATGAGGAGGAGACTCTGTAAGGATCTTATCATATCCATCCTTCACTGTATAGACACCAAGGCTCCCATATCCCCAAGATAATTCATCCTCCTCATATCTACCTGTGAGAAATTTTTCTGCCAAGATTTTAGTCATGATGGGTGTCATATCTAGAGGTATTGAAATTAGTCACTCATCCAACTTCTTAAAATGCTTAAACTTATAATCCCCCAATTGACTAGTGTTAAAATAACTTTAAATTTGGACCAAACCTCTGGTTCTATGGTTGATTTTATTGGTTGTAGTTTAGAAAATTCAAAAATGGTAGGTGGGTATTGATCCCATGAATCTGTCCAAAATCGTGTCTTCTCCCCTATTCCAACTTTCCAAAATAATCCATATTTTACTACCTAAGATCCTAACTTGAGATCCTACAACACTAAGGAACCATTACCATCCAAAGGAAAATGATCCACCTCATTTGGGTTTACATGTCCCAAATATTTACTAGTTAATATTCTACTGAATAAAGAAGTTGGTTGGGAAATCCACCTTCTAATAAATCTTTCCAGCCAAAGCTTTATTATTTAGCTTTTATGTTCTCAGTCCCAAACCTCCTTTTACCTTGGGTTGGATTAATTTCACCCAACCTACTAAGGACCATTTCCTCTCTCCTTTTACTCCTTCCCATAAAAATTTCCATATGGTATGTGGGGAAGCAAGAATAGAAAATTTATAAATTGGCATGGTCTAAATGATTGACTATAAAAATGTTAATCTACCCCCATAGCTTAACCATTTGTGAGACCAATTATTAATTATATCCTTGATACAGTTCAAAATATTCCTCCAGATATCTATTTTTAGTTTTTTAAAATGCAAAGGGACCCCCAAGTATGCGACTGGGAGAGAAGTCCTTTTGAATCCTAAAATATCTAAAAGTCTATCCTGAAGCCTTTAATAAAGATTGAAAAAGACAACTTTGGATTTTTGTCATTAATGACTTGGTTTGTAGCCCTAAGGTAGACATTAAGTGTATCTCTAATCATTCTTGCTTCCCTAAAGCTAGCCACTCCCACCAATCCTGTGTCATCCATAAACTGTAGGTGTCAAAACTTCCTCACCCACCTTGATACCTATTAGCAAACCTTGTTGTCTTCTCCTCAAGATAATTCTACCCAAGCCTTCAACCAATATGATAAAAATATAGGAGGAACAAGGATATCCTTGACGAAGGTCTCGAGTAGCTCCAAATGGTTGTGAGGGAATACCCTTGATTAACATTAAGTATGTCAAAGTAGAAACATAGCTCATGACCCATTCTATCGAATCTTGAGAGAAACCAAAGGTTGCCATCATCTTTGACAAGAAGCTCCACTCCACCCTATCATAAGCCTTTGACATATCCAATTTTATAAACATTCCTCTATTACCATATGTTTGCATTGAATGGATTTCCTCCTGAGCTAGAACCACACCACTCAATATTTGCCTACCCTCTACAAAACCCCATTTCTTCAAGGAGATAATGCTATGTAGAAAAGGTTTTAGTTGCTCAGCCATTACTTTTGTGATTATTTTATATATGACATTGCATAAGGCAATAGGTCTATAATTTGAAATATGCATCCCCTCCTCCCATTTTGGAATTAAGGCAATGAAAGTATGATTTAATGCTTTAAGCATTATTTTACTACCTTTGGAATCCTCTATAATAGCCATTACATCCTCCTCCAAGTTCTCCCAGAAGGCCTAAAAAACTCAATTGGAAAGCCATTTGGACCTGGTGTTTTTCTGGTGCTCATTCCAAAGACTACATTCTTTAGTTCCTCTCTATCAATGGGTTTAATTAGGGCCTAATTTTCTTCTTCAAATATAATAGAGGATATGACAACAAGAACTTATTTTTGAGCCTCTTCATCTTGCACCATACTTTCCTTATTGAATGGAAATGCATACCTAGAATTGTATCAAAGGAGTGTTCATTCTCATATTGAAAAGCTTCCATGTTGTTCATCTATATCCTGGTATAGGTAGACTGATGGAAAAAATTGGTATTTGTATCACCTACTAATAACCAAGTGGTTCTTGTTATTTGTTTCCAGTAGGTCTCCTCTTGGTTGTCAATGTCCTCAACCACTTTACGTAATGCATCATCCTCTTATTTGAGCTGCTCTATAAGTGTTCCTTCCCTAAAGTGTTTTTGAACCTCATACCATCTAGCCACCAATGGAGTTCTTTGGACCTAGAAGTATGTCTTGTTAGCTGGCCTCCATTGTTTTAGTTGATATTTGACATAATGAAGTTGTTTTTGGAATCTAAACATTGTTATCCCATATGTTGGGTGGCCTTCTTCCCAGCACTATGTAATTTTGAAGTTCCTCTTTTTGTAACCAAAAATTTTCAAATTTAAATGGTTTTCGATGTTGCACTATCTTGATCCCCCCTTCCAAAAAAATGGGAAAGTGATCTGAAATTGGATCCTCCAAAATCTAAAAATTTATATTCCATTTTACAAATGCCTCTTATGAAACCAAAAAATGGTCTAACTTCACCTTCCTGCTATGTGGCTCCCTCCTCTTATTATTCCAATTATAGTTGGTTCCAAGGAATTTAATATCCACCAAGTGTAATGCTTGGACTTGGGAAATCATAATTCAATCCGTAGGGTCCAAAATGGGGGTTCCCTCTTCTTGATATCTAAAGGATAATTTAGCATTAAAATACCCAGCAATAATACAATATAACTCTTCCCTTGAGACTCTCATGTTATATATAACTTTCCATTGATGCATCTGACCATCTAGGTTTTGAGCCCCATAAAAATTTATGATTAAAACATGTTCAGTTGTGACATTGTTCCTAAAATGTGATGTGAGAACACCCCTCCAAGCTATATGTTCTATTGCAGTCCATTAAAGAGAGTTCCAAAAAGTAACTATCCCCCTAAAGCCCCTTGGGTAGCCACTCCCATATGACCAACACCCCTCCAAAGTCTATTTACTATTTTACACATAAGACCCAATAACATTTTTGTTTCTTGGATAAGAAAAAAATTTGTTTTACATTTTTCTAAGAGTCTCCGAACAAAAAAATTATGGGCTCTACTATTTAAACCCCTAATATTCCATGATTGTACAATCATTGGTTACCTTGAGAGCAATAAAAAGCTATTGGCCTCACTGATCCTCCAGTGATCAGTTTGTCTCCTTGAACTGCTATCAATTCCTTATTTGATTTTCTACCCACTCATTAAGAGCTGCTATTTTTTTTATCTCTTTTCCACCTGAGTTATCCTTAGAGTTGATATTTATTTGTTCTTTTCTGCTATGCCCATGATGACACTCTTAATTATCATTTGCTCTTGGTTATGCACTATCAATGCCCCTGTACTCTCTGATTGTGGTAACTCACTACACTCAATTACCTACTCTATGATGGGAGGAGATGAAATAGGGGCTTGAACATGGTTGTTATTATTTTCATTATTCGCATCCATTCCTTCTATGAATTGTTCTTCTTCTTGGTCCATTAGTGTCTTAAATATATCATACATATTGGAGGTCTTGAGTTGGGTTTGCTTTTTACCATATTTTTTATTTTGCCTTCTCCTTCTTTTGGGTTGTTCAAAATCATATCCCTATGCTTCTTTATCCTAAGAAATATTGGTTGTTTCTTTACTGATAGTTGACTTACCCTCCTTAGGAATATTTGACATTACCATAGGAGCCTCCATTTTTATATTCATATTATTTAGGTAAGATCAGGCTAAATGCCCATATTTATGGTAAACTCTGCATTTGAAGAGCAATGCCTCATAATATAGTTGTTGAATCCAAGATAGTCCTATAAGTTTGAGTTCCACCTCTATCGATAAAGACTGGCTAAGATCCATTTCCACACATAATCTTGCATAAACAACTATTTTTCCTTCCATTGTGTCTTTGGAAACACCCAAATGTCTTCCAATGGAATTTTTGATAATTTCCAATACTTGCTCACTCCAAAACTCCATTTGAAGTGCATACAAATAGATCCAAACTGGGACAGCAGTGTGTTCCATTCGACGATCAAATCTCACTCTCCAGTGTTGAACAAATAATCTTGTTAGATAATGATTCCTCTTTTCTGATTTGAAAGCTCTATTTCTATCGATAAGTGAAGAAAAGCTAACAATAAAATATCCATTGCTAATAAACCACAAAGAATACTCACTAAGAGGCTCCTAGTTTTACCGGACCCAGGAATGCAAAAACATTTAGGGTGGGGTGAATACCCATGAATTTATAGATCAAATCATGATTGGCTCTATATAAAACTATTTCTTCGACCATCCTTTGCTCAATGACAATCTTTGGCCTTGATTCTAACTATGGCAAGCATCCATTAACTCATTGAGATGTTGATATATTTCCAACAACTGTAAAGAGCATTTTTAATGCAATTTTTTTTTCTTCTTCAGTATTTGATGGAGATTTATCCTTTAAAAAATCTTTAAAATAACTATGTCTCTCTAAAAGAGGATCCGGAGGTGTCCCCATTGGACCCTCATGGGGCAGCAATCTTGTCTTCAAATCCATAGTAGCCAGAAATCTCTTCGGCTACCCAACTAATACCCTATTTTTTTAAATTAAAACTTTTGTTAAAAATATTGTTTGATCATTATCCAAACATTAGGAAATGCAAAGTATACTACAATATTTGAAGAATTTAAAGTTAGTATTTGATTATATACTCAAATTCAACTTAAAATTTAGAAGTTGAAAAGTTTTTATCAAGGTGGGACAATACATTCAAAACTAGGGAGACATAAGATAGTCAACCTCAAAGGTTTAGAGATTTGAAAAATTATCTTTAAGTTGTTCATACAAATCCTAGGGAGCTATAAGGAATTCTACTTCAAAGGTTTAAAAGATACAAAGCTATATGACTATGGATGAAATAGTGAAGAAAGTATTTAATGAAGATAGTGAAGAAATATTACATGCACTTAGGTTTTATTCACATGGATTAATATCCAACATTGATGGAAATTGAATATTTGATGTTATAAAATACAAATTGATTTTGTTTTTTAAAGAATCTAAAGAAGGAAATTTACTACTTTTATAGGATATCTTCATGAGAAGATTTTTAGATCTTATTGGGAATCTCAAAATATCATTGTACTCACTTTAGAAGAATGTCTAATGATGTATCTTTCATTAATTATCTTTGAAATTTGTCAAGAAAAGTTGAAAGAAATGATCTCAAAGAAGAGTCATTTGGAAAAATGTCATATTATTGTGATGATTTACTAACCCATTGCATCAAATACATACCATCAATAAAAATACAAAATGGAAGAAAATGCGAAGCAAGAAAAAGAATCAAACAAAAGGCAAGGTGAAGACATAACCAAAAGAAGATACTTATTTGAAGACTCTAGATATAAATTTATTGGAGATAGATTCAAGACAAAAGACGAAGATTATATTGAAGACTAAATTCTTCAATAACCAAAAAATGTAATATAGGGGAGTGTTGGCATTTATTACATTATTTTCTAATGTACCACCTTGGGTACATATTTAGATTAGGAAAGTTTCCTAGATAAGAGTGTGAGTATTTCCTTTATGCAATGCAATAAATGCACAAGTATTATTAGAATGTGTAAAGTATTTAATAATGTAAATGTACATAATAGTCCATGTGCACATGATTCCATGGAGTAGGAAATTGAAGAGTCTCAAGAAGAGTGAAGGTCAAGAGTACTCCATATGAAGAGTCACATTCCATTATATATGTGTCTATGTGTGTGTATGAAACACAACGTAGAGTGAAAGTGTGTGGAAGTATGGTGTATTGGATATCTTTATTCTATCAAGATACTATTTTTGTGAGCATCTATTAATGGCACTTTTATGAGTTGTTGAAAAAATAATTTATGAGTTTTATATGTTTAGAATATTGCCATTGACTAATATTTCATACATCAACTTTTATTTTAGATCTTGTGGTTATGTTTCTTTAAGTATTAAGCATCAAAAGCTAGCATAAAGCAAGTATTTTGCAAGTTTCAAAGTTGTCAAAGGGTTATGGAAAATAAAGGAAGAAATTTTCTTGATATAGAGAGTTATTATCACTTTCTAAAAATTAATATTTGAATATCCATTGAATATGACTTGGATGTTATGTTACTTTATATTCAATTGTTTGCAATTATTTTCATTTTTAAAGATGCTACATCTTGAAATTTTAAGTTTTAAATTATTTAGATATTTAAGTAAATGATCCACATAATATTTTTTTAGTTAGCATTAATTATTTAATTATATATTAAAATTTTAAATAAAAATAATAATTATTATTGTACTAGACTAACTTACTTTAACTATTGTATGTGTTGATAGGTCTATTAAAATATGTGGTGGTTAAGCTTCTCTTGAGGCCATGTTCAACTTTTTGTTATGTTTGCTCTTTAGGCCAATGTAAACCTTGAGGCCATGTTCAATTTTTTGATGATTAACCTGGTTGTGGGCTTCTCCTTGTTGGTTTTTGCTTGTTACTAGTTCTTCACTTGGTATCCTTTTAGATTTTTTATCTTTGTTAGTTTTATAGGTTCCCCTATTTTGGTTGTTGTGGGAGTGTTCTTTGTCTTTAGTGTCCTTCAATGTTTCCTTTCTCCCTCTTGGGAGCTTGTCTCTTGGTTTCTTTTTGTTGTTCCCCCCCCTTGGTGGGAGCTTCCCTTACAAGATCTTCCTTAGAGATATTCTACTTTTGTAATATTTTGGGGACCCTTTCAAAACCCCTTCTTTCAATAAATCCAAAAAAAAGAATTTAAACCTTGAAAAATATATTATTTGTAATTTTAATATTTTATTTTTGAGGGTTAGTCTCATAAACTTGATGTAGAGGCAACATATAATTGGATATAAACACTCCTCTCACTGATCATTTCTTTATTAGTTGGGTATATTTTTAATTCTCTTTGAGTGAATATATTTTGATGTCTATGGAAACCCGATCATATACTATATTTTCTATATGCTATATATTTATTTTGTCAAGAAATACTAGGTAATGTTTGATTCTATTTAGTTTTGGAAACTACTATGAAATCTAACATGGTTTCAAATTGGGTGTGAATCATCATATTCGTTTACTTTTGTTGGATATAGAGTTCTCTTCTAGCTTTTCTTAAGGATATTTCTTGACGAGGCTTGTGAACAAATTTTTTTTAATCTAACAACCTAATCTAAATAAGGGTTTTTTAAAAAAGGCCCTAGTGGACTTGGATCATGAGGATCTCACTAGAACCAATATATTTGCTCCAATATATATATTCACCAATAGGTTTAATTTTTTGTCCCATTAGCACTCAATATTGCTTATTAATTTTTTCTAATCAGATGAATGCCCTATTTTCAAAATTGGTTATTTTGAGGTCTTTTGAAAATATCATTTTCTTTTATGAATTTTTCAAAAAAATTCATTTCCTTTTCTCCTCCATATGTTTATGACCAATATCAAAACTAATAATAGGAGATACTATTTTGCTATTGTGAAAGAAGAAAATAAGAGGCTAATATTTTTTAGATAGACCCCTAGTGCTAGATAAGTCATGGGTATGCTTTTATGCTTAGCAAAGACCCCCAAGCCACTTGACAAAGTTGTAAAAATGATTTGACAATTTTTTTGGTATATAGGCATGAGAGGAGGGGCTAATTGGTTATGTTTAAAAAAATGGTTGTGTATGAAAAAGCGTAATAGATATGGATGAACCATTAGATTTTTTTAATTCTTTGTGAAATTTTAAAACTGGTCACAATTCAACACTTTCTCATTTCACCTCCAAGTATCTCAAATTTGTATTTGAAAATTTTTCACAATTCCCTCTAAACTTTATATCAAAATTTTGAAATCAAAATATTCCAAGGAATATTATAAAAATTTGGTGGAAAATTAGTTGATTGGATCTGCATATGTCATGCTGACATAGTTGCATGCAATGGGTGGGAAATAAGGAGGATCATGACTAGAAACTTGGTTTTTTGTTTGTTCTTGCTCCTTTTCATTCCAATCACCATGATTAGTGAGATGGACAACATAAGTGTATAATATGTTTGTCCATGAGAGGTATCAATTTCCAACTCCCCATGTAATTTTGTAAGGATAATGATGATGTCATAATTTTCTCAATGTATGCTTGTGATGACATTAACATCCTTCACATGTGGTAGCTAATGTAGTAGGTAAAAATACGGTGGAACAAATCCTATGATGACTTGTGGTAATCCATACAACCATGTTGGTAGGTGCATGCTTTTGGAGGTGACACAAATTAGCTACACATGATGGTCCTTACAATCAACTAGGAAAGATGTACACAAATACTAAGATGATGTGTGGTATCTAAGATAATAGAATAGGGGGGTGTCACAATAGCATAGATATTGAGGTTCCATGTATTATAATTTTACTAGGCCAACTTTTCTAACTGCGTAGGGGCCAATGTGGTAGTTTGTATACCATTTGGCATCTATATAAGCAAGAAAAACCAATCACATTTTGCCATATCATCAGACTTACACAATCAACATCATATAGTTTTTGGAGAAAATAAAATAAGTACAAGTGGCACAATATTGTTCGTTGGTCAACACATAGTCAATATCCTTCCAACCACTCATATGGTGACATTTGGTAACCTCTTATTCCCTAAAGGTACTAAATTTTTTTAAGATTTTTAGGATAAATTTTTGGTATTTTAGGAATAAACGTTTGGGGCCATAACTTTTAAATACAAAAATATTTTGATCCCTTTTTAAAAATTGCATGGTTTTTTATATCTCTTTATTGAAAGTGTTGGTTTGAGTAACAACTATTTATAGTTTTTAAATTTTGACAAAATAGTTATAAATCGCCATGTTCCATTTTTGAATGGTCCTAATTTTTTCACATGGAAGCTCAAGAATCCTACTTATGAGTTCTACAAAAAAGGACATCAGGTAGAATTCTATAAATTCGAATAAAAAAATTGGCGGAAGTAACAAGAAACTAGGATTCTAATACTACTCTCTTCTATGCACAAGGTGAGGATAACTTTGATGAAGAAACCTCATAGGTGCATGTATTTTATTTTACATATTGTAAATCCACTTCTTTAGCTGAGTGGATAGTTGATTTAGGGATACTAGGTACATGACAAAGCAAAATCACCTTCTTTAAGGATATAAAAAAACTTGTCATGGGGAACATATTGTGATTGGAATTGATTATTCATTATAGGTTGTAGGAAGTGGAGACATCACTATTGGAACTTTGTCATTTGATGAGGTGTTTCATGTTCCTAATATTGATTCTAATATATTATCTATTTATCGCATCACTCACAAAAATAAGAAATTAGAATTCTATCCTGATAGATGGGTGATTAAGGATATAGACAATGGATTTAAGACTATTAATTTTGGATATTATGATAAATTTGATCATATGTATAATTTGGGTGAAAGACCCAATTCCTCTTCATATAAAAATAACTTTGTTGCAATGACAGCACATACTAATGATGAGGGTCAAAAGTGGCATCATAGGTTTGGATATCTCAATTACGGTTCCTTGAGGTACATGAGTTAATATGATATGGTTATTGGGATTCCATGCGTATCTCTTCCAAGTGGAGTTTATGAGGGATGAATTTTGATAAAGCATCATAAGGATATATTTTCAAAACAAGTCGCCAAGAGGAAATCTCACCCTTTAGAAATCATTCATAGTGACATTTGTGGACCTATGGGTACACCTTCTCTTTCAATAAATAGGTACTTTCTTATTTTCACTGATGAATTTTCTAGATATGTGTGGGAATATACTATTCGTACCAAGGATAAAGTGTTTGAGAGGTTCAAATCCTTTCATGCACTTGTTGAAAATTAGTTATATAGAAGTACCAAGTGTCTTAGGACATATTGAGGTGGTGAATATGTTAGTCATGCTTTCCATGGTTTTGGCCACTCATAGAATAACATATAGATGATAATTTACTACACTCCTTCAAAAAATGGTATAGTTGAAGAAAAATAGAGTAATCATGGAGATGACTTGTTGTATGATTTACACTAAGGGGCTAAATCATGAGTTTTTGGTGATGAAATCATTTGTGCAAGGTATATCATCCATAGAGTTCCTAATAGGGTTGTTCAAGGAATGATACCTCTTGAGAAGTTGGCATTGGATAATCAAGAAGTGTCTATATTTTGAATCTTTGGGTCTTTAGCATGGGCTTACATACCCAAGGATATTTGAAAAAAGGAGACACCCAAGATCCATAAGTGTATATTTGTTGGATATTCTAATATCTCAAAGGTATATCATCTCTATGATCCTTAGAGGTATGAGGTGGTGATTAGGAGATATGTCATCTTTGATGATGTCCTTTGAGGTATTCCTTCCAATTCCCTTCTTGATATTATAGATTTTAATTCTCCTTATAACTCTAACTTTTTAAGCTCCAAAATGTTATTTTATTATCTTGGTTGGTTTTATCCCTCATAGAGCATCTTCATCTTCTAGTGATTGTTTATTGCCTATCAATTTGACTCCATCATGCATTGTCTCTCAAGAAATTTCTTCTTCCCCTAAAGTAGGAAAATATGAATAGGTTGGTTTGGTTCAAAATGCTCTAGTGCATGATGAAGTGAGTAGTGATAAGTTGGATTATTTTATTTTAGATTTTTATGCTAATATGGTGCATGATGCTTATGATTTTTCTACCAAATACCCCACCTCCAAGTGGGTTAACACCCTTCTAAAGGATGCACAATTGATTTTATCCCTTGAGTGGAATCAAAAGGATCATTCCCAAGCATTGAAGGTAACCCATTCATAAGATATTGTCACCTACTCCTATCCTAATGGAAATACTAAATGAGAAGATGAAATTGCATTTAAATATGGGGTATTAATAAAAATAAAACATGGGAGTTGGTTTCTGTTCCAACAGGAAAGAATGTTATGGGGTGTAAGTTGGTCTATAAGACCAAATATACATTGTATGGTAAAATTGAAAAACACAAAGTATGTCTTGTTGGCAAAGGCTTCTCTTAGTAGGAAGGAATGGATTACTCTATGACATTTGCACCTATAGCCAAGATGGAGTCTATCAAAATAATTCTTTCAATTGTAGCTTCCTATGAATGGAAGGTGAATCAGACGGATGTAAAGAGTGACTTTCTCCATGAAGAACTTCAAGAGAAAATTTGCATGCAATAACCATCTATATTTGAGCTAGAGGTCCCTAATCCATTGGTATGTCACTTGACCCAATATTTGTATGGTCTTAAGTAGACTCCTTAGGATTGGTATGAGAAACTCCATTCTTTCTTCAAAAATTATTGATTTTAGGAATGTGAGGCTAAGGATGATGTTTACGTTAAACATCATAATAAAAAGACTATAATTATATTTTGATGACCTCTTATCACACGTAGCTCCACTACTTTGATCTAGGAAATGAAGTCATAACTTCACCTTTGAGATGATAAATTTGGAGCTCTTGCACTATTTTTTAGGAATTTAGATTGATCAGTTATATTTTGGTATTACCATATCCCAAATATGATTTGGATCTTCTTTAGAGGTTTAGGATGTAGTGCAAACCTGCCAGGACCCATTTTGCACTAGTTTTGAAGTTATGGATTGATTATACTACTCTCTTGGTTGATGTTACTCTATATTAGGCTATCGTAGGATTACAAGGATTCAAGCTATTTGAAAGCTTGCTTGATTTCATTGATAATAAAAATACATATTTATAGGCCATTTAGACCTTTACAAAATCAAATATGATCAATTAAATAAACTTGATAGGAGATAAATCTGACAAGCCTGACAAGTAGCTTAGGTAAGTCTCACAAAAACTTTTTAAAGTCTAACAATTTAAGCCTTACAAAATTTTCAGGACTAATATCTTTTTATTTAAAAAACCTAATTAATTTTAATTAACTAAACATATGGTTTAATTAATTAATATAATTTAATTCTTAATACTTCCAACCATAAAAACATTAGACTCAATGTATACAAATAATAAGGAAAACAACTTGAAAAACATTAAAAGTGGAAGACAAACAACCCAAAGTTTATTGCTTCAATAACTAGAGTAGGGTTTCACAAAACATCAAAATACTAATTTCATTGAACCGGCTTGAAAATAGCTTTTCAACAACTATAAATATATTTATAACTGATTTGATGCCTTATTTTGCAAAAAAAAAAAACAAAACAAAATATCTTACCAATAAGAAAAAGAGATACAAGTTTGCTCTTACACCTTGAAATTCATATAATATTTCTTTAGGTAAGATATTTTGAGAATATTCTAAAGATTAAGCATTTTTTTATGTCATATGGTCAAATTACATATGAAAATATGAAAGTTAAAGTTAAGGTTATTACACATGGAGAACTTTTTTTATTTACATAGGGGAATCAGTTTTATTCAGTCCTTTTTTACTAGTAAGTAGGGTGTAAGTAGGGTTTAAATCTTGAAGCTATTCCATGTAACTCCTATGCCACCTAGTTATTGTTAACTCCACCAGAGAATCACCAATAGTTCAAGATTGGTACCGTTATCATCAATCCAATCACCACATGGCAGAAGGGTAGGTCACGACTTGGGCCAACGATGAGGTGACACGAAGGTAAGAAGGATGGCGTCTCCCATCCACATGGCAGAGCAAGCTACAGATATTTTTCCCATGCAAGATATAGACTGTTTACTTGAGTGCTGGGCTATATGTCGATGCTGAAATTGTAGGTTTGGACCTAGTAGCCATGGCTAGACAAATCTTGGTAATGGTTCCATTCTCCATATTTAAAAACAAAGATGAAAACATTGGCCATGATAGTAGGGCAAATAGAATATGGCGTGTATGTGGAAATTCCAAAAAAAAAAATTAGAACCATCTTGCAGAAGTTTGCAAGGGATAGAGTTACAGTCGGTGTAGTCAGGGCTGTGAATGTCGTTGTTTGTAGGAAAACCAACAATTGTGAAGAAAATAGTCACCAAATTTGTGGGGCCTAATGATTGCACTATTATGGTAGGCAGCGAGTACGGGGCCGTGGAAGTGGCAAGTGCCGCATTGAACGCATGCCTGAACATGGTCCTGAGCAGTCCCTTTCCGATTACAAGATGGGTGAGCTTGGTTATCCGGAAGTTGATGATTTAACCGTTTTCATGAAGCCGAGAAATGGATGAGGACGGGTTTGGATTTGGTGAAGCAGGTTCCTTCCATGCACAATCGGTATGGTTCCTCCATGAGTGACTGCCTCGCTAAACTGACTTCTCCTACCTCGACCGAACAAATTTATGAAGGGCACGGAATCACACCCGATTGGAAGATGATAAGGGAAATGTACATTTCATCCTATTTTCCTTTTCTTCCTTTATATATATATATTTATTTATTAGTTTTAATTTTTTAATTTAGATTTGGTTAGTATGAGAAAATAGTTTTAATTTTAAAAATATAATTATTTGTTTAGAAAGGAAAGACAATTATTTGTTTAGAAAATGATAGATTAGTTGGTAAGGGTCACCTGCTTTGTTGATAGATTATTCTAGATTGATTCTCCTAAAAGTTGAATGTCCCATTGACTTCCTCTTTATTTAATTATAAAGGTTTTCTTTGTAACCAAAAAAATATGCTTCACTTAAAAGTATAATTAAGCCTTAAAATAGAAAAGGACAAAGATAAATACATATATTATTTTTATTGGGTAATATTGTTAGGTGTATGCATAAATATGGAAATAGGTGTTTCATCTTAGAATGAATATATAGATAAATGAAAGTAAGAATATATAGATAGGTAGATAAATAAAACCATTGACTTCTTCTTTAAAAAATTATAAATGTTTTCTTTGCAACCAAAAAATATGTTTCATTTAAAAGTATAATTAAGCCTTAAACTAGAAAAGGACAAAGATAAACACATATTATTTTTATTGGATAATATTGTTAGGTGCATGCACAAATATGGAAATAGGTGTTTCATCTTAGAATGAATATATAGATGAACAAAAGTAAGAATATATATAGATAGGTAGATATATAAAACCTTTGACTTCCTCTTTATTTAATTATAAAGGTTTTCTTTGCAACCAAAAAAATACAATTATTTGCTTCACTTAAAAATATAATTAAACCTTAAACTAGAGAATGACAAAGAAAAACATATATATTATTTTTATTGAATAATATTGTTAGGTGTATGCACAAATATGAAAATAGGTGTTTCATCTTAGAATAATTATATAGATAAATAAAAGTAAGAATATATAGATAGGTAGATAAATAAAACCATTGACTTCCTCCTTATTTAATTATAAAGGTTTTCTTTGCAACCAAAAAAATATGCTTCACTTAAAAGTATAATTAAGCCTTAAAATAGAAAAGGACAAAGATAAATACATATATTATTTTTATTGGATAATATTGTTAGGTGTATGCATAAATATGGAAATAGGTGTTTCATATTAGAATGAATATATAGATAAATAAAAATAAGAATATATAGATAGGTAGATAAATAAAACCATTGACTTCCTCTTTAAAAAATTATAAATGTTTTTTTGCAACCAAAAAAATATGCTTCACTTAAAAGTATAATTAAGCCTTAAACTAGAAAAAGACAAAGATAAACACATATTATTTTTATTGGATAATATTGTTAGGTGCATGCACAAATATGGAAATAGGTGTTTCATCTTAGAATGAATATATAGATGAACAAAAGTAAGAATATATATAGATAAGTAGATAAATAAAACCTTTGACTTCCTATTTATTTAATTATAAAGGCTTTATTTGCAACCAAAAAAATACAATTATTATCTGCTTGTTGTGGTGCAGTGGTAAATGCCCTGGGTGCTGGTAGAGGCCGACCCAGGTTCCATTCCCCTTGTCTCCATCTTGTAGATATATGGTATAGTTAGGAATGTCCTATGTGCTGGTAGAGGCCGACAAGGCTCCATTTCTCCTATGCCCAAACTGTTGAAAGTGGCACCTCGAAAGGGGTGTTTTCTACTATAAATTAGTTTTAATATGCTTGTTGTGGTGCAGTGGTAAATACCCTGGGTGCTGGTAGAGGCCGACCTAGGTTCCATTCCCCTTGTCTCCATCCTGTAGATATATGGTATAGTTAGGAATGTCCTATGTGCTAGCAGAGGCCGACAAGGCTCCATTCCTCCTATGCCCAACCTGTTGAAAGTGGCATCTCAAAAGGGATGTTTTCCACTATAAATTAGTTTTTTAGACCCAGGTGTTGTAGGTGAGTTGGAGAGGAGAGGGCAATCCTCCAAGGGAGGTCCCAGGTTCAAATCTCCACCCTACCAAAAAGTTGAATTGGGTATCCAAAATCCAATTGATAATGTTGGTGCGGGCAGGGTCGGGTGCGACCCCCGGGTGACTTTGACGGTGTAGAACCCCTTGTTCGTGGTCTCTCAGACCAAGGCGGCTCCGCAAGGGGTTTTTTGCTTAAAAAAAATACAATTATTTGCTTCACTTAAAAGTATAATTAAACCTTAAACTAGAGAAGGACAAAGAAAAACACATATATTATTTTTATTGGATAATATTGTTAGGTGTATGCAAAAATATGGAAATAGGTGTTTCATATTAGAATGAATATATAGATAAATAAAAGTAAGAATATATATATATAGATAAATAAAACCATTGACTTCATCTTTATTTAATTATAAATGTTTTCTTTGCAACCAAAAAATATGCTTCACTTACAAGTATAATTAAACCTTAAACTAGAAAAGGACAAAGATAAACACAAATATTATTTTTATTGGATAATATTGTTAGGTGTATGCACAAATATGGAAATAGATGTTTCATCTTAGAATGAATATATAAATAAATAAAAGTAAGAATATATAGATAGGTAGATAAATGAAACCATTGACTTCCTCTTTATTTAATTATAAAGGTTTTCTTTGCAACCAAAAAAATATGTTTCACTTAAAAGTATAATTAAACCTTAAACTAGAAAAGGACAAAGATAAACACATATATTATTTTTATTGGATAATATTGTTAGGTGTATGCACAAATATTGAAATAGGTGTTTCATCTTTTTTTTTTTTTTTTTGTATTTACATGGTGGAATCGGTAGCCACCACGAATTCGGGCAGGTTGTCTAGCTTTTATGGCTGCCACATTATTCTGCGTTGTCCGCCCTGGAAGCCACCACACAGATCTTCGTGCAGTCCGCCCCTATAACCACCATGCCACAATCATTTTAAACCTTTTACACCGCTGAAAGCACCATGAAAGGGACAAGCGTTCAGTCCGACGAGGCCCAAGATTTGAACCTTGGACCTCCACCCCCTTATGAGGTTTGGATGAACCAATTGGTCTACACCTCGGACCTAATAGGTGTTTCATATTTGAATGAATATATAGATAAATAAAAGTAAGAATATATAGATAGGCATATAAATAAAACCATTGACTTCCTCTTTATTTAATTATAAATATTTTCTTTGCAATCAAAAAAATACAATTATTTACTTCACTTAAAAGTATAATTAAACCTTAAACCATAAAAGGACAAAGATAAATACATATATTATTTTTATTGGATAATATTGTTAGGTGTATCCACGGATATGAAAATAGGTGTTTCATCTTAGAAAGAATATATAGATAAATAAAAGTAAAAAATATATAGATAGGTAGATAAATTAAACTATTGACTTCCTCTTTATTTAATTATAAAGGTTTTCTTTGCAACCAAAAAACATATGCTTCACTTAAAAGTATAATTAAACCTTAAACTAGAAAAGGACAAAGATAAACACATATATTATTTTTATTGAATAATATTGTTAGGTGTATGCACAAATATGAAAATAGGTGTTTCATCTTAGAATAATTATATAGATAAATAAAATTAAGAATATATATATATATATATATATATATAAAGAGAAAAACCCCTTGTGGGGTCGCCGCCTTGGTCTGAGAGACTACGAACAGGGGGTTCTACACCGTCAAAGTCACCCAGGAGTCGCACCCGACCCTGCTCGCACCAACATTATCAATTGGATTTTGGATACCCAATTTAGCTTTTTGGTAGGGTGGAGATTTGAACCTGGGACCTCCCTTGGAGGATTGCCCTCTCCTCTCCAACTCACCTACAACACCTGGGTTAAAAGTAAGAATATATAGATAGGTAAATAAATAAAACCATTAACTTCTTCTTTATTTAATTATAAAGGTTTTCTTTGCAACCAAAAAAATATGCTTCACTTACAAGTATAATTAAACCTTAAACTAAAAAAGGACAAAGATAAACACATATATTATGTTTATTGGATAATATTATTAGGTGTATGCACAAATATGGAAATAGGTGTTTCATCTTAGAATGAATATATAACATAAATAAAAGTAAGAATATATAGATAGGTAGATAAATAAAACCATTGACTTCCTCTTTATTTAATTATAAAGGTTTTCTTTGCAACCAAAAAAATATGCTTCACTTAAAAGTATAATTAAACCTTAAACTAGAAAAGGACAAAGATAAGCACATATATTATTTTTATTGGATAATATTGTTAGGTGTATGCACAAATATGGAAATAGGTGTTATATATTAAAATGAATATATAGATAGTAGATAAATAAAATCATTGACTTCCTCTTTATTTAATTATAAAGGTTTTCTTTGCAACCAAAAAAATACAATTATTTGCTTCACTTAAAAGCATAATTAAACCTTAAACTAGAAAAGGACAAAGATAAACACATATATTATTTTTAATGGATAATATTGTTAGGAGTATCCATAAATATGGAAATAGGTGTTTCATATTAGAATGAATATATTGATAAATAAAAGTAAGACTATATAGATGGATACCCTTCCTTGGGTCTTATGGAAAGTGGCATCCCTTTTGAGATTTTTTCCACCAATAAAAAAAAAAGAAGTAAGAATATATAGATAGGTAGATAAATAAAAGTAAGTGTGATATGATATATATTATTACATTATATAGTATTTTTTTGGATTTGGTTATTGTGAGAAACCCTATTGACAACATAGCAGTCTCCTCCCAACCATGACCCCTCCAATAAGGAATTTAACACAAAGCCACCACCCTTCCACCCCTCACATACTCGTCCATGCCACGGTTTGAACATTAGATCTCTCGAACAAGGGCCAAAGTCACATTGCACCCAAGGTGCATTACATTATATAGTTTTATTGATATGATAAATATAAAATATGTTTAATTTTATAAATTATAAAGTTTAAAATAACATAAAATTATTTTTAATATAAAATAGTAAATAATTTGAAAAATGTGATCACAAAAGTTTAAATATTAATGTCCCGGAGGATAGTGTAACGATTTGGGCTTTGACTCTTCTTCATGAGGTCCAAGGTTCAAACCGCGGTGTGAGAAAGTGTGTGAGGGGTGGGTGTGTGGTGGTTGTGTGTTAAATTCCCTATTGATAAGCATAGCTCTCAAATTTAGGAGGGGTCATAGTTGGGGGAACCTGCTTAGCCCTGAACTTGGTCGCATGGGTTTCTCACACTAACCAAATTAAAAAAAAAAGTTTAAATATTCAATTAAATATTTTAAAAGTTATTTATTTTTATTAACATTTAATTATTTGTGTCTTGGTGGACAACACAGTAGTTTGGGGTTTGATTCTTCTCCGAGAGGTTCAAGGTTCAGACCGTGGTGTTTTGTTGTGTGTTAATTTCATATTGATACGCATAGCTCTCAGCTTTATGAGGGGTCATGGCTGGGAGGAGACTACTTAGCCCTATGCATGAGTTGTAGGGGTTTATCACACTACCCATTTAATTTTTAGGAGTAGCTCCAGTGGTTTGAACCTTGCACTTGATAATTAATAAAAATAGTGTGGATGTAACCAACTCCCTTATGTTTATAAAAAAAATTAATTATTTGTATACTTGGATGTTTACTCCAGTGTTAAGGACTTTAGTATCTTTTGATAGGTTCAAGGTTCAAACCCCACTTAGTATGAGGGGACCAGGATCCCTCATAAAAACCTTTGTAAATTCATTAAAAAATATTTAATTATTTGTAAG
The DNA here is from genome assembly GCA_028583015.1 of Wollemia nobilis. Taxonomy (NCBI): domain Eukaryota; kingdom Viridiplantae; phylum Streptophyta; class Pinopsida; order Araucariales; family Araucariaceae; genus Wollemia; species Wollemia nobilis. Next base: position 2,420,802 of record JAQPPZ010017129.1, read on the forward strand.
TTTGCATGTTTTTAATTCTTTTTTAAGTTATATACATGTTAAATATAAATAATTATTTGCAATTGCTCTTATTGGTGTAATAAACCCACTACAAGTTTTATATTTTATTATATAGGTTGGCTTATGGAATATGAGCAGGGGAGATTAATTTTTTTTTTTTTTTTTTTTTTGGGGGGGGTGTGTAGGGGGGATTTGGTGTTAAGGACTTTGGTCTCTCTTTTGAGAGGTTCAAGGTTCAAATCCCACTCAGTATGAGGGGACCATGACCCCTCATAAAAACCTATGCAGATTCATTGAAAAACATTTAATTATTTGTAAGTGTGCATGCTTTAATTCTTTTTTAGTTATATACATGTTAAATATAAATATTTATTGGAAATTGCTCTTATTGATGTAATAAACCCACTATAAGTTTTATATTTTATTATATAAGTTGGCTTATGGAATATGAGCAGGGGAGATTAATTTTATTTTTTTAGGATTTGGTTATTGTGAGAAATTTTTTTTTTAGGATTTGGTTATTGCGAGAAACCCCCTATGACCGATGTACTGACCAGTATTCTCCCAACCATGACCCCTATTAAAATTGAGAGCTATACTTATCAATAGGTAATTTAACACAAAAGTAACCACACACCCACCCCCTCACACACTCGCCCACACCACGGTTTGAACCTTGGACCTCTCGAAGAAGAGCCAAAGCCCGAACCATTGCACTGCATCTTAGGTGCTAGATATTATCTTATTATTATAGTTATCTTCTTCAAAAATTAATATAAACATCTCTAGAACATTGATAAAAATTATTCCTTCTTGAAATATCAATATCTCCCATAAAGGCCTTCTTGCTCCAAATAAGTTTTAATTTTCAAAAACACTAAGAGTGTTTGGTAATGGCTCAAAAAAATAGAATAAGAGGTTGAAAAAAATACCTATGATATACAAATATTTAGTAGTAGTTAAGGACATTATTGTATCTAACTTGTATTATAATATTGACATCAAATGTACTAGGTACTATGTAGCCATTATTTGAAGCCACATAAATGATCCTTTTTTATAAATTATCTTCAACATATGATGCATTTAAATAAGAAAGAGCTCAAGACACTTAGTGAAATTAACATTCTTGAAGGTTTATTATTGCCATATTGTAAGAGCCAACTAGTCCTCACAAAATAATGTCAAGAATTACAAATAAATAAATATTTACATAAGAATTAAAGAGTTAGTTATTACTATTTGTTTGGGTCAAAATTTAACATAGAATCTTACACCTGAACTTGTCAAAGACTATTTTAAGTTATGACTATTGAAATTTGTCACCTCTTCTATAAAAACCAAATAAATAAATTGATAATAATAAATACTTTGGCTCCCCAAACATAAGAAAGCTATCTCAAAACTTTTCCATACCAAAGAATATGATTACAGAACAAGCGATGATTAAAAGCATAGTAAAAAAGAACATTGAATGTTAGGTTTGAAATAGTAAAATATGTGAACAAAAATATACCTTTCAATAGAAAATATTATCCAAATTGAAAAACAACAATATTCCAAAAATATTACCATGTGAAATTGATCTTAAATTTTATAACTTGTATAAGGCCTATGCAAATTTAACCTTTTCTATATTAGACCATATTTTCATGTAATTAATACCAATAAAGCCAGCATTTATATAAGTTTCAAAGTTGTCAAAGGGTTATAGAAAATAAAGGAAGGGATTTTCTTGATATAGAGAGTTATTCTCACTTTCTGGATATTAATATTTGAATATCCATTAAATATGACTTGGATGTTATGTTACTTTATATTCAATTGTTTGCATTTCTTTCTATTTCTAAAAATACATCTTAAAATTTTAAGTTTTGAATGATTTAGATTTTTAAGTAAATGATCCATATAGCATTTTTTGAGTTAGCATTTACTATTTAATTTTATATTAAAAGTTTAAACAAAATAGTGTTAATGACTATAATAGACTAACTTACTTTAACTATTGTATGTGTTGATAAATCTATTGAGATATGTGGTGGTTAAACTTCTCTTGAGGCCATGTTCAACTTTTTGTTATGTTTTATCTTTGGGCCAATGTAAACCTTGAAAAATATATTTTTTCTAATTTTAATATTTTATTTGTGAGGGCCAATCTCATAAACTTGACTTAGAGGCAACATGTAATTGGGTAAAAATATTCCCCTCATCATTTATTTATTAGTTAAGTTTAATTTTAATTCTCTTTAAGTGAAGATATTTTTACGTCTATGGACACCCAATCATATACTATGTTTTCTATAAGCTACGTATTTTTTTTGTCAAGCAATACTAGGTAATATTTGATTCCATTCAGATTTGGAAACTACTATGAAATATACCATGGTATCAGAGTGGGTGTGAATCATCATATTCATTTGCTTCTACTGGAGATATATTTCTCTTCTAGCTTCTCTTAAGAATATTTTTTGATGAGGCTTGTAAAGAATATTTTCTGAATCTGATAGCCTACTCTAAAGAAGGGTTTTCAACACAAAATCCTAGTGGACTTGGATCATGAGGATCTCACTAGAACCAATAGATTTGCTCCAAGATAAATATTCACCAATAGATTTTATTTTTTCTGTCATTAGCACATGGTCTTGCTTATTATTTTTTTGTAATCATATGGATGCCCTAGTTTTAGAATTGGTTGTTTTGAGGTCTTTTGAGAATCTCATTTTTCTTTTATGATTTTTTCAAGAAAATTCATTTTCTTTTCTCCTCCATATTTTTATGACCAATAGTAGCACTAATGATAGGACATACTACTTGATTTTGTGAAAGAATAAAAGAAGAGGTTAAATTATTTTAAATAGGCCCCTAGTGCTAGAGAATTCATGGGCATGCTTTCATGCTTAGTAAAGACCTCCAAGCCACTTGAAAAAGTCGTAAAAATGGTTTGGCAACATTCTTGCTACATAGGCATGAGAGAAGGGGCTAACTGGTTAAGTTTAATGAAATGGTTGTGTAGGGAAATACATAATAGTTATGGATAAACCATTAGTTTTTTTTGAATTCTTTGTGAAATTTTGAAGTTGATCATAATTCAACATTTTTTGTCATTTCACCTCCCAAGTATTTCAAATTTGTGTTTGAAACTTTTTCTCATTTACCTCCAAAAATTTTAATTAAAAATTTAGAAACCAGAATATTCCAAGGAACATTTTAGCAATTTTGTGGAAAAGGAATTGATTGGATGTGTGTGTCATGCTGACACAAATGTATGCAATGGATGGAAAAAAAAGGATCATGACTAGAAACCTGGTTTTTTGTTTGTTCTTGCTCATTTTCATTCCAAGCATCATGCTTAGTGATATGGATAGCAAGGGTGTATAATGCATTAGTCCATGAGATGCATCATGTTCCAAATCCCCTATTAATTTTTTTAAGGATAATGATGATGTCATCATTTCCTCAATACATGCTTATGATGACATTAACATCCTTGACATGTGGTAGTTAATATGGTAGGTACAATTGAGGTGGCATAAATTATATGATGATATGTGGCAGTCCATATAACTGTGTTGGTAGGTAAATGCTTTTGGATGTGACATGCAAACATGATGGTCCATACAATCCACTAGACAAAGAGGTACATGAATCCCAAGATGACATGTGGTAGTTGAGGAAATAAAATAGGGGATGTAGAAATGACATAGATGTTGAGGTTCCATGTAGTTGGATTGGACTAAGCCAAGTTTTTTGACCACATAGAGGTCAATGTGGTAGTCTATATGTCATTTGACATATATATAAGCAAAAACAACCAATCACAATATGCCATCTCATCCAACTTGCACATTCAACATTACATAGTATTTGTATAAAATCAAACAATGACAAGTGGCACTATGGCACAATATGATTCACTGGTCAATATATAGTTAGTATCATTCTAGCCACTCATATGATGACATTTGGAAACCTCTTATTCCCTAATGATACTATATTTTTTTAGGGATTTGGGATAAATTTTTGCTCTTTTAGGGCTGAATTTTGGGGACCATAACTTTTACATACAAAATAATTTTGATCCCTTTTTAAAAATTGTACATGTTTTTGATATCTCTTTATTAAAAGTGTTGGTCTGAGTAACAACTATTTATATTTTTAAAAATTTAACAAAATAGTTATAAATCACCATGTTCCCTTGTTGAATGGTCCTAATTTTATCACTTAGAAGTTCAAGAAGATTTTTAAGAATCCTACTTATGAGTTCTAAAATAAAGAACATAAGGTAGAATTTTGTAGAATTTGAATCAAGAAATTAGAGGAAATAGAAAGAAACTAGGATGTTGATACTGCTCTCTTCTATGCACATAGTTAGGACAACTTTGGTGAAGAAACCTCAGAGGCACATGTAGTTCATTCTACATATTGGAAGTACACTTATTTAAATGAGTGGATAGTTGATTTGGAGACTACTAGGTACATGACGAAGCACAATCACCTTCTTTAAGGCTATAACAAAACTCATCTAGGGGAATATATTGCGATTGGAGTTGATTTCATTATAGGTTATAGGAAGTGGAGACATCACTATTGTAACTTTATAATTCAATTAGGTACTTCATGTTCCTAATGTTAGTCCTAATATATTATCTATTTATTGCATCACTTACACAAATATTAGAGTAAAATTCTATCTTGATAGATGGGTGATTAAGGATATAGACAATGGATTTGGGACTATTGCTTCTGGAAATTATGATGAATCGGATCATATATATAATTTGGGTGAAAGGACCACTTCCTCTTCATATAAAAATAACTTTGTCACAATGATAGCACATACTAATGATGAGAATCAAAATTGGCATCATAGGCTTGGATATCTCAATTATGGTTCCTTAAGGTACATGAGCTAGCATGAGATGGTTATTGGCATTCCATGCATTTCTCTTCCGAGTGGTGCTTGTGAGGGATGTGTTTTGGAAAAGCATCATGAGGAAATATTTCCAAAATTAGTTATCAAGAGGTAATATCATGCTTTAGATATCATTCATAAGGATATTTATGGACCTATGGGTACACCTTCTCTTTCAGGAAATAGGTACTTTCTTATTTTCATTGTGAATTTCCTAGATATGTGTGGGTATATACCATTTTTACTAAGGATAAAGTGTTTGAGAGGTTAAAATCCATTAATGTACTTATTAAAAATTAGTTATATAGGAGGACTAAATGTCTTAGGACATATGGAAGTTATGAATATGATAGTCATGCTTTCCATGATTTTGACCACTCATGGGATAGCATATTAGAGGACTATTCACTACACTCCTAAGAAAAAAGGCATGGTTGAAATAAAAAATAGGGTTATTATGGATATGAATTGTTGTAATGATTCACACTAAGGGGTTAGATCACGAGTTTTAGGTTCAATAAATCCTTTGTGCAAGGTATATCATCCACATAGTTCCTACTAGGGTTGTTCAAGGAATGACACCCCTTGAGAAGTTGATATTGGATAAGCCATAAGTGTCAATGTTTTGAATCTTTGGGTCTTTAACATGTGTTCACATACCTAAGAATATTTGGAAAATGAAGACACCCGAGAGCCATAGGTTTATATTTATTGGATATTATGATATCTTAAAGACATATCATCTCTATGATACTTATAGGTATGAAGTGGTGATTAGGAGATACATCTTTGATGGTGTCCTTCTAGGTATTCCTTCCACTCCCCATCTTGATAATTTTATGTTTTAAAGATCCAATAGGTTTTTTTATTACCTTGGTTGGTTCTATATCTCATAGGGCATCTTCAACTTCTAGAGATTGTTCACTACCTATCAATTTGACTCCATGCATTGTTTCTCAGGAAATGTTTTCTTCCCTAAGGTAGGACAAGATGAATAGCATGGTTTTGTTTAGAATACTCTAGTTATGCATGATGAAGTGAGTAGTGCTAAGTTGGATTCTTCAATTTTAGTTTTTGATGCTAAAATGGTGTGTGATACTCATGCTTCTGCCAAATGCCCCATATCCAAGCGGATTAAGACCCTTCTAAAGGATGCACAATTGATTTTGTACCTTGAGTGGAATCAAAAGGATCCTTACCAAGCTTTTAAGGTAGCCCATTTATAAGATCTTGTCATCTAGTCCTAGCCTAATGGGGAGCCTAAATGGAAATATGTCATGGCAACAAAATATGACTAGGACTAGACATATTTCCATTTAGGCTCCCCATATTTTGTTGCCATGACATATTTCCATTTAGGGGAGAATGTTTTCCTCTTCCAATAGGGGAGAATGTTATGACATGTAAGTGGATCTACAAGACTAGGTACATATTGGATGGTAAAATTAAAATTACAAAGCATGCCTTGTTGGCAAGGGATTATCTTAGTAAGAGGGAGTGCATTACTCTAAGACATTAGAACTTGTAGCCAAGATGGAGTCTTTAAAAATGATTCTTTCAATTGTAGCTTCCTATGAATGGAAGGTACATCAAATGGATGTAAAGAGTGACATTATCCATGGAGAATTTCAAGAGAAGATTAACATGAAACAACAATATATATTTGATCTAGAGGACCCTAATCCATTGGTATGTCACCTGACTTGATCTTTGTATGGTCTTAAGTAGACTCCTTTTGCTTTGTATGAGAAAATTCGTTCTTTCTTTAATAGTTATTGATTTAGCAATGTGAGACTAAGCATGATGTTTATGTTAAACATAATAATAAAGAGATTATTTTAATTGTGTTATATAATTATGAACTTCTTATCACAAGTCACTCCACTACTTTGATCTAGAGAATGAAGTCTTAAATTCACCTTTGAGATGATAGATTTGGGGGCTCTCGCACTATTTTTTAGAAATTTAGATTAATCAGTTAGATTTTGGTATTACCAAATTTTAGTCCAAATATGATTTGGATCTTCTTTAGTGGTTTAAGATGTAGTACAAACCTGCTAGGACCCCTTTTACCTCATTTTTGAATTTATGGACTGATTATACTACTCCCTTGGTTGATGCTACTCTATATCAGTCTATTGTAGGATGTTGAGAATTCAAGCTATTTGAAAGTTTACCTGGTTTTATTGATAATAAAAATACATTTTTAGAATCCATTTAGACCTTTACAAAATCAAATCTAATTGAGATAAACCTGATAGGAGATAAATCTGATAAGCCTGACAAGTAGCTTTACAAAAATCCTAACAATTTTAGGATAAGTCTGACAATTTAGGCCTTGCAAGATTTTTAGGATTGATAAATTTTTAATTAAAAACCTCATTAGTTCTAATTAATTAAACATACAATTTAATTTATTTATTTATTTAAATATTTAACACTCCCAACCACAAAAGCGTTAGATTCCAATGTATACAAATAAGGAGGAAAACAACTTGAAAAACACCAACAGTGGAAGATAAGTGACCCAAACTTTATTGCTTTAATAACTAGAGCAAGGTTTCACAAAACACCAAAATACTAATTTCACTCGGCTAGTATTGAAAAGATCTTTTCAACAACTATAAATACACCTATATTTATATTTTATTTGATGCCTTGTTATACACAAAAATAAAGTGTCTTACCAACAACAAAAAGGAGATAAGAGTTTGCTTTTAAAATTTGAAATTCATAGAATATTCCTCCAGGTAGGTTATTAGGGGAATATTCCAAAGATTAAGATTTGTTTTATGTCACATGGTCAATTACATTTGAAAATATAAATATAAGGCTATTATAATTCTTACATACAAACCATCGATAATTTAACTTGCATGCATTTTATGAATAAAAAATAAACTTATTAAGAGGCCTACATAGAAGAATAAAAATATCAATGTAGTGGAAGCTATGAAAAGTAGTCTGGAGCGTCAATGTGTCATAGGTGGATGCCAACTCACATAAGATATATTCTTCTTGGTGTTTGAAGCATAGATCAAGTGAGGTGCATTTCCTTGGAAAATAATTATACGATGCATTGAGAATAGATGGACTCAAAATATTTACCAAAAAACAATAGACTATGCATAGGAGGCTTTGGAGGTCAAATTTAGAGGGCAAAGTCAAAAAATATACAAGGGAAAGGTAACCACATGGAAAAATGATAGGTTGTATCCTAGGCCAACAATGAGGTGACATGAAAATAATAATGATGACATCTACCATCCACATGGTAGAGCAAGTTGTAGATATTTTTTCCATGCAAGATATTCTCTAAAACAAGTGGAAAATAAGATGTAGGTGAGGAGGCTTATGTGGTTGAGCATGAACTTGGATGTCTTGTTGGTGTTGGTTGGGATTGAACGTCAAATAAATAATTCCATAAATACAAAAAAGAGAGGTACATGGGTAATGCAAGTTTTGTCAAATATAACAAATAAGGGATGTGGGAAACTTAATGTGGCACCACCAAACTAATAGATGTGGTGTAGATAGTGTAAAGTAAAAATTAACACCAATAAAGCAATAGATCAAAGCAAACAACAATATATGCACGAAATTGATAGATTTGATTTATTATAACTCAAGGAGCCTAGATCTCCAATTTGTACAATAGATTTACCCCAAATATGGGGTTACAATGCAGTGTATGCTTTGATACAATTATTACAATGCTAGGGTTGTAAAACCCTTGTTCAAAAGAATGTTGGTGTCTTCTAAAATCGTCTTCACTCCAAACAATTTGTGGGTGGGATTGTGTATCCCTATAGGACAACCCAAGCTACAACAACCATCAAGGAAGATATTTCATGTACCTGCAAAAAATCACTACACAAATAAGTTAGTAGCATATAAAAGGGCTCCACTATGTGATACCCTCTAAATAACAAATCTGCAAACCCCAAATGTAACAATGATGAGATATGATCTAAATACAGAAAATATAAATTGTAAAGCAATAATACCTATTACCTTATCTAAAAATACTTGATTCGTTCAATTTGTGTTTCTGCTTCCATGATCTAGTGACGTACAAATTCTCGTGAGCATTTGAGGGTTTGTCGACAATAAATTGGATGAGGGAAAACACCTTAGAGAATTTTAGGATATCTATGGATACGATACAGTTTTCATGGAATGCTCAACAATGTTCTAGAAATATCCTTGAGAATTCAAGGGTTTCAAGGAGGTGTACTACAAAACTAGATCTAGTTTGTAGGGGTTTTGGTGATAAAAATTGGGGATGTGCCAATAGAGAAGAAGAAGGGTGTTAGTGAAATGCTAGGGTTTTCATGAGGATGGATGAAGGGCTCTAATGGTCTTAGGAATCCACACTCAAATTTAAAATAAAAATAACCACTTAACCCTCATTTACAAAAGTGAATGATATTTTATAACTTACCTTCAACATGTTAGGGTTTCGATGACACCAACGGGTAATCGAGATTAAATCATGATGAAGGGCTAAGATTGTGCATTGATGAGTGACATGGATCAAGTTATATGGATGGTTGAGATTAAATCATGATGAGTGGCTGAGATTTATATATATATATATATTTATATATATATATATATATATATATATATATATTAAATATTTATATTTAAATATAAATATAAATAAATATACATACATATATAAATAAATAATGGGCGGTTGTGATTGGATGATGCATGGAAGACAAGTGGCTAGGATTTGGTGTCTACAAATACCCCTTTTTGTACCACATTGCATGAAACACAATGCGGTGCAAAAACAAGAGAAACCTGGTTTGGTGAAGCAGCTTCTTTCCTTGGAGTGCAAGAATATCCTGAAGACAAAAATTGTGGGTGTAGCTTACCCCTTCAATTGGCGAATGATTGAAGAATGAATATCACAAGTCAATTGATAGAATTAGGGATGATATGAATGATGTAAATGTAGGTCGATGATATATTTTGTTTTTGCCCCAATAGATGGAAGGGTTTTTGATGATGTGGATTATGTGAATGATGTAAATGAAGATGAGTGACATAAATGATGATGCAATGATTGATTCTACTTTTGCCCTAACAAAAAAGGATTTTTCCAATTATGGGTGATATGAATGATGTAAATGTAGGTGGATAATGTATTCTATTTTTTCCCAATAGATGAAAGGGTTTTTGATGATGTGGATGATATGAATGATGTGAGTGTATCCCAATGTGGGAAATCAAGATCAAATTTGGTTACCCCAAGTTTGGGGTGATTCTATGTTGTTGAAAAACATGCCTATTGGTATCATTAAAATACAAAATGATGAAAATACAAAACATCGGGAACCATTCATCCTAAAATTGGGTGACTGCTAGGAGAGATAGTCCTAGTGACGACACACAATTCCTGCATGTGAAATAGAATAATGTAGTAATAGTTATATGGGTTGGGAACCCCATGAAAAAGGGTATCAATGACAACTTTTTACACAGACTAGTATAAGCTTAGTCTCACTCACAAAATGAGGGTCCAATAAGATGTTTTTGAAAAAGAGGATGTTGGATGATGATATGGGAAAGCATCCTTATGGTGATCTACCAATCCTACAGAATTGTATGGATAGCCAATCGCTACAACCGCCAGGGGGAATAGATTAGACCACTAGATATGAGGTTCACTTGGATGATATGAATGATGTAAAGGAATGTGAATGATGTAATGCATGTGAATGGTGTATTGATTGTGAAGAGAAATGAGTAATTTTTGCTTTTACCCCAACAAAAGAAGAGGATTTTTATTAGATGATATGAATGTGAATGAACAAGCATCCTTATGATGATCTACCCATCCTACCAAGTTGCATGGATAGCCAATAACTGCAACCACCATGGTAAATAGAGTAGACCACTAGATACAAGATTCACTTGGATGATATGAATGATGTAAAGGAATGTGAATGATGTAATGCATGTGAATGGTGTATTGATTGTGAAGAGTGCAATGAGTGATTTTTTATTTTGCCCCAACAAAAAAGGGTATTTTGATTGGATGATATGAATGATGTAAATGAATGTGAATTAACAAGCATACTTATGATGATCTACCCATCCTACTGAATTGCATGGATAACCAATCACTACAATCACTAGGTGAATAGAGTAAACCACTAGATACAAGGTTCACTTGATAATGCAAGTGATTTTGATAATTTTGAGTGGAAATACATGGAATTATGGATGATATAAATGATGTAAATAAATTTTAATATGGATGGTGCCATGAATGTGAATTACGCAATGATCGATGAGTAAAGTTGATGATTTTGTGAAATTTGGAATTTGATTTGGGATATTTTTTGAAGCAATTTAAGGTATTTTTGTGACTTTTGGTTGCAATCAAGAATTAAACACCTAAATCAATCCAAATTATCATAAAATGTAATGGAATGTTGTGATGAATGCTTATAATAGTGAATGTGGTAATTTTGTGAAATTTTGGACCATTTTGAGGTTTTTTGTACATTATTTTGTCATTTTCGTGACTTTTGGTCGCAATAAAAAATAAAGCATCCAAATCGATCTGTATTTTCATAAAATATAATGGAATGATGTAATGGATACATAGGTGGAATTTGAGGTGATTTTGTGAGGGTTTTCTAAATTTTTAGGTCCTTTTATCCCTTTTGCAACATTTTGGATCCAGATGCCAACCAACATGCACATTAGGCTTAGACGCAGGAGAGCGTCTACCACATGGAAAATACAAGGTATCATATGAGTGTGGTAGGAAGATGCCCATGGGTATTTGAGCATGCCAAAATCAGCTATAAGAGTGCTATAAAGGTAAATTTGGATTCATTATTGCAATCAATATTTTTAGAAGCAGCATCTAAGGAGTGAAAGAGTGAGAGAGTGAAGGAGTGCGAAGAAGTGTCGCGATGGTAATGGAGAGAATGGATGTGGTAGCAGAAGTGGAGGTGCATGTGGCTGAGGTAAGCGTCTTTAGCTCTTTCATTTAGATTTTGTAATGTCTTTTGTATTTTTTTGCAAAGAATATGATGGTAATGTGCATTTGCATGTTATATTGTATTGTAGTTGATGATATTGGAGGCTCGATATCAATTCTCACCCATAATACCAGGGATGAGAAAGGCACTATAAAATGTTGACTGATATTAGCTAGAGTGGGTGGGATTGGCTTGGGTAGTGCAGATTGAGGTAGTAAGGGCTGATATGAGGTGTCTTTCTACCTTGGTATAAAGGTAGGATCAGGATAAAGGGACCTTACATCTCTTGATAGGGGAGGTGACAGTGTCACTCAAATATGTATACTGCATATTTCAAGTACCAGTGGAGGGATTGCATGTCCAAGTTGGACACGATAAGGAGTATGAGTTGAGGTGGATTTTTGGAGATGGGTGGAGGGATGTGAGCATCAGTGTGGAGGGATCAGGTATCTGGAGATGTCTGCAAGGAAGAAATTAGAGTACCTACCCACCTTAGTCATGTTCTTTCTAGCCAATATATTAGTGCTTAACATCACCATCTATCGGTTCCCATGGAACATGATTCGATTGGTGTATGATATTATCGATGAGCCTCGGGTGTATGCATGGGCATTGACTCTACTAGCTTAGACTTATATGGAGTTGTATGAGGTGAGGAGGTAGAGGTAAAATGGATTGGACTATAGTGTGCTACTATAGGTTTGGGGTTGGGATCACTTCAGTGTGGTTCATCTTGTGGGTCTACCCTACGAGGAGTAGGATAGGGATCAACCCTATGTGTTGATATGGTAGGTGGTTGAGGAAGTACAACCTAGCCATCCTGGTTATAGTGGCTAGGAGTGCAAATATCTATGGGTATGGTTGAGGCCTAATCAGGTGTATTGGAGGCCATGGTAGAAGTCTAGGTGGCCCAATTATGGAGAGCAACTACGATGGGTTAGGCAAACAAAATAGGTGGTTGGATAACATGGAAGTGAGGTGGATTTGATCTAGTTATTATAGGTGTTGTAGAAATTTATGATGTGATAGGGGGTACCTAAGGCTCCAGTGCTCTATAGGCATCAATCGAATGAGTCAAGCTTACCTTGTGTGGGGGAGTGGCAAGTGGAGTATAGGGATGATGAGAAGATAGATCTCTCAGATATAGATGATGCTAGAACCATAGTAGATTATGATGCATGGTTCACTTCACAACCACCATGGGTATCAATTCAGGTGGTTGAGGAGGTAAATGGGATGATGGGGAGACAACAACAGAGGCTAAGGAGACTCCTCGATGCCATAGATATCATAGGTCTAGCAGTTGAGTGAGATAGGTGAGGGGTATAATAGAGTATCCTCTAAATATTAGAGGTGATTATGATGGTAGGGATGACATGGAGGAGGTTTCAAAGAGACCTCCAAGTTGGAGTGAGGAGGAGTGGGCTAGGCTCGAGGTAGAGCAAGACCAACTTCGGTAAATGGTGGTAGAGTGAGATGTAAAGATAGCTCAACTATGGATGGAGATGGAGGTACGAGTGGTGACAAGAGAAGATGAGGATATGATAGCAAGGCTCTAGGTAGAGCTGGCATAGAGGAACTCCCATAAGAGGTAGGATGTATTATGCCTTCAATCCCAGGATGGATATATGTAGGATTTGGAGGATCTACTTATGCAACACCACATTGGACTGCCAGATCGACCTTCCTCCTCCATAGTGGGTACTATTAGGTGTAGTAATTCTAGGCATAGTGTCTCTCAGTTTAGGGCTCCATCTATATCACAAGGGTCTACCTACGGGTGTTATTTAGTGTTTTGTGGCACTTTTATATATGAGCCTTAGTTTTCCATTGTATATAACCTTCAGTCATTCATTGTACATGTGATATATATATACATGGATTTTATTTTTGTGTTATGAATTTGTGTGAATGTTTATGTGAATGCATGTGTATATGTGATGGATGATAATGTAATGATGATGTGTATGTTTAATGGGAATAATGCAAATGAACTGACGCTCTAATGATTATTTGTAGTTTAGATTTTTGTTTGACCATATATATCATTGTCATTTAATCAGGGGCACCAAAATGGTGGTATGTGAAATGGAAGACTCATAATATGACATGATAATGCCATAAATGTTGTTTGGTCTTGTGAATGGCTGATTTGGAATTGTTATTACAAAGACTCAAACATGCTAGTGATTTCTAACAAACTCAATAAGTTCTATATAATTTATCTAAAACCAAATGTGTGTGTAGTGAATGTTCATTTACAAATCATGATCATGGTAGTGACTCAAGGCAATCAGAAACCAATGTGTGTGCAAGTGATTTCATTAACCCATCTTAAGTAAATTGAGATAAAACATGTCATGGGGGAGACCAAGAGTCTAGCTCATCCTTATGTGCAGTCATAGGTATCTTCAAGAGAGACTTGTCATCACACATGAGCATACTCCACTTCCAGTCAAGCATATATATACCTAGTGGAGATTATCTCCATAGGCCAATGATCTGATCTCTAAGCTTTGGAGATTCATACTACCTAACCATCTGGATGGAAATGTAGTTCTATCTTTACTACTTAAGAATATGTGGTGTGTGATATGTAAAAAGAATTAGAGCTTTGGGGAATCAGATTCTCAACCAAAGTATGATGATAATTTAACCCTATCCTTAATAATCATTCTTTTATTTGAAAGTGTTAATAGTGGTGAAGACCATTGTTTTTTATTTTGGACTATGTGCATAATGGAACAAGCAAAGATGACTTTTTTGCTTTGAGGTTCAACCCAATCATGGTATTATCTCTCTTTGACACAAGATGTTTTTAATATGTGTAAGATGTGTTTGGTTCAAGAATGTTAGATTCAACTCCCATAACTCAAGATTTTATTAGTGAAAATGTGACTTGGTCCTAGAGAAAACTTGATGTATTGGAGGTTGCTTGAAACACTAGGAGTGGCTGAGTGATCGAAAATACCTAGTGGTGATGGAAACTTGTAATGTAAATTATGGTTTGATGTGTGACATGGTGCAATGATATGGATGTTAACTTGAGGGTGCCCCTGATTAAGGTGATAATATTTATTAGATCAATTATTGTTTAAACTTAACAAATGATCCCTAGTATTGTGGATGAAATGCATCGAAATAATAATGAATGTCATTATGCAAAATTAATGTGTGGAATGTAATGTATATGGATGATGTTTTTGTGTATTATTCATGTATATAAGCATATAACTCTCTCAAGTGGATAATGTTTAGTGGTTCGAGCTCTTCTACTCCCCCTAGCCTGGCAAGCCTATATCATTGGAATCTTGTGAATTTGGATAGCAGCAAGCAACACATGTAAATGAAAATTACAAGGCCATGTAAATGTAATGCAATGATTTTTTTCTTATGTACATGATGGCGGACTGGAAAAATACACACTTCTTCAAACCCTCTTTTTCATTAAGAAATCTAAAAATATACAAGCATACAGCCCGCAGGCTTACATAAGCTAGCTCTCGGCCTAGCTTTACACTTCTCACACTCAGAGTGCATTCCTCGATCCACCATCCCGACTAAAACATCAAACTGGGTTTTTATAGAGGCCCCGACCCTCTGAAGCATCAACTCACGCGTAAATGGGTTCACCAACATGATTAATTACATTGGCACAAAAATCGAGACACCAACCCGATTAAAGACCCCTCTTCGCACGGTCCTTGTCACCACTGAATTCGTCAGATTCTCTACGCATCCATCCTCTTCGTTCCCCGCACTTCTGGGTAATCCCCTACTTTAAATTTAGCTTGTGCCACGTGGCATCTTTGAACGGTCCTCGAAAATGCCATTCCTGCCATCTCTTTCTCCTCCCACGCATTTTTTCTCTCTCTGCCACGATATCGCGACATGTCGCGATATCATGACATTTCTGCTCCTCTGCGCTCATTTGCATTTTTGGTCACAATATCGCGACATGTCACGATATCGTGACATGTCGCAATATCACGACATGTCACGATATCGCGACATGTCGCAATATCGCGATCGTTTCGCCGCTCAGCCTCCTGCTCCGATTTTCGTTGCGTTATCGCGACAGGTCACGATATCGTGACCTCTGCCTTCGAATGCCTCTCATCCGCCTGCTCTAGTCATGATTTCATGACATGTCATGAAATCACGACAATTCCATCGCACCCTCCTGCTGCTGCTTCGACGTCGCGAAATCGTGACATCGCGATTTCGCTACACTTTCTGACTTCTGCCTCCGCCTCACCGACACGTCACGATTTTATGATGTCGCAAAATTGCAACGTCGCAATTTCACTACTCTTTTCTATCCCTGCCTCTGCCTCGCTGCTGCTATCGCGATTCTGCAACATGTCACGATTTCGTGACATGTCATGATTTCATGACATCAGCAGCGAGGCGGAGGCAGGGACAGAAAAGAGTAGCGAAATCGCGACATCGTGATTTCACGACATCACGAAATCATGACGTGTCAGTGAGGCAGAGGCAGAAGTCAAAAAGTGTAGCAAAATCGTGAGGTCATGATTTCACGATGTCAGAGCAGCAGCAGGAGGGCGTAGTGGAAGTGTCACGATTTTGTGACATGTTGCGAAATTGTGACTGTCACGAAATCACGACCAGAGCAGGCGAACGAGAGGCAGTCGAAGGGAGAGGTCACGATATCGTGACAAAAATTGGAGCAGGAGGCTGAGTGACGAAACGGTCGCGATATCGTGACAAAAAATGCAAATGAGCGCAGAGGAGCACAAACATCGCAATATCGCGACATGTCGCGATATTGCGACAAAGAGAGAAAAAGGCGCAGGAGGAGAAAGAGATGGCAGGAATGGCATTTTCGGGGACCGTTCAAAGATGACACGTGGCACAAGCTGAAGTTAAAATGGGGGATTACCCAGAAGCACGGGGAACGAAGAGGATGGATGCGCAGAGAATCTGACGGATTCAGTGGTGATAGGGACCGTGTGGAGAGGGGTCTTTAATCAGGTTGGTGTCCCGATTTTTGTGTTAATGTAATTAATCGGGTTGGTGAACCCGTTTACGCGTGAGTTGATGCTTCAGAGGGTCGAGGCCTCTATAAAAACCTAGTTTGATGTTTTAGTCGGGATGGTGGATCGGGGAATGCACTCTGAGTGTGAGAAGTGTAAAGCTAGGCCGAGAGCTAGCTTATGTAAGCCTGCAGGCTGTATGCTTGTATATTTTTAGATTTCTTAATGAAAAAGAGGGTTTGAAGAAGTGTGTATTTTGCTGGTCCGCCATCAGTGGCAGAAGCATCAAATTGCGGGAAAGCCACTTCAGAAGAGTCGGCTTAGGAAGTAGAAGAAGAAGGCGAGAAAATTTTTCCTAAGGCAGAGGAAGAGGAATGTCGCGATTTCGCGACGTGTTGTGAAATCGTGACAGAAAATTGCAAAGGAGGCGCAGTGGGAAAATTGTCGCGATTTCGCGACATGTCACAAAATTGTGACATGTCACGAAATTGTGATAGCAACAGCGAGGTGGAGGCAGGGACAGAAAAGAGTAGCGAAATCACGACTGACGTCGTGAAATCGCGACGTGTCGACGAGGCAGAGGCAGAAGTCAAAAAGTGTAGCAAAATCGTGACGTCGTGATTTTGTGATGTCGAAGCAGCAGTAGGAGGCCACAGTGGAAGTGTCGCGATTTCATGACGATCACGATTTCATGACATGTCACAAAATCGTGACACTTCCACCATGCCCTCCTGCTACTGCTCCAACATCACGATTTCACTACACTTTCTAACTTCTGCCTCCGCCTCGTCGACACGTCATGATTTTGCGACGTCGCAAAATCGTGACGTCGCGATTTCGCTACTCTTTTTGTCCCTGCCTTCGCCTCGCTGCTGTTGTTGCGCGATTTCATGACAATTTTCCCACTACGCCTCCTTTGTAATTTTTTGTCATGATTTTGTGACACATCACGAAATCACGACGTTCCTCTTCCTCTGCCTTAGGAAAATTTTTCCCGCCTTCTTCTGCTTCCTGAGCTGACTCTTCTAAAGTGTCTTTCCTGCAACTTGATGCTTCTACTGCTGGTGCTACTGGATGCTCCTGCATCAGACACCCGTGATAAGTGAAGAAGTGATCTTCACTTCTGCTTGGTCTGGTTGCTACCTCCTGCAACACCTCCAGACATTCTTCTGCCTCTGCAGACTGCTCTAACCCCTTCTCCCGGTCCACACAACTTCTGTCTTCCACCGGACAGATTCTCTCATTGCTGCAAACTTCTACTGTAGCCTGCTTCAACTCCTCCTTTTGCACAAAAAAATTTGTGCCTTCTTTTGGGCAGGTCCCGGCACTGCTGCACTCTTCCTCACATGCAGTCTTCTTTAGCTTCAACTTCGGAAGCACTCCACCTTCTTTCTTTCTTTTCGCCTTCTTTGTCGCTCCTCTTGCTTCTACAATTTCATTCGGAGCCACTCTTCTTGTAGGGCCTTCAACTATTTTTGCAAAGCTATGAATTCTTCTTCTGTCACCATATCTTCCTTGCTGTCCCGGCTTCTTCGAGAATGCATTTTTTTTTTTATCGGGTCTTGGCGTAAACTGCCTC
Source organism: Wollemia nobilis (assembly GCA_028583015.1). NCBI lineage: Eukaryota > Viridiplantae > Streptophyta > Pinopsida > Araucariales > Araucariaceae > Wollemia > Wollemia nobilis. Next base: position 2,439,300 of record JAQPPZ010017129.1, read on the forward strand.
ATGCTCGGCGAATCTGCTTACGCACTTAAAGACCGAACTCACTCTCTCTCTCAGAACCCTACCATAGATCCTGGCATAACTGCCTCACGTCCGCGATCTGTTATGCACTCAGAATCACTAGCTCTGATACCATTGATGGCGGACCGGGAAAATACACACTTCTTCAAACCCTCTTTTTCATTAAGAAATCTAAAAATATACAAGCATACAGCCCGCAGGCTTACATAAGCTAGCTCTCAACCTAGCTTTACACTTCTCACACTCAGAGTGCATTCCCCGATCCACCATCTTGACTAAAACATCAAACTGGGTTTTTATAGAGGCCCCGACCCTCTGAAGCATCAACTCACACATAAACGGGTTCACCAACCCGATTAATTACATTGGCACAAAAATCGAGACACCAACCCAATTAAAGACCCCTCTCTGCATGGTCCCTGTCACCACTGAATCCGTTATATTCTTTGTGCATCCATCCTCTTTGTTCCCCGTGCTTCTGGATAATCCCCCACTTTAACTTCAGCTTGTGCCATGTGGCATCTATGAACAGTCCCCGAAAATGTCATTCCTGCCATCTCTTTCTCCTCCCACGCCTTTTTTCTCTCTCTACTGCGATATCGCGACATGTCGTGCTATCACGACGTTTCTGCTCCTCTGCACTCATTTGCATTTTTTGTCATGATATCGCAACATGTTGCGATATCGCAACCGTTTCGCCGCTCAGCCTCCTGCTCTAATTTTCATTGCGATATTGTGACAGGTCGTGATATCATGACCTATGCCTTCGACTGCCTCTCGTTTGCCTGCTTTGGTCATGATTTCACGATAATCGTGATTTCGTGACATGTCATGAAATCGCGACAATTCCACCGCACCCTCCTGTTGCTGCTCCGACGTCGCGAAATCGTGACGTCGTGATTTCGCTACACTTTTTGACTTCTGCCTCTGCCTCGCCGACACGTCACGATTTTGTGACGTCGCAAAATCATGACGTCATGATTTTGCTACTCTTTTCTATCCTTGCCTCCGCCTCGCTATTGCTGTCGTGATTCCGCGACATGTCGCGATTTCACGACATGTCACGAAATCGCGACAATTTTCCCACTGCGCCTCCTTTGCAATTTTTTGTCGCTATTTCGTGACACGTCACAAAATTGTGACATTCCTCTTCCTCTGCCTTAGGAAAAATTTTCCCGCCTTCTTCTTCTGCTTCCTGAGCCGACTCTTCTAAAGTGGCTTTCCCGCAACTTGATGCTTCTGCTGCTGGTGCTGCTGGATGCTCCTGCATCAGTACATATTTTACATGGTGTTCTAGTGAAGTGGATGAGGTGGAGGTGCTGGTTCATCGGTTGGATCAACTCGCTCCCTTAGGAGGTGCAAATGAAATATGGGTTGATGGATGGGGAACATTCTGAGATAGTGCTCATCTTGTTTGATGAATGGAGTGATTGGAATCGATTCCTCTTAGGGATTCATCTGAAGCTATAGATATTATGTCGTATTCATCATCAAAATCCTCAAATTTATCATTGTGATTGGTTTCTTCTTCTCAATTTAAATGGAGGTTTTGAAAAGCTTGTTCAAAATAAGAAGTGGAAGAATGAGAGTGGTATCCCAAACCTAAATGGTCATGTGCTTCTTGATATGGAGTTTCAATGATGTCATGCATACCCTATTCATCTCATACTAGGTTGTGTCCTTACCAATTGACTCGATGAAAGTATCGTGAAGGAAAATTGATCATGCACTCTATGTTGGCAAGGACTGGTTATGTAGGTTCATTTAGGGAAGGTGGATAAAATGATGAATCGACCCTTCCATATATGAAGTTAATTCAATTAGGTTTTGAACCCATGGTGTACACCACTTCTATAGATAAGGGTGTATCATGTGGATGATCGTAATCCCTAATAGTTTGGATGCTTAGTAGTGTAATCATGATATATTGGACCACGCATTCACAAATATAAGGATTGGTGAGGTGGAGTGCAACTTGTGTGGGTATGGATGATGTGGATGGAGTGGATGAGGATATGTGGAGCTCATGGATAGCTTGTGGTTCCAATGAGGGAAGATATGAATTATGGAATGACATATCACAGTCTATCAAATTATCTTATGATACATCATATGATTGAGATGAATATGGATTTGGTTGAGAGATTTTATGGATTTCTGATGATGTTGATGTGGATGGAATGATGGTGGATGTTTGTGAAGTAGGTTGGATAGTGGATTATGAATGAGTGGTGATAATGGGTGATGTTGATATTGATGATGTGGACAATGTGGATTAGGTTTTATCATAGGTACATGTAGTTGATTGTGATGAAGGTAAGGGTGTGGAAATGGAATTTTGATGTAGTGTAGTGATGGGGAGATCCTCAAGAATATGAAATTTTTATGAAGAAGTGGTGTGATGTGAAGTGGATGGTGTGGTTGATGGAGTTAAGAATAGGTGACTGGATGGAAATGTGGATTTTTATGGATTAGAAATGAAGTTGCAGTACTTAAATGGTTCAATGTTTCCTGGTATGCAATGAACTTGTCCCTCATGTACATATTTTAAGCATTGATACAATATTGAAGTGACACATTTCATTTCCCATATCCAAGGACATCCAAGGAGTATATTGTAAACCATGGATCCCTCCAAGATATGGAACATGGTATGCAACATCTTAACCCCCTCTTATATAGGTAATATGGCAGTGCCAATTGTAGAACAAATAGCATGATTGAATGCTCTCAAGGTGAATGTGGATTTGGTTATGTGTGAGGGTGAATATTGAGATGTTGAAGGATAGATGTGGTGATGATGTTGATGGATGATACGATGTCAATTAGAACTAATTTAAAGGGTTTCCTATCAACTTGAGCCATAATGTGTAATGGAGGATCTGATGATTTTGATGATATTGATTTAATTTCAAAATCATAGAATGTGATAGAAGGTTTCATACATGTTCGAATACTCCCCAAAAAATTATTAAAGGCAATAGTGTCTTTGGATTGGATTTCAATGGAATAAAAAATTTCCATTAATTCCTCAGTGTGGGGGAGATTCTTGTATGAGCTCATAGATGGATAGTTTGGCTAAAGGTATTTTAAGACTAGTTTTTAGTGGTTTTCTTAGGGAGATGATGGGTCTTTGTGAATGGTTTGGGGGATGAATTGGTTGTGATGGATGACTTGGAAGGTGGATGGGTTGGGATGAATTGGTAGAAAAATGGATGAGTGATGATGAATTGGTAGGTTGTTGAGACACACTTGCTTGAGGTGCTATAGGAGGTTGAACTGCCTACTACTATTAATTTTGTCTATTGGTGCTTCTTTGGCCTTGGGTGACTACATGAATATCCCCCATAATACCTTGGTACTATTTTACATGATTAACTTGGTTAGGAGGAGTCATAGTATTTAGTCCCCATTTCTTTTGTTGTTGTTCCTCATGATGAGGAAGTGGCATTTGGTATATATCAAATTTTTGGTTTTTTTGATCCAAGGGACTATCAAACTTAATGGCCCCTAGGTCTATAAAACATTGCACCATGATTTTAAATGTAAATCAGGTGTTAATATCATGCCCTTTATGATTATGGAAAGGATAAAATAAATTTTCCTTATAGTTCTTTCTACATTTGACTTGATCTTATGGTATGATTTTAGGCAAGGTAATACCATTAGTTTCATACAACCTATGAAAGAGGGAGGTGTATGATTCGGTCAAGGGTGTGTAGGTGTGGTCTTTTCAGATAGATTGTCGATGTTGATGATTTTCCACAGTTGGTATTGTATTGTGAAGTTGTTGTGGTGGGGGCACCACTTGATAATTGACTTGTTGCGGTTGCTACGATGATTTATGTTTTTGGTATTGATTGTGGGGTTGTTGAGTCATTTGGATTTGACTCAAAACCACTTGATTTACTTGTCCTTGTTTTGGTTGGCTAGAATAACTTCCTTTTGATTGGCCCTTGTTTTGCCATTATTTTTTCTTTGGTGTTATCTCACCCTCTTGGATTTTTATCTCTTCGATTACATGAGCTTGGGTGAGAGCTTCATTGAATATTTTGTATTGTTGTAGTTGTAATAACAAAGACATGGGTTTTAGGTAACTCCTTGTGAACATTTGGATTAGTTCATCCATTGGTCGAGACAATGGCAACTTAGTGATAATTGCCCTTCAATAGTTTCCAAAATCATAGATCGACTCTCCATCATTTTATTTCAAGTAGTACAGGTCAGTCAATGTGGTTTTCTTGCAAAAATTAAGAGAGAACCTATCCAAAAATTTGGCTTCCAATTATTCGAATGTGAAAATATTATGGTGTGGCAGATGATTATACCAGTATAAAGAATATCCTCCCAATGTTTGAGGAAAATTTCTAAGCATCAAAGCATTTTGATCTTGAATTTGAAAGCAGGAGTGAATAAATGTGTTGATGTGCTCTTTAGGGCCCTCAATCCCTTTAAATTTATCATATTCTAGTATTGTGAAATCTTCTAGATAAGGTGATGATTCTACCAAGAAATGAATAGGTTGACTAATCAACTATCTGAGTGTAGGATTCCAGTACATCATACCAAGAGTATGCATTATCAAGCTATCAATGTTTTATTGCATGGCCTAGATTTTAGGGTCTTCTCCATGTGTGTAGAATACCTTAGTTATGTGATGATTGTACTAAGGTAAGATATGTGGAGTTGTGAATTTTTGATATGGAATGTGAATTTGATGATTGGATGGATTAAAGATTACTTGATTATGTTGGGCATGTTGTTGAGATTGGTTATGGAGTAATTGTTTTTTGTAGAGTGGAGATGAAGTGTGGGGAATGTGAATGTGTTGGGTTGTGGAAGTGGGGTTGATGTGGGTGAATGGAGGTGCAAGTATACCAACCTGAGAAGATGGAAATACCCAAGATAAGTTAGGTGTGAAGTAGGTGTGTTGACTTGGGATGGAATGGGGTTTAAAATTTGTTATCTGTGTTTGCTATTGCAAACAAGAACGAGCATCTTGCTGGTCCACAAGCAATTGATTGAGGTGTTGCCATGCTTGTTGTATGGCAATTTTTGAAGCAAATGGTGTGGTTATGGTGGAAGTGGAATTAGGTGAGGTATGAATGTTGGCCATGTTGGTTGAGTTCGGTGGAGGGTAAGTTGCAAAAGGAATTGCAACTAAATTAGGGGCATTTGATGGAGTGGTGGAGGAAATATATGAAGTGGCATTGACTTGTGCTTCATAGAGTGGATTGGTATAGGTAGTGGTATAGGAATATGGTATGGAGGTGATTTGGCTACATGGTGGTGGAGGAATTTGATTTGAAGGTGCGGATGTTACCTCAAAAAGAGGGTTGGTGTAGTCTTGGTTGAAACTATGGGGATGTTATTGAGCCAATTCCTATTGGTAAGAAGGAACATGTCTAGGTGGAATGTGAAGTGGTTCTAGAATAGTATTGGTTGGTCTTAAATAAGCTCCAACTTTGTCTATGTTTGTGTAGGTGGTGCGACAATCGGTTGGTGTAGAAGGCTCAATTTCTAGGATGGAGGTGTGAATGGCTTTGTGCATCACATCAACATTCAAAGTGAATACTATGTGTGAAGATCCTACAGATAAATCATAATAGCTTTTTCTATGCTGGGCTAGCTAGGTTAACTACAAAAGTGGTTGAGTAAGTGGAGCACTCCATCAATGAGGTTGGTGCTTCGCTCATGGCTTTGGCTTGATTTTTGGTCAAAACCATAAGATATAATTAAGGTAGAGGTCACGAATGTGAAGAATGTGTGTCAAAAGATGCAATGAAAATGAAAAGCATAGAGAATCAAACAAACAATTGAATTATGTCTTGCAACAATTTTTTTGTGTGGTTTGTGTGTTTTCATGTGTAGACCCTAACCCTATACTACTATGCCATATGGGTTTCTAATGTGGATGGTAAGTGGGGGTTTTTTTGGTAATGAAATACAAAAAAATCGCTCACAAGATGTTAAGGTAACTATGGGGCAAGCCAACGGATGGATATGAAATCCACCATCGTTGGTCTCGATCAATGGTTGGTGATGAAGTCCAGCTCACTAATGTTGAAAGTGAAGTATGCAATTGTGTGTTATTATTTTAAGTTTATGTTGTCTATGGGGTTAAAAATGTAAAGAAATCCTCTTACACTCGACCAAGTTGATGACTAATAACACTAATACTACACCCCTCAAAAGAATCTAGGGTACACATCTTAAGATCCACGTTGAATCAATAAGTGATTCCAACAGTGGGGGGTTCACCTAGTTCTTCCACTCTGAATTAGTAATGTGTTTCCAACAGTTGGAGAGACTTGAGTACCAATGACTTGTTCTAGCTTAGAAAAGTGGAAATAAGGAATATTTAGCCTACAATGCAGATACTATGCTTTTTTTTATTTATTGCAAACAACACTCACGGTAGAAAGTAAAAAACCATGAAATATAGCAAAAACTTAAATCTAGTGTAATGAATGTCTAATGAAACTAAGATGAATGCACGGATGTAGATCTATCTCTATGTGCAATTCTATATGATTTTAAAAATGCTCATGAGTATCTAAGATGCTTATCAATGTAAAATATTGATTTTTAAAAATAGAATATATTTTTCTTTTTTTTTCCTTCTTTTTAAAAAGCAAAAAAAATGTAAGCAGAGTTTAAATAGAACTTACCAAAAGTACTACGTATTTTTCTTCAACTCTGTAAATGTGACATAAAATCTCAAAGTTTTCTCTAGAAAAACCCGTAATTTTCTCTATTGAAACCCGTAGTTTTCTCTATCAAAACTCATAAATACTTTATAATATCTATGTGGACATTGTGTGGAATCCCTTGAATTTTGGATGGTGTTCGTATGGCCATAGATTGAGTACTGCTACATTTAAAAAACCCTAGCCCTAGATCTGGTGATTTTTAAACTAATGAATTTTTATTTCTACAATAGAAATAGAAAATATAGATCAAAAATGTTGACAAGGTAAGTTAAAATGTAAAACCCTTTGTGGGTCCCACCATGATCACCATTTTGTAAAGTAAAAATGAACAACACCAATAAAGCAATAGATCAAAGCAAATGACAATATATGCACGAAATTGATAGATCTAATTTATTATAACTCAAGGAGCCTAGATCTCCAATTTGTACAATATATTTACCCCAAATTTGGGGTTACAATGCAATGTATGCTTCAATACAATTATTATAATTCTAGGGTTATAAAACCCTTGTTCAAAATAATGCTAGTGTCTTATAAAATCATATTCACTTCAAATAATTTGTGGGTGGGCTTGTGTATCCCTACAAGACCACCTAAGCTACAACAACCATCAAGGAAGATATCTCTTGTACCTACAAATAAATCACTACACAAAGAAGTTAGTAGCATATGTGAGGGCTCCACTGTGTGAGACCCTTTGAATAACAAATCTACAAACCCTAGATGCAACAATGATGAAATGTGAGCTAAATACAAAAAATATAAGTTGTAAAGCAATAATACTTGTTACCTTGTCAAAAAATACATGATTCATTCGATCTATGTTTCTACTTCCATGATCTGGTGATGCACGAACTTCCATGAGCATTCAAGGGTTTATCAACGATAAACTGGCTGAGGAAAAAAACCCTAGAGTGTTTGAGAAGATCTGTAGATGCTTTGTAGCATTCCTAGAATGCTCAATAGTGTTTTTAAAATGCCCTAAAGTTTTCAAGGGTTTCAAGGAGGTCTACTACAAAACTAGATTTGGTTCATAGGGATTTTGGCGATAGAAATGAGGGATGCGGTGGTGATGAATATGAAGGGTTTTATCTAAATGCTAGGGTTTTGATGAGGATGGATTAAGGGCTCTAATGGTCTCAAAAATCCACACTCAACTTTTGAATCAACTAACCGCTTAACCCTCATTCACAAAAGTGAATGATCTTTTACAACTTGCCTTCAACATGTTAGGGTTTTTATGACACCAACGGGAAACCGAGATTAAATCATGATGAGGGCTAATATTGTGCATTGATGAGTGATATGGATCAAGTTAGATGGATGGTTGAGATTAAGTCGTGATGAGTGGCTGAGATTTATATATATATATGTGTGTGTGTGTGTGTGTGTGTGTGTGTTTATATAAATATATAAAATATTTATATTTAATTATAAATATAAATAAATATACATATATATAAATAATGGACGGTTGTGATTGGATGATGCGTGGAATACAAGTGGCTAGGATTTGGTGTCTACAAATAGTTTACTTGGGTGTTGGGCTATATGTTGATGGTGAAATTTTAGATTTTGAAATTGGTAGCGAAAGATAAATCCTGGTAATGGTGTTCTCCAAATTTAAAAACATAGATAAAATATTGGTCATGATAGTAGGGAAAATAGAATATGGTACATATGTGGAAATTCTAAAAAACTAGAACCATCTTGAATAGGTTTGCAAGGGATAGAATTACAGTTAGGGTAGTCAAGGCAATGAATGTGGTTGTTTGTAGGAAAACTAACAATTGTGAAGAAATTGTTGCCATATTTTTTGGTCTTGTTGATTGCACTATTATGGTAGGAAAATAGTTGTCGAGGGGAGGAATAGAAGGATTGCAACTAAAATAGTGGCATGTGATGGTGACATTGCATGGAATAAGAAAATAAGTGACTACAATAGAGTAGGATATGGGGTGTGATAGGCCATAGATATTGAGAGGTCATGGAAGTAAATAGAATTCAATGAATTAACACAAAAATAATGTAAGTCATGTTTATAAAAAACTAGAAGGAATAGTAGTTTTTTATAGAGAAGGAAGATCTGCAATGCACCGATTTGGAGATGGTCATGGGGTTGCCTGTGATAGATTAGGAATGAAGCATGAGGTTGTCATCCATAGGGGTGGAATACAACAATATACAAAAACATATAGCAAAGCAATGCGGTACAATAACATACAATTACAATAACAACTACTTTAGTGACTTCTGATGTACAAAATCCAATCAATCCATAATGGTGGCTAGGAAAATGGTTGAGTGATGGGAAAAATCACCTTCCAGTTGGTCAAAAGGACCAGAATTTGAAAAAATGTGGATGTGCAACCATCAAAAACTAGTGAAGCCATGGTTTGTTAGTGGAAATAATACTATTATGGAGAAATAGTTGCATATGCTATAGTTGGATGCCATGAAGGACTACGTAGGACCAAAAAAAAAATCCAAGGGTGGATTAACATAGAGCTATGGTAGTGTCCATGGAGGTAGCTAAAAATTTATAGAAGAACCATAATAACTTTAGTAGACTTTTGGATTTGAAGTAGAACCTTTGACTTTCCATGTACTAGAGCAATCAAGGGATATAAAGGTTTTAGGGCTGGCTGTAGATGTGTACAAAATAAGTAGAAACTTGACATAAATAAGAGACATCAAGCAACACATAGGTTAGGATATTTTGTAGCTACGATTGTGTTAGAAATAGTGATAAAGGTCGGTATTGGTTCTAGATACACGTTTATTATAGTGTGATGAATCTTTAGATGGTGCCAGTTTGAATCTTAGGGAGGAAACAACATGTTGACCTACTAAAACAACAATAACAATGCCTTCAAATATAATAGCAACAATAAAATCATTAGTAATACAATCAAAATATTTGCTTCAACACATCATCCACACAGGGTAGGGTAGCTAGTCGAGAAATAACACTTGACCAGGAAAAAAAAAAAATTTAGAAACTGGTCAATATATTCAGGAATGTCTTAAAGATCATTAATAGTTTTAAGAATCATATTTTCATAAGGAGTATCCAAAGTTCCCCTAAATTCTTCTTCAATAGATTTAATTTTAGCAATCAGTATTTGTTCTTCAAGAGTGAAAACTTGTTCTTGAATGGTACAAATTCCATTCTAGTCAAGGCCATAGATGGTTATTATCTCAGCACAAAGTTTTTTTGTTTCTTGTGATAATTTTTCAAAATTATTCAAAAAGCTTGACTAGGTAGCATAGTGCTTTGAATAGAAACTACCATTTGAGCACAAAACTCCTTAGCCCATTGTGCTAATTCTTGTAGATAATTTTGAATAGGTAACATGATGCCTAAAATAGGAGTAGGAACAAACTGCTCTAACACCAACTGATGAAGATTCAAGCTATTTAAAATCTTGTTTGATTTCATTGATAACCAAAATGAATATTTATAGGCCATTTAGGCCAATCAAATCTAGTTGTGCAGATAAACTTAACATGAGATAAATCTAACAAGCCTAACAAATAGATTTACAAAAAGCCTAATAATTTTAGGATAAGTCTAACAAAAAAATTTTAGAGTATGACAATTTAGGCCTTACAAAAATTTTAGGATTGAAAACTTTTAAATTTTAAAAAAACTAATTAATATTAATTAATTAATTAAACATATCATTTAATTAATTAATATATTTTAATCCTTAACATAAGAGGTCTTCCTTATCTCACTCACACTAGATTGGATATATCCTTTGTTGTTAACTATTATTCTAGGTATATGCAAGCTTGTAGGGAGAGTCATTGAATAATAACCAAGTAGATTTTTAGATACATTAGATGTACATATCAAATGGTCATTCACTATTCTATTGGTTATCCTCTAATTTGAAAATGTTTTTTAGATTCTAATTGGGTAAGAGGTCCACCACAAGCTTTGTGTTCTACTTGGGATCTAGCCCAATTTCATGGTGTTCCAGATGCCAATCCACTATCTCTTAGTCCTTTATAGAGGCTAAATATTGATCTACAAAATAGGCAACCAAGTATCTTAGGTGGATGCTGATTCTAAAGGAAATTGACATTCCTAAAGGTTCTTTGGTTTCTTTTTGCTATGATAATTAGAGTACTATGTAGCTTGTCTATAATATTATCTTTCATCAATGGGCAAAGCATATTGAGATATAGATGCACTTTATGCAACAACTTCATGCTTACAGGATGTTATACCTAGTCTTCGTTCCTTCATGAGAATAGGTAGTAAAGGTCTTGACCAAGATCATGCTTGATGTTACCTATAAATACATGGAGGAGATTCTTAGAGTAGGAGAGTTTCCCTTAAGGGGTAATCCAATTTAAGATAATATTCATGTCCGTAGTTTAGCTTAAGAAGGGTGTTAAAATATTTTGTGGTTAAGTTTCTCTTGAGGTCATGACCAACTTTTTTTTATGTTTTTCGTTTGGGCCAATGTAAAACCTTAAAAAAAATTAATATTTTATTCCTTATGGTTGGTATCATAAACTTGACCTAAAGGAAACATGTAATTGGGTATAAATACCCCCCATAGATCATTTATTTATTGGTTGAGTGTATTTTTTATTCTCTTTAAGTGAAGACATTTTGGTATCTATAGAAATCTCATCATATGCTATGTTTTCTATATGTTGTACATTTATTTTGACAAGTAATATTGGGTAATGTTTGATTCCATTCATTTCTAGAAATTACTATGAAATATGACAAGGTCACCCTCCATAGAGCATAATGAGGGAAGGTATCACTAGGGAGAAGGTGACATGTTCATAAAAAATGAACAATTTAGAGATACACTTTGGCATACACCACTTCTAATATATCATTGCATTAGAAATTGCATATTTTTTTGCTCGATCAAGAATGGTTATTTTGTTTTAATTATATTTTTAAAAATTGAGCAAGGTAGATGCTTGCAAAAACTATTTGTTTGGATAAATGTAATTATGGTATGATGGTCTCATTTTTAATTCAGGTTTAGAGGGAGGAATTTGGATTCATTTGTAAGGTAGAATGAGTATCTTGGTAAATCTCACCCCACCTTGACATTTTATCATGTGGCAATCAACCTTTGAAAAAAGAAATGGAATATTATTTTATCCCCTCTTTTAGCATTATGGTGAGATTTTTCCCTCTTATAAAATCCCCATATTTAGTTCATGAATCATTTTCTTTAAACATCTTGTATTCTAATGAGTGAAGTAAGTTGTAGGGTTTGTGTATGTGCATGTGTGGTGGCATGGGTTTTGATTACTCTCCACTCATAACAAAGATTGCAAGGTGAAACCTTAAATTCACTTGGACTTTCCTTAATATCTAACATTGATACCTTAATGGAATATAGGGAGAGGCATTTGGATTTGCTTATAGAATGGCTTTAAGGGGCATTATTTACTATCAAATGGAGAACCTACTTTGGAAAACAAAGAAAGGAGAATCTAGAGTTTGGTTGGAAACTTCACTAGGTTATAAGAAGCCTTTATTTTTTCATTATGTGAAGAACATTTTATTAAATAATTTAATTTTTTTTAAATAGAATAGATGGACATTTTTTTTTTTTTTTCTTTGATGGGTATTTTGTATGGAGCTAATAGGCCATGTTTGAGAAATTTTGGCATTGTATTTTTTTCTTTTTTTGATGAGTATTCTTGCTTATAGTCAAAATTTCTATTGTAAGCATGGATTAAAGTTTGATATCCATTATTATTTGGATTATAGTGGCTTTGGAAAAACCTTCAAGTTTAGAACTTGAAAAATGACTTTGTTTCGTATGAGAAGCCCTAGTTGAAAGCATTCCTTGTATTCCTTTCATTCTTCCAGAAATAGATAAATAAATATTCCTTTATTCTTACATATGCCTAAGTGCTAAGGAATATCTTGCATTTTCTTTGTGAGTGTTTAGTTAGAAAAATGTAGAGTAGGGTTGTATTTTGGTTGACTTACAAGAAGTAATGACATGGATAGTTTGTGAATTAAACCCTTGGAATTTTTAGAAATGCATTATGCTTAATTCATAAACTAGTGCAAGAGAGCCTTAGTATCCTCTCCCTATTACTCTAGAACATTTTACAATTCTAGAAATTGAAGCAAAGTCATGGGTTCCTTATATGACTAATGGCAGAGTAGCCACTAGATTGACATATGCGCTAAAAGCAATTACCATAGCTTATTAGTGTGTGCCTTGTTGCTTGGAAATAAAAAAAGATTACAATCACTATATTTTGAAATACATTCTAAAAAATATTTTGATATTGAGTAATTTTTAATCCATCCTTCTTAGGACAAGGCCAACAATGATGAAGTACGTGTAGATGATCTTGATGTAAGCTTATAAGCAAGTGCTATGTAAGCCTTTGGGCATCTTAATATAATCCTACATGCATTCTATATGTAATCCTTTGAGCATATTAATGTAAGCCTATGGTAATTGTATATGTAAGTGTACAAGCATTATATATGTAAGCATATAGGCATATTTTTGTGTAAACCTACATGCATTCTTATATGTAAACTTATGGGTATCTTTATGTAAGCCTAAGGTAACATTTCACATTTCATCCTTAGTGATATTGATTAATCCACTTTTATGTATAACCTTTCTTAAAGGGTGTAACTTATTACTATTTTATTGTAGGTTAAACTCAAGGTCAAGTTAATGTTGGCTTGAGGTCAACCACTCATTAAGGTTTTGGTATCACTATAAATAACCTCTAATGAAAAATCATTTGTATCATATTATGATATATGAAAATATTGTGGGGATGCCTATAGGCACCCACCTCTTATTCCTTCTCCCAAATAGTGTCATTACCTATTATTATTATTATTATTATTATTATTATTATTATATATTCTAGTTCTATTTTGCTCTTCTTTAATTTTGTTGCATATGATTGTGGTGAATGGATGTTTTGGGATGTTTATGGAAAATATTGTAAATTCTAACATGGTATTAGAGCCAAAATGAAGCAACTTCACTCAATTGCACAAAAAGGATGTTTAGGGAAAACCATGGTAGATACAAATGAACCATAAGTTATTTTGGATTCCTTGAAAAATTTTAAAGGGTCCTAGTTTAGCACTGTTGGATATTTCACCATTTTAATGGTTGTTTTGTGTTTGAAAAATGCCTATTTTCCCTCTTCTACATAATATTTTATTATGTGGTAGGAGAAGGAAGAGAGGCATGCATAGAAATTTGGTAGTAAATTCAAATTTTTATTTATTAAAAAAATAGTAAAAGTTATTCCCATTTGTAGGTATGGTGCGATGATTGGTATCTTCATTGGGAATAACAAGGTATTTAGTTCAAATCCTATTGTAATATTTTTTCTATTAATCATTCTTGGTTGTCATATTTTGGAATATTGTGTGTCTATCTCCAACCCATGTGGTAATGCAATGGTTGGTACACATCCTTGTATGCAGAAGATTCTATGTTCGGTTCATGTAAATGGATAATTATTTTTTGTGTGGATTTATAAAACACACATGTAAATGAAGGTATTTTGTTTACCTTATTATTTATGCTTGTGCCACTATGGCTATGGAAAGGGGGTGTAAGGAGCTTGCACCCATTGTGGCATAGGTTCAAACCCCATTGCTAATATAGGATACTTTTGTGCATATAAAATGATTATATATATATATATATATATATATATATATATATATATATATATATATATATATATATATATATATATATATCGGGAGGTCAAACAACTATTTTTTGCTAAATTTCTATACTTGATTTGCTTTCACCATCCTAGTTAGAAATCCTATGAATGAGTAACACAAAAAAGGTGGCACATAGAGGTGATAGGTGGGTTTTTCTGCTCAGGTTTATTATTTATTTTTTTCCTTATTTTAATTCTAATATACCTAAATTTTTATAGGCCATAAATTTTGCATATGGAAGCATTTTGAGCCCCTTTTTTTAAGTTGCATAGTTTTTCTAGCTCTACAAATTGACAACATAAGTTCAAGAACTTATTATTCAACAACCCTTTAGTATGGTGATTGGTAATATTTTGGGCTACAAGAGGAGTAGGTTTTGGATTATCAATGCAAGGTACACCTTATTTCTATGTACCCTTTCTATCCATTAGGATTGATTATTTAGTCACCTACCTATTACTTTATGATTTAGTTATCTTATCTTGATATTTGGGGATAGATTTTGGTTACCATAGTACATGTTGAAGTTCTTCTTCTAAAAATCTCTACATATTGATCTAAGAGATGGAGCTACATATTCATGTTTAGGAGAGGTTTGATCTGATTCACGTACTTTTGGAAAAGAGAATACAATGGAATCCATTTGTCCATATGAGCATTCAATATAAGGAATATGTATCATCTCTAATGTCTTCTCTCCTTGGCCCCTAAGTTTAGATAATTGAAGGTATGTATATATCTATAATCTAACTTTATTTTGTCAAGTTAAATAATTATGAAGTACCTACATGTGCTCTTGATGTAAGCCTATGGATATTCTATATGCAGGCATTTGGGCATATTAATATAATATTGCATTCATTCTATATGTAATCCTATGGGCATATTTCTATGTAATACTATAGACATTCTTCTATGTAAACCTATATGATTCTATGCTTAAGCCTATGAGCATATCGATGTAAAATTAAGGGCACCTTTCATATTTCACCCTTAGTGATATTGGTTAATCCATATTTATGGATAACCTTGATTAAAAGATGTAATTTATTATTATTTTATTTTAAACTAACTATAATAGCAAGTTAATTTCAACTTGAGGTTAACCACTATGCGCAGTTTTTATATAACTATAAATACCCCTCAATGAGTAATCATTCATATCATAGTGTGATTGATGAAAATATTATGGGGGTGCCTATGGGCACCCACCTCTTATTCTTCTCTCAAATTATGATGTTCTCTCTCTTTCTCTCTCTCTAGCCTATACACTTCTATTTTGATCTTCCTTATTTTTACATATGATTATGGTGAATGGATATTTCTAGAAAATATTTCAAATTCCAACATCTAAAGCATGCATTCATCACAAATCGTATTTAAAAAAGTGTATAGGAAAAATAATATATCTTATAAATGAAAGGAAATAAGATAGATAACAAAAATAAGAAGAGGAGGGTGACATTAGGCACCTCCATAATATTAACTCATCATGAACTAATACAATGGATCAATCATTGGGGGTATTTATAGTGATACCTAATTCCCAATTAAATGATGACCCCTACTTGACATAAATTGACTTGAATATTAAATTATAAAATATTTAATGTACTAAAAAAATTATTTAAGGTTAACCATAGAAGTGGTTCAACCAAATAACCATGGGTAAATACACAAAATTTTGAATATAAGCTTATATTTCACTTGTCTATAGGCTAATATCAAGTGTTCCATGGGCATTTCATAACTTCCATGCTTTTCCAATAAGGTTAGTTTACAAATATTCCAAAACCCCTTATAATATAAGCCAAGGGACCAAGGAGAAGATACATTAAATGTGGTACGTCTCCATCCATAATGAATGCTTGAATGATCCAGTGAATCATATTATATTCTTTTGCTAAGGTACATGAACTAGATCAACCCTTATCTAAACATGAAATCATGACTTTACCTTCTAGATCAAAATGTTGATCTCCCCATGATAATATCTTCAACATGCAATATGGTGACCACACTCTATTCTCCAACCTCAAGAGAAAATAACTAAATCATCAATAAATAGGTAGTTTTTTTAAATAATCAATCCCAATTGTTATATAGGGACCCGCAAAAACAAGGCATCACTTGTGTTGATCGCCAAAAAATCACCAACTACCATGTCAATGAGTCTATTGGAGTTAGGGAGTGTACCATGTTTTAGAAATAGGAAAGATAAGCACTATGAGAGAAGTGTGTAAATATATAAAAATAGAAAATTAAACTCTTAACCTATTGTATATAGTATAATTGATCAACAACTACACTAACAAGATTAGTTAGGAGATAGATGTGTAGTGTTCCTTGAAGGCATTAAACCTTAAGTAGTGTGATAAAATAAATGTGAAGAATTATTTTTAAACCTATAAACTTCTTGGTGAAAATTTATTTTATTTGAATTATGTTATCTAAGGTAACAAAGCATTGGATGTGTAGGAATACCAAGATAGTTTGTTCCTTTATACTTTAACTAAAATAACCTTAGATTGAATATGTGATGTATGGAAATTAAAATTTTGTTTTTGATATACAAAAAAAACTATCAAACATTATGTCATAGCCACTATTACAAGTCATATTATTGGTTCTCTATGATGATATAAACCATATTTCCTTTGTATATTTTAACCATAGATATGTTGGATGCAAATAAGTTTACAAAATACCACACTAATGGTTATGTTGGAGTTAATATCACACCAAAATAATTAATAGAATGCCAACTATGTCTATTTTATAGGGAAAAATCCCATAAAACTATAGTAAATACTTGAACTAATATCACCAATGTGTAGATCCAAAATACTTTCATATGTAAAATTTATAGCCTCTAGAAGTTTACCCTTCAAAATAGCCCTACAATGATGTTCTAGAAAAACATCAATTTTCTTCAAATTCCTTCTACTTTTTTTCTAACAAAATAATAAGAAATAAATTCCATCTTCCACTTCTTACACCATAAAAGAGAAGATATTTTCTACATAATTGGGTGTTGCCACTACAAACTCATTTGATACCATATTGTTTTTTTAGAACATTTTTCAAGAAAATTCCAAAGAATACATTTACCACAAATCATATTGTAAAAGAGTAGAAGTAAAAATGATCAAACATATAGAGAAAACAAAATAAGATTGATATAAAAAATATGAAGAATTGGAGGGTTCCCATAGGCACCCAAATGATATCATTTCATTATGAAATAATATAATGGAGTAGTCATTGGGAGTATCTATAGTAATACCTATGTAGATGAGAAAAAGATGTACCAATAAAAAAATAAAGCAAGAAAGAAACAATTGCAATGATATTACACTTTGTCACTCATTTTCATTACAAATAGACCCTCATGGGGTTATGCATGTATTGAGGGATCGATTCCCTTTTTACAAAATAATATGGTGTAAATGTATTTTTTTCGCTACAACATTGGATGGGTGGATTTGTTGTGACCACCACTTCACTAGATCTGGCTCTATTGGGTCTAATGTATTTGTGTCTGTCTACTAGATTTGCATCTAGATTTTTTGTATGCTGACCACCAAGGGTATCGATGATTGTGTATTCAGATCATCTAAGGATTGGATGGTGAAATATACAACCATATTAGGTCGAACAACTATGAGTTGGATCTGATAGATCTACGTCTAGATCTAGATTGGTGTCTAGATATTTTATCCCTACTACTTGGTTGTGCATTAGATCTATATTGGGATTAGATTTGATGAATCTATCTAATTTGTATCTGCTCCATTAGATCTGACCTAGATCTAAACACCTGCACAAAAGGAAACAACACAATTGGTCAATAATACCTATCATGCCTCTTGAATTGAGACCCAAATCTAAAATGAATTAAAACTAGAATGTAAAAATATAATGAAGATCTATAAGAGGAAAATATTAAATGATCAATAAATGAATCTTACCCTTCCTTTGTTGTCATTGTTGTTGTTGTGCTATGTCGGGCTGCATTGTGTTGTGTCATGTTGCATTGGGCTACATTGTGTTGCATCTAGAATTTTATATGTGGTTTGGATGCTAACCATCTAGATCTAGACGACTATGACTTGATCATCGAGGGTTAGATGACCATGGGTTGTGGTGTCCTGTGGCTATCAAAAGCCATATTTGGGCATGTGGATTATTATTTTTGGCATCTGGTATGGGACAAGGATGGTTATGTGTGATGTCTCAAATGTTTGGATGTAAAGTGGGCTTAGGATATTAGTAATTCTTTAGGCCATATACCATCCTCATGCTTCATGAAGGAGGAGAGGGTGCATTTATAGAATTTCCAAGGAGGAATAGATGAGGTGGTGACTCAGCCTTTTAAGTAATGTAACCAGGAGTCTTCTTTTTGCATTGATGTTATCACAGAGAGTGCATGCTTGTATGGAAGATAAGTTTATCTCATGATTATCTTTGGATATGTACACCTTGAGATTATCACCAAAATATACATGCAAATGGAATAATCTAGCTGGAGATGAGCTTAATTACACGATGACTAAGAAATAATCCCTTACAATCGTTCATGCCATCAACAAATTCTATCATTACATTATGGGATACAAAGTTTTCATCCACACATACCATGCAACCATCCGATATTTAATGATAAAACCCATAATTAGCGGTAGAATGATTAGATGGCTCTTACTCCTACAAGATTTTGATATCAACATCATGGATGAACTAGGTAGAGACAACGTGGTGGCCAAATTATTATCTATATTTATACCATCAGATCATGTAGCCATAGAATATAAATTCTTGGATGAACATATTTTCATTATTAGCAAGTAGACATCGTGGTATGTAGACATAACCAATTACTTGGCCACCAATAGAACTTCTCCTGCTCTTTCACCCCATGAAAAGTAGATAATAATAGAAAAGCGTGTATATTTCTCATGGATTGATGGCCTCCTATTAAAAATAGGTCCTGATAAAATGATGAGGAGATGCATTGTTGAGCACGAGTTTCCAAAAATTCTCCAAGCTTACCATAATGAACTGTGTGGTGGACATTTTGCAGGAAAAAGGACTATGTACAAAGTCTTACAAAGTGGATATTACTAGCCTACATTGTTCAAATATACAACCAAATACACAAGTCAATATGATGAATTCCAAATGATGGGTAGGCCAACCCCCAAGGATGAAATACCTCTCCAACCACACATTCACATTGAACCCTTCAACAAATGGGGGATGGACTTTGTGGGGCCAATCAACCCACCATCGGTCAGAAAAAGGTATATTCTAGTCTGCACTAACTATGTAACCAAATGGGTTGAAGTGTAGGCACAAAAATATTCCAAAGAAGGGACGGTGGTAGAGTTCTTATTTTCTCATATTTTCATGAGTTTTTGGGTACCCCAATAAATTACAATGGATCAGGGGCCTCAATTCACCTCAAAATTAATTTAGGAGTTGATGCAGAAATATAGGATTCAACACAACAAAACCACCCCATACCATCCGAAAGTGAATGGAAAAGTAGAATTGAAGAACTGAGAGCTATAAAATATCCTTACAAATATCATGCAACAGCATAGGAAATATTGGGTTGTGAGACTACCAGAGGCAGTATGGACATACAAAATTGCATGGAAGACAACCACAAGTTTTACTCCATTCCAACTGGTATACAGGAAGAGTGCAATGATGCCCATTGAGTTTGAAATCAAAACTCTTAGAACTACAATAGAAGTGAACCTGAGCCTAGATGATGCACAAAAGGAGAGTATTTGGTAGCTAAATTAGTTGGGCGAATATAGATTGGATGCCCTTCAAATAATAGAAGTTGTCCAAAGGCAAATAAAATAGTGGTATGACCGCCACATTAAGCTAAACCAGTTCAAAGTAGGATATTGGGTGTTACTGTATAATTTCATATTCTAGGAATAGAAGGGCAAGCTTATGTAGAGGTGGATGGGACCATATGAAATGATGGCAGCAACACCATATTGTGTCAAGATAATTGATGGCAGCAACACCATATTGATAGTTAATGGTCATCGGCTACGTCCATATCACATATCTAAAAATATGATGATGGAGTCCAAAATAGGCATGGGGGAGACCCCATCCAACTGAAAATGTTTCAACTTTTTAGAAATACAATGGAAATGGGGTTGCCCACTTAAAACATTTTAGTTCTTAGTTTTTTTTTCTATGTTGCAGGTATAGTACCCGCATGCAAGTTACAGGTATCCTGAGAGCTAGGGTCTAATAGGCATAGATTGCACTAAACTATATTTTTATTTTTTCTCATTTTCTTTTGTAGGTGAAATGGCCTGATTGCATGAAATAAGCATCTTGGGAGACAAGGCCTAACCGACACAACATCCATGAACTTGCATATTTTTTAGGAGGTAGAAAGTTGACTATTTCCATCCAAAGGAGATATTCCCCATATGGGCATGGACGTAGGTGTTAATTCACCACAAAGGAAAAGATACCCATCTTTATTTTTGGATGATGTAGACATTGATGCGACATGAGAAAGAAAAAAAATGAAGGATCTGATCAACCCTATAATAGTAGACACATCAGCAACTGCTGACTTTTCAATACCAATAAGGTGCCTTGATGTCATACATTATTGGGTGCCTTGATGTCCAAGAAGGAACCTTCATGTCACACATTCTTGGACACCTTGATGTCCAAGAAGATACCTTGATGTTGTGCATTCTTGGGTGCCTTGATGTCCAATAAGGTGCCTTGATGTCGTGCATTATTAGGCACCTTGATGTCCAATAAGGTACCTTGATGTCATGCATTCTCAAGCAACTTGATGTCCAAGAAGGTGCCTTGATATCATGTATTACTAGGTGCCTTAATGCTCATCAATAGAGACACTTGACTTATGTTGACAAGTAAAAAAAAAAAGTGGCAAGGTTCCTTTATGCCATATAGAAGAGGTGTCTTGATCATAAAAAAAATGATGAGGCACCTTTATTCCTTGGTCAAGGGCGCCTTGATCCACAAGTAGGCACCTTGATGTCATACATCAAAGGTACCTTGATCCATAAGTAGGTGCCTTGATCAAGGGTGCCTTGATCATCAAGTAGGCACCTTGATGCCATACATAAAAGGCACCTTAATCTGCAAGCAAGTTCCTTGATCAAGGGTGCCTTGTCGTCAAGTAGGCACCTTGATGCCATACAACAAGGGCACCTTGATTCACAAGTAGGCACCTTGATGCCATACATCAAGGGAACCTTGATCTACCATAATGCACCTTGATGTCATACATTTTAGAGGTGCCTTGATCCAATAAAATCACCTACGTAATCTGATGGTACAAGGGAGTGGTCGAAGCCACGTCATCACTTCACATGATAAAAATTTGAAATCACCTAAAAATATTGAGGAATCATTTGGAAGGATTTCTACACGTACCAAGATCAAATTAAAAGGGGGTATGTGTCCTATCACATGAACCAATCAGATCTTTGTATTTTCAGCATGGGAGCTCAAGTGAATGAAGTTGTAGTATCCAAGATAAATTAATCAACCACATGGGGAATATGCCATCACCCTTATCACAGACTACCAAATCGATATGCTCCAGAATGCATGAATGACCAATAAGGTATGTGCATAATTTTTGTTAAATACTTATATAATTTTTCATAATTAAATACTTCTTTGAAAAATAATGTCATCGCAAGAATTCAACCAATAGTATTTTCCCCCCTATGTCTAGTATGATGTGCTAAAAATCAATTTAGGTGGTGTATACTATCAACCCCAATGCAAAATTAATTTGTTGGATAGGTGCCTTGATCTATAATAAGGTACCTTCCTACGAAATAATGACATCGAACCAGTTCATAAAAAAGAGAAGGAGCCAAGAATTCGCAATGGGGGGTAAATCAAAGAATCAGGCACAAAAGAAGAGTGAACCCAGCCATGTCAAAGGAATCGACAAGGAATTTTGGGACTAGTTTGAGGTTGTTGAGTGGATTAATTATTTCCTCCTGGTCAGCTAAAACCAGGATCCCAAAGTAGCAAAGGAATTTGCTACCGCTGTAAGAGGGAGGGTTTCTCAGCTACGTAGAATGAAAATCCCAGCCACATTGGAGTTCTTCTTGACTATTATTGGTCTCTCCCTCATGGGATAATGCACCTACAAGGAGGGTATCCCAACCCAGTGTTAAAAGTAGCTTCTAGGGCAAGCACACATCAAATTTTAGCCCATAGGACTACAAAAACAGAGACTCCCATAGTACATGCAAAAAATCTTCGAGTAGGTGGCAAGATACTTCACCTGCATGGGAAAATACTCCCACCTAAATACAAATAACATGTATTTCCTAAATCATCTAGTGCATGGGAGGAAAATAAATGTCTTATTCTATTTGGTGATCGCACTAAAGGATGAAGCTCACAGATATTAGGCAATGGCAGTTACTACCCTAGCCCACCATGGGCTAATTACGATCCTGATTTAGTATGTCAAGGAGCACAAAGAGACCCTATCAAAATAAAGGACCAAATATGTAGGTGCATAGATGCAATCAGATACCGAATATCCCAACTCCCCATAAAATAACATAGATATCGGGTAGGATTTTCTTAACCCTAACCAAGCCATCGAACACTCTTTGCGGTCTAGCAAGGAATTCGATGTGAGAGCATCCATATTTGAATATATGGCTCACTGTACAGAGCACATAAGTAGGAGAAAACATCTAAGGTGATTAATTTTATCAAGTGAAGAAGAATAAGAGGATACAAAAGCTGGATTTGCAACCCAGGCATTGCAAAATTTGGCTGCTAGGAGTTTGCTAGATCAGTAGCCTTTAGAAGACCTATGAGGGCAGCTCGAATTGGCACTCAAAGAAGGCCTCACTTTGCAAAGTGAATTTTATGAAGCATAGATGCTCTTCAAAGGATTTTAGGAGATTTTTGTAAGAAAATAGAAAAATTATGAAGCCATCGTATCTCAGCTACAGTAAAGGGTTTAGTAGCTCACTAAATAAAATCAATAGTTGAAGGCTAAGGTGGTGGAAAAATTAGGTGCAGCTACCCAAACAGATTGGGTGGTCGAAGTTCCCATAAATTCCTTGACCTTTCCAAAGAGGTTCATTTAATTAGGGTGATTTATATCAAATATGATAAATGAAGGTGGAGAAGCAGGGGATTTCTCCTTCACTTCAGTTAGAGCAACCAGTGAAGAATAGGAGAACTCTATTTTTCAAACAAAATCCCTTGTTATAGAGATCCTTAATCAATTGAGCAATAGCCAATGGAAAGACCCTAAACTTGATACTAAGGAAGAACCTCAAGATCAACAAGTACCTATAGCAAAAGGACCACCAAAGCAGTCATCAGGTGATCAAGGAACAGAAGAATCAGCTACTACTGAATCAATGCTAGAGGGGCAGAGACCTGAGCCCTCTAAATACAAATGGAAAGCACCTATCATGGAGGAGGATGACATCCCCACTCATTATACCACAATAATAGTTCAAGTGAGTTCCAAGAGGAGGGAATATTGGGCACTGTATAAGAGGGCCAAGAGCAAAGCCAAAGTTACATTCGTAGAACCAGCTGACTAGTCATACGAAGAGTGGGCGGAAGATATCAAGATTTTTGCGTAGCAAAAGGAGCAGTTTGAAAAAATTTGAAAAGAATGTGAGGTGGAAAAGGTAGCAAGAAAAGTTTCCAAGAAAACTAAAAGAGGGTCTGGCATTTGTATTAACCCAACCTCAAAGAAGCAATTTTGGTGGATATATGAGTCAGCTTGAGGATAGCCCTCGAGAATGTGGAAATTCTTGGAGAGATATGGATTATATGGGCTTGAAGCTAAAGATGCTACAATCACTAATGAGAATGTAGGCCTTACCCCTAAAGTGGCCCATTTTTTCAAATCTAGGGTAATAAAATGAGAGCGGGATGACTTAGACATCCCATTAGCAGATTTACGGCCTCAGCATGTCGATTTATGGCAGCAAGCATAAGCTACATTCCAGAAAGGAGAACCCATCGTAGTTGCATTCCCCAGCATAGGGGCAAGGCCAATTAGGACATGGAAGCATATCCAGCATAGTCGAAAGCCACCATAGTAGAGCAACGCTCCTCAACAAAAATGTAAACCCCAAAATAAAGAAAAATCTAAGGTTGCCAATAGAAAGAGAATATAGAGTAATAAGGCCTACTAGGAAGGGGTTGACCAAACCGGAGACTACCAATTTTAGGTGCCACAAGGGCATGGCACATAATAGGCATGGGGGATGATGAGCATTAGAAATGCTCATATCTTTGTATGAGTTTCTAACAATTTTGTGCGGCAGTATTATAAGAGTTGTATCTTTTTATGAAATTATATATATATATATAATAATAATAAAATTATGTGCATTACCTAATTTGTGTGTGAAGTGTGTTTTGTGTAGATTTTTGCTAATTTTGTCATCTTCTGCTTAGTCAAGGTCCTATGTGGACCTGGCATGTTCTACTTCAACAAGCCCAAGGTATATATGGGAAGGCACCTTGATCTTCAAGAAGGCGCCATGGGAATGTGTCTTGATCTACAAGAAAGCGCCTTGATCTCATGTATGGGAAGGCACCTTGATCTCATGTATTGGAAGGCACCTTGATCTACAAGAAGACACCTTGGTCCCATATATGGGAAAGCAACTTGATCTTATGTATGGGAAGGTGCCTTGATCTACAAGAATGCACTTTGATCCCATGTATGGAAGGCACTTTGATCTACAAGTAGGCACCTTGATGTCATGCATTAAGGTAAGCTTGATCTCAAAGTAGGTGCCTTGATGACATGCATAAAGGGTACCTTGATCTTCAAGAAGATGCCTTGATGACATACATCAAGGGTGCCTTAATGTACAAGAAGACACCTTGATCTTAAGCGCCTTGACCTTGCGACTGAAGGAGACCCTGTTGACCGTGGTAGACCTTTTACTTCATGTCACACAAACCATATTTGGAGAGCTACTGAATGCATGAGCTATCTCACTCATATTGGAGGAAACGTACAACTACTTGATAAAGTAGAATGCGGGGTACAAATGAGTTGGACCAAAAAATCTACCGTCCCCAAAAAAAAGACAAAAGTTGTTGACTGTTTTTATCACGCATCTATTACTATAACTAAACTATCTTAGTTTAGGCTATAGAAAGATTTTTCTATCATAGCAGCATTGTAACAAGAAGCTTTGTGTGTATTATATAAACACATAGACTTCTCTGAAAGATATATAGAGCATTTTATAAGAGATTACCATTGATTATTTTTGTACTGCAACTTTATCAATAAAATTTTCACTTGAGAGTTCTCTTCATTCGCTTTCAATTTTCGTAAATTAGTTGGATGAAAGTTGATGGATCTTGGGCCCACTCCAAGCTAGTATTCCTCCCCTTATTTCTATTGCTTTCTATATTAGATCATTTATTTTCAAGTGTGTTGTATTTTTATTTTTGCAAGTGTGTTTTTATTGCTTTCCTTTATTTTTAGCACAGTGTGATGTGATTTATTTTTTTGTAATTTTATTTATGCAAGATTTAATTGGTTTGGATGAATGAATGATATTTTACAAACACTCTCCCAATGAATGAATGATATTTTACAAACACTCTCCCAATGATAGGCTTAGTGTAATCATATCAAAGTGGTGTTGTAATTAGTCTTAAACTTGGTACTTCAAAACCTTACGAGTTCCTTGGTTTGAAAAATTAAATGAAATGGTTGTGATAGAAATAGGACCATATTTAACCAATGTTTTTGCCCCAATAGACAACATGATAAGTCCAACCATTACATAATCAAATTGAATATTATATAAGGTAGGTAATGCTATAATTTCTAGATAATGTTCATAAGTAATATTCCCATTACCATCATAAATAGTCAAATTATTCAATGTAATTTGAGAAATATCATGAAGGACTAAGATATTAAGTATCCAACAGTATTCCGTGCTAGACAAGTTTGCCCTACGATGGCTTGAAGTGATATATAATCATACTCACAAAGCCATGTGGTTGGTGCACAATGAGCTTTTTGATATTACTACCAATTTATCCTAAGTTTATCTTACCAATGGATTTTTCATCCTTCCTATATCTTGAACTAATGGAGTCACTAGGTGAATATGCATTCTCCACTTATGAGTCCAATACTATTCACCAAAATCTTGGGTCCTCCAGGTTTCTGAAATTAAATTTATGAAATTTCATTCCACCCGACATGCCAAAGAACCTAGTCTAAAATCTATCTAAGTGGATGAGTTGAGAATTCAAAACCTTTTCCAATATTGGAAGACCAAAAATTGCTTCTTGATCAACCTCTAGAGGAGATCAGTTCTTGTGAAACTAGCTAAA
The DNA here is from genome assembly GCA_028583015.1 of Wollemia nobilis. Lineage (NCBI taxonomy): Eukaryota > Viridiplantae > Streptophyta > Pinopsida > Araucariales > Araucariaceae > Wollemia > Wollemia nobilis. The sequence continues at coordinate 2,466,162 of JAQPPZ010017129.1, forward strand.
CTAACCAAAAAGAAAATTGTAAACTAAAGAAAAATATGTGTAGGGTTAGAAGCTAGAACTTAAAATGGATGATATTTAGCAACATCAATAGACACAATGTATGAGAGTATCGCACTCTAAACTAAATCAAACTATCTAATAGACCAACTTTCATTTATTATTATAGAGAATTTAATCAAATTAAGTATATACATTATCAATCATTCCAGAGGCTAAATAAACATCAATCCAGGGAGAAATCCAAATGGTAGAATAACTTTGATAGAATATACCATTCAACCAACTTTAATATAAATGCTTAATAATTAGTTTAGCATACATACATTGCAAAAATTTAAAAGAGAGTCGAAACAACAATCCAATATTTATTCAAAGGTACATAGTAAATTCATCATACAACTTATGCAATTGTAAGTTTTAAATAACCAACCCTTGAAATGGGTTACATTCAAGTACATATAGTTTTTTATTTACATTTAGTTAGGCTTGGAATGATTACATGGAGATTTTCTATGTTCCTATAATATGGGGTGAAGGGAATGAATGTTTCTTTCAACTTAATTATACTTAACTACTCCAAGCACATTTGGTGACGTATGCAATTGATATTTATCTTGATAAGTTGGTTTGCATGTTGTGCCATTATATTTTGAGCATATTTTTATAGGTATTCTTTCTTCCACTCTTTTCTATTGCACTAATCTAACTATGTAGGGATAGGTGTGTGATGGAGAAATTTTTGGCCAATGAGATTTCTAATAGCAATGATGTTGGATGGTTGATTGGCACACATAATTTTGTTGACTAGGACAAGTCTAGGAGTTCTTGTAAGGTATGGTAGTGTGAGATTTATTTCCTATATGCCAGCTCTTTTGTCTTAGCTACATTTATATTCCAACAACTATTTATTGATGTTGGATGCTTTGGCCTTGCTCATAATGTAAGTTACTTCAGTTGTTCGATCCTTCTCTAACATAGTTAAATTTTTAATTTACCTTGTTGGGTGATGGACTTTTTCATTCACCCTAATAATATCATCACCTTAAAACTCTAGTTACCTTCTACACTTAGTCATTTTTTACAATTTATGATAACATATGCCAAAGATTAATTTTAAGACTCAACACCTCCTTGCCAATCTTCATGCCTTGGAAATATTTTTGATCTAGCCTGATTTCTCACTGTGCTATATTTTTATGTAGCTCATGGTTGCATTAGCACTTTAAAAGTATTATCACTTATCATACTTAAGCCAAATGTTTTGCATCTAGTAAGGATCTACCTTGACGTCAGACTCCAAATCATTATTTGTACACAACCAAATTTTCATTTTGATGTGTCAAGTGCTAAATTTGTGTATACCTTTAGTGACATAAACACTTTTAAATTCTAATCACTTCTCATAGTTAGATAAAATTTGAGTCCAAAATTTGAAATAAATACCAAATTTTATTGCCTTAGTTGATTTTGAGACTAAGCTATGCCAAATATCATAAATTTGTTATTGTTGCACATTCTTTGGTTCCTTAAGGAAGTTTGGTCACTTACTCCTATGTACCAAACTTTTATGCCTTGGTTGAATTTAAATTTTGGCAACTCTTCTCATTGCTCAACTACCTACCTTAGCTATTTTTTGTATCTGGATAGGCATTATTTAAGTGCTAAAGCTCATTTGCAATCTTTCAACTTATCTTTTGTATTGTCTTCTTAGCTGAATCTGCCTTAGGATTTTGATCTAGTGCTCAAATTATGCTTAGAAGAAACTTTGAGTGCAATTGTTGCATCAATGCCTTGAAAAATATCACAAAGGTTTGTATAAAATCACAATTTGACTTATCCACAAGGATTTATAAATGTGGGTAGTGAAATCTACCTATAGTACTTGATATAAGGAAAATGATAATACAATAATGATAGTGATATTTTGGGTTGAATGTAACTATAGCGTTGGAATGGTATTTCATTGGCAAGAAAGAAACAAAAATGTTTTTAAGGTGCTATGCCATTTTAGATGGATTACAAAAAAATATTTTATTTTTTTATCACAAATTTAGTTAAATCATGTGATCAACATATTGAATGAGAAGTTCCAAGTTGTAGACCAATTGGTTCATCCAAACCCCATAATGGGGGTGGAGGTCCAAGGTTCAAATCTCGAGCCTTGTCGGACTGAACACTTGTCCCTTTCCTGGTGCTTTCAGTGGCGTAAAAGTTTTAAAATTATTGTGGCATGGTAGTTATAGGGACGGACTAAGTGAAGATCTGTGTGGTGGCTTCTGGGGTGGACAGCACAGAATACTATGGTGGCCATAAAAGTTGGACAGCCTGCTCGTATTCGTGGCGACTACCGATTCCACCATGTTAAAAAAAAAAACATATTGAATGAGAATTAGTGATTTTGAATCTAGTACATGGACAATTGTGTGGCATTTGTTTTGGAATCCTAGTATACATAAAAGAAATTTTATTTTTGTTGTTCTTGTCTAAAAATAATATTATAAACCTTTGCTTCTCATAGATTTAGAGGCATACATAATATGCTAAATATTAAATAAACCAACCATAGAAATTAATCCATACAAATAAAAGATATGATAATACCATTCAAGTAGGGAAACACCAATGTTAGTACTTAAGGAATCATTCTATAATATCTCCCAATATGAGATCCAATCCATAATCCAAGATTGTTATAATATAAATATTGATATGATTGATAATTACAATGACAATATCCATTACTTATATACCCATATTCTAATGCTATGTTGAGGAGATCACTCCTAAATCTTTATCCCACTTATTATTATAATATAATTAACCTTAGGTTATGTGTTTCCCATGCCACTATCCATAATATCCATAAACAATATAATATGATATCCCCATATTCCTATCCCTAAGTTCCATAACATTTTATCCTCTTTAAAAATGTTTTATCCTCAAAACATGAGAAGAAACTATAATATGATTTGTTAAGCAATGTTGACAACTGGTAGCAATATTGAACATCCCTCCATCCAAGTTAAATCTTGATTGGTGGTGGTTTGTGATGATGTCAAGTTGTCATTGTACCACTTGAATATCCATAACTAATAAATTGGATACATGCTTCTACTACTCTATTTTGATATTCTAAATGATTGGTCCTATTGTTCCATGGTGTTGCTATACCTCTCAAAAATCTATAATTACTAAGTTTTTTTTCAAACACTAACATGTTTGATGCCTTTCTAACTCTATGTAAATCCATAATTATGCCCTAAGCCTTACCTCGAATATTGTGCCACTCATGGTGGTGTGGGTGGTGATATATCATAGCATTAACCTAAATATCTATTTTCTTTGATTCTTTAGTATTTTATTTGGCTCTTTTAATTTCTTCCTCAAGCTCTTCTCTCATGTGCTCTTCTTTTAGTGTTTCTTTGTGCTCTTTTAACATATATTCCTTAGATTTTGTTTTTTCTTCTCTCGAGACTTGCTACTACCTTTTTTGTAGACTTAGCTTTTGATTCTTCTATTGGTTTTTTAACTTTTCCCCTACGGTAATTACTTATTTTTTCTCCTTGGATCCTTGCTCTTTAATATGAGAAATATCCTATAGTATTATATTCTATTTCCTATACCATAAATTCATGAACTTATTTTGTACATTAATGTTAAAAATATCCAAAGAGTCCAACCAAGGATAACCTAGAATAATATCCACATCATTTATAGCAATGGCATAAAAATTAGCTTGCAAAGTATACTTATCCATAGAAATATTCAAGTATTCAAAATTTTGAGGTATCTTTCCTTGAAAATTTTCATCTTTAATACTCTTTGTTGGAATCTATAAATTGTTAGCCAATTCTATGCTAATGAAGTTATGCTTGCTACTAGGGTTTATGGAGACAATAATATTATTCCTTTGGATGCAACTATGTGTATATTCGAAAACCTCACCATGCATAGCAGAGGGAATATTCGTTGGGATTTTCCTTCTTCCCCACTTTGAGAGTCTCTTTCCAAAGGAAGTCCCAAAGATGTAGGAATCTTCAATGTGAGTAGGCTCTACTTCATGCAGTTTATCAAGGTGTCTAAGTGTTTTGTTTATGTTATGCTTGATGGTGTTTAATGGATTTATTCAACAAACACCTAAGGTTTGGATTGCTAATATGACTCTTTATTGAGCCTTAATCAAGATAAAATTTGTTGAAACTTAAAGTTAAGATCACCTAAAATGTATGCTAAGTATAAACACACAAAATTTAATAATTTAAGAGCTCTAGTATGCTTTATAATTTCAATGATGAGCTATACTAAGAGAGGGTTTTCTTTTCCAAGGCAAACTAGAGATAATGCATCAAATAATTTAGCATAAAATGCAACTATATGATTTTGATTTCTTCTAGGTGCTTGTAAAAAGGAAAGGATTTAGACTTAATCTAGGATTCCTTGATTTCTATCCAAGATAAATATTATTAAAATAATAATTTGAGCTAAACTAATATTCTTTGATTGACCAAAATAAGTGTGAATTTAAGCAAACAAACTATGAAAATAGAGAACAAAAATAAAAAATGTAAGAAAAATAGAGATCAGAGAGATGCTAAGTAGCAGGGTTACCTTTTTTGGAGCCTAAACAAATTTGCCACTAATTGTCAAATTCACCATTGGTGAATTTGATATTGACTAGCGATTTGAAAACTTGTAAAATGAAGAGGAAAAAATAGGGTTTTCTATATTAAGAGGTATGCTTGAGTGCTATGAGTTGATTTTCTATCTTGTTAGTTGATTAAACCCTCTATTAATGTAAAAATGAGTATGAATGAGCCTCATTTTGGAATGGATGTAGGGCCTATAAAATTCACCAACGAGTGGTAAATTCCCTAGTGGTAAATTTGATCTATGTATTCTAGAGAGTCATATTCACCAGTGGTTGTAGGGAGTGGTGAATTTATCATGAAACAGGGCTAAATGAGTCTTAGGTCATATTTCAAGACTATTTTTTATCAATTCTAAGATGAAGTTTAAGGGGAATATGGAATGGAAAATTTCCAAAGTTTATCACCTACAAATATCTAGATTTAAGCTATGCAAATCCTAATTTTAGAAAGCAAACTAAGTGTATGAGAGAAAATGGGAAGTCCCTAAAAAGTGGCTATGATTAGAGTTTATAGGAGCTTGGATGATCTAGGGATGCCTACAAAGGGAGAGGAATAGATTGCAACAACCTAATTAATTTTATACTAAAGCAAAATAGTATGAATGCAATGGAAATGAATGCAAATGGATATATATTTGTGCTGCTATAAAACTTAATAGATCTACAACAAATATTAATAAAGAGCATGAAACATGAATGATAATATGCTTTTGGTAAGACAAAAAACATAATGGTAGTCTTGTATCAATACCACAAAAATATTGGGATGAAGCTAGGTGTAAATGTGTATGATATAGAGAAGCACACAATGTATATAAACTTGCATGTAATGAAAAGATAATATGAAAGAGTCTATAAGTAAAGCACTACCTACAAATAGAAATGACTTAGAAATCAAAATGCATGGAGAAGAAAAGGAAATGTGGTTAGTATGACTACAATGAATATTTTGAAATGGAGAAGAAAAGGAAATGTATTTAGAAATCTATGTACTCCTAGCTTGTGCTAGAATATTTTGGTCATTTTGCAAATTTACCACCGATGGTCAAATTTACCACTAGAACATTTATCATGGATTGGTGAATTTGACCAATGGTTAGTTTGACTAGCATAGGTTTAAAAATGGTTGTTTTACAAATTTTACAGTTTGTGTTAAATTTTCCACTAGGGAATTTAATAGAGGTTGAAGATGATGCCCAATTTTTTGGATTTGGGTTGATTGAGTGTTTAGTGATGCTTGATGTCTTGTTTTATGTCTTGCTTTGAGGGTGCATCAAAATTGTGTCTCTATATTTTACCTCAATTTTGACATGATTTCTATGAAATTGCATCAAAAGTAAGTAGTAGGACTCCAATTTTAATGCTATGATGTTTTTTGTTGCCTTGTAATATTATGTTGAAGAAATGGTTGTGATTATGATTATTTTGATTGCTTAATGTCATTGTTGCATGTATGTCTTTTTGGTATCTAAGATTATTTGTGCCCCATATGCCTATATGCCCCATGGGTGCCACCTCTAGAATTTTCACCAAAATGTGTTTAGGAAGAATTATCAATTGGATGGATGGATGGAAGAGAAAAAGGATATGGTGAAAAGAGTCTACAAGGTGGGTCAAGTGGGTTAAAAGAGAAAATGTGGTGAAAATGGTTGTCATTTTCACTTATAAAATTTGGAAATTTGGAGAGCTTTCTAAAAGGGAGTTTAGGATATATGGAAGACATGAATAGGGGTTACATGCCTTGGGGATGGGGAGTTATCTTTGTTATATTATGGGATTGTTAAACCGTATATGCCTAGGTACCAACCATATTGGCTAGGCTATATCAAATGTTATATCAAGTGGTATATCAGAGTGATAAAATACTAATATGTTGCACTCTTTTGCAAGTGTGGGCCTAGGAGCATATGCTAATTTAATGACTTGATATGGATCATAGGAGACCTAGGCTAGGTAAGCCTATGATTTATTGGTGTATGAGTTGTATTTTCCCTAGTCATTGCATATTGGAGTAGGCTCAATTTTTGGTTGATGAGCTAAGGGCTAGAAAAATTACTTGGTGATCATAAAGGAATCAATTTGGATGGTTAGATGAAAATAAGGAGTTTGCTTGGGTCAGGAGGATTCAATGACTAGATGATAGAGGGTCGGATTATTATTTGTACCAGTATGACCAAGTATTATTCAATTTGGAGAGGTGTAGGGGATACCAAGAGTAGGAGAGATGTAGATACATTGAGTTACATGAGAGATATGGGGAGCCTATAGATATCTACTCTTTTATTGAGGTAGATGTAGATTATCTTGAGGTACCATATCCTATCATAGACGATTTTGGGGTGACAAGGGGTATACTACCTGGTATGAGTGATTTTTTTTGACTAGGTTGATGTAGCTAGAGCCAACAAGGGGGCAAGATATAATAGTGGAGGAGATGGCTAGTATCCTTTGGGATATACGACATCAACTACGAAGAGAGTGGAATGAAAGGATGGTTATGAGATAGGTATATAGGGATGGAGGTCAAGGTGAGGGTAGGACTAAGGATTATCCTTTATATGTGCCTCCATTGGTTATGGTTCCTATAGTGTTGGAAGCATTTGGTGGAGTAGGTACTAATAGATCAACCATAGAAGTGACATAGGTTGAGTTGGAGGATTTTATTAGGAGCTTCCATGAGGTGAGGGAGTAGTTGGAGATATTTGAGTCTAGTAGGATAAGGAGGTAGGTAAGGTTTGAGAGGAGATAGCTCAAGTGACAAAGGAGAGGGTGACTAGCAATAATATCATAGCTAAGCTACATGTGGTCTTGGAGTGGGTGAATCGAGAGATATGAGGCTCTATTGAGGGTTTTTTAGGGGATGGATGTTGGTATGACAACTATGATGATTAGACTATTGGAGTAATAGCTAGAGTATATGAGGAAAAATTTATTTAGGATGAGGGGTGATCTAGATAGGCTGAGAGCAGATCCAGATAAATCAAGGGATAACTTTGAGAGAGTGAGGGAGGAGCTTTGGCTTGTTGATATAGAAGTGGATAAGGAGAGGAGTTAGGCTACACAATATCAACAACTCTATCATGATGTTATTCCTCTAGAGTGACAACAACCATTGCCCTCACGACATGATCAAGGATCCAAACCATGAGTTATTATTCACAATTGTCAGTTAGATTGTGTGCTCCTCCTCCACAAACACTTGGGGGAGGGGATGTGGGATCTAGTTGCTAGGAATTTGGATGTGAGGGTATCGATTATTTCATGTGGTACACCCTCTCTTTTTTGGCATAGGACCAAGTGTATCATTTTTGTCCTTGTGATACACCTTTTCCATAGGCATGTATGATATCAAGGCATTATATAGTTATGACATGTTATGTGTTGAGCTCTTTACATGATGATTTTGTCTTTGTATTGATGTTGTTTTGATGATTTTATTTGTTGATTTTAGAGAATAAAAATGTTGATGTAATTATTTTTGATAGAAGCATTTGAATATTGATATTTATGTTATGTTTTAGTGATGACCTAACAATTCAGATAATGAATAAATGTTAAAATAGAACAATTCTTTTCTAAGTGGTGACCTAAGGGTTTGATAATAGACAAGCACGCAAATGTACATTGCTTATATGAGTGATGGTCTCTAGACCTGATAAAATACAAGCACTCATTGTGACTTCTAATGTCAAGTATTATCCTTTTATCCTAGATAATACTTGCGAGTTTTACATGGAATGAAAACATAATCTCATCATGATTAAATGGTGGCCTAAGATGCCACATAAAATACAAATACGTAAGACATGATGAGGCACCTGTAATATGTATAAGATATATGTATTATTGTTAGTAGAGTTAGTTGTTAGTAATAGTTAGTAATTCGGGCATTGAGAGGCATACTTGGAGGATTTTATGCATGCTTTGAGAGGCATACCCAAAGGATTTTATGCACAATTTCAGAGGCATACCCAAAGTATTTTATGCATGGTTTGTGAGGCGTATCCAAAGGATTTTATGCACGCTTTGAGAGGATTACCTGAAGGATTTTATGCATGCTTTGAGAGGCATACCCGAATGATTTTATGTATGATTTTAGAGGTATACCCAAAGGATTTTATGCATGCTTTTAGAGGCATACCTAAAGGATTTTATGCATGCTTTGAGAGGCATACCCAAAGGATTTTATGCACACTTTGAGAGACATACTCGATGGATTTTATACATGCTTTGAGAGGCATACCCAAAGGATTTTATACATGTTTTGAGGGGTATACCCAAATAATTTTATGCACGCTTTGAGGGGTGCACCTAAAGTATTTTATGCACACTTTGAGGGGTATACTTGAAGCATTTTATGCAAATGTATGAGAGAGAGTAATTGTGCATTTTTATCCTGATAGATATCTCCTAAGAATGAATTAAAATGCATGAGTATGTATAATGATAAAGATAAATTTGCTTTTTGAAATTGCATAGATAGTTCAAAAAGGATATGATTTTAGGATTAAGTTGTCCTTGGTTAGAGAAGTACTTTTTCTAAATGTGGTAATGTATTAGATTTATTGACATATAAGAGAGGGTAAAAAGGGTCTATAATTTCATTACCTAATTTATATGCAAATATTTGCATGTACATGAGGAATTGGGTCTAAGACCTATTACCACCTCTGATGTGTGAAGAAATTAAGATTTGAATGAAAGGAGCATTTTTAAAGGTTCCAATGAATGTAAATTTGAAATAATATGCCCCCAACCATCAAATTCACAATATAATCATGAATATGTGGTACAATTGGATATGATAAACAAGTTTGTTTGAAAGACATACCAGGTTATGATTTTAGTTGAAAAGATTTTGTGATTGCTTGATGTTGAATTCTTGAATATTTGAACGTATAACATGGGACTTTTAAATCTACAAGTCCCTTGCCTAACGCATGTGCAAAAATTCATAGATACATGAGGAATGAATCTAGGAACTGAAATCACATATGATGTGTTGAAATATTTGAGAATTTGTGGGTATCATATAACAAATTTTGCAAACTAAGGGTAATGCTCCCATATAGATAATATGAGAGAAGAGGAATCCCATCTTATTTACCTAATATATGCACAAAGTATTGTATATGCACAAAACATGGGAGAAATAAATATGATAGCATGACCTATAGTCTGAAGATATGTTGTAAATGTAAGGATAATATCTCCACTGTTTTGTAGACCTTTAAGAAGAACAAAGATTTGATAATTTACTACTTGGCATGCTCATAAATTATTATGGGTATGCAAAGTGATGATTACCAATTCTCAATGTCTCCCAAGGTCTTACAAATTAGCAAGGATATTTTTTGTGTTGATGATATCTTATTGTTCGATTGTTATATTGTTGTTTTTAGGTTGACGTATTTTGCTAGAAGAAGAGAATAAGACTGATTTAGTTTTGAATTGTCCAGTATATTGACTAAAAATATATATGTATGTGAGGCATGGGATATGAACAGCCAATGGTGCCATTGATATATAAGGAAAATTAAAATGATTATGGTAAAAAAATATTGCTTGTTACATCGATTTAGATTGAAGAAGTTATCTATCCATTAACTAGCATATGAGAATTTGCACAAATGGATAGAGAATATCTACTCATCTTAATGAGTAGTTTAAGCCATGTATTTACTACCATGTATATTTTTAAGGACTTGTTTTTTATTGCATACTCATATAATAAACCAATCAAGGAACAAAGCTTTGCAAATCCATTATATGATGAAGCTTATAAGTAATTGTAAACCTACAAGGTATTGTATTTGCATGACCTTCCAACTTGAATGATTTACTAGCTAGGTAGATGGTGATGAGAACATGATTTATTTTTAATTGCATGATGTTGTAGTAAACCAAGCAGGAAAGAGGACCTTATCGATCTAATGTCTAGTAAGGCTTACAAATAATTGCAGGTCTATAAGATATTGGATTGACATGGCTTCTAAGCCTAGGTGGTTTATTTAAAAAGCAACTTGAGAGATTTTGATTAGTGTTTGATTCTATGCTTATTTAATGAACTAGGCATGAGAATAGAGCTCTATGAATCCAATGCCTAGTAAATTTTACAAGTAGAATAGGCTTACAAGATATTGGATTCACAAAGACTTGTGTCTTGCATGGTTCATTAGACAAGCAAACATTTGGTGAGATTTCAATTTTAGTATGATTGTAAGCTTATATGGTAAGGCAAATAGGAAAGAGAACCCTATTTATTGAGTGCTTGGTGAGGCTTAAAAATAATTGTAGGCCCATAAGACATTGGATAAATAAGGCTTCTCATCCCAAGTAATACACCACGTAAGCTATTCTTGATGAATTTGATAGATGAATGTCATGATAGATTTGATAGGTCATACCAAGGTACTAAAATCCTCCTTTGCTACACGATATGCCTACAAAGAATTGTAATATTTCAATACATCAAAGGAGGAGAAGTAGCACCCTAGAAGGTTCTATTAAATAATTATAAAAATTGAAGAGAAAGGATATTCTGTTGAAGATAATGTTGACATAAGGTGTTGAATGTGTGATGTGAATCTTGGGATAAAATAAAGGGGTAAGGATGGGTCATCAGGTCCATAAATAATTGTCATAAATCACTTAACCCAATAGGGAGAGAAAAAGAGAATATTGTGATAGATAAGGAGAAAGGAGATAGAAGAAAATTGGATGTAATTGATTGTTGCTAATGTTGGGTGTCCCAAAGTTGGGATTAAAGAAATGGGAGAGGTCGAGTTATTAGGGTTATGGATAATCATGCCATACATAACTTAATCCAAGAGAGGGAGAAGAAGAGAATAAATGAGATAGGTAAGAAGAGGGAGATAGAAGAAGGTGTTGTTTAAAAATCAAAGAAGCTTTTGGATTGGGAAAATTTCTCAACATGAGGCTTGCTAGGCAAATGCAATGCAAGTAGATTTTGCAATGGGTAGGATTTTTTTTTGCATCATCACATAAATCCTCTTGACTCTATGGTATGATCAAGTAAACCAATAAATCATGCAAAGGGCATAGTTTTTGGGTATATGTTATTTTTGGATTTTTATGCATTCAAGCAACCATGCATTCAATCATATGAGCAAGCAAGCAATGCAATGTTTTATGCATACTACCTTTTGAGGTGCATGATATTGATTTGGTTCTTTGTGTTATTTGTCATATAATGTGGCTAGGCAGTAGGCTCTAGAGACAAATTTAGTATTGACAATGAAATGTCCTAAATAGTTATGTTCAAAATTTCCTTTGAGCTTGTCTCTAGCATCGGCGTTCATTTAGTTTTATTTGAGGACTAAGTCCCCAATCTTGAAGGATATTGGATGCACTTTTTTTATAGGAATATCAAATTCTATTGTGGTATGTTCTTAGGTGTTCTAAGGCATTGATGCACTTTTCTTCTAGAAGCTCTAACTATTGTAGGTGACCTAGATGGTACTCATATCCTACCAAAGAGTCTTGCAATAAGACTCTTAGAGAGGGTATTTCAAATTCAAAATGGAATAAAACTTTCATACCATAAACTAAGGTATAGGGTGTCTCTCCTGTAGGAGATCATATGCTAGTACGATATTCCCAAAAGTTAGGGTAAAGTTGCAAATTCCAATCATGGTCATTTTTGTTGACTAGCTTCTTGAGGATTTTGATCAATGTCTTGTTGGAAGATTTTGTTTATCCATTTCCTCATAGTTAATATGATGTTGATCATTTTTGTTGGATTTTATTTTTTGCACACATATTGGCAACTTCCTTGTTTTTGAATGGTGTACCATTATCTACAGTTAGGGTAGAAGGTATCCCATAATAACTAATGATTTGGTTGAGAATGAATTTAGATACTTGGATTTTTGTTGCAAAGGATAGAGACATGGTCTCAACCCTCTTGGTGAAGTACTCTATGACTATAATAATGAATTTATGGCCATCAAATTATTGAGGATTGATTTTACCTACAATGTCTAATCCCCAAGAGGATAAGGTCTAGGGTGATGTGATTGGTTGCAATTATAAGAAAGGAACGAGGACAAGGTTTTCATATCACTAACATTTGTCACATATCCTAACATAGTTATAGGTCTTATTTTCCATAGATGGCCAGTTGTAACCCATACTAAGGATATTTCTAATTGTGGCTAGTCCACTAAAATATCCATCATGATCCATCATGGGATTCTTTGATGATTTCCTAGGATTACTCTATATTTATGCATCTAAGGAGTATGACCTCAAAAGAGCATAAATATAATATGTCTCCAATGATGATATATTTGCAATATTTTAACCTAAATTATATCCAATTTTGAGTATTAAATCCTTTAGGGAGTGTCCCTTCTTTGAGGAATCTATGGATGTCTTGATACCAATGTTCTTGGGGTGAAATTGATTAAATGGTACAAATTCTTAGAGGTTGTAGGCATGAAGGTAGAGTTGGAGACTACATTTACCCTTCTTGTTTTCCTAGACTCCACAACTTGAGTAGGTCATAGACTCCAAAAGGTCATTTACCCTTCTTGTTCTAGACTCTTATCTTTCGAGGAGGAGGTTAAAACAACTTTGAGCTCCTCCTTTGACACATCCTTAATCAACTCACCATTGGCTTCCTCATCTATAAATCTAGAAAAGAGAAGCAATTTTGACTATTCCAGTTATGTTAACTTGACTAGGATCCTTGTATAATTGACTTAAATGCCTTACTCCCATGTCTGTTATTTCTTTAAAGGAGGAAACTTTACTTACATCTTGTCCTTGTAGCTCCCAAATTGCATTTTACTATTTTCTATTATTTGTGAACCTATGAAAAAATTTAGTGTTCTCATCCCACAAATATAGCACTTTAAAGGTTATCTCTTGCACTTTAATATTTCAAGAGTAACATAATAAATAAATAAGAATAGAAGAAATCGATAAACAATTTAGAGTTTTTAGGATAGCATAATAGTAGCATAATAAATAATAAATAATAGAGGAAATCTATAACAATTTAGAGTTTTTAGGATAGCATAAGAAGGTAATTACTATAGAAAAAAACCCTTGCACTTTACAATTTTTAGGGCAACATAAAGAAGAATGTACTTTTGAGGTTATTCATTGTACTTTAGATCTTAGGGTTTTTAGTGCAACATAAAAAAATGTACTTTTGAGGTTATTTCTTACACTTTAGATCTTGACAAACCTATAAAGGATAAGTCTTACTAATAATCTAAAATATTAAAAAGATTGATAAAGACAAAAGTGCTAGTGAAAATAAAAATAAAAAAACCAGGAAAAAAACTCAAAGGGAAAACAAAAACAAAAAAATTATTAAGAAATTGTAAGTTAAAAAATATATATATTAAGAAATTGTAAGCTGTTAAAGACAATATATTTATAAATATGAGAAAATGAATAGCAAATATTTTCACTAAACTATAAAAGTAAGATTTTATATCTAAAAAACATCCGAGATTTAATTAAGAAAACTTAATAGAATGAAAAAGATCTAAATTATTATTATTATTATTATTATTGATAAAAAAGACAAATAATTTGCATATAGTCTAATTTGGAGTAGTGTTAGAAATGAAAAGAAGTGGGCTTTGGTCAAATGGGAAACATTATGCCTTCATAGATATGATGGAGGTTTAGGGTTTCGCTCAACTATGAAGAATGGTAGAGCCTTGGTGGCAAAGCTTTATTGGAGACTCTTACACACCCCTATGTAGTTATGGGCTAAGGTGTTGAGAGTAAAATATGTAGAGAATAAAGAACCAGATCATATTGTTCCATTGTGAGGATCTCCTGTTTTAGATTTTGTTTTTTTGTTTTTTTTGTTTTTTTTTACATGGTGGAATCGGTAGCCGCAATGAATTTGAGCAGGTTGTTCGGATTTTTATGGCCGCCACAAAATTCTACATTGTTCGCCCTGGAAGCCACCACACAGATCTATGTGCAATCTACCCCTATAACCACCATGCCACGATCATTTTAAATTGTTTACATCGTTGAAAGCACCAAAAAAAGAGCAAGTTTTCAATCCGATGAGGCCTGAGATTTGAACCTTGGGCCTCCATCTCCCTTACGGGGTTTGGGGGAATGAATTGGTCTACACCTTGGACCTCTATTTTAGATATTTTAAAAATAGGAGAAGATGTTATTAAAAAAATATTTTTTTGGGTGATTAATAATGGCCAAAAAGCAAATTTTTGGATGGATATTAGGATGGGTTTCCTCCTTTAGTTAAGCAATTACCTAATTTCCAAATTTTGATAGACCAGCTTCATAGGGTTCATTAGATAAATGTGGATAATTATTGTAGGCCTCATTCTAGGGCTTGGGAGGTGGGTCGTCAATGGATCCCTCTTGAGGAATGGCCTGTTCTAATGCATGAAGACCAAAAAATTTAGCTAAGTCACATCCTTTAGAAGATATCCTTATCCTATTCAAATGATGTGGATACCTTTGCTTGGGGAGGACAACAATAGGGAGAGTATACAATGGCTAGAGGTTATCTTTATTTTTGCCAACCAATGCCTAGTCCTCTTAAATATATTTTTAAGTAGATATGAAATCAAATTTTATGCCTAAATTCAACTTTTTATTTGGTTATTGATTCATAGGAAAGTTCTTATAGGGGAACAATTGATGAAAAGAGGTTTTAATGGGCCCTTTAGATGTGAGCTTTGTTGGGAGTAGGAAGAATCAATTTCTTATATTTTCTTAACTTGTCCTACAGTGACCAAACTATAGTAGAATTTGGTTACTATTTTGAGTATTCAGTGGTTGGGAATCACTTGTTTGGAGAAATCCTTAAGAGATTACTAGTAGACTAATATTTTTTAGTTTGATATATATTCTTATCAAATTCTTTAAGCAAGGGTACCTATTTTGCTTTGGAATGTTTGGAAAGAAAGAAACAACATGGTTTTCAATCAAAATTACAAAGATAGTTATTATGTATGGAGAAAGACTCTAACTAAGTTAAAAGAATCTATTACAACCCTATTGAAAAATTCCCCTGTTTCCTCTCAAATGTGGGATCAGATTTTACAAAGATTAAATATGTCCTTGTCTTCTTTTCATTCCTTAAATACGTAATCTAGAAGATAAAATTATAATGATTATTGGTATCCCCCTAAGGGTAGAGATAATATCAACACAAATAATGCCTCTAAGGGAAATCAGGGTCCTACTTGTATAGGTGGTATTGGAAGTTTTTCAAATGGTTCTATAACCTTCCTTTTTTCAAAAAGGTTAGGAATAACAACTAATAATCAAGCTAAAAGCTTTGCAATTTTGAGGGGTCTTTAGGAGGTATAAAAACTAGGCTAGAGGAAGATCCAATTAGAGTCTGATTCTAGTATTTGGATTCAACATTTGATAAAGCAAAATCATACAATTTTCATAGACTAGCGAATAGTGATGATTCTAGAAGAAATATAGCTCCTTAAACAAAAATTTGACCTTGTCTAGTTTAGACATATTCCTCAACATCTCAACAAAGGTAACTGATGCTTTTGCAAACTGGATTTTGGATAAAACTAAGGTTCTTTGTTATGGCCAACCTCCAATTTGGTGGCCTTCAAATCTCAAAGAAGACATCTTTTCCATTCTTTCATTAGATCATATTAACAATGAAAGTATCTAGATCCTTTTGGTTTACTTTGGTCTTCATAATTTATTATTTCTGTAATAAAATAAAATTCAGAAAATCATTTCTTATATCAAATATCAAAATCTGAACCATAAGATTTTATACCTAAAATAAAATTTTAAAAAAAAAATGAAAACAATAAAATATTTTGTTATCTTAATGAAAATGGCTTTTGTGACCCCCATAAAAGCCATACACAACATAGTCATAGCATCCTACATAACTTTAAATCTAAATTTCCTTTTTAATATATTTCAAAAAAAATAATTTATATATATAAACTTTTAAAAAACTATCTATGATGGCATAAAAGTTCTACTAAAATGCTATTAATATATATATATATCCACAAAATATACTTCCATCCAAATTGCTAATAGATTATCAAAATTTTCTTTATGTTATTCACAGGCTGTACAATCTCACAGTTCCGATGGCATTTTCTCTTTGAAAAAAAAAAAAAAAAATTACTTGTCAAAACTATATACAGTTTCTATAAGTGTTCCAGAACCTGTTTGATATCATGAACCAGTCTTTCTGCCATTGTTCTGCTGAAATCCTCTCTGATCACAGTACGAAGTAAGGGGACATGCTGAGCATCGGGTGCCATTGTATAGGCAGGCACTACCCATCCGTGCTTCTGTAGTTCCTCTGCAAGTCCGTACTCGTCATATTTGGTCTCGTCTTTCAACGAAAAGGCAACGAGAGGAACACCCACATCTTTGGATAGGATTTTGAATTTGCCCGTCTCCATGAGCTTCGTAGAAAGAAAGTCTGCATTTGCACGACAATTGCCGATAATTTCTTTATAGCCCTGCACGGTGACAGCAACTTCATTCCATTGGTTAAATTCTGGAGAATTATAGATGTTGGCAACAAGGCAAGGCTCTAAACATTAGGCAAAAGATAATCAAAGTGTTTTGTCACTTGACCTGAATTCCAAGTCGTATTAGTTGGTAGTATTGTGCAATAATATGGCTGGCCCCTGAGTAAAACAGATTTGGAATATGATTATATTAGTCCTATAATTAGAATAAACTGATAAGTGATTGGTAGCATTGTGCAATAATATTAGTCCTATAATTTTTTGCCCTTCTCATGGACCCCAATGATCTTTTTGAGGTTTCGACACTATTCATGTGGGTTTTGGTAGAATTTTTTGCCCTTCTCATAGACCCCAATGACCTTTTGAGGTTTCGACACTATTCATGTGGGTTTTGGTAGAATTTTCTGCCCTTCTCATAGACGCCAATGATCTTTTTGAGGTTTCGACACTATTCATGTGGGTTTTGGTAGAATTTTCTGCCCTTCTCAAAGAAGCCGATGATCTTTTTGAGGGGTCTGTGTGTCGAAATATTCAGTGCAATTGTAGGTTGTGAATAAAACCTAAATTATTGAATATCCAAAATAGATGAACAGAGTCTACAGATTAAACTTTTACTATAGAATATGCAATACATACAGAGTCTGTACACAAATTTGACGGGGAATCACTCAATTTGAAAAACAGCTTTCCATGTTTTCCACTGTTAGCCTAAATTTTTTAAGTTGGTTGATCAATTCTAATATGAAGTGTAAGGGGAATATGGAATGGAAAATTTCCAAAGTCTATCACCTACAAATATCTAGATTTAAGCTATGCAAATCCTAATTTTAGGAAGCAAACTAAGTGTATGAGAGAAAATGGGAAGTCCCAAAAAAAAAGTGGCTAAGATTAGAGTTTCTAGGAGCTTGGATGATCTAGGGATGCCTACAAAGGGAGAGGAATAGATTGTAACAACTTAATTAATCTTATACTTAAGTAAAATAATATGAATGCAATGGAAATGAATGCAAATGGAGATATATTTGTGCTGCTATAAAACTTAAAAGATCTACAACAAAAATTAAGAAAGAGCATGAAACATGAATGATAAGATGCTTTTGGTAAGACAAACAAGACAATGTTAGTCTTGTATCAATACCACAACAATATTGAAATGAAGCTAAGTGTAAATATGTATGAATGAAGATATTAGAGAAGCACACAATGTATATAAACTTACATGTAATGAAAAGACAATATGAAAGAGTCTATAAGTAAAGCAATACCTACAAATAGAAATGACTTAGAAATCAAAGTGCATGGAGAAGAAAATAAAATGTAGTTAGTATGACTATAATGAAGATTTTGAAATGGAGAAGAAAAGGAAATGTACTTAGAAATCTATGTACTCCTAGCTTGTGCTAAAAGATTTTGGTCGTTTTGTAAATTTACCACTGATGGTCAAATTTACCACTAGAAAATGTATCACTGATTGGTGAATTTGACCAATGGTTAGTTTGACTAACCTAGGTTTGAAAATGGTTGTTTTACAAATTTTCCAGTTAGTGTCAAATTTTCCACTAGGAAATTTGGCAGGGGCTGAAGATAATGCCCAATTTTTTGGGTTTGGGTTGATTGAGTGTTTAGTGATGCTTGATGTCTTGTTTGATGTCTTGCTTTGAGGGTGCATCAAAATTTTGTCTCTATATTTTACCTCAATTTTGACATGATTTCTATAAAATTGCATCAAAAGTAAGTAGTAGGACTCCAATTTTAATGCTATGATGTTTGTTTTTGCCTTGTAATGTTATGTTGAATAAATGATTGTGATTATGATTATTTTGATTGCTTAATGGCATTGTTGCATGTATGCCTTGTTGGTATCTAAGATTGTTTGTGCCCCATATGCCTATATGCCCCATGGGTGACACCTCTATAATTTTCACCAAAGTGTGTTTGGGAAGAATTCTCAATTGGATGGATGGGTGGAAGATAAAAGGATATGGTGAAAAGCTTCTACAAGGTGGGTCAAGTGGGTTAAAAGAGAAAAGGTGGTGAAAATGGTTGTCATTTTCACTTAGAAAATTTGGAAATTTGGATAGCTTGCTAAAATGAAGTTTATGAGAGATGGAAGACATGAGTAGGGGTCACATGCCTTGGGGATGGGGAGTTATCTTTGTTATATTATGGGATTTCTAGACCGTATATGCCTAGGGGCCAACCATATTGGCTAGGCTATATCAAACGTTATATCAAGTGGTATATCAGAGTGATAAAAGCCTAATATGTTGCACTCTTTTGCAGGTGTGGGACTAGGAGCATATGGTGATTTGATAACTTTCTATGGAGGGTAGGAGACCTAGGGTAGGTAAGCCTATGATTTATTTGTGGATGAGTTGTATTTTCCCTAGTCATTGCATATTGGAGTAGGCTCAATTCTTGGTTGATGAGCTAAGGGCTAGGAAAATTACTTGGTGAACAAGAAGGAGTCAATTTGGATGGTTAGATGACAATAAGGATATGGCTTAGGTGAGGAGGATTCAATGGCTAGATGATAGAGGGTGGTCTTAAGATTTGTATAAATATGACCAAGTATTCTGTCAATTTGGAGAGGTGCAAGGAATACCAGGAGTAGGAGATATGTGGGTACATCGAGTTACATGAGAGAGATATGGAGAGCTTATAGATCTCTACTCTTTTATTGAGGCAAATTTGGATGATCTTGAGGTACCAGATCCTATCATAGATGATGTTGGGGTGACAAGAGAGTACACTACCTGCTATGAGTAATTTTGTCTGACTAGGTTGGTGTAGCCAAAGCCACCAAGGGGGTAATATACAATAGTGGAGGAGATGGCTAGTATCCTTTGGGATATACGACATAAACTAGGAAGAGAGTGGAAGGAAAGGATGGTGATGAGGTAGATAGCTAGGGATGGAGTTCAAGGTGAGTGTAGGACTAAGGATACTCCTTTATATGTACCTTCATTGGTGATGGTTCCTATAGTACTAGTAACATTTTGTGGGGTAGGTACTAATAGATCAACCATAGAAGTGACATAGGTTGAGTTGGAGGATTTTATTAGGAGCTTACATGAGGTGAGGGAGTAGTTGGATATAGTTGAGTGTATGTAGGAGAAGGAGGTAGGTAAGGCTTGAGAGGAGATAGCTCAAGTGACAAAGGAGATGGTGACTAGCAATAAGATCATAGCTAAGCTACAAGTGGCCTTGGAGTGGGTGACTCGAGAGAGATGAGGCTCTATTGAGTGTTGGTTAGGGGATGGATATTGGTATGATGGCTATGATGATTAGACTATTGGAGTGATGGCTAGAGTGGATGAGGCTAAAATTAGATAGGATGAGGGGTGATATAGATAGGGTGAGAGTAGATCTAGATAAATTGAGGGACAACTTTGAGAGAGTGAGGGAGGAGCTTTGGCTTGCTGATATGGAGGTGGAGAATGAGAGGAGTTAGGCTACACATTATCAACAACTCTATCATGATGTTATTCCTCTAGATTGGCAACAACCATTTCCCTCACGACATGATCAAGGACCCAAACCACGAGTTATTATTCACAACAGTCAGTTAGATTGTGTGCTCCTCCTCTTCCACCAACACTTGGGGGAGGGGATGTGGGATCTAGTTGCTAGGCATTTGGGTGTGAGTGTACCAATTTTTTTATGTGGTACACCCTCTCTTTTTAGACATAGGGACCAAGTGTATCATTTTTGTCCTTGTGATACACCTTTTCCATAGGCATGCATGATATCAAGGCATTATATGGTTATGACATGTTATGTGTTGAGCTCTTTACATCATGATTGTGTCTTTGTAATGATGTTGTTTTGATGATTTGCTTTGTTGATTTTAGAGAATGCAAATGTTGATGTGATGATTGTTGATAGTAAGCATTTGAATGTTGATATTTTTGTTATGTTTTAGTGATGACCTAACAAATCAGATAATGAATAAATGTTAAAAGAGAGCAATTAATTTTCTAAGTGGTGACCTAAGGGTTTGATAATAGACAAGCACTCAAATTTACATTGCTTATATGAGTGATGGTCTCTAAACCTGATAAAAGACAACCACTCATTGTGAATTCTGGTGTCAAGTATTATCCTTTCATCCTAGATAATACTTGCAAGTTTTACGTAGAATGAAAACATAATCTCATCATGATTAAATGGTGGCATAAGATGCCACATAAAGACAAGTACTTAAGACATGATGAGGTACCTGTAATATGTACAAGATATATGTATTATTGTTAGTAGAGTTAGTTGTTAGTAATAGTTAGTAATGCATGCTTTGAGAGGTATACTTGAAGGATTTTATGCATGCTTTGAGAGGCATACCCAAAGTATTTTATGCATGCTTTGAGAGGTGTATCCAAAGGATTTTATGCACGCTTTGAGAGGCATACTTGAAGGATTTTATGCATGCTTTGAGAGGCATCCCCAAAGGATTTTATGCATGCTTTGAGAGGCATACCCAAAGGATTTTATGCATTATTTGAGAGACATACCCAAAGGATTTTATGCATGCTTTGAGAGGCATACCTGAAGGACTTTATGCATGCTTTGAGAGGCATACCCAAAGGATTTTATGCACACTTTGAGAGACATACTCGATGGATTTTATACATGCTTTGAGAGGGATACCCAAAGGATTTTATACATGTTTTGAGGGGCATACCCAAAGGATTTTATGCAAACTTTGATGGGTGTACCTAAAGGATTTTATACATCCTTTGAGGGGAATACTTGAAGTATTTTGTGCAAATGTATGAGAGAGAGAGAGTAATTGTGCATTTTTATCCTGATAGGTTTCTCCTAAGAAGGAAGTAAAATGCATGAGTATGTATAATGATAAAGATAAATTTTATTTTTAAAATTGCATAGATAGTTCATAAAGGTTATAATTTTAGGAGTAGGTTGTCCTTTGTTAGAGATGTACTTTTGCTAAATATGGTAATGTATAATATTTCTTGGAATATAAGAAAGGGTAACAAGGGTTTATAATTCCATTACCTAATTCATATGCAAATTTTTTCATGTACATGAGGAATTGGGTCTAAGACCCATTGCCACCTCTGATGTGTGAAGAAATTAAGATTTGAATGAAAGGAGCATTGTCAAAGGTGCCAATGAATGTAAATTTGAAATAATATACCCCCAATCATCATATTCACAATATAATCATGAATATGTGGTACAAGTGGATATGATAAATAAGTTTTTTTGAAAGACATACCAAGTTATGATTTTAGTTGAAAATATTTTGTTATTGCTTGATGTTGAATTCTTGAATCTTTGAACATATAACATGGGACTTTCAAATCTACAAGTCCCTTGCCTAACGCATTTGCAAAGATTCATATATACATGAGGAATGAATCTAGGAATTGAAATCACATATGATGTGTTGAAATATTTGAGAATTTTTGGGGATTATATAACAAATTTTGTAAACTAAGGGTTACGCTCCCTTATAGATAAAATGAGAGAAGAGGAAGCCCCTCTTTTTTGCCTAATATATGCACAAAACATGGGAGAAAGAAATCACATTTTCTTGGAGGTCTATATGATACCATGACCCATAGTCTGAAGATATATTGTAGATGTAAGGATAATATCTCCACTGGTTTGTAGACCTTTAAGAAGAATAAATATTTGATAATCTACTACTTGGCATGCTCATAAACTATTATGGGTATGCAAAGTGATGATTACCAATTCTCAATGTTTACCAAGGGCTTACAAATTAGAGAGGATATTTTTTGCGTTGATGATTTATGATTGTTCAATTGTTATATTGTTGTTTTTAGGTTGACGTATTTTGCTAGAAGAAGAGAATAATACTAATTTAGTTTTTAATTATCCAGTATATTGACTAAAAACATATATGTATGTGAGGCATGGGACATGAACAACCAAAGGTGCCATTGATATATAAGGAACGTTAAAATGATTATGATAGAAAATATTGCTTGTTACATTGATTTATATGGAATAAGTTATCTATCCATTAACTAGCATATGAGGATTTGCACAAATGGATAGAGAATATCTACTCATCTTAATGAGTAGTTTAAGCCATGTATTTACTACCATGTAGATTGTTAAGGATTTTTTTTTTTATTGCATACTCATATAATAAATAAATCAAGGAACAAAGCCTTGCAAATCCATTATTTGATGAAGCTTATAAGTAATTGTAAACCTACAAGGTATTGTGTTTGCATGATCTTGCAATTTGAATGATTTACTGTTACATTCCAAACATAGCCTGCGTCGGCTATGTTTTCCAAGCGTTTAAAATTTACTATATATTGATTCACAATAGTTTATTTGAAATTATCATATTTTTATTTTTCAATCTTCATCTGCGTTATCCGCATTAGCCTATACGGCGAGGGTGTGCCCACCTCAAGTGGCATTTAATTATTCTTTAGTCTTCCGCTACAAATTCTTATTGTTATATTATTTTTATCATTCTGGTTTCGGAAATCTCCTTCTCGCACATAGTTATATCCTTCCAAGTGGTATCAGTCTAGACGATTCCAGGAGCGCCTGTGTACTCGAGCAAGCTAATTTACAGTCACCTAATGCATTTCATTTAATTTTCCGTCCCCGTCGTGCGCATCTTCGTCACCGTTCATTCATATTTCTCACTGTTCGTCGCATTTTTTTCACCTTTCGTTCAAAATTCTATCCCAAAAAACACAAGCAGAGGTGGCCAGGGTCTCAGATCTTCCTTCGTAGCCAATTCCGAACGCTCTAGATCGTTAAATCATCCGCAGTCCAGCACAACCCTTCACGAGCTTCGTCAACCAATCGTAAATCGTGATTAATTTTTTAAAACCGAGAAAGCTAAGGTTGTCAATTAATTTTTATTCGCTGACGTCAGTTACATTTCGCTGCGTTGGGTTCAGTTTTATTTATCCCACATTGGGTATACACGGTGCAAAACAAGGTTTAAATCACATTCGCCACACCTTCTACGGTGTGACTTCGGTCACACAATAGGAGCTCCTTCGCGTTGTCCGCGTCGTACCGTGTTGTCGTGTCGTCCTTACTGTTCGGTCCCCTCTTGCTGTCCTGTTCGCATCGTGTCGTTCTTATTGTCGCATCATGTCAGTCCTTGCCGAGTGTCGAGTGTCCGCGCTGTCCGCGTGGCTGTCCGTCGTGTCCTCTAGCCGCGTCGTGTCCGGTTCTCCGCGTCTTGTCCACGTGTCCTAGTCCCGGGTCGCAGGTCCTCTGTCCATTTCGTGGTGTCGTGCCTCCGCGTCCACGTCGTCTGAGGTCGAGTCCATCTCGCTGGTTGGTTGTCGTGTTCGTTGGGTCGTGTCGTGTCTCATCGTGTCACGTTGTCGCTGTCACGTGTGTCCTTGTCTAGTCGGATCACGTCTTGTTGTGTCCTAGACATGCCTTGTCCTTGTCTAGTCGGGTCGTGTCCGTTGAGTCTCGTGTCTTAAGATTCGTGTCTTGTCAAGCACTTATCTGAAGTTGTCCTCAAGGAGCCCACAACATCCAATTCCGCGCCGTAGTTGGAGTGGCAGTTAAGGCAGAAAAACAACAAATTTTGCAAAAATTGAAGCTCAAGGATTACTAAGCAAGAAATTTTGAGCCGTGCATGAGTAGAAGTTGGATCAAAGGTCCTGACGGTCGATTATCAAGCTCAGAAACGACCAATAACAACGCAAGAAGACCTAATCGAAGCCCAGGTACAAAAAATTCTCCTTCTCCTTTCAAAATTGGTAGTTATAATCCACATCATCCACTGGTAGACCCTATGGCTACTAACCCTCCCCCAACTCACGAAAACATCACACAAGGAAACTCAAGTAACTCAGCCATTTCCAACGATGATTCTCTTCGACTCCTACTAGAGGGTATGAACGAAATTAGTCTCAACCTAAAATCCCTAGTGCGAGCACAAAACCAGCTTAATCCCAATACTAATCCCCAATATCACTCCCATGCCCAAAGGAATGAAGACAATGTCGATCAAAATGACGATTGGGAACAACAAATAGGCACTTCGGATAATTCCAGGGATCGCTATCATAGACAGCGGTATAACCAAGATCAAGAAAGGGATACGGGTTATCACCAACCGAGAGGCCC
Organism: Wollemia nobilis; assembly: GCA_028583015.1. Lineage (NCBI taxonomy): Eukaryota > Viridiplantae > Streptophyta > Pinopsida > Araucariales > Araucariaceae > Wollemia > Wollemia nobilis. The sequence goes on from JAQPPZ010017129.1 coordinate 2,491,428, forward strand.
TAATAATTTTCCACGCATTGATATGCCCACTTTTGAGGGTCATGATCCTCGTGGTTGGATAGCCAAAATGGAAGGCATTCTCGACTTATATCAAATTAAGGAAATTGATAAAGTCCCTTTCGCCGCATCAAAATTAGGCACTGAGGCCTACCAATGGTTCGTATGGCTTAAACGAGAGAAAGGAGCTACTATTAACCGGAGAAAATTCACTACCTCTTTTTTAGAAAGATTTGACGAAGGAGCTACATCATCATACACAAGAAGACCGTTATCTCTTAAACAAGAAGGATCGGTTAGCGAATTCGTTTCGGAGTTTACCAGTTTACTACCATACACTTTAGACCTCGACCCCGACACAGTGGTAGGAGCTTTTCGCAATGGATTGAAAGAAAATATTCGAGTGGAGGTAGACATGCACAATCCAACCTTGCTGAACGATTGTATAAGAATAGCTAAGCTGGCCGAAAAGAGAAATCAGTTGTCTGCACGGCGTGACACTTATAGTCGTCCTTCGTATCGCAACAATTCCTTTCGTAGAAATGATCAACCATCAAGATACTTTTGTTATAAATGTCGCACTCATCACCCCAAGGAACAAGCTTGTGCCCAAAAACAAAACTTTCATATTGAAGGCGATCACTATGAAGGAGAAGAGGAAGAACCTTACCAACCAGAAGAACCTATGCCCGAAGAACTACCAAGTACTCTAGAAGAAAAAGAAGAGGATACAATGGCGATCTCCGTGCATGCCCTCATGGGTTTAACCGCCCACCATACCATCAAGGTACCAGGATTTCTCCGCCATAAAAAGGTGAATGTGCTAATTGATTCTCGGTAGTACCCACAATTTTATCGACATCAAAACAAGCAAAAGCTTTGAATTTATTCATTAACTCTTCCAACAAAGACAAATTCCAGGTTCTAGTGGCCAACGGGGTGAACGCACAATGTGTTGGTCGCACATCTCAAGTTTCCATAAATATGGGAACTTATACCTGGTTTGGATCCCTTTTCGTCATGAATTTGGGGAACTCTGATGTCATTTTGGGAGTTGAATGGTTGGAAACATTAGACACGGTTAGCTTCAACTTCAAAAAATTATTTGTGGAATGGAAGGAAAACGGACGAGTCATTCGCTTACAAGGCATTACTACTCCTCCATCACAAATGGTGAGCTCTCATAGTATGGAGAAGATGTTAAAAAAGGGTGGATATGGGTTTATAGCTCAAATTAATTGTTTGGAAAAACAATCTCAAGCAACTTCGGATATTACTGCTCCTTAGTTACAAGACATCATAACACATTACGAAGAGGTTTTCCAAGAACCTAAAGGATTACCACCTAAACGATCTCATGACCATGCCATCCATTTGATTCCAGGGAGTGTCCCACCTAACAATCGTCCTTACCGCTATCCTCAACCACAAAAGACAGAAATCGAACAGATCGTTCAGGATTTGTTGGATCACGGAGTCATTCGTCACAACGACTAGTCCTTATTCCTCACCTCGTCGTTCTGGCTAGACGAAAAGATAACTCTTGGCGTATGTGTCCCGACTTTCGTTCTCTCAATAAACTCACTATCAAGGACAAATTTCCCATACCCGTCATAGATGACCTACTTGATGAGTTGCATGGTGCAAAATTTTTTACAAAATTAGACCTTCGCTCCGGATTTCACCAAATCCGTGTCGTAGAAGAAGATATTCCTAAAACTCGCTTTTCGTACTCATGAAGGTCATTACGAATTTTTGGTCATGCCTTTTGGTCTCACCAATGCACCATCCACATTCCAAAGTCTCATGAACCAAGTGTTTCGCCCACTCCTCCGTAAGTTTGTGTTAGTCTTTTTTGATGATATTCTCATATACAACAAAACATGGACGGATCATTTACATCATGTGGATAAGGCCCTTCACATTTTACACAAAGAAAAGTTATTTGTCAAACGTTCCAAATGTTCATTTGGTGTTCAAGAAGTCGAGTATCTTGGTCATATAGTTTCACACGAGGGCGTCAAAGTGGATCCCAATAAGATTAAGGCAATTCAAGAGTGGCCTTTACCTAAAACCATCAAGAAACTTCGTGGTTTTTTGGGTCTCACGGGCTACTATCGCAAGTTTGTACAAAATTATGGTAAGATTGCAGCACCTCTCACCGCACTCACAAAGAAGGATGCTTTTCGTTGGTCGACAGAGGCTTCTCAAGCCTTCGAAGCTCTTAAGAAGGCCATGTGTACAACTCCAATATTAGCAACTCCCAATTTTCACAAACCATTTATTATCGAATGTGATGCATCAGGAACAGGAATTGGGGCTATACTAATGCAAGAAGGTCATCCATTGGCATTTGAAAGTAAACAACTTTCCGAGAAAATTTTGGGAAGATCAACATACGAAAAAGAAATGTTGGCTATTCTTCACGCAGTAGAAAAATGGAGACACTACCTAATCAGTAGTCGCTTCATTATAAAAACAGATCATAGTAGCCTCAAACATTTTCTTGAGCAAAGGTTTTCATATCCGAAACAAAATAAGTGGTTAACCAAACTGTTGGGCTATGATTTTGTTATCGAATACAAGAAAGGGAAGGAAAATATAGCCGCCGATGCACTCGTCCAAGAAATATGAAGATGAAGTAGTCATTAACGCTATTTCAGGTCCTTGCTCCCAATGGGTGAATCAATTACAAGATGAATGGTTGTCCAATAGCGAAACTGCTCAGATACTTCAAGAATTATCTATAGGGTCCTCTAAACACCCTTTGTTCTCTTATGAAGATAAAATCCTCCGAAAGAAGAACCGCATTTACATTCCACACAATTCAGAACTCAAATCGAAGATCCTCGACGAATCACACGCTTCTCCATCAGCAGGACATTCAAGATTTTTGAAGACATATTTAAGGGTCAAACAATCATTTTGTTGGAAAGGATTAAAAGCAGAAGTCAAACAATGGGTAGCAGAATGTGAAGTTTGCCAACGCAATAAAGGAGAAACAACCAAATCACCAGGATTGTTACAACCATTACCCATCCCTGAGCGTCAGTGGGAACATATATCCATGGATTTTATTGAAGGTCTTCCAAAGTCGAAGGCAAGACAAGTAATCTTCGTCGTCGTAGACCGGTTATCCAAATACGCTCACTTTCAGGCTTTACAACATCCATTTTCCGCAAGCAAGGTGGCAAAGGTATTTATGGATTCAATTTTCAAATTACATGGTATGCCAAAAAATATTGTAAGTGATAGAGATCCCATCTTCACTAGTAACTTTTGGCGGGAATTATTTCGACTTAGTGGTACCAAATTGAACATGTCTTCAGCCTACCATCCACAGATAGATGGTCAAACATAAGTAGTTAACAAATGTTTGGGTACGTACTTAAGATGTTTCGCTCAAGATAAACAATACCAATGGAGCCATTGGTTAGCATTGGCAGTAATGGTGGTACAACACTTCTTACCATTACTCAATTAAGATGTCTCCATTTGAAGCATTGTATGGCACCAAACCTCCAACAACACAGATTACGTACATGGATCATCCAAAGTAGCCAAAGTGGATGATTGGTTCCAACAAAGGCAGTCTACACTCACCATCCTCAAAGAGAATTTAGTCCAAGCACATAATCGTATGAAACAACAACAAGACTTGCACCGATCAGAGAGAACTTTTAATATAGGTGATTGGGTGTTCCTAAAGTTGCAACCTTACAAACAATCCTCGTTAAGGATAAAGTCCAGCCAAAAGTTGGCTCCACGATTCTATGGTCCCTACAAAATTGTGCGCCGCATTGGAGAAGTAGCCTATCAATTAGAGCTACCTACATCATCACGAATACACCCGGTATTTCATGTTTCATGTCTCAAAAAAGTAATTGGTCGGAAAGTACAAAGTCAATCAAAATTACCAATGCTCGATGAGGAAGGACGCATACATCTCCAACCTGAAGATATACTACAACATAGAATCCGAAGACTGAGATCACGTCAGATTCAAGAATTTCTCATTAAATGGCAAGATTTACCAGAGGAGGATGCCACATGGGAACCTGAAAGTATCTTCCAGACATTTCCAGCTTTGAGGACAAAGCTTTCCGAGGAGGGGAGTCATGTTACATTCCAAACATAGCCTGCGTCGGCTATGTTTTCCAAGCGTTTAAAATTTAGTATATATTGATTCACAATAGTTTATTTGAAATTATCATATTTTATTTTTCAAACTTCATCTGCGTTATTCGCATTAGCCTATACGGCGAGGGTGTGCCCACCTCAAGTGGCATTTAATTATTTTTATTCTTCCGCTACAAATTCTTATTCGTTATATTATTTTTGTCATTCTGTTTCGGAAATCTCCTTCTGCACAAGTTATATCCTTTCATTTACTAGCTAGGTAGAAGGTGATGAGAACATGATTTATTTTTAATTGCATGATGTTGTAGTAAACCAAGTAGAAAAGAGGACCTTATCGATCTAGTGTCTATTAAGGCATACAAATAATTGCAGGTCTATAAGATATTGGATCGACATGGCTTCTAAGCCTAGGTGGTTTATTTAAAAATCAACTTGTGAGGTTTTGATTAGTGTTTGATTCTATGCTTATTTAATGAACTAGGCACGAGAATAGAGCTCTATGAATCTAATTCCTGGTAAAGTTTACAAGTAATTATAGGCTTACAAGATATTGGATTCACAAAGACTTATGTCTTGCATGGTTCATTAGACAAGCAAACATTTGGTGAGATTTCAATTTTAGTATGATTGTAAGCTTATATGGTAAGGAAAATAGGAGAGATAACCCTATTTATTGAGTTCCTGGTGAGGCTTACAAATAATTGTAGGTCCATAATACATTGGTTAAATAAGGCTTCTCAGCCCAGGTGATTCACCAGGTAGGCTATTCTTGATGAATTTGATAGATGAATGTCATGATAGATTTGATAGGTCATACCAATGTACTAAAATCCTCCTTTGCTACACGACACGCCTACAAAGAATTGTAAGATTCCAATACATCAGAGGATAAGTAGCACCCTAGAAGGGTCTATTAAATATTTGTGAGAATTGAAGAGAAAGGATATTCTATTGAAGATAATGTTGACATAAGGTGTTGAATGTGCGATGTGAATATTGGGATAAAATAAAGGGGTAAATATGGGTCATCAGGTCCATGGATAAATTTCATACATCACTTAACCCAAGAGGGTGAGAAAAAGAGAATATTGTGATATATAAGAAGAAAGGAGATAGAAGAAAATTGGATGTAATTGATTGTTGCTAATGTTGGGTGTCCCAAAGTTGGGACAAAATAAATAGGAGAGGTCGGGTCATTAGGTTTATGGATAATCATCTCATACATCACTTAACCCAAGAGAGGGAGAAGAAGACAAGAAATGATATAGGTAAGAAGAGGGAGATAGAAGAAGTTTTTGGTTAAAAATCAAAGAATTTTTTGGACTGGTAAAATTGCTCAACATGAGGCTTGCTAGGCAAATGCAATGCAAGTAGGTTTTACAATTGGTAGGATTGTTGTTTACATCATCACATAAATCCTCTTGACTCTATGGTATGATCAAGTAAACCAATAAATCATGCAAAGGGCGTAGTGTTTTGTGCATATGTTATTTTTGAATTTTTATGCATTCAAGCAACCGTGCATTCAATCATATGAGCAAGAAAGCAATGCAATATTTTATGCATACTACATTTTGAGGTGCATGGTATTGATTGGTTCTTTGTGTTATTTGTCTTCTAATGTGGCTAGGCAATAGGCTCTAGAGCCAAATTTAGTAGTGACGATGAAAGGTCCTAAACAGTTATGTTTAAAATTTCCTTTGAGCTTATCTTTAGCATTGGTGTTCATTTAGTTTTCTTTGAGGACTAAGTCCCAAATCTTGAAGGATCTTGGATGCACTTTTTTTATAGGAATGTCAAAGTCTATTGTGGTATATTCTTAGGTGTTCTAGTGCATTGATGCACTTTTCTTCTAAAACCTCTAACTATTTTAGGTGACCTAGATGGTACTCATATCCTACCAAAGAGTCTTGCAACAAGACTCTTAGAGAGGTTATTTCAATTTCAATAGGGAATACAACTTCCATACCATAAACTAAGGTATAGGGTGTCTCTCCTGTAGGAGATCATATGCTAGTACGATATGCCCAAAAGGTAGGGTAAAGTTACAAATTCTAATCTTGGTCATTTTTGTTGACTAGCTTCTTGAGGATTTTGATCAATGTCTTGTTGGAAGATTTTGTTTATCCATTTCCTTGTTGATAATATGATGATCATTTTTATTGGATTTTGTATTTTACACACATCTTGGTAACTTCCTTATTTTTTAATGATGTACCATTATCTACAATTAGGGTAGAAGGTATCTCATAACAACTAATGATTTGGTTGAGAATGAATTTAGATACTTGGATTTTTGTTGCAAAGGATAGAGAAATGGTCTCTACCCTCTTGGTGAAGTATTCTATGACTATAATAATGAATTTATGGCCATAAAACGATTGAGGATTGATTTTACCTACAATGTCTAATACCCAAGAGGATAAGGTCCAAGGTGATGTGATTGGTTGTAATTATTAGAAAGGAATGTGGACAAGGTTATCTTATCACTGACATTTGTCACATCTCCTAACATATTTATAGGTCTTCTTTTCCATAGATGGCCAGTTGTAACCCATCCTAAGGATCTTTCTAGCTATGGCTAGTCCATTAAAATATCCATCATGATCCATCATGAGAATCTTTGATGATTGCCTAGGCTTCCTCTGCATTTATGCATCTAAGGAGTATGCCCTCGAAAGAGCATAAATATAAGATGTCTCCAATGATGATATATTTGCAAGATTTTAACCTAAATTGTATTCGCTTTTGAGAATTAAATCCTTTAGGGAGTGTCCCTTCTTTGAGGAATCTAAGTATGTCTTGATACCAATGTTCTTGGGGTGAAGTTGGTTAAATGGTACAAATCCTTAGAATTTGTAGGCATGAATGTAGAGTTGGAGACTGCATTTAACCTTCTTGTTTTCCTAGACTCCACAAACTTGAGTAGGTCATAGACTCCAAAATGTCATTTAACCTTCTTGTCCTAGACTCTTATCTTTCTAGGAGTAGGTTAAAACAACTTTGATATTCTCCTTTTATGCTTCCTTAATCAACTCACCATTGGCTTCCTCATCTGTAAATCTATAAAAGAGAAGCAATTTTGACTATTCCAGTTATGTTGACTAGGATCCTTGTATAGTTGACTTAAATGCCTTACTCCCATGTATGTTATTTCTTTAAAGGAGGAAAATTTACTTCCATCTTGTCTTTGTAGCTCCCAAATTGCATTTTACTATTTTCTATGATTTGTGAACCTAAGAAAAAATCCAGTGTTCTCATCCCACAAATATAGCACTTTAAAGGTTATCTCTTGCACTTTAAGATTTCAAGAGTAACATAATAAATAAATAAGAATACAGGAAATCTATAACAATTTAGAATTTTTAGGATAGCATAAGAGTAGCATAATAAATAAATAAGAATAAAGGAAATATATAACAATTTAGAGTTTTTAGGATAGCATAAGAAGGTAAAAAAAAAAAACCCTTGCACTTTACAATTTTTAGGGCAACATAAAGAAGAATGTGCTTTTGAGGTTATTCATTGTACTTTAGATCTTAGGGTTTTTAGTGCAAAATAAAAAAGAATGTACTTTTGAGGTTATTTCTTATACTTTAAATCTTGACAAAACTATAAAGGATAAGTCTTACTAATAATATAAAATATAAAAAATATTGATAAAGACAAAAGTGCTAGTGAAAATAATTAAAAAAAAAACCAAAAAAAAAACTCAAAGGGAAAACAAAAACAAATATTACACTTCTTAACAAGAAATGGGCTAAACCCTAAAAATGATATCTTAGAATATTATAGGCATGAATAAACCTTAAAAAATATATATATTAAGAAATTGTAAGTAAATATATATAGATAAAGAAATTATAAAAGATAATATATTTATAAATATGAGAAAATGAATAGCAAATATTTTCACTAAACTATAAAAGTAAGATTTTATATCTAAAAAACATCCAAGAGTCAATTAAGAAAACTTAATAGAATGAAGAAGATCTAAATTATTATTATTATTTTTTCTTTTTCTTTTTTTTGAAAATACAATTAAAAAATATCTTAAATAAAAGGATAAGTTGCATATAGTTTAATTTGGAGTGGTGTTACAAATAAAAATAAGTGGGCTTTGGTCAAATGGGAAACATTATGCCTTCATAGATATGATGGAGGTTTAGGGTTTCACTCAACTATGAAGAATGGTAGAGCCTTGGTGGTAAAGCTTTATTGGAGACTCTTACACACCCCTATGTAGTTATGGGCTAAGGTGTTGGAAGTAAAATATGTATAGAATAAAGAACCAAATCATATTGTTAGATTTCATCTTCCTTCATGAGGATCTCCTATTTTAGCTATCCTAAAAATAGAAGTTATTAAGAAAATATTTTTTTGGGTGATTAATAATGGCCAAAAAGCAAAGTTCTGGATGAATATTAGGATGGGTT